>CP131464.1:10020500-11449000 GCA_030664755.1 Microcos paniculata
TGCTACATCATCAGGCCAGTGGGTTAGGGCGTGGCAATAGCGATGCTCTAGAGATCGATCATGGCGGAGTTGCTAAGAGTATACGAATCTCCCAATACTATGAATGGCTTAGTTTCAATATTTATGTGAGACCAAGACAATTTCGTGCCTTCTGTACTAACTGGAACCATAAGAAACAGTCTATCAGTACGAAAGATGTGAAATTTTGGAGAGAATTGAAACGTTAAAGTTTATGATGAAGTTGAAGAAGTAAATTGGAAGTCAAGTCGAGGTCTACTGAAATATAAACTAGGATTGGATTATGATGATTTTAGCCTCATAAAGATTGACGAGAAAAAGTAAAAGAACATTGAGGTCTATAGGTATGGTGTGTAATTAAGGAATCAATCTAATGTGCAATTGAGGATTAAGTGTAACCATTACCTAAGTGAACTCGTGAGTCTCTTGGAACCTTAATCTATATTGAGGATATGACCAATTCAAGTCAAAAGATAAAGAATCACTAGTACATGGATTTTTTATAGAAGTATAGAGAACTAAACCCTAGCCTTAACTGTACACTCTTGGAGCTTGTACATGACCTTTTCCTTGAGAAGGTTGATCTAATTGGACAACCGAATGAATAGTGGACCAAGGGCAAGCTTAAAGAAATGTATTGGAGTATGGAGAAGAGATTGAACTGAGTTTGAAAGCTTAAACTACCTTTGGCACCATAATATGCCTCAATCGACGTTGTATCTTAATAGGGCAGGAAAGTAGCTTTCAAAAGATGCAAGGAAATAAAGAAAATTAGGTCTGGGAGTCGTCTAGCACCAGACTACTCCAAAACTAATGTTCGACCTTAACTTTTTAATGTTGGGGTTGGACCTAAGACCTCATTTCTTATATTCTTCTTTTTCCTCTCCTCTCCTTTCCTTTGTCTCTTCCACCTAAACCACCACTAATGCACGTCCTTAAACTTCTCTAAACAATTACCAAGCCTTTGTAAATAAGGAGTCAAAGAAAAAATCTAAAAACTTCAAAGTTGGAGCTAGATAAGCCATTAGAGACTTTTAGGAGTTCTGATCAATTTTCCTAATCTTGTCATTGGATCAAGATGATTTTTAGGTATGTTGTTCTTGAGCCCTCAAGCTTTAAAATGCCCATTACTTGCTTCAATCCATTCATAAGATTGAAAGTTATCTTAGATCAAAATTTGAGGTCATTTTTTAAGGTATATTAAGCGTAAGCTAGACAGTTATGGATTTTTAGCCAATAATTCTAGTTTTTAAAGCTATAAACTTTTTGTGGATGTTGTGAGGAATGTGTGTGTGAATTTGCAACTTGATTAGATTTGAATTTATTAGGTTTTGAGGTAAAGTAAAAAGATGAAACATTTTTAAATGGAACAAAGTTTTCATCTAACCTTCCTTATGGAGTCAAACAGCATTTTTCCATTATGTGTTGGCATCAATCTTGGGCTTTTTAGTAGTATTTGGGTAATTTCACACTTATAACACCCTGAACTTTTTCCATACCTTTCCCTACTACCGAAATAGTAAAAGATAGTGAATTATATGGGAAATGTGTTAGCCTAATGATAAATTAAACCTTGGTGTGGCAGATAAAGTAAATATTGAGGATATGATAAGACGGAGTTAGAAGATGAGGTGATTGATAATGCATGGATAAGCAATCGAAACCAAGAATTTAAACCCTATTTAAGTTTGGAGGACTGATCGATTGAGTTCAGGATCAATTCTCAACGAATTGGAGGCCTTAAGGTCCTTCAATGCCAAAGTAAGCATCAACTGGCCCTAGGAATGAACTCGAGAAGCATGTGTTTCGAGAATAAGCTAGAAAAGAGAAAGAAGGGAGGCCCGAGCTAAACGCATCATTATAAAGGGGAGGGCTAAGAGTGTTTTGAAGTTAAAATTAGGTAGAATAACATACCTCTTACATTCCAACTCTTGTTGGATTTCCCATGAAATCCTTCCCTCCTTAGAGCTCAATTTCGTCAAAGCACCACCAAACTTGGTTGTTCTTACTTCCTTTGCTTAACCCATGAAATTGCAAGCTCCAAAGATGATTTTGATGACTTGAATCCATGACTTCCATGAAAATTTGATAAGTATTGAACAGGGTTATCATTTGGGTAGTTATAGGGTTTACTCTAGTCTTCACCTAAGAGAAGAGAAGAAAGAAAAAGATGAGGGAAAAATGAAGGAGAAGCCCTTTTCTTTAACCTTCTTCCCTTAAGTTCCCAATTTTGTCCTTTATTTATCCTTTCAAATGTCCATTTAGTCCCCAAGGCATATATGTCTTCAATCTAGCCATTTTCTCCATCATAATTTCCATAATTCCAAATAATTCCCGATGGCACTTAAGTCTTTATTTCCATTAAATCTTCAATTCACAAAAGTAATAAACCTTGCTACTCCAAATTAATTCACGAATCAACTTAATATTTCCATGAGCTCCTTTCCATCATCAAATCATAATTTCAAAATAGATCATCTTTCTTCATTTAACCTCAATTTTCATTAGCACCAAATAACTCCCAAGGTCACTTATGTAATAATCAAACTTAATCCTCACTTTCTCGTTAATGTAGTAATTACTCTTTACGACTTCAAACTAAAATTAGGAAATTTCCTTATTGACTCCATATTTCACATTGATCAAGTTAAGAATTCCACCAATTGAATTTTAACACATATTAATGATCTCCAAATTAACTTATTACACCTCATTATATCAATCTTCAAATCAAAGATTGATTTTCATTTCACCAAAATTCAAGTTAAGCACAAGTTCATATTGTAACCAAAATTTTCAATATTACCAATACCACCCCCTTATAGGAGTTTTGTCCTCGAACCTTGTTACACCATATTCGTAGACAAATGGTGGGATAGCCTTTTCATTTCTTCTAGTTGTTCCCATGTCATCTCTTCAACCTTGTTATTCCTCCACAACACCTTCGCAATTGGAACACTTTTGTTATGCAAACCTTGGTTTATCCATTTTTAATATGGCAACCATCTCAATTGGATCTTCTCCAATTCCAGTGGCAACTTCATTCCGTATGCCAGTTCACCACTCTTTTGAAGATCAAGAATGGCTCAATAAATCGAGGATTGAGCTTTCCTCGAGCTTGAAATCTCATGTTTCTTTTCACGAAGAAATACTTGAAATACCATGATATCCACTTCAAGATATAAGAATTTTCTCTCATTACTAGCATAACTCTTTTTGCCGTTCATGAGTCACTTTCATCTTTTATTGGCTTGTTTTTCATCTTCACAACTGATGATTCAATGAGCTATCTACTTCAATTCTTTGTTCACCAACTGATGAGCTTGTTACAGTGCTATAAAAAATAAACCTTACTACGCTAATATATAGCTAGGGAAGCATGGGCGGATCCCATAGAGAGCCACATTGATTTAGCATTACTTTCACAAACAAAACAAACAAAAAGAATAAAACAGGGGGTTATGGGATAACAAGCAAAAAGAAAATTGCATTTAAACTAAACAAACTATATAATTAAAAACCCCTAACGTAATGTTTAGGGATGCTTACAAACTAACTGATCATTGATTCACCAAAAGATGAGTTTAAATCACAATTGTATTAACCAATCAATTGAAAACCCAGCATCCTTACCGATTCTAATAATCCTAAGCCTTAAAGATGAGATTACTCAAGTTTCATATAAAATCTTTCAACCTAACACTAACCCGAAACCCAGTAGCCTGAATTTAAGTCTCGGAAGCATTAAGAACAAGATTATATAGGTTAATCACTATTAGAGATTCACCTAGCATGAATGTTTTAAATAATCCCTTTGAATTCCCCTTGAGTATGGTGTCCTACTAAAGTTCCATATCTTTACCAAATCCTAAAATAGAATGTTTAATGGAGATTGGCAAGTCAATTGCATAAATAAGTGATTATTGGACACTAATCAAGCATAAACAAGAGACTAGTAAATAAATAAGCATATTTACTTTAAGAATAGAGAAATTAAATAACAATTGCAAAGTAAAATAGTTAAGAGTAAGGAACCTCACAAATAGTTGAAGAGCATCTACTAGAACATTAGACTGGAGAAAAGAAGTTTAAGCTTTCATAAAACAATAAAACAATAATTCTAAAAATTATCTAGGAGCTAAAAGCTAAGATAATAAGTATATATAGGAGTTAAGTTTAGGTTTAATCTCCTAAAGAATCTAGGCGAGCTTCTTGTGCTTTAGTCTTCTTCCTTCATTAATTGAATCTTGATGACTAAGTTTCAATTAATCTAACTTCCTCTTGAATCTTCCTTGCTTTTGGGCTTCAATTGATGAGTCCTAATTATTAAGAATGGTTAAGCGCTGAACATAGGGTGTGTCCAAGGTCTGAATAAAGCAAAAGAGCTCAATATAGCATAAATATTGATGGGAGATGGCACCGGGTGGTCAAGGACCCGGTGGCCGGCTATGAACAGCCTTTTCCTTGTGATCTCCAGATGGGAGCGCACCATCTTGTCCAAGACCCGGTCCCCGACTGGCCTCGGCTAGGAAAGATAGTTTTCAGTAAAATAGAGGTTTGAAGGGCCAAACAAACTCAAATTTTGACGTTCTTTAGCATATCGGAATGCCCAAGATGTCCTCTACAACTTCGATGAAGAACAAAAAGATAATAAGACTTTCTAAAATGGTGTAATTTAGCCATATTTCAGATCTATCTAAACTGCCAGGATCCTCCACTTTGAACTTTTTGCACTTGTCTTCCTACTTGACTTGTTTTTTCTTCTTTTCACTTCAAATTCATCATTCTCACTCAATTGACACCTAAAACATGAAAAGAAGTGAATTAGCTAGGAATTAGATAAATAGTTGCATATAATCATAAGAATTATCAATTAAAATATCAACAAAAATATAACTAACACCAACTTCACCTCAATAGTTTGACAGTTTCTTCCAAACAACACTTCATAAGGAAGCTTTCCTTTACTTGACTGATAGCTACTATTATAGTCATACTTAACCACCATAATGGCCACCATAAGGTGAGGTGTGAGTTTATTTAAATGTATTCCATTCTCGGTTTATGAGTAGACAAACCATCATTTCTGAGGTGATCTTTAACAATCTCACATCCATGATACTTGTCAATTTTTGCAATTCAAACAATTGGCTTCACATTTAATTTCCCAACATTTGACCCAACATTTCTTAGTCCTTTCAACCTTTCAAAATCACCAGTTCATCCATTTCGTCATTTTTCAATCCCATCACGATTATAACTTGTATTTGGAAGGCACTATTGCTGTCCATGGCGAGTCTCTTCGAAATGCTTGCCAAAATAATTTTTGAAGTCACGCTCCTCCAAAAATATTCTACCTACATAGAGGGTAGTTGACCACTCAACTTTCCAATCGAGTTCATAGGTGCTACTTTTTAGTACGCTATTCAATTGTGTGATGGTAGTTTCTCATCAGTTGAGTAACATTTGGTTACTCTTTCAAGGCTTGGAAATCCTTAAGACATTTTTTTAAACTTATGATGAAATGCCTGGACCTAGTTCACAGCTGTCAAGTATGAAATTTGTGTAAAGTTACAAGTTTTGTGATGAATTGGAACTTGTGATGCCCATTTTGAATATCCTCTAGCTCAATTATGAGCTTAGAAACCCTAATTTGTAGTCCGAAGTCAATTGGGTACTCTAGGGACTTGAAAACCGAGGCCAAACATTCAAAATCAGTTCAATTTTAGAGGAAGAAGTTGAGTTCGGAGCGGAACCCAAGTGTGTCCGATGCCAGACTTACCTACTTATATGTGAGGCTGGTTGCCTGACACCCCCTCTTGTACCATTTTCTCTTTTCACTTCAATTCGTTCGAACTCTCTCAATTTCCCACCATTTCTAACACTTCAAATCACCTTCAAACAGTTTAACTAACACCATTATCGACTTCCCTAGCTTCCTTGAAGATCAACAACACCAAAATCATCAAAAATCTCCAAAATCTTCAAAAGAACCAACTTGGAGCCATTGTGTTCTTCAAGACACATCTTTCAATGCAACTATAGACTTTGGCTGATTTCTTCGTATGTTGTTCTAGACTCTTTAAGCTTTAATTTGACTGCTTATTTGCTAAATTTTGTGGATTGAGCTAGGAGATATCTTGAATTAAAGATCAAAGTTTATTTTTGTTCAAAACCAATTGTACCCTTAGCCTTCCAATCCGAATTTCATGCATGCTAAGCCATTTAATTCAGGTTTTGAAGCTATAGTCTCTTAGTTGAGGTGTTGAAGTGTATGTCTTTTGAATTACGAATTGATTAGTGTTAAATTAAACTAGAACCGAGCGTGGGAGTGTGAAAGAACATTTCTTGGCCAAAGCTAGAGACTGATCCAGTGCCAGATCCACTTGCGTCCGATGGTAGACTAAACATTTTGGTAGATTTCTCCCAAATTGGCCACTCCAACACATGAGTGAGCCCAAGGCCGTGTCGGACTTGCCCTGTAGCAGGGTATTTTGGTCATTTCACATCCCTAGACCCCAATTGAGTTCAATTAACTTCCGGACTTATCCAATTTAGTTCCAAGAGCCTAGAAACCCTAATTAGGGCATGCTTTGATATTGATTGTTAGTTGAATGCCTATATTAATCAAATTAGATTTCAATTTGATTATTTAGGTATGAGATTGTACGAGATCGAGCTGTAGCGTTCGAGCTAAGGCATTCGAATGGTGTATTCAGGAGTATACAAACCTCTCTTACTAGTGAGTGGCTTGGATTATAGTGGTTAACCACTAAGGGTCAACTGTTTTCAAATTGCCTTGTAAACTATTTTATAAAATGTTTATAATATTTTGGGATATGGATTGTCCACCCTCACACACGAGTTTATAAATGGGTTTAAGGGTGGGTTTCAAAAGAAAACATGAAATTATCTTTATATGTTTTATTGATGATTATGATCAATGGAAGATGAGTGATTGAAAGGATCTTGGTGCTCCGGTGAGAGGGAGCATGTGGACCGGGTGAGGCATGCCATCGACCAAGTAGCCGTGGACCGCCTTTTGAGGGGCACTGTGAGTGTGAGACCCTGAGAGAGGCACAGAGGGAAACTCGCTAGGGCTCGTGTGTAGTTGTGCTCCACCCACAGTGATGACAACATCAAGGGAACAAGCTAAAGAATAAAGAAGAATAGTTTTGATATGTGAGTTGAAGCCCTTGACAGTCCAGCGGGGCACCCAAGTGAAGGGGTATGCTTTTGGGACGATTTTAGATGCCAGACCATTTATGAGATTTGATATTTGATTTGGTTTTGAGATTTCATCTATGATTTCATAAATTGGTTTTATTGAATAAGTATTTGGATTATTTCATATCCCCAGCCTGAGGTGATCGGTCATTATAACCGGGTCCCTCATTTGGTACATATATATTTGTACTCACCATATTCAGTCATTTTCGTAGTTCACCCAGCAGAGGACGGCAGACATCCTGGTGGGTAGTGATCCCTGGCATTATGCACCAGTCGACCACGATTTTGTAGGTTCCACCCAAATCCCTTATGAGTCCTGGCCTCGAAGTAGTATTGTATATTATTATATTATTATCCGCTGCATATTTACACCTTAAAACATGTCACTTTTATTATATAAATATCTTATGATATTTTCTATATTATTTTCATTATATATATTTTCAAATATTGCTCAAGTACATGTTATTTATGCCTTGTGCCATCTCGGATAGCTTGCCCTTCAGGGCACACTTCTCGAGGTGGCACAGCGGTTGTCACGTGGTCGAGCGCTTTGGTTGGGGGGCGACAATTTAATTGATATTAGAGGAAATTTTAAAATATACATTATATATATGATATAACGAGCTAGGGAGTTTACATAATTTTGAGATTTCTGATATTTTTGATAGAGGTATGGGATACGAACAGTATAGAATTATTGCAATTACTGACCGAGATTTCATGTAGTGAAACATCATGCCTCCTAGACGAAAGGATACGACTGATACCTCGGTACCTAAGACAAGAGGTCGCCCTTGCCGGCAACTTGAGGCACAGACTAGTGCTAATCAGAAGATCAGAGCGATCCCAAACTTGCCTTTTCCATTAGTACTACCTAGAGATGAGACCCTACAGTAGGGTTTTCATCAGGATGTTCCGCTTCCCCCACCTCCAATGACTACCATGTCGGTGCAGTATACGCCCGTCGGCCTTGAGTCGGTGTTTGATAGTTGGGCTAGCTGTTTCTTTTCTACGTACGTGCCCAATGGTGCATATCAGCCTACCGGCACTACATCACTTGTTCATCGATCTCTGTCGATACTGACACTGACACTTCCGTACTATACTTATGATTTACCACAATCCTCCCAGTAGCTTGTTGATTAGTCTACCCATTCGTATCAGCCGCTGCCTCCATTGACTACCCCGCTGCACTTTTGGCATGGCGGTGCGGTAAGTACCTCTGAAGGTGCCACCACTTCAGAAACCCACCTAGTGAAGTTTCTTCACACCATGAAGGGACTAGACATGCTGAAACTCTTCGACACTTCTACCAATGGTTATATATCGTTACCAAGAATAAGAACAGTTTGAGGATAACTTCTGACAAGCGGGTGAGTGTTGTCACCAGATACCTTCAGGAGTAGCCGTTGAGTTAGTGGACCAACCTCGAGAGTCGAGCCACTGAACTAATTACCTCGGAGATGTTTGTTACTGAGTTATAACAAAGGTTCCTATAGGAAGAGATAATGATGAGAAGATACAGTGAGTTCCACCGATTGTAGTAGGGTGACATGTCCGTCGAGAGATATGAGACGGAGCTACAGAGACTTTCGACTATCTCCGAAGAGGCCCTATGCCTTTAGTATATCAACGGTCTTCAATGGGAGATCATATAGCTTATGATGCAAAGCCCTGGAGCTACTTTTGAGCAGCAGCGAAAAATTACTTTATGGGCCGAGTCTATGATTGCACAGCATCAGCCTAAAGGTTCGGGTGTGAATGGACAGTAATTTTCTGATGTACCTTCAGACCTTGCATTGAAGAAGTCAAAGGGCATAGGCTCTTACAATTGGCTATCTAGAGATTCTATCAAGTCCCCGGCACCACCATTAGCACTTCCTCCACCACCATCTTACTCCGATGGTTGAGGGAAACGAAAATTTGGATAATTTGGATTTGGTTCGATGATCAGAGGATGGTTCGGGAAGAAAAGAGGGGAGTGTGCACCATGGTGTCCATACTGTAAACGACACGATTTTGTTCAATGCAGAAATGTGATTAGATGATATCAGTGCGAAGGGATAGGCCAAATGGCACGTGTTTGTCCACTTATCGCCTCTATACCACCTAGACAAAGTTTTGCTCAGTCTTCAATAGGATCGAGTGGTTATGAAGGATTCCATCCTTTTCAGCTGGCATGACACTCCTATGATGCCCCCTTCTTTTTTTCAGCGGCATTCTAGTGCTAGTAGCAATTCAGTACCATAGAGACGACCACAACAACAGCAGTAGCACACTTAGGTTTATGCCATGTCAGAGTTAGTCACCGGTAAGTATATATTTAATTATTCATGGATAATAATTTTTCATACGTGAAGATACCGTCACATTCGCAGCTGATCGTAAAGTGAAAATAATCGCTTTAGAAAATTTTTGAACATTACACATGGTAATTATTTTCAAGCAACCAGAATATGTGATTATAGATACCGGAGCCACTCTATCATATGTGACTACCAAGTTCATCATGCATGCTAATAGACCATTATCATCCTTGGGATACGAGTTATTGGTGAATACGCCCTTGAGTAAACAGATAAACCAATAATGTATAGTTTCTATTGCACAGAGTCAAGTATTAAGGTTTAGGATGTCAGATTTCTAAAATAACTCATGTTCAAGTCAGGGGTATTGTACTTCCAACTATCTACTAGACAACAAATAAAGCATTCTACTAACTCTGGCAGTAGGAAATGGCCAAAGTTTTGAAGGCTGAACTTTGGTTACTATATTCTATAGTAGCTAAGCCTTTTCCTTTTATATAAGACTAGTTGTATTGATCATATGCAGCATGATACTTCAATCAAAACCATCAACAAGCTCAGCAAAAATGAGAATTTTTTTTCCTTTTGTTTTTAGTTTTAATCTATTTCCTCTTTAGCCTTCCTTTCCTTCTTTTACATTACTATCTTTCATTGAATTATATCTTGGAAGCAAAGGTAATAAATGGAAAAGAAACTATCAAGGTAGCGGAGAATTGCAGTCCCATGTCCCTGTTTTCAGCCTTGTAAAAGCTTACAGAGAATAAAATCACAAGTCTGAAGCAAAATAATGAACACAAGTGACAAGCCTTCCTTTTGTTTTACATCATTAAGCCAATAGTTACTTTGTTCACTCCAAATAATTCCAATTAGCATCTCATAGAATAAATCTATCACACAAATGTAAATAATTAGGGTGTATCAATGTATCATGTTAAAGATTAGTAAGGGCTGTGCGCCACTTTCTCTTTTTGAGCTACTTTATTCTTTACACTTGTTTTCAAAGAAACAACTTAAAACATCTCAACTTCAAGTTAGATGTGGCATATAAATCACATCTCAACATCACGTCAGACAAGCATACAATGATGAATCATGAAAATAGCTTAAAAATGAAAAGGCATAAATTCTACATTATTTATCACACCAAAATAAGTCTGTCACTGGTCCAAAACAAACTTAATAATTTATCAACACAACTGGATATACCAAGGAAGGATTTTCAAAAATAATGAATAGATAATAAAGCATAAAAACTAAAAAAACTCACTAATCCTAAGTTTGATTTCTAGACCTTTGATACTCATTCCACATTTCCTACGCTAAATTCTCGCTAAATGCAGACCAAGCATTGGATGGTTTAATGAATTGAATGCTTGGAGCATTTAACAATGGATCAGAATCAACATAATCTTCTTGTACAGCAGCCTCAAGTGGATCACTATGCATCTCTCTTCTAATATAGCTGTTATCATTCTACAGTGAGTCTTCATAAGTTACCAATATCTGTCTCTAAGAATCGCGTATCTCATTTTGAGTAATCCAAAAGTCCTCTCTATGACATTACATGCACTTGAATGCCTGTGATTATAAAGTTCTTCTTTTGTTCTAGGTTGGTTGTTTTGGTTCCATTCTTGTAAATGGTAGCGCTAGCCTCTATAAGGAGCTAAAAACCTTCCGCATTATAGTACCCAGCATCATAGAGGCAGTAGTAACCTAAAATAATACACTTTGTTTAGAATTTTATCCTAATTTGGTATGTAAATGAAAATAGAATGCATTACTTCGTAACTATGTAAATAGTACCTTGAGGGACTACAAAACCATTTGGCCTAGAAATTGCACTTCTAAGAACCCTTGAATAAGTAGACGAACCTTCCCAACCAAGCAATATGTAGATAAACTGTAAATCTTACCAACAAACTCCTAGTACATTTGTGGCAAGATCCCCATTTCTTGTCTTGTATCTAGCCTTGTCTTGTTCAACGATATTTAACTCAATATAGGTCCCATCTAATGCTCCTAAATAGTTCTACAAGATTGAGAATCACACATCAAGTAGTTTGTTAGTAATTTACTAAATTAAATATTCATTACGTTTCATTATGATTTAGGAAATATATAATTCATTACCTTAAACCATTTCCACGGGTATTTTGTAGAACCTTAAGGTATAGGTTCAGGCTTTTTAAGCAACACCTCATGCAACCTTAAGATAGCAAGTAAGACTTTATTGAACTGTCTGCTAATGGTTTCTCTGCTTTGCACAAATTCCCTCTTAGCTACTCTATTTTTAGTATGATATGCCAGTATGTACAAAAATAAGGCAAGCATTTCATCCACAGACATATTCTTTGTTGGGGAAAGCATACCAATTGTTTGAACCATATTACATAGCTTGTAAAATGTTCTCCTATCCATCCTGATGCTATTTAAACAATTTGTATCGTTATCCCAAATCATTCATCTAAAATTAAGCTGTCTAATTTTGTACCTTTTGACACACCTGGACCTAGCACGACCTTTTCGTACGAACGGAATAGTGCAAGATGATGCAATAATTGAACAATAAGTTGATCCAGCTGTGTCAAGTCAGAAGAGAAGATAAACCTAAGACAAGATGTAGTTGGAAGATGAGACAGGTGACCATGCATGGAAACACTAAAGTGGACTTCTTTAAGTCCATAGCCAATGGACTGGAAGTCCATTGGTGAATTGGTCGGTGGATTGGGCTAAGGATCGAAATTATGAAAGGTTTCAAAGAGGGGAAAAAGTTTGGCCCGGGGTCTGAGTAGACCCAGTGCCGGGCTACCCTATAAATAGGGGGAGGCCGAGCCTCTCCCCTTCATTTTCTCTCTTCCTCTCTTCTCTCTTTTCTCTTTTCTCTCAACTGCTCCTTTGGAGCAATTTTGGACTTTTGGCCGATCCGGACAAACCGACCACAAGTTCAAGGCGAGATCTTGGTGAGTTCTTAACTCCTTGAACTATGTTTTATTAAGTTTTCACGCTTATCCATGCATTGGTCTATGAGAGATCCAAGCTCAAAGTTAGTTTCAGCTTTTAGTTAGATTTTAAGTTTAGATTTGAGATTTAGGAACTTTGAGCTTGTGATTCTCGTTTCTGCTCCGGTAAACGCGTCGTAGGAGGTGAGAGGAACCTCCATCTCGAATTTCATGACCATCGGTGGACCGAAGGGCTCGAGAACCGAGGAAAAGCCTCAGATCCCGAGGCTGGTGTGCGGCTCCAATGCGGGAGAGACCGCCAGGCCGAGTCCAGCGCGGGACATGGCCATTTTGGCCCAACCGCGCGGGTGGACCATTTTTGACCCAAAACCGAGAGGCTGGGCCTTTTCACCCAGATTCTGGCTGGGCCTGACCCAGCTACAGGGGCAGGCCTGCCTGGCCAGAGCCTATGGGCCCAGCCCGAGTGTGGGGCCCACAGGCCCACAGGGGTATTTTCGTAATTTTTCACGAAGTGTCCAATTGTTACCCCGAAACCTCCCGGACACTTTTCTAAGCCTCGAATCACATCCAAGCCCAATCTTAAGTCATGTTAGAGCCTCATAGGTGCATTCATAAATGTAATTATGAATGCTAACGTATATTTCCGTGTAATAGGGCTCCGGTTGAATCGAGTGCGGCAATGCTCCGGAGGGTAAAGTTACATGGAGCGCTGGGGAGTATACGAATCTCCCTATACCGTGAGTGACCCTGTTTTCAGTGTTTAGCCACTAGGGACAAAATATTTTCAAAACGTTTTCAAAACATAAATTGTTTTAAAAAGGTTTTACAACTAATTTGGGAAAAGGTAATCTACGACACAGACACTTTTTATTTTTTGATATGCCCACTTAGAGGGTGCGGTGATTTTTAGAACCTAAAAGCTTGTGTGTGTGCGTAATGTGTGTGTGCTTAAGTGTTTAAATATATATGTTTGAATATATATATATATATGATGAATATATGAGAGAGGTACGAGATGAGTAATTAAGTGGGTCCTCGGGCTTCAATATATGTGGGAGCGTGGACCGAGTTGGAGAAAGCATGCTAGGTTCTCAGCCGTGGACCATCTGTCGAGGGGCATGGTGAGACGAGACCCTGGGAGAGGCTCGAAGGAAAGCTCGCCAGGGCTCCAGAACTGTGTACCACCACAGCTGGCTACCACCGAGGGAACGGGCTAGAGAAAGAGAAATGAGAAAAATATTTTAGAAAGAAAAGAGATAGCCCTCGATGCAGTAAGGCATACGACCGGCTAGTCGTGCCTTCAGTGTATTAAGAGCCAGCCCATGTAGTATATGTATATACTCATTTTAAAGGTTTTTAAATCAAATTCTCGTTGGAGAATTTCAAAAGAGATTTTTTAAAACAAAATTTATTATTTTTACTTTATTTATTTTCTTTTATTATATTTTCAATTACCCTGTTTTCTCTAACCCTGATAGAGATTCATTGAACCTTTGTCACTCACCTGTATCCAATGTGGATGGATGCAGCTTTGCGTACAGAGTCAGCTATTAGAAAGGAGGCTCACTAGGAGACGTCGGTGGCTTAGGCTTAACAGTTTCCGTTGCGTAGGTATTCTTTAAATTTAATCCATTGGTACTACCTTAAAGATTATTATTTTATTAAAAAGATTTTTAGTTAAAGTTTTAGTTGTTTTGCAGCGATGGTATCCATTTCAATGCCCTGCGGTGCTTCTGGTGCGTGACCGGCCAGCACGTACTTCGAGGCAGCACGGCGGTTGCCACGTGACCGACCTGGACGGGTCAGGGCATGACACCTTTCATAAGTATCCACATTTTGGCATCTCTTCCTCTTTCTAGTAAGAAAATTGTGTCTATAGTATTCTAACATTACAAGTATAAGGCTAGAAAATTTCTATAATGTAATGCCACAGAATAAGCAACCATATATATTGCCATTTCTTCTTGGAAAAATCCAGCCATGCCTGTATGGAAGATAACCATATTCCAGGCTTATGATTAGTGTTGGGAAATTGGGAAATTTAATTTAATTTTATATAGAAGACAAGAACATAAAAGAAACACATGATGTGATTGGCCAACAAGAAACACATAATGCAGCAATGCATAAGCTAGCTGAAAAATTGCATCTATCCTACGTTGTATGAATTAAAACTAGACTAACTACAACAAAGCATGTTTCAGTTATGAAATGATTTCTAAGTAGAGTGATAAAATTTTGGAGAAATTTATACAAGTGAAAAATATAGTAATTGGTAAAAAAAAAAGAAAAAAAAGAGTAGAAAGGAAATTAGCAATGGAATTCTATGGGAAGAAACAAGAAATGCAGATGGTGACAAAAGGAAATGAAAGAGTAGACAAGTATAGTAGGTTGGAACTTGGAAGGAAATGGGATTCATCAAACTTATTCCTTTCTATGGCTAACGAATTTGTTGGTGTTAACTTATCAATGTGTAATCCTCCTAAAGGGAAATACCAAACAGAAAAATTTTAGGAAAGAAAGAAGAGAGAAAAAGAGAATATCATTGTCATAATAAAAAGAGCGGGGTCAAGAGGGAGGATTAGAAGCCAAAATAATATCCAAAACAACCGGTGGTTCAGAGGTCTCCTGTGAGCCATGAGATGACAATCGATGAATCATATGAATCTTTCTGAGCCTCAAGTCTCAACAAACATTGGTGGATTGAAATATATAAGTATATCTTCTAGGCCCTTATGTATTTTTTTTTTAGTTAGTGGACCAGACCTACCTCACAATTTTGGTTTTCAAATAAACCCAAACATTTACTTGCAGCAAAATCATGGAGCGAGCATATATTTAAGCTAAACTACACAATAATAAAATAAATAGAAAATAAAGAAAGTGAAGGTCCAAAACTTGTCACCATAAATAGAAATATTGCATGGTTCAATACATCTATTTTCTACTAGACTAGGTAGAGTTGATCAGCATCTGTCCTAAGTTGCACATTCACAAATTCGTAGTGCCATACAATTCTTCTTGATAAATTTTCTTATTTACGCAGGCAAGCACAAGGCCGATAGAAGCTGCTAGATAATGAGAGCAATTCAGATGTGTTATACATATTTAGAAGTTATAAATAAGTGGTTAGCACTTTATATTATCTGCAGCAACATGGTTTTGCTGGGATCATATAAAATGATTAATATCTATACTCTGTACCTTTCAATACCCCAAAGTAAGACAACTTAGCATTTGAAAACAAACAAAAAGGAAAATAGTGTTATTAGCATCAATCCTCCAAGTTAATACTTCCAATTTATATTGTAGATCTTGTTTTTTTCTCTGGAACGATGTTAAAGAAGCATATTCAATGCCCCCCTTTTCGCTTGGTAAATCTAATATTAGCATTAATCAATCAAGGTTATCAAGATTATCTTATTAGAGTTATTAGGTTGTTTGTGACAATTGTATATAAGCTTGGGTGAGCCACCAAAAAAACGCATGGTGTAATAATTAATTACATTTTTCTTTTGTGCATAAAGTTCCCTCCACCTACAGTTTAGCTACTAATGCAATCTGCAGGGCTGATATATACAGATCATTTATTGACATGGGTAAGAGCAACCAAGTCATGATATTGGATTGGGTTTTACAATGCAATTCGGGTGTTTTTGTGGCACAAAGACACAGCCAAATCACATTTTCCCTCTGACTTAAAACTCAATTTGTGTCAAATGCAAAACAAATGCATCAAGATAGGCAGGGAGAACAAAATTATTTAAAGCATCAATAATATCTACAATGCCAGCATAATTCAAATAGATTAATGCTCAACCTGGTAAGAAAGTTGCAGAGGCAAATGCTCGAAAGAAGCGGGTAGCAATGAAAAAGCTTGAGAAGGTTCGACAGAAATCAAAACGGTATATCAGACCAAACTGAAAATTTATAATCTATCAAAAGCGAAAAATAAACTACCCATACATCTACAAAGATCAAATTAAAAAGAAAGTCACAATGAATAGGCAATTAAACAAGAACAGATACAACCAGTCTATTTAGAAACAACAACAAAAACAGAGCATAAAGAAACTATCGTCTACAAAGATGAAATTAAAAAGAAAGGAAAAAAAAAAAGAAAGGAACCTGGGTTCAGTTTATCAACCTTTGATCATGATATGAAAGGTTGCTGGAGTGAGATCCGATTGGAATGGCACGTGGGGAATTTCAGGAGAGGGAAGGAACTCTTTTTACGTGGGATAAAGAAGAGGATTCTGCATTTGCCGCCAAACTCAATCAATGGATAGTTTTGTAATTTTGCATTTAGACAGATTTTACACCTATTGTACAAAATATTTCAACACCCTCATCCCATGTAAAATATTTTACATGGTACAAAGTAAAATGGGTTAAAAAAGTGTCCTACAATTTACATTAAAAAATCATACCAAACGATGTAAACACTTTTCAGCCCTACACTTTGCATGCAAAGTGTTTACTTTATATCATACCAAATGCCCCTTAAGATATTCTCTCTATTTAACATTAGATAATGTATGGCATGGTCTAGTAAAAATTAAATTCGTGAAGCAGTTATTG
Organism: Microcos paniculata; assembly: GCA_030664755.1. Lineage (NCBI taxonomy): Eukaryota > Viridiplantae > Streptophyta > Magnoliopsida > Malvales > Malvaceae > Microcos > Microcos paniculata. Next base: position 10,037,599 of record CP131464.1, read on the forward strand.
CATTAAAAGCTTAGAGAAGTGCATTCTATGGTGATGGAATGCGCTCCAACTTTCCTCGAGGGTAAAATGGTAATTATACATTAGATTTTTATGTAGCAACTAAGCAGTTTTCAAGTTTTAACAGTGTATAACAGTAGAGAACCCTCTAATACTATAGGAAAAATCATTATCAATAAAGAAAAATTCAATTTAAATTTTTTGTAATTATTTACGAGAATGCTATTGGAATTGCGACATTTTTGTTCTGCAATATTTTCACTAACTTGTGATGTTCAGAAAAATACTGCAACATCTTTGAAAGATCTTTGACTCACTAAGGAATTTTTCTACGTTTTTTGTAAAAGCCAAGTAACTCTTGAAGGGTGGTATGTGAATTTTGAAAAATAATGTAAAAAGTGGGCTTTTACCTCTAGGGTCAAAACATGTTCTAATGTAGGAAAAGTTTAATTCTTCAAGATAAGAAAAATTTTACTAAGTGAAAATTGTTTTATTTCTATTTGGAACACATTCACACATGTAAATTCTATAACACTAGTCTATGGCTCCAAAACTAGCTAACTAGAGGCTAGGTGTCATAAGTTCCACCCACCTTAAAAGAATTTTGTCCTCAAAATTCTACTCACCTAGTTGCTAAAACAAGTGTGGGTATTGTTTTCCTATAGTTCGTTCCGGTTCCATGTTTTCTTTTCAACACTTGCACTTCTCCATGATACGTTTACCGTGTAAATCATCTTACTTTGCAGTACTCAATTTTTGATAGTCAAGAACCTTCATTAGTTGCACCATATAACTTAAATCTTCCTTAAGTTCAATTGGTGGTGCTTCTAATGTATGCGAGGGATCAGGTTTATATTCTCAGAGTAGTTTGAATCCTTTCTAACTTTGATGATAGCCATAGGTTTATAGTTTCACAAAATTCATTAATTATTTCAATCTCTCAATTTGAATTTTCTTATTCTCTTTAATGACCCTGTAATTCATCTTGATCAACTCATAGTCCTCAATTCATAACCTATGTGACTCCAAATGAATTCCCCAATCAATCTAGGAATTCTTCAAACTAGCTTTTTCCATTAATGAAAAATTCAGGTTTAATAACTGCATCAATTTACTTTACTAACCTTCTTGGTATTACAGTTGGTACCCTTTTTGTACCTTAGGTACATAGTCATGCTACTTAAATAGCAAATCAACCATTTACACCATGTGAGGTTCAAGATATAGCTCCATGGTTCTCTCTCTTGTGGCTCAATTTCCATTCTAATATAGTTGTAATAGTTCTATATCGGCCTTTCATAACTTCAAGCACATACTTTCTCTCATTGAGTCATAGCCTTTCATAACTTGAAGAACATTCAAGCTTCAGTTCTTTAGTCCTTCACCCATGACTCATTTCTCACTTGACAAGATATACTTCAACTTCTTATGCTTGGGCAATAATGACTGTCTTATAATGGGACAATTAGGTTGGAAGGCACTTTGCTTCCTATCAGAACCAAGTTAAATCTCTTTCAAAGGAATCACTCTTGAGGACTTCTTAAGAATCCAAATTCTATCTTTATTTTAAAGAATCACATTTTTATCATTATCTTGTCAACATATATGTATATGCCTTTACATTCTTTTTTTTTTATTTTTGGACATTTCAATACATGGAAGTTGTTTCACAAACTTTCTTTATCTTTCATTTCTTCTTGCTCAAGATTTATTCAAAGACTTCGTGTCACCGCATAAGTATTCATAGCTCATCCTTCTACTACTCTTAGTATCAACCATTTCATTTTTTCTTCCTTTCAAAACAATCTCATCACCTTCTTTTGCTCTCTTATGACCAATTCCAAAGTTCCCATTATTTACTTGACTACTTGAACAATCAAAACTTTTCCCACTTAATTTCACTTAGGTACCATTTTTCTTCTTCAGCGTAAATTTCATGTCCTTTTTGTCACGTAAGTTTATTACGTTCAATCCACTATCGTCAATTTATTTACTTAAATCTCTACTTTCATCATCCATCGCATATTCGCTTTCCACAAATTTTATCTCGTTCTCACATTCATATACAATTCACTACCAAAGTTACTAGAAATTATTCTTGTTAAACATCTCGACTACATTGAATTTCACTTAATCTACAATTATTACCTCCATCAGTCCGGTACCAGTTTTGGACCTATTCGACCCGGTTTCCCATAAGTAGCCCTCTGCCTTACAATTTCCAATTGCCTTCATGGCCCATCCTTTCCAAGTACACATCATCAAATTTCTTCTTTCATCAATTCCACAATAATCCGGTACTCATACAATCACATTAATTCACACTGTCATCACTAGTCCATGTCAATTTCATCAATTCTCATTCATTCATTTTAGGATTAGTATCATTAATTATGCAACCTCATTTTAAGTCTTTAAATCTCTTCCTCCCCTTGACTTACTTCTTTACACGTATATATCCTTGATAGATCATATCATACATCAACATTACACACTTTTAAAAACACTTAAATACTGAGTTGGTTTGGGGAAAATTGACTTCCTTCGTATTTACCTCTCTTTTAGGCAAAATCAGTGAATACAACCTTCTTTACAACATTCAGAACGTTTCTTAATTTCTAAACATACTTCTCCATATATTCTCTTGTGATCTCCATATATTTTCATTTATTTACACTTCTCTTACCTCCAAAAGATATACTAGTTAAAAGTGTACTTCCCATTGAAAATTATGAACCTCAACATGGTCTAACAGTTTTGTTCTTAAAAATGTTCACCTCTCGCTTTCATTTCAAAATTTGACCCAATAAGGGTCCAACCATTCTCTTTATACCACGATTTCTTTCTTTGTTCATTGAGGTCAAATATTATACTTTTCTTAGCAACGTTGACAATTTTTATAATGGGGGAGGTATTAAGAGCCATATTGGTGTAAAAGAAACGATAGCTTCAAGGGTGCAACGACCTCCAATCTGGTAGGTGGGAGACTTGTTATAGGAGTTACTCATATTCCAAAATGTGTACCATACATATGCCAACACTCTTCGTGCTGACGAAACATCTCAAACAATGAAGAAGGCATAAAAAGGGGGGTTTTCAATAAACTAGTAGAAATTATTCAAAGCCGAGTCAGAAACAATCGATAGATCTTTCTTCGAAATGAAGAAGAATATCCCTCTCAAGCTTTTATCAAAGATACATTTTTTATGTAATACCTGTTCTAAATTACTGTTTCTCTTAGTCCGCCTGGCATGCATCATTTAGTAGGAAATCATGGAAAATATAGTTTAAGCCTTACTTAAGTTATGGATAGGATATAAATGGAATTAAAAGAATTGTTAAAGTTTAGTAGTCAAATTAGAAGTTTAGACGGATTTTACAAAAAATTGACAGAGAATTTAAAAATTTCACTGCCAATGGTTCAGAAGCAAATGGTCTGAAGAATAGAATTCTATATTGAAAATTTTATTTCACTAGCTTGGGATATAGGTGGAATTTTAGTAATTTTTAGAGGCTAAAATGGTAAGTAAGAGTAAATTTTTACTTTTAGAATTGTACCATTCTTTGACAAGTGGCAATTCCTTAGGAATGAATGGCTAGGATTAAGCCAACTTTCTCCACCCTTTTGTCTTACAAAATCCGGCCATGACTTTAGAATTTCCTAGAAAATTCATCCAATATAAATGGTTGTCTTAAACCTTAGAACTTGAAGAAGAAAATCACCATTGATGAGTGCTTGAAAACCTTACTCCATAAACACAAGTCCAAACTTTGCCAAACAAGTCCATCGAATTTTTTAACCAACTTGAAGCTCTTGATTAGCCCATTGATATTCCCAAATCAATTTCAAGAAATTCAAGCTAGGTGATGAGGAATTTCATTTGGAAATTTTAGGGTTCTTGGTGGATTTTCACAAATCAAAGGAGCGCCTACACCATCAAAGAACTGGGCGACTAACTCAAAATTGCTTTTATACTTTATTTAATAATTTTGGATTTAATGCTTCAGTTTACTTGGATTTCTCAAATTAAAATATTGATGAATGGTTTATGAGATTTTATAAAGTCCTACTGTGATAAGAAGAAATTTATTTCTTAATTTATGGATTGAGAAAGGAACTTGTGTTTTGGAAAGTGTTGATGCTAGTATTTTGTGTGATGAAATAATACTGTGGAAAGGCTATCTGGGTTGTAAGTTTGTTATTCGTGGCAGCCCCATAAGGGGAATTTATCGTTACTGCAGTAACTAAGCTTAAGCAGCCTACAGACCGCCTTTTAAGGGGCGCGGGTGAGTGTACTTTAGCCTTGGATCGGGAGGCGCAGAGGGTAACCCACAAGGTATTTATAAGTTCATTCTGCGGCACTAGAAGCAAGATGGAACTCAGTCATCCAGTGTCGACCTCGGGCCAAGGCAACAGATTGGGTAGTGAAATTGACGGACTTTATCTTTGACCCATGGGTCTATTTTCTGGAAATCTCCTTTCCTAATGGTTCTTTTATATTATTTGGAATATTTGAATTATTAAAGTATATGAATTTATTTTTTTGTGAACTTCAATACTTCTATAAATATTTTACTAGTTATCCACTCACTGAGTAACCTAGTTACTCACACTCGTTTTCATAAAACTTATTTTCCAGGTTGTAGCTAGTTGACCACGCTACTAGGGTACGTTGTGGTGGGAAAGTAGTTAGCACCTTGCACCAATTTGACCAGAGGTGAAAGAGTCAACTCTTTTGTATTATTTTTAAAATATTCGTGTAGGCCCCACTGCGTATGAAAATATCATTTTAAATAGCCCGTTCTCTTTTTTGATAAGTCTAAAACTTTTCAAAACTGACATGATATTTTTCTGAGTTCTGGAAGTCCGTAAATAAATTCTACAAAAATATGTCGAAAAACCTAATGGCATTTCCGTAAATATTTTGAAGTTTGGGTGCCTTGCACGTAAATGAATTTTTACACTATGGCAGTTTTACGCTTTATCTATTTTGATTTGTCTGCATGTTAGTTAAATGTTTTAACTATTGAACTGGATGAAAACTGTATAAGAGAAAAATTGAAAAAATGATCGTTTTAACTTTGCAACCCTTGGGGTGTATTCTAACCTAATAGAGTACATTTCGAGAGTTGCGGCGATTGTTACGTGCTCGATCATGGCATCGGGGCGTGACATTTGAACTTTGTTATGAAATTCTAATTTAGGTCATAAAACAAAGAAAATTAGATGGCGCTATTAACCTCGCTCTAGGGTCAATAGGAAGTTTGAAAAATGTTTTGAACATTTATAAACAATCGATGTGATCATGTGACTGATCGACCCTAAAATTAATTAAGGCTTGAGTATTAGTATCTAAAGGTAACTAAGGGTTTGATAGCTACCTACAAGCTTAGAAATCGACTCGACCGAACTTGGATCCACTTGCACTTTACGAACCTTTTAGAAAATTATTTTAAAACGCCGTTTGATGAAAAATGGGCTCTGATAAAACATGCCCTCTAATAAAGCCAAGCAAGCCAAAGACAAGACCAAGTCAACTCAACCACGCAAAAGCCAAGCAAGCCAAGACCGAGTCAGCTTAGCCATGCAAAACCATGCAAAGCAAGACAGGACTGAGTCAACTCAGTTTCCATGCAAAAAACTCAGCCGTGCAAAAACCAAATTGGAAAGCCAAGTGAGTTAACTTAGCCCCCATGCAAAGCCAAAAAAATGCAAAACCAAATTGGAAAGCCAAGTGAGTCAACTTAGCCATGCAAAACCATGCAAAGCCAATTCAATGACCGAGTTAACTCAGTTATCATGCAAAATGCCATACCAAAAGCCATTGTACATCACCACCCTTATCCCTCCAAATTTGGCCGATCCAAACTTTTCCAGATTTCGACCACTCTTGTTTTTCACTTTCCTGAAATCACTTCAGATCCTTTTAGAGTCTCGCAGGGAAAATGCCTTAGTTATTACTTTCTTTAAAGATAATGGTTCATGGAAGAGATGCTTGTTGGGAGCAATGTGTCCTTATGGATGCAACAAGATAGAAGGCAAGGTGTAATTAGAGTTCAGTGGGGGAGTCTATAGAATGAAGTTTCATCTAGCTCAGATAGAAAACAAGATATAATCCCCCGTGCTGAAGTCCCTATTGAAGTGCGAGACCATATAAAAAGTACATTAAACACTCCCAAGAAACAAAAACTTTGAAGAAACCAAAGTCGGATAAAGCAAAAGCCAATGATGAACATAATAGTTCCTCTACTAATGGCAGTCTCCATCCCCACCATGGGTTTAGTGGGTGGTATGGCAGCATCTGTCCATCTTTGTTGTTTCATCAACCATCACCTAGTGAGCAGCTAGCAGTTGATGATGCTTAAAAACAAAAACAGGATAATGCTGACAAAAAATTATTATGTTTTTCTTCCATAATTTTGTTCCTTTTAACGCCTCTAAGTCTATGTATTACTAGGAAATGGTGAATGCTAAAGCAGAATGTGGTGTTGGCTACAAAGCTCCAAGTTATGAGAAGCTGAGATCTACCCTTTTAGAAAAAGTGAAGAGTGATATACAAGAGTACTATAATAAATGTAAAGATGAGTGGAAAGAGACTGGCTGCACAGTCTTTTGTGATAGCTGGTTTAATAGTAGAACAAAGGCATTTGTTCTATTTTCAATCAATTTTCCAAAAAGGACACTCTTTTTGAAGGCTGTTGATATCTCATGTCATGAGGATGATGCTAGCTACTTATTTGAATTGCTTGAATCAGTTGTCGAAGATGTGGATCTTTTGGCAAAACTAAATTCCAATGCATACGGCTTCTCTTTCCCATGGACCAAAATTTTCCCTGATGGTGTTGAAAAAGTAAGTTGAATGGGAGTTGTATATTACAGCAGGTAGATCAACTACTTGTTAGAAAACAACATTACTCTATATGTTGGTTTGAATCACTATGATTTTCCTTATGCACTTGAGAAGAAGTACAGTGGTTGGTTGACACACCAAGCAATGAAAGATTCTATTGAGTCTGCGAGGAGCCAGGTCATAAGTATGTTCAATCATGAGTGGCATTAGAGCAATCCTGTAAGTAGGAAAGTTAAACCATATTATTAGTTGGAAGAAAATGATGCCAGACGCTCCAGCTTTGGCAACATGTGCTAACACATCTACTTGTACGGCTACACCCCTCTGTAAGCAAAAGAAAGTGAAGCTAGCTAATGAAAATGAAGAAAAGACAAAGCAAAAGCTAATCATAGCAAGGGAGTTAAGAGCAAAATATAGAGGACAACGCCAAAAATATGAACCTTTGGATGGAAAAGAAAAAAAAGAGAGAGAGCCATTAGATGAAGAAAAGAAGAAAGGGAGTATAAAAATGACTTTCAACAAGCTAAAGAAAAAGGACTTTCGTTTTGGGAGAGGCTGGCTGGAAAACAAGAAAATGCTATTTATCAACAGAAGCCATTTTCTTTTTCTTCTCTAAAATTGAGACAACCATTCTTAAAAAGAGAAAAAAAGAAATTTAAAGCAGAAAAAAGAGGAAGAGAGAAACAACTCTCGAGAGATTTTTTGGATCCTTTTGTAAACAAAGCTCCCATCTTTAAGGGTAAAAATCCTTCTTTTGGTGTAAAGCTATTGCCTTTAGCTCTTACTGTTATATTTTTGCTTGATTATTGCTTGTTTGTGTGTAAAAAAGACCCAGCTTTACCTCTTTTGGGATAGTTTCTATGATTTGTGAAGTCTGATATATAGCTTGTTTAGTTCAAGGCTTCATTTTGAGCAATGAAAATTCCATTTCTCTTTGCTAGCATGTGTGTTAATGAATATCTAACTATGCTTACTTATTTAAGTTCATCAAACATGTTCATATATGCTATGAATTGTCTGTTATGCATTGGCTTTTCATCATTTTGCTACAAGTTTGAAATTTTTTGTTTGTTTATGGTTCATCCATGTAAAAAGATCTAACTTTCTATCTCTTAGATTGATATTCGCAACTTGTGAAGTTTTATGTCTTCTTCAATAATTTGATTAGTTCAAGGCATGATTTAGATATATTAAAAATGATATCTTTTTGCTTGCATCTATGCTAATATAAATTTAGTTTTGATAATTTGCATGCTCATGTAAAAAAGGTCTCAATTTTCCATCTTTTATGTTAAATCCTTGTGGTCTTTGAAACCAAGTATGTATGATTTGTGCATTTTGCTTAGTTAAAATTTATATCTTGAGCATAAAAATTACATCTTTAGACTCTTTTATATGTTAGTACATAGTTAAAATTTATAATTTGTTTGCTTGACTTGTTTACATGTGTTAAAATTTGTTACCTGCTATTTAAGCCCGCAAAGTTAGATCTAGATTTCCATATTTTATTTATTTATTATATTATATTATTATTAATATTTTTATACACTAACATTTTCTTATGTTTTTCTTGACTCATTCATGCATAAAAAGTTTAAAGAATTAGTTTTCAAAAAGTCATGTGCATGGGGAACCGGAGGGTACCTCAGGAATCCGAGGTTTCCAAAGGTTTTCCGAGATGAGGGTTTTCTTGCTACTTACTCAAGAGTCCGATCGGGTCCAAGAAATTTTTCGTCTCTTCAAAATTAAAAAAAATATAAATTTTTTCTCATTTAATTTTCATAAAAAAGGCATACACATATCACGTTTATGATTTCTTTCATTTTTTTAAATTTGCAAACAAACCCCAAAAAATTTTATTTTATTACAAAAGGAATGTTAATTCCAATTTTTTTTATTCTTTTAAAAATCTCTTGTTCAAGAGGCCCAATTAAATTAAAATGAATATTTATTCCAACATTAATTTTAAAGAAAATATATTTTAAAGTTTTTTAAGAGATTTTAACCACCCAATTGTGGTTAAGGCCTTTCAAATTAATCCAAATTTTATTAGAAAGTCATTTTCAAAATTTTTTTATCTTATTCAACAAAAGGGAATATTTATTTTCCTCTATCACTTTTTTTTTTTGAAATTTTCAAAGTATTTTTTTGGGAAAACTTTAGTGTATTAAGTTAATTAAGGACTTTCAATTAGATTTAATTTGTATTAAAAAAGTTTTTTTTTAATTAATAAAAAAAATATTTATTCCTTAAAATTTTTTAAAATTCCCTTTCAAAGTTGATTTTTTCAATAAAAATAAATATTTATTTTCCACATCATTTTTTTTAAATTTCTTAAAGCTTTTTTTGAAAGGTCTTAATTTATTAAATCAATTAAGGTCTTCCAATTAGATTGAATTTTATTAAATTATTCCCTTCATTAAATCAAAAGGAATATTTATTCTGACACCGTTTTAAAATTAGATCTTTCTAAAAGATTTTAATTTATATAATTATAATTAAAGTCTCTTAATGTAAAATTTGAAACACAGATTCAGGGATGTTTATCCTAGAATTTCTTGTAAAATATTTTCTTGAAGGTTTCAATTATACTCCCATAATTTAGACTTCCTAAATTTAAATCAAATTTTTGTTTTCATAAATGGGACATTTGTCATCATTTTTAAATTAAACTTTGATCTTAGAAGAATATTTACTCCTATTTAGAAATCGAACTTTATTCAAAGTAGGAAATTTCTTCAAACTCAAAATTGGCCTCTTGACTTTTACCTTAAAAGGAATGTTTATTCCGACATTAAATTTTTACATTCCGAATTTAGTTTTTATAATGGGATGTTTATCCCACATTAAAAGGAATATTTATTCCAACATTTAAAATCATATTCTTCTTAAAATATTTTTAATCACATTTTACTATTATCTCCGAATAAGGCATTTTTAAGACTCTTGTGGTACTGATTTCCGGGCATCTCAGGGCAAATGCATCGAACAAACTTGGATCCATCTACATCCAATCTATAGACCGTCCTTGTTTGTGGCAACTGCATCCAACAAAGTTGCCTACAAGTGAGTGACAGAGGTTCAATAAGTCTCCATTAGGGGTTACGGAAAGATGAGTAATCTAAAAGAAATTTATAAAACAAATATTTTTGTTTACAAACTCTTTTCCCAAAATCTTCTTTTCAAATTTAAAATAGGAATTTAAATAATATAACTTAAATTTAAAAAAACTTTCTAAATGGGCCGGCAACAAAACACTGAAGGCTTTGACGTGTCGATCGTATGACTTACTGTGCTGAAGGCTATCTCTTATCTCTCAAAACATCTCCCTACTTTCTCTTTCTAACCCGTTCCCTCGGCAGTGCCTTCGCTGTGTATGAAGGACAGCTACAATAAGCATGGAGAGTGTCCCTATGCACCTCTCCCTACTCTAGGGGTTCTCGCTCACTGTGCCCCTCAGAAGGTGGTCCATAGCTACTTGGTTGGATGCATGCTCCGCTCGATCCACACACTCTCTCATGGAGCACCGAGAACAACCCAATCTCTCATCTCACCTCTCATCCTTACCAAATATATAAAATTATAAACAAAATAAATTTAATAAATATTTTATAATTTTCTAAAATCATCCTACCCGCTAAATTGGTGTATCATAAATAAAAGTGTGTAAGGTGGATTACCCATATCCTAAATCATTTATAAAATATTTGAAAATCATTTTATATTTTAAAACCTTTTCAAAATGTTTAACCCTAATGGCTAAGCAATGAAATCTAAGCCACTCATAGTACTGGGAGGTTCGTATACTCCCAGAGGATCCTTGTAGGTAAATCTTTGGAGCATTGCCACACTTGATTGTCTAAAAACCCTAATTCCACGGAAGTACGTGTTAGCATTCATTGTTAAATCTATGAATGCACCTATGAGGCTTTACTATGACCTAAGATGATGTTTGGATGTGGTTTGGGGTTTAGAAAAGTGTCTGGGAAGGTTTCGGGCCAAAATCGGACACACAGGATAAAATTACAAAAAAACCCCTATGTTTGGGTTGACTCCTGAGGGGGATTCAGTCAAGATGGCCATTCTGGCCATCCACACTCACTCTCGCGTGGGAGTGAGTTGTCTCTTACATAACAAACGTTATAAAAATGACTTCCGGGAGGGAATGAATAACCTCCTATGCGAGGAGTGAAATAGAAAGCTTGGAGATGGGTTTTTTCCTCGGTTTTTAAGACCGTTACTCCATGAATTGTCCCGAAAATTAAGATAGATGATTTCCAAGACCTCTAAAATTACTTCGCCGAAAGAAAAATCGAAATCGTTGGCTCATGATAGCCACTTATTTCTCCTATATTTTTCTGCTTATCTTTGATTATTTAAGTGTTTATGATCTCTAACTAAGTTATTTTTAGTAATTGTATGTCTTAGAAAGCTAAAAGGAAGCTTTGGAATAAAAGGTGTTTAAATTTAGAAATTTGAGATTTTTCCTGTGCAGAGAGTTCTGAAAGATGGCCAGATTTGAGATCCTTTAATTCCTTTTCTAAGTTTGACTTCTTCATCAAATTTGTAGAGAACATCTTAAGCTTTCCATAATGCTAAAGATCGCACAAATCAGAGTTCGTTTGGATAGCCAAAAGGTCAAAATACAGAGAGGTATAGAATTCCTGCGGAAATTGGAGAAAGTTTCCTATTTTGGGCTTTGGAGCAATTTTGGGTTGGAGATGGACTTGAGCACGTCTTGGCTTGCTTGGTCATGATTCTAGACATGTTACTGAAGATATTTGAGCTTGGTCCAAGTCCTAGAAGGATGTGGATCAGCCCCTGAAGGGAAGTCCTAATTGGAGTAGGAAAACCCTTTAATGAAGCATGTGCATGACATGTGGCTTGTGCTATATTTTCTCCTACTTGAAGAAGGATTTATAGCTGCAGGAAAAGGCTTCATTTAAGCCTTATTCTCCACAAGATTGAAGCCTAATTATCCAAGTTTGTTAAATGAGCTCTTGTACTCAGTTAATTCCTTTGTAAACACTTTTAGTTAATTCCTTTGTAAACACTTTAACCTAGTTAGTATTTTTTCTAGAATTAGGTTTTCTTTTCTTGCAAGTTAAGTTTAGGGCTTTTGACTCCTCTATATAAAGAGCCTTAGCCACCACTTGTAAGATGTCTCATATTTTCTTTTAAAGACCAGTCTCCTCTTTCTTTGGGAGAGCTTTATCTTAATAATTTTATTTTTACTCTTTCTTTATGTTCTAATTTTCTTGTTCAGTTTTAAGCAATTCTAAATTCTTGGAGAAGAAGATTGTGAGGCTATTTTGTGCTTAATATCTTTATCTTTCATGTATTCTAAATTCTTCTGTTCTTAGTGATTTATGATTGCATGTTTTCTTTTCTAGAAAGGCCTACTAGTTAATTGAGCATGTTAATTGATTGCTAGATCTAGGGCTATTTATCCAGAATTGTAAGTAACTCTAATCACAAGTGGCAAATTAGATAGAATTAAGGTCTCATACATCTTAGTTACTTATCTATGGGGAATCTAGATATGGATTAAACAAAGTGCGCTCGTGTAATTTCATTGTTCATATTGACTAAGATCTTTCTAGTGTTTTCATACTTTTACCTTCTTTAAATCTATGATGCTAGTTTCTAGTTTAATTAGGTAAAAAGGGTTTAATAAGGAAGGTTTGTAGTACTTATTAAACTATGACAAAGGAAAGATGGCGGTTAGTGAAAAGCTTTGTAGTATTGCTGCCTACATCAATTACATGCAAAAGATAAGGTAATTATTAGATGCCTATGATCGATTTCTCTAATCCAAGGGTGAAGCTTGTTTTAAACTGAAGTTTTATTTATATTTATTATCTTTCTTCAATTTTTGCTATTTACTTAGTTTAGTTTTGATTTCCTAATTCTATTTACTTTATTTTCTTTTCATTGCTTACCTAGATTAGAATTTCTTAGGTTATTTTATCCAATCCCTGTGTGTTCGACCCTTGCTACCACTATATTATAGTTTTAGTAAGGTTATTATATTTTGGTGATTAATGACACATCAGCTCAAAGTTCCTAAAATCAAAATCTAAACTGAAATTTAACTAAAAAGTTAAAACTAATTATGAGCCAACTTTTCTCCTAAATCAATGCATAGATCTACGTGCTACACTAGGCAAAATGAAGGTGGAGGTGAGTACTATAACATACTAGAAACTCACCTTGATCCATCGATCGGATTGTCCAGATGGACCAAAACTGCAAAATACCTTTGTTGAGGGAAAAGAGCAATGAGAGGGAGAGGGAGAGAAGAGAAATGAGGGGGAGAGATTGGCCTTCCTCTTATATAAGTGCCAGTCTACGCTGGGCCTACTCGGCCTCGAGTTATACTTTCTCTTCTTTTTTCCACTCTCTTCGATATTCGAGGCTTAGCTTAAATCTCTAACCTCTTTCACTAATGAGCCCCATAGCTATTTGTTATGGACTTAGAGGAAGCCAAATTGGTGTTTAGTTGTTTTCCATTCATTCTGGTACCTTATCTTCAACTCCGTCTTATCCTAATTTTAACATCTCTTTATAATCTGACACATCAGGACCGACACATTTTCCATACTTATACACCGTCTTTCACTATTTCGTTTAGTATGGAAAAGTCTAATTAGGTCCGGGTGTATTATTTCTCCCCTCATTCTAAGAATTTCGTCCTCGAAATTCCAAAAGTGGGAGGTCGACTTCCATTTCTGAATTTGAACTTCATCTTCTTTCTTCTAGTTCTTTCTTTATCCATCCATAGGTGAGGCTCTCTTTACCTAACCTGCATTATTCTGACGCCCTTAGCATCCATCCTTCATCTCTCATTGAAGTCTCTCTAAACAAAACTACCTTCTCATTACTCCCGAGATTCCACTACTCTTCTTCTCCTTGGAAGTCTCTTCTTCTTCCCTTAGCATTCCTTGGTGGTTGTTTCCTGTACTCATATTGCATGTCTCAAGGCAACAAATTTTACCTTACTAATCCTAAGTGTAATAGGATAAGTTGGGGTAAACTCCCTTAAGGAAGCCTATTGAATTTCACTTAACTTATAAAGCATTTATCAAGGATTGTAAAGTAACAAACAGGGGAGTTGTGGATCGTTGACTAAACTATTAATTAAGAGGCTAAATGATAGTGATAAGGAAGTAAACTAATAAATTCAAGTCTCCAATCTATTAAAGAATTGACTCCTTGATTTAACAATTGATCCTAGACACACTAATGATCATTCTTCCTATCAATTGGTTAACTAAATGAACTAGAAACCAGCTTCAAATTCATTAGATCTTCCCTTAAGAATAGATTAATAATCATTCAAGTTTAATCATCAACCTCTTCCTCTATTGCTAGCATAAATCCTAGCAATTTACATTCAAGCATAGAGAAGCTTTAAGTAATAAAAAGATACAAGTTAACTACAATTAATAACAAACCTAGCATTCATCATTCAAATTGCATTTTTCAACTTCTTTTGATGATTTCAAAACATCCACATGCTACTTTGTTCTAGGAACTCAACCCAATAAAGAGGTCATGCTCAGAACTGCTTAATCAATCATTTGCAACTAATTAATCAAGTAATACAAGAGGTAAGACAATAATCAAGATCATTATCTGTAATGAACAAGAAGTTGAAGAACAATCAATAGGCAAGAAGTTAAACAAACACAAGAGCCTCACAATGTTAATCAAGGAATTTAATTCTATTAATAGATTGGAGATATAATTGTTTAGATACACACGATGAAGAAAAACGAAAATGAAAAACTGAGAAAAGCTCTAAAAGATGCTATCTTAGAATAAGAACAAAAGTTACCTTTATCATTTCCCAACAAAGCTAATAAACCACTCTCTTCTTTTCCTAAGATCTTTTTCTTTCTAAAATGACAAGAAAGACTGTCCTAATAAAATATATATAAAAGTTACAAAAGTAAGGAAAAGAAAGAAGGGTTGAAGATGGCTGTAGTCCTTCTTCTCACTTTCCAATTGCTCTGCTGGATTTGTTCCCCACTGAATCAACCTTAAAATCCAAGTACTTGAGTGGTCAAAGTTGTTCCCAGCATTAAGTGGGATGTCGACGGGTGAATGTTTGTACGTCAACATTTTTGCTTATTTCCTTCAGTCATTTGTTTCCTTGATGGATCCGTCGATGGGTCAAAGGCTATACATCGATGGATGAATGAAGTTTCTGGAAACTCCATGCCTGCCTGATGGATTCATTGATGGGTGGGCACCTAGACATCGATAGATCTACTTGTGTGAGGTAGACTACCATCCTCGCTCGATCCATTCGTCCATGGCTGAACACCTAGATGTCGACGGATCTACTTGGTTCTTTCTTGCTTGGCCTAAGTCAACTTGCAAGTCCTTTTTAGCTCTAATTCTTCTCTACTCTTCTAGTTTTACCTACAAAGCAAAAGTGAACTAAATTCAACATTCCAAGGTATTGAAGTGAAAAGAATGATGAACATTAAAGCACATTTTAGAGAATAAAATGGAGTTTAACAAATTCCCCCACACTTGAATCTTACTCGCCCTTGAGTAAACCTAGGAAAATAGGGAAAGAACAAAATAAAATCTAAACTTATAGACCACAAAACAGGAGGGATAGTTAAATCTCAAATCAAACTTCAGGGTAAATTCATGGGGTAAGTAAAAGTATAGTTCAAAGCGAAAAAGAGCACAACAACTAAAAGAAAGGGAGCGAAGCTAACCAAGATAATTAAATAACAATGCAAGTAATTTTTTTCAACCAAACATGTTTGAATAGGATAATTCATCAAAAGAAGTCTCTCATTCACACAAGTATTTTCCTTGGTACGCTTAAGAGTCTTTCTATGAAAATATACTTACCATAAGCTTGCTAGTTTATCTTGTCTCCACTACTCCAACATGCATATCATGGATGAAAAGATGAAAAAGGAATAAAATGAGTTGTAGTGAGGTCTTGGTTAAGTAGGTTATGAAAGAAAAGGTAAAGGAGTTAAATTGAAGGTCTCTTCAAAATTAGTAAAACACCAACAAATCAAAACCAAAGGGATGCTCCACTTACAAAAATCTAATTCTTTTGATCCACTCATTTCTTTTCATTTTTCTTTCTAATTGAACCAAAGAGATGTTGATTTCTTTTATTGTGCCTTTCCTATAGGTTTCGATTCTTTTAGCCACATTTTGTTTTTGTTAAAAACTTGGACATCTCATTCATACAACTTTTCTTTCAAATGACCAAACTAAAGAGAGGAGATTCCCCCACACTTAGACTTGTTGTCACTCTTTTACGAAGAATATAAATGTAGACCAAGTCAAAATTTTCACTAAGCCGAAGAGATGGGGTTAGAGAACTTGTTTTTCTTTTTAGGTCTTGATGTTCTTTTAGGGAAATGAGGTCTAACAACAAAGAATAACAGAAATCATGTTAAGCTCAAGGGGTTATCTACATTGGTTTTGCAAGGATTGGTCAATTTGGCTCAAACTTAGCCCTAAACCTCAATCATCTTCCACACATGTGTGCAATCCATGTAATCTTGACAAGGTATAAAGCAAGTTCTAGAAGCATATAATCATAGAAGATATAATTTCACTTAAGAATGAAAAGACATTGTAGTGTAATCTATAGGGCTCAAATCCCTCACAATGCTTTTGAATCCTTACTCTATTGAAACATATGTGGTTTAATAAAATTAACTAACAAGTTGCTTAGAAATCAAGAAGCAAGGAGTCTTATTCTTCTAATTACCATGCATCCTTTTGACTTGAACTATGGTCATACTTGCTTCATGAAGAATTCTGAGAGGTTGATTTAATAGTTAACTATCAAAAAGCTATTAATAACTCCTATTTATCAAGAATTGCAATTGCTAAACCCCCCCTCCCCAGCACTTAGATGAAACATTGTCCGCAATGTGATAAATATCGACATTAAATCAAGTTATTGAACAAAAGAATGGTGAAGAGAGAATTACCTTGATAATGTCGAATATAGGTAATGAAGAAAACAATTGCAAACATTAAAAAAATTGGGGAAAGTTAAGCAAAAACCATAAATATAACTATAAATCCGAAATAGGAGTTAATAGGGAGACTAACAACAAAAATCCAGAGAGTTAGAAACTGAAAAGATAAAAACTACAAACTAAAGTCTTGTAAAATGGAAAATAAAGAACAGTAATCTAAAGCAATGCATGCAAATGCTATGAAAGTATGCTAAAGTTCATTGAGTCGGTGGTGGCGGTGGTAAAATATGGAAGGCGAGAATCTGATTGAGCTTGGTGTGCAGAGAGTGAACCTCATCCGTCAAACTTGTGACTTGCCCTTGGAGAGTATTAAAGTTCTTACCCACGGTTTGGCACCAACCGAGCACCTGAGAATGGAATTGGTGCTAAGGCAGTGGCCTATTGATGCCTATCGCAAAGCACCAAAAATAACCTCACTACTCTAACATGTAGTTAGGGAAGCAAGAGTCGATCCCATAAGGAGCTATCCAATTTATCGTTACTTTCACAAAGCAAAACAAACAATGAAAGATAAATAGGGGATTTTACAATGAAACTACCTAAAACTAAACTAAACAAAAACAAGTAAATGACTAATGAAATTAATAGAAACAAGCCTCAATTTAGCCATTGATTGATTCCTTGGAGTTGTGATTGGTCCTTGATTCACTAAACAAAGATCTTACCCAATGATTAGTAAAAATAACTAAAGGTACTCAAGTTCACTTTAGCCTCAATCTTCCTTAAGATTAGACTAATCAATGTCAAGCCATCAAGTAATCCCTTTTCCCAATTGTTAACCCAAAATCCCAGCAATCTTAGATTCAAACAAAGGAAAAGCATTAAGAACTAGAAGATTATGAGCTTACAAAGAATAACAATTACACCTAGCATGCATTGTTCAATTCCCATTCTCAATTCCCATGAGTATAGCCAATATACCCATTTGTTACTCTTGATTAAGCCTATCTACAATTAGGATTAGAATCAACCTAATCTAACAAGCAATTAAAGCAATCAATCAATCATTGGCCATATAACTAATCAATTGAATCAAATGCAAGATCAAGAACACAATCTAAATCTTTGATCAACAGAGAATCAAGAAATAATCATAGAAGTAAGATAGAAATTAGCCCAAGAATCTCACAATCACACCCAAGAAACCAAATCAAAGGCTAAATTAAGTATAAAGAAACTATTTAAAGAAGACTAAAGTAATAAAGGATAGAGAACTTTACAAAATTGGTCTGGCCAAGATCTAAGACTTCCCTTCTACAGATCAGAATTCCTTTCTAACCATGCTTGTCTCTTTACCCGTTTCTCCCATTAAATAGGGTTGAGAAAGGATTTTCTATAGATACAAAATTACCCCTAAACTATTAAAAGGATTACAAAGGTAAGTGAGGGTCATTTTTGCCTTTTCCCAAGCTCTCTCATAGCCTTATGCTCGTGTCTTGATGTCATTGGGTGATTGGAGTCTTATGTTACTCAAAGGAATGAAGTTAGAGGGCCAAAACGCGTCATTTCGGAGTGCCCAGAGTGACAGATCCATCAACGGATTGCTATACATCCGTCCACGGATTGACTGGGCAGGGAAAGAAGTTCTTCCCTGCCCGTTCAATCCGTCCACGGATGGATACAAATCCATCGACGGATTGGTCGGGCAGACCCGGCCTTAGTTTGACAGTCTCTCATAAAACAGACATTTGGAGGGCCAAACGAACTCCGATTTTGACGTTCTTTAGTATTCCGGAAAGCCCAAGATGTCCTCTATAACTTTTAGGTAGATCACAAAATCAATTGAAGTCTTGAACATAGAGAAAATCAGCCATATTTATGATCTATCCAATCTGTCAGGATTTCAACTTTGAGTTCTTTACATCTTGTCTTCCCACTTGATTTGTGTTTGGTCCTTTTCACTTCAATTCCATCATTTTCACTCAATTACATCAATTGACACCTACAAAGTGAAACAAAGCTAAGTAAGCTTAGTTTATACAATGAAATGCATAAATCCATAGAGATTAACATAGGAAAATATGTCTATTTTGGTACTCAACATATTCCCCCACACTTAAACCTTTGCTCGTCCTCGAGCAAACATAAGGAAATTTATTATCTACACTAAACCTAACCTAACTTTATTGTCCATTTTCGTAGGAGAACATGGTAGCTTTTAGCCTAAACTACAAGCCCATATTAAACCCCTAGGTGTCCCTAGTAGGAAGAGGTATGGTCTCCTAAAAGTTTACCAACAATAGCCACAACAGTCTTATTATGATAGTTAAAGTTCAAATCGAACTCAAGAGAAACACATGTGACAAGTAAAAGCATGGATAAGAACTAAAGAAAACATAAATCATGAATAAGAAAACTAAGCAAACAAGATTAATAAATAACAATGCAAGCATCAAACTTCAATCAAACATGCTTGAATAGGGCAATTCCTCACTAGTCATCTCTCATTCACTCAAGTGTTTGATAATGGCACCCTCAAGAGTCTTTCTATGAAAATATACTTACCATATGCTTGCTAGTCTACCTCATCTCCACTACTCCATCTTACATGTCATGAATGAACGAATGAAAAGGTTTTAAAGTAAGGTTGTAATGGGGCCTTGGTTGAGGAAGTTACGAAAGAAAGAAATGAGTAAAGAATTCAATCAAACGCCTCTTCAAGATTAATGAAATATTAACTAACTGAAATTATGGACAGATTTTACTTTTAATAGCCCAAATCTTGGCTTGGTCAACAATTCACTAATCTCTCCATCTTTTAATCAACTTCTTTTCACTCTTTTCTTTTTCTTTTTTTTTTCATTTGAACCTAGGAGATGCCAATTTCTTTTATAGTGCCTTTCTTTCTAGATTTTGCTTTCTTAAGGCACATTTTATTTTACTTTAAATACTTCGGACTTTTCACTCATACAACCTTTTTCTCAATTGACCAACTCAAAGTGGTTTTTCCCCCACACTTATTATTGTTGCCAACCTTTTTCCAAGAACATAAATGTAAAACAAGGCAATTATTTCACTGAGTCAAAGAGACAAGGTGAGTAAACTTGTTTTTCTTTTAAAGCTTAAGGTCCTTTTTGGGATAATGATGTTTAACAACAAAGAACATGGCTAAAATCATGTTAAGCTCAAGGGGTTATCTACATTGGTTTTACAAAGGTTGGTCAATTTGGCTCAAACTTAGTCCTAAACCTTAATCATCTTTCAAACATGAATGCAATAAATGTAATCTCAACAAGGTATCAAGCAAGTTCTAGAAGCATACAACCATAGGAGACATAAATTACACTCAAGAATGGAAAGAGATTGAAGTCCAATCTATAAAGCTCAAATCCTCGCAAGGTTATTAATACATTACCCTACTCAAACATATTTGACTTAAAGAAATCAACTAACAGGATACTTAGAAATCAAGAAGCAAAGCATTTTATTCAATCAACATCATGCATCTTTCATTCCTAACTAGGCTAACACTCATACCATGAATAACTCATCATTCCATTTGAAAGTTAACTATCATGTAACTAAACTACTACCCCCAATTATCAAGCAACGCAATTGCAAATCAATTCCCCCCACACTTAAATCAAACATTGTCCTCAATGTTGGAACATCATGTAGTCCACAAGAACAAATACAAGCAAGTATAAAAAGGGTAAGCATAAAGAAAATGCAATATACTTGGTGCGAATCAAGGAATGCATTTTCAAGAGTCGAAATATGTGGGTTAAGGTTGGAAGACTGCATGCCTTGAAGGCTGAAAATGTAAGTGCTCAAACTAGAATCACAACATAAAGAAACAATGTGAGAAAGAATAAGGGTGGGTGGGTGGGTCTTAAGATATATTCCTTTAAAAGGGCTCATTTACCATTGCTTGGATGAATTGGAGTGAGTACCCATCGAGGGCTATGCGCTTATACGTCGACGTCTAAAAGCTCAACTTCATATGTTGCTCATGCCCGTGTCATCCGTCGACATCTAGAGGTTGATCCATCGACGGATTAAAAGTGTCAACTCTCTGCCAGTGTCATCCGTCGACATATGAGGTTAGAGACGTCGACGGACGACTACTTCAACTCAACTTATCTTCCTTGCCCGTCGAGGAATAAGACACCAATTTTTAGCTTAAGTGGAAAGGGTGGGTGGCTCAAGTTGGTGTGTACAAAATCCTGAAAAATGAAACAAGAAAACAACAAGAGAATCAAAGCAAACAAATGAAATAAATGAAAATGAAAAGAAAGTAATCATAAATGCCGTAGCTCCCCGGCAACGGCGCCAAAATTTGATACGTGTCGCAAAGTACCAAAAATAACCTCACTACTCTAACATGTAGTTAGGGAAGCAAGGGTCGATCCCACAAGGAGCTATCCAATTTATTGTTACTTTCACAGAGCAAAACAAACAATGAAAGATAAATGGGGGATTTTACAATGAAACTACCTAAAACTAAACAAAACAAAAACAAGTAAATGACTAATGAAATTAATAGAAACAAGGCTCAATTTAGCCATTGATTGATTCCTTGGAGTTGTGCATGATTGGTCCTTGATTCACTAAACAAAGATCTTACCCAATGATTAGTAAGCATAACTAAAGGTACTCAAGTTCACTTTAGCCCCAATCTTCCTTAAGATTAGACTCATCAATATCCAGCCATCAATTAATCCCTTTTCCCAATTGTTAACCCAAAATCCCAGCAATTTTACATTCAAACAAAGGAAAAGCATTAACAACTAGAAGATTATTAGCTTACAAAGAATAACAATTACACCTAGCATGCATTATTCAATTCCCATTCTCAATTCCCATGAGTATAGCCAATATACCCATTTGTTACTCTTGATTAAGCCTATCTACAATTAGGATTAGAATCAACTTAATCTAACAAGCAATTGAAACAATCAATCAATCATTGGCCATATAACTAATCAATTGAATCAAATGCAAGATCAAGAACACAATCTAAATCTTTGATGAACAAGAATCAAGAAATAATCATAGAAGCAGGATAGAAATTAGCCTAAGAATCTCACAATCACACCCAAGAAACCAAATCAAAGGCTAAATTTAGTATAAAGAAACTAATTAAAGAAGACTAAACTAATAAAGGATAGAGAACTTTACAAAATTGGTCTAGCCAAGATCAAAGACTTCCCTTCTACAAATCAGAATTCCCTTCTAACCATGCATGTCTCTTTACCCCTTTCTCCCACTAAATAGGGTTGAGAAAGGATTTTCTATAGATACAAAATTACCCCTAAACTATTAAAAGGATCACAAAAGTAAGTGAGGGTCATTTTTGCCTTTTCCCAAGCTCTCTCATAGCCTTATGCACGTGTCTTGAGGTCATTGGGTGATTGGAGTCTTATGTTGCTCAAAGGAATGAAGTTAGAGGGCCAAAACGCGTCATTTCGGAGTGCCCAGAGTGACAGATCCGTCGGCGGATTGGTATACATCCGTCCACGGATTGACTGGGCAGGGAAAGAAGTTCTTCCCTGCCCGTTCAATCTGTCCATGGATGGATGCAAATCCATCGAGGGATTGGTCGGGCAGACCCGGCCTTAGTTTGACAGTCTCTCGTAAAACAGACATTTGGAGGGTCAAACGAACTTCGATTTCGACGTTCTTTAGCATTCCAGAAAGCCCAAGATGTCCTCTATAACTTTTATGTAGATCACAAATCAATTGAAGTCTTGAACATAGAGAAAATCATCCATATTTATGATCTATCCAATCTGTCAAGATTTCAACTTTGAGTTATTTACATCTTGTCTTCCCACTTGATTTGTGTTTGGTCCTTTTCACTTCAATTCCATCATTTTCACTCAATTACCTCAATTGAAACCTACAAAGTGAAACAAAGCTAAGTAAGCTTAGTTTATACAATGAAATGCATAAATCCATAGAGATTAACATAGGAAAATATATCTATTTTGGTACTCAACATCTATTGCCAATCGGTAGTTGAAAGGGAGGAGGAGCAGGTGGATCTTGTGGCTATTTTTGGCCTTCACCTCCTTGTTGACCTTTATCACCTTGTTCTGGAAGTTCTTGATAATTGGTGGCTTAGTCCAAAGACCCCCCACAAGTTGGTAGCCAAAAGATGTCATCTTGGTGGAGTTGACAATATCCTTCTTGGTGGTGACCATCTTCCGCTCGTTATTGAAAGAGACACCACAAACCTTGAGGATCTTGGTGATAAGAACCAAAAAGGTAATGTAGTGGTGCTGAGTGGTGGGTAAGACAAGTTCGCGCATGGCAGCAATGATGGTGGTGACCAAGGGAGGTCCAGGAGCTTCTTGTAGCCCATGGACAATTTTGTCCATCACATACAAGTCTTTGTGGTGGATGATGTAAGTGTTGCTGATTTTGGGATGCACATTATGGTGGATGAGGTAGGCAACCAACCTACTTTGAATGCTAAAGTCTTGGCAGAAGAGAGCATCCTTTTTGCCGAGAACTGGTTGTGGCCTCACATCAAACCGGTTTAAAGCAACATTTCTCGACCACGGCTCGTTGTCGTCTTCTTCGTCCTTCTCATTGCCCT
The DNA here is from genome assembly GCA_030664755.1 of Microcos paniculata. Taxonomy (NCBI): domain Eukaryota; kingdom Viridiplantae; phylum Streptophyta; class Magnoliopsida; order Malvales; family Malvaceae; genus Microcos; species Microcos paniculata. Next base: position 10,061,028 of record CP131464.1, read on the forward strand.
CAAAGAGAGATCCTACATTCAGAATGTGGAAATTGTCCCAGAGGAAAGTTGCATCAACTTTGATCTTAACTTTATTAACCATGGTGTTGATCTCGGGTAAGTTAGCCCCCTTGTTTTGAATGTTGGCATAGAAGAGGACTGATAGTATTTGCCCTTAATGTTAAGCACAGTATCCCAATTCACATCATGGAAAAGATGCACTAAACTGAATTGGTCAGAGATGATGGGATCCATAGTTTTCTCCATAATTTTCTGTGAGGAAAGATGATCATTGAACCAATCTTCACATTTGGTGGTGAAGAAGTCATTGGCCAAGGTTTTGATGGACGTCAAGGCTGCAAATTTGCCCTTGGCTGCTTGGAAGCTTTTGGTGCTTTAGAGGAACTGGAAGCACCCTTGGACTTGGGGGGTAGTGGGGGCTCAGTGGTGGCATTGGGCTTTGAATGGCGAGTTCTCTTTGACATTTTATCGAACATTGAGAATGCAAAGCATAGAACCTAGCGCAAACTTAAGAAATTTCCACAATGAACTCCTTTATGTTGAATAATATCCATAGAGCACTGATTTACAGTTGATTATGACAAGTATGACGGCAAAGAAACCTAAGAATTCAACAATACGAGCCTAATTCGGATTCCATCAAATATCACAGGCAAGACATCAAATTGGCAATATTAATAGCATTTAATCCAAGGAATATCTTCGAATTTTGATGCTAATTCAACCAAGAGAAGTAGAATAGAGAATAACTAACCAACTGGAGTGCTTAATTCAAGTGCCTCAATCCAAAAATTGCCAAATTTTGATTCCAAGAACTCCAATCTTTGAATTTGGTGAAATGATTGGATGGAAAGTGATGAGTAGTGGATTGAGAGGTTATTTGTGGCCAACAAGGAATGGGTGTGAAGTTATTTTGTGGAAAATTGGGTTGAGAGTCTAGGGTTTGAAGGTAAGGTGTTTTTTTTTTGGAAGGAGAGGAGTTGGTATGAAAGGAGAATAGTGTTTGGCGAGAATGAGGGCTTATGAAGGTTTAAAAAGGACATACTCGAGTGATCTGTCGATGTCTACATGCTTATGCATCGATAGATGAGACTTCCTAGGAGTTCATGTTTCGAGTTCAAGATAATCCGTCGATGAATGGTGGTGTACGTCGACGGATCAAAATTTATGACTTTGATAATTTCCCTTTACCAAGATCATCTGTCAACATCTAAAGGTTTACCCATCAACGGATGAAAGTTTATGACTTCATAATTTTCCTGTGCCAAAACCATCCGTCGACATCTAAGGGTTGATCCGTCGAGGGCTGAACATTTTTTACTTCATAACTTTCCTGTGCCAAAACCATCCGTTGACGTCTAAGGGTTGATCCATCGACGGTTGAACATTTCTGACTTCATAACTTTCCTTTACCAAAACTATCCGTCGACGTCTAAGGGTTGACCCATCGAGGGCTAAATATTTCTGAAAGTCTAGCAAAGTCTTGTTCTCTACCCTATGTCAAAGTTCAAAGTTGTAGACTTTTAAGTACAGAACACTAGAAGAACCTCTCTCTTGTGCAGTTCAAAAATCAAATTGCCTCATCCAAATTGAACCTCTTGAACTCTTAGTAATATGTTGATGGAATGCATGCATGCAGGAGTGAAAAGAATGCAAGAATACAAAAAAGGGGGAAAAGGAATACATTACAGTGATTGAAGAGAAAACTTGGGTTGCCTCCCAAGCAGCGCCTTTGTTTAACGTTGTTGGCTCCACTGAGTGATGAGCTGAGTACACTTAAGAATACATAGGGTCGGTGAAGAGAATTTCCTCCATGAAAGAAACTGGAACACCTTCATAGTAAGGCTTCAAGCGATGACCGTTTACCTTGAAGATTTTGGAGGTGGCCAAGCTTTGAATTTCTACTACACCATGCTTAAACACTTTGGTCACAATGAAAGGACCAATCCATCTACTCCTAAGCTTTCTAGGAAAGAGATATAGCTTGGAATTGTAAAGCAGTGCCTTTTAGCCTTCATGAAATGTTTTCTTCTTTAAAAGCTTGTCATGATAGGCTTTAGTGCATTCTTTATAGATGAAAGAGCTCTCATATGTATCATGACGAAGTTCCTCAAGCTCTTGAAGTTAAAGCTTCCTATGAATGCCTGCTTCATCAATGTTGCGATTACATTTTTTAATGGCCCAAAGAGCACGATGCTCTAATTCTACTGGCAAGTGGCAAGCTTTCCCATAGACCAAATGGTATGGAGACATGTCAAGTGGAGTTTTGTAGGTAGTCCATTATTCCCACAAAACATATTCAAGTCATTGACTCCAATCCGCTCTGTTAGGGTTGACTACTTTTGAAGAATTGATTTGATTTCTCGGTTTGAAATCTCAGCTTGTCCGCTAGTTTGATGGTGATATGCGGTGGACACCTCATGAGTAACTCCATATCTCTTCAAGAGTGATGCCATGAGCTTGCTACATAAGTGGACGCCATTATCACTAATGAAAACATGAGGCACTCCAAAGTGGGCAAAGATGTTAGACCTGAAAAACTCACAAACCACTTTAGAATCATCAGTGCGGGTGGCTGTTGCCTCCACCCAATGAGACACATAATCACAAGACAATAAGATGCACACAAAACCATTGGACTTGGGAAAGCGTCCCATGAAATCAATTGCCAATACATCAAAAATTTCACATACAACTATGGGATGTAAGGGCATTTGGTCTTTAAAAATTACTTTCCCCAACCTTTGATAGTTGTCACATGACTTGCAAAAGAGTGAGCATCTTTAAACAATGAAGGCCAATAAAAACCACACTTAAGTATCTTCCTAACAGTTCTTTCGGGACCAAAATGGCCTCCACATGCATGAGAATGGCAAAAAGATAAAACACTATGGAATTCATGGTCAGGAATACATCTCCTAATGATCAAATCACTACAATGCTTCCATAGGTAAGGATCATCCCAAACATAAGATTTAGAATCATGCTTAAATTTGTCTCTTTTTGCCTTAGGGAATTCACTAGGAAATTCTTTAGTCACAAGGTAATTCACAAGGTCAGCATACCAAGGAGGTTGAACACTTAAAGTGCAAAGCATTTCATTTGGAAAGGAGTCATTGATGGGTGAAATTACCTTGGAACTTACCAACCGGCTAAGGTGATCGACTACCAAGTTTTCAGCGTCTTCTTGTCCTTGATTTTAAGATTGAACTCTTGGAGAACCAAAATCCAACGGATTAATCGAGGTTTAGCTTCCTTCTTGGCAAGGAGGTATTTGAGAGTAGCATGATCGGATAATACAACTACCTTAGTGTTGAGTACCAAAATAGACATATTTTCCTATGTTAATCTCTATGGATTTATGCATTTCATTGTATAAACTAAGCTTACTTAGCTTTGTTTCACTTTGTAGGTGTCAATTGAGGTAATTGACTGAAAATGATGGAATTGAAGTGAAAAGGACCAAACACAAATCAAGTGGGAAGACAAGATGTAAAGAACTCAAAGTTGAAATCCTGACAGATTGGATAGATCATAAATATGGCTGATTTTATCTATGTTCGAGACTTCAATTGTTTTTGTGATCTACATCAAAGTTATAGAGGACATCTTGGGCTTTCCGGAATGCTAAAGAATGTCGAAATCAGAGTTCGTTTGACCCTCCAAATGTCTGTTTTACGAGAGACTATCAAACTAAGTCCGGGTCTGCCCGACCAATCCGTCGACGGGTAAGCATGTAGACGTCGACGGCTGCTCGAGAAATGGACACGAGATCACTTACACAAGCAGAGACGTCGACGGCCAACTCTAGACGTCGACGGCCAAATCTAGACGTCGACGGGTAGACTCTAGACTTCGACGGGTAGAAGTTTCTGACTTCGAACACTTAAAGATTGAACACTTAGACGTCGACGGGCAGGTATCTAGACGTCGACGGATCGATCGAGCTGGCAAAAATATGAAGAAAACAAGCAGAGACTTCGACGGGCAGACACTTAGACGTCGACGGCTAACAAAGTCAAAACGTCGACAGACCCATTTAAATGCTGTCATTCCACTATCAAACCCTTTAAAAACACATTCCGGAGATTCAGTGGAGAGGAGCCATAACTAAATCTCAGACTTGTCTCCCTCTTTTCCTCAAATGGCTTCTACTTTAGCTTATTTTATTCTTAAGATTCCTCACCTCAGATGGGAAGAATTATGGAGGAACAGTGGATTGTGGGCTGGCAGCTGGAGACAAAGATCCGAAAATGAGAAGAAGCAGCTGGAAAGTGGAGTTGAGGCAGTCTTTAAGTTTGCATCTTTTGCTGGGTTTCAGAGAACTTATCATCTTGTAATTTTCGTTTAAGCAAAATACTCTAGAACTCCAATCTATTATAGGATTCAATCACTTTTTCTGCATTTGTGAGATTCTTGTTCTTAATGCTTTCTTGTTCATTGATGGTTCTTCTATCTCTTGAGCTTTAAAGATGATTATCATGTTTATTATCTTGTCTTTTGGATTGCTGAGTTAATTAGTTACAAATAATTGATTGAGTAGTTCATTAGCATGCTAATCTTTGAACTCCAAAGCTAGAGTTTGGTGATTTCTTAGAACTTGAGTAGCAAGAGGATGTTTTTACATTCAAAGAGATTTGAAGATGCAATTTGAATAATGAATGTTGGGTTTGTTATTGATTGTTGTTAGCTTTCATCTTTCACTAGCTTATTGCTCTTCTAGGCTTGAATTTGGATTGCTGGGATTCAAATTAGCCATAAGAGGAAGGATTAATAGTGAACCTAGATTCATGGTTAATCGACAATAGGAAAGATCCACGGATTTGAAGCTGGTTTCTAATCCATGGGGTTAACCAATTAATGAGAAGAATGTTTGGTCAGTGAATCAATGATCAAGTGCTAGGTTGAAAGATTGATCATATAATAGATTGGAGGTTTTATTTTATCATACATTGCATTATTATTACCATACTTGGCAACTCCTTATATCTTATTTCCAACACCAATACAAAACCCCCTCTTTAAATTCTTGTTTAGTTTGATATTTGCTTTGTGAAAGTAATGATAAATTGGATAGCTCCTTGTGGGATCGACCCTTGCTTCCCTAACTACATGTTAGAGTAGTAAGGTTATTTTTGGTGCTTTGCGACACGCATCACTTAGTGCCAAGCAAATAAGAATAGAACATGTCTAGATCAAAGACAATTGCAAGGAGTTCCTTTTCCGTGGTTGTATAATTTTTTTGAGCTTCACTCAAAGTGCGTGAGGCATAATAAATGGCATGAGGAGCCTTGCCTACACACTAGCCAAGAATTGCACCCATAGCTATATCACTTGCATCACACATAAGCTCGAAAGGAAGGTCCCAATTGGGAGGTTGCAAGATAGGGGTTGAGGTAAGAGCATTCTTCAACTTGTCAAGCCCTTTTGACATGATTCATCAAAGTGAAAAAGGATATCTTGCTATAAAGGATGACACATGTGGGCTACAATCTTGGAGAAATCCTTGATAAAACACCAGTAAAACCTCGCATGGCTAAGGAAAGATCGGACAGCATTGACAGAGGAAGGGTATGGCAAGTTTTGGATGATTTCAACCTTGGCTTTGTCCACCTCAATGCCCTTGGCAGAAATGATATGGCCTAGCACAATTCCTTGGGTAACCATAAAGTGGCACTTCTCTGAATTGAGTACCAAATTCGTTTCAATGCATCGATCAAGGATAAGAGTAAGATTGGTCAAGCAATCTTCAAAAGAATTTCCATACAATGAGAAGTCATCCATAAAAACTTCAATGATATTTTTCACATATTTAGAGAAGATACTCATCATACATCGCTGAAATGTAGCCGTAGCATTGCAAAGACCAAAGGCCATGTGCCTCCATATGAATATGCCAAAGGGGTAAGTGAATGTAGTTTTTTTTGGTCCTTCAAGGGGATCATGATCTGAAAGTAGCCGGAATATCCATCAAGAAAATAATAGAAAGCTTTTCCAACTAACCTTTCAAGCATTTGATCAATGAAAGGTAAGGGGAAATGATCCTTCTTGGTGGTATCATTGAGCTTCCTATAGTCAATGCACACTCTCCAACCATTTTGCACTCTTTAGGGCACAAGATCACCATTTGCATTTTGAAGAACCGTAATGCCGGTCTTCTTGGGCATCACTTGGACGGGATTAACCCATTTGCTATTCGAGATAGGATAGATGATACCAACTTGCAAAAGCTTCAAAATCTCCATTTCATTTCTCATTTCAAAACACAAATGTCAGCCGGAACGACTAATTCATTCACTTGAACCAATACATCTTCTAAGACTCCCTCCGAATACACATAAGATCTGACCGCTAATTGAATGACCACATCGGTGCTTGTTAATGGTCCCATGTCCAAGGAAATATAAAGAGAATGTGGCATAAGACTAATTGCAACTTCTAAATCACACATTGCCTTTTGAATTTGAGTCTTTCCAATAGTAATGGGGATGGAAAAAGAACTTTGATCCTTGCATTTGGGTAGGAGCTTATGTTGAAGAACCACCGACACATTCTCACTCAAGATGATCACTTCGTTCCTTTTTAGCTTACACTTGTAAGTGTACAAGTCTTTGAGAAACTTCACATATTGTTAAAGGTTTTATATATTGAAGAGTCTTGGTGAATTCAAATAAAAGTTAAAGGTTTTATAGAACCAGAAATGAGGTTCGAATGGTATTGGTGGACTTTTAAAGGAATTCGGGTAAAAGAGAAAATGATGTGAGTTCACTAGAGTTCTCTAGAGTTGACTTCTCTCACATTCTGACTTACTCCTTGGGATTGTTATGACGCTGATTTGACTTATTAGGAATTGTGAATTCCCATGTTTTGTTGGCTTGAGAGTAAGCCGTTGCTGATATGGGCCTTGGGCCAGAGTGAATTTGTTTGAGTAATGTCAAAATAGAGACCGAGGCATGGGTAAGAGAACGATGGAACTCTATCATGAGCCTCACATGATGTGAGTGATCAAATTGCTACTCGAGTAGCATGATATAGCACCTAAAGTACGAGAAGGTACAGGAGGCTTGAGAACTTTGTTCTCTATCGACCTGATAATAGACTTAATGTGTCTGACCATAGTTTCCTACCCTTAAACCCCTCATAAGTTTGAAATCATTGAATATAAAGGGACATGGATTACTATCGAACGTCAAAAGAGTACTTGAATGTTACTCAACTAATGCGAAAGTCCCATCAACATGATGGAAGAGTGTACTAAAAGTTAGCATCTACAAACCTAGAGGTCGAGTGGTTAAATACCCTCTACGTAATTGAAATATGCTTGGAGGAGAGCAACTCCAAGAATTGCTTTGGTGAGTATTTGGAGAAGGCACACCATGGATGGCAATAGTGTCATCCAAATACAAGTTGTAATCGTAGTGGGATTCAAAAATGATGAAATGGATAAATAAGGGTTATACGACAAAGTTTTAACGATTGTGAGGATGATGTGAAGGAATAACAAAGTTGAAGAGATGACACGAGAACTAGAAGAAGAAATGAAGAGTTGATACCCCCATTGGTTTGTAAATATTGTGTGACAAGTTTCGAGGATGAAACTTCCGCAAGGGGGGTAGTACTTGTAATACCGAAAATTTTGGAATTAATTTGAACTTTTGTTCAACTTGAAAATTTAAGTGGTTGAAGTCAATTTTTGATCAAGTTTAGAGATCAAGTGTAATGAGTTAATCTGGAGAATTGTGATGAAGTATGGGAATTAAAACTCCACATAGGAGTCTTAAAGAATAACTATTACCGTATTGAGAAATTGGAGATTTAGCTTAATCATGTAAGTGACCTTGGCAGTTGTTAAGTGCTAAAGAAAATTGAGGTTAAACGAAAGAAGATGATTTAGTATGAAATTATGGTTTGATGATCAGAAGGAGTTAATGGAGATATTAAGATGATCCATAAATTAATTTGGAGTCACAATATTAATTACTCTATAAATTGAAGATTTAATATAAATAAAGACTTAACTGAAATTGAGTGTCATTTGGAATTATGAAAATTATGGTAAATTGGAGAAATGGCTAGATTGAAGATAAATTTGCTTTGGGGGACGAAGTGGACATTTAAAAGGATAAGTGAAAGGTAAAATTGGAAACCCAATGTATAAAAATGGAAGAAGAGGATTTCTCCTCATTTTTTTTTCTTTCTTCTTCCTCTTCCTCATTTTCTCTCCATTGAAGAGCAAACCTTCCCAAAAAATTACCCAAATAAATCCCCCATTGAATCCTAATCGAATCTTCATGGAAACCAAGAGTTAAAGTCATCAAAATCCTCCATGAAGCTTGCAATTTTCGTGCGTTAAGCATTGGAAGGAAGAAGAACCAAGTTTGTTGGTGTTTTGGCAAATTGAGCTAAAAAAAGGGGAAGGATTTCGTGGTAGATTCATCAAGCTTTGGAAAGTAAGCTTGAGGAGGTTGCACATAGGTGAAAGGCAAGGCGCAAGCATGTGGACTTATGGGAGTGTTTACCCTCCCAAAGTTGTGAGTGGATAATGACTTGATATTTTAAATGATAATGATTATGTTTTCAAATATAGATCTTGAAAAGAGATTTGAAAACCATGTTTTGAGTATGGATGTTTGGTAATTGCTTGTTAAGCATGTTTGGTGAAAATGTGACCCGAATAATTATATATGACATGTTTTACTTGTGATACATTTGTTATCAACCATATGGCTTGGAAATGTTTTATGAACTATGACATGTACTTAGATTTTTATTGGTGAGATTGGTGTGCATGAGCACATAGGGGAATTGAATTCCTAAACTCAACCATGGTTGCCAATCTATGGTCCATTGAGGAGAATGGCATAAATTGTGGTATGTTTTATTATGTTGATTATTGTCATGTAGAGTTGATGGGAGATGGTGGCTCTTATGACTTGTATACTTGTTGTTGGACTTTCTTTGCCTCACCACATTGAGTTGTCCAAGGCCAACACCAAGGAAGGAATAAGCTTTGGTTTTATTATGATCTGTGATGTGCCAAAACCCCTTGGTGGTTTCCTTCTCTACCTCGGCCAAGGTTAGGAGATCGGAAACGTGTATTTGGCTAGAACCCATGCTTTGTGGAAAATCGAGTCTATTTTTGTGACGTTGATATCTATGATATTGTTTTGCTTTCCAAGCATGTTTTCAACCATAGAATGGATAGATTTCATCGAAATGCTTAAATTGTTGGCTTGGTTCAGAAACCATACTATGAAACTTTGATTTGAACGTAAGCATGCTTGGATATTCATGTTTTATAGCCGTGTGATTTATACGTTTGAATATCAAATGTTTGCCATGACTGTTTTCTAAAGATACTTGTGAAACTACCTCTATACTCTTGCAAAGTGTGTAGATCTTTATAAACTATCACTATAACTCACTGAGTATGTGTTAGTACTCACCACTCGTTTTTGTCTACATACTTTGCAGTACCTTAGTTCGGTGGTGTCTTCATGCCTCAAGGTGTCCGTGGTGGGTTCAGATGTTTTGTGTGGTGCCTCTCTCAGAGATGGCCCGTGTACTTGAGTTTGGGCTCATGATTGGTAAGGGATTCCATTGGAGAAAGAAAAGATAAAGGAGACTAGTTTTTTTCAAATTTTCGGTTATTATAATACTTCGATTTATCTTTTAAAAGTTATAGATTTACGAAACGGATTTCCAACTTGCTTTGTATTTCAAACTTGATAAATTTAGGGACATTGAAACCAAATTTTGTATAATTGACCTAATTTTGACTTTTGGTTGACTTTGGTCAACCCTTATGTAAAAGAAAAAGGTTAAATTGTATTGAAACTTTATTTGTAATTATTTTGCCTAACAAATTGAGTCTCCAATTTAGTTTAAAGATGTTTTTGAATTGAAATCATCTAATGCCTTGCATGGTGTCGAAGTGCGAGGCTGCAGACTTGTATTTCGGTACAACGCGGTGGTTGTCACATGCTCAGCTTCTGGGTCAGGGCATGACAAGAAGTCTGGGAAAACCAATATCATTCACATCCTCAACACTATTCTCTTGTAGAGTAGGGCATGCATCAATGGTATGAGTTTGCAAAGAATAAATGCCACAAGGATTAGTGGACTTAGGGTTATTCATTTGAGCTTTCATGAGAGAAGTCAACTTAGATAGTTGTTGATTTGTAGAGGCAAGTTGCTCCTTTAGGTGAGAATGGCCAACTTCATTCACTTTATGGCCGGAATCATCATCATATGCTTGAAAATTCTGAGAACTAGATGCTATGATAGTGATGATTTGCCGAGCTCACTCCATAGGTTGATCAAGAAGTGCCCCAGGGTAGCAACGTCCGTGAGTCCCTTATTCACAGGTAAGAGACCATTGTAGAAATGATCCAACAAACATTGCTCATGAATTTAATGTTGAGGTCAACTAGCCACCAAGTGCTTAAACCTCTCCCAATAATCATAGATAGACTCTGTATTTTTCTGGCAGATTGTGCTAATTTGGTTTCGAAGATTGAGGACCTTGGTAGCCAAAAAGTATTTCGTGAGAAATTGCTTCTTGAGTTGCTCCCAAGTGGTTATGGAACTAGGCTCTAACAAGTATAACCATGCCTTGGCCGTATCCACCAATGTGAATGGAAAAGCTCGCAACCGGACTTGTTCTTCGGTTAAACCATTAGGTTTCATTGTCAAATAGACCAAAAGAAATTCCCTCAAGTGTTGGTGAGGGTCCTCACTAGATAGACCATGGAAAGTTGGGAGATAGTGCAAAAAGTTGGACTTTAATTCACAGGCCTCTTCCACTTCCGAAAAGACTATGCACAATGGTTGAAGATTCGGCTCACGCTCCAAGAGTTGACAGATGGTGAGCTGATTATCATTGAGGATTGGTGGAAGGGTTGGAGGTGGTGGATCAATAGGTGGATCTTCTTGTGGAAATTCCATGGCTGAAGAAGATGGAGAATTTTTTACTAGCAAAGAAGAATGCTTAGATTGCTCCACAAATTGTCTAATTACTTTCAATGTAGTTGTAAAAGAACCAAGATTCACGCAACCACTACAACGAAATGAAATAGCCGAAAATTAGAACAAATTATATAGGTAAAATAATGCATAAAAAATAGGGGAACCTATGAATAATTACGGAACTAAAATAACAAAGTAAGAAGGCAAGAATAAGCTAACCTAGCTAATTGCTAAGAGAAGTAAGTAAACAAACATGTATATAAGATAAAATGTAAAGTAAGTAAAGTGAAATGCTGAAGCTTCCCCGATAATGGCACCAAAATTTGTTGCATGTCACAAGGCAACAAATTTTACCTTACTAATCCTAAGTGTAATAGGGGAAATAGGGGTCAAATCCCTCAAGGAAGCCTAGTGAATTTCACTTAACTTAAAAGCATTTATCAAGGATTGTAAAGTGACAAAAGGGAGAGTTATGGATTGTTGGCTAAACTAGTAATTAAGAGGCTAAATGATAGTGATAAGGAAGTAAACTAATAAATGCAAGTCTCCAATCTATTAAAGAATGGACTCTTTGATTTAACAATTGATCCTAGACTCACTAATGAGCATTCTTCCTATCAATTGGTTAACTAAATGAACTAGAAACCAGCTTCAAATTCATTAGATCTTCCCTTAAGAATGGATTAATAATCATTCAAGTTTAATCATTAACCTCTTCCTTTATTGCTAACATAAATCCTAGCAATTTACATACAAGCATAGAAAGGCTTTAAGCAATAGAAAGATACAAGTTAACTACAATTAATAACAAACCTAGCATTCATCATTCAAATTGCATTTTTCAACTTCTTTTGATGATTTCAAAGCATCCACATGCTCCATAGTTTAAGGAACTCAACCCAATAAAGAGGTCATGCTTAAAGATTAGCAAAACTAATGAACTACTAAATCAATCATTTGCAACTAATTAATCAAGTAATACAAGAGGTAAGATAATAATCAAGATCATTATCTTTAAAGAACAAGAAATTGAAGAACAATCAATAGGCAAGAAGTTAAACACACACAAGCGCCTCACAGTGGTAATCAAGGAATTTAATTCTATTAATAGATTGGAGATATAATTGTTTAGCTACACATGATGAAGAAAAACGAGAATAAAAAAATTAAGAAAAGCTCTGAAAAATGCTATCTTAGAATAAGAACAAAAGTTACCTTTCTCCTTTCCCAACAAAGCTAATAAACCACTCTCTTCCTTTCCTAAGATCTTTCTCTTTCTAAAATGACAAGAAAGATTGTCTTAATAATATATATACAAAAGTTACAAAAGTAAGGACGAGAAAAAAGTGTTGAAGATTGCTGTAGTCCTTCTTCTTACTTTCCAACTGCTCTGTCGGATTTGTTCCCCTCTGAATCAACCTTAAAATCCAAGTACTCGAGTGGTCAAAGTTGTTCCCGACATCAAGGGGGATGTCGACGGGTGAATGTTTGTACGTCGACGGATGAATGAAGTTTCTGCAAACTCCATGCCAGCCCGATGGATCCATCGATGAGTAGGCACCTAGATGTCAATGAATCTGCTTGTATGATGTAGATTGCCATCCTTGCTCGATCCATCCGTCCACTGGTGAACACCTAGATGTTAACGGATCTACTTGGTTCTTTCTTAGGTGGCCTAAGTCAATTTACAAGTCCTTTTTAGCTCCAATTCTTCCCTACTCTTCTAGTTTTACCTAAAGTGAACTAAATTCAACATTCCAAGGTATTGCAGAGAAAATATTGATAAACATTAAAGCACATTTAAGAGAATAAAATGGAGTTTAACACTCATCCTTGTAACCAAGATGTCAATGAGGACCGTAATCTAACTCCTTTGACTATAAAGGAAGATGTATGGTGAGTCAATTGTCCTTCCTAACCTAGGTTCTTTTTTTCCCATTTCGTTTCTTGGTCTCTTCTTTTTCTCTTCCATTTCTCCATTTTACTTTGCATATAAGTCGAGCTCTTAGTAACAACTGAACTCCATTTGACCGAATCAGATTAGAGAAATTAGAAATCATGCCCTCGTGGCTTTCGTCTACTGATTCACTCACTGACCATCCATCTCTATCTCATATAGGGCCCTCAGCCCATTTCATCTCACATCTCATCCTCTATCGGATAGAGATCTCTAGGAGGTCTTATGCTTTCCTCATCCTATACTCTGGGTCAGCCTAGTCGAGTAGTCATTTCAGAGATTTTCAAGATCTTGATTCCTGATCCTTTCTCTCAATAGGATGCCTCACTTGGCTCCCAAGTAATCTGTACTCAAGTCTCTACTGTATACTTATCCCTATCACTTCCTCCGATCCCTTTGTTCTCTCTTACATCTCTTATCTTTTTTATTGCTAGTTGATCTCTTTTCCTCCTTTCATCAATAGTTCTTCTTGGGTTCCTTTTCTCCTTTCTTATTCCCAATCTAGGCAATATGTACCTATCACGTATGTTGTAATCATCGGGTATCATTTGCCGCCTCCTTAACCTTCATGCCCCTTTTTGTCGAGCCTCATGTTTGCTGTTGTCTTTTTTGTGTCTTACTTGTTAAAATCCTCTATTTCTTTCCTTGCCACCACCTTCTTCACCTTTTTTTCAACACCCTTCTTCCTCTGGTGTTAGAGTTTCATTTCTTCGTCTACTTATATTGGCTATACTCATAGAAGTCTATAAGCTTAACCAATTTCTTTCCCTTGTCCCCGTACTTCTTTCTTAAGTACTCTGGATATACCCTTTTTAACTTTTTCTTTCTAGTTCCATATCTCTTGCTTCTCTTCCTTGGTTTTTCTTTATCTCTTTATTCTCATGGATGCTCCAACTAACTCCTTCATGTCACTTGCTTTGTGATCCTTTAACTTGACATTGTGTCACCAATGCATTTATAAGACATCTTTCGTAGTATCTTTCACTACCGTCCTCGCTTAGCTACTTCAACTCTCCCTTGACTTGAACTTCTTCTCCCACATCCTTTCTTCACTTATCTTTCTTTAAGGATGAGCTATTCTATAAGGTTAAGCTGCTCCCCTCATTCTAATTTTCTCAACTTATCCTTTCCATTCCTTAACTCCTTATTCTTAATTCCTTCTATCTCACTACTTTATCCTTATCCTTTTTGTCTTCTTCAGTTCCAACAATCATTCTTATTCATTTCCATTCATCCTTTGAGTCACCTCACTTCCAACCTTAATTGTATTCGCAATTTTTTTTCAACTTCAGTTGTCGTCATCTTCCTCCTTGTTGATCCCTTAGATTAGTGCTAGAGTGGGGTGAATAGCACTTATAACTTCTTCTTCAATGATGCAACTTCAATTGGAACTGTTGGTAGCGAGGTGGTTGGTGTTTAGGGTTGTTTTGGATAGATGGATGAGTTCTTTTCAAAGCAAAGCAAGTAAAAAAGAAATAACACTTTTATTTAGAGTGGTTCGATGTTCCTCACCTACATCAAGTACCTTGATCTTCCTAATCAAGGATTTTCAATCTCCTTTTCACTAGGATAGTGGAATTCTAGCTTCCTCAAAGCCTTAACAAAGAAAGCTTTTCCCAAACTTAAAGACAAATCAACCTAGGATCTTCTAGTTGATGCAACCCACTTAGAGTGATTCCTCACCTCTAAGAATACAAGGAAACAGAAAATTGTGTACAAGAAATGATCTCTAACAAGACCTAAGATGTACAAGAATTTTGGCTCACTCAAATTTCTCTCACAAAGTGTGAAAGGATAGGAACAAGAGAGAAATCAATGTACAAAGAAAGTGTAGTTAATGCTATTCAATGCTATTCAATTCCTTGTTTTTCTTCAGTATTTAAAACTCCTTAAATAGCTAGAGAGCTAATTCTATCCGTTAGGGCATTTAATTAAGTGAGAGGTTAACTTGTAGCTTTGAAAAAACTAGCTGTTACACTGTTCTGGCGCCATTAAATCGATTGAGGCCATTACTGAATCGGTTCAATCTTTCTGATGCTGTCTTTTGAACTTCTTATTTCTTCTATTGAATCGATTCACATTCCTCCTCAATCAGCTCAATTTCTTCAGTTGCCATTTTCTTCAGGGTGTTGAATCGATTGAGCATAAGACTCAATCGGTTCAATTTCTTCAGCTTCAGACTTTCTAATCTTCACTTGTTCTTCCTCAATCGGTTGAGCTCTACTATCAATCGGTTGAAAATCTCTGACTTCCAACCTCTTTTTCTTTGCATTGGTTGCTCAATTGGTTGATTGCCTTGCTCAATTGGTTGAATATCTCGAGTTTGTGCTTTATAGCCTCAGTCCAACCTTGTTCAATCAATTAGGACAAAACCTCAATCCATTGAGTCCTTAACACTTAGCTTTTTTACTTTCCCTTCCAAGGATCTTCACAATTAACTTACATTTATTAAAAACATCTAATTAGGCTGTTTTGTCTTCATAAAAAATACTTGGAGTTCAACAATCTCCCTCTTTTTGACAATGACAAAACATCCCTTTAAACAAACTTAAAGAGATTAATCTAAGTTTAAAACATGAATGTGCAAATGCTAAGATTTGAGCAAAAGCTCCCCCTGAATATGTGTTATTTTCACCCTACACTTTGTATATTCATATACCTATACATGCACTTCAAAGGATTGATAATTCCATCTACATGTAAACATCACAATTATAGAATAAAACCTGAACAAGTCATCAAATACATATATCTTCAAGTAATTTGCAATTCAAAGTTCCAGAAATATAAAGTATCCAAGGTTGATTTATCAAATAAGTAAATCAAAACAAAACATTGTTTTTAAAAAACATAATCAAGCTCCCCCTAAGTTTGTGCAATCTATTTCGCCCCTTTTTTGACATCATCAAAAAGAGAAAGAAGTGAAAAGGCTCATCATTTTGTTTTTCTTTGGTATTGAAGAGTAGGAGTGGGGGCTTCAGGAGCAGGCTCAGATGGGATAGGCTCGGATGGGGTTGTGAGGGTGGAAATGATGGTCTCCACAGTCTGAGTAGCTGCAGCCAACTCTTCCTCTACCATTGGTTCACTCGAAATCTTTTATTCTTGCTCTTGTTGTCCTGAGGTAGCTCTATGCTCATCACCATGTCCCAAGTCACCAATATCAAAGAACTGATCATCTCTCTATTTGCTGATCTGTGCCACCTTTGTGTCCAAAGCATCTAACCTAGTTAGGACTAGTTGCTTGAACTCCCAAATCTATTCACCCAAAGAGGTCTCCATTCTCAACACATCATCCAATATCAGGCCAATCCGATCATCTTGTGGTGTAGGTTGAGTTTGTTCTTGGACTTCTTCTTGGGCTTGCTCTTGAGTTGCCTCTTTTTCTTATTATGGTTCATTTGCTGGCTCTCTTAGCATTGTTTTGGTTGTCTTCACAATTTGCTTGATCCAATTGTTACCACCTAAGACACAATGCATCTTTTGAAGACTTGAGGAGTTGAAAGGGATGTGAGTGCTTACTTTCAAGTCATTTTGGTATCTCTGACCCCAAATTCCTTTCTTCCTCAGTAATTTGGTGATAATGTTTCCAAAGGCCAACTTTGATCTCTTGTTCCAAGCTATTTCTTTCATTCTCTCAATCAAGAATCGAGCAGTGTTAACTTCTCCACCATGCATAGCAGAAAACTTCAATCAAACGTCTTCTTGAGTCATAGTGCTAAAGCTCCCTGACCTCTCGTAAAGAGTGGTGCTAATGAAAACATGTAATAATCTACGCTTCAAAGTTTTGACCTTCAAAACTGAATTCTTAAGACCAAAACTTTCATTTAAGCTAGTAATTTCCTTCCAAGGCAATCCACATGTAAACTCAGATGGCCTAGAATATGCACCTTTCTCAAATTCTGTTTTCAATAAGCGTCCTAGGTCCTTAGGAGTGATTAGAATCTCTTTACTACAGGAAAAGGCATGAATGCCCTTAGTGTTGATTGCTACACTTTCTCCTAACTCATCTTGATTTTTACGTATACTTGAGTAAAATTCTTTAATAATCAACTCACTATATTCTGTATCCTGGAAATTACTTAAGCCAAACCATTTGGCATCCACAAAAAGTTTCTCAAGGCTATCATGAAAAGTGTAGTTTTCAAATTCCTTCCAATCAATCTCCCTACCATAAATAACCTTTTTAGAGGACATAATCTTATCATATCTCTTTTTGTGAATAGAGTTTCTAAAATATCTAATGAGATTACAGCTCTTGGATTTGAACTCCGCCACTTGGAGGATTCCTACTAGTAATTCCCTTTCCTTTGCTTGGCTTCTTGCCCATGTGCTTCACCTTTTTGCTTGGACCCTCTCCTTGTTATGGAATTCGTCTCTTGGGTGCCATTCAGGATTTTTAGGTTTTGGGAATTGGGGTTTTCGATTTTTGGGGTACGAGGAGGTTGATTTTGTGTTTAGAGGATGAATTGGATGTTGCATTTTGTAATTAATAGAGTTTCTTGATGAGTTTTTGTGACGGAAACTGAAAAATTTTAAAATTGAATTGATTCAAAATGATTTTGAAAGTGTGAGAACCGTCGGGTTATACATAGCCCCAATGAGTTCAATCGATTGAGTGAAATACTCAATCGATTGAGCAAGTTCTGAGTTTTTCTTCCAGACTTTGTTCAATCAGTTTAATCAAAGATTGAATCGACTGAAACTTTCTGTTTGGGATTTTTCTTTTTAAAAGCTTTCAAAATTGAATCGATTGAAACTTTTGTGAATCGATTGGATTTGAAGTTCAAGTTATTTAAAACCTTTGATACAGAAATGTCGAATCGCTTGACCAAAAAAGTGAATCGATTGAATTTTGAAGAATGGTGTTAAAGCCTTTTTCCCAGAAATATTAAATCAGTTCACCATAGAGGTGAATCAATTGAATTTGAAGAACTTCAAAACAGACTTTTTCAAACTTATGAAAAACTGATTGAGCTAAATGCCCAATCGATTCAGCACTTTGAAGAATATTTTTTAAAAGTGAGAACTTGAATTTTTCAACACATGAGCATATATATATATATTGACAAGATCAAGTTTTATGCAATCAAGGTACATATTCAACAAATCAATAGCAAATCAAACATGCATTTCCAAAGAATTAATCACAATTTGAGTTCATGCACATTTGTCATACCAAGCTCTCTCCTAATTTTGCAAAATTGATCCTTACTCAAGGGTTTTGTGAATATATAAGCTATTTGGTGCAAGGTGTCCACAAATTCAACTTTAATATCTCCTTTAAGCACATGATCTCTAATAAAGTGGTGTATAATCTCAATGTGCTTAGTCCTAGAGTGCTGAATTGGATTTTGGAGATATTTGTGGCACTTGTATTATCACATAGAATGGGAACTTGTTCTATTTTCATGCCATAGTCACTAAGTTGTTGCCTAATCCATAAAATTTGAGACTCTAAGGATATATATTCAGCTTCAGTAGTAGAGAGTGCTACAGATTTTGTTTCTTGCAAGACACAAGCATATTTCCTAGAATTTGACAAGTATCACTGGTGCTTTGCCTATCAACTTAACTACCAACAAAATCAGAATCAGAATAGCTTAAGAGATCAAAAAAGCTACTTCTAGGATACCATAGACCTAAGTTTTGAGTATTCAAAAGGTATCTAAAGATACTCTTAACAGCAGTTAGATGTGATTCCTTAGGACATGCTTGAAATCTAGCACATAGGCATACGCTTAGCATGATATCAAGTCTACTTGCAGTCAAGTAAAGAAGTGATCCAATCATACCTCTATAGAGCTTTTAATCTACTATTTGCCTTTCTCATCTTTGTGTAGTTTTGTTGAGGGGCTCATGGGGGTTCCAATTCCCTTCATGTCCATCATCCCAATCCTCTTTAACATATCCTTGGTGTACTTGGCTTGGTTAATTAAGATGCCATCCTTACTTTTCTTTATTTGTAGACCGAGGAAGAAGTTCAACTCTCCCATCATGTTCATTTCAAACTCTCCTTGCATTTCTTTAGCAAAACACTCACACAATTTTTCATTAGTAGCACCAAATATAATGTCATCAACATATATTTGCACAATGAGAATATCATTTTTACTATTAGTAAAAAAAGTGGTATCTACACTACCTCTTTTAAAATTCTTTTCAATCAAAAATTTTGAAAGTCTTTCATACCAAGCTCTAGGAGCTTATTTCAGACCATACAAAGCCTTTTGTAGTTTATACACATGATTAGGCTTATCATGAATTTCAAAACCAAGAAGTTGATTTTGAATAAAACCACTTAAAAAGGCACTTTTTGCATCTATTTGAGAAAGTT
Source organism: Microcos paniculata (assembly GCA_030664755.1). NCBI lineage: Eukaryota > Viridiplantae > Streptophyta > Magnoliopsida > Malvales > Malvaceae > Microcos > Microcos paniculata. The sequence goes on from CP131464.1 coordinate 10,080,287, forward strand.
TGAAATTCATGTTACATGCATAAGCAAGCAATAACCTAATAACCTCTAATTTAGCTACATGAGCAAAAGTTTCATCGAAATCAATACCTTCCTCTTGATTGTACCCCTTGGCAACAAGTCTTGCCTTTTTCTTACCACATTACCTAACTCATCCATCTTATTTCTGAAAACCCATTTAGTACCAATAATTGGATGATTACTTGGCCTAGGAACCAAGGTCCAAACCTTGCTCTTTTCAAATTGGCCTAGTTTCTCTTGCATGGCAATCATCCAACTTTCTTCTTTCTCAGCTTCTTCAAAGGTTTTAGGCTCTACTTGTGAGATAAAGGCCACATACTCACAAGTCTCCATGAGTTGTCTTCTTGTTTTTACCTTTTCGGAATGATCACCAAGTATTTGCTCATTTGGATGACTATTGGCATATTTCCATGCTTTAGGTAGATCTTCATAAAGTTCTTCTCTTCTTTGTATATCTTCAAGAGGTGGTTCAACTTCACTTCTCTCCAAGGTAGTAGATTCATTTGGTGGCTCCTCATGAATCTTCATTTTCTCCACTTTTAAGTCTAGTTCACCTACATCATCATTGTCAACATGCACTACCTTTCTCGGTGCATTGTTTGATTTATCAAAAACCACATGAATAGACTCTTCTGCAACTAGTGTTCTCTTATTGAATACTCTATGTGTTTTAGAGTTCAAGGAATAACCAAGAAAAATCGCTTCATCACTTTTAGCTTCAAATTTGCCCAGGATGCTTTCCATTGTTTAATACAAAGCATTTGTAACCGAAGCTCCTTAAATATGAAATGTTTGGTTTTCTCCCTTTATAGAGCTCATGTGAAATTTTTGAAATCTTTGGCATAATGGAAACCCCGTTAAGAATGTAACAAGCAGTATTTGTGGCTTCAGCCCAAAAATACTTTGGCAAGTTGTTTTCACAAATCATGGTTATTGCCATTTCTTTCAAAGTCCTATTTTTTCTTTCAGCTACTACATTTTATTGGGGAGTTCTTGGAGCAAAAAAATTATGTTGAAAACCATTTTCATTACAAAACTTTTGAAAGTCTTTGTTTTCAAACTCACCACCATGATCACTTCTAATGCTAACAATGCTAAGCTCTTTTTGTTTTTGAACTCTTTTACAATGCTTCATGAACACATGCAATGCTTCATCTTTAGAGGTTAAGAAATATGTCCAAGTAAGCCTAGAATACTCATCAACAATAACATAGCCATAGGATTCTCCTCCTAAGCTAGTCACATTTATTGGACCAAACAAATCCATGTGTAATAGTTCTAGTGGTTCAAAGGTGGAAACCTCTTGCTTTAACTTAAAAGAACTTCTAGTTAGTTTTTCAGATTAACATGCTTCACAAATATGGTTACTTTTGAAATCAAGTTTTGGAAGTCCAACGACCAAGTCTTTTTTTAAAAGTTTTGAAATAGTGTTCATACTTGCATGCCCTAACCTTCTATGCCATAGCCAACTATCACACATAGCTTTTGCCATAAAACAAGTTCATTTATGAAATCATCAAGATCATCAAGATAGATCACATAAATGTTTTCAAAATGTTTTCCAACAAAAATGACCTTGTAAGTATTAATGTCAATTACATAGCATACTTAAGGATCAAAGCATACCCTAAATCCTCTATTACACAATTGACTAATGCTTAACAAATTATGCTTAAGACCCTTAACAAATAAAACATGCTTGATATAGCTAGTAGATGTGTTACCTATGGTTCTAATTCCTTGGATGACGCCTTTGGAGTTGACACCAAAAGAAACACTACCTTTCTTTCTTCCATCAAGCTCTTGAAATAAGGCTTTATTTCCACTCATGTGCTTCGAGCAACCACTTTCAAGAATCTATGGTTGCCTCTCCTTTGGTTAAGCCTTCAAAACAACATTTCAGTTTTTGTTTTTAGGTACCCATACTTTGATGGGTCCTTGGGGGTTAGACAACACATGAGAGCCTTTCTTCCCTTTCACTTACTTTCCTTTCTTTCTCTTCTTCAATTTTTTTTTAAACCCAACCTTCTTATCTCTTCTCTTCTCTTAGATGTCGAGGTTTTCCTTCAACCATCCTCGTACTTAGCCCCCTTTTATCTCCATATTTTGTGCCTCCAATTGTTCGTGCTGCTCTATTCATTTCCTTATACGTGGCATGATGTAGTGCGCTAGCCAAGTTCATGTTTTTATTTGTTTTCTTTGGTTTTCTCTATAGTAGTTATCCAATCCTTTTTTTATGAGTTTCTCCTTTACTATCTCTTTTAAACCAAGTCTCTATTTGTCTTCTTATACTTATTCTTCGACTACCTACTAGGCTAGGTTTTATCCTAAATTTTCTAAGTCCTAACTAGTCATTTTGGGTTTATTAACTTATGGTTTGTTATGAAATTATTACTAGCTAAAGGTTTGGGTTTTCTATAATGTAGGATTCTAAAGTTTGTTATGTTTTCTTTTTTTTTTTAAAGCTCTATTCCTAGATAGCCTAGATTCTAGTTTGTTTTCTAGTTTACGTGTGTCCTCCTCCTAGTTTTTGCTTACTTTCAATTAGCCTAGGGTTTCGATTGACCTAGAATTTTATACTTTCATTATTAAGAAGCCTTCGTACTACATCATGGTGCCTTATATGTCCTTATTTAGTGTTCTTTTTTCCTTTTTCCTCTTCGTTTCTTTTTCCTCACCCTTGCTTTTTGTGACATCTCCTCGATGGTAGGGGAAAACATTTTTCATCATGCTCCTTATTTGTATGCATGTAAATGCTTTTAACATTGTCGTCCATTCTTCGCATTTTGCTTGCTGACTCGTCCATGACCTTGTCATGTTTTTTTTTTCTTACTACTTTGCGTCTCCTCCTTACTACACTTGTTGGTGATCATGTGATGACGGTACATCACTTGCCAAACACTTGGGTATGGAGATCTCCCACCTATCTTTCTCTTTATCCTATTCCTTCCATCATAAATATCTTTCCTATTCCTTCTCTGATACTTTCTCTTAATGTGGGTATCCAATAGTTGGGCAAGTAGTAAGGGAACTACTAGTCACTAACCACATGGACACAAGATCTCCTTTCTTTCCTACTCCTAGGTTTCTCTTGGCATAGGTATCCAGTGGCTGGATAAATAGTGAGGGGTCCGCTACTCATCTGCCTATTGGATGTGAGATATCCTTTTTTCTCAAGAATGGCTTTTATCCTGAGCACTCTTCTTATCATCGTCCTTTTGCCATTCTCGAGTCTTATGGGCTTCTTCTTATTGGTCCACCCTACATCTTAGGGTGTCTTTCTCCCAATTTATCTATCTGGATCTCGAGTCCATTCGATCTCTTCCATTTCCTTTAATGACACTCTCCCAAATCTACATATGGTTAGTGTAGACAATGGGAGAAGTCAGTTGGTTTGTTTGGGGGGGTCGAGCCAATCTCTATCTGAAGTCTTCCGCTCCTCTTACGTGTTTTCCATTGGTCGCCATTTGGTGATCTGGCATCTCTGAATGTCAATCCATCATGATTTCGTGTGGTTTTTCCCTTCATCCACCTTCACCACTTCTTCTCTCAAAGTCTACACATGGGTGGTGTAGAAGATGAGAGAAGTGAACCTACCAGATATCTTAGGGCCCTTGAGTGTTGATCTTCTTCGATTCTACATTATCTTCCTTTCATCTTCCCTCATAAATTTTCTCTTTCAAACTCTACACCCGAGTACTGTGGGAGAATGGGAGAGATCTTGGTTTTCCTTTTGTCTATCCATCTTCATCAAACTTCCTTTCAACTATTCCCCCTAAATACTTTCCCTCAAAATTTTCTTGCGGGTGGTGTAAAGAATGAAAGAGGGATTGGTTTCCTTTGTGCTAACTCTCTTATCAATCTCTTTGCCTTACTTGATAAAGGAGGGTCTCTATCCTTTGTTTTCCCTTGGTCGTTACTAGGCTGAAATATTCTCCGTCCACTTGCTCTTCTTCTTAGATGGGTTTCCTTGTATCTTAAAGTGCCTCGAACTCTCATTCTTTATTTCTTTCCTCTTAGCCTAACTCTCTCTCCTAGTCTACACATAAGTGGTGTAGAATTGAGAGAGGTTGGCTTGATCTTCTTGGGCATTTGATCCAACTTTACTCCTTGTCTCACACTTGTTGTTTCAAGTTTCTTCCTAAGTTCTACACATTGGAAGTGTAGAAAATGGGAGGGATCATTTCAGTTTGGGGGTTTGGTAACAATAAAGGAGGGTATTGGAAATTGAAGGGTTGATCTTAGGAATTTTCTCGACAAGCACTCTTGCTTTCACGAGTCTCGAAATTAATGGTGGCCATGGTGTCATTTCAGCTAAAGACCACACTTGGATATCATATATGGTGGCATACTACTAAGAGAGGAGTTCTAAGAGTAGGCTTGGGTATTTATGTTATATTCGAGTAACTACATACTCAAACTTAGGGGATTTAGACCTAAGTAATCCACTGCCTTTGAAAACATTTGAAAACATTTTTGAAAGTGCTTTATATCTTTTGAAAACATTTAAAATATTTCAAATGCTTTGATACCACTCAAATTTTCACAACCCTTACCTGTCGGCCGGGAAATGTGACAATCATTCGATACCTTTAAGTACATTTCTATAGCCATGAACCCCAAAACACGCAAGGCATTGAATAAAGTATCATCGTTGCAAAACAATCTACTAAAACTTTATTTGAAAACATTTATAATAATAGAAAATCATTTTAATAAATAAATTAAATAATATTAAGTACCAGTGGATTAGCTTAAGGGAATGCCTATGCAGCAGAATATACTAACTTCTAAGCCACTGACACCTTTTAGTGAGCCTCCGATCTATGTACCGTCCTTGCATGTGGTAACTGTATCCAACAAAGTTGGCTACAGGTGAGTAACAGAGGTTCAATAGGTCTCCATTAGGGGTTAGGGAAACGAGAGTAATTCAAAAGAAATTTATAAAACAAATATTTTTGTTTTGAAAATCTTTTCCCAAAATCCTCTTTCCAAATTTAAAATAGAAATTTAAATAATATAACTTAAATTTAAAATAACTTTCTAAATTGGCTGACAACAAAACATTGAAGGTTTCGACATGTCAATCGTATACCTTACTGCGTTGAGGGCTATCTCTTATCTTTTAAAACATCTCTCTACTTCTTTTTCTAGCCCATTTCCTCGGTAGTACCTTTCTTGTGTAAGGAGCACAGCTATAACAACCCTAGTGAGTATCCCTACGTGCCTCTCTCTATTATAGTGGTTCTCACTCACCATGCCCCTCTATAGGCAATCCACGGCTACTTGGTCTGATGCATGCTCCATTCGATCCACATGCTCTTTCATGGAGCACCAAAAACCACTCAATCTTTCATCTTGCCTCTCATCCTCACCAAATATATAAAAACATAAATAAAATAAATTTAATAAACATTTATAATTTTCTAAAATCATCCCACCCACTAATTTGGTGTATCATAAATAAAAGTGTGTGAGGTGAATTACCCGTACCCCAAATCATTTATAAAACATTTGAAAATCATTTTATCTTTTAAAACCTTCTAAAAATGTTTAATCGTAATAGCTAAGCAATGAAATCTAAGCCATTCATAGTATTGGGAGGTTTGGATACTCCTAGAGGATACTCCTAGAGGATCCTCTTAGATAAATCTCTGGAACGTCGCCACACTCGATCATCCAGAAACCCTAATTACGCAAAAATACGTGTTGACATTCATAATTAAATCTATGAATACACCTATCAGGCTGTACTATGACCTAAGATGATGTTTGGATGTGATTTGGGAAGGTTTCGGTCAAAATCGGATACATAGGGTAAAATTACAAAAATACCCCTATGTTTGGGGTGACTTCCACACGGGACTCGGTCGGGATGGCCATTCTGACCATCCACACTCAATCCCATGAGGGAGTGAGTCATCTCCCGAGTGGAAGGAGAAATAGAAAGCCCGAAGATGGGCCTTTTCCTCAGTTTTCGAGCCCATTGCTTCATGGATTGTCCTGCAAATTGAGACAGACGATCTCCATGACTTCCAAAACAAATTCACTAAAAGAAAAATTGAAATCATCCGCTGAAAATTCCTAAAATTCAAATCCAAATCTAAATTTAACTAAAAAGCTAAACCTAACTTTGAGTCATTATTTCTCCTAAACCAATACAAGGATCTACGTGCTACGCTAGGCAAAGTGAAGATGAATGTGAGTACTATAACATACTAGAAACTCACCTTGATCCATCGATCAGATTTTTCAGATCAAAAAAACTCCAAAATACCTCCGTTGAGGGAAAAGAGAAAAGAAAAGGAAAGGGTGAGAAGAGAAATGAGGGGAAGAGCTTGGCCTCCCCCTTATATAGGCACCGATCCGGTGTCGCGCCTACTCGGCTCGGAGTTAGACTTTCTCTCCTTTTTTCTAATCTCTCCGATATTCGAGCCTTAGCTCAAATCTATGACCTTTTTCACCAATAGGCCCCATAACTATTTGTTATGGACTTGAGGAAGCCCAATTGGTGTTTAATTATTTTCCATGCACTAGGTTTACCTTATCTTCCAACTTCGTCGTGTCCTAATTTTAACATCTCTTCATAATCTGACACATCCGAATTGACGTATTATCTACACTTATACGTTGTCTTTCTACCTAGTACGAAAAAGTCCGATTAGGTCCGAGTGTGTCACGTACTTCGAGGTAGTGCGGCGATTGTCACATGGCCTGGCTAGTGGGTCAGGGGCGTGACAACAACATTTTTTTCTTCTTCCACTTTTTTTTACATGAAAGCCAAACCCCACCTTACCATTTTCTTCCATTTTCTTCTCCATTTTCCTTCCACCAACACCAAATTTCTTCCTATCCTCTCAACTTCCAAATTCACTCTTTTCTCCAAAATCTTCCATCAAGCTTTCTAACCAAGTAAATATTCACCAAACCTACAAACTAAACACTTCATCAAAGAATTTTAAGGGTTGGTTTTTCACGAGGCTTGTCTTAGCTTTGTAAATTAACCTTCTCACTAGCTAACTATGTAGTAGGGTAAGTAGGGATTGAATCCAAGGAGAGATCAGGTTATCTTTGTCTTCAAAACTGAAAAGTAAATTAGGTGGATTTTGCAATAATATTGAAATTAAATTGAATTAAACTAAGTAACCTATATAATTAAAAACCTCCAACATAGCGTTTATGAATGCGTACAAGCTATTGATCGTTGGAATACCAAAAGATAATGTTTAAATCATATTTGCATTAACAACCAAAGAAAAACCAGCATTCTCAATGATTCCATTAATCCTAAGGCTAGATATGATGTTACTCGTGTTTCACAAAATATCATTCAATCTAACACCTAAACCAAAACCCCAACAGCCCGGTTTGAAGAATTAGAAAGCACTAAGAGCAAGATTAATATAGGTTAACCATTATTAGAAATCTACCAAGTATAAACTTCTCAATAATACCTTTGAATTCCCTTGAATAGGCAACCTATTCAATTGCCACTAACAGCTAATTAAATCACATACAACTTCAAATAGATTAGCAAGTGTATTGTGTAAACAAGTAATTATTGGCCACTAACAACAAGCAAATACAAGAGACAAGTAAACAGACAAGATTATTTACTTTAAACCAGAGAAATCAAAGAATAATCATAAAAGAAAATAAACTAAGCATAAAAAACCTCACAATAGCTGAAAAGCATCCCCTAGAACACTAGATTGGAGAAAAGAACTAAGCTTGCGTAAAACAATAAACAAAAATTCTGAAAATCAATTATGAGCTCAAAGCTAGGGGCTCCAAAGCTAAGAGGTTTAAAACTATGAGCTGAAAAAGCTCAAAGGTAAAAGCTAGGGTTTATTCCCAATAAAGAGTATTTACAAGAACAAAGTTTAAATCCTAATAAATCTCTAAAAGATTCTTCCTTTTGCTTGAATCTTCTTCCAATCAGCTTTGATCTTGAAATTCATTGGCCTAATCAATTTTTCATTCTTCTCCTTGAATATTCCTTGTTTTGGAACTAAATTAGCTAAACTTTTGGTCCAAGAAACATCAAGGGGCGGCTAGAAAGCATTGGAGGCTCGGAAGATGGAACTAGGGCAACTTTGGAGGGATCTCGTGTCCAGTCGGCCCCGGCTGAAAACAAGGAGAAATCTTCTCGACCAGTCTTCAGGCTGGGGCCAGCCCAAATATGGCCTGCGGTTGGCTTTGATAATCTTCAGTCAAATGCGCATTTGGAGGGCCAAATGGACTCAGATTTTGACGTTCTTTGGCATTACGGATAGCCCAAGATGTCCTCTAAAACTTTTATGAAGACAAAAAAGACAATTAAAGTCTCTAAGATGATGACAGTTAGGCATCTTTCAAATTTATCCAAACTGCCAAGATTCTCAACTTTGAGCTTTTTCCACTTGACTTCCTACTTGGCTTGTTTTTCTTTCTTTTCAATTCAAATTCATTATTCTCACTCAATTGACACCTAAGACATGAAAAGAAGTGAATTAGCTAAGACTTGATAGTTAGTTGCATATAATCATAAGAATCATCCATAAAAAGATCAACAAAAAAAATGCAGCTAACAGTTTTCAAGTCTCTTCAAGCAAATTCAATTTCAGTTCTTTAATGATTTCAGGGTGTTTTTCTTCTCTTTTCTATGTCCTCCCATCTAGGTATGTATATTTTCTTCAAAGCTTTTATTTTGTGAATTTTATGCATGCAAATTCATGCATGTTAATATAGTTTGTAGTTGTAAAACCCTATGATATTTTAATTAGTAAGACTAGGATACAAGTTAGTAAATTGTAGTCTTAGTTGCTTATTTGAAATTATAAATAATTAATTCAATGAAAAATTTCCTTAAATAAGGCCAATATTTAGTAAGGTGAATTTCTATACTATAGTACCATCCTAGGAAAAGTATGGTATTTTACTAAAGAACACTAACATATTATTTTATAAATAATAATTTGATAAGATTAGAAAGAAATGTGACTCAAGAAAATGATAGAAAGAAATGTAGTTTAATAATTATAAAATAAACCTAGTTTATGTTGTAATGTAGTCATCTTGGATAATTAGGGTATAAAGATTTAATTGAATGACATTCAAATCATATAGCTTAGACAAGTTATAAATATAGTGAGAAATTTATATGGATAGTTAGTTTGATCATGGCAACCTCGTGGAGAAAAATGGCCATTTCAACGCTATGGAAATTCAAGCATTTTTTTTCAAACCCTAATATAAGCATGTAAATTTAGGTCCCTTGTAGTGATTGCACCTTAATAACATGGTTCAACCATGAAAACCAAAATGGCCTGATTTCTCACCTAAAAAGGGGCTTGGCCGAATTTCTCTTTTTCTAAGGGCAAAATTGTCTACATTTTTTGTTAGGCACAATTACGTCGAATTAGGGCCACAAGCAAGTTTCGCTAGACGAAACGAACTTACTCACGCTCTAACTTCATTCACTTAGGCTTTAGAATTCAAATTCACCTTTTTGAACTTAAGTTAGTAGTTTGTAAGGCATGTGTTCTTCACATCCATCTAATTCTCACTTCCATCATCACATAGTAATGTGTTGTTTAAATATAAATAAATACTTAGGTGCTGAGTTTTCTTCCAAAAACAAGGAGTCTGTGGAATAGTGGGAACTTTATTAGACCCATCGTCAAGTTTAAATGAATTAAAATGCCTTGGTACTTGAAATGATTTTCTATTGCCAAAAAGGATTTGATTTTCTTGAGCTTAAACTTCATTTATGATACATGATCCTTTCTTATAAACCTTAAATTCTGATGATTTTGAAATGGATGCATTTACTTCATGATTTTTAGTAATCAAATATTTATATATGTGGTAATTTGATTAAACTTGGTACAGTTGGATTTGATTATGATAAGGGGCCAGTTGGTCAAACTTTGGATAATTAAATTATGACATTTTTATGCTATGATTTTATGTTGGGCCATTTGGCCAAACAATATCGATGAATTGTGATATCCTTTATATATGGTTGTTATCATTATATGGTGCATGAATGGTTAGTCACTGCAGTGGCGCATCTCACGGTCTGACCTTGTGGAGGAGACATGAGTAAGTAGTTCACTCCTACATGGGAGAATGGTACAAAGGACTTCTTGTGCACACTATTGTTGTGATTATTTAGTCCTTATGGGAGTACTGTCGATATAGCCAGGTACCAACCGTGGCGAAGGCCCACGCCAACATCGAGAATGGGCATTTTGATAAGTTAAAGTAAATCTTAAAACTCCTCAATGGGCTCGAACACCATCTTGGCTGGTTGTGGATTAGAGTATGGTTTTCGGCAAGCCCAAAGGATAAAATAAATCTTTCTTGAAAACATATTGGTTACTTTCATTCAATCTCAATTTATGGATTCTTGAAATGACTGAATTACTTTATGAAATGTTGGATATATGGATTTACAATTTATAAGAATTTATGTGATTTATCTTATTTGTTTACAATAGGTTTGGCAAACCAAAATAAAGTAAAATTAATTTTCACAGTTTTACTATTTATATTCCTTCACTACTGAGTTATGGGTGTTTTGAGTTTTTTATCAAAATTTTTGGAATAAGAAAACATTTACGTACGGACAAGACATAATTAAATATTTTCCTGAGTTGTTGAACATTTCCTATTCATAATTTCAAAAAATATATATATAAATTATTACTTCGTTTATCTAAAATTGGTCTAGTTTTACTCACTGGGTATAATCCATATACTCACCTTATTTTTATTAGAAATCTATTTTCAGGACAGTAAATTGTGCAAGAGCTTAAAAATGCTAAGCATCGAGACTCGGCTCCGGACTTTCCTTCGTAAGTCTATATGACTTATATAGTATTTCTAAGGGTCAACTGGTATAGTTTGGACCATTTCTAGATTTTTATCCGTCTACTTTTTTTTTCCTTAACAAACTGTTTTGTGATATGTAGAAATTACTCATGTTTGGTCTATAAAAATAGTTGAAAAAAGTTTTCCAGCTTGTACTACTTTTGATATTCATGTATAGATATATATAAATGTGTGGACTTTATAAAATTACTTTGTTATTTAAATTTCAAACTGCATTTAAGTTTTAAAATATACTCCTTTTTATATATATGAAGTTTTGAGATTGTCTTACTAAATGGGTTCGAAATATTATAAGCCTTGTGGGCTTCGAGTTGTGGGCGAAGCGCACTACTCATAATTCATAGCATACGACGACTATCACATTTTTGACCCTCGGATCGGGGTGTGACAATTATGTCGGCATCAGTTTAAATCTGTTTTCTAAGAGTTTCCTAAAGTGCCAAGTGGATCTAGATCTGATCGAGTTAATTTCTAAACTTGTAGGTAACTTATATTTTTTTTGGTACTAAACCCTCAGTTACATTTAGATACTATTACTCAAGCCTTAATTAATTTTAGGGCCAAGTGGTTACATGATAACATTACTCGTTTATAAATGCTTTAAATGTTTTTCACGTGTTTTCCAAACTTCCTATGACTCTAGAGCAAGGTTGATAGTGCCTTCTAATTTTCTTTGTTTTGTGACCTAAATTAGAATTTCATAGCAAAGTTCAAAACGTCTCTTTGATAAGAGTTCGGGAGCGGTATTCTTTTTCATTTTGTAGAAAAGATTCATTTATTGATTATGGCTTGACCCTAACAATTTCTAGTAGTTTATGGAAACCCCATATTTAATACCTTTTCTAAGCTTGAAATGTTTTGTAAGCATGAAGAGTGTTGGTGTATGTGCAATGCACATTTTGGAATGTGAGCAAACCCCATAACAAGTTTTCTCACGTACCATATTTGAGGCCATTGCACCCCTGTAAGCTACCATTTCTCCTACATTGGCATGGCTCATGACAATTCCTTTACTATGAAATTCATCAATGTTGCTAAGAGAAGTACAATATTGGACCTCAAGGAACAAGGAAAGAAATTTTGGTATAAAGAGAATGCTTGGACCCTTATTGGGTCGAATTTTGAAATGAAATCGAGAGGTGAACATTTTCAAGAACAAAACCGTTGGACTCTTTTGAGGTTCACAATCCTCAATAGGAAGTACACCTTTGCCTAGTATACATTTTGGAGATAAGAGAATTGTAAATAAATTGAAATACATAGAGATCACAAAAGAATATATGGAGAAGTATGTTCAGAAATCAAGGAATGTTCTAAATGTTATAAAATAGATTATATTCATTATCCTTGCCTAAAAGAGAGGTAAGTAAGAAGGAAGTCAATTTTCCCTAAACCAACTCAATGTTTAAGTGTTAGTAAAGTTAAATTATGTTAGAAATTGATGATGATAAGTGTGTAATGTTGATGCATGATATGATCTGTATATATGTGTAGAGACGTAAGCTAATTGGAGGAAAAGATTTAAAGACTAAAGAAAAGATTGCATAATTAAAAAATATTAAATGTGAAATAAATGAAAGAGCATTGATGAAATTGATATAAGGTAGTGATGATAGTATGAATAAATATGATTGTATGAGTAACAGACTACTGTAGAATTGATGTAAGAAGAAATTTGATGATGTGTACTTTGAAAGAATGGGCCACGAAGGTAATTGAATATTGTAAAGCAGAGGGCTACTTATGGGAAATCGGACTGAACAGGTCCAAAATTGACACTAGACTGGTGGAGAATAATAATTGCAAATTAGATAAAATTCAAAGTAGTTTGGAATTTAGTAAGAATAACTTCTAGTGGTTTTGGTAGTGAACTATATATGAATGGGAAAACGAGATAAAGTTGGTGGAAAAACAAATATGAGATGGACGATGAAAGTAGAGATTTAAGTGAATGAATTGATGATTATGAATTGATAAATTTATGTGACAAAAAAGGATGTGAAATCTAAGTGAAAAAAAAAAAGAAAGAAAAAAATGGTAGCTAAGTGAAGTTAAGTGGGAAAGTTTTGATCGTTTAAATGATCAAGTGAGCAATGGAAACTTTTGGAACTGGCTATAAGAGAGCAAAGGAAGGTGATGGGATGACCTTGAAAAGAAGAAAAGGTGAAATGATGAATACTAAGAGTGGTAAAAATATGAGTTATGAATACTTATGTAATGACACGAAGTCCTCAAGATTGACTACTTTGAAAGAGAATTGACTCGGTTACCAGAAGAAAAAAATGCTCCTCAATCTAATTGTCTTATCATAAGACAAAACCACTGTTGTGTAAATATCATAAGTTGGACTATGTCCTATCAAGTGAGAAGGGAGTCATGAATGAAGAATTAAAACATTTAAGCTAGAAAGTATGTGCTTGTTAGTACATACTAGGTACTAAGGTATGGTAAGAAATTGCAAGATAGTCATAGTAACGAGTTAGTTGATTGATGACCGACACCTTTAGGTTGTTTTCTGACACCATATGAATTAAAATCTCTTAGTAAGTTATAGTGAAAATTGAAAACATATGGAATTCAACCCAAGACTCGAACAATTTGTACAATTTATGAGGTGGTTCTTGGTAAAGGAGATATGCATTCGCTAGCGATTTCTAAAGTAGACTTTTCCCTTGTTTCTGATCTACTTGGTTGGGAAGGCAACCATCGATTGATTGATTGGCCTAGCATCATGTGTTATTGTTTAAGTTACTTTTCGACCAATGTGATGTGCTCGACTTGACCTTAGGCCAGACTGAGTTGATGATATAGCCATAGGCAAGTATGGGTTTATTAAAGCCATGTCTTGAGCCTCACATGATGCTAGCGATTGGTCGTCACTTGAGTAGTATGATTATGTGCCTAAGGTACGAAAAGTACTAAATATAGTACTAAGAAATCTAGTAAGAGAATTGAGACCGATTTAAATTTGAATTTTGCATTGGTGGAAAAGGCTAATTGAAAAATTCCCAGATTAATTGGGGAATTCATTTGGACTCACATGGATTATGAATTGAGGATTTTGAGTTAATTAAGATGACTTATAAAGTCAGTAAGGAGAGTAATAAAATTCAAATTAGAGAGATTGTAACAATTCAAATTATAAACCTATGGCTATCATTAAAGTTAGAAAAGATTCATACCACTTCGAGATATATAAATCCAATCCCTCGTATATAATTGAAGCAATGCTAATTAAACTTAAGAAAGACTTAAGTTATGAGGTGCAACTGGTGAAGATTCTTAACTATAAAAAAAAAAAGGCCCAGTAATACGAAGTAAGACGATTCCCATGGTAGAGGTATTATGGAGAAGTAAAAGTGTTGAAGAAGAGATGTAGGAACCATAACAAACAATGCGAAAACAATCTCCACACTCATTTTGACAATGTAGTGATTGAAATGTTGAGGACAAAATTTCTTTTAAGTGGTAGAACTTGTAATGCTAGTCTCTAATTTACATACTTTGGAGCCATAAATTAGTGTAATGAGAGTTTTTATACTTGGTATGTATATAGATGCATTCCGAGTGAAATTAAGAACAATTTCTACCTAGTGAAAACTTTTCCATTTTGAAGAATTAGACTTCTCAACATCTAGGATAAATTTGGAGCTAGGAGGTAACGGTTAACTTTTCTACATTGTTTCAAAAATTTACGTACATTCCTCCGATAGTTAGCCAGCTTGCAAATTCAACAAATTTCCTCTCTTTAACATGTCTAAGAATATTTGAAACTATCACGGTAGTTTTCTTAACATTTTGTGTTGACGAAAGAATTGTCGAACAAAAACGTCGCAATTTCCAACAACATTTTTGTAAAAAATTTTAAACTTACAAATTGAACTTTTCTTCATTAATAATGATTTTTCCTATAGTATTGGAGGGTTCCATATTGTTATGCACAATTAAAACTTGAAAATTGTTTAGTTGCTAGGTGAAAATTAATGTACAATTACCTTTTTACCCTTGAGAAACATTGAAAGGTATTTTAACAACATAGGCTGTACACCTTTAAATTCTTTAGTTAGTTAGTTACTTTTGACTAGTTGACTTTTCTTTTAAGAAGTAACTTGGTTTCAAATTAATTCCATAAAATTCCTAAATTGATGATTTTATAAGACATATTGGGAATTAATAAAATTGACGGAGGGCATTTTTGTCATTTAGAGAGAGTATCGATAAATTTAGAAAAGTCAAGATTTTTCAAGACAAGTGACACACCGGACACCTAATTTAACTTTTTCGTACCAATAGAAATAGTGAAAGATGGTGTATTAGTCCGAATAATACGTTGGTCCGGATGTGTCAGATATTGAAGAGATGTGATGTGATCTTTTCGCAAGTGTACGAAATCAAGTAGTAAAGCTTGAAGTATTCCAAGGTATCGATCCCACGAGGATAATTTAATTGCTAAGTTCTAATTCTAATAAAATTTGATTGAGAGAGTTTGGTTTAGATGGAATTACTAAAACTAAAAATTAAGAAGATGAAAAATAGAATTTGACTAAGAAATCAATAACTAAGTAATTAAGAGAAAATCAATCAAAGAAATTGAGGGTTTAGGCTTCTCTTCTAGTTATTTAATCCAATTATGTATGAATTTAATTATCAGGGTTAAAATAACAATATTTAATCTCCTTAAGATTCCTGTCAGATCTTCTTAAGCTTTCCTAACTAAGTGACTACCACCTTTCAGTGCATAACCTAATTAGCTAAGAACATTAAGAATCTCGGATTATAATCAAATCAATTTATCCACGATCCTAATTCAATTATGGTTATCATAATAAATCGAATTACTCTCATATCCAATTAAATTGTGCCTATTTTCCTAAAGATCGAAATATACTTCACCTCTCGGTTCTTCATACAATTCCAATGAGCTATTCTATGTTGGCCAGACATAAAACAGAATTAAGAACAAAGAAAATAGATATAACCCTTGAATAACCAATTCATACAATTATTGAATTAAAGTCCCTAGAAGATCTACCCAAATCCCCAACAAATAAATTAGCTACTCATAACTTGAAAAGAAAACTTCATCATTAAATTAAAAGAATATCACAAGTGTAGAGAAGGAAATAGATTTGCCAAATTGAAGAATAAACTTGACTTGGTTGCTCCTCTTTTCTGAAGAAAATTGCTCAAACGTCCCCCCATAAAACCTTAAAACTAAAGTATTTATACTAGAGTGTTTACAATGAATTAGGAGTTTAAGTTGAATTGAACTAAACAGCTCAAAACCGATGTCGCTACTGATGTGATACGGCGTCATTTCACTTCGTACAGAAATCGGACTGACTTTGGTATTCTTCACATCTGGCGCCAGGCATAAATGATACGGCGTCGTTTCTTACTACAGAAACCAGGACCTTGTTGCTCAATTACGGGGCCGTTTCATGCTTGAATCACCACTCGTTTCTTGTCTGCTTCTATTTTTCTTGGCTTTTCAAACTTTTTTTCAATCCAAGCTGCACTTCAATCATTCTTTTTTATCTTTTTAGCTCCAGATCTCCCTGATTTATCTCAATTCTCCATGAAGCTCTCCTACATTCAACAAGACAAAAGTGAGAGTAAAAGATAAAGAATAAGCTATACTATCAATAAAAATGATCCAATTATGCTTATAAAATAGCTCATAGATTAGGTATAAAATACACCTATCAAGATGTTAGAGACAGGATAAGATAGAGTTGAAAGATGAGGTCGCCCCAATGCATGGAAAACAACTAAATGCCAATTGGGCTTCCTCTAAGCCCATAACTAATAGTTATGGAGCTAATTGGTGAAAAAGGTCGAAGAATGGAGCCAAGATTCAAGAAACAGAGAGATTGGTGTAAAGGAGAGAAAGTTCCATCAAAGGACTGTGCAAGCCCGACACTATATAAGGTGACGCTAAGCCTCTCCCCCTCATTTTCTTCTCTCCTTCTCCCTTTCTTCTATTTTTTCTCTCAACGAAGGCATTTTGGAGTTTTGGCTAATTCGAACAATCCGACCGACGGATTAAAGTGAATTTCTAGTATGTTGTACTACTCACTTTACTCTTCATTTTGCTTAGTGTTGCATGTAAATCCGTGCGTTGGTTGAGGAGAAATCATGGCTCAAAGTTAGATTTAGCTTTTTAGTTAAATTTATGTTTAGATTTGAATTTTAGGAACTTTGAGTCGATGATTTTGATTTTTCTTTCGATGAAGCCATAGTAGATGTCATGGGGATTACCTAGCTCAATTTGCAAGATGATATATGGAGCAACAGGCTCAAAAATCTAGGAAAAAAGCCCGAAAGGAGGTCTCTATCTTGTCTTCCATGTGGGAGACCAGCCACTCCTGCACGAGAGTTAAATGGCCATCCCAACTGGACTTAGTCAAATCTCGTATGGGAGTTAGCTCGGATGGCTAGGCCATCCCTACCAAGTCCCGTGTTAGAGCTAAAATTGTACATGTATTTGCATTATAATTTGGATGAAATAGACACCTAACTACTTTAATTAATCACTAATTGAGGTCTTTTCCAATTGTAGGTGAAATAAAGAAAAATTGCAAATACATGTTAAAAGAGTCCATTTTAAGATTAAAATAAAGAAGAAAGTTTCGAGCCACTGAGAGTCTCTAACGCAGCCTCTCATGAGTTCAGAAGTTAAGAAGCAAAGAAACCTAGCCATTTAGAGGCAACGCTAGAGCCTCTCAGTGGCTGAGTCTGACATGGTTAAGACAGAAGCGATTTTTGCGGGAGCGGTTCCAACAGAAATTCAAACTTGAATTTGACTCAATCAAGCCACGAGACTTCTCCCATATGCCAATTAGCTAGGCTAAGGAGTTGGAAAAGACACATTTACCCTCACTTAACTTTGTAATCATAATTTAGGAAAGGATAGATTAGTACATTTACATCTTTTTAGTTAGACTATAAAAGTTAGCTTTTGGAATTTGAATTGTAACTTTCAGATCTGAGAAGAGAATGAAAAATTCATTTTTCTCTCTTGTAAGAACTTAGTTCTTTGAAGATTCAAGGATTCTCTTAACTTTCATGGAGGTTTCTTCTTCTCCCATGAGTGGCTAAGTACTTCTAATCCAATTTAGCTTGTAATTGTAATTATTCTTCAATCAATGGTAAGATCTTGAACTTAAAGCTTCCAATTCTATTGTATTCTTTAATTTCCTGAGGTAATTGATCTTGGAAATGTTAGAGATCAAGTAATTTTGGGGATTCATGAGTAGTGATGGCCACATTGCTTTGGTTTCTTCAATTCAGTAGCTATTCTAGCCAATTTGCTATCCGTAATCGTAGATTTTGCTTAGAATCGAGTAGCAACTAAATCTTAGATTAGATTTGGCGAAATCAAAGGGGAGAGTTACATGGAGATGCGCTGAGCTCACATGGCTCTAGTTAGCTAATATTGCTCTCGATCGTAATGCTCTCTTATGATTTAAACTTATAGCCGCTAAGGAATAGGTTAATTACGAAGGAAGAGAGTTAGATTGAGTGACTGAGCTTGCTAACTTCGACGATTAAGGAGTGATTAGGCTTAGGCGAAACTGGAGTACCTTAAACTACACCAACTATGATAGGATTGGATGATTAGATTAGAGATCAAGGATCAATGATCCATTAGTTGAAGTTGATTACAATTACTTGATAGATTGGAGTTTCATTAAATCTGAAATCTTTGTTAATTAATTTAATTCTTGTTAATTGGTCAGTTCTCTTATTAAACTCAGTATCGCAAACCACTCTCTTCAATTTACAACTTTTGATTTAGTTGATTTGTTGATCTAAGCCACTATTTTGAGATTTTCATTTCGTTTGAAGTTGTTTGTTTGCAACAATAGTGAAAAGAAGATTCTTAAATTGAGCTCCCTGTGGATCGACCTGGACTACTTAGCTACAAATCTTTAAGTGTTCGACTATTACTTTTGGAGCATCTCGACAAGTGCCTACCATCCCGCGTGGCAGTTGGCCTCCCAACCAAGTGATCGCCTGTCGTCAAGACCATCAAAAGAATAAAATTTGTAACCTTACTTAAACTAACAGTATAGAGAGCAAGTAAGGGTCGAACCTAAAGGAAGCAAGAGCAATCTTGTTTTTCAATAGAACAACAATAAAATAGGGGGGGATTTGAAGGCAAAGATAATTGAAACTTGAAATTAAACAAACAATAAAGTAAATGAAGACAATAATATAAACAGGCATCCATCTCACCATTATTAATCAAAGGGAAAGCTATTAGATCCTTAACCCACAAAATATAAGATTGATCAATTGAATGGCATACTACAAACAGAGGTACTAAAGATTCCTTAAGCCTATGTGGAGACTAAACAGTATAATCTAGTACTAAAGAATCCTAGAAATACCTTTTTACCTCGCTTGAACCAACGACTATTCGCGATATTGATTTATAGGTTTGATAAAGAATGAATCACAATCAATCAGTCAAGTATGCAATTGACCCGAAATAGCTTCGTGCATACCCAGTCATCAATTAATGAATATCCCAAGAAAGATGCAAATTTCCCTCTTTTGTTACCAAAGATTAGAGCAAGTTACTAAAGATTCACTCTCTCTAATACTAATAGTAGATTATCTAGGATCAAATACATGTGTTGACTCATATATCAAACCCAAACAATCAGAAAAATAATATAAGCAAAGATATTGAAACACCCAATTAACAATCCAAACTAAGAACAGAAAGTCTTACTAACAATATTGCCCCTTTGATCAATAGATGGAAAGATGGATTATAGGTTTAATCACTCACTGATTTGAGTGTAAACCAAGGAGAAAATAAAAAAAACTAATTAATCAAAGTAAATAAACAATTAAATTGATGAAGAAAAGAGAGATAAACTCTTTATCTATCTAAGTTCTATAGAGAAAATCGCGAGAATCAAAAGTTGTGTAAATTCAATTCTGTTAAAATCTGTTCGTACTTGTACTGAAAACTAATATTTAGAGGGCCAAATTACAAGACTATCTTCATAACCCTAGGTCCTAACGTACTAAAGAGAAGGGCAAAGTGGAGACTTCACACTGAGTTGCTCTGAGTTAGGCTGAGTCGAATGCTTCCAACTGTGGCTTCTTGTAATGGTGCCATTAGGGTGTGGAATGGTGTCGTTAGGGTCTCTTGATTCTAGGCACATGCTGACTTTTCCCAAGTTGCAAATCTTCAAGTGTAATGGCGCCATTAGGAAGTGGAATGGTGCCATTAGTTTTCTTTGGTGTGTTGAAATGCACGGCTTGGCAATTGTTGAAGTGCAATGGTGCCATTAGTGATTGTAGTGGCACCGTTAGAGATGGATGTCTTCATGTGTCAACGGCTTGTGTAAAATTGAAGTGTAGTGGCACAATTAAGAAGTGTAATGATGCCATTACAATGGTTTCTCACCTAGTTTGGTATGTTTCCATCGAATGAGCATTTAGAGGGTCAAACGAACTCCAATTGGGGCGTTCTTGTCATTCTGGAAAGCTTAGGATGTCCTCTACAACTTTGGTGAATAACACAACTGCAAATAAAGCCTTTAAGGTGGTGAAATTCAGCCATCTTTCAGGTGTCTCCCATCTGCCAAGATCTTCATTTTAACATTTCAATCTCCTTTCTTTCCTTTGCTTCCAATTTGACTCTTTTTATCTGTAAATGCTCATTTCTCCACTCAAAGCTCTTTTAGACCTATAAATACAAAACCATGCTTATATGAGTGGAAATAAAGTAAGATAGACACAATAATTATATGAAATAATTAAACACATAAAGTAAGTCTTATTGTGTCTATCACATTTCCTCCACACTTAGACTTTGCTAGTCCCTAGCAAATGTGAGCTAAAATGCAATCTGGAATTTATTCAAACTAAATCTAACTAAAACTAACTGCATAAATTAATTCCACTGTCGTAGGCACACAGTAGTTCTTAGCCTAAACTACAAGCCCATATTAAACCCCTAGTTAAACTAGTAGAAGGAGGTATGGTCTCGTTTATTCAACTAAAGCAACAAACAAACACCACAATTAACAATTTAATACATATATGCAGAGTAAGGTGCTATTGAATTTCAAAGAAAAGGAAGCATAATATCAATCAAACATGAGGGATAAACAACCAGAAGAATTCCAAAATGTATATAAAGGTTTCTCAAACCAAGTATAATCAAATAAGGCATGGATTCACACTGTTCACTCTTCCTACACTTAATATATTCCAATAAAAGCATATTAACCGTACGCTTGCACTTCTATCTCATCTCTACTACTCTATATATATATGCATGCATAAACAAGGATTAAGGCTATATTATGATTATTATGGGGCTACGGTGAGTGGTTCAAGAAAGAATGGGAATAGGAGAATAACAAATACCTAGAATAATGAAGCATCAAAAAGTTAAAAATAAGGGTAATTTTAGCTTTAGTAGCCCTTCCATAAGTATCATCTCTTCAATTCATCAAAAGCTAGGTTTCTTTTTGATCCTTTTCTTTCACTTAATTGCACCTTCAGTAACTTTTCATCACCCTTTTATATGTTTGACTTTAAGCAAACGGGTGCCAATTTCTTCTTTAAACAGGTGCATTCTACCTATTTCAACTTTCATTTAGGACCAAGTTTAACCAAACAATTCCTTAGCTCTTTATCACCAAACCAAGAACAATTTTAATTCTTCAATGCTTCATTATCCTAAGGTAGGGACATGAACCATTGTTTTTCTTTTAAGCTTTTGGGTTCTTTGGAGAGTGGCTACAAGGAAATAAGGCTTAACTCATCATACATCAAGGCTCAAATTGGTTAACTAATAAAATTATGGGTTAAGGTTGGTTTATTTGGCTCAAATTTATGCTAATTAAACCTTAATCTTATTCATACAAACACATATTACATGTCATCTTGACAAGATATGATGTAAGTTCTAGCAATATTGTGTCATGGAATGAGAACAAATATCACCCATGAAAGAACATAAATTGAGTGCAATCTTTTTAGGCTCAAATTTCTCACTTGGTTTATTGTTTACCCAATTTGATTAGACTTGCATCAAGTAATCAATATATATATTCAAAAATTCAATCAGGTGGTTTATATCACAATTTGACTAACATCATGCTTCTTAGGATCAATAACAACTTAGTAAGCATATATACACCAAATTGCAATCAAAGCATTTGATTGTCATCTAATCTAAAGGCTAACAAAAATTGGATTTCAAGTTAATGATGGTTTATCCATTTCCCCCCCTTAAATTACACATTGTCCTCAATGTGTGTGCATGTGTACAGAGAAAATCATCCAAACAATCAAAATGAAATGAGTATTTTGAGGGTTTGGTGAGTTACCTTGTTGGATCTGGCACATTCATGCTTGTAAAAGAAAGCACAAAGGGGATTATAGATAAACACATACATTAAGATTGGAAAAATTATGAAAGGTCATCATTAAAGAAAAATCCTGGAACAAACCTATAAGAAAAAAAAAACAAAGTTAGTAAATATATATAAACATAGGAAAAATAAACAAAGAAAGTTCAACATGTAGGAGATGTAATGGAAAGCATGAAATGATATGAAATTAATGGAATGAATGTGCATGGTATGAAAGCGTGATGCACTTATCTAAGAAGATGCAAGAGCTTGGTCCTAGATGCATGTGGAATGAGTTTGGTGCCAAGCTTTTGGTTTTGTATGGCATATGGACTATTTTGGGTCAGTGTTGTCTCAATGGTGTTTACTTCCTATGTTGGTCTTGTAGCAATGTGGGAAGACAGGGAACATGGTTGTTGTGGAAATCTGAGTATGGACATGGAAGGAAGATGACTGGAGTGATGCCATATTGATGAAGATTGAGTCCTGTCATCATGGTGGTTGTGAATGTTTCATGGCTTTCTCATGTGGAATGGCGCCATTCATACTTCTTAACTCCATTCAGCACATTTCTCATGTGGAATGGCGCCATACTTAACACTAATGGCGCCATTCTACTTGTTGTCTCGCTGGGCTGCTCTATATTACCGTAAAATGAGCTTTTAAAGGGCCAAATGGACTCAGATTTTAATGGTCTTGGGCATTCCGGAAAGCTTGAGATGTGCTTTACAACTTTATTGAAGATCACAAATGCAAATGGGGCATTTAAGGTGGTGAAAAATAGCCATGTTTGAGAGGTACCCAATCTGCCTGCACCTTAACTTTAAGCTCTGAACATCCTTTCTTTCCTTAGCTTCCAATTTGACTCCATTTCAGCTTCCAATGCTCATTTCATGACTTTTAACTCACTTAGAACCATCACAATTTGCATGAATGAAATGAAGAACAATATGGCATGTAATGTGGACATAGGGTGATGAACATGTTCTGCTTCCACTCAATTATTTCAAAACACTGAAAATAGACTCCCAGTGAGATAAATACCCAAAATAATCTTTGCATTTGATCATCCAAGCTTTGAATCATCCATAATTTCTTAGAAAAAAATGACATGATGAAAGAATGAAAATGATGGATAAATGAAAAGTATGGAATCACATGAGAACTATGGCATGTATCATTTCCTACGAGCATATATACAAAAGAAATAGAAAACTAATCTAAACAAACTATAGCTAAATCAATCAAGGAACAAACATAGATATAAAGCAACTATGAAGCTCATACTACAAACACTAGGATGCATGCATGTCATTTATCAACATAGATGCATGAACATATAAAGCAATGCCATGAGAATAAAGGTGAGTTTTAAGACAACTCCCCTGTTCTTCAGTCCATAAGCACAAGTAGGACTCCTTAGATTGATAGTTCCTACAAAAACAAGAAGATATAAGAATTGGAATAGAAAAACAAAAACAAAGTAAATTAATAACTTAAGCTAAGTTAGAATTAAAATTGGGTTGCCTCCCAATAAGCTGCTCATCTTTTAGGTCTTTAGCTAGACCTTATTCTAATTTTGATCAAGCTTATTAGGGTGGATCTTGCCATTGTAATGTAGAAAGTAAATAAGAGACAAAATAAAAGGAAAATGAAAAAGCTAGGAAAGAGATCACCAAAATGAGGACTTAAAACTCCATGAAAGACTAGTGTAGCCAAAGCCATTTGGGATGCCGTAAATGGTACGTGCTTGACTGTTTTTGGGAATACCAATTAAGCATTGGACCACACCAGTGTGGGAGTGGGCTCCTTGGAAAAGTTGCAGGCTATTTTGACATCAAAAGGAAAGTCATGGGGCATCCATTCTTCATACTTGGACAAGAAAAAGTCAACACCCAATAAATCAGGATCATCATAGATTATAGCCTCTATAGTTGGACAATTATTCACCATTTGATCACAAGGATGAAATGCATCTCCACACTTTGGTGAAGATGGAACTTGGATGGTGCAAGAGTGTTCACTTTCCCCCACACTTGTCTCAGATGATGAAGCATTAAGTTTATGTGGCTCTTGTGATATGGCTTCAACAAGTGTTATTGTGGGATAATCCTCCTCATTCAAATCCCAATATCCATATTCAATGCTATCTTCCTTAGCCAATATGTTAGCACTCCATGATTGGTCTTTAATAGGTGCACTTGGAGTGGAGAATGATTGGTAAGAGAGTAGTGTTAAAGCTTCAAAGCGCATGAGTTGGGATGGTTGATGGACAACTTGAGGGATCATCACACAAGAAGTATCAAACTCTATCAAAGTGCTATTCAAGGTAAGATCGGCGCCATGCTTGTTGGTTACGTCGTGGGTATCTTTTATGCATAAGATTGGTGCCAAACTAGTGTGATGGCCCCAAGCATGTTGTTGCAAGTGGCCAAAGCATGCTTCAGTGTTGAACTAGGCACAAAGAGACTTGATGTTGGTGAAGATGCGTTCCAATCCATTGATTCATTCCAATCCATTGATTTGATTTGAGTATAGTGATTCTCCAAGTCACGAGCTCTTGATGTTGAAGACAAAAAATCCATCTTTACTTCATTGAATTTGTGACTTTGAAGAGTAAGGGCATGGATATTGTCCACAAAAGATGAAACTGAACTTTGTGGCTCAAATGGACATGAATATCTCATGTTTTGATGTTGTTCTTAAATGCTTGGCTGCCCTTATAATGCTCTTGCAGTGTGAAATTGCTGATGTTGAAGAGTAAAGGTTGACAATGACTCATGTTGAGAGAACACATGATCTACAGGTTTGGATGGAATGTAAGACAACAATTGTGCTTGAAGCTTGGCATTGTTAGCCTTCAATTTACGATTCAAATCAGCCAACTCCAATGCAATAGATGATAAAGACATGGAGTTCTCTTGTATGTTGTTGAAGGGTGGAGTAGGTGAGTAATTCATATTGATGTCAAGGTCCTGCAAAGTGGTAGAAAATACAAGAAAAGATTAAAGCAAACAAAGATAAATGACAGAAAACAAGAAAATCTTAGGAAACTATACTAGTGCTAAGCTAAAGAAACGAGAAAGATAAATGGAAATAGTAGCTAAACAAATATACTGCCAAGACAGCAAAATGAAGTTTGCAAAAAAAAAAAGGCACTGCAGGTAGCAAACCGGAAATGAAATAATAATAAACTAGCTAAATGAACAAAATGATAAGAATGGAAAGAACAAAAATATAAGAAAAACAAAATTAGCTGCGTTGCTTCCCGACAACGGCGCCAATTCTTTGATCGCCTGTCATCAAGACCATGAAAAGAATAAAATTTGTAACCTTACTTAAACTAACAGTATAGAGAGCAAGTAAGGGTTGAACCCAAAGGAAGCAAGAGCAATCTTGTTTTTCAATAGAACAACAATAAAACAGGGGGGGTGGGAGGGATTTGAAGGCAAAGATAATTGAAACTTGAAATTAAACAAACAATAAAGTAAATAAAGACAATAATATAAACAGACATCCATCTCACCACTATTAATCAAAGGGAAGGTGTTAGATCCTTGACCCAAAAAATATAAAATTGATCAATTGAATGGCATACTACAAACAGAGGTACCAAAGATTCCCTAAGCCTATGTGGAGACTAAACATTATAATCTAGTACTAAAGATTCCAAGAAAATACCTTTTACCTCGCCTAAACCAACGACTCTTCGCAATATTGATTTGCAGGTTTGATAGAGCATGAATCACAATCAACCAGTCAAGTATGCAATTGACTTGAAATAGCTTCATGCATACCCAGTCATCAATTAATCAATATCCCAAGAAAGATGCAAATTTCCCTCTTTTGTTACCAAAAATTAGAGCAAATTGCTAAAGATTCACTCTCTCTAATACTAACAGTAGATTATCTAGAATCAGCTACATGCGTCGACTCATATATCAAAACCCAAACAATCAGAAAAACAATATAAACAGAGATATTGAAACACCCAATTAACAATCCAAACTAAGAACAGAGAGTCTCACTAACAATATTGCCCCTTTGATCAATAGATGGAAAGATGGATTATGGGTTTAATCACTCACTGATTTGAGTATAAACCAAAGAGAAAATAAAATAAACCAATTAATCAAAGTAAATAAACAATTAAATTGATAAAGAAAAGAGAGATGAACTCTTTATCTGTCTAAGTTCTACAGAGAAAATCGCGAGAATCAAGAGCTGTGTAAATTCAATTCTGTTGAAATCTGTCCGTACTTGTACTGAAACTAATATTTAAAGGGCCAAATTACATAACTATCCTCACAACCCTAGGTCCTACTGTATTAAAAGGAAGGGCAAAGTGGAGACTTCACATTAAGTTGCTTTGAGTTAGGCCGAGTAGAATGCTTCCAGCCGCGGCTTCTTGTAATGGCACCATTAGGGTGTGGAACGGCGCTGTTAGGGTCTTCTGATTCTAGGCACATGCTGACTTTTTCCAAGCTGCAAATCTTCAAGTGTAATGGCGCCATTAGGAAGTAGAATGTCGCCATTAGCTTTCTTTGGTGTGTAGAAATGCATGGCTTGGCAATTGTTGAAGTGTGATGGCGCCATTAGTGATTGTAGTGTCACCATTAAGGATAGATGTCTTCATGTGTCCATGGCTTGGGAAGAATTGAAGTGTAATGGCACTATTAGGAAGTGTAATGGTGCCATTACAATGGTTTCTCACCTGGTTTGGTATGTCTCCATCGAATGAGCATTTGGAGGGCCAAACGGACTCCGATTTGGGCGTTCTTTGGCATTCTGGAATGCTTAGGATGTCCTCTATAACTTTAGTGAACACAACTGTAATTAAAGCCTTTAAGGTGGTGAAATTCAGCCATCTTTCATGTGTCTCCAATATGCAAATATCTTCACTTTAACATTTCAATCTCCTTTCTTTCCTTTGCTTCCAATTTGACTCTTTTTATCTTCAAATGCTCATTTCTCCACTCAAAGCTCTTTTAAAACCTATAAATACAAAACCATGCTTATATGAGTGGAATTAAAGTAAGATAGACACAATAATTATATGAAGTAAACACATAAAGTAAGTCGTATATTGTGTCTATTACCAAGTCCTCAGCGGGTCTTGGTAGGTCCCGCGTGGGAGTTAGATGGCCCCTTAGGGGTAATTTCATAATATGGCCCTAAGTGTCCGTTTTCCACCCAAAACTCCTCGGACACTTTTCTAAGCCCTAAATCACATCTGAAAATCATCTTAGGTTATAGTAGAGCCTCATAGGTGCATTCATAAATTAAATTATGAATGCTAACAAGCACTTCATTGTAATTAGGGTTTTCGGACAATTGAGTGTGGCAAGGCTCCGAAGATTTTCTATGTGGATCCTCTAGGAGTATATGAACCTCCTAGTACTGTGAGTGGCTTAGATTTCATTGCTTAGCTACTAGGGTTAAATATTTTTGAAAAGGTTTTAAATAGAAAATAATTTTTAAAATGTTTTATAAATGTTTTTGTATACGGGTAATCCACTACACACACTTTTAATTTATGATACACCAATTTAGTGGGTTGGATGATTTTAGAAGAATTATAAATATTTATTATATTTATGTTTATCTTTAATTTTAATGATGACAAGAGGCGAGATGAGTGATTGAGTGGTTCTCGGTGCTCCTTGAGGGAGCAAGTAGACTGACTAGAGCATGCGTCTAACTAAGTAGCCGTGGACCACCTTTAGAGGGGCACGGTGAGTGGAAGCCCTAGAGTAGAGAGGCGGCGTGGGGGCACTCACCACAATGAGCGGCACAATCGAGGGAACGGGCTAAGAAAGAGAACGTATGAAAATGTTTTAAGTGATGAAAGAGATAGCCCTCAGTGCAGCAAGGCATATGATCGATGGGTCGAGCCTTCAGTGTTTTGTCACTAACCCATTTAAAATTTTTTAAATTACTTATTTTAAATTACTTAGTTGATTTATTTAAATTACTTATTTTAAATTGAAAAGAGATTTTACGAGGAAAAAGGTTTTGAAAATAAAAATATTTGGTTTATAAATTTCTTTTGGTCTACTTCTATCTCCCCAAATCCTATTAGAGACCCATTGAATCTCTGTCACTCACCTGTAGCTAACCTTGTTGGATGTAGGTCTCGTGTGCGAGGATCATGGGCAGATTGAAGGCTCACTAGGAGAGGTTGGTAGCTTAGGAGTTTGTAGTTTTCATTGCATAGGTAACTCTCTAAGTTATTCCACAGGTACTCTACTTTAAATTAAATTATTTAATTTTATTAAATGATTTTCTATTATTATAAATGTTTTCTAATAAAGTTTTAGTAAATTGATTTGTAGCAATGCTACTTATTCAATGCCTTGCGGTGCTTTGGGGTGCGTGGTTGTAGACATGTACTTCAAGGTAGCGCAGCGGTTGTCACGTGGCCTAACCAGCGGGTAAAGGGCGTGACAACAAGATTTTTTTCTTCTTCCTTTTTTTTTTTACATGAAAGCCAAACCACACCTTACCATTTTCTTTTCCATTTTTCTTCAACCAACACCAAATTTCTTCCTATTCTTTCAACTTTCAAATTCACTCTTTTCTCAAAATCTTCCATCAAGCTTTCTAACGGAGAAATCTCCACCAAACCTACAAACTAAACACTTCATCAAAGAATTTCAAGGGTTGGTTTTTATGTCTCTTCAAGCATATTCAATTTCATTTCTTTAAGGATTTCAAGTGGTTTTTCTTCTCTTTTCTCTGTACTCCCATCTAGGTATGCATATTTTCTTCAAAAGCTTTTATTTTATGAATTTTATTCATGCAAATCCATGCATGTTAATATAGTTTGTAGTTCTAAAACCCTAGGATATTTTAATTAGTAAGACTAGGAGACAAGGTAGTAAATTGTAATCTTAGTTGCTTATTTGAAATTAGAAATAATTAATTCAATGAAAAATTTCCTTAAATAAGGCCAATAATTAGTAAGGTGAATTTTTGTAGTATAGTACCATGCTAGAAAAAGTATGGTATTTTACTAAAGAACACTAACATATTATTTTATAAACAATAATTTGATAAGATTAGAAAGAAATGTGAATCAAGAAAATGATAGAAAGAAATTTAGGTTAATAATTATAAAATAAACCTAGTTTATGTTATAATGTAGTCATCTTGGACAATTAGGGTATAAGATTTAATCGAATGCCATTCAAAGCTTATACAAGTTATCAATGTAGTGAGAAATTTATATGGATAGTTAGTTTAATCATGACAACCTCGTGGAGAAAAATGGCCATTTCAAGGCTATGGAAATTCAAGCATTTTGCTTCAAGCCCTAATGTAAGCATATAAATTTAGTGCCCTTGTAGTGATTATACATTAATAACATTCTCGAACCATGAAAACCAAAATGGCCTGATTTATCACCTACAAAGGAGCTTGGCCAATTTCTCATTTTCTAAGGGCAAAATTGTCGACATTTTTTGTTGGGCACAATTATGCCGAATTAGGGCCACAAGCAAGTTTTGTTAGACGAAAGGTACTTACTTGCGCTTTAACTTCATTCACTTAGGCTTTAGAATTCAAATACACCTTTTTGAACTTAAGTTAGTAATATTTAGGGCATGCATTCGTGCGCATCCATCCAATGCTCACTTCCGTTATCACATAGTAATGTGTTGTTTAAATATAAATAAATACTTAGGTGTTGAGTTTTCTTCCAAAAACTAGGAACGTGTGAAATAACGGGAGTGTACACCCTCCTTAATCCAGTAAGTGTAACTTTATTAGACCTATAGTCAAGTTTAAATGAATTAAAATGCTTTGATACTTGAAATGGTTTTCTATTGCCAAAAATGATTTTATTTTCTTGAGCTTAAACTTCATTTAAGATACATGATCCTTTCTTATAAATGCTGAATTTTGATGATTTTGAACTAGATGGATTTACTTCATGATTTTCAGTAATAAAATATTTATGCATATGGTAATTTGATTAAACTTGGTACAATTGGATTTTGATTCTGATAATGGGCCAATTGGCCGAATGATGCATAGCTGGATTATGACATTTTTATGCTCTGATTTTATGTTGGGCCATTTGGCCAAACGATATGGATGAATTGTAATATCCTTTTTATATGGTTCTTATCACGAATATGGTGGATCAATGGTTAGTCATCACGGTGGCGCTTCTCATGGTCCGACCTTGCGAAGGTGACGTGAGGAAGCAGTTGACTCCCACATGGAAGGATGGTACATGGGACTTATTGCGCGCACTATTATTCTGGTTGTTTAGTCCCTATGGAAGTAACATGGAATATAGCCACATACCAACCATGGTGAAGGCCAAGGCCAACATCGAGGATGGGTATTTTGATAAATCAAAGTAAATCTTAAAACCCACTTGACGGGCTCGAACGCCATCTTGACCGGGTGTGAATTTGGGTATGGTTTTTGGCAAGCCTAATGGATAAAAAAAAATCTTTCTTGAAAATTTATTGGTTACTTTCATTCAATCTCGATTTATGGATTGTTGAAATGACCCAATTACTTTATGAAATATTGGATATATGGATTTACAATTTATAAGAATTTATGTGCTTTATCGTATTTGTTTACACTAGGTTTGGCAAGCCAAAATAAAGTAAAATTAATTTTCACAGTTTTACTATTTATATTCCTTCATTACTAAGTTATGGTTGTTTTGAGTTTTTGATCAAAATTTTTGGAATAAGTAAACATTTACGTACGAACAAGATGACAATTAAATATATTTCTGAGTTATTGAACATTTCCTATTCATAATTTCAAAAAGATATAGATATATATTTATATATTTATATATATATAAATTATTACTTCATTTATCTAAAATTGTTCTAGTTTCACTCACTGAGTATAATCCATATACTCACCCCATTTTTCTTAGAAATCTATTTTCAGGACAGTAAATTGTGCAAAAGTGTAGAACGCTAACAATCTACACTCGACTCTCGACTTTCCTTCGTAAGTATGTTGACCTATACAGTATTACTATTGGATCCACTGACATAGTTTGGACCAATTCTAGATTTTCATCCATTTACTATTTTTTTACTTAAAGAACTGTTTTGTAGTATGTAGAAATTACTCATGTTTGGTCAACAAAAATAGTTGAGAAAAGTTTTTCAGCTTTTACTATTTTTGATATACATGTATAGATATACATAAATGTGTGGACTTTATAAAATGACTTATGTTTTTTAAATTTCAAACTGTATTTATGTTTCAAAATGTACTCCTTTTTATATATATAAAGTTTTGAGATTGTCTTACCAAATAGGTTCGAAATACTATAAGCCTTGTGGGCTTCGAGTTTTGGGCAAAGCATGCTATTCACAATTCATAGCACCCGGCGGTTGTCACATTCTCGACCTTTCAGATCGGGGTGTGACATCAAGATTGGGCAAGAGAGAGTGCCAACAACACCAAGCTAAAGGGGGAAGTAAAAAATAGAAAGGAGAGGCAACGGGAGTTAACAAAGCTAACCGTGAAAAACTGGGCAGCGAAGCGCAGAAGTACCCGAGGTTGTAAGATCACTCTAGAACAATACCGTTTGGTTCGAGATGAGAAAGATAAATTGGAGAAAGCAAAGGATGAAATGAATAAAGAAATGAAGAATAAAAAATGAATAGAATAATGTTTAGTGACAAGAAATGATGAGCTAGAACAACAGGTTCAGGAGTTGACAAACAATTTGACCACATCCGAAAGCCAGAATGCTGAGATGAGGATACAGTTGTAGTAGCTTAAAAGATAGGCCTAGTGATAAAGTTGTTATTTCAGGAAAAATTGGTTTTATCTATAAAAATGCTTTGATTTGGATGGCACTTTGTTATGGATTGCTAAACTCTCATTTCTATGTCCGTAATGACTAGTGATCTTTCTAGTAAACTTGCGTATTACATTTTGTTTAAGAATGTTCTTACATACTTCTCATTCATATTCATAATAAGGGAATCTGATTCATTCTTGTGATTAAATAAAGGTTTCAAGATAGCACCTCCAGCACATAGATATAATACTAGATTATAGCCTTGAATCGTAATGGAAGAACAAGCCATTGAGATTGAATAACTAAGGGAGGCAAATGAAGAATTGCAACAAAAAATTAGATCAGATGGCAGAAATGGTGACCAATATGAGACAATAAAACATGCCCAATTCAAGCAACAACTCTAATGGGCAATCTTCCCAGAGCACACTCCCACACATATCTCCAACAACTCAGCCAATAAATGCCTTTCTCCCGCCTCCAACCCTCAATATACCCTCACAAGAAAATCAAACACAATTTCTACAACCAACCACAAACACATTCATCTTCCCACAGCCTTCACTTGGTAGATACACTTTTATACCCCCAATGTTCACCGCTAGCGGAGGACTGCCAACTACAACTTCACCAATTCCTCCTCCCATATACACTATGGCACCTCCTGTCCCTGGATACGCCCCAGCCAACTCTTTGATTATGCCTGATGACTAGTTTGAGAAAGAGATAAATGACGCTAAAAGCCAGAAGGTGTTGAGTCAAATAGAGGAATGACTCAAAGCCATGGATGGCATCCATACTTATGGCACTACTGATGCATACGAGTTTACTTTAATTGATGGATTGGTGATCCCACCAAAGTTCAAGGTGCCTGAGTTTGAGAAGTACAAAAAGACCACATGCCCTCGTGACCATATTATCATGTACTATCGGAAGTTGGCTGTATATTCCCAGAATGATAAATTGCTAATTCACTTTTCTGTCACGCCCCGACACCATGATCGAGCACGTAACAATCGCTGCAACTCTTGAAATACATTCTATTAAGTTAGAATACACTCCAAGGGTCGCAAGGCTAAAACGGTCATTTTACACATTTTTCCCTCATATAGTTTTTATCCAGTTCAATAGTTAAAACATTTAGTTAACATGCAGACAAGTCAAAACAGTTTAAATGTCAAAATGTCGTGTCGTAAAAATTCATGTAAACACAAGACACCAAAACTTTAAGAAATTTACGAAAATGCCATTGGTTTCTTGACATATTTTTTGGTGAATTTTTAAACTAAGCTATAGGATTCAGAAAAATACGGTAACAGTTTCAAAATATTTTAGACACACTAAAGTCATGAAATAGCTATTTAAACCGACATTTACTTACTCGGTGGGGCCTACACGAATTTTTGAAAAATATTACAAAAGTTGACTTTTTCACCTCTGGTCAAATTGGTGCAAAGTGCCAACTACCTTCCCACCACAACGTACCCTAGCAGCTCGGTCAACTAGCTACAACCTGGAAAAATAAGTTTTATGAAAATGAGGGTGAGTAACTAAGTTACTCAGTGAGTGGATAGCCAGCAAAATATTTATAGAAGTATTACTAAAAAAAATAAACTCAGATACTTTAATAATTCAAATATTCAAAATAATATAAAAGAACCATTAGGAAAGGAGATATCCAGAAAATAGGCCCATGGGTCAAAGATAATGTCCGTTAATTTCTCTACCCAAGCTGTCGCCTTGGCCCAAGGTCGACACTGGGTGATTGAGTTCCATCCTGCCCGGCAGTGCCGCAGAATGAACTCACAAATTCCTTATGGGTTACCCTCCGCACCTCCCTATCCAAGGCTAAGCACACTCACCCGCGCCCCTCAAAAGGTGGTCCGCAGGATGGTTAAACTTAGTTACTGCAGTAATGATAAATTCCCCTCGTGGGGTTGCCGCGAGTAACAAACTTACGACCCATATGGCCTTCCCACAGTATTATTTCATCAAATTGTGAGAGTCGTCTCCCTCAGGACCACGGATTCACATGGGTAGCCCAGGTCACCAGCCTAATCCACTACCCAGGTATTGTCCCCAAGGTAGACCACGGATCCATATGGGTAGCCCAGGTCACCAACCTAATTCACTACCTAGAAGGACACGCCTCTCACCATCTGGACTGCCATCAACACTTTTCCAAAAACACAAGCTCCTTTCTCAATCCATAAATTAAGAAATAATTTCGTCTTAACACAGTAGGATTTTATAAAATCTCATAAAGTATTCATCAATACTTTAGTTTGGGAAATCCAAGTAAATCGAAGCATTAAATCCAAAAATATTAAATCAAGTATAAAAGCAATTTTAAGTTAGTCATCCACTCACAGTGAGGTCCTCGCTATTCTTGACCGTTCTCACCCAGTTCCTTGTCCTTTGATGGTGCAGGCACTCCTAATTTTCATAATTTATTTAGTTCTCCAAACTATTACTAAATTGGGCTAAAGCTTAATCTACATGCAATGCCATGCATGCCATGCAATAATTTAGTAATTCAATAGCTAATCAATATTCTTACTAATATTCTTCTACCCAATTTTTCTTCAAGATTCACATTTTACTCCATTAAAAATTGGAAATTTCCCGTGGTTATAACATATTGAAAATTTCGGCCTTTACTCCAACTTCACCCAATTTCCACATTTTTCTTTCCAACATTTTTCTTTAATATATTCACATTAAAATTACCTGAAAACAACTACATTTTCATTTAAATTCCAAAATGACAAAAATGCTTTTTTTCCTTACAAATTTTCGGCATAAATATTGAGAAATCAAAAATTTATTTTCTAATGAAATTTGATGGCAATTCCTTGTTTAGTGATAGACATAAATTAATGCATCCACTTTGTGCTTAATCAATCTTGTTTTACGGCTATCATAATCCTAATTATCACATTTAAGCTTGTTTCTATATTTGCAGGTCAATTAGGGAGCTTAATAATGATAATGAACATTTGAAGGTTGATTGGAGCAAGTATGAATGGAGCTACCCGAGAGATGTTCAACAAAGCCTAATGGCGCCATTACAAAGAGAGATTGGTGCCATTACACACCAATTGCTCCTAGCCGGGTACTTCATCATGTCCAAGGGACCTAACGGCGCCATTACAAGGTAGAATGGCGCCATTCCTCTTCTACTATGCCAAGGCCGAATGTCCAACATGAGGGAGGCACTAATGGCGCCGTTACAACTTAGATGGCGTTGTCACACCTCCAATTGATTAAGGCCGAGCACAACAATGCACTAAAGGAAGCTAACGGCGCCATTACACTTCAAAGTTGGCAAGTTGGAGAAGTGAAGAAGTCAGCAAAGGTGTTAAATGAAGGGACCCGAACGGCGCCGTTCCATATTCCCTAATGGCGCCGTTCCACTTCTTTCCATTTGGCTTTTCATTTTCACACTAGAACGGCGCCGTGCTACTTCCTAATGGCGTCGCTCCAGGAAATCACCTTAGTACCCCTTTGCCCCTTTGGTCATCAATTAGGTTAAGAGGGCAATTATGTAATCTAGTGGTATATATACCTTCTTTTCTCCGAGAGCGAAAAGAAGGAAGAGACTAGAGAAACATTGGAGATTCCTAAGTTTTGTATTCAACTTTCTGAGAGATTTTCTCTCTTGAATCTACATTTATTTAGTTCTTTTACTCCATTTCCCTTTACTTTACTTGTTGAATCTTCGGTTTCTCACTCAATCCATGAGTGAGTAAACCCCCAATTCATTCTATTATTTGTTGATTATAAAGGTTTGCAAAGTTAGTGAGGCTCTTGTTCTTCATTCCAATTAATCTATCAAGTGTTTTGATATCTCTGATTGTATGGAAATATGGTTTTCTTGTCTCTATTTTATGAGTGCACGCATGAAATAGGAATAGGTAAAATCTATGGTTAGATTCTGTGTTTGTGAATCTTTAGTAGCCAACCTTAATCTTAGAACAAAGGGAAGACGTAGGATGCTTCTTAGAGATTTCAAATATTCAATGACTGGGTAGACGTGAAGTATATCCAGATTGTTTGCATGTTGTACTGATTTTCATTGCTTAATGCTTTATTCAATCCGTAAATCATCATCGCGAAGATTGTTGGTTTGGTGCGGGTAAAAGGGACCAGTCTAGGAATCGATAGTACTAGGTTGGGCTATTCAGTCACCAATATGAATTTTAGGAATCTTTAGTACTAATTTTCATAAGCATGCCATTTGATTGATTAATTGTGTTGTTAGTGAGCCTGGGATCTAACTGTTCTTTTACCCTGATGATTAGCAAATAATAGAATGAATACTTTTCATTGTTGTCAATCTCTTTTATTTCATTGTTCATTTCTCCAATTGCTTCTTTAGTTATTTATACTGCCTTTTTATATTCCTGTCCTCATTTATTTATGCTTTACCTCAAAACCCCTTTTTATATTTTTGTTGGATGTTCAGTCTATAAGCATAGTAAATCCATTTAATTGCCTCTCTGTGGATTCGACCTGCTCTTGCCACTACTACTGAGTATTGGTTTATAGCAGAAATATTATTCTCCTGACGGGCTTGATGACGGCCGGTCATTTAGTAAGCTTCCATAAACCCCATATTTTAATCCTAAGGTTCCATGAATTCAATTTGACCTAAAAATCTCAATTTCAAAAATTCTCCATAACTTTTCTAATTTTCTAGATTCATATTCCTACAAATGATTTTAACTTAAATTGAACCTATATTCATGTTTAGCATGCCATAATCTACATTCTAACATCAAAATTAGGCATGATTACCTTTGATTTGTAAAAATCCACCTAGAACCCTAATTCTTCAAATCCAAATTCCTCCTCACCTAGCTTGAATTTCTTGAAATTGATTTGGGAATATTAATGGGCCAACCTAGAGCTTCAAGTTGGTTACCAATTTATGGGGGCTTCTTTAGCTAGATTTAGAGTTGTGTTTTATGGAGGAAGCTTTCAAGGTTCATCAATGGTGGAAGGTGTTCATCTTTTTCTAAGGTTGAAGAAAACTTAAAAATTGCATGGAAATTTCTAGGATTTTCTACACATGGCCGGATTTTGTCTTCCAAATGGGTGAAGAAATTTGTTCAAATCCTACCCATCCATTCTAAGGTTTTGACACTTGTCACTAGATGGTTAAATCCATAAAAGAAAATTTTGTTCTTAGTTACCATTTTATCCTCCAAAAATCACTAAATTCCATCTATATCCTAAGTCAGTGTAATAAAATTTTTCAGTGTATATTTTTATTCTTCAGACAATTTCCTTTTATTCCATTGGTAGTGAAATTTTCAAATTCCCTGTCCTTTGTTAACAATTTCAGTCTAAATTTCTAACCTTACTACTAATTCTTTAACAATTCATTTAATTCCATTTATATCCTATCCATAACTTAAGCAAGGTTAAACTATGTTTTCCATGATTTCCTACTAAATGGTGCATGCCGGCAGACTAAGAGAAACAGTAATTTTGAACGGGTATTACAGCTCTCGCCCCCTTAAAATAAATTTCGTCCTCGAAATTTTACATGCCGAAACTAGTGGAGAAATAAGGGTATTGTCTCCTCATTTGCTCCTCGGACTCCTATGTTTCCTCCTCTACTTGCGCACTTCTCCAGAGTACCTTAACCGTCGTAATGCTTTTATTTCTAAGTACTCGCACTTGGGTATCGACGATCCAGACCGGTTGTATTTCGAAATTCAAGTCTTCTTTCAACTCGATCGCATGAGCTTCTAAAATATGGGAGGGATTGGGCACATACTTTTCTAGTAGAGGTACATGGAATACATTGTGGATTTTGTCCATACTGGGTTCTGAAGGCTGTTTTCGGGATATCTAACTCCTTAATCCTCAACTGATGATACCCCGATCTGAGGTCAATCTTTGAAAGGACACTAGCACCTTGAAGTTGATCAAAGAAATCATCAATGCGGGTAAAGAGTATTTGCTTTTGATGTCACTTGATTTAACTAGCCGTAGTTAGTACATAGCCACAAGGTACCATCTTTCTTTTTCACAAATAATACCGGAACTCTCCATGGTAAAGTAAGAGGCCTAATGAAAACCTTATCAACTAACTCTTGCAACTGGGTCTTTAATTCTTTTAATTCAGCCGGTGTCATTCTATAAGGTGGAGTAGGAATTGGTGCAGTTTTAGGGTATTCATCAATAGATAATCAATTTCCCGTTCAGAAGATAGTTCAAGCAATTCATCAAGGACAACATCTGGGAATTTCGTTTACTACTAGAACATCCTCTAACTTAGGTGTAGCTTGAGAGGTTTCAATTACATAAGTCTGATATGCTGAACATCCCTCTTGCACTAGTTTCCTAGTTTTAATGGCTGAGGTGACACAAGTCCTCTAAATATCACTTTAATTTCACCCGGCTTGCCTAAAGTCACTCCTCTAGGGAAGCAACTTACTTTGGCTCGATGTGTTTCTAACCAATTCAATTCCAATATTACATCAGAGCCATTAATGTCTAAGGGAATTGAATCCACTAAAATTCCTTTCTCATCGATTTAACACTACATTCTTTATAAAATGTCTTTCTGACCATCGCTTCTCCCAAAAGAGTGTTCACGATTATTTATACATCTAGTGGGGCTAATTCTCTATTGGATGCATGTATAAATAAATACTAATATCTTATCTATCATAACTGAAATAAATAAGAACATACGTAGGCTGATTAAAAATAGTTACATACTAATCTATAATCGCGCTCGACCTAGTCGATGCTTCCTCATTAGTCAGTGTATGTTTGAGTACGTGTCGGAGACTATGATGCTCCAGGGGTAGGTGTAGTTGCCTTTATGCCCAAACTCGGTTGGTCAACAATGTCAAACCTTTGTTGTGGTGGTTGCTCACCTCTCTGTCCTATTGGGCGATTCACCAGAGCTATTGTGTCCATAATTCCTTGCCCTGGTTCGGGACAATTTCTTCGGACGTGACCGATTTGTCTACACCTAAAGCATCTAACTGGATCTCTACAGGGGCTTGGATGGTATTTTCAACAATTTATACACTAGTAGATTGGAGCTTTCCTTCTCCTAGTTTCTGGGCCTGTAGTAAATCCAACCGGCCTTTGTTGTTGTCGTCGGGATGGTGATCTAACAGATCCTACTGAACTAGTACCATCCGATATACTGATGCCTCTACTTTTCTTGGAGGGTTTACAGCCTAACTGGGTCACTTCTATCATCTTATTGGCTTTACTCGGGTCGGCAGGAGTTGGGCTGATTGATGTGACTAGTGGGGGAGGAGCTACAGGCGGCATCTGTCCCCTTTGTATTTAAGTAGCTATGGCATTCCATAAAGCTAGAAAAGTTTGATACAATTCAGGAAGAGGCTGTTGTGGAGAAGGAAGTGGAGCTGCCGAATAAGGAGCAGGGGTCGCTGACGCCTCACGTACCGGTGGTAAAGGTTCAGATGAACCCGCATCAAATACTAAAGGCTCCTCTCTCGGATGTGCGAAAATTCGTGCCTAATTCGGCCGGGCGAGCTTTGCCTCGGTCGACCGCGACCGTGCTGACATCGTGGTGGCATCGTATATCTATAACGAAAGAAGATTAGTCTTTAAATAACTATCTGTACATGAGATTCTACATGAAATATGCATGTCCTAACACTTTGACCAAGTTTGACCACGTTGACCGGGTTTGACCAAGTTTGACCCGGGCCCACCAACATCGAAAATTCACCAAAACCGATATAAAACCTTAAGCTCTGATACCAATCGAATTGTCACACCCCGACACCATGATCGAGCACGTAACAATCACCGCAACTCTTGAAATGCATTCTATTAGGTTAGAATACATTCCAATGGTCACAAGGCTAAAACGGTCATTGTACACATTTTTCTCTCATACAGTTTTTATCCAGTTCAATAGTTAAAACATTTAGTTAACATGTAGACACAATTCATGTAAACACAAGACACCAAAACTTCAAGAAATTTACGAAAATGCATTGGTTACTTGACATATTTTTTGGTGAATTTTTAAACTAAGCTATAGGATTCAGAAAAATACGGTAACAGTTTCAAAATATTTTAGACACACTAAAGTCGTGAAGTAGCTATTTAAACCGACATTTACTTACTCTGTGGGCTCTACACGAATTTTAGAAAAATAGTACAAAAGTTGATTTTTTCACCTCTAGTCAAATTGGTGCAAAGTGCCAACTACCTTCCCACCACAACGTACCCTAGTAGCTCGGTCAACTAGCTACAACCTGGAAAAATAAGTTTTATGAAAACGAGAGTGAGTAACTAAGTTACTCAGTGAGTGGATAACCAGTAAAATATTTATAGAAGTATTACTAAAAAAAATAAACTCAGATACTTTAATAATTCAAATATTCAAAATAATATAAAAGAACCATTAGGAAAGGAGATTTCCAGAAAATAGGCCCATAAGTCAAAGATAATGTCCGTCAATTCCTCAACCCAAGCTGTCGCCTTGGCCCGAGGTAGAAACTAGGTGACTGAGTTCCATCCTGCCTGGCAGTGCCGCAGAATGAACTCACAAATGCCTTGTAGGTTACCCTCAGCGCCTCCCGATCCAAGGCTAAGCACACTCACCCGTGCCCCTCAAAAGGCGGTATGCAGGCTGCTTAAACTTAGTTACTGCAGTATTGATAAATTCCCTCGTGGGGCTGCCGTGAGTAACAAACTTACTACCCATATGGCCTTTCCACAGTATTATTTCATCAGATTTTGAGAGCCGTCTCCCTCAGGACCACGGATTCACATGGGTAGCCCAGGTCACCAGCCTAATCCACTACCCAGGTATTGTCCCCAAGGCGGACCACGAATCCATATGGGTAGCCCAGGTCACCAGCCTAATTCACTACCCAGAAGGACACGCCTCTCACCATCTGGACTGACATCAACACTTTCCCAAAAACACAAGTTCCTTTCTCAATCCATAAATCAAGAAATAATTTCGTCTTAACACAGTAGGATTTTATAAAATCTCATAAAACATTCATCACTACTTTAGTTTGGGAAATCCAAGTAAATCGAAGCATTAAATCCAAAAATATTAAATCAAGTATAAAAGCAATTTTAAGTTAGTTATCCACTCACTGTGAGGTCCTCGCTATTCTTGACCGTCCTCACCCAGTTCCTTGTCCTTTGATGGTTCAGGCACTCCTAATTTTCATAATTTATTTAGTTCTCCAAACTATTACTAAATTGGACTAAAGCTTAATCTGCATGCAATGCCATGCATGCCATGCAATAATTTAGTAATTCAATAGCTAATCAATATTCTTACTAATATTCTTCTACCCAATTTTTCTTCAAGATTCACATTTTACTCCACAAAAAATTGGAAATTTCCCAGGGTTATAACATATTGAAAATTTCGGCCTTTACTCCAACTTCACCCAATTTCCACAATTTTCTTTTCCAACATTTTTCTTTAATATATTCACATTCTAATTACTTGAAAACAACTACATTTTCATTTAAATTCCAAAATGACAAAAATGCTATTTTTCCTTACAAATTTTCGGCATAAATATTGAGAAATCAAAATTTTCTTTTCTAATGAAATTTGATGGCAATTCCTAGTTTAGTAAGCTTCCATGATCCCCATATTTTAATCCTAAGGTTCCATGAATTCAATTTGACCTAAAAATCTCAAATTCAAAAATTCTCCATAACTTTTCTAATTTTCTAGATTCACATTCCTACAAATGATTTTAAGTTAAATTGAACCTATATTCATGTTTAGCATGCCATAATCTACATTCTAATATCAAAATTAGGCATGCTTACCTTTGATTTGTAAAAATCCACCAAGAACCCTAATTCTTCAAATCCAAATTCCTCCTCACCTAGCTTGAATTTCTTGAAATTGATTTGGGAATATTAATGGGCCAACCTAGAGCTTCAAGTTGGTTACCAATTTATGGGGGCTTCTTTGGCTAGATTTAGAGTTGTGTTTTATGGAGGAAGCTTTCAAGGTTCATCAATGGTGGAAGGTGTTCATCTTTTTCTAAGGTTAAAGACAACTTAAAAATTGCATGGAAATTTCTAGGATTTTCTACACATGGCCAGATTTTGTCTTCCAAATGGGTGAAGAAATTTGTTCAAATCCTAGCCATCCATTCTAAGGTTTTGACACTTGTCACTAGATGGTTAAATCCATAAAAGAAAATTTTGTTCTTAGTTACCATTTTATCCTCCAAAAATCACTAAAATTCCATCTATATCCTAAGTCAGTGTAATAAATTTTTCAGTGTATATTTTTATTCTTCAGACAATTTCCTTTTATTCCATTGGCAGTGAAATTTTCAAAATCCCTGTCATTTGTTAACAATTTCAGTCTAAATTTCTAACCTTACTACTAATTCTTTAACAATTCATTTAATTCCATTTATATCCTATCCATAACTTAAGCAAGGGTTAAACTATGTTTTCCATGATTTCCTACTATAAATGATATGCATGCCGGCAGACTAAGAGAAACAGTAATTTTGAACGGGTATTACGGTTTCTAAGACAGCCTTACTGGATCTGCAATATAATGGTACAATAAGTTAGATAGATGGGGTATTCATTATTGGAATGATCTGCCACGAGCTTTCATTGATCAGTACAAGAATAAGAGAGACTTAATGCTCGATAGACTGATTTTGCAAAACATGGAGAAAATGTCTTACGAGTCATTCACTGAATATGCCTAGAGGTAGATAGACATGGCGACTCAAATTTAGCCTCCTTTGACTGAGAAAGAGATGACAAGGCTATTCGTTAATACCTTAAAAGCTCTATACTACAATCATATGCTTGTTGGTTGTTAGTTGCCATTTTGCTTATGCTTTTGATTGATATTTATCCTAATTTAGAGCAACTAATCTTCTAAGTTAAGCTAATTGCATGTTTCTCTTTTGTTGATGCATTTGAAAGATTGGAAGAAAAGCATTCAAAACCAAGGCAATGAAGGCCAAAAAGAGAAACAAAGAAGAAATCATTCTTAGCTATCGGCCGGCCCCAGCCCATATCATGGTCGACCACTGCCTGAAGACTGGCCAAGAAACTTATTCCATGTTTATGGCCAGCCGCCGGCCATAGCAATTGGCAGCATCGGTTGGAGACGGGACGCCTCCAAAGTTGCCCTAATCCTCTCTTCTTGCATACAAATGCCTCATTGCCGCCCATTGATGTTTCTTGGACCTAAAGTTTAGCTAATTTAGTTCCAAAACAAGGAATATTCACAGAGAAGAATGAAAAATTGATTGGGCCAAAGAATTTCAAGATCAAAGCTAATTGGAAAACGGTTAAAGTAAGAAGAGTTAAGCACAAGATTGAAGACCTTTAGAGATTTTGTAGGAGTTGAAAATCCTAGATATATATATTCTTTTTAAAACACTTAGCGAGATATCTAGAGATAATTTTCGTCATATTTTTCAGAGCTTTTAATTTCTATGACAGCTTAAACATCTTTTCTTCAATCTAGTGCTCAAGTGGATGCTTATTCAAGTATTTGTGAGGTTCTTTTATACTTAATCTAGTTTTATGTGTAATAGTTCCTTGAATTCTTTACTCTAAGGTAAACTTGTTTGTTAGTTTATAAATCTTTTGTTTGTTTGTTTGGTTAGTGCGAAATTTGTTTGGTTAGTGCGAAATAATCAATCTTATGATCAAAAGTATTCTATTTTGGTTTAAATTCCTACTAGTTAATTGAATTTGATCAAGTTATAGGTAGCAATTGAATAGGACGCCCTATTCAAAGGGATTCAACGGAATTATTGAGTAAATACTGGGTAG
Source organism: Microcos paniculata (assembly GCA_030664755.1). NCBI lineage: Eukaryota > Viridiplantae > Streptophyta > Magnoliopsida > Malvales > Malvaceae > Microcos > Microcos paniculata. The sequence goes on from CP131464.1 coordinate 10,124,183, forward strand.
ATTTCTAATATTGATTAACTTATATTAATCTTGCTTTTAGTGCTTTTTAATTCTTGAAACTGGGCTACTGGGTTTTGGTTTAAGTATTAGATTGAATGATACTTTATGAAACACGAGTAAAATCATATCTAGTTTTAGGATTAATTAAATCATTGAGAATGTTGGGTTTTCTTTGATTATTAATACAATTGTGTTAGAACTATATCTCTTGATGTACCAAGGATCAAATATCTTGTGAGCATCCCAAACACTAGGTTGAAGATCTTTAATTCTGATTAGCCTCTTATTATCGATTTATTTGGTTTTGTTTACTTATATTCTTGCTAATTCTATTTTCAATCAAACCCCTCTTTTTACGTTTTCTTGTTTTGAAGGCAAAAAGACAACCATAGGCTTTCCATGGGATCAATCCTTACGTATCCAAATGATGTACGGAATGAAAACCATAATAAGAACAATCAATCAACTGAGAACCAAGAGAGAAGGAAAATCATAAGAGAGATGATGGCTCCCACTATCAATCAATAACCATTTTGAATTCTGATTTCGGATGTCCATGCATCATTTGAACTGAAATCTGCTCCTCTTAATCATTTGCCTACCTTTCATGATATTTCAGGAGAGAATTCATACAATCATCTTGATCAGTTTGGAGTGGTTTGTTCTAGTATGAAGCCAACTAGATTGACGGATGATCAAATTCAACTCCGAGCTTTTCCATTCTCATTTGCGAATTTAGCAAAAGATTGGCTTTATGACCTACCAACTGCTCCAATCTCCACTTGGGAAGAAATGGAGAAAGTTTTCTTAGAGAAATGCTTCTCAACCTTGAAGGCAGCCAACATATAATGATAGATCAATAGCATTCGACAACAGCCTCATGAATCTCTCTATGATTATTTGCATCGATTTGAGAAGTTGTTGAAGAGTTGCCCTAATCACCAAATTGGAGAAGGTAGCTTAATTCAGACTTTCTACATTTGCCTTAGACAAAATGAAAAATGAAGACTTGATTCAAATGCCAAAGGTAGTTTGCTTCAATTAGCCCCTCCAAATGCAAGAGAAATCGTCTGAATCATAGCCTCTATAACTTAAGAGTTTCAGTCTAGAGATGATTTGGTTGAACAATGCAAGGTGAATGAGATGAATATAGATAGTCAACTAGTTCCACTTCAACAACAAGTTTCAAAGTTGACTTCTATAGTAATGGGATAGCAACAGATGGATACTCTCCTACTCTGAATCCTTATGAAATTTGGTACCTCACTACCCATCCCACGAACTCTTATCCTACTCTTATGAAAACTCAAGTGAGTAAGTGAATGCCATAGTTAATGCTCCAAGGAGGTATGTTCCTTACTCTAATACCTATAATCTAGGGTTAAAGGATCATCCAAATCTGAGGTATAGAAATTCCTCAACTCAAAATCAACCATTCAAACTCCCATACCAGCAAGGAAATACTCCTTTTCCATCAAGTTCTTATGGAAATCAAGGCAATCAAGCTAATCAAAAGAATGAGGGTTCTTTTTAAAACTCCAACACTTATGGATTGGAAGCTTTGGTAAACAAGATAGGTAATTTGGCAACTGAGTTCCAACAATCCACAAAAGCATTCGAAGACTCAACCACAATACAATTTCAGCAAGTTCGTACTTCTATTGATGACATTTAGAGACAACTTGGACAGATGGCTACTTCTATATATGAGTTGCAAACTCATGGCTTGAATAGACTTCCATCTCAACCTTTGAGAAATCCAAGGGAGAATGCAAGTGCCATTCATTTGAGAAGTGGGAAAATATTGGTTGATAAGCAAGGAAAATCTAATAGAGATCAGTTTGAAGAAGAATTTGGAGGAGAAGAAGACAATTCCAATCAATTCTAAGAAGATGAGAAGTTGAACAACAAAGAAAAGAGTTCCCATTTTCAACCTACCCCAGGCCAAATTATGGCCGGCCCAGCCTAACAGACAAGGTTGTTAGTCCTCCAACCTACCTTCAGCTGGCATCGCCTAACCCTATGGTTGGCCACCGGCCAGAAACAGAGAGCAACCCCTCTCATTTGCTTTCAACTCCTCCAATTCTCAACTCCCGAAAATCTACTCGTAATTGTTTTAGTGCCCCATTCTCTCATTAAAAACATGATTCAAAAGCTTCTACTTCAACCACATCAATGGAAACCTCAAAGATAAATCCAAACCCAATGAATTCCAATTTAAAGACTAATGTGGTTGCCTCTATTCCTAGTTGGTTGACAAATAAAGCTAAAAGAGTTATGGATAAGGATCTATGGGAAGTTTTTTGAAAAGTGAACATCAATATTCCTTTTCTCAAAACTATCAAGCAAATTCCAAAGTATGCTAAGCTCCTTAAAGACCTTTGCACAAACAAGAGGAAGTTGAAGGGAAATGAGATGATGACCATGAATGACAATGTCTCGGCTGTGCTAAAAAAAAAGCTGCCACCAAAGTGCAGAGATATGGGATCCTTCTCCATTCCCTATTTGCATTGGGAATAGTTGAGTTGACAAATCAATGTATGATCTTGGTGCTTCCATTAATGTCATGCCATACTCCATTTATTTATCATTGAAGCTAGGACCTTTGGAAGATACCGGAGTCATAATTCAATTAGCTTATTGCTCACACTTATATCGGAGGGTGTTATGGAAGATGTGCTTGTTCAAGTAAACCAATTGATCTTCCTAGCTGACTTCTATGTGATCAAGATGGAGGATGATGAAATCTCCATACCTGGAACTCTATTACTTGGAAGACCTTCGCTTCGAACAATGATAGACACAATATAAGACTTACTTTATGTGCTTATTTCTTATAATTATTATGTCTATCTTAATTTAATTGCACTCATATAAGCATGGTTTTGTATTTATAGGTCATAAAAAGGCTTTGAGTGGAGGAAATGAGCATTTAGAGATGAAAGAGTCAAATTGAAAGCAAAGCAAAGAAACGAGTTTGAAATGTAAACTAAAGATGTTAGCAGATTGGAGACACCTGAAAGATGGCATAATTTCAGCATCTTAAAGGCTTCATTTGTATTTTGGTCTTCATTAAAGTTGTAGAGGACATCCTAAGCTTTCCAGAATGCCCAAGAACACCCCAATCGGAGTCTATTTGACCCTCCAAATACTTATTCGACAGAGACATACCAAACCAGCCGGAACAACCATTGTAATGGCGCCATTCCACTTCAACATTGTCGAAAGGCACACATATGAAGATCAAAGTCAGTAATGGTGCCACTACAATCACTAATGGCACCATTACACTTCAACAATTGCCCAAGCCATGCATTTCAACACACCAAAGGAAGCTAATGGCGCCATTACACTTCCTAATGGTACCATTACACTTGGAGAGTGGCAAATTGGAAAAGGTCAGCAATTGCCTAGAACCAGAAGACCCTAACGGCGCCATTCCACTCCATAGTGGTGCCGCTATAGTTAGCAACCAGACCAAGTCACCTTGAAGGATCAGTAACGACGCCGTTCCACTTCATAGTGGTGCCCTTCTAGAAAATGTCTCTAGTGTCCTTCATACTGTTTAGTTAGTAATCAGGTCATGAGGGCAATCTTGTAATCTGGCTAGTTAAATAGTGATTTTGATCCAAGTACAGACAAATTTTGTAGAGACGAGATTTAGAATTCGTGATTTTTCTCTGTAGAACTAAGAACAGAGAGCAAAGGGATTCTTTCCCTCCATTTCTATAAAGATTTAATCTTTGTTTCTTTAATCAATTTACTTTCTTTAATCATAGTTTTTTTCTTTATTGTTCTTGGTTTGCCACTTAATTAATAAGTGGTTAAACCCATAATCCATCTAATCTCCCATTAAGTTAAGGGATTTTGCTAGAGAGGTCTTTGTTCTTATCTTAGATTGTTTCAATCGGGTGTTTCAATATCTTTGTTATTATTGATTTATGACTGTTTAGGCTAAAATATATGAATGCATGCGTATATTTGATCTTAGGCAATTTATGGTTATTATTATGGAAGATGAAATTTTAGTAATCGTCTTTAATATTTTGTAACAAAAGAAAGGCATAGGACACTTTCTTGGGATATTGGGTAATTAATGACCGGGTATGCACGAAGCTATTACGAGTTGATTGTGTACTGACTGATTGTTTATACTTTATGCTTTATCAAACCTATAAATCAATATCGAGAAGAGTCGTTGGTTCAGGCAAGATAAAAAGGTGTTTTATAGGAATCTTTAGTACTAGTCTACACTGTTTAGTCACCACATAGGCTTAGGAAATCTTTAGTACCTCTGTCTATAGTAGACCATTCAATTGACCAATCTTATATTTTGTAGACCAATGACCTAGCTATTTTACTTTTCCCTTGACTAATGGTGATGATTCGATGAATATTTTCTCTATTGATTGTTCTTCCCTTATTTCTGTTTTATCTTATTCTTATTTAATTTACTTTAATAGTTCTATTTCTTCTGTTCTTTATCTTTTAAACCCCCCATTTACATTTCTGTTCTTTTATTTTATATAAACAAAATATACTCAATATTGCTTCTCTGTGGATTCGACTTGTGCTTACTCTTGCTACTTAGTTTAGGAAAGTACAGAAATTTATTCTTTTGATTGTCTTGACAACAGGTGATCAAAGTTTTGGCGTCGTTTCCGGGGAAGCAATGCAGATTATTTTGTTTATTTCTGTTCTTTAGCTTCTTTATTTCTATAGTTCTTTGATAGTTTAATTTTCATAGACTTAGCCCTACATTTTACTTTCTTGTTTCTAAAATTTGTCTCTGTTTCTTATTTACCTGGTGTTCTTTTTCTTTCTTTTTCAGGTATTTTCTGTTTTCTTTTCCAATGGTTGCTCCTACATTCCAATCTGATGCAGAATCTATGGCTATGGCTATAGATTCAAATCCACTTCCTTCTTCTTCATCATGCAACAATGATCAGACAACTCAACTTATGAAGCTTCAAAAATGAATGCACAACTAGGCTGATCAAGTGCTTGCTCTTAAGATTTTGACTTCACGATCGAATGAGTTTCTGAACCAACATGCAGAACAAGTTGCTAGAAATTCTACCAACCTGCAAGAACTTGGTGTTTTCTTGACCAAGATTATCCAATATCACATGGATTGTCAAGCTTACAATACAAATCAACTCCAACAACTTCAATCTTCCTTTGAGTCTTTACATGCTAAGATGACTAGCTTTGCCATGAATAATAAATTGGATCATCAACAAGCTTGTGCTAATGTCTTAATGCCTAATAAGGAAGATTCATTTGGGTTATCCACGAGTAAGAAGAGGAAAGAAGATTACAGCCATTGTCCAGACTTGTATTCACAACACATTCAGAGCAACACACATCCATAACATAGCATTCAAAGTAACCACACTTTGCCCCAAAGCCTCACTCATGGCGCCAATGTATCAAGCCTGGCACCAACCTTAGTGGCAAGAATGTGTGATGCCACCCAACTTTGCTCAGTGTCAGCCCCATTTCAGAGCACAAATCTTCATCAAGTGTAGATGGCATTAGCTCATCTCTCTTAGAGGCAACATCATCTATGGATCATCCAAGGCATTTCAATGACCAATGTGGAGCTACTCTTTCTAGTCTGCAACCATGTTCAACATTTAAGGAAGAAGAGTAGTACATTAACATTGCTAATGGCACCATTCACCATGCTAATGGAGCCATTCATCATACTAATGGTGCCATTCACAAATCTAATGGCACCAATATAAATGCTAATGGTGCCAATATGCCACAACAAGCCATTTTAAGTTGGTTTCCACATTCTCAACCTCGGGTTACCTATGAAAATTTTTAAGATCAACATCTTTTCTCCACTAGCTCTAATGAAGGCAACATTTGACCTTTTCACCCATCCATGGCTCATTGTAGCACATTTGAAGATCAATCATAGGAAGCTAATACAGTGAACAAGGTGAATAAGGATAATTATACCTTTTACGAGTTGGATGAGGATGATGATTATATATCACCAACAAGAAGTGTGGGGAGGATAATCATCCTTGTGAGACTCAAAATCCAAATTCGACCAAGGGTGAGGATGTATCACTGGTGGTTACCAACATTGTGGATAATACCCTTAGTACTGAAGATTTGGCATATTATGATCCAAATTTCATGGGTGTCGGGACTTTCTTTGCAAAGTTTGAGGCATTGGTGCAAGAAAACCAATTTTATGTTGTGTCACCTATATTTGAATGTGAAGAGGAGCTACCTAATCACCAAGAGTAGAGCAATGTTCAATATGTTTGGCCAAAGACACTATTGCATATGGCAATAACACTGACATTGCTACACTTGCAATTCCTATAAATCTTTATAAAAAATTTGGTGATCTCTTTTCATTACTTCTTTCAATTCTTTTATTTCAAGCTTTTTATTTTTTCATGCCCTGTTCTTTTTCTTTTGTTTTAGATTTCTTTGTTTTTCTTTCATTTCCAATTTGTGATGTTTTTGTATTTTTCTCTTACTTACTTTTTGCATTGCAGTGGCCCTCTTTAAAAGAGCCATCGATAAGGAGAGGTCTAGCTAAAGACCTAAAAGAAGAGCAGCTACTTGGGAGGTAACCCAATTTCAATTTTAATTTGAATAGTTTCATTTTCATTTTATTTTCTTTATTTCATTTTTATTTTTTATTTATTTTATGTTTTAATTTTCATTTTCAAAATTAGTCTAAATTTATTTTTTTTTAAATGTTCTTTCTTCGTTTATTTTTTGTTTTTATTTATTTATTTTTTTCAATTTTTTTAATTTCATTTTCTTTCCTTATTTATTTTTTTTAATAATGTTATTTGCTTATTGTTTTGCAGAATAAACATTAAGCACAAAAGACTACAATGTTTGTGGAACTCATCCTGGGGAGTTTTCTTTCTCTGATTACTTTCATGTTCATGCCATGTACTATTCATTCCTTATGTAATTTTTGTTAATGACATGCATGAATTCCATGGCTTTGTAGTTAATTATGCTTTCATGCTTAATTTTCCCTTACATTCCTCTGTTATGGAGTTACATGAACATAAAATGCATAATACGTTTAAGTCATGCATGGCACTATTCACTTATGCATACACGCTTCCATGCTACTTTGGACTAGATTTTAGGTATACTTTAACATGTTATCTGGGGAATTCTTTACACCTATGGAATCATTGTTATATAGTGAAGATAATTGCAATGTTAGTTGGTATTTTATTAGATCAGAAATTAGTGCTTTTAGTTGTCAAAGTAGGGTACCTCACCATCGTTAATTGACCAAAAATTGTGCCATTACAAACAAAAATGGCGCCACTCTTATTCCTTGGTCAAAACATTGTTCTTTATTGAAGCTTCACAAGCTTATGATGCCGCTCCTAATGCTCATGGCGCTAATCCAGGGGTGATTTTTCATTTTACAACTAAATTAGCCTAAATTGAAGAAACCAACATACTAGCATTAGTAGCCTTGTTGATTGGTGCCAGTCATTTCGTCTTCTCTCTTATATCATTATTCCAAATCTTTTCTCCCCAGATTTTCATACCCAATTAACTCTTTTGACAATTATGCATTTTTATATTTCATGTAAGGTATTACTAACTAGGTTAATTAGTTTTTTTATGTTTAATTAAATGTTTTTAACTTGTTTGTTTTTCTTTTATAATCATTTTAATCGAGGATCTTCCTCAATGATGCAAGTAACTCATGCTTATATTAAGGTGTGTTTATCTATAATCTCTTCTTGTGCTCTTATTTTATAGCATCAGTGTACCAGCTCCATTAAGGTAATCCTCCAAACTCTCAAAATTTTTCTTTGTAATTTTGATTGTTTGGATTATTTTATCTGTACATTTGCACACACATTGAGGACAATGTGTAATTTAAGTGTGGGTGAGGGGATAGATGCACCATCATTAATTTAGATCCTATTTTTTTTAGATTAGTTAACTTTAGTTTAGGTTAGATTTCAACATTTAAATGCCTTGATTACATCTTATTTGCATATGTCTATTAAGTTGTTTGATAGTTCTTAATAAAAGAAACCATGTTATTGATTAATAAGGAAATAAATCTCTTGATTAGATTAAAGATTGTATATGTTGACTTCTTTGCTTTGAGTTTAATTGAATAAGGTGAAAATTTGAACCAAGTGAGATATTTGAGCCTAAATAGGATTGCACTCAATCCTCTATTCTTTCTTGTGTGATTAATTGTGATATTCCATGTTCATACATTACTAGAACTTGCATGATACCTATTCAAGATTACATGTAATATGTGCATAATTGAACAAAATTAAGGTTTTAATTAGGATAAGTTTGAGCCAAATAAGCCAACCTCAACTCATAATTTCCATTAGATAACCATTTTGAGCTTTGAAACGTAATGAGTTAAGCATTATTTCTTTGTAGCAACTTTCCAAAGAACCCTAAGCTAAAAGAAAAACAATGATTCATGTCCCTGCCTTAGGATAATGAAGCATTGAAGAATTAAAATTGTTCTTGGCTTGGTGATAAAGAGCTAAGGAATTGTTTGGTTAAACTTGATCATAATTAAGTTGAAATGGGAAATGCACCAGTGAAAAAGAGAAATTTACACCTTATTACATTGAAGATCAATCAAAAGGAAAAGGTGTAACAAGCTAAAAGGTGCTGTTATTTGTGAAGAAAGGGATCAAAATATATTCCATTGCCTAGCTTTGGAAGGATTAAAGAAACAATGTGACTATATGGGCTATCAAGGTTATATTTGCCCAGTTTTAACTCTTTAATGTTTATTTATTCTAGGTGTTTGCTTAATCTCATTTCCTTTCTTTCTTGAGCTCAAATCCCAGCCCCATTACAACTCTTATAAACCTTAATTCTTGTTGGTTTTGTACATATATGGAGTAGTGGAGATGTGGTAATTTTGCAAGCTTATGGTTAATGTATTGCATTGGAATAGAATTGAGTGAACCTCTGCTACACTTGGTTAGGACAAGAGAATTGTGTGAATCATACACCTTGTTTATTTATGCTTAAATAAAGAATGATATATATGCTTTCTTTATCTTATCTTATTGGTTATATTCCCTGTTCATTAATGCCATGATTCTCTTTGCTTTAAGAATTGACATTCTTTTAGTCTACATGTGCTCATTAAAATGTGATTATTGTATTTGATTGTTGATTAGGTTGAATAAAGGAGACCATAACTCCTCCTACTAGTTTATCTAGCGGTTTAATATGGGCTTGTAGTTTAGGCTAAGAACTACCGTGTGCCTACAACAGTGGAATTAATATATGTAGTTAGTTTAGTTAGATTTACCTTGAATAAGTTCTATATTGCATTTTTGCTCACATTTGCTAGGGACTAGCAAAGTCCAACTGGGGGGAAATGTGATAGACACAATATAAGACTTACTTTATGTGCTTATTTCTTATAATTATTGTGTCTATCTTACTTTAATTCCACTCATATAAGCAGGGTTTTCTATTTATAGGTTAGAAAAGAGCTTTGAGTGGAGAAATGGGCATTTGAAGATGAAAATATCAAATTGGAAGCAAAGGAAACAAACGAGATTAAAATGTAAAGTGAAGATGTTGGTACATTGGAGACACCTGAAAGATGGCAGAATTTCACCACCGTAAAGGCTTCATTTGCATTTATGGTCTTCATCAAAGTTGTAGAGGGCATCCTAAGCTTTCTAGAATACCCAAGAACACACTAATCAGAGTCCATTTGGCCCTCCAAATGTTCATTTGATAGAAACATACCAAACCAGGCGGGACAACCATTGTAATGGCTCCATTAGCAATCATAATGGAGCCATTCCACTTCAACATTGTCCAAAGCCGTACATATGTAGATCAAAGTCAGTAATGGTGCCACTACAATCACTAATGGCACCATTACACTTCAACAATTGCCTAAGCCATGCATTTCAACAAACCAAAGGAACTAATGGCGCCATTACACTTCCTAATGGCACCATTACACTTGGAGATTGGCAAATTAGGAAAAGTCAGCAAGTGCCTAGAACCAGAAGATTCTAACGGCATCGTTCCACTCTGTAGCGGCACTGCTAGGGTCAGTAACCAAACCAAGTCGCCTTGAAGGATCAATAAGGGCGCCATTCCACTTCATAGTGGCGCCGTTCTAGGAAATGTCTCTAGTGTCCTTCATATTGTTTAGTTAGTAATTAAGTCATGAGGGCAATCTTGTAATCTGGCTAGTTAAATAGTGATTTCGATCCAAGTACGGATAGATTTTGAAGAGACGAGATTTAGAATTCGCGATTTTTCTCTGTAGAACTAAGAACAAAGAGCGAAGGGATTCTTTCCTTTCATTTCTGTAGAGATTTAATCTCTGTTTCTTTAATCAATTTACTTTTCTTTAATCATAGTTTATATCTTTATTGTTCTTGGTTTGTCACTTAATTCATAAGTGGTTAAACCCATAATGCATCTAATCTCCCATTAAGTTAAGGGATTTTGCTAGAGAGGTCTTTGTTCTTATCTTAGATTGTTTCAATCGGGTGTTTCAATATCTCTGTTATTATTGATTTATGACTGTTTAGGCTAAAATATATGAATGCATGCATATATTTGATCTTAGACAATCAATGGTCATTATTATGGAAGATGAATCTTTAGTAATCGTCCTTAATATTTTGTACAAAAGAAAGGCATAGGACACTTTCTTGGGATATTGGGTAATTAATGACCGGGTATGCACAAAGCTATTACTGGTTAATTGTCTACTGACTAATTGTTTATCCTTTATGCTTTATCAAATCTGTAAACCAATATCGCGAAGAGTCGTTGGTTTAGCCAAGATAAAAGAGTGTTTCTAGGAATCTTTAGTACTAGTCTACACTATTTAGTCACCACGTAGGTGATAGGCACTTATTTCTCTTATATTTTGTTACTTATCTTTTGAGGATTTAAGTGTTTATTATCTCTAACTAAGTTATTTTGAGGGATTTTATGTCTTAGGAAGCTAAAAGGAAGCTTTGTAATAAAAGGTGTTTAAATCTAGAAATTTGAGATTTTTCCTGTGCAGATAGTTTATAAAGATGGCTAGATTAGACATCCTTGAAGTCCTTTTCTAAGTTCAAATTCTTCATCAAAGTTGTAGAGGACATCTTAAGATTTTTGGAATGCTAAAGATCGTACAAATCGGAGTTTGTTTGGGTAGTCAAAAGGTCAAAATAGTGAGTGGTACAGAATCCCTGCGGAAATCCGAGATTAATTCCTATTTTGAGCTTTGGAGCAAGTTTGGGTTGGAGATGGACTTGAGCACATCTTGGCTTACTTGGCCATGATTCTAGACATTTTATTGAAGATATTTAAACTTGGCCCAAGTCCTAGAAAGATGTGGATCAGCCCTTGAAGAGAAGTCCTAATTGGAGTAGAAAAACCCTTTAATGAAGCAAGTGCATGGCATGTGAATTGTGCTATATTTTCTCCTACTTGAATAAGGATTTGAAGCTGCTGAAAAAGGCTTTATTTAAGCCTTATTCTCACAAGATTGAAGCCCAATTATCCAAGTCCATTAAATGAGCTCTTCTACTTAGTTAATTCCTTTGTAAACACTGTTACCTAGTTAGTATTTTTCTAGAATTAGGTTTTCTTTTCTTGCAAGTTAAGTTTAGGGCTTTGGACTCCTCTATATAAAGAGCCTTAGCCACCACTTGTAAGATGTCTCATATTTTCTTTTAGGGACCAGTCTCCTCTTTCTTTGGGAGACGTTTATCTTAATAATTTTATTTTTACTCTTTCTTTATGTTCTTCGAATTTTCTTTTTCAGTTTTAAGCAATTCTAAATTCTTGGAGAAGAAGATTGTGAGGCTAGTTTGTGCTTAATGTCTTTATCTTTCATGTATTCTAAATTATTCTATGCCTAGTGATTTATGATTGCATGTTTTCTTCTTTAGGATGGCCAACTAGTTAATTGAACATGTTAATTGATTGCTAGATCTAGGGTTGTTTATCTGAAATTGTAAGTAACTCTAATCGCAAGTAGCAAATTAGATAGAATTAAGGTCTCAGACATCTTACTTATCTATAGTGAATTTAGATGTGAATTAAATCTATGGTGCTAGTTCCTAGACTGTTCATTATTGACTAAGATCTTTCTAGTGTTTTCATGCTTTTACCTTCTTTAAATCTATGATGCTAGTTTCTAGATTGATTAGGTGAAAAGGGTTTAATAGGGAAGCTTTGTAGTACTTATTAAACTAGGACTAAGGAAAGATAGGGGTTAGTGAGAAGCTTTGTCATGTTGGTGCCTACGTCAATTACATGCAAAAGATAAGGTAATTATTAGATGCCTACGATCGATTTCTCTAATCCAAGGGTGAAGATTGTTTTAAACTGAAGTTTTTTTATAATAACTATCTTTCTTTACTTTTGCTATTTACTTAGTTTAGTTTAGATTATAGTTTTAATTTCCAAAATCTATTTATTTTTATTTTGTTTGCTTGCTTAGTTAGATTAGAATTTGTTAGGTTTTCTTATCCAATCCCTGTAGGTTCGACCCTTGCTACCACTATATTATCGTTTTAGTAAGCTTAATTATATTTTGGTGATTTACAACACATCAAATTTTGGCACCGTTGCCGGGGATTGGTTAAAGATACTAACGTTTTCTTTTCTAGCTTGTTGTTGATTTTTTATGCAGAATTCAACTTTCGATGGAATTAGGAGTGCAACACCAACTTTTTCGGAGGAATTCGATGTGCTGATCAAAACTAGTGGCCAAGCCACTAGCCCCACCCTCTCAGCCCCAAATGCGATTGTTTTCTAGGGTTTTTGGGCTATTTTTTATTTTCTACCTCCTTGAACTTAATTTTTCTTTTCTTTTATGGAGCAATTTGATGCTATGAGTGGATATTCTTTCTATCGACCTTCTTTTAACTCATATTTTGACTCTTGTCATGTAGGTTGGGAAGATCATATCATCCATCTTGTTGCTATGGAGGAAGTCAAGAATTCACCCAAATTCCATATCATCAAGGGATGTAATCACCACCCCAAACCACCCAATATAATCCATCTATTGAAGATATGTCCTAGACCCTTGTTGGGACAATATGCAATTTCGAAGAGAAACAAGGGAATCTATTCAAAATTTGGAAAATCCAATAGGGAAGTTGATTGGTTCAATAAGAGAATTAGAGGAAAAATCAAGAGAATTGCTTTCACAACCGGTGGTGAACATAGAAGATGATGATTGTGCAATTTCCATGGCAAGAGAGCAGCATGAAATCATTGAAGAGGAAGTTCAAGTAGATGAATTTCAACATGGTGCAACCTCTCAATGAAAGGTAAACAATAAGCCCTTAAATTCAGATTTTACTAATGCTATTGTTCCTCCTTTTTCTTCTAGATTAGTCATGGCAAGAGAGGAAGCAAACAAGCCACCTCTTCAAGATATTGCACTAGCCAAGACTGAGACTTCATCACCCAAAGCAAGTGTGGGGAAGAATGCCTCAATAGTTCTACAAGGGACACCCTCATCCAATTATGGAGATGCAATTCTTGAAGCTCACATGGTTAGTGGTTCTCATATTGATGATTCCTTGGAGATTGGAAATACGGATTTCTTGGGTGTTGAGAGATTCCTTCATACCAATTTTAAAGATGCTGAAACAGTTGGTGAATGAACCAATTCTTTGACATCCAAGAGGATGAGAAGAATTGTGGTAACTTTGAAGATTTGTCAAGTATCCTTAAATTCCATGTTCAAATGAAGAATTTGCATCAACCAATCACTACAACAACCATGGCTTTGGCCATCCTTGCAATAGATGGCAAGGAAGATTTTCAGATTTGCTTTCCTTTTCTCTTTTCTTTCTTTTTATTTTGTTTTGTTATTTTACTTAGGATTTTACTTCCTTCTACATTGAGGACATTATAGTGTTCAAGTGTGGGGGGAAGATTTTGTGAACTTTTGTTTTCTTTTGTTATTATGTGTTTTTATTTTGTTTCTCATTTTTTTTCTTTTTCTTCTTTCTTTTTGAAGGTTTTAAGGAGCTAAGAACATGGACAACATTTTGCTTAGGAGCTAAGTGGCGTCGCTTTCATCCTATAAAAATTTGTTGATTTGCTTATAAGTTCCAAGATACATTTATTTTTTTGCATCTAGTTTATTTTTTTTATATATTGTTAGGCTATTTATAGGTAAATTAATGTTAGAGATTAATTTGTTCATGTATTTGCATTATAATATGGATGAAATAGACACCTAAGTACTTTAATTAATCCCTAATTGAGGTGTTTTCCAATTGAAGGTGAAATAATGGAGAAATTGCAAATACATGTTAAAATAGTCCATTTTGGGATTAAAAAAAAGAAGAAAGTTTGAGCCACTAAGAGTCTCTGACATAGCCTCTCAATGGCTATTCATGAGTTCAAAAGTCAGGAAGCAGATAAACCTAGCCATTTAGAGGCTACGCGAGAGCCTCTCAATGGCCGAGTTCTGACGTGGATAAGTCAGATGCGATTTTGTGGGAACGGTTACAACCGAAAATTCAAACTTGAATTTGACTTAGTCAAAGCCACACAATTTCTTCGATTTGCCAATTAGTTGGGCTAAGGAGTTAGAAAAGACACATTTACCCTCACTTAACTTTGTAATCATGATTTAGGAAATGATAGATTAGTACATTTACATATTTTAACCTAGACTATAAAAGTTAGCTTTTGGAATTTGAATTGTAACTTTTTGATCTGAGAAAAGCACGAAAATTCATTTTTCTCTCTTGTAAGAACTTAGTTCCCTGAAGATTCAAGAATTCTCTCAACTTTCATGGAAGTTTCTTCATCTTCCATGAGTGGTTAAGTACTTCTAATCCAATATAGCTTGTAATTGTAATTCTTCTTCAATCAATGGTAAGATCTTGAAATTAAAGCTTCTAATTCTATTGTATTCTTCAATTTCCTGAGCTTATTAAACTTGGAAGTGTTAGAGATTAAGTGATTTTGGGGATTCTTGCTGTAATGATGGCCACATTGCTTGGGTTTCTTCAATTCGCTAGCTATTCTAGGCAATTTGCTATCCGTAATTGTAGATTTTGCTTAGAACCGAGTAGCAACCAAATCTTAGATTAGATTTGGGGAAATTGTAAGGGATAGTTACATGGAGATGCGCTGAGCTCACATGGCTCTAGTTAGCTAATATTGCTCTAGATCGTAATGCTCTCTTATGATTTAAACTTATAGCCACTAAGGAATAGGTTAAATACAAGGAAAGAGAGTTAGATTGAGTGATCGAGCTTGCTAATTTCAATGATTAAGGAGTGATCGGGCTTAGGCAAAACTGGAGTACCTTAGGCTATGCTAACTATATTAGGATTGGATGATTAGATTGGAGATCAAGGATCAATGATCCATTAGTTGAAGTTGATTACAATTACTTGCTTGATTGGAGTTTCTTTAATCTCAAATCTTTGTTAATTGCTTTTTAATTCTCTTGTTAAACTCAACATTGCAAACCAATCTCTTCAATTTACAACTTTCAATTTAGTTGATTTGTTGATTTAATCACTGTTTTGAGATTTTTATCTTGTTTAAAGGTGTTTGTTTGTGACACTAGTGAAGAGAAGATTGTAGTATCAAGCTCCCTATGGATCGGCCTGAACTACTAAGCTACAAATCTTTAAACATTTAGTTATTACTTTTGGAGCATCTTGACAAGTGCCTACCAAAATTTGGCGTCGTTGCCGGGGAGCAAGGCTAACCATACTCTCTTCACTTTTGCTGTGATATTATGTTTTCTGTTGGTTTTGTGATTCTGTTTGGCTCTTTATTTGTCTTTTAAACTCTGTTCTTTTAGTGTTTGAATTTATGCATAAGTTGGTACTAGTTGTTGGTAGCAATGTTCAGTTGAATTCTTGTGAATATCTTGCTATTTGGCTAAAGTTCTAGTTGATTTTGCTGCTATCGTATTGCTATTTGGTTCACATTTTTTTCAATATAGTTGTTAGAATTTTGTTCGTGCCTAATTTTCTTGTGAACATTTGTATGCTAGATTGCTGATAGGCACTCATTTGTCCTACATTTTATTGCTTATCTTTGATGATTTAAGGGTTTATTATCTCTAACTAAGTTATTTTGAGTCATTTTATGTCTTAGGAACCTAAAAGGAAGCTTTGGAATAAAATGTGTTTAAATTTGGAAATTTGAGATTTTTCCTGTGCAGATAGTTCTGAAAGATGGCCAGATTTGACATCCTTGAAGTCCTTTTATGAGTTTGAGTTCTTCATAAAAGTTGTAGGACACCTTGAAATTTCCAGAATGCTAAAGATAGCAGAAATCGGAGTTTGTTTGGGCAGCCAAAAGGTCAAAATACAGAGAGGTCCAGAATCCCTGTAGAAATCCAAGATTAATGCTTATTTTGGGCTTTGGAGCAATTTTGGGCTAGATATGGACTTGAGCACGTCTTGGCTTGCTTGGCCATGATTCTAGACATGTTATTAAAGATATTTAAGATTGGTCCAAGCTCTAGGAAGATGTGGATCAGCCTATGAAGAGAGGTCCTAATTGGAGTAGGAAAACCCTTTAATGAAGCATGTGCATGACATGTGGATTCTGCTATCTTTTCTCCTACATGAAGAAGGATTTCTAGCTGCTGGAAAAGGCTTGATTTAAGCCTTATTCTTCATAAGATTGAAGCCCAATTATCCAAATCTTTTAAATGAGCTATTGTACTTAGTTAATACCTTTGTAAACACTTTAACCTAGTTAGTATTTTTTCTAGAATTAGGTTTTCTTTTCTTGCAAGTTAAGTTTAGGGTTTTTGACTCCTCTATATAAAGAGAGTTAGCCACCACTTGTAAGATGTCTCAACTTTTCTTTTAAAGACCAGTCTTCTCTTTCTTTAGGAGACCTTTATCTTAATAATTTTATTTTTACTCTTTCTTTTTCTTCATGTTAATTTAGTTTTATTTTTCAGTTTAATGCAATTTTGAATTCTTAGAGAAGAAGATTGTGAGACTATTTTGTGCTTAATGTCTTTATCTTTCATGTATTCTAAATTCTTCTATGCTTAGTGATTTATGATTGTATAATTTCTTCTGTAGGATGGCCAACTAGTTGATTGAACATGATAACTGATTGCTGGATCTCAGGTTATTTATCTGAAATTGTAAGTAACTCTAATTGCAAGTGGCAAATTAGATAGAATTAAGGTCTCATACATCTTAGTTGCTTATCTATGGACAAATGGATGTTAATTAAATCTATGGTGCTAGTTCCTAGACTGTTCACTATTGACTAAGATATTTCTAGTGTTTTCATGCTTTTACCTTCTTTAAATCTATGATGCTAGTTTCTAGATTGATTAGGTGAAAAGGGTTTAATAGGGAAGCTTTTTAGTACTTATTAAACTAGGACTAAAAAAAGATAGGGGTTAGTGAGAAGCTTTGTAGTATTGCTACCTACGTCAATTACATGCAAAAGATAAGGTAATTATTAGATGCCTATTATCGATTTCTCTAATCCAAGGGTGAAGATTGTTTTAACTGAAGTTTTACATCTTGATTATCTTTTCTTTTATTTATTTAGTTTAATTTAGATTTTAGTTTAATTTCCAAAATCTATTTTTTTTTATTTTCTTTGGTTGCTTAGCTAGATTAGAATTTGTTAGTTTTTCTTATCCAATCCCTGTGGGTTCGACCCTTGCTACCTCTATATTATAGTTTTAGTAAGGTTAATTATATTTTGTTGATTTACGACACATCAATTGCTTTACTATTGTTAAGCTTAGACATATCAGAAATTTTGTTGAACAAGTCAAAAGTTCATCTACATTCTGAAAATTCTTTTCAATCTGAATTTCAGGACTTATCTCTAGAACCTATTGTCATTGAAAGTAGATTTTCTGAGCAAAAATCATCAAATATGGCTTAACAAGTTGTACCAGCAAGAAAGCTTACCATGCAAGAATATGGTGCTCCTACCGTTAACCATCAACCACTTGGCATTCAGTTGCAAGAGTTGGCTGCACCATTTGAGCTAAAATCAGGGGTGATACATTTACTCCCTAAGTTTCATGGATTGGCAGGGGAATGTCTCCATGATCATTTGAGGATGCTTCAAGTGGTGTACTCAGCCACAAAGCCGATTGATATTACAGAGGAGCAAGTACTTTTGCGAGCATTTCCATTCTCTTTGGAAGGAGTAGCAAGTAATTGGCTTTATTCTCTAGCACCCTATTCAATTGCATCGTGGGATGAGCTACAAAAGGCATTCATGGAGTACTACTTTCTAGCTGTAAAAACTAGCAACATAAGGAAGGACATTGCTAGTATTCAACAATCGGATGGGGGGTCTCTTTATGAATATTGGGAACGTTTCAAGAAGCTATTAGACAGTTACCCCCACCACTGAATTGATAAACAAAAATTGATGCAGCACTTTTATGAAGGTCTTGTGGATTTCAATAGAAGGCTAGTGGAGGATCTCTTCTTACTAAGACTCCTACTGAGACAAGGAGACTTATTCATACGATGGCTACAAATTCTCAGCAGTTTAACACTGGAAGAGTGAGGCCTCAAACTAAGATTGTCAATGAAGTGGAGCACACTTCATTTCAGCAACACTTGTCTCCTATCCATCAACATCTTGCCCAGCTCTCTACATATATTATGGGGTAGCAAGCTACAAATTCTGAAGTGTATCGTGTTTGTGGAATCAGTTCTATGTTGAATCATACCACTGAGGCATGTCCTTCATTGTTGGAAGACTCACTCAAGGAGTGTAAGGCTGTTTGCTTCAATGGACAACAAAGAAAATATGACCCTTATTCTAACACTTATAATCCGGGGTGGAAGGACAACCCAGCATTTCGGTATGGAAATCAAACCTCTTCATTCCAGCAACCGAGACCTCCCTTTCAGTCAAAGCAGCTTGCTCCATCTCAATTTCAGCACAATTGGAGTAATCAACCTTATCAAGATCGTTCTTCATCATCCGAAAAATATGATGATCTTATACCTCAATTGATCAGAGATTCTATGGAATAAAAGGAGAGGCAAATCAAGTTTGAGGTTGATATGCAACAATTGATGGTGCAAGTGGCAGATATGAATATGAAGATGAATCAAGTTGCTAGCTCTTTGAATGAAATGTGAGCAAGAGGATCCGATCGACTCCCTTCTCAACCATTGAAAAATCCTAGGGAAACTGCTCATGCAATCTATTTGAAGAATGGTAAAAAGTTAGAAGGTCGATCTAGACAAGAATTGGTAGAGGAGGACTTAGATGGAGAAGCTGAAGTCTGGCCTAATATTTCAGATATCAGTAAGGAGCAGAACTCTGAGCTATTTAGAGGTTCTGAGTGAGACTCTGAGAGGCTAGTATCGGGCACCAAGGAATCTGGAAAAATTTCATAGCCATTTAGAGGCTCTGACAAAGCCTCTCAACGGCCAGCATCGACTTATGTCCCTGCTTCACCTCTACATTCCCAACCACTTAAAGGCTCTGACGAAGCCTCTGAAATGGCCCGATAATCAGAATGTGAGGAAAAATGACCATGAAGCTTCTACTTTAGCTACACCAGCTGTATCAAAATCAAAGGCACCTCAACCCTCTTCAAGTCCAGATTTGAACACTCAAGTTTGTGCCCCATTCCTCTCTAGACTTGCCAAAAAGCCTACTCAAGACTTGGAAAATGATGTTTGGGAAATCTTTAAGAAGATCCAAGTAAATATTCCTTTAGTGGATGCCATCAAGCAAGTTCCACGGTATGCTAAATTGCTCAAAGATCTCTGCACCAACAAGAGGAAGTTCAAGGGAAATGAATGCATAAGGATGAATGAAAATGTCTCAGCTGTTTTTCAGAGGAAACTTCTAGTCAAGTGTAAAGACAGAGGATCTTTTTCAATGCTGTAGACACTAATTCTTAATTTTGACTTTTGGTTAATTAGTTAATAAATTAACTAACTAATCAATTAACCACTTCCAATTTTTATTGCATCTATCATCTTTTTTTTTAAGCTTAGTCTATCTTTGAATGTTATTATTATTATTATTATTATTTTATTTTAATTTGTTATCTTACAGGTAATTTTGAGCCAAGACTGAAAACCAACCGAGTCAACCCAGTGATCATGCGAAAAATATATATATATATATGTATACCTGTATATATACATGTATATATGTATATAGGTATGTAAATATATATATTTAAATGTATGTGTATATATTTGTAATTATATGTATACATATATATTTATGTGCATACATATGAATACTTATATATATATTCGTACATATATTTATGTGTATATATATCTATCTAAATATATATATATACTTATATATATATGAATATTATATATGTATAAGTCCAAAAAGCCACGTCATCCTCCATTAACAACAACAGCAAGGTGCTCCTCTCTCTGGAGTTTCTAGCATCGAATGTGAACCGAGAAGAGGAATTGACTCCAACAATGGCTTCTCATTATCTGATTGTGAGGAAAGCATTGTTTCATCCCCTGTTCTTGACCCAATTCAACAACAACAGCAACTGCCACCAGCCCGGCCGCAGGTAGCTGCCCCACCACCACTAGCAGCGTCACAATCCATGCCACAATCAACCATAGAGCTATTGCCTGTGCCTGAAAAGCCATTACCTGAAAAGGGAAAGCTTTTACAGGCAGTGATGAAAGCTGGTCCACTCCTGCAAACCCTTCTTTTAGCTGGACCACTGCCTCAATGGAGACTTCCTCCAGATCAACGCGTTAAATGGCGCCGCGACTCCGCATTGCACGACGGCTCCACTGCCGGCGTGGATTTGACGGGAGGTTACTACGACGCTGGAGACAAAGTGAAGTTCGGCTTCCCAATGGCATTCACCACGATGTTGTTTGGAGTATCATAGACTTCGGGAGGACCATGGGACCGGAGTTGAAGAATGCCGTGAAAGCCGTTAAGTGGTCGACGAATTATCTGCTGAAAGCAATGGCGAAGCCAGGGGTGGTGTACGTGCAAGTAGGAGACGCCTTCTCTGATCATAGCTGCTGGGAAAGGCCGGAGGATATGGACACGCTTCGTACGGTGTACAAAATCAACAATTTGCATCCAGGGTCCGACGTGGCAGGCGAAACCGCCACTGCATTGGCCGCTGCTTCCATCGTGTTTAGGTCACGTGACCCTGCTTACTCAAGGTTGCTCCTCAGTCGAGCCGTTAGGGTGTTCAACTTTGCTGACAAGCACCGGGGTGCCTATAGCAGCAGCCTGTACGCTGCAGTGTGCCCTTTTTACTGCGACGTGAATGGTTACCAGGACGAGTTGCTTTGGGGAGCCGCTTGGTTGCACAAGGCCTCGAGGAAGCGCCAATACAGAGAGTACATAGTGAAAAACGAGGTCGTCTTGAGAGCTGGAGATACCATCAATGAGTTTGGTTGGGATAACAAGCATGCTGGGATTAACGTCCTCATTTCCAAGGAAGTGCTGATGGGAAAGGCTGATTATTTCGAGTCTTTCAAGCAAAATGCTGATGGATTTATTTGTTCTTTAATGCCTGGAATTTCACACCCTCAAGTTCAGTATTCTCTAGGTGGCTTGATCTACAAAGCTGGAGGGAGTAACATGCAGCACGTAACGTCACTGTCTTTCCTACTTCTAGCCTACTCTAATTATCTAAGCCATGGCTCAACCTCAGTGCCCCACCCCAACACGTGAAACGCCAGCTATCTACCACCACAAATATAAAATCAACAAGTCAACAACCGACAGCTTCATGATTTTTGGCTCTATGTTTTATGGGATTAGTGGCTCCATGTTTTAGATAACTGGGGTTTTAAAATAAAAGAGAGCGGCAGCTTCTTTCAAAAAAAAAAAAGAAACACACGGGGGGATAGCTTCAGCCCTCTTAGAAAAGGGAGAAAGGGAGAACACAAAAAGGGCTTTCTGGAAAAAAAAGAAGAAACAGAGCAGAGAAGGAGAGAACACAGGGGAGGAAACAGAGAGAGCAAAAAAAAGGGCTGTAGCATTTTTTTTCCTCAAACAAAGACTTCAGCATTTTTTCATTTTTCTTCAAGAACAAAACAGAAAAAAATAGAGAGAGGAGAAGAGAGAAAGAGAGTCCAAAAAAATTTTTTTCTTCATCTTCTTGATTTATTTTAAATAGATTGGCTAGAGAAAATAGTTTGTGAAATTATCCTTTTGCCCTTATATGTATATTCATTTAATTTTATCTTTTTACCTTTGATTGTATGTTTGTTTATTTAAAAATTAAGTTTGTATGTGGAATCACCTTTTTACCCTTGAATGTAAAATTACTTCTTTGCCCTTATGGATGTGTTAACTTAATTAGTAATTATATCATGTGTTAAATTACTGTTCTGCCCTTTTATGTATGCTTTTTAATTAAAATTTAATCTTGTATGTAAAATCACCCTTTTTGCCTTTGCATGTATTTTTGCTTAAATATAAATTATATCTTGCATTAAATTACTTTTTTTCCCTCATATGTATGCTTAATTGAAAATTTAATCTTGATTGTAAAATTACCTTTTTACCCCTGTATATATGTTTATTCAATTATGAATTAAATTTTGCATGATATTATACCTTTGACCATGAATATGTATTTGTTTAAATTAAGCTTACTTATTTGTGTTAAATTAGTTGCTATGCAATTTGATCTTGTAAGATTGATTTCAAATTTTCATGTCCTATTTATTTACCATTTTATATTGCGTGATTAATTGTGTATATATATGTACTAATCCATGTTTCCTTGTCCCATTCATACATGATTAAATTTAGAACATTGATTTTCAAAAATTCATATGCATGGGATAACCGAAAGATGCCTCGGGAATCTGAGGTTTCTAAAGGTTTTCTCCGATGAGATGTTTTCTCGGTGTCTAATCGGGAGTCCGATCGGGCCCGGGAGAATCTTTCATCCCTTCAAAATTAAAAAATATATTTTTCATGTAATTTTCATAAAAAGCATGCATCATGTTTATGATTGTCTTTAATTTCTTAAAATTTGCGAATGAACTCCAAAAAAATTTTCTTTTTACAAAAAGGAATGTTAATTCCAAAATCTTTTATTTTTATTTATTTTATTTTTACTTTTATGTTTTATTTTTATTTCACTTTAAGAAAATCCCTTGTTTAAGAGGCCCAATTAAATTAAAAGGAATGTTTATTCCAACATTAATTTCAAAACATGTTCTAGAAGTTCTTTGAGAGATCTTAACTACCTAATTATAGTTAAGGCCTCTCAAATTAATTCAAATTTTGTTAAAAAATCACTTTTAACATTTATTTTCTTTTTTCTTTGGAAGGAAATGTTCATTTTCTTTTGACCTTTTTTTAATTTTTCAAAATACCTTTTTGGGAAAACTTTAGTATATTTAATTAATTAAGACCCTTTAAGTAAACCTCATTTTTATCAAAAAAATGCATTTTTAACTTCAATAAAAGGAGTGTTTATTCTTTAAATCTTTAAAATTCTTTTTAAAAAAAATCAGTTTTATTTGATAAAAAGGACATTTATTTTTTGAAAAGTCTTAATTTATTGATCTACTAAGGTTTTCCTACTAAACAAAATTTTTGTCAAATTATTCCCTTCAACAAATTAAAAGGAATATTTATTCCGACATTGTTTTAAAATTAAATCTTCCTAAGAGATTTTAATTTAAGTAATCGTAATTAAAGTCTCTTAATGTAAATTTCAAAGCATGAATTATTTGAGGATGTTTATCCCAACCTTTTTTGCAAAATGTTTTCTAGAAGGTTTCAATTAATATTCTCATTGTTGAGACTTTCTAAAATTAAAATTAAATCTTTGTTTTTTAAAAGGATATTTGTCCTCATTTTTAAATTTGACTTTGATTTTTGAAGAATATTTATTCCTATTTAGAAATTGAATCTCCTTTCTAAGTAGGAAATTTCTTCAAATTCAAAATTGGGCTATGGATTTTCACATTAAAAGGAATGTTTATTCCGACATTAAGTCTTTAAATTTCGAATTTAGCTTTGATAATGGGATGTTTATCCTACATTAAAAGGAATATTTATTCCGACATTTAAAATTATGTTTTTCTTAAAATGATTTTAAAACATTTTATTATTATTTCCCAAGTAAAATATTTTTGAGACTTTTGTGGTGCCGATTTCTGGGCGTCTTGGGGGTGCTAATCCTTCCCCGAGCGTAACCAACTCACGAACCTAAAATCTTTTTCGTAGACTAGTTTCTTTCCTTAACTTGATGTGATCTTTCTAGATTTATGTTGGGTTAAACAAGTAGGTGACTAACCACACCTATTAAAAATAAAAGGTTAGTGGCGACTCCATTTGTTTTTAGACTGTTTAATCCCAAATATTTTTCACGCCATGTCATTTTATCGTCGGAGCGGTAAAACGTCTCGACAGCTTAGCGACTCCACTGGGGAAGCATTTTTTAGAGTCAAGCCACTTTTTAAGTCTTATTTTACTTGGGTTTAATAATAAAATGTTTTAAGTTTCATTTCATGCATTGCATCATTCATTTGCATTAAAATTGTTTCCAACAATTGTTTCAAAATTTTTTCCAAAAAAAAAAGAAAAAAAAAGGAAGATTTTTCAGAAAAAAGAGTTTATTAAAATTGCATCTTGCATTCATATCACATTCAATTTATATGTATGTTTTTATGTTTTGATTTTCTGGTATGCCTTATGTGTTTAATTACTCGTCTATATTTTGCATGATTTAATTCTTGGCCTATATCCTCTAGCATGCCCTATGTCTTAATTACTTGTATATATTTTGCATGTTCCAATTTCCTTTGTATGTCTTGATTTGCTAGTATGCTTTTTGTATTTACCATTTTGCCCTTTTAGTCATTTTTATGTATTTTCCTTGTTTTAATTCCTTGTGTATGCCATGTATGCCTATCTTGTTTACCATGTGTGTTTATCTCATCATATTAATTATTTTTCCTATATTTTGAATTGGACTGATCGTGTGTTGACATGTGATAGTGAGATTTTTTCTGCTTCCTGCTTCTGCTTCTCCGAATGTTCACTGCTTCACCGAAAGGCAATTGGTAAAGGTATAAGTCCCTCCCTTACACACGACACAATTCATAACATAAAAGTTCGGGAGTCCGAACTTCACCTTTATTTAGGAGGGGGCGACGGGGTTGCCTCCACCCCATCTTGTCCGATGGGTACCCTTGTCTAGAGCTTTAAACCCAGCATGTAGAAAAACCCAAAATCTAACCTAGATAGAGCCAAACCCGTTGGAGAAAACTCGGTTTCTTAGGACACGAAGGGGGGACGGCTTCTTATCTTTATCAATCCCTTTCGTTTTATCTGCTTATTTCATGATAGCATGCTGCTTGTCTGATTTCTGATTATTTCGTGATGACATGCTGTTTTTCTGTACATATGCTTATTTCACGATAGCACGTTGTTTGTATAAATTGTCTGTTTTCTTTCGCCTTTTTGTGCAAATACTTATTCCATGATGATATGTTGTTTGTATTCATTTCAGAATCTATTTGTTTTATTTCACTTTATTTGTATATATATGCTTATTCCATATTGGTATGCTATTTGTATAATTTTCCTATTCTCTTCCTCACTTTGTCTGTATATATGTTGTCTGTTTTCTTTTGCAATGATACATCGTATGTCAATTTTCTTCCTTGCTTCATTCATACATGCTCATGCTTTGAATATCCATGATCATTGCGTTTTATTGCCATCATCACATGACATGCATTTCATTGTAGAATCATTCGCAACAAGATAACTGTAAAGGGAAATTAGTCATGGCTGATGAATAAGGTCAATCTTCGGGTCAACGGATATTTGGTCTCTTGGCCTCGTTCTGAAGAAATGACCAGTTATCCTTTATAGTTAAATTGTTGTAAGCAATTCATTTTTGCATCTACATCTAATCATTGACATGCTTCCTTTTATTCTACTTTGTACTGTACCTGTATATGTGCACCCATGTATATAATTTATTTTAATGGTGAGCTAAGACATTTCCTTTTTGTCATTTCTTCCCCTTATTTTTGCATCCCATGGTTGCATTTTCATCAAGCATATTCATACATTTCATTCATATTCATGGTAGGAGAATCTGATTCGTCCTTATGGTTAAATAAAGGTTTCAAGATAGCACCTCCAACACACAGATACAATACTAGATTACAGTATAGAATCATGATGGAAGAGGAAGCTACTGAGATTGAACAATTAAGGAAGGCAAATGAAGAATTGCAAAAAAAACTGGATCAGATGGCAGAAATGGTGGCCAATATGAGACAACAAAATATGGCAAACTCGGGCAACAATTCCAATGGGCAATCTCCCCAGAATGCACTCCCACACGGACTCCCCACAGCTCAGCCTACGAATGCCTCTCTCTCACCCCCCGCACTCAATGTACCTTTGCAAGGAAATCAAACACAAATTCCTCAACCAACCACAAACGCATTCACCCTCCCACCACCTCCACCCGGTGTGCACCCTTTTACACCCTCAATGTTCACCACGAATGGAGGAATCCCAACAACTCAACCAATTCCACCTCCCACCTACACTATGCCACCTCCTGCCACTGGACACACCCCAAACAATCCCGTGTTTGTGCCTGATGAACAATTTGAGAGAGAGATCGGTGGGGCCGAAAGTCAAAGGATATTGAGCCAGATAGAGGAGCGGCTCAAGGCCGTGGAGGGCACTTATGCTTATGGCATTACTGATGCCTATGAATTGAGCTTGGTAGATGGTTTGGTGATCCCACCAAAATTCAAAGTGCCTGAGTTTGAAAAGTACAAAGGGACTACATGCCCTAAAGACCATGTTACCATGTATTGCCGGAAGATGGCCACTTATTCTCGAGATGATAAACTGTTGATTCACTGTTTCCAAGACAGCCTCACCGGGTCAGCAATACGGTGGTATAACAAGTTGGATAGGCGGGGTATTCGTTCTTGGAATGATCTGGCCCGGGCTTTCATCGATCAATACAAGCATATGACGGATTTGGTACCCGACAAGCTGACTTTGCAAAACATGGAGAAAAAGTCTTCCGAGTCATTCACTGAATATGCCCAAAGATGGAGGGACGTGTTAACTCAGATTCACCCTCCTTTGACTGAGAAAGATATGACATGGCTATTCATTAACACCTTGAAGGCTCCATATTATAGCCATATGATAGCTGGTGCTACCATGAGTTTCACTGACTTGGTCTTAATTGGAGAAATGGTGGAGAATGCACTTAAGACCGGTAAGTTAGATGATGAGGAGTCCAGTGCAGCCAAGGAGAGTTCCAAAAAGGAGGAAGGCGGAGTGAACAGTATAAGATGTGAAAGATACCAACAATACCCACAACCCCAATGCCAACCATGCCAACACCAATACCATCCGGCCAATTTCACACCATCTTAAAACACTTACCAGTATCCTCCTCTCAACTATACACAACCTCAAAATGCTTACCAATACCCAGTGTCCAACACCATTTCCACTGTTCCAAGACCAAACACCCAAAACCGAAATCCGAGACCACCAAAGAAAAGGAAACAATTTACTCCCATCCCTATGACTTACACAGAGCTATACACCAAGCTATTGAATAGCAAGATGATTGAACCGGTTCAGTACTCGACCCTTTTTCAGCCTCCCTATCCTAAATGGTTTGATGAAAATGCAACATGCGTCTATCACTCAGAAGCCAAGGGGCATAGCATTGAAAACTGCATGAGATTGAAAGAAGTGGTACAAGAGATTATCAAGGAAGGTCGTTTAACTTTTGATACTGATGTGCAGTCAAACGTAGGAGCAAATTCATTTCCTAATCATGGCAGGAATGGAGTAGATGCTATTAATGCTGAATTAGCTGTGTTGGAATATGAGGAATCAAGTAACGGTGAAACATGGGTCCGGCAGTCAGTACCAGGGACCAATTTAAACAACTGGCAAGTTTTTGAGGCACCAATCAAGATAGTAGATTTTGACATGTAATAAGCTTTGGCAACTTTGAGCACTTTTTATCCTACATTTCTGCCCAAGAGTGTTGGTGGTTGATCTTCATATGTTATGGGTTTTACTTTCATATTTGCTCTATCATTCATAATTTTGATATTATGCATTCTTAAACTCTCTGTCATGTATATTCTTAAACTCCCTGTCCCTATTTCATATCATAATTCTATTCATTGAACTTCGTGCTTTCTTCTCTTTACCCTTATTATTTGTTCTACCATTTTATTTTTATTCATGGATCAAATACATATATATATTGCCTTATTATCCCTTGACTCAAAGAACCCCAAGTGATGAATGCAAAGATAGCAAAGAGGGTCCTCTCGAGCCTGACTTCGACTGGTTCATCGGTGCGATTGACTTTGACAATAATGATGATGATGATTACTCTTTTCCCCTTAATCTTATGAGACTGATTGAATGAGAAGACAAACAGATCTTGCCTTACTTTAGGAGATGATGATGTATCTGACGGTATTGGAGAATTTCATGGGCTGTGTGTTGGGGCAACATGATGATACCAGAGCATGCGATTTACTATGTCAGCAAGAAGTTCATAGAGTGTGAGGCCAAGTATTCTCAGATAGAAAAGATGTGCTACGCATTGGCATGGGCAGCTCAGAGATTAAGATAGTACCTGTTGTATAACACCACTGGGTCGATAGTGAAGCTAGATATGATCGGACTCCTCTTTTAAAAAAAAAAACCTTCATTATCAGGTCGGTTAGCTCGTTGGCAAATGTTACTGTCAGAATATGATATAGGTTATGTCTCCCAGAAAGCTATCAAAGGAAGTGCTATTGCTGAATTTCTAACTGATAGAACAGTTGATGACTATGAACCCATGAAGTTTGAGTTTCCTGATGAGGACTTGATGTCAATATTCAATACCGAGCTGGAGCAAGGAAAGAAATGGAGAATGTTTTTGATGCGGCATCAAATGCACTGGGGCATGGAATATGAGTTGTGCTAATATCCCCAAATAGAGATCAGTACTCAGCAGCAGCAAGGCTTGACTTTAAATGCACAAACAATACGGCAAAGTATGAAGTTTGCATCTTAAGAATTCAAATGGCAATAGAGACAAATTGTATCAATCATGCAAGAAAATGTCATAAGTGCCGAATTAATCCTGATCAGATCCACATGCCTCCCAAAATACTACATGTTGTTTCTTCTCCATGTTCTTTCTCAATGTGGGGCAATTTCACCAAAAGCTTCTAATGGACATCAATTCATTCTAGTGGCCGCCGATAACTTCACCAAATGGGTCAAAGCAGCTTCTTATATAAGTATAATGCAGTCAGTGGTCATTATGTTTGTGAAGAAAGAGATCATTTGCCGATGTGGGTTGCTGAAAAGAATCATCACCGACAATGCCAAGAATTTCAACAATAAGATGGTAGAGGTAGTGTGCTCCCAATTCAAGACCAAGCATAGCAATTCTACCCCTTACTGCCCTAAGTTGAATGGGGCAGTTGAAGCAGTAAACAAGAACATCAAGAATATAGTTGATTGGCATGAGAAATTTCCTTTTGCTTTACATGCTTATCGAACTACTGCAAGAACATCTACTGGGACAACTCCGTATTCTTTGGTCTATGGAATGGAAGCAGTGGTGCCAGTTGAGGTAGAAATCCCATCTTTGAAAATATGCAGGGGGCTGAAACTTGAAGAATCAGATTGAGTGCAAGAGAGATTTGACCAATTGAACTTAATTGAAGAAAAACGGCTCAAAGCACTTTGCCATGGTCAGTTGTACTAGAAAAGAATGATGAGTGCATATGATAAAAAGGTACGTCCACGCGAGTTCACGGAAGGAGAATTGGTACTGAAAAAGATTGTACTTACTCGGCATGATCCCCGAGGAAAGTGGACTCCAAATTGGGATGGTCATCATGTGGTGAAGAAGGCATTCTCGGGAGGTGCCCTAATCTTGCAAGAAATGGATGGAGATGAATTGCCATATCCAATCAATGCCGATGCTATGAAGAAATACTACACTTGAAGAATTCAAAAAAAAAAACAAAAACAAAAAAAAAAGAAAAAGAGAAAAAGAAGAGAGAAAAAATGATGAGAAAAAAATGAAAAATGAAAAGAGCATCTCAAGTTGAAAACCTGAAAATGCGGCTTGAGTCCAAAAAAAAAAAGAAGAGAAAAAAAAGGGACGGGGTCTGAGGTGAAAACCCGAAAGGGCGGTTCAGATCCAATTAGGTTGGTTCCTAAGCTGAAAACCTGAAAAGGCAGTTTAGGAAGTTTGAGAAAGCACGGCAAAATGGGTACGCAACTTGCACAAGAGATCTTGTTTGGCCATGGGGATTCAAGTAATCAGAAATCATCAGACCTCGCCAAACGTCAGTTCAGCAAAGATGAGTCAGTCAAAGGTAAGGCGCGAGACGACCAACACTTCGTTGTCTATGCATTCATCGCGTTAAGGTCATATGCCCTTCTTCTTCTTTCGTCATAAACTTGTTTGTTAAATCGTTGTCACGAACCTGTTATAAGTTTGTCTATAAATATATTTTGCATTGCTTTTCTTCAAGATGATCCATGAATTTCTCCTTAAATACGAATTGCATAATTTCTTTATCATGAAAGGGAGAGTAAACAGGTAAGTGAATGCCATAACATTTGAAGTCAACTCCAACACGAAAAGGAAAGAAATGTGAGGGTAAACATGAGCTCAACAATATACTTTTGGTGCCCAAAGCAAGGTGACACGTGAATGAAATTGTCTCAAATTAGGATGTTCAGGCAAAAATAATTTGAAATAAGGATCTGGGGCATGTTTATACCATAAAAGACGTGACAACAAGATGTTCTCCAATTCCGAAGAATGTAGGTCGAACCAAGCCAGAAGGCTATCTTGAAACCTTTAAGGCAAAGTAGAAAGGCATTGTCATTTAAGCATGAGCATGCAAATCGCATCATTTTAGCGTCATTCCTCATAAACATTCATCATGCATCCTGTCATTGTTTAAACATTGCAGGCATAAATCCAATTCAAATTGCGAGGTTAGTCTTGAAGTTCCTCAGGTAACTCTCCGAAACTGCTTTAAGGTCTCTTCTTGTTTAAGGTAATTATCCGTGATACAGTTCTATTTAGCATGAATTATTTCTACGATTTATTCAAAGTTTAAAATCGTTTCTGTTTAGAATGGTTTTCTCAAAAAAGTTTCTTTCCAAAGCAAATTTATTCAAAGGTTAAAATCATTCCTGTTTAGGGTGGTTTTCTCAAAAATATTTCTTTTTTAAAGCAATTTATTCAGAGTTTAAAATCATTCCTGTTTAGGACAGTTTTCTCAAAAGCATTTCTTTTTAAAGCAATTTCTTCAGAGTTTAAAGTCATTCCTGTTTAGGATGGTTTTCTCAAAAGTATTTCTTTTTAAAGCGATTTATTCAAAGTTTAAAATCATCCCTGTTTAGGATGGTTTTCTCGAAAGCATTTCATTTCAAAGCAATTTCTTCAAAGTTTAAAATCATTCCTGTTTAGGATGGTTTTCTCAAAAGTGTTTCTTTTCCTGTTTAGGATGGTTTTCTCAAAAGTGTTTCTTTCCCTGTTTAAGATGATTTTCTCGAAAGCATTTCTTTTTTAAGCAATTTATTCAAACTTTAAAATCATTCCTGTTTAGGAGAGTTTTCTCAAAAGCATTTCTCTATAAAGCAATTTATTTAAAGTTTAAAATCAATCCTGTTTAGGATGACTTTCTCAAAAACATTTCTTTTTTAAGCAATTTATCCAAAGTTTAAAAACATTCCTGTTTAGGACAGTTTTCTCAAAAGCATTTCTTTTTAAAACAATTTCTTCAGAGTTTAAAGTCATTCCTGTTTAGGATGGTTTTCTCAAAAAGTGTTTCTTTTTTAAGCAATTTATTCAAAATTTAAAATTATTCCTGTTTAGGATGGTTTTCTCCAAAGTGTTTCTTTTTTTAAAAGCAATTTCTTCAAATTTAAAATCATTTCTGTTCAGGATGGTTTTCCAAAGTTGTTTCTGTTTAGGACAATTTCTTCAAAATTCAAAATCATTTCTGTTTAGAATGATTTTCTCAAAATTTAGTACAGTTTCTCCAGATTTAAAATCACTTCTATTTAGAATGGTTTTCTCAAAATTAGCACAATTTCTTCAGATTTAAAATCATTTCTGTTTAGGGTAGTTTTTCAAAATTGTTTCTGTTTAGGACAATTTCTTCAAAGTTCAAAATCATTTCTGTTTAGGGTGGTTTTCCAAAATTGTTTCTGTTTAAGACAATTTCTTCAATTTTTTTTAAATATACATTTCTCTTTAGAATGGTTTTCTCAAAATTGTTTCTGTTTAGAATAATTTCTTCAAAATTGATTCTGTTTAAGGCAATTTATTCAATTTTAAAATCATTTCTGTTCAAAGTGACATCTTCCAAAACACCAGTACTGTTTAGTATATATTTGAGTAGAAGGTGTCTACATCTTTGCTTATTTCTTAATTATCCAGAAGCTTGCACTTCTAGATCATTAAGAAATAATCAAAGAGGGGTAACTATAGACACTAATTTTTAATTTTGACTTTTGGTTAATTAGTTAATAAATTAACTAACTAATCAATTAACCACTTCCAATTTTTATTGCATCTATCATCTTTTTTTTAAGCTTAGTCTATCTTTGAATGTTATTATTATTATTATTATTATTATTTTATTTTAATTTGTTATCTTACAGTTAATTTTGAGCCAAGACCGAAAAACCAACCGAGTCAACCCAGTGATCATGCGAAATATATATATATATATATGTATACGTGTATATATACATGTATATATGTATATAGGTATGTAAATATATATATTTATATGTATGTGTATATATTTGTAATTATATGTATACATATATATTTATGTGCATACATATGAATACTTATATATATATATTCGTACATATATTTATGTGTATATATATATATATCTAAATATATATATATACTTATATATATATATGAATATTATATATGTATAAGTCCAAAAAGCCAGGTCATCCTCCATTAACAACAACAGCAAGGTGCTCCTCTCTCTGGAGTTTCTAGCATCGAAGGTGAACCCAGAAGAGGAATTGACTCCAACAATGGCTTCTCATCATCTGATTGTGAGGAAAGCATTGTTTCATCCCCTGTTCTTGACCCAATTCAACAACAACAGCAACTGCCACCAGCCCCGCCGCAAGTAGCTGCCCTACCACCATTAGCAGCGTCACAATCCATGCCACAATCAACCATAGAGCTATTGCCTGTGCCTGAAAAGCCATTACCTGAAAAGGGAAAGCTTTTACAGGCAGTGATGAAAGCTGGTCCACTCCTGCAAACCCTTCTTTTAGCTGGACCACTGCCTCAATGGAGACTTCTTCCAGATCAACGCGTTAAATGGTGCCGCGACTCCGCATTGCACGACGGCTCCACTGCCGGCGTGGATTTGACGGGAGGTTACTACGACGCTGGAGACAAAGTGAAGTTCGGCTTCCCAATGGCATTCACCACGATGTTGTTTGGAGTATCATAGACTTCGGGAGGACCATGGGACCGGAGTTGAAGAATGCCGTGAAAGCCGTTAAGTGGTCGACGGATTATCTGCTGAAAGCAACGGCGAAGCCAGGGATGGTGTACGTGCAAGTAGGAGACGCCTTCTCTGATCATAGCTGCTGGGAAAGGCCGGAGGATATGGACACACTTCGTACGGTGTACAAAATCGACAATTTGCATCCAGGGTCCGATGTGGCAAGCGAAACCGCCGCTGCATTGGCCGCTGCTTCCATCGTGTTTAGGTCACGTGACCCTGCTTACTCAAGGTTGCTCCTCAGTCGAGCCGTTAGGGTGTTCAACTTTGCTAACAAGCACCGGGGTGCCTATAGCAGCAGCCTGCACGCTGCAGTGTGCCCTTTTTACTGCGACGTGAATGGTTACCGGGACGAGTTGCTTTGGGGAGCCGCTTGGTTGCACAAGGCCTCGAGGAATCGCCAATACAGAGAGTACATAGTGAAAAACGAGGTCGTCTTGAGAGCTGGAGATACCGTCAATGAGTTTGGTTGGGATAACAAGCATGCTGGGATTAACGTCCTCATTTCCAAGGAAGTGCTGATGGGAAAGGCTGATTATTTCGAGTCTTTCAAGCAAAATGCTGATGGATTTATTTGTTCTTTAATGCCTGGAATTTCACACCCTCAAGTTCAGTATTCTCCAGGTGGCTTGATCTTCAAAGCTGGAGGGAGTAACATGCAGCACGTAACGTCACTGTCTTTCCTACTTCTAGCCTACTCTAATTATCTAAGCCATGGCTCAACCTCAGTGCCCCACCCCCCAACACGTGAAACGCCAGCTAGCTACCACCACAAATATAAAATCAACAAGTCAACAACCTACAGCTTCATGATTTTTGGCTCTATATTTTATGGGATTAGTGACTCCATGTTTTAGGTAACTGGGGTTTTAAAATAAAAAAGAGCGGCAGCTTCTTTCAAAAAAAAAAAAGAAACACACGGGGGGATAGCTTCAGCCCTCTTATAAAAGGGAGAAAGGGAGAACACAAAAAGGGCTTTTTGGAAAAAAAAGAAGAAACAGAGCAGAGAAGGAGAGAACACAGGGGAGGAAACGGAGAGAGCAAAAAAAAGGGCTGTAGCATTTTTTTTCCTCAAACAAAGACTTCAGCATTTTTTCATTTTTCTTCAAGAACAAAACAGAAAAAAATAGAGAGAGGAGAAGAGAGAAAGAGAGTCCAAAAAAAATTTTTTCTTCTTCTTCTTGATTTATTTTAAATAGATTGGCTAGAGAAAATAGAGAAAAAGGCTTGTTGTTCATCAATTTTTAGCCATTCTCTTCTCCACAAAGCCATTATTTGCTTTTTAGTTTTGGTGTAAAACTTCATATTTTATAGGTAAAGTTCTTATTTTTATGTACAAAGATCCTTCATTTTTACTTTAAATGCAATATTCTTGCTTTGTTATGTTAATTTTATACATAAAAATGTTAACATTAATCCTCTTGTTGATATTTATCATCTACAAATTTGGTTAGTTTAGAGTATGTTCTAAGAATATTCAAGATGATTTTCTTTTTATTTATTTATTTTATTTTATTTTTGCTAATATGTCTTTTCTTCTAATTATCTATGTGATTATACACAAATTTTTTAGCTTTATTATTTTTGAATTTTCCTTTGTATGCTCCACAGGCTTGTTTAGTTAAATGTTTAAATCCCAATTTAAAAGATTACATTTTAAAGTTTATTTCCATTATTGTTTGCTTAAAAACTTAATCTTGGCTACAAAGATTATACCTTTAATTTTGTAAATATGTTTGTTTGGTTAAGATTTTAGTTTAAGCTATAAAGATTGCATTTTTAATTTTGTAAATATTTTTTTTAATTAAAAATAAAACCTTGGTGAATAAAAATTAAATCTTTGAGTTTATTTTATTTATTTTTTTATTCATTTAAATAAAAAGAATAAATCCTGGTTATAAAAATTATTTTTTTATATTTTTTAAATGTTTATTTAGTTTAATATGACCTTATTCAATTGCCTTTTGTCTATAAATCCTTATTTGCTTGATTAAAATTTAATCTTGTTTGTGAAATTATCCTTTTGCCCTTATATGTATATTCATTTAATTTTATCTTTTTACCTTTGATTGTATGTTTGTTTATTTAAAAATTAAGTTTGTATGTGGAATCACCTTTTTACCCTTGAATGTAAAATTACTTCTTTGCCCTTATGGATGTGTTAACTTAATTAGTAATTATATCATGTGTTAAATTACTGTTCTGCCCTTTTATGTATGCTTTTTAATTAAAATTTAATCTTGTATGTAAAATCACCCTTTTTGCCTTTGCATGTATTTTTGCTTAAATATAAATTATATCTTGCATTAAATTACTTTTTTTCCCTCATATGTATGCTTAATTGAAAATTTAATCTTGATTGTAAAATTACCTTTTTACCCCTGTATATATGTTTATTCAATTATGAATTAAATTTTGCATGATATTATACCTTTGACCATGAATATGTATTTGTTTAAATTAAGCTTACTTATTTGTGTTAAATTAGTTGCTATGCAATTTGATCTTGTAAGATTGATTTCAAATTTTCATGTCCTATTTATTTACCATTTTATATTGCGTGATTAATTGTGTATATATATGTACTAATCCATGTTTCCTTGTCCCATTCATACATGATTAAATTTAGAACATTGATTTTCAAAAATTCATATGCATGGGATAACCGAAAGATGCCTCGGGAATCTGAGGTTTCTAAAGGTTTTCTCCGATGAGATGTTTTCTCGGTGTCTAATCGGGAGTCCGATCGGGCCCGGAAGAATCTTTCATCCCTTCAAAATTAAAAAATATATTTTTCATGTAATTTTCATAAAAAGCATGCATCATGTTTATGATTGTCTTTAATTTCTTAAAATTTGCGAATGAACTCCAAAAAAATTTTCTTTTTACAAAAAGGAATGTTAATTCCAAAATCTTTTATTTTTATTTATTTTATTTTTACTTTTATGTTTTATTTTTATTTCACTTTAAGAAAATCCCTTGTTTAAGAGGCCCAATTAAATTAAAAGGAATGTTTATTCCAACATTAATTTCAAAACATGTTCTAGAAGTTCTTTGAGAGATCTTAACTATCCAATTATAGTTAAGGCCTCTCAAATTAATTCAAATTTTGTTAAAAATTCACTTTTAACATTTCTTTTCTTTTTTCTTTGGAAGGAAATGTTCATTTTCTTTTGACCTTTTTTTAATTTTTGAAAATACCTTTTTGGGAAAACTTTAGTATATTTAATTAATTAAGACCCTTTAAGTAAACCTCATTTTTATCAAAAAATGCATTTTTAACTTCAATAAAAGGAGTGTTTATTCTTTAAATCTTTAAAATTCTTTTTAAAAAAAATCAGTTTTATTTGATAAAAAGGACATTTATTTTTTGAAAAGTCTTAATTTATTGATCTACTAAGGTTTTCCTACTAAACAAAATTTTTGTCAAATTATTCCCTTCAACAAATTAAAAGGAATATTTATTCCGACATTGTTTTAAAATTAAATCTTCCTAAGAGATTTTAATTTAAGTAATCGTAATTAAAGTCTCTTAATGTAAATTTCAAAGCATGAATTATTTTAGGATGTTTATCCCAACCTTTTTTGCAAAATGTTTTCTAGAAGGTTTCAATTAATATTCTCATTGTTGAGACTTTCTAAAATTAAAATTAAATCTTTGTTTTTTAAAAGGATATTTATCCTCATTTTTAAATTTGACTTTGATTTTTGAAGAATATTTATTCCTATTTAGAAATTGAATCTCCTTTCTAAGTAGGAAATTTCTTCAAATTCAAAATTGGGCTATGGATTTTCACATTAAAAGGAATGTTTATTCCGACATTAAGTCTTTAAATTTCGAATTTAGCTTTGATAATGGGATGTTTATCCTACATTAAAAGGAATATTTATTCCGAAATTTAAAATTATGTTTTTCTTAAAATGATTTTAAAACATTTTATTATTATTTCCCAAGTAAAATATTTTTGAGACTTTTGTGGTACCGATTTCCGGGCGTCTTGGGGGTGCTAATCCTTCCCCGAGCGTAATCGACTCACGAACCTAAAATCTTTTTCGTAGACTAGTTTCTTTCCTTAACTTGACATGATCTTTCTAGATTTATGTTGGGTTAAACAAGTAGGTGGCTAACCACACCTATTAAAAATAAAAGGTTAGTGGCGACTCCATTTGTGTTTAGACTGTTTAGTCCCAAATATTTTTCACGCCATGTCATTTTATCGTCGGAGCGGTAAAACGTCTCGACAAATGCCAATCAAAATTGGCGATACTCGAGTGGACAAGGCTATGTGCGATCTTGGCGCCTCAATCAATCTTATGCCATTCTCAGTCTATGTTACTTTGGCCTAAGGACCTTTGATGGGGATAGGTATCACTATCTAGCTAGCTGATCGATGAATTGTTTATCTCGAGGGAGTCATAGAGGATATACTAGTTCGAATGGATGAGCTAGTGTTTCCAGCGGACTTTTACATACTCAGAATGGAGGAGGATGACAGTCGGACTGTTCCTATCCTTCTTGGCCAACCATTCCTAAGGACAGCGCGTACAAATATCTATGTTCACGAGGGAATTCTCATAATGGAGTTTGCTGGACAGATCGTGACATTCAACATTTTTAAGGCCATGAAGTATCTGGAAGATCTCCATGTTGTTTTCTCTATTGATATAATTGACTTTTTGGCTGAGGAAATGTTTGAGTTGCCAAGAGAAAACCCCTTAGATGTGGTATTATCAAATTCATTCACTTTGGGATCCATTGAAGACATTGAAACCGTACCAAGTGAAGAAGTACGGGACATGGTTTATTCACTTAAGGCAATTCCTTCAATTACCAAGCCAGCCGAGTTCAATCTCTCCTATGTGGACCTTCCAATTCCCATAACCAGGTTACTTCCTTTTATAGTTGAGCCACCAAGCATTGAATTTAAGCCTTTACCTGCACATTTGAAGTATGCTTTCTTGGGTGAAAAAGACACACTCCCTGTTATTATCTCTAGCAAGCTAGACTCTCTTCAAGAGGAGAAGTTGCTAAGAGTGTTGAAGGAATATAAAGAAGCCATAGGATGGACTATTGCTGATGTGAAGGGTATTAGTCCCTCACTTTGTGTGCATAGAATCCTTATGGAGGATTATTTCAAGCCTTCAAGACAGCCATAAATAAGGTTAAATCCTCCAATGATAGAGGTGGTGAAAAAGGAAGTCTTGAAGCTACTTCAAGTTAAGATTATCTACCTAATCTTGGACAGTAAGTGGGTGAGTCCTACTCAAGTAGTTCCCAAGAAAATAGGGATTAGAAAAAGGAGAATTGGTGCCACAACGAGTTTAAAACGGTTGGATGTATGCATAGACTATAGAAAGCTCAATGAGGCCACTCGGAAAGACCACTTTCCCTTGCCTTTCATAGACCAAATGTTGGAGTAATTAGCAGGCAAACAATTCTATTGCTTTCTTGATGGATACTCAGGGTATTTTCAGATTTGTATTGCCCCAGAAGACCAAGACAAGACGACTTTCACTTGTCCCTTCGGTACATTTTCCTATAGGAGGATGGCGTTTGGTCTTTGCAATGCTCCAGTAACTTTTCAAAGGTGCATGATGAGCATATTTTCAGAATTTTTTGAGAAGATTATTGAAGTGTTCATGGATGATTTTACGGTCTATGGAGAGACATTTGATGCTTGCCTTCATAATCTTGCTTTGATCTTGGCTAGATGTATTGAGGCTAACCTTGTGCTAAACTTTGAGAAATGCCATTTTATGGTGGAACAAGGGATACTACTTGGCCATATAGTCTCTTCTAAGGGCATTGAAGTTGATAAAGCCAAGGTAGAAGTGGTACAAAATCTGCCCTATCCTAGCTCTGTTAAGGAGGTGCGATCCTTTCTTGGGAGAAGATTTATTCAAGATTTTTCCAAGATAGCAGGCCCTTTGTGTCGCTTGTTGCAGTAAGATGTTCCTTTTATCTTTTATGAACAATGCAAGAAAGCTTTTGATACTCTAAAGACTACTCTCACATCAGCTCCAATTCTTCAACCACCTAATTGGGACCACCCTTTTGAGCTCATGTACGATGTTAGTGATGGTGCTGTTGGGGCTGTCCTTAGGCAAAGGATTGGACGCGATTCTCATGTGATTTATTATGCATCCAGGACCCTCAATGAAGCCCAAAAGAATTACACCATAAAAACTGAAAAAGAGCTACTTGCTATTGTCTTTGCTTTAGATAAGTTTCGTTCCTATTTGTTGGGTACTAAAGTTGTTGTGTTTTCTAACCATGCAGCTCTTAGATATCTTCTTAACAAAAAGGAAGTGAAACCAAGGCTGATACGGTGGATCTTGCTGCTACAAGAATTCGATATTGAAATCAAAGAAAAGAAGGGCAAGGAAAACCAAGTGGTTGATCCCTTAAGCAGATTGGTGACTCCTTAAGAGACTTCTCCAATTAATGATGCATTTCTGGATGAGCAGCTCTTGACGGTAACAAATTCTTCTCCTTGGTATGCTGATTTGGCTAATTATCTTGTCACAAAACAATTTCCTCATGGCATGTCTAAGGCTAAAAAAGATAAATTGAAATATGATAGTAAATTCTTTGTTTGGGATGAACCATTCTTATGGAAATATTGTGTTGATTTGATAATTAGGAGGTGTGTCCCGGATAATGAATTTTCATCTATTCTTTCCTTTTGCCATAGTTAAGAGTGTGGTGGACACCATATTTCTCAAAGAACCGCAAGAAAGGTTCTAGAGTGTGGCTTCTTTTGGCCAACACTTTTTAAGGATGCTCACCATTTTTGCAAAACTTTTGATAGGTGTCAAAGGGTTGGGAATATAGGACCAAGATATCAAATGCCTTTAAATTCCATTATAGTATGTTATTTATTTGATATTTGGGGTATTGATTTTATGTGACCATTTCCCACTTCACTTGGTTTCAATTATATTCTTGTTGCATGTGATTATCTTTCTAAGTGGATTGAAGCCAAGGCCACCAAGCACCAAGATGCCAAAACAGTCACTACTTTTGTGCGAGCTAACATATTTTGCAGGTTTGGCATTCACAAAGCCATCATAAGTGACAAAGGAAAGCATTTTTGCAATAGAAGTTTTTGAGGTTTTGCTTAAGAGATATGATGTACTCCACTGAACAGCCACCCCTTCATCATCGACAAACTAGTGGACAAGTTGAGAATTCTAATCGGCAAATCAAGGCTATTCTTGAGAAAACTGTATAGCCAACACAAAAAGGATTGTAGTACACGCCTAGAGAATGCATTATGGGTTTATCGGACTGCATATAAGACTCCTTTGGGCATGTCACCTTTTTGATTGGTGTATGGTAAAGCTTGTCATTTGCTAGTAGAATTGGAGCATAAAGCTTGGTGGGCTATCAAACAATGCAACATGGACATTGATGATGCCGGCAACCATAGGAAGCTTCAAATGCAAGAGTTGGAGGAGATTAGAAATGATGCTTTTGAAAATGCTTTGATTTATAAGGCTAAAACAAAAGTGTTTCATGATCTAATTCTAACTAGAAAATCTTTTGTTGTAGGAAAAAAGGTACTACTCTACAATGCAAGATTGAAGCTATTTTTGGGTAATTTGAAAAGTCGCTGGATTGGTCCCTTTGAGGTGATTAAATGTATATTCACATGGGGCTGTGAAGATTAGGAGTTTGTCCACCAACAAAGTCTTTAAAGTCAATGGTCACCGACTAAAGCTCTATCATGAGAGCCTGCCCTCTTTAGTTCAAAAGACAAATTTTGTGGAATTTCATTCTTATTCCACTTGAGATTTCCAAGCAATGTCTAGCCAAAGAAATTAAATGAAGGCGTTTGTTGGGAGGCAACCCAATTCCTATCCTTTTATTCTTTTATTTTTGATTTTCTTTCTTGCATTTTAGTTTGTATTTCATTTTAATTCATCTCACTTTGTGTTTTGTAGTTGGTCAGCTGGAGATTCATGTAGCAATGCAATGTCCTGCACTAATTTGGGTAACTTCATTCTTTCATTCATTTTCATATCATTTTAGTTGCATCCCATGCCTACATTCTTTTCTATTCATTATTTCTCCATATTAGTGCATGGTACATTCATTTTCATATTCTGAGCATGTTCGGTTTACATTACAATGCACAAGCTTGATATTTATGCTAGTCATATCACTATCGAGGCTTGAAGTCAGCAACAAAATTCTAAAGCATAAACTGGGCAGCCATTTAGAGGCTACGCGAGAGCCTCTCAACAGCTAGCAAGTCAGAAATTTTGTTTTGCCATACTCGGGGTAGCCCTTTAGAGGCTACGAGAGAGCCTCTCAGTGGCCAACAAGTCAGTAACTTTGTTCAGCTACAATTGAGTTAGCCATTTAAAGGCTTTAAGAGCCCATATATAAGCCCAAGTTCTCTTCACGGCTCACCAAGCTGCAAAATCCTCCACCTTTAATCTTCACTTTCTCATTCGGTTCCCCCCTCAACTTTTCTGTTTGATTCTCAGTATTAGGGTAATCTATGTTGTGACTCTTTCCCTAGACTACTAAGCCGGATTTGAGGTTCTACGAGCTGTGTGTGCTTCTTGGGTGCCTTTTACTATCTGTCCCTCATCATACGTTAGTGCCTAGAAGGTGTTTGCTGAAATGACTTAAACACGAGCCACCAAACGTAAGAAGACTGTCGAAGTCCAACCGCCTTAAGGTGTGGGGGAAAGTAGTTCTCGCATAAAAAGGTTCAAAAATGCTGCTACTCAGGCGTGGTTCACCAAAGCTGCTAGACGCTAATTGGTTGATGAGACTACTATTCGATCCCTCTATTAATGAGCAATTCCAACTCAGTCCACTCTTCAAACAGTTCAGTTGGGAGGCTATTTTGAATCTGAAGGGTGCTTCTTATCCCGAGCTAGTGGCTGAATTTTATGTAACATGCTAGACCGAGGTAAAGCTTCACTTTCCATCATTGACACTATGGTTAAGGGCACTTACATTTTAGCCAATACTCACTATCTCTGTCAACTCCTCAAGTGTCCTAATGTTGGAAAATTGCTTTGATTTATTCCTTGTGAAAGTGATTATGTTCATGATGAAGAGAAGGATTGGACCCGAGAACACACTTTGGCTAAGTTTAATGTGCCTTTCAGTCAGAATAATAGGCGTCAAAACAAAGTCTTCACGAAGTACTTTGATATTCAACCTCGGTTGGCAATTTACATTCTTCAAAGGAATGTAGTACCGAAAAAGGGTGACACGTACACTGCTCGGATGCCTGACTTGTACATCTTGGACAAGTTGTTCTTTGGGATGCAAGTGATTGATGGCATTCCCTTGGCTTCCACCATCATTTATCAGCTTAGGAATGCCACTTGCAAACCTCGCCTCAAGCAGTGCCTCATTTTCCCTTTGCTTATCAGTCGCATCATTGATGATTTTGAGATAGATGTTATTGGGGAGAGTACTCTATACACTCAACACTATCACATCATTGCTGGGAACAAACTGATGCAATATGGCTTGGTTAAGCAAGGACTACAATGGGTTAATGATCGTCGCTGCAAATAAACTTTAGGTGGGGATGATGAAGCTGATGGTGCTGAACCCGAGCTTTTTGGAAGTACTCCTAGGCCACAGCCATCTACTCCTAGCCCCTCTATTTCTACTACCATTCAGCTGCCTCCCAGCTGCTGCCTTTCAGCGAGAACTTTGGACACAGCTGAAACATATTCGAACTGAGTTGTCTCCACATCAGCAGCAACATGCTTCCATCACTGACTATGTTAAGGGCCTTATGCAGTACACTGACTATCAGTTGGATACTATGGAGGCTAAGCTTGACCATGTTCTTTCGAACCAAGAGAAGGTTTTGAAAGCTTTAGCCGAGAGTTCAGATGATGATGATGATGCCCCGACCTAGTGATGGCTAGTTTAATTACCAAGAGTGGTGTATTTGCATACATTCCATTTCATGCATCTTTACATTTTAGCCTTTAGTTTTTAACTTTGCGGTAGTAGATGATATAATTTCATCCGGTACTTTTATGTTATATGTTGGTTTGTATAAACTCTGTTCTTTATGATTTGACCTCTCCTTTCCGGATTGCTATGCTGTTTTGTAGCTATTTTGTCTCGGATTTCAGGTAAATTACTCTTTCTCTTTAAGCAACTTTACCTTGCTTGGTTGCTTGCTACATTGAGGACAATGTAACATTTAGGTGTGAAGGCGGATGAATTCATTTTTGTGCTTACATTCTGTTTTCTTTAATTTTTGCATAGGTTTAATTTTCCAAAAATAAGAAATTTTTGCCAAATTCTTTGAATGATGATGCTTGAATTTCTTGATGGATACCTACTTGTCAATTTGATGGTTTGTCTAGGAAATCAAGTGCTTAGTATTGATGATAGAATTGATTAATCACTTTTTCACTTAGTTTCTAAGTGTGTTGATTTTTCTAATGCATGTTAATTCGATAAGGTAACCATTTTGTGCAAACTTGAGAGATTAATTGAGCTTAATGAGATTGCACCCAATCTCTTTTCCTTGATGAGTGAATTGATTGCTTTTATACGTACATTGTTTCTAGAACTTGCATTTATACCTTTTTAAGACTACATGAATGTGCGTTTGCATTGAAAATGACAAAGGCACCTAGGGATGAGTTTGAGCCAAAAGAACAACAATGGTAAAACAAATTTAGAAACCCTTTGAGCTTAATGTGATATGAATTGACCTTATTTCCTTGGTAGCCACATTAACCAAACAACCCAAGCTTTAAAAGAAAAACCAAGTTCTTGTCCCCGTTTCTTGAGTGGTGGAATTGAGGCTTGAATTCATAATTGTTGTTCTTGGTGATTGGTTAGCAAAGAAACAAGT
Organism: Microcos paniculata; assembly: GCA_030664755.1. Lineage (NCBI taxonomy): Eukaryota > Viridiplantae > Streptophyta > Magnoliopsida > Malvales > Malvaceae > Microcos > Microcos paniculata. Next base: position 10,168,626 of record CP131464.1, read on the forward strand.
GTGGGGGAAATTTTCCACTCATTGTTATTGGTCAAAAGAAATAAAAAAACAAAAACAAGGAAGATACTTAAAATGAAAGGAAAAGAAAGTGCCAAAATCAAAATTGAAAATGTAAAGAAAAAGGCATAATCAAAGAAAAGAAGTGTCTCCTTGTGCAAAAAGAATGAAAAGGAAGGAAAAGACCTTGACCAATGTGAATTTGAAGATGTTAATCAAGCCAAGCAAAGGGCTATTACATGAGAAATTTGCCCTTGAATGACAAGCTGAAATTTCATTATTCTTGAGATGTTTTTGTACACCTTTTCCCTTCCTTAGCAACTCACTCACCTTAGCCCCATTACAACCGAAATGAAAGACCTTTCGATTTATGTAGTCATGCATGTTTTAGTAATGGAGGTTAGGTGTAATTGCAAGCATATGGTAAACTTGTATGTGTAAGAAGTATGTGTGGTCCATTTGATAAATACTTAAAGGTGGAAGGACTGGGAAAACAAGGAAGAGTTACCTTGTCCATGCATATATGCATTGGAGATTGATACATGCTTGTGACTTCTTGGATTTGTGATTTTCTTAATTCTTGATGATCATTGCTAAGTGTCTATACATTCCTATGGAATTTATTAATTGACTTATGTGTTAATCTTGATTGAAATTTGAGTGTTGTTGTTTAAAGATGTTGATTTCAGTTCAAGATTCTATTTTCTATCCTTAAGCTTGTTTAAGGACAGACAAGGTTTAAGTGTGGGGGGAATTTGTTAGAGCTTAATTTGTTCATGTATTTGCATTATAATATGGATGAAATAGACACCTAGGTACTTTAATTAATCACAAAATGAGCTGTTTTCCAATTGTAGGTCAAATAATGGAGAAATTACAAATACATGTTAAAATGGTCCATTTTGGGATTAAAACAAAGAAGAAAGTTCGAGCCACTGAGAGTCTCTGACGCAGCCTCTCAATGGCTGTTCACGAGTTCAAAAGTCAGGAAGTAGAGACTAGCAATATAGAGGCTACGCGAGAGCCTCTCAATGGTTGATTCTGACGTGGTTAAGTCAGATGCGATTTTTGCGAGAACGGCTACAACAGAAAATTCAAACTTGAATTTAACTCATTCAAAGCTGCAAGATTTCTTCCATTTGCCAATTAACTAGGCTAAGGAGCTGGAAAAGACACAACTAGGCTAAGGAGCTGGAACAGACACATGTAACCTCACTTAACTTTGTAATCATGATTTAGGAAAGTGTAGATTAGTACATTTACATATTTTTAGCTAGACTATAAAAGTTAGCTTTTGGAATTTGAATTGTAACTTTCAGATCCAAGAAAAGCACGAAAATTCATTTTTCTCTCTTGTAAGAACTTAGTTCTTTGAAGATTCAAGAATTCTCTCAACTTTAATTGAGGTTTCTTCATCTTCCATGAGTGGCTAAGTACTTTTAATCCAATGTAGCTTGTAATTGTAATTCTTCTTCAATCAATGGTAAGATCTTGAAATTAAAGCTTCCAATTCTATTGTATTCTTCAATTTCCTGAGCTTATTAATCTTGGAAGTGTTAGAGATTAAGTGATTTTGGGGATTTCTGATGTAATGATGGCCACATTGCTTGGGTTTCTTCAATTCACTAGCTATTCTAGGCAATTTGCTATCCGTAATAATAGATTTTGCTTAGAATCGAGTAACAACCAAATCTTAGATTATATTTGGGGAAATTGAAGGGGAGAGTTACATGGAGATACACTGAGCTGACATGGCTCCAGTTAGCTAATATTGCTCTAGATCTAATGCTCTCTTGTGATTTAAACTTATAGCCGCAAAAGAATAGGTTAATTACAAGGGAAGATAGTAAGATTGAGTGACCGAGCTTGCTAATTTCAATGATTAAGGAGTGATCGGGTGATAGGCACTTATTTCTCTTATTTTTTGTTCCTTATCTTTGATGTTTTAACTGTTTATTATCTCTAACTAAGTTGTTTTGACTAATTTTATGTCTTAGGAACCTAAAAGGAAGCTTTGGAATAAAAGGTGTTTAAATCTGGAAATTTGAGATTTTTCCTGTGCAGATAGTTTGTAAAGATGGGCAGATTTGACATCCTTGAAGTCATTTTCTGAGTTCAATTCTTCAGTAAAGTTGTAGAGGACATCTTAAGCTTTCTGGAATGCTAAAGATCACACAAATTGGAGTTTGTTTGGGCAGTCAAAAGGTCAAAATACAGAGAGATCTAGAATCCCTGCGGAAATCTGAGATTAATTCCTATTTTGGGATTTGGAGCAATTTTAGGTTAGAGATGGACTTGAGCACGTCTTGGCTTACTTGGCCATGATTCTAGACATGTTATTGAAGATAATTAAGGTTGGCCCAAGTTCTAGAAAGATATGGATCAGCCCTTAAAGAGAAGTCCTAATTGGAGTAGAAAAACCCTTTAATGAAGCATGTGCATAGCATGTGGATTGTGCTATCTTTTCTCCTACTTGAAGAAGGATTTCTAGCTACTGACAAAGGCTTTATTTAAGCCTTATTCTCCACAAGATTGAAGCCCAATTATCCAAGTCCACTAAATGAGTTCTCGTACTTAGTTAATTCCTTTGTAAACACTTTAACCTAGTTATTATTTTTCTAGAATTAGGTTTTCTTTTCTTGCAAGTTAAGTTTAGGGGTTTTGACTCCTCTATATAAAGAGCCTTAGCCACCACTTGTAAGAGGTCTCAACTTTTCTTTCAGAGACCAGTCTCATCTTTCTTTGGGAGACTTTATCTTTGTAATTTTATTTTCACTCTATCTTTATGTTATTCTAATTTTCTTTTTCAGTTTTGAGCAATTCTGAATTCTTAGAGAAGAAGATTGTGAGGCTATTTTATGCTTAATGTCTTTATCTTTCATGTATTCTAAATTCTTCTATGCTTAGTGATTTATGATTGCATGTTTTTTTCTCTAGAAAGGCCTACTAGTTAATTAAGCATGTTAATTGATTGCTAGATCTAGGGTTATTTAAGCAAATAGGGAAGTTGATTGCTTCAATAGGAGAATTAGAGGAAAAATCAAGAGAATTGCTTTCACAGCCGGTGGTGAACATAGAAGATGATGATGGTGCAATGCCAATTGCAAAAGAACAGTAAGAAATCATTAAAGAGGAAGTTCAAGAAGATGAATTTCAACATGGTGTAACCTTTCAAGGAAAGGTAAACAATCAGCCCTTAAATTCAGATTTTACTAATGTTATTGTTCCTCCTTTTCCTTCAAGATTAGCCATGGCAAGAGAGGAAGCAAACAAGCTACCTCTTCAAGATATTGCACCAGTCCAGATTGAGACTTCATCACCAAAAGCAAGTGTGAGGGAGAATGCCTTAATAGTTCTACAAGGAACACCCCCATCAAATTATGGAGATGCAATTCTTGAAGCACATATGGATTGTGGTTGTCTTATTTATGATTCCTCGGAGATTGGAAATCTGGATTTCTTGGGTGTTGAGGGATTCCTTCAAAATGGTTATAAAGATGCCGAAATACTTGATGAACGGGTAGATATGAACCAATTCTTTAACATCCGAGAGGACAAGGAGAATTGTGGTAACTGATGGAAGCCAAGCTAAGGACATGCAAAGGATGGAGCAATCTGGGTCAACACAACATGATGATCCATTATACATTCGTGGAGGTCCAATAACTCGGGCTAAAGCAAAAAGGATGAAAGAAGCCCTTAATGGACTAATTCAAGCTGTTTGGGCTAAACAAGCAACAATAGGAGCTGAATTGGGCTTGTAGGAATCAATTGGTGTTATCAATTTAATTGAAGCATTTAATGGGGCCTAATTGTTGTTTTTGACCTAATTGTAGTTTTTGACCTAATTGTATTCTGGTTTTCCGACTTTGTTTTATTTTAAAGCTTTAGGAGATTTCTAGCTGATTTTTCTAGTGCCTTAAAGTTACATTCCTAAATTTTAGGAACTCCCTTATCTTTAGGAGTAAATCTTGCTGGAAGATTTATTAGGGTTTTCTTTAGCCTTTAAATTATGAATTCTTGTACTAAACTTAGAAGATTGGAATTTTATGAATTTGGTGAGATTATTCACTTGGTTTGTTCTTCATTGAACTTCTGAACTTATCAAGCTTAATTCCTTGTGGCGTTCTTCTGGCTTATCACTCTCAATCTCTTCTTTTTCTAAAGTGTGGTGTCAATTATCCTTCTTTATACCTTTTGGTTCTTGTTTCCCTAAACATTGCGTCAAGGTTTTTCTTGAGTTCTAAACTGATTTGGCTTTCTTGGAAACTTCATCCATCAACTTGTTCATGGGTTCCTAGATTCAATTTATAGGGTTCATATCAGTTGGCATCAGAGCTTTTGGTATCTAAATCAGTTTCATTGCATTTTTCTTTTGTTTGTTTCGTTCCCTTTGTTTGATTTGTTTCTTTCATTCTGAAAGTTATCAATTCTTGCAAATCTGGTTATTTCTTCTTTAACCTATCTTGTTTCACTTTGTTTCATTTCTTTGATTCACATACTCTCCAAATCTTATAAATCTGGTCAATTTGTTCTTTTCTTTGTTAATTGCTCTTTTTATTTTTCACATCTGTTCTGTTTAATTTGTTTCTTTTTTTTATTGCCTCAATTAAAAAAAAGGAAAAAAAAGAAATAAATAAAAAACGGAGAAAGCAAAAAGAAAGTGAAAAGAATCAAAAAACAAAGAAAACTAGTGGAGGCGTGATTTTGGCAAAAAGGGCAGATTTGATTTGAGCATCTTTTCTATCTTTCTTTGATTCCTGATCAGTATTCCTTTCTTTGAGTCTTTTTTGTTTCATATTTCTTCTCTTTCATATCGTCTCTATCTTTTATGCTTTTCCTTGATTTCTAATCGATTGAGTTTATTTGGGTAAGTTGGCTGGGCATTGCAAGGTAATTGCTCTTGATTAGATTTTCTTTAGTTCCTTAAAGAACTTGTTTAAGTGAATTGAGTGGTAAAAGGCAAAAGTGTTACCATCATAGTTTAAAAGCCATAAAAGAGTGAAACACACTTGAGTGTAAAAACACTTGTGAGGTTTTCTTTTCTTGGCAAATCTAATCTTTTCCAGACTACTATAATGGCTGAGGAAGGAAGGATAGAGACACTTGAACAACGCGCTTTGCGATAACACTTTGAGCGTATGGAGGTCAGATTGGTGAAATCATGGATAAAATGGAGAGACAAGATGCGGCTATTGCTGTTTTGTGAAGAAATCAAGTTCGTGAAGTTCCTAATGTGCAAAGGTGAGAAAGGTGACAATACCATGATGAACGTGAAGAGAAGGAAGAAGAAGATGATGACCATGATGATTTTGATCCGAGAGAGGCCAATAATAGATTCAATCATGATAGAGGTGGTCAAAGAGCAAGGAGGATAGGTAATTATGATCGAAACTTGGGGAGTATTAAAATGAAGATTCCACCTTTTTCAGGTAAGAATAATCCTGATGCATACTTGGAGTGGGAGAAGAAAGTGGAGCTACTCTTTAATTGCCACAATTACTCCGAAGAGAAGAAGGTAAAACTTGCTGTTGTTGAATTTACTGATTATGCTATTGTTTGGTGGGATCAACTTGTTTTGACTAGGAGACGAAATCGGGAGAGGCCAATTGAAAATTGAGAAGAGTTGAAGGCTGTTATGAGGAGGAGATTTATTCCAAGTCATTAGTATAGGGACTTGTACCAGCGATTACAAGGCCTAACCCAAGGATCCAAGAGTGTGGAGGAGTACCACAAAGAGATGGAGATAGCCATGATCACGACTAATATGGAAGAGGACCGAGAGGCAACCATGGCACGATTTTTACATGGCCTGAATAGGGACATTGCAAATGTGGTGGAGTTGCAACATTATGTGGAGTTGGAGGATATGGTACACATGGGCATGAAGGTTGAACGGCAACTCAAAAGAAAGGGTTCAGCACGGTTTGGACAGAATTCAAGTTCTTCTTTGAAATCAACTTGGAGCAAAAAGGAAGACAAGGCTGATTTTGTGAGCAAGTCCAAATCTTTTAAAAGCAAAGATGCTGGTTCTAGCATAGATAGAGGTAAATCTAACCCCCAAACTTCTAGAAATAGAGATATCAAATGTTTTAAGTGTTTGGGAAGGGGACACATTGCATCTCAATGCCCGAATAAACGAGTGATGATTTTAAAGGGAGATGGTGAAGTTGAGACTGAAAGTGAATCTGATGATGACACACCTTTGGAGGAGAGTAAAGATGAAGTACATCCGATTACTGGTGAAATCCTTGTCACTAGGAGAGCCTAATATGCAAGTGAAGGAGGAGGATAAAGCACAAAGAGACAATATCTTCCACACGTGTTATCATATCATGGATAAGGTATGTAGCCTTATTATTGATGGGGGGAGTTGTACTAATGTAGCAAGCACTCTTTTGGTTGAGAAATTGAATCTGCCTACTATGAAGCATCCGAGTCCTTATAAACTTGAATGGTTGAATGAATATGGGAAAATTAAGGTTAGCAAACAGGTGCTGGTTTCTTTTTCCATTGGTAGGTATCATGATGAGGTGCTTTGTGATGTTATACCGATGCATGCTAGCCACGTGCTCTTGGGTCGACCATGGCAATATGATACGAATACTATGCATGATGGGCGCACAAATAAGTATTCTTTTGTAATGCATAGGAAACCAATAACTCTTGTACCATTAACACCTTAGCAAGTTTATGAAGATCAAGTGAGAATTAAAAAAGAATGTGAGAAAAGAAAGAGTATGGCCAAACATGAGAAAAGAAAAAGTGAAGCTGAGGGAAGTGGTAAAAAGAATGGGATTGAAAATGAAAAAGAGGCTAAAAACACAAAAAAAGAGGAAAAAGAAAAGCCTCAAGAGTAAGAGAAAAAAAAACAAGTTTTTATGCAAAAGAAAGTGAGGTTAAGAGAGCTTTTTATTCAAAACAGCCAATGATTGTACTTTTGTACAAAGATGCTTATTTTAATACTAATGATCTTAACCAATCTTTGCCTAGTGCTGCTAAGTCTCTTTTGCAAGAATTCACTGATGTTTTTCCTTAAGAAGTTCCTGATGGTTTACCACCATTTAGGGGAATAGAGCATCAGATTGATTTCATTCCCGGTGCATCAATTCCTAACCGACTAGCCTATAGGAGTAATCCTGAGGAGACAAAGGAACTTTAAAAGCAAGTTGAGGAGTTGCTAGCTAAAGGATATGTGAGAGAAACTTTGAGTCCTTGTGCGGTTCCGGTTCTTCTTATGCCTAAGAAGGATGGAACATGGAGAATGTGTGTTGATTGTAGAGCTATCAACAAGATTACGGTAAAGTATCACCATCCCATTCCTAGGTTAGATGATATGCTTGATGAATTGCATGGTGCTTGTATTTTCTCTAAGATTGATTTGAAATCTGGTTATCATTAAATTCGCATGAGAGAAGGTGATGAATGGAAAACTGCCTTTAAAACTAAGTATGGTTTTTATGAGTGGGTAGTTATGCCTTTTGGGTTAACTAATGCCCCTAGTACTTTCATGAGATTAATGAACCATGTCTTGCATGCTTTTATTGGTAAGTTTGTTGTTGTGTACTTTGATGATATTCTGATTTATAGCAAAAACTTAGACGAGCATCTTGATCATTTACAAAACGTTCTAAGTGTTTTGTGTGAAGAGAAATTGTATGCAAACCTCAAGAAATGTTCTTTTTGCACTAGTCAAGTTGTATTTCTTGGATATGTTGTTAGTGCTAAGGGAATAGAGGTTGATGAAGAAAAGGTTAAGGCCATTCGAGAATGGCCTACACCAAAATCAATAACTGAGGTGCGAAGCTTTCATGGATTGGCTAGTTTTTATAGGAGGTTTGTTAAGGATTTTAGCACTATAGCAGGACCATTGACTGAAATTGTTAAAAAAAGTGTTGGATTCAAGTGGGGCAGTGAACAAGAATCAGCTTTCAATTTGATTAAAGACAAGTTAAGTTCAGCACCATTACTTGCTTTACCTAACTTTGCTAAAACTTTTGAAGTTGAGTGTGATGCTTCAGGAATAGGTATTAGGGCTGTTTTGATGCAAGAAAACCGACCCCTTGCTTATTTTAGTGAAAAGCTCAATGGGACAGCCTTGAACTACCCAACTTATGACAAGGAGATGTATGCTTTGGTGAGGGCCTTGGAGACATGGCAACACTATTTGTGGCCAAAGGAGTTTGTCATTCATACTGATCATGAATCCTTAAAGCATTTGAAGGGCCAAGGTAAGTTGAATAAACGCCATGCAAAATGGGTGGAGTTCATTGAATCTTTTCCTTATGTGATCAAGTACAAACAAGGTAAGGAAAATGTCGTGGCAGATGCTTTGTCTCGAAGGTATGCCTTGATCTCTATTTTGGATACTAAATTATTAGGCTTTAAATACATTAAGGATTTATATTCTTCTGATCATGACATTGGTAATGTGTTTGAAGCTTGTGAACATGCTGCCTTTGGTAAATTTTATAGGTATGAAGGTTTTTTATTTCAAGAAAATAGATTGTGAGTGCCTATATGTTCTTTAAGGGAGTTATTGGTTCGTGAGGCTCATGGAGGTGGATTAATGGGCCTTTTTGGTGTTCGAAAAAACATTGGATGTATTTATTGAGCTTTCTTTTTGCCACATGAAACGTGATGTAGAAAGAATTTGTGAGAAATGTATAACTTGCAAACATGCCAAATCTAGATCTTTGCCTCACGGATTGTATAGTCCTTTGCCTATACCAAATGAACCTTGGGTAGATATTTCCATGGACTTTGTTTTAGGTTTACCAAGGTCAAAAAGGGGTAATGATTCTGTTTTTGTGGTTGTGGACAGGTTTTCTAAGATGGCGCATTTCATTTCATGCCATAGAACAGATGATGCTAATCACATTACAGAGTTATTTTTTCGAGAGATAGTGCGGCTTCATGGTGTGCTAAGGAGCATTGTTTCAGACCGAGATGCCAAGTTCTTGAGCTACTTTTGGAAGACTTTGTGGGGTAAGCTAGATACTAAACTTATGTTTTCTACAACTTGCCATCCACAAACGGATGGGCAAACTGAGGTGGTTAATCGAACTTTGTCTAGTTTATTGCGTGCTATCATTCAAAAGAATTTGAAAAATTGGGAGGCTTGCTTGCCACATGTTGAATTTGCTTATAATCGTTCTGTCCATTCTACTACTAACCTTTCACCTTTTGAAGTTGTGTATTGGTTTAATCCTTTGACTCCAATCGATTTAACACCCTTACCAATTGATGAGCACGCTAGTTTGGATGGCAAAAGGAAGGTTGAATTGGTGAAGCAATTACATGAAAAGGTTAGGCAGCAAATAGAGAAGAAAACGAAACAATATGCTACTCAAGCCAACAAAGGGCGTAAGAAAGTGATCAATTTGAGGAAAGAACATTTTCCGTTGAAACGTCGTTCCAAGTTGCAGCCAAGAGGAGATAGACCATTCCAAGTCATTGTACGCATAAATGACAATGCATGCAAGTTGGATCTACCAGGTGAGTATAATGTTAGTGCTACATTCAATGTTTCTGATCTTTCTCCATTTAATGTAGATGATGAAGATTCGAGGATGAATCCTTTTGAAGAGAGGGGGAATGATAGAAGCCAAGCTAAGGACATGCAAAGGATGGAGCAATCTGGGTCAACACAACATGATGATCCATTATACATTCGTGGAGGTCCAATAACTCAGGCTAAAGCTAAAAGGATGAAAAAAGCCCTTAATGGACTAATTCAAGCTGTTTGGGCTAAACAAGCAACAATAGGACCTGAATTGGGCTTGGAGGAATCAATTGGTGTTATCAATTTAATTGAAGTATTTAATGGGGCCTAATTAGTTGTTTTCGGCCTAATTGGATTCTGGTTTTCAGACTTTGTTTTATTTTAAAGTTTTAGGAGATTTCTAGCTGATTTTTCTGGTGCCTTAAAGTTACATTACTAAATTTTAGGAACTCCCTTATCTTTAGGAGTTAATCTTGATGGAAGATTTATTAGGGTTTTCTTTAGCCTTTAAATTATGAATTCTTGTACTAAACTTAGAAGATTGGAATTTTATGAATTTGGTGAGATTATTCACTTGGTTTGTTCTTTATTGAACTTCTAAACTTATCAAGGTTAATTCCTTGTGGCGCTCTTCTGACTTATCACTCTTAATCTTTTCCTTTTCTAGAGTGTGGCGTCAATTATCCTTTTTTATAGCCTTGGTTCTTGTTTCTCTAAACATTGGGTCAAGGTTTTTCTTGAGTTCTAAATGGATTTGGCTTTCCTGGAAACTTCATCCATCAACTTGTTCGTGGGTTCCTAGATTCAATTTACGAGTTTCACATCAGTAACTTTGAAGATTTGCCAAGTATCCTTAAGTTCAACGTTCAAATGAATAATTTGCATCAACCAATCACTGCAACAACAATGGCTTTGGCCATCCTTGCAATAGATGGCATTGAAGATTTTCCAGATTTGCTTTCTTTTTCCCTTTTCTTTCTTTTTGTTATTTATTTATTTATTTATTTTCTTAGTATTTTACTTCCTTTCTACATTGAGGACAATGTAGTGTTCAAGTGTGGGGGGAGGATTTGGTAAACTTTTGTTTTCCTTTGTTAATATGTGTTTTTATTTTGTTTCTCATACTTTTTTTTTCTTTCTTTTATAAGGTTTTAAGGAGCTAAGAACATGAACAACATTTTGCTTAGGAGCTAAGTGGTGCCGCTTTCATCCTATAAAAATTTGTTGGTTTGCTTCTAAGTTTCAATGTACCTTTATTTTTTTGTGTGTCTAGTTTATTTTTTTATATGTTTATATAGGTTATTTTTAGGAAGATTAACCTTTCAATTGAATGCCAAAAGTATGATTTTTATGAATTTGAGCTAGTTAAGTATGATTGAAGCATGATATTGATAGATTGAATTGCTTTGCTTCTTGATGATCATAGTAACATGTAAGTTGATTCTATTGAGATAAGCATGCTTTTGAATTGGTAAATATTCAACTTGTGAGATTTTGAGCCTATTCTGTAGATTGTTGCATCCTCACAATCTATTTCTTTTCTTGAGTGATTATCCTCTTGATTGCATTACTTCTAGAACTTGCTTTGTATCTTTTTGACATTACATGTTTGCTATGCATACGCTTGAATATGATAAGGGCATCTAGGATTGCGTTTGAGCGAAATTAAGCCATCCTTCATTTAATAATCTCTTAGTTAACCCCTTGAACCTATGTGAATATTACTTACCTTTTTCTTTGTTTTACCCTATCCTAAAGAACATTGAGATTAAAAGAAAAACAAGTATTCTCTACCCTTGTTCTTAATTTAGTAGAGCTTTCTTACATATATTTCGTTCTTTGATAGGTGAACAAGGAAGAAGTGTGGGGGAGATTATGTGATTGATGTATGGCTGAAAAAAAACAGTGGAAACTTGCCAAGTGAAATTGAAAAGAATTAAAGTGTAAAAAAAAAAAAAGGAAGATTGAATGCAAAAGCATTGAAAAAAAAAAGACACTATATAAGAAAATTGGCATTGATTCCTAGTGCTTAAAAAGAAAGAAAGATGCAAATGAAGTTGAATCTTGGTGGAGTCATGAATTGTACCAAATTTTGGGCTATTGCAAGTTAAATCTGCCCATACTTATTCTTATATGCTCTACTAAGTTTTGAACTTTGTTTTGAATTCCTTTATCCTTTCTTTCTTAACCTACCCATGGCCCCATTACAACCTATCTTAAAGACCTTTTTGATTCATGCATATGTGTAGATTGGAGTAGTGGATATTAGATACATTGCAAACTTATGGTAAGTATGTTTTCAAGGGATAGTGAGTGCACCATTATCTATAATAAACACTTGAGTGAAAGAGTGGTTACCTAGTGAGGACTACCTAATTCAATGCATGTTTACTTAATTGAAGATATGATCATGATTACTTGATTGTTTTGATTGCATAGTGGTTTGATTTTGATATATTATGTTTTCTTGATTATTTAACTAAGTTCTTATTTATGATTCTTATGTTTTTGAAATTTGATTGAAAAAGGTTTTGTAGGTAATGTTTGTGGGTATCGTTCTGGTAAACCCTCAGGAGACTATAACTCCTCCTCTAGGGACACTTAAGGGTTTAAAGGCTTGTGTCACATGCTAAGTGCCACCGTGCACCTACGAAAGTGGAATCAATATCGTTTAGTTTAGTTTTTAGTTTTTCTTAGTTTGCTAAGGGACTAGCAAAGGTTAAATGTAGGGGAATTTGATAGGCACTTATTTCTCTTATATTTTGTTGCTTATCTTTTGATGATTTAAGTGTTTATTATCTCTAACTAAGTTATTTTGAGTGATTTTATGTCTTAGGAAGCTAAAAGGAAGCTTTGGAATAAAAGGTGTTTAAATCTGGAAATTTGAGATTTTTCCTGTGGAGATAGTTTGGAAAGATGGCCAGATTTGACATCCTTGAAGTCCTTTTCTGAGTTCGACTTCTTCATCAAAGTTGTAGAGAACATCTTAAGATTTCTGGAATGCCAAAGATCGTAGAAATCGGAGTTCGTTTGGGCAGCCAAAACATCAAAATACTGAGAGGTGCAGAATCCCTACTGAAATCCGAGATTAATTCCCTTGAAGAGATGTCCTAATTGGAGTAGAAAAACCCTTTAATGAAGCATGTGCATGGCATGTGAATTGTGCTATGTTTTCTCCTACTTGAATAAGGATTTGAAGCTGCTGAAAAAGGCTTTATTTAAGCCTTATCCTCACAAGATTGAAGCCCAATTATCCAAGTCCATTAAATGAGCTCTTCTACTTAGTTAATCCCTTTGTAAACACTTTAACTTAGTTAGTATTTTTCTAGAATTAGGTTTTCTTTTCCTACAAGTTAAGTTTAGGGCTTTTGACTCCTCTATATAAAGAGCCTTAGCCACCACTTGTAAGATGTCTCATATTTTCTTTTAGCGACCAGTCTCCTCTTTCTTTGGGAGACCTTTAGCTTAATAATTTTATTTTTACTCTTTCTTTATGTTCTTCTAATTTTCTTTTTCATTTTTAAGCAATTCTAAATTCTTGGAGAAGAAGATTGTGAGGCTATTTTGTGCTTAATGTCTTTATTTTTCATGTATTCTAAATTCTTCTATGCTTAGTGATTTATGATTGCATGTTTTCTTCTCTAGGATGGCCAACTAGTTAATTGAACATGTTAATTGATTGCTAGATCTAGGGTTGTTTATCCGGAATTGTAAGTAACTCTAATTGCAAGTGGCAAATTAGATAGAATTAAGATTCATACATCTTAGATACTTATCTATGGAGAATTTAGATGTAAATTAAATCTATGGTGCTAGTTCATAGACTGTTCATTATTGACTAAGATCTTTCTAGTGTTTTCATACTTTTACCTTCTTTAAATTTATGATGCTAGTTTCTAGATTGATTAGGTGAAAAGGGTTTAATAGCGAAGCTTTGTAGTACTTATTAAACTAGGACTAAGGAAAGATAGGGGTTAGTGAGAAGCTTTATAGTATTGCTACCTACGTCAATTACATGAAAAAGATAACGTAATTATTAGATGCCTACGATCAATTTCTCTAATCCAAGGGTGAAGATTGTTTTAAACTAAAGTTTTTTTATATTAATTATCTTTCTTTACTTTTGCTATTTACTTAGTTTAGTTTAGATTATAGTTTTAATTTCCAAAATCTATTTATTTTATTTTGTTTGCTTGCTTAGTTAGATTAGAATTTGTTAGGTTTTCTTATCGAATCCCTGTGGGTTCGACCCTTGCTACCACTATATTATAGTTTTAGTAAGGTTAATTATATTTTGGTAATTTACAACATATCAATAAGCTAAGGGAATCTTTAGTACCTCTGTCTATAATACACTATTCAATTGACCAATCATATATTTTGTAGACTGATGACCTAGCTATTTTACTTTTCCCTTGACTGATGGTGATGATTAGATGGATATTTTCTCTATTAATTGTTCTTCCCTTTATTTCTGTTTTATCTTATTCCTATTTAATTTACTTTAATAGTTTTATTTCTTCTGTTCATTATCTTTTAAACCCCCCATTTACATTTCTGTTCTTTTATTTTATATGAACAAAATATACTCAATATTACTTCTCTGTGGATTCGACCTGTGCTTACTCTTGACACTTAGTTTAGGAAAGTACAGAAATTTATTGTTTTGATTGTCTTGACGACAAACTATCAAACAACTTAGACCAAAATTGGTGTCTATGAAGGCTTACTTTCTATGTAAATTGATGGGGAAGCAGTAACATTTAATTTGTATAAAGCTATAAGATATCCTACTGAACCATATTTGTTCATTTTGTTGATGTTATAGGTAACATGGTTAGGGAAGTGGAAGAACTTGAGAAACAAGACACGCTTGATGTGGTACTTTCCAACTCAATCACTAAGAGAACTTGTGCTGCTATTGAATATGAGGGGACGGAAGAGTTGTTGGAAACAATAATATTTCTCGAGTCTCCTCCATCTAAGCTAGAAAAAGACAACATTTCTTATGTGGATTTGCCTATGCCATCACCGAAGTTAAAGCCCTCTATTACTGAGCCACCAAAGCTTGAATTGAAGCAACTTCCTCCTTATTTGAAGTATGCTTTTCTTGGAGATAATGAGACACTTCCGGTTATCATATCAAGTAAACTCACTGACCTCCAAAAAGATAAACTACTTAGAGTGCTTAAAGAGTATAAAGAAGCAATTGGGTAGACCATTGTAGACATCAAGAGAATCAGCCCATCTATTTGCATGCATTGGATTCTAATGGAAGATGACACCAAACCTTTAAGACAGCCTCAAAGGAGATTAAATCCTCTAATGATGGAAGTGGTTAAGAAAGAAGTCATGAAATTGCTTCACATTGCAGTCATCTATCCTATTTCAGACAGTAAATAGGTGAACAGGGATTGCAGTGGTTGAGAATGAAAAAGAAGAGCTTATGCATCGAAGAGTTTAGAATGGATGGCGACTGTGTATCAATTATCAAAAACTCAATGCAGCAATAAGAAATGATCACTTTCCTTTGCCTTTCATGGATCAAATGCTTGAAAGGTTGGCTGGTCGAGCTTTTGTTATTTCTTGGATGGGTATTCGGGTTACTTCCAAATGGTGATAGCTCTTGAAGATCAAGAGAAGACAACTTTCACATGTCCATTTGGTACTTTTTCTTATTGAAGAATGGCTTTTGGTCGTTACAATGCACTGGCTACATTCCAAAGGTGTATGATGAGTATATTTTTCGAGTTTGGAGCACACATCATTGAGGTATTCATTGATGATTTTATTATTGTTGGTGATTATGTTTTTTTACTCTTGTTTATATAACTTATCTTTGATCTTAGCTAGGTGTGTTGAAACAAATTTGGCGCTGAAATTATGAAAAATGTCACTTTATGGTTAATCAACGTATTGTCCTAGGCCATGTAATGTCTTCTAAAGGAATGGAGGTAGATAAAGCTAAGGTTGACAAAGTTAAAAACTTGCCTTAGCCCTTCTCGTGAGAGAGATTTGCTCTTTCCTTGGCTATGTAGGTTTTTATCGGAGATTCATCAAGGACTTTTCCAAGATTGCTGCTCCAGTGTGTCAATTGTTACAAAAAGAGGTCCCCTTTGATTTTAATGAAGATTGCAAGATTACATTTGACAAGCTGAAAGAAGCACTTACCTTTACTCCTATCATTCAGCCATCGAATTAGGAGAAGCCATTTGAGTTGATGTGCAATGCAAGTGACTTTACAGTTGGAGCTGTCTTGGGCCAGTGAGATAGAAAGGATTCATATGTCATATATTATGCCTCTCGTTTGTTGAATGAAGCTCAACAAAACTATACCATTATTGAAAAAGAACTCTTAGTTGTAGTTTTTACTTTAGATAAGTTTCGTTCATATCTTCTGGGAACTAAAGTCATCATATATTCTGACCATCCAGCTCTGAAATATTTGCTAGCAAAGAAAGAGGCTAAACCAAGGCTGATTCGATGGATTCTATTGCTCTAAGAGTTTGACATCGAGATCAGAGATAAGAAGGGAGTTGGAAACCTGGTGGCTGACCATTTGAGTCATTTGGTATGTAAGGAGGTAAGCTCTCCGATTGATGACTCTTTTCCGGATAAACAATTCATGCATATGTATGCCACTTTGCCATGGTTTGCAGATCTAGCCAATTATCTTGTCACCAAAACTTTCCCTCATGATATGCTTAAATCCCATAGAGATAAATTGATGTTCGATTTTAGGTCTTATGTATGGGATGATCCATATTTGTGGAAGGTTTGTTTTGCTTCAGTAATTAGGAAATGTATTCTAGAGTATGAGCATCATCATATTCTAGCTCATTGTCATGCATATGCTTGTAGGGGTCACTTCAATTCTCAAAGAACGGCTAGAAAAATGCTTGAATGTGGTTTTTATTGGCCTACCCTTGTTAAAAATGCTCATCAATTCTTCAAATCATGTGATAGATGCCAAAGAGTTGGTAAATTGAATTTTTAGGAATCAAATGCTTTTGCATCCCATTATTGTTTGTGAAATTTTTTATGTATGGGATATTGATTTCAAGGGACCTTTCCCCAATTCTTTTGGAAATTTATATATCTTATTGGCTTGTGATTATGTTTCGAAATGGGTGGAAGCAAAAGCTACCCATATTGATGATTCCTAAATGGTTGTACCTTTTATCATGTTTCACATCTTTTCTCGTTTCGGAGTTCCTAGAGCTTTGATAAGTGATCAGGGAACCCACTTCTGCAAACAATCCGTTGATGTGCTTTTTAAGAAGTATGGTGTCACTCATAAAGTTTTAACTCCATATCATACTTAAACCAGCGGTCAAACGGAAGTCTCTAATTGCCAAATCAAGGCCATCTTAGAAAAGATAGTGAACACAAATTGAAGAGATTGGAGAACTAGGTTAAATGATGCACTTTGGGCTTACTGAACTATCTATAAGACTCTTTTAGGCATATCTCCTTATCGGTTGGTGTATGGTAAGGCATGCCACTTATCGGTTGATCTTGAATTTAAGGCTTTGTGGGCTTTTAAATCTTGCAACATGAACTTGGATGAAGCTGGAAGTAACTGCAAATTGTAATTGCATGAATTGGAAGAAATTTGAAATAAAAGTTTTAACAATTCACTCATCTATAAGCTTATCGTGATAAGATTCTTTTAAGGAAAACCTTCGAAATGGGATAGAAAATGTTGATCTACACCAAGTTACATTTCTTTTAGCGAAGCTTAAAAGTATATGGCTATGACCTTTTGAAATTGTTTGTATTTACAATCATGGAGCCATTGAAATCAAAAGTTTAGCTACTTCAAAGACAATGAAATTGAATGGTCACTGGTTTAAGCCTTATTTAGAGAGTTTCCCTTCTCTTGGTGTGGAGAATGTGCATTTGAAGGCCCTTTCGTATAACTGATTTTGAATAAAGGCTAAGTCTAGCCAAAGAAAATAAACAAAGCTGCTTATTGGGAGGCAACCCAATCTTTATTTTCTTTTCTGTTTTAGTGTTTTTCATAATTAATAGTTTCTTGTTTTGTTTTTGTAGGTAAGTAGGCAAAATGGAAGCATTGGAAGGTTTAAAAGCTTCCATTAATCTTTTAAAGGAGTTCTTTTAACCTTATCTACATGTTCATTGCATTTATTTGATGATTATACATGCTACTTATTTATTTTCTTTTCTCATTTTCATGAGCATTTATACATAATTCTTTATGGTTAATCACTTGAGAGACTTTATCTTCATCATTGACAAGCAGTATAAAAAGTTTGAAGAACATTTGAAGCCTTTTGGGTTGTATTCTTTGTGGTGTGAATTCATTGAAGCATGATTTAGAATGTTTGGAAAGCTTGTGAAGATGGATTGTGCCCTATTTATGGCCAGCCACCAATGGTCGGCCGCTGCCAAAGAACCCAACCCGAAGCCCCTCTCTATTTTCGGTCGGCGCCTATTAAACCCATGAATGGCCATTTGACCTCCTCTCTTCTTCACACAACCCTCTATCTATAAATGGCCCACTTATCTTCATTCCTTAGCCATTTTTGCTTCCTTACAACCTCATTCAAATCCTTTGCACTGCATTAATATCTCAAACACTTTAAGCATCTAGTTTATCTTCAAATTGCCATCCTTTCACAAATTACCATTCCATTAAACACTTCACCATTCATCAAATCTCTCATCCTCACCTTACTTTGACCAACATCGAAGATAGATGGAAGTTTGAGTCCTGTTAGTGCCATTTTCGAATTCAAGTATTGGAGTTACAATTATGGTAGATTTTCATCTTTTCTTTGCTTAGTAAGTGTTTCTCAAGACTTCTCTTCACTTTGTTCATCATTAATCTTAAGTTTACTAGCAATTTGGTGTTGTTGGAACTAGAAGAACAAGCTTGAATTTGGAATTGATGATTAGGTGTTTGAATTAGTGCCAATTGATTGAATTAAGTTAATGGGTTTGTTGAGTTATTGCATTGGATTAGAAAATTAGATTCCTAGCTTTGTTAGTGCTTGAAAGCATGGTAATTGCTTGTTGATTAATGGTTGCTAGAATTGTGCCGACCAAGTGTTTGTTAAAATGTTCAAGAGAGTTAGCACATTGCACCAAAGCTAAGGAAGCAAGTTCTTCAATAGCCAAATCCATCTCCAAGAAGTCCAAGCAATCGATGAAACGTAAAGTGCTGGTTATTAGGAATGTTGAGAAAGATGAAGAAGAGTATGAATCAATTGTTTTTGGAAATGCCACTTGTAAAGATTGGTTCAATCTTCATAACACCAAGAAATTTGTTGTTGACAAGACTATTGATCCTAGCTGATGTGTTGTAAATCACCAAAATATAATTAACCTTACTAAAACTATAATATAGTGGTAGCAAGGGTCGAACCCATAACGATTAGATAAGAAAATCTAACAAATTCTAATCTAGCTAAGCAACGAAAAGAAAAGAAAATAAATAGAATTGGGAAATCAAAACTAAACTAAGTAAATAAAAAAATTAAAGAAAGATAATAAATACAAAGAAAACTTCGGTTTAAAACAATCTTCACCCTTGGATTAGAGAAATTGATCATTGGTTTTGATTCACTTACCTTAACATGCAATTGACGTAGATTAGCAATACTAAAATGCTTCTCACTAATCCCTATCTTTCCTTAGTCCTAGTTTAATAAGTACTACAAAGCTTCCCTATTAAACCCCTTTTATCTAATCAATCTAGAAACTAGCATCATAGATTTAAAGAAGGTAAAAGCATGAAAACATTAGAAAGATCTTAGTCAATAATGAACAGTCTAGGAACTAGCACCATAGATTTAATTCACATCTAAATACTCCGTAGATAACTAACTAAGATGTATGAGACCTTAATTCTATCTAATTTGCCACTTGTAATTAGAGTTACTTACAATTATGGATAAATAACCCTAGATCTAGTAATCAATTAACATGTTCAATTAACTAGTTGGCCATCCTAGAGAGGAAAACATGCAATCATAAATCACTAAGCATAGAAGAATTTAGAATACATGAAAAATAAAGACATTAAGCATAAAATAGCCTCACAATCTTCTTTTCCAAGAATTCAGAATTGCATTAAACTGAAAAATAAAACTAGAATAACCTGAAGAAAAAGAAAGAGTAAAAATAAAATTATTAAGATAAAGGTCTCCCAAAGAAAAAGGAGACTAGTCTCTAAAAGAAAATTGAGACATCTTACAAGTGGCGGCTAAGGGTCTTTATATAGAGGAGTTAAAAGCCCTAAACTTAACTTGCAAGAAAAGAAAACCTAATTCTAGAAAAATACTAACTAGGTGAAAGTGTTTACAAAGGAATTAACTAAGTACAAGAGCTCATTTAATGGATTTGGATAATTGGGCTTCATTCTTGTGGAGAATAAGGCTTAAATAAAGCCTTTTCCAGTAGTTAGAAATCCTTCTTCAAGTAGGACAAAAGTAGCACAATCCACACGTCATGCACATGCTTCATTAAACGGTTTTCCTACTCCAATTAGGACTTCTCTCCAAGGGCTGATCCACATTGTCGAGACGTTTTACCGCTCCGACAATAAATGACATGGCGTGAAAAATATTTGGGACTAAACAGTCTGAAAACAAATGGTGTCGCCACTAACCTTTTATTTTTAATAGGTGTGGTTAGTCACCTACTTGTTTAACCCAACATAAATCTAGAAAGATTACGTCAAGTTAAAGAAAGAAACTGGTCTACGAAAAAGATTTTAGATTCGTGAGTCGGTTACGCTTAGGGAAGGATTAGCACCCCCAAGACTCCCGGAAATCGGTACCACAAAAGTCTTGAAAATATTTTACTTGGGAAATAATAATAAAATATGCTTAAAATCATTTTAGGAAAAACATAATTTCGAATGTTGGAATAAATATTCCTTTTAATGTGGGACAAAAATCCCATTGAAAAGTTAAATCCAAAAATTAAAGAAAAAACTTAATGTCGGAATGAACATTCCTTTTAATGTGAAAATCCATAGCCCAATTTCGGATTTGAAGAAATTTCCTACTTAGAATAGAGATTCAATTTCTAACTAGGAACAAATATTCTTCAAAAAATCAAAGTCAAATTTAAAAATGAGGATAAATATCCTTTTGAAAAACAAAGGTTTAATTTTAATTTTAGAAAGTTTCAATTATGAGAATATTAATTGAAACCTTCTAGAAAACATTTTACAAAAAGTTGGGATAAACATCCTCAAATTCGTGTTTTGAAAATCACATTAAGAGACTCTAATTATGATTTCTCAAATTAAAATCTCTTAGAAAGATTTAATTTTAAAACAATATCGGAATAAATATTCCTTTTAATTTGATGAAGGGAATAGTTTGACAAAAATTTAGTTTGATAGGAAAATATTTTGAAAAATTAAAAAAAAAGGATAAAAGAAAATAAATATTCCCTTTTATGGAAAAAGAAATAAAAAGAAATAAAAATAAGAAAAGAGATTTTGAAAATGATTTTTTCATAAAATTTGGATTAATTTCAAAGGCCTTAATTATAGTTGGAAAATTAAGATCTCTCCAAAAACCTTTAAAACATGTTTTGAAATTAATGTTGGAATAAACATTCCTTTTAATTTAATTGGGCTTCTTAAACAAGAGATTTTCTTAGAATGAAATAAAAATAAAACATAAAATAAATAAAAATAAAAGATTTTGGAATTAACTTTCCTTTTTGTAAAAAGAAAATTTTTGGAGTTCATTTGCAAATTTTAAGAAATTAAAGAAAAATCATAAATGTGATGCATGCATTTTATGAAAATTACATGAAAAACACATTTTTTAATTTTTGAAGGGATGAAAAAATTCTCCCGGGCCCGATCGGACTCCCGATTAGACACCGAAAAAAATTTTCATCGGAGAAAACCTTCAGAAGCCTCGGACTCCCGAGACATCCTCCGGTCACCCCATGCATATGAATTTTTGAAAATCAATGTTCTAAATTTAATCACGCATGAATGGGACAAGGAAACATGGGTTAGTATATACATACACAATTAATTACACAATATGATATGGTAAGATAAATAGGACATGGAAATTTAAAATCAAATTTTTTAAGATCAAATTACATGGCAACTAATTTAACACAAATAAGTAAGCTTAATTTAAACAAACACGTATACAAGGTTAATTACGTAATTTTACACAAAATTCAATTCGTAATTAAACAAATACATATGCAAGGGCAAAAAGGTAATTTTACACACAAGATTAGGCTTTTTAATTAGGGAAATATACACGAAAAGGGAAAACAGTAATTTATCACAAGATATAACTGCTAATTAAACTAACATAACTATGAGGGTAAAAAGGTAATTTTACAAACAAGATTAAATTTTAGTTAATCAAATATATATTTAAGGGCAAAGAAGTAATTTGACAAGGGTCAAAATCAAATATTAAACCGAATTTATATTCTCTCAAACATAGTTTTCATAACTAAGATTACCTTTTATTTAAATAAATTTAAAATATTTAATTTTTACTGGCCTAGGTTTTATTTTTAATTAAACAAAAATATTTACAAACGTAAAAAAATGTGCCCCTTTTAGCTTAGGCTTAATCTTTAATTAAACAATCGAATTCACAAATTTAAAGGTACAAGTTTTATGGCCAAGATTTGATTTTCTTAAATTAAATAAACATATAAAATGTATTAATCAAGCTTAAAAACAACTAATATGAATATAAGATAAAGAAAAAAAAGCAACTTTTTCATAAAAAAATCAAACAAATAATCAAAAGAAATTATTAACTTCACTAAATAAACAAACAAATAACCAAAGTTAAATCCATAACAGCATGCATAGACTCGAAAAGGCATAACCTTTAATAGGTTTAAGATATGTTTTATACTAATAAGTGGTCTAATATAACTTTAGAACTTCATAAATCACAAGCATTATCATAAAAACAAACAGCTAACATTTTTAAAGACAAGTGAGCCATAAATAAATCATAAAGTTTGAGTTTACAGTTAAAAGAGAAACATGAGAGGCTATATAACATTGACTATGCAACAAATTTAAGCAAATTTGAATGAACTCATATAAACAGAGACAATCCAACCAGCACACATGTTCATGAAAGGAACAAAACTTCCATTGCTAAAAAAAAAAACTTTATACAGAAATAATACATATCAGACCGACAAACAATCAAGCCAATGAACAGGAGTAAAGTTTGATCCTTTTCTTACACTAACGGGTAACAATCAAACAAAGAAAAGAAAAAAAATATACTGGTCAAAGCTAGAAAATAGCTGATTTACCTTAAAAAAAAGGATTCTTCCTTAAAAATCAGAACTTTGTTTACAAAATAACCAAAAAAAAAAGCTCTTTCCCCTGTTTTCAAAAAGCCCAAAAAGAAAATAAAATAAAAGCCCTCCGTGCTCTCTTTTTCTGTTTTTGAAGGAAGGCTGAAAAACCTTCCTCTGTTCTCTCCTCTTTCCTCTCTTCTATATTTTTTAAGAAGCAGCTGCTCTCTCTGTGCTCTTCTCTCTGTTTCGTTTCTAACTAAAAAAGGAAAAAAGGGGAGCTTCTTCTATTCTATTTTTTCTTGGAGAAAACACACTGACTCCCCCCTTCTTTTTTTCTTTTTTTTTCTCTCTCTGTTTCCTTCCTCTCTTTATAGCCGAATGGGATCCAACGATGATTTTTTTTATTAATTGTGAAAGATGATAAATTATAATTGAGGATGGGTTGGCAATAATGGTGGATGGGCTGCCGAGAGGTGCAGCTGGCTGTTATCACATGTTGGGGTGGGGCATATGTGTTCGTCTCCCCTGATTCGCAGCAGCAATATTGGCCATGCTTTCATGTTTCTTTCAATGCTCTCTCTGCATGTCTCATATTGTGAATGTGAACCGTCCTTCTCCTCTGACTTCTTCACTGATGGGCTGCTGCTGCTGTGAAGACAGGCTACTGCTGTGGTTGTGGGACGGTGGAAGCCTTGGTTTGAGGCATTCATGGCTGTTGCCGTGGCTGCTGCTTTGTTGTAGTTGTGAAGGGTGAAGCATTTGAGAAGAATAGAAATATCCATGAATGAAAGGTATAGGCTGAGCATGATTTGGAAATGGATAAGCATTATTTTGAAGAATTGCCAAGTACTGGGTTTCATTGCCTAGCATGCTCGGGTAGTTGAAGCTCATGGGTGGGGGCTGTTACCATTTTTTCTCATTAGGCTTCTTCCTCTTGCAGCCTCTGGCATTTTTACTTTCTGTGATGGAAACCCCAGGGTGCTTTGTATTGAGATGAAAAGCAAGCCCTTTTAAAGTTCAAGCAAGATCTGCTCGATCGTTCAAACAGGCTATCTTCTTGGTCTGATGATGGTGAGGATTGCTGTAACTGGGTTGGAGTTTACTGCAACAACTTAACAGGCCATGCTTCCAAGTTGGACTTGGAGGCCTCCTTCAAGTCCTGACTATGCATCAGATGCTGAAATTGGAGTTTATTGGCGCTCCATGCTGAGAGGGAAAATAAATCCTTCTTTGCTCTCACTGAAGTATCTAAGTTACCTAGACTTGAGTCAGAACAGCTTTGGTGGCGTGCAGATTCCACAGTTCCTGGGTTCAATGCAGAGTTTAACATATCTGGACTTTTCCAAAGCAAGTTTTGGAGGAGCTCTTCCTCATCAGCTTGGAAATCTCTCACAGTTGCAGCATCTTAATCTTGGAGTTGATGGTTTTCGTTACCAGTTAGTTGAAGCTAGAAATCTTCAATGGCTTTCCTGTCTTTCTTCCTTGGAGTATCCTGACTTGAGTCGAGTTGACCTGAGCAAAGCCACTGATTGGCTGCAGGTAACCAACAAACTTCCTTCCTTGATAGAAGATTACATTTTAGGATCCTTATTTTTCTGAGGGAAAAGAGGCTTGATATCATTAAGCATTTGAATCAGGATTACAAATCATGGAGGGTAGAAACCCAAGCCATGCTTACAGAACATGCAGACTTTGCAATATCGCGAGCCAACTGATTTGCCTCTCTTCTCACATGGGAAAAAAGAAATAACATCAAATAATTCGCCCGCCATCCGAATAGCATCAAGCAAATATTTTCCCTCCCACAAACTGTGTTCCGCACTGTGTAACTCAGTAATGAGGGTGGCAGCATCTTCAACTTGTAGGAGCAGAGGCTTGACGACCCAGAAACGCCATCATTGCTCAGAAAACAGCTTTTATGCAAGGAGATCATGTTGACAGGAAAATATGAGAAGACAAAGGCCCTTGAGTCTCTCCCTCTCAGGTTGCTTTTCTCATAAGCTTCGGCGGAAGAGAGCAGCTGTTGCAGCTAGGAGAGCTGCCGCGGATGCCGCCGTGGTTGAGGACGACGCCTGCTGTGATGGTTGGCGCTGTGATGGTTACTGTGGTGCTTGCTGCCGTTCGTTGCTGCTGCTGCTGATGGTGAGCGCCGTGGCTGCATGCAGAGATATGGCTGCTGTTGAGCTTGCCAGCTCGGTGGAAGAGGTGGAGGTCGTGGCTGTTTTGTTACTGCTGGCCTGAGGGTGACGGTGCTCGGGGGAGGCCGTAGCGACGAGCTACCGTTGCTGTGGTGGCTGCTGCTGTCACCGTCTGGAGGTGATGCTGCTGCTACCGTGGTGAATGCTGCCGTGGAAGGGGTCGGTGATGGTGGCATGTACGGGGGGCTGGAGCTTTGATAGGGGGTGCAGGAGCTGGACTTGTTGGTGGCCTGGCTAGAGGTGCCGGAGTTGCTGGTTTTATATGGTAGGGTGGGAGCTGCTGTCGAGCGAGGCCATCGCTTTTGTCCTATTTGTTTTTCATTTCCTGTTTTGCATGATAGTGGCCCTGAAGCCAAGCATGACGAGATTCGTTCAGTGCATGGGGCTGCTAAGGAGGCACTGGTTGCTGCTGTTGACATGGTAGCTTTTGGGCTGCAAATATATATACATATATATATATATATTTGTATGTATAAATTTATATATATTTCGTATATATGTATAAATATACATATATGTATATATATATAAATATTCATATGCTCAGGCGAATATTTATACATATAAATACATGTACATATACACATAAAAAATATATATAAATATATTCATACATGTACATATCTGTATATATATATATATTTGCACTACAACTGAACTGACCCGGTCGACTTTTGGCCTGCTTAGCTTTCTTGCCTTCGTTCAAAATTACCTACAAGGTAATAAAATTAAAATTAATTAAGACGAAATAATAAAAACCAAACTTTAAAAGATAATAAAAATATGGAAATGACAAATCAATTAATTAATTAATTAAAATTAACTAATTGATTAAGATTAAAAAATAAAAAATAAGTGTCTACACACATTTTTCTAGGACTTGGGCCAAGCTTACATATCTTCAATAACAGGTCTAGAATCATGGCCAAGCAAGCCAAGACATGCTCAGGTCCATCTCTAACCCAAAATTGCTCCAAATCCCAAAATAGGAATTAATCTCGGATTTCCGTAGGGATTATGGACCTTGCTGTATTTTGACCTTTTGATTGCCCAATCGAACTCCGATTTCTACGATCTTTAGCAATTTGGAAAGCTTAGGATGTCCTCTACAACTTTGATGAGAACTCGAACTCTGAAAAGGACTTCAAGGATGTCAAATATGGCCATCTTTACAAACTATCTGCACAGGAAAAATCTCAAATTCCCATATTTAAACACCTTTTATTCCAAAGCTTCCTTTTAGTCTTCCTAAGACATAAAATCACTCAAAATAACTTAGTTAGTGATAATAAACACTTAAATCATCAAAAGATAAGCAACAAAATATAAGAGAAATAAGTGTCTATCACTAGCATTGATGCACACTTTCAAATTATTGAAGCCTTTTCTACATTAGGTTGGCAAGAAATTGTCAAACTGCATGGTGAGTGCTATCCTGAATTAGTGCTCTAATTTTATGCTAGCATTGAAGACAAAAAGGTCAAGCTCAATGATATCAAAACATGAGTTCAAGGATAGAAATTGAGATCACTCCACAATTCTTATCAAGGCAATTCAAATTTCCTAATAAGGGACTTCCTCCTGTTTTTGAAACTAAATGTAAATCTTATCAAGAAATAGACAAGCATTGGAAGATTACGAAAACTATCGAGAAGCTTGATATTCCTTATGCCAATGAGATTGCTTTCTGCAAGCATATGGAGATCTGAGTAAAACTTTCTACCTATTTTCTTCAATTCAATGTTGACCTAAAGTCTAGTGATTTTCATCAAGCTCGAAATACTGATCTCTATTTCTTGGATAGACTCCTCTTTGGGATGAAAAGAATAAGAAGATTCCTTTGGCTTCTATTATCATCCAAGCTATTGGACATGTTGTCTCCACTCACAAAAAACCAAGATGCCCGGTGTTTCCTGTTTTCATTGGTTAGATCATTCGCAAGATGAGTGTTGATGTGAGTGGTGTAAGAGTTTTTAAAACTTCTTCCAAGGACATTGTGGATGATACTAAACTCATAAGCTTCAGCTACTTCTTCAATGGTCATTGGTGGTCTAATCCGAATCGATTGACAAAGGATTGTGTTGCTCCACTCCGGAAGAACATGAAGGACCTAATGATGAAGAGGATGAGGAAGATCATGAGGACTGAGAACAAGCTCTACTTCCCGCATTCATTTGAATTAAGCCTGGCAGAGCTCTTTCTCAAGTTCAATTTCAAAATCAAGTGATTGATTGGATGGCGAGACAAGATAAGAACTATGAGGAATTAAGAGTTCATGTGGAAGACATTCGTGAGGCTCAATTGACTGATAGTGCCAAGGTTGATGAGATTCTCATTCTTCTCAAAGGGTAGCCACCATCTCAGTGATTACCACTTAGAATTTGCATTTTCTCGTGCATTGAATTTAGTTTCTGTTTATTAGTTTCCTTAGGACTATCTTTATATTTATGTTTATGTTTATTCGGATTTTATGGTTTGTAACTTAACCCCTATGTCTATTTTCCTTGTGTATAGCCTTCTAGGATATCGAATTCAAGGTAATATTGTTCTACACTTTCACTCATAACCTTGAATTCTTGTTTTCTACACACATTGGAGACAATACACTATTTAAGTGTTGGGAGGTGGATTATATATAATCTATTTTCAGGTTTATCTATTTCACTTTGTTACTAATTTTTGTGCTTAATTTTTGACCTTTGATCTTTGTGCTTAATTCTCAACTTTGATTTCTTTCTCTTGATCAATTGCTTTGTCAAATGTTTTGAGTAATGCTTGAGCTATGTTGTGGATTGTAATTGACTGAGTATCCTTTATAAGTAGAATTCATTGGTTGATTGAAATTTTGAAATGAGAATTTCTAGCTTTTCTAGATTTGATTCTAGCACAACCTTTAGAGTATCATAGCACCTTTAGTGAGTTTTTGAGCTTAAAAAGATTGCCTCCAATCTTTTTCCTTTAATGAGTGCACTTTTTATCCTCTATAAGCTTTAATTATAGAACTTGCTTGAAAGCTTTTTGGAGATTACATAAGACACATACTCACTGAATTGGCTAATTATCTTTAGGATTGAGTTTGAGCCAAATTAAGCAATCTCTTATGAGAAAACAATTGTAGTTAACCCTTTTTGAGCCTTATATGAATATCGTTTGCCCTTTTCTTTGTTTACCCTTATCCTAAAAAACCTTGAACTTAAAAGAAAAACAAGTATTCTCTACCCTTGCTCTTAATTAACTAGAGCTTACTTACATGTGTTTTGGTTTTTTGTATGGTGGACAAAGAAAGAAGTCTTTCTTTGATTTTGATTGATGGCTTGGAAAATAAGAAAAGTTGGAAACTTTGCCAATTGCAATTGAAAAAGAATGAAAGTTTCAAAAGAAAAAGAGAAAGATTGGCATTGATTTCTATTATTTGAAAAGAAAAGAATAGAAAAAAAAGAGTTGAATTTTGGTGAAGTGTTGAATCAAGCTCAAAGTTGGGCTATCACAAGTTAAATTTGCCCATATTTATGTTTAATTGCTCTACTAAGTCATGAACTTTGTATTTGATTCCTTTTATCTTTTCTTTGTTGAGCTCTTTTACCTCTGGCCCCATTACAACTTTCATGAAAAGACTTTAGCATTGAAAATTCAGTTGAGTATGGTTAGTTGAGTAGTGGAGATTAGGTTCACAAGTAAGCTTATGGTAAGAGAAGTCTTATAGGATGATTGGAGTGGCAAACCTAAACACTTTTAGGGTGAGGATGAGAGATTAAATGAAATTCTGCTCTAGTTGGTTGTGATTAGATGATAAACTAGGATGGTTAGGTTTTCTTTATTCTTCTTTTCAATTTGTTTTTGTTTTCTTACTTAAACTTCATTGATATATACTCATTCTTTTATGACTGCATGATATTGTTAGAGAGTTACTTTTCAATTCTTTTTAAATGCTTTTCAAAAGTTTTTTGCTTGAGGACAAGTAATTGATTAAGTGTGGGGGAATTTCTTACTTGCCATTTTGTTTATGCTTTTGATTGATATTCATCTTGATTTGGAGTAACTAATCTTCTAAACTTAAGCTAATTGCATGTCTTTCTCTTCGTGGGTGCATTTGAAAGATTGGAAGAAAAGCATTCAAAACCAAGGCAAGGAAGACGGAAAAGAGAAACAAAGAAGAAATAATTCTCAGTTATCAGCCGGCCCTAGCCCATATTATGGCCAGCAACCGCTAAAGACTAGTCGAGAAACTTATTCCATGTTTATGGCCAGCCACCGGCCATAGCAATGGGCGGCGTCGATTAGTGACGGGACGCCTCCAAAGTTGCCCTAATCCTGTCTTCTTGCATACAAATGCCTCCTAGCCGCCCCTTGATGTTTCTTGGACCAAAAGTTTAGCTAATTTAGTTCCAAAACAAGGAATATTCAACGAGAAGAATAAAGAATTGATTGGGCCAAAGAATTTCAAGATCAAAGCTAATTGGAAGAAGGTTAAAAGGAAGAAGAGTCAAGCAGAAGATTAAAGACCTTTAGAGATTTTGTAGGAGTTAGAAACCCTAGGTATATATATATATATATTCTTTTTGTAACATTTAAAGAGATATCTAGGGATAATTTTCTTCGTATTTTTAGAGCTTTTAATTTCCATGGTAGCTTAAACATCTTTTCTTCAATCTAGTGTTCAAGTGGATGCTTATTCAAGTATTTGTGAGGTTCGTTTATACTTAATCTAGTTTTATGCATAATTGTTCCTTAAATTCTTTACTCTAAGGTAAACTTGTTTGTCAGTTTATAAATCTTTTGTTTCTTTGTTTGGTTAGTGCACAATAATCAATCTTATGATCAAAAGTATTGCTATTCTTGTTTAAATTCGTGCTGGTTAATTGAATTTGATCAAGTTATAGGTAGCAATTGAATAGGATGCCCTATTCAAAGGAATTCAAAGGATTTATTGAGTAATCTATTCTGGGTAGATCCCTAATATTGATTAACTTATATTAATCTTGCTCTTTGTGCTTTCTAATTCTTGAAACCAGGCTGTTGGGGTTTTGGTTTAAGTATTATATTGAATGATATTTTGTGAAATATGAGTAACATCATATCTAGTTTTATGATTAATTAAATCATTGAGAATGCTATGTTTTCTTTGATTAGTTAATACAACTGTGTTAGAACCATATATCTTGATGAACCAAGGATCAAATATCTTATGAGCATCCCAAACACTAGGTTGATGATCTTTAATTCTGATTAAGCTCTTATTATCTACTTCTTTAGTTTTGTTTACTTATATTCTTGTTAATTCTCAATTTCAATCAAACCCCTTTTTTTATGTTTTCTTGTTTTGATGGTAAAAAGACAACTATAAGCTTTCTGTGGGATCCATCCTTATCCTAACACATTAGTTAGTTCAAGAGGAGGTTAATTTGTCAAGCACCATGACAGGCTTTGTCAATGGTGACACCAAGAATTTCACTGATATGGTCTTATCGAAGAAATAGTGAAATACGCACTTAAGACTAGTAAATTAGATGATGGAGAGTTTAGTGTGATCGATAAGAGTTCAACGAAGAAAGAGGGTGTGAACATCAATGGGTATGGAGGATACCAACAATAATATCAATACCAATAACAACAATACCAACCCCAATACCAACCACAGTAACACCAATACCGTCCCACTAGTTACATACCACCTCAGAACACCTACCAGTATCCTCCTCTTGGATATACATAACACTAAAATGATTACCAAAACCTAGTGTCCAACACCAGTTATATTGCTCCAATACCAAACACCCAAAGCTGGAACCCAACACCACCAAAGGAAAGGGACCAATTCACCCTTACTCCTATTACCTATACCCAGCTGTATGCCAAACTTTTGAACAACAAAATGATCGAGCCAGTTTAATACCTATCCACCTTATAGCCTCCATACTTGAAGTGGTTTTATGAGAACGCCACATGTGCTTATCACTCGGGAGCCAAGGGTCATAGTATTGAGAACTATATTAGGGTAAAAGTGGTAGTACAAAGCATCATCAATGAGGGTTGTCTGACTTTCGATGCACCACTGTTAGTCGCATTTTTATGATATTTTAATTCGTAATTATTTTGATTATATGCAACTAACTATCTAATTCTTATCTAATTCACTTCTTTTCATTTCGTAGGAGTCAATTGAGTGAGAATGATGAATTTGAAGTGAAAAGAAGCAAAAACAAGCCAAGTAGGAAGATAAGTGCAAAAAGTTCAAAGTGGAGGATTCTGGCAATTTGGATATATATAAAAGATGGCGAAATAACACCATCTTGGAGACTTCGGTTGTCCTTGTGTTCTTCATCAAAGTTTTAGAGGAATCTTGCGCTTTTCGAAATACTAAAGAACATCAAAATCTGAGTTCATTTGGCCCTTCAAATGTTGATTTTACTAAAGACTGTCTTTTTTAGCCGAGGCTAGTTGGGGACCAGGTGTTGGACCAACCGGTGCTGGCTGTGGCTGTACCAAACAAAGAAATAAATCTGCCCAGACCTGACCACTGGGTCCTTGACCACCAGGAGCCATCTATCATCGAGATTTACACTATATTGAGATCTTTTGCTACTTTTGGCCTTTGGACACCCTTTGGTTGGCCTTTGATCTTTCTTAATCATCAAGACTCATCAATTGATGCCCAAAAGCAAGGAAAATTCAAGAAGAAGTTGGAATTTATTGAAACTTGGTCATCAAGAATCAATCAATGAAGGAAGAGGGTTGAAGCACAAGAAAGAGTTCTCCTAGATTCTTTAATAGATTAAACCTAGCCCTTATAAATACTCTTTATTTGGGAAAAACCCCAACTTTCGACTTATAGTTTATTTTTAGAATTATTGTTTTATTGTTTTATGAAAGCTTAAACATATTGTCTCCGACCGAGTGTTCCAAAAGGATGCTCTTCAACTATTTATGAGGTTTCTTACTTCTAGGTACTTTACTTTGCAATTATTCTTTGATTTCTTTATTTTATAGTAAATATGCTTGTTTATTTACTTGTCTATTGCTTATGCTTTTGGTTAAGGCCCCATAATCACTTGTTTATGCAATTGACTTACCAATCTCCATTAAATCCATGCTATTTTAGGGTTTGGAAGAGATATTAGTGGAACTTGAGTAGGACTCCTTACTTGATGGGAATTCAAAGGGAATATTTAAAAGATTCATGCTGGATGAATCTCTAATAGTGATTAACCTATATAATCTTGTTCTTGATGTTTCCGAGCACTTAAATTCTCGTTGTTAGGGTTTCGGGTTAATGTTAGATTGAAAGATTTGATATGAAACTTGAGTGATCTCATCTCTAAGGCTTAGGATTACTATAATCAGTGAGGAATCAGTGAGGATGCTGGGTTTTCACTTGATTGGTAAATACAATTGTGATTTAAACCCATCTTTTGATGAACCGATGATCAATTAGTTTGTAAGCATCCCTAAACACTAGGTTGGAGGTCTTTAACTATATAGTTTGTTTAGTTTAATTGATATTTTCCGTTTGCTTGTTATTTCATAACCCCTCATTTTTGTTGTTTTTGTTTGTTTCATTTGTGAAAGTATTGATAAATCAATGTGGTTCTCTATGGGGTCGACCCTTGCTTCCTTAGCTACATGTTAAAGTAGTAAGGTTTTTTATTTTTGATAGCATTGCAACAAGCTCATCAACCACCAAATGTGGGCGTAAACCCTCTCCATAATCACAGGGGCAATTGGTGAACATGCTTGATAATTAGTCAGTTTATGTTAAGAGGAAAGTGAGAGAAATTCTTAGCCCAATAGAGGTCATATATCAAGCTTACTAAAGGCCCAAATGATTACACCTTTGAAATGTGAAGGCCACGAGATTCAACATTGTGCCAAATTCGGAAGAATCTTCAAGTTATGATGGATGCCGGTTTGCTTGGGTTTTATGTGAAGAGAAAAGAAGTTGCCCGATATCTGTTTGATGAATGATGAAAATGGGACGGTATCTATACCTCAAAAGCCTAGCCTTACCATACCTATAGCCTCGCCAAAACTAAGCCTGACAATTCCAATGACCCCAAATTCAGCATTGAATATCTCCATACTAAAACCAAGCGTCACAATTCCAATAACCCCTAAACAAATGTTGAATATCCCGTACTGAAACCAAGCCTGAATCTGAAGGTATCAACCCCATTTCCTTATCAGAGTGATAAAGAAGGACCTTAGAGGTATGAGAATTCAGTGCAACAAATGACTGCTCATGTTGAGGAATTCGAGTTGATGAATATTTCTAGAGTTTGGGGCATAACCATAAATGGCAGATACTATTCCCCGGATTTGTCTACTATTGTGCATAAAGAGAAAGGAAAGAACAGGGAAAGAAATGATGAAGTTGTTGCCTCACATGGTAAAGAACTAGTGAAAGAAGTAGAATAAGAAGTAATCAAAATGATAGATGAAAACGATGCCTGGGAATTTTTGAAATTTATCATTATCCAAGATTTCTCTGCTAGCTCTATTGTTGAACTTTGAGGCACATCAAATTGCTCTACTATGAATCCTAAACCAATCTTATATGCCCAAGAATATTACCATTGCCAATTTAGAACACATTGCCAGAGGTATCACTATGACTGATTACATCTATTTCACTGTTGAAGAAATTCCTCTTGGAGGTTGGGGTAATTACAAGGCAGTGCACATTACCATTCGATGCAAGGATCATATGGTGGCTAAAGTGTTGATCAAAAATGGGTCCGCTCTAAATGTAATGCCACTTCATACATTGATGAAGTTGCCAATAGACCAGTCTGTTGGTGGTAAGGGCATTTCATGGCACACGGAGGGAAGTTATTGAGAGGCTAACTATTCTGGTAAATGTGGGACCAGTTGAATTCAAGGTCATGGATATTTCACCAACTTATAGTTGTTTTTCAAGGCACCTTTGGATCCATATGATTGACACTGTTCTTTCTTCTCTTCATCAAAAGATCAAGTTTAAAGTTGAAAATTTCTATCTCTAGAGAAGAAGATATCATGGTAATGTAGCCTCCATACACCTTATATCGAAGCTCCAGAAGAGGCGGCATATTGCTCTTTCAAATTATTTGAGATTGCTGAGGTAACATGGGTAAAAGAAAGGTTTGAAATACCCGAGCCACATTTTTCTAATTGTTTGAATATATAAGTCAATATGACTGTTGGGAAAGGTTACTAGGTCAAAAAAGGACTCGAAAAATATAGACAAGGAATCCATGAGCCTATTGTTCTTTCGAAGGCGGAGCCCACCTTTGGACTGGATATAAGCCTTCCTGGAAAAAGAAGTTCGAGGCAAGAGAGGAAAAGAAGCACAAGCGCATGGCCACATTAAGAGGAGGAGAACATGAGTCTAAGAAACTAAAGATTCCACTATTGAGAGATAGCTTTGTTTTTGCTAGGAAGATGAACCTAAAAAAATCAGCTGTTGAGCTTGAACAGTCACTAAAGGAATTGTCTATAAGCATGGTAGAGAAAAGGGAATCAAGTTATGGAGCGTTGATTCATTGATTGGCATTAGGGACAGATTTGAATAATTGGGAAGCCTTTGAGATGCCAGTCAAATTGTCAAACTTGAACATGTAATTTGTTAAGCTTTGAGCACTCATTTTATTCTACACTTCTGCACAAGACTGTTGGTGGTTGATCTTTATATGTTAAGGACTTTACTTTCATGTTTGCTCTATCATTCATGATTTTGATGTTACATACTCTTAAACTCTCAATCATGTACATATTTCATACCATAATTCTATTCATTAATCCTCATGCTTTCTTCTATATATTTATCTCACCATTTTATTTTATTCATGGATCAAATACATATATGTATATATTAATATATATTCCTTTATTGTCTCTTGATGTGTACCCCGTAAATTGAATCTAGGAACCCACGAACAAGTTGATGGATGAAGTTCCCAAGAAAGCCAAATCAGTTTAGAACTCAAGAAAAACCTTGAGCCAATGTTTAGAGAAACAAAAACCAAAGGTATAAAGAAGGATAATTGATGCCACACTATAGAAAAGGAAGAGATTGAGAGTGATAAGTCAGAAGAACGCCACAAGGAATTAACCTTGATAAGTTTAGAAGTTCAATGAAGAACAAACCAAGTGAATAATCTCACCAAATTCATAAAATTCCAATCTTCCAAAGTTTACTACAAGAATTGATAATTTAAAGGCTAAAGAAAACCCTAATAAATCTTCTAGCAAGACTTATTCCTAAAAATAAGGAAGTTCCTAAAATTTAGGAATGTAACTTTAAGGCACCACAAAATCAGCTAAAAATCTCCTAAAAATATTCAAATTGTAATAAAGACTTCTGATTTTACTTAATGAAAATCAATCAGGCCAAATAGACCACAAATCAGGCCCATTAAATGCTTGAATTAAGGGAATAAGGCTCGTTGATCTCTCCAAGCCTAATTTAGATCCTTTTGTTGCTTCTTTGATCCAAACATCTTCAATTAACCCATTAAGAACTCCTTTTATCCTTTTTGCTTTAACCTAGCTATTATACCTCCAACAATGTGTAATGGATCATCAAGTTGCATGGAATCAGATCGCACCATCCTTAGCATGTTCCTAGCTTGGTTCCCATCATTCCCCCTTTCCTAGAAAAGATTCGTCCTCGAATCTTTATCACCCAACAAAGTCTTCCAAAGGTAGCTCAAAAACTTGGCATCATGATTAGAAACAATGCTTCTTGGCACTCCATGAAACCAAACTATCTCACAAAAGAATAAGTTACGAATGAAAGTATGCTGATGCTCCATTCCTCCAAGTAGGGATAAACCATCATGATGTTTATTTAGAAAGACATCAACAAGTTCCTGCAAAAGAGATATAGAAACACTAGACAAAGAAGGGTTAAGGTTGTTTGTATTAAAATAAGCCTCTTTGTACAAAAGTACAACCAGTGGCTGATTTGAATAAAAAACTCTCTCAACCTTACTTTCTTTTGCATCAAAACTAGATTTTTTTCTGTCTTGCTCTTGAGGCTTTTCTTTTTCTTCTCTTTTTGTGTTTTCAGCCTCTTTTTCACATTCAATCTCATTCTTTATATCATTTTCTCAACCTCATTTTTTTCATTTTCACATTTGGCCTCGATCTTTTCTTTTTCACATTCAGCCTCACTCTTTCTTTTCTTACATTCGGCCTCACTCTTTCTTTTCTTACATTCGGCCTCACTCTTTCTTTTCTCACATTCAGCACCACTCTTTCTTTTTTTCAAATTCATTTTTTATCCTCACTAGATCCTCCTTCTCATTAGCCCTAATAATGGCTACCTCCATTGGATCAGTCTTGCCAAAAAATGATGGAATTTTCATTTTAACACTCCCCAAGTATTGATCATAATTATCTATCCTCCTCCTTCGACCATTTCTTTCGTGACCAAATTTATGCACATTAGGAATTGCAAGAACTTGATTCCTATACAAAACAGCAAGGGCAGCATCTCTTCTTTCCATTTTGTTCAAGATTTCATCAAATCTAACTTCCATATGCTCAAAGTGTTGTCTCAAAACTTGTTGTTCAAGTGTCTCGACCATTATCCCAATCTGGAAAATATAAGATTTGCAAGAACAGAAAACCTCACAAGTGTTTCACTCAAAAGTATTTCACTTTTTTTCTGGCTTTTAACAAAAATGTAACCACTCTTGCCTTTTACCATTCAATTCACTTCAATTAGTTCTTCAAGGAACTAAAGAAAATCTAATCAAGAGCAATTATCTTGCAATGCCCAGCCAACTTACCCAAATAAAACTCAATCGAATAGGAATCAAGAAAAAGCATAAAAGATAGAGAGGATATAAAAGAGAAGAAATATGAAACAAAAAAAAGACTCAAAGAAAGGAATACTGGTCAGGAACCAAAGAAGATAGAAAAGGTGCTCAAATCAAATCTGTCCTTTTTGCCAAAATCACGCCTCCACTAGTTTTCTTTGTTTTTCGATTCTTTTCACTTTCTTTTTGCTTTCTCCTTTTTTTCTTTTATCTATTTTGTTTTTTTTCTTTCTTCTTTTTTTTTCAATTGAGGCAATAAAAAAAACAAACTAAACAGAACAGATATGAAAAAATAAAAAGAGCAATTAACAAAGAAAAGAGCAAACTGACCAGATTTATAAGATTTGGAGAGTATGTGAATCAAAGAAACGAAACAAAATGAAACAAGAAAAGTTAAAGAAGAAATAACCAGATTTGCAAGAATTGATAATTTTCAGAATGAAAGAAACAAATCAAACAAAGGGAACGAAACAAACAAAACAAAAACGCAATTAAACTGATATAGATACCAAAAGCTCTGATGCCAACTGATGTGAACCTCGTAAATTGAATCTAGGAACCCACGAACAAGTTGATAGATGAAGTTTCCAGGAAGGCCAAATCAGTTTAGAACTCAAGAAAAACCTTGACCCAATGTTTAGAGAAACAAGAACCAAAGGTATAAAGAAGGATAATTGACGCCACACTCTAGAAAAGGAAGAGATTGAGAGTGCTAAGTCAGAAGAACGCCACAAGGAATTAACCTTGATAAGTTCAGAAGTTCAATGAAGAACAAACCAAGTGAATAATCTCACCAAATTCATAAAATTCCAATCTTCCACAGTTTACTACAAGAATTGATAGTTTAAAGGCTAAAGAAAACCCTAATAAATCTTCCAGCAAGACTTATTCCTAAAAATAAGGAAGTTCCTAAAATTTAGGAATGTAAGTTTAAGGCACCATAAAATTAGCTAGAAATCTCCTAAAAATCTTCAAATTGTAATAAAGACTTCTGATTTTACTTAATGAAAATCAATCAGGCCAAATAGACCATAAATCAGGTCCATTAAATGCTTGAATTAAGGGAATAAGGCTCATTGATCTCTCCAAGCCCAATTCAGATCCTTTTGCTGCTTCTTTGATCCAAATATCTTCAATTAACCCATTAAGAACTCCTTTCATCCTTTTAGCTTTAACCCAAGCTATTATACCTCCAACAATGTGTAATGGATCATCAAGTTTCATGGAATTAGATTGCACCATCCTTAGCATGTTCCTAGCTTGGTTCCCATCATCTCTTTACTCCTAGGACCTTATAAATGATGAATGCAAGGACAACAATGATGGTTCACTCGAGCCTGACTTGGACTGGTTCATTAATATAGATGACCTTGATGATAATAATGATGATGATTTCTCTCTTCCCCTAACCATATGAGATTGATCGAGCGAGAAGAAAAATATATCTTACCTTACAAAGAAACTACTTAATTGATCAATTTAGGTGACGATAATGAAAAGAAAGAAGTCAAAATCGGCACCTTCCTGATGCTGCAACAGAAAGAGGAATTAGTGTCACTACTCAAAGAGTACGCCGAGGTCTTTGCTTGGTCCTACCAGGATATACTGGGTCTGGATACGGAGATTGTGGTACATAAATGCCAATCAAGCCTGAGTTCAAACCAGGGAAATAGGAATTGAAAAGAATGAGACCTGGATTGTTACTAAAGATCAAAGAAAAGGTGAAGAAACAATTAGTTGCGGGATTTTGGAGGTGGCCACTCATCTTGAATGGGTAACAAGTGTAGTGTCGATCTCAAAGAAAGATGGGAAAGTACAAATGGGTGTAGACTATCGAGATGTCAACAAAAGTAGTCCAAAAGATAATTTTTCGCTACCCCACTTGACACTTTAGTCGACAACATGGCTAAGCATGGAACATTGTCTTTCATGGACGAGGGTTTAGGGTATAATCAAATTAAAATGGCTTTAGAATAGAAGGAAAAGACCGTTTTCACCACCATGTGGGGCACGTTCCAATATAATGTGATGTCTTTTAGTCTCAAGAACAATGGGGCAACTTATCAAAGAGCTATGGTAACTCTCTTTCATGATATGATGCATAAAGAGATAGAAGTATATGTTGATGATATGATTGCCAAGGATCGAAATCCGGACGAGCATATGATTGGTCTGACGAAGCGGTTTGAAAGACTATGCAAGTATCAGTTGAGATTGAACCTGGCCAAGTGTACTTTTGGTGTTACTTCGGGGAACCTACTGGGATTTATTATTAATCAAAGGGGTATCGAGGTAGGCTAAGATAAGATTAAAGCTATTCAGAATTTTCCACCTCTAAAACCTCAAAAGGAAGTAAGA
This sequence comes from Microcos paniculata, assembly GCA_030664755.1. Classification (NCBI taxonomy): domain Eukaryota; kingdom Viridiplantae; phylum Streptophyta; class Magnoliopsida; order Malvales; family Malvaceae; genus Microcos; species Microcos paniculata. The sequence goes on from CP131464.1 coordinate 10,207,778, forward strand.
GGATTCTTTAAAAGATTGATCTATATCTCCCACTTCATTTCTCTGTTGACTACAAAATGTGACTCGATTTGCAAGCTCTTAAAGAAGAATAGTATGGGAGATGGGATAAGGATTGTTAAAAAGCCTTTGATATGGTTAAAGAGTATTTGTCGAACTGTCAGTGTTAGTACCTCATGTGCCTGATCGACCTTTGATTTTGTATTTGACAGTGTTGAAAAACTCAATAGGTAGTGTACTAGGGAAACATGATTAAATTGGCAAGAAAGAAAAAGTAATTTACTATGTCAGTAAAAAGTTCACGTAGTACAAAGCCAAGTATTCCTAGATAGAAAAGATATGCTGTGCATTGGCATGGACGACTCAGAGATTAAGGTAGTACATGTTGTATAACACCACCTATTGATAGCTAAATTGGATCCGATTAGATTCCTTGTTGAGAAACCTTAGTTATCAGGATGGTTAGCTCGTTGGCAAGTGCTGCTGTCAGAATATGATATAGTATATGTCTCCGAGAAAGCTATCAAAGGAAATGCTATCACTAAATTTCTAGCCGATATAGCAGTAAAACATTTTGAACCCGTTAAATTTGAGTTTCCTAATGAGGATTTGAAGGTAATTTTCCACATGGAGTCAGAGGAAGAAAGGAGATGGAAAATGTATTTAGATGGGGCATGGCGCAGAATAGAAGCTGTACTAATATTTCCAGATGGAGATCAATATTAAGTAACGGCAAGACTTGACTTCGACTGCACAACAATTTGGTAGAGCATGAGGCTTGCATCTTAGGAATTTAGATGGCAATAGAGAGGAAGATTAAAGTTCTAGAAGTATACAAGGAATTTGCTTTGGTGATATATCAACTCAGCGGTGACTAGGAAACACGAGACTCAAAACTGATCCATTATCACAAGTACATCATGGAATTGATTGAGCAATTCAAAGAAATCAACTTTCACTACCTACATAGGGAAGATAACCAATTGGCTGATGCTTTGGCAACTTTGACCTCGATGTTCAAAGTTGATAAGGGAGCCAAAATCGAAGCAGTAAAGCTAGACATGAAAACTTATCCGGCATATTGCATGAGTGTTAAGGAGGAAGTTGATGAAAAACTATGGTTTTACGACATTGTTCAGTATCTTAAGTATCAAAAGTATCTAGATCAGGCCATTGAGAATGACAAGAAAGTTATCCAGAAGATATTGGCAAACTTCTTTTTAGATAGGGAGATCCTTTATAAGAGAAGTCGAGATTAGGTGATGTTGAGATGTGTAGAGTCAAAGGAAACATGGAAGATTCTAGAGGAAGCTCATAATAGGATTTACAGAACTCATTCTAATGTACATAGGATGGCTAGGCAGATTATGAGATTGGGATATTACTGGTTAACTACGGAGAGATATTGTATAAATCATATAGGAAACGCCATAAATGTCAGATATATGCCGATCAGATCCACATGCCACCTAATCCACTATATGTCATTTCTTCTTGGTGGCCTTTCTTAATGTGGTGCATAGATGTGATTGGGGCGATCTCACAAAAAGCTTATAATGGACATTAGTTCATTCTAGTAGCCATCAATTACTTTACCAAGTAGCTTGAACCTGTTTCTTATGCAAATGTAATACAATCAATGGTCAATAAGTTTGTAAAGAAAGAGATCATCTGCCGATACGGGTTACCAAAAAGAATCATCATTGACAATGCCAAAAACTTAAACAACAACATGATGGAGGCAATGTGCTCTCAATTTAAAATCAAGCACAATATTTGACCTCTTACCAACCAAAGATGAATTGAACAGTTGAGGCAGCAAACAAGAACATCAAAAAGATAGTCAAGAAGATGACAGTGACCTATAAAGATTGGCATGAGAAACTTCTTTTTGCTTTACATATGGTTGCCGTACTTCTACAAGAACATCCACAGAGGTATCTTCATCTTCTTTGGTTTATAGAATTGAAGCAGTAGTGTCAATTAAGGTTGAAATCCCACCTTTGAGAGTACACAGAGAAGTAAAGCTCTAAGAGTCAGATTAGGTGCGAGAAAGCTTTGACCAATTGAACTTGATTGAAAAGAAATGGCTCAAAGCATTTTTCCATGGTCAATTATATCAGAAGAGAATAATGAGTGCATATTATAAGAAGGTATGTCCATGCGAGTTTACAAAAGGAGAACTAATATTGAAAAAAATTCTACCTACCTATATTGTCACACCCCGACCCATACAGGCCTGTCACGTGGCAACCGTCACGTTACCTCAAAGTACATGCTAACCAGTCACGCACCTGAAGCACCACATGGCATAAAAATGGATATCATCGCTGCAAAACAACTAAAATTTTTATTAGAAATCATTTAATAAAACAATTAACTTTAAAGTAATACCAGTGGACTATTTTAAAAGAATATCCACTGATGTGTCGTTAATCACCAAAATATAATTAACCTTACTAAAACTATAATATAGTGGTAGCAGGGGTCGAACCCATAGGGATTGGATAAGAAAACCTAACAAATTCTAATCTAGGTAAGCAACGAAAAGAAAAGAAAATAAATAGAATTGGGAAATCAAAACTAAACTAAATAAATAACAAAAATTAAAGAAAGATAATAAATATAAAGAAAACTTCAGTTTAAAACAATCTTCACCCTTGGATTAGAGAAATCGATCATAGGCATCTAATAATTACCTTATCTTTTGCATGCAATTGGCGTAGGTTAAAGTACTCAAGTTTCCTATTAACCCCTATCTTTCCTTAGTCCTAGTCTAATTAGTACTTGAGTTTCCTAAAAAGACCCTTTTCATCAACTCAATCCAATATCCCAGCAATATGAATTTAAAGATGATAAAAGCATGAAAACACTAGAGAGATCTTAGCCAATATGAACAACAAAATTACACCAGCACACTTTGTTTAATCCATGTCTAAATTCCCCATAGATAAGTAACTAAGATGTATGAGACCTTAATTCTATCTAATTTGCCACTTGTGATTAGAGTTACTTACAATTCCGGATAAATAACCCTAGATCTAGCAATCAATTAACATGCTTAATTAACCAGTAGGCCTTTCTAGAGAAGAAAACATGCAATCACAAATCATTAAGCATAGAAGAATTTAGAATACATGAAAGATAAAGACATTAAGCACAAAATAGCCTCACAATCTTCTTCTCCAAGAATTCAGAATTGCTCAAAACTGAAAAAGAAAATTAGGATAACATAAAGAGAGTAAAAATAAAATTACAAAGATAAAGTCTCCCAAAGAAAGATGAGACTGGTCTCTAAAAGAAAAGTTGAGACATCTTACAAGTGGTGGCTAAGGCTCTTTATATAGAGGAGTCAAAAGCCCTAAACTTAACTTGCAAGAAAACCTAATTCTAGTAAAATACTAACTAGGTTAAAGTGTTTACAAAGGAATTAACTAAGTATAAGAGATAATTTAATGGATTTGGATAATTGGGCTTCAATCTTATGAAGAATAAGGTTTAAATAAAGCCTTTTTCAGCAGCTAGAAATCCTTCTTCAAGTAGGAGAAAATATAGCACAAGCCACATGCCATGCACATGCTTCATTAAAGGGTTTTCCTACTCCAATTAGGACTTCTCTCCAAGGGCTGATCCACATCTTTCTAGGACTTGGGCCAAGCTTAAATATCTTCAATAACATGTCTAGAACCATGGCCAAGCATGCCAAGACGTGCTCAAGCCCATCTCTAACCCAAAATTGCTCCAAATCCCAAAATAGGAATTAATCTCGGATTTCCACAGGGATTCTGGACTTCTCTGTATTTTGACCTTTTGACTACCCAAACGAACTCTGATTTTTTCGATCTTTAGCATTATTGAAAGCTTAAGATGTCCTCTACAATTTTTGATGAAGAACTCAAACTCGGAAAAGGACTTTAAGGATGTCAAATCTGGCCATATTTACAAACTATCTGCACGGGAAAAATCTCAAATTTCCAGATTTAAACACCTTTTATTCCAAAGCTTTCTTTTAGCTTCCTAAGACATAAAATCACTCAAAATAACTTAGTTAGTGATAATAAACACTTAAATCATCAAAATATAAGCAACAAAATATAAGAGAAATAAGTGCCTAACATCTACGTAGCGGAAACTACTAAGCCTATGCTGCTAACGTCTCCTAGTGAGCCTTTGATCTATATGCTATCCTCACATGCGAATCTGCATCCATCCACATTGGATATAGGTGAGTGACAGAGGTTCAAGGAATCTCCATCGGGGATTAGGGAAAACAAGGGAAATCTAAAACATAATAATGAAATTAATATTTTTTTTTTCAAAACTTCTTTCTAGTTCTCCAGGCGAGAACCCTCTTTTAAGACAATAAATATATACATATCTAACATGGGCTGGCCTCTAACATACTGAAGGCTTGACCTGTCGGTCGTATGCCTCAATACACCAAGGGCTATCTATTTTCTTTTTAAAACATTTTAAATTTTTTCTTTCTCTAGCACATTCCCTTGGTGGTGCCAGACGCTGTGGTGGAACACAGCTACATCGAACCCCGGTGAGCTTCCCTACGCACCTCTTCCAGGTTCTCCACTCACCGTGCCCCTCAAAAGGTGGTCCACAGCTACTTCTCTATGGATGCCTTCAACTCAGTCCACGCTCCCTCAAATCGGAGCCCCGAGGATACCTCTAAATCCTTCACCTCGCATCCCATCCATATATATATATATATATTCAAAACATATATATTTAAAACATATAAACATACATATAAAAACAAACACATAAAGCTTTATATTTCCTTTTTAAAAATCCCACTCTCTACGTAGGTATATCACCATGCAAATCTGTATGTGTGGATTTCCCATATCCCAAAACCTTTGAAAGGGTTTATGTTTTTAAAACCTTTATGCCCAGTGGCTAAACAAAGAAATCTAACAGTGTTGGGAGGTTTGTATACCCCCAAGCAATATCGCAGCACTTGATCATCCGAAACCCTAGTACACGTAAAATCGACTTAGCATTCATAATCAAACTATGAATGCACCTATGAGGCTCTAGCATGACCTAAGACTGGGTTTGGATGTGATCTGGGGCTTAGAAAAGTGTCTAGGGAGGTTCGGGGTCAAAATCAGACACTTAAAGAAAAATTACCAAAATGCCCCTAACAACTACTGGGCCCTCCATGAGAGTTGGGCTAGGCCCAGCCCTGTTTTGGGCCAAACAGGCCCCTCTTGCGCGGACTGACCGAGTCCTACACAGGACTGGCCCCAGTCCTGCGTAGGGCTTGGGCTGCCACCCACTCCCGCACGACCCACTTCCGCGTAGGAGACGAGACAGAGAGCTCGGGATTTGATCTCTCACCTCGATTCTCGTGCTATCTGACCTCCTTTCTTTGTATAAACTTAGACAAGAGATCCTCAAGCCGTCTACAACACGTTTACCGAAAGAAAAACGAGAATTACAAGCTCAAAGTTCCTAGATCTCGAATCTAAGCTTAAAATTTAACTAAAAAGCTAAACTAACTTTGAGCTTGGATCTCTCTTAGACCGATGCATGGAAATACTTGAAAGTCTCTGGGCTGATGGGATGGAAGTGTGGGTGTAGGCTAACCTAGTTTGGATAATCTAAATGACAAAAATCGGGTTAAAGTTAGAGACTTTGAATTAACATTAAGGCCACAAAAATTTAGGAAGAAGTAAAATTAGAGACAATGGATTCATCGAACAATCCTTAAAGTTGTCTTTCCTCGCATCTATGCTTTGGCTAATAACAAAAATGGCAAGGTTGCTAATTTTAATGTGTGGGATGCTAATATTTGGAAGTGGAATGTTTCTTTAACACGACCTCTTTTTGATTGGGAATTCTCTCAATGGAATCACTTTCTTACAGCTATCAACGGAGTACTTTTATGCAAAGATGCTGATGATAAGGGTATATGGAAGGGTACTTCTTGTGGCGTGTTTTCTACTAGTTCCTTTTGTAAACCTCTTTACCCATGTTGCACTTCTAATCCAATGTGAAAGCTTGTTTGGGCTGGCCTACCTCCCTCTAAGGTTGAAATTTTTTATTGGCAACTTCTTAAAGGTAGGGTGGCAGTTAAGGATGAATTGGTGAAGCGGAATTTGATTGATAACAATTCTGCTATGTGTGCTTTTTTTGGTTTAGAAATTGAATTTGTTGGTCACCTTTTCTTTTAGTGTTTCTTTTCATGGGAGTTTTGGAATTGGTGCTTTCGTTGTTGGAGTATTGTTGCGTGCTTTCACTATGATCCTAAAATGTTCTTCTTGGCTTGGCATGCTACTCTCCTTGCCAACCGATGCAGCAAAGCATGGAAAATGCTCTTTTTTGTTACTATCTTGTTTTTGTGGCTTTACAAAGACCAAGTTGTCTTCAATGGAAACAGTATTGATCTTTTCTCCATCATTGAGCTTATTTGCATCAAGTTAGCTTGGTGGTTTAAAGCCAAGTGGCCTAACAACCCTCAATATTGATAGTTTATACAAGGACCCCCCATTGGGCTGTTGTTCTTTTAGTGTCTAAGCTTGGACATATATCTAATGTGTGGCTCAAACCCCATCATAATAGTCTTAAATTGAACGTTCATGGATCTGTTGTTAGAAAACCAGGGCCTGCAGGTATTGGTGGCATTTTGTGTGATGAGAATGGTAAAATCCTTGCTGTCTTTTATAAATCTATTGGTGTGTCGAATTCCAATCAAGCTAAATATCTTGCGATCAGGGAAGCCTTTATTATTTTTGCTACATCTACTTGGTGTGGTTCCCATTGTCTTATCGTGGAAAGTGATTCCACCAATGCTATTACTTGGATGAATGAGCCATGGAAAACCCCTTGGCATTAAAATAGTTTTTGTAATCATATGGTATACCTAAAGCAATGTGTGGTTAATTGGAAAGTAGTTCATGTCCCTGGGGAGTGTAACGACATCGCGAATGGGCTTGCTAAGGCTGGAGTCTCCAGAAGAGATGATTTTGTTTCTTTTGGCAATTGATGCTCTTTGTATCTTTTCTTTATTCTGAACTAGTTTCTCCTTAACTAGTTCTTAAGAAAACCTTCCGTTCTTTAAAAACAATCATCCAAGATTTGAGGTCGGCATTGAAGGCATAAATATTTGAAATTAAGGCGCCAGTATCATGAAGGTGGACTTCAGCTTGAAGAAGGCTATAAAAATTGCAACTTGAGCAAAGGGAAATGCAACAACACATATCTACACAAGACATACACTCTTTTAAGCATGACTTAGTCACTTCTTCTACTTTTCTATTTTTCCAGTCTTCATTTAAGATTCTTTTTATGTGTGATGTACTTACATTGCCAATACCTATGTTTAATTTACTTTCCTTTAACCTTTGCAGTTAATCGGCCTACCGTAAGCTTTACTTCTAAGAGAAAAGTTTCTCCTTAAGAATTCATTTCATTGTCCTTATTTAAGTTTTAAGAAGTACTCAATGCGGTTCAAGGATTTAAACAATCAGTCTATGGCTTTGAACCAAAACTTGCATTCTATTCAATTTCTGTTGTTTTCATTACAAAGCAACTGGTACACCTTTGCAATTGGCCCAAGAGATAGTTTTGGTGCAACAATGTTGAAGAATTAACATGTAGAATTTAAACATTTATGTAATATAGTAAAAGAATGAAGTTCGACAATTAATAACATATAAAACTTACTTTATGAAAGGTAATACTTCATCACAGTTGTGAAAAACATATAAATGAGCTTGGTTGAACTCCATCAAAGGAATATGACATACATGAGGCCTTCAGATGTTGCGACCCATTTTTACAAATATTGCAAGACCATCATTCTATTCAAATACATCACAATCATCATAATTCCGCTTACCTCGATTAAATATGGTCTAAATATTGTCCAAATATCTTGAACAAAAGGTAAGACATTGATCTACTAAGTAGCCTGCAACGATTGATCCTTCTGGTCGTGCTTTGTTGCGACAATAAGACTTCAATCTGCGTAAATTCCTAATTAAAAAATAGTTGACCAAGTTCATCATTGATGAACCTATATTATTGTGTTGTTGGGAATTAAAAGTTGTGGATAAGCAAAGTTATGTAACTTACCTTTCCATCGGATACATCGACCGATAAGTTATTGGGCCTGTGAGTTTAGCCTCAAGCAGTATATGCATCGTCAAGTGCACCATAATATTAAAGAATGAAGGGGGAAAAACCATCTCCAATTTGTACAAAGTGAAGATGATTTGCTTTTGTAAACGATCCAAGTCGTTATAATCAAGAGTCTTAGAACACAAGTCTCGAAAGAAAGCACTTAATTCTATTAAGGGTTCACAAACTTCTTTAGGTAACAACTGACGAATAGCCAAGGGAAAAAGTTGTTGTAGGAAGATATGGCAATCATGACTCTTCATAGAATGTATACTTCTTTCCTTTATATTGACACAACGAGAAATATTGGACACATACCCATCAGGAGTCTTCAAATTTTCCAACATATTACACAAAACTGATTTTTCTTGATTAGACAAAGCATAACAAGTAGTTGGCATTCAATCAGTAGCCCCATCCTGTAATGGGTGAAGTTCTTGCCTTATTCCCATGCTCACCAAATCATACCGAGACTTCACTGTGTCTTTGTTTTTCCTCTTAATATTCATCAAAGTGCCAAGTATGTTGTCGCACACATTTTGTTCAATATGCATGACATCTAAGTTATGGCCTACAACCAATGTCTTCCAATATGGGAGCTGAAAGAATATGCTTTTCTTCCTCCAATTAAAAAGACTATTAGTTGAATCATACTTCCTCTTTGTACCTTTACCAAATGTACATTGTTGAAAATGCTCAAATTGCTTTAACACCTCATCTCCGCTCAACTGCTTTGGTGCTTGTCCTGTCTCTTTTGTTGCATCAAATGCCGCATGATCTTTCATCCACTTGTGACTGTTGCGTAAAAATCGACGGTGGCCCATATAACACACTTTAGATGCACTTTTCAAAGAAAGATACGCAGTGTCTTTGTGGCAACAAGGGAATGCTAGAAATCCTTTTGTCGACCACCCAGATAGATATGCATATGCTGGAAAATCACTAATCGTCCACAACACTATTGCATGTAATTTAAAGTTCTGTTTGATATGAGCATCGTAGGTGTCAACACCTTCTCCCCATAAGACTTTGAGATCTTCAATCAAAGGTTCCAAATATACATCAATGTCCATACCAGGAGATTTAGGCCCTGGGATAAGAAGCGACAACATAAAATATGGTTCCTTCATGGACATCCAAAGAGGTAGATTGTATGGGATGAGTGCTACAGACCAAATGCTATATTGGGAGCTCATGTTCCTAAAAGGTTGGAAGCCATCAGAAGCTAACCCAAGTCTAACATTCCTAGCATCAATAGCAAATGCACTATGCTTATCATCAAATGTCTTCCACACTGAAGAGTCTACATGATGCCTTAATTTCCCATCTTTAACCCATCCTTCTTTGTGCTACCTTATAAAAGATGCTGTCTTTAAAGACATATAGAGCCTTTATAATCGTGATATGATGGGAAAATATCGTAAAACTTTGTGAGGGATCTTTTTACTCCCAGCAGTTGACTTCCACCTAGATGAATGGCACACCAGACATTGTTGTGCACTTTCATGTTGACCCCAGTAGAGTATGCAATCATTGCAACACGCATCAATTTTCACATAGTCAAGTCCTAGGTCAGCTATATATTTTTTTGCTTCATAGTACGAGGAAGGAAGGCTGTGACCATTAGGAAGTGTCTCTTTAAACATTTGAAGTTGATCATCAATGTATGCATCACTCCCATGATGCAAGCACTTTAAATGAAGCAATTTCACAATAAAAGATAACTTTGAGTAGCCTTCACACCTAGGGTACAATTCTTGTTGAGCATCCTTTAATAGGTTGTAAAATTTAGTAGTTTGAGCATTGGGAACATGTTCATTACTATCCTCCGTATTGTTGTCTTTAACAAATATCTCGCTAGGTCCTATATCCATGCCCATCATACCGCAAGCATCACACAACATATCAATCATGCCATCATCTATAACCACTCAATTTAAGTCTTCTGTTCAGTTTCCAATGAATCTATTGTTTCTCCATGGCAGTACCAAATTCTGTATGTATGAAGAATTCCGTGCTTGAATAAATGAAATATAACCTCCAACCTCTTCTTGAAAATGACATTGCGGCAAATATTATGAGGACATTGAATTTGATCATTCACATTTAAGTCTTTGAATGCAAAATCTAAGAATGCATCAACACCTTCTACATAATGTGTATCTGTTCTGTTTGAAATACCCATCCATTGCTTGTCCAGGACCATCTATATTATCAATTAAAAAAATCAAAAACATGGGACGAATATGGCTATTATTCAAAACAAATTACAAGACAATTAAAAGAAACAAAGAAAAAGGAATACCTCTTAATTTTGTTTGGTTACCGATGCTTGGACTTAATTTTGCTACTATGCTGCCTTGATGATATTGAAAACTAATATTTGACAGCTTTTGCTTGTTTTTATATTACCTGATACCTAATAGAGGTAGGTAATCCAAAATATTATGATTTGTTTTTATATTGGCTTTTACCTAGTATAAATAGGTCACCCAAAATTGATTATGATTTATTTTTATATTAGCTTAATAAAAATAAAAGTTAAATTATTCTTCTCTTTATTTTGCCCATCCCATAGCTTTGCCTTTCATCGCCTTTCTTTCACCAGATTTTCTTACTCTGATTCTCTCGCTCTCTCTCTCAAATATCTTTCTCTTCATCTCTCTTACGATCAGGTCTCTCCAAATCCATCCAACAAAACCCTCCAGTGAACCAACCATGATGTTTGGCTCAGAAGGATCGAGTGTCGTGGGTTAGCCCTTCGATCTCCTTCTCCTTTCTTCCCTTCTTTTTTACTATCCCATTTTCCTCCCCTTTTGTTTCTGGACTTGATCTTGCGTTTTTACCATTCATGGGTTTCAAAGATTTTTTTGCCTCATTGTTTCTTTCATATTGGTACGTCGTTAATACCAAATAAAATTCTATGCTAAAACTAAGTAGATAGTGCTAGGCACAGGTTGTATCCCACGAAGATTGTTTTAGAAAATCTAATTTGAAGATGCAATAAAAGTAAAGGGTTGAAAATTTTAAGTTTGCAAATTATAACTAACTAAGAACAATGCAAATAATAAAAATAAGGAGAAATCAATAGAGAATGTTTCAGTTCAAGGAATACTTACTCTTGGAATTTGAATTGATCATAATCAAACATCCAAACAATTGGCGTAGGTTAAAAGTACCTATAGCTTCCCTTTAACCCCAATCTGTCCTTATGCCTAGCTTAAATCAGTACCTATAGCTTCCCAATCAGGCCCTTTTCATCAAAATAACCTAGGTACCAATAGGTTCCCTAGATTTAATTAAGACAAAAGCAATAAACTTTAGAAAGATCTTAGCCAATAATAACTAATCAAGTCATATAGTCTGCTCTTTTAATTACTCCCTTTAATTCCCTCGAACGATATTGAATAACTATGCAATATCACTTGATGTACTACTTTGAACTAAGCTAACTTACAATTACGAATAAGAAGCTCAAATTCTAGCAATAGAAAATCATGCAAAATTAACTAGTTGCGTATCCTAGGTAACTAAGCAAGAAAATCATGAAATAAGCATAGAGAATCAAAAGATATTTGCATAAGAGATAGAAATAAAACTCAAGCTTCACAATCCTTGCATCCAAGAGTCAAGCAACCTTCATCTGAATTGAGAAAATTAGGAGAGCATGCTAAAAATTGCAGCACAAAAGAGAAAAATAAAATTCCTAGCAAAAGCTTTTTACATAGGGAGGCTAAGGCCTTTAAATAGAGACCTAGGAACCTTTAACCTAACTTCTAAAAGAAGTTTAAAACTCCAACCCTAATAAGTTATGAGCTGGCTTAAGTGTTCTACAAGAAATAGAAGTCCTTCTTCAAATAGGAGAAAAAATAGCACACACCACATCCCATGCACACGCCTCATTAAAGGGTTTTCCTACTCCAATTAGGACTTATCTTCAAGGGCTGAATCACATCAATCCAAGGCTTGGGCCTAGGTTAAATATCTTCAATAACATGTCCAAAATAGCCCCAAATAAGGCTTAGGCGTAAACTTGTCCATATTCAACCCAAAATTGCTCCAAAGCCCAACATAGAAAAGCAATCCAGGATTTTCGCAGGGTTTCTGGATGCTTTTGTATTTTGACGTTTTGAAGGCCCAAATGAACTCCGATTTTGATGATCTTTAGTATTCTGGAAGCTTAGGAAGTCCTCTACAACTTTTGTCATCCGTGGTCTTTAAGGCATTCAAATCTGGCCATCTTTCCGAACTATCTGCACAGGAAAATATCAAATTTTCCATATTTAAATTCTTTTTCTTCCAAAGCTTCTTTTTAGCTTCCAATGACATGAAATCACACAAAACAGCTTAGTTAGTAATAATAAATACTTAAACAACAAGATATAAAAGTTAAATCATATTATAAATAAGTGTTTATCAAATTCCCCCACACTTGAGCTTTGCTAGTCCCTAGCAAACTAAGAAAAGCCAAAAACTAAACTACATCAAAATAATTCCACTTTCGTAGGCGTACGGTGGCACTTAGCATGTGACACAAGCCTTTAAACCCCTAAGTGTCCCTAATGGAGGAGTTATAGTCTCCTGAGGGTTTACCAGAATGATACCCACAAACATTTCTAAAACAACCTTTCACTCAAATTCTAAGAGTTAGAAAATTATAAGCAAAAACTTAATTAAATATACAAGAGAACATAATATATCAAAATCAAACCACTTATGCACTCAAAATAATCAAGTAACAAGTTAATATCATTAATCAAGTCAATATGCATCAAATTAGATGATCCTTACCAGGAGTTCACACTTTCACTCAAGTGTTTAATATGGGTAAAGGGTGCATTAAATATCACTAGTGAAAACATACTTACCATATGCTTGCAATGCATCTAATCTCCACTACTCCCTATCTACACATATGCAAGAATCAAAAAGGTCTTTACAATAGGTTGTAATGGGGCCAAGGGTTAGTGAGCTTAAGAAAGAAAGGATAAGGAAATCAAAACAAAGGCCTTAAGCAGTAGTAGAGCAATTAAATTAGAAATATGGGCTGATTTCTCTTCCAATAGCCCTTCACTTAGCACAAAGTTATTATACTCCACCAATCTCTCCTTTTCTTTCAATCTTTGAGAAAAATGTAGTCAATAAAAAATTGGACCGATCATTGAACTGGTAGTTTCACCGGGTCACGGTTCAATCGGTCCAACCGGTTCAACCGGTTCAACCGGCTAGTCCAATTACTTAAATAATTTAATTTTATTAATTTATAAAAATATTCAAAAAATTTGATAAAAATAAGAAAAACTTCATAAAAAATTATGAAAAATAAAAAATATTAGTGCATCACATAATCTAAATAAATATTTCAAATTATTTTACATCACAAATTATATTTTTATTATGGAATTATATTAAAATAAAAAATTAAAAATTTAAGCTCTGAATTTTAAAGTTCAAAGTTCAAACATAATAAGAAAATTCAAATTTGAGCTTCCCATTAATTTAGGTTTCTTTTGAATTTGAGTTAATTAATTAAAAATAGCTTTAAAAATTAAAAAAAATTAAATTTCCAGTTGAATCGGTCCAACAATTTTCGGTTCAATATCGGTTCAACAAGAATCCGGTTTTAGACATATTATCGGACCGAACTTGTGACCGGTTCCCGGTTCAACTGGTTGAACCGATCGGTCCGGTCCGATTTTTTATTCGCTGGAAAAATGTTAAGCATATCATTTGTGCCAATTGATGCATTCGTTTTTTCTTCTTTTCAACGCATTTCTTTGCTCTCTCTTTGTTTTAACTTCTTTCAAGGCACTTTTCTTTCTTTTGAATGAACTTGACATTCTCATTTTCTTCATTCAAGCCACATCACATATATGCATTACTCCATACTTATTCCTTCAATTCCCTATCAAAAACAGCAAAGAAACAAGTTAAATTGCTCCACTAGTCAAAAGACAAGGTTAAAGAAACCTGTTTTTCTTTTAAAGTTCAAGGTTCTTTAGAATAGGGTTATCAAAGAAAAAGGTTCTCATATGTTCATTAAGCTCAAAAAGGGTAACTAAGTGGTCATGTAGATGGGTTGGCTATTTAGGCTCAAGCGTATGCATAGTAACATGTAACATGTATACATATGCATAGTAACATGTAATCAACCTTTATGATCTCTATACATATGCATAGTAACATGTAATCTCGAAGAGATACAAAGCATGTTCTAGAAGTAATTGATAGGCACTTATTTCTCTTATATTGTGTTGCTTATCTTTTGATGATTTAAGTGTTTATTATCTCTAACTGAGTTATTTTGAGTGATTTTATGTCTTAGGAAGCTAAAAGGAAGCTTTGGAATAAAAGGTGTTTAAATCTGGAAATTTGAGATTTTTCCTGTGCAGATAGTTCTGAAAGATCACAAAAATCGGAGTTCGTTTGGGAAGTTAAAAGGTCAAAATACAGAGAGGTCCAGAATCCCTGCGGAAATCCAAGATTAATTCCTAGTTTGGGCTTTGGAGCAATTTTGGGTTAGAGATGGACTTGAGCACATCTTGGCTTGCTTGGCCATGATTCTAGACATGTTATTGAAGATATTTAAGGTTGGCCCAAGTCCTAGAAAGATGTGGATCAGCCCTCGAAGAGAAGTCCTAATTGGAGTAGGAAAACCCTTTAATGAAGCATGTGCATGGCAGGTGAATTGTGCTATATTTTCTCCTACTTGAAGAAGGATTTGAAGCTGCTGAAAAAGGCTTTATTTAAGCCTCATTCTCCATAAGATTGAAGCCCAATTATCAAGTCCATTAAATGAGCTCTTATACTTAGTTAATTCCCTTGTAAACACTTTAACCTAGTTAGTATTTTTCTAGAATTAGGTTTTCTTTTCTTGCAAGTTAAGTTTAGGGCTTTTGACTCCTCTATATAAAGAGCCTTAGCCACCACTTGTAAGATGTCTCAACTTTTCTTTTAGAGACCGGTCTCATCTTTCTTTTGGAGACCTTTATCTTAATAATTTTATTTTTACTCTTTCTTTATGTTATTATAATTTTATTTTTCAGTTTAATGCAATTCTAAATTCGTGGAGAAGAAGATTGTGAGGCTATTTTGTGCTTAATGTCTTTATCTTTCATGTATTCTAAATTCTTCTATGCTTAGTGATTTATGATTGCATGTTTTCTTCTCTAGGATGGCCAACTAGTTAATTGAACATGTTAATTGATTGCTAGATCTAGGGTTATTTATCCGGAATTTTAAGTAACTCTAATCGCAAGTGGCAAATTAGATAGAATTAAGGTCTCATACATCTTAGTTACTTATCTATGGAGAATTTGGATGTGAATTAAATCTATGGTGCTAGTTCCTAGACTGTTCATTGTTGACTAAGATCTTTCTAGTGTTTTCATGCTTTTACCTTCTTTAAATCTATGATGCTAGTTTCTAGATTGATTAGGTGAAAAGGGTTTAATAGGGAAGCTTTGTAGTACTTATTAAACTAGGACTAAGGAAAGATAGGGATTAGTGAGAAGCATTGTAGTATTTGATGCGTGTCGCAAAGCACCAAAAATAACCTCACTACTCTAACATGTAGTTAGGGAAGCAAGGGTCGATCCCACAAGGAGCTATTCAATTTATCATTACTTTCACAAAGCATAAATCAAACTAAACAAGAATTTAAAGAGGAGTTTTATGTTGGTGTTGAAAATATTATGTGAGTTATTATCAAGAATGACAATAGTAATGCGATATATGAAAAGATAAAGCCTCCAATCTATTATATGATCAATCTTTTAACCTAACATTTGATCATAGATTCACTTAGTCAAATATTCTTATCATCAATTGGTTAACCTCATGGAATTGAAACCAGCTTCAAGTCCATAGATCTTTCTCAATGTTGATTTACCTTGAATCTAGGTTCACTTTCAATCCTTCTTCTTATGACTAACTTGAATCCTAGCAATCCAAATTCAAGTCTAGAAGAGCAATAAGCAATGGAAAGGTAAAAGCTAACAACAATCAATAACAAACCCAGCATTCATTATTTCAATTGTATCTTCAAATCTCTTTGGATGTAAAAACATCCTCTTGCTACTCAAGTTCTAAGAAATCCCCAACTCTAGCATTGAAGTTCAAAGATTAGATGCTAATGAACTACTCAATCAATTATTTGCAACTAATTAACTCAGCAATCCAAAAGACAAGATAATAAACATGATAATCATCTTTAAAGCTCAAGAAATAGAAGAACAATCAATGAACAAGAAAGCATTAAGAACAAGAATCTCACAAATGCAGAAAAAGTGATTGAATCCTATAATAGATTGGAGTTCTAGAGTATTTTGCTTAAACGAAAATTACAATATGATAAGTTCTCAGCAAAGACACAAACTTAAAGACTCCACCCACTCCACTTTCCAGCTGCTTCTTTTCATTTTCAGATCTCTGTCTCCAGCTGCCAGCCCACAATCCACTGCTCCTCCATAACTCTGCCCATCTGAGGTGAGGAATCTTAAGAATAAAATAAGCTAAAGTAGGAGCCATTGAGGAAAAGAGGGAGACAACTCTGAGGTTTAGTTATGGCTCCTCTCTACTGAATATCCGAAATGTATTTTTAATGGGTTTGATAGTGGAATGACAGCATTTAAGTGGGTCTGTCGGCGTTTTGACTTTGTTAGCCGTCGACGTCCAAGTGTCTGCCCGTCGACGTCTCTGCTTGTTTTCTTCATATTTTTCCCAGCTCGATCGATCCGTCGACGTCTAAGTATCTGCACGTCGACGTCCAAATATTCAACCTTTGAGTATTCGAAGTCAGAAACTTCTACCCGTCGACGTCTAGTGACTGGCCGTCGACGTCTAACATGATGAACTCCCTGGAAATGTTGGCCGTGGACGTCCAGCTTTAGATCCGTGGACGGTTGCTTTGGATTCTGGAATTGTGGTCCTCAAGTGGCTTGTCCGTCGACGTCTAGTGAGTTAGCCGTCGACGTCTATGCAAGTGCAAGTGATCCCGTTGTTCATTTCTCGAGCAGCCGTCGACGTCTGAAGAGTTACCCGTCGACGGCTCTGCATGTTGGTTCAATTAATCATGGAAATTGTCCCCTTTTTTAGTTCAAATTTCATTTTCCCTTTTAAGTACACCTACAAAGCAGAATTGAGCTTTCTTAAGCTTCCCATTATAAAAGTAGGAGAAAGAGGAGTAATCTTAAATCCTAATTTAAGTGATAAAAAGGGATTTAACAGTATTGCTAATCTACGTCAATTGCATGCAAAAGATAAGGTAATTATTAGATGCCTATGATCAATTTCTCTAATCCATGGGTGAAGATTGTTTTAAACTGAAGTTTTACATATTATTTGTCTTTTCTTTCATTATTTAGTTTAATTTAGTTTTTACATTGATTTTCCTACCATATTACTTTATTTGTTTGCTTGCTCAGCTAAATTAGAATTTGTTAGATTTTCCTATCCAATCCCTATGGGTTCAACCCTTGCTACCACTATATTATAGTTTTAGTAAGGTTAATTATATTTTTGGTGATTTACGACACATCAGTAATGAATTCACAAGGATAACCACTCAAGAAAGAAGAATATTGCAAGGATGTAACAATCTTATAATATGGCTCAAAATCTCACAAGTTACATACCATCTAACTCAAAACATGCTTATCTCAACCAAATGAACTCACAAGTTACCATGATCATTAAAAAGCAAAGAAATTCAATCAATCAATATTCAAGCGCACTCAACTGGGTCCAACTTATAAAATTCTTATTCTTTTCATTCAATTGAAAGGCCAATTTACCTAATTATCTAACTAAGATACAAAATAACAAAATCGAGAGGCAAAACTCATCAAAATAAAAGGCTTAAAATGCAGCAAACCAAAAGGGCATAACACATCCGACGGCCATAATTGTATGTCCATTGGCTGGTTTTTAGCTTGGAACCTGCAAAAATTGAAAAATTTAGCATGAAAATTCAAAAGATAGAACTAAACTAATCCTAACTCCTAATTCCTTCCCCCACACTTGAACACTATGTTGTCCTTAATGTAGAAAGAATACTAAACTATAAACAACAACTAAAGTATAGATAAGCAAAAGAGAAAAAGAAAACAAATCCTAAACATGGGTTTCCTCCTAAGAAGCGCCTTTGTTTAATGTCTTCGGCTAGACTTCCCCTTTCTTTTACTCCTCATAGATGGGATCTTCCAACTTGATTTTTTCCACAGTATGCACTTGGAATCCTTTAAAGTAAGGTTTGAGGCGATGGCCATTAACCTTAAATCGTTTTTAAGTCTCAAGGCTTTTAATCTCAACTGTACCATGAGGAAAAGCATTAGTAACTTCAAAAGGACCAAGCCAACGAGAACGTAACTTACCAGGAAACAAATGAAACTTTGAATAATAAAGAAGAACTTTTTGCCCAATGTGAAAAGTCTTCCTTGTAGGCATCTTGTCATGGAAAGCTTTTGTTTTCTCTTTGTAGATTGTTGCATTCTCATAGGCATCATTGCGAATTTCCTCTAGCTCTTGCAATTGCAACTTTCGATGTACACCAGCATCATTTAAGCTCATTTTACATTGCTTGATAGCCCACCAAGCTTTAAACTCGATTTCTACAAGAAGATGGCAAGGTTTTCCAAAAATCAACCTATAAGGTGACTGGCGTGTCGTTAAAAGCCAAATTCAAAACAAAGCTACTACTAGAGACTAGTGGTAAGCAAAGGTCGTTCCCACCAAAGATTGATTATTAAACTTCGTCAATTCCTAACTAGCAAACAAGGAAAAAGTAAAAATCTTGAGTTTGGAAATAAGAAGAATCTAAAAGTGAACAAAGCAAATAAAATGAAAAGATGTAATCAATAATAGAAAACTTTAGTTTAAAACAATCATCCCTATTGAATTAGATAAATCGATCATAGGCAATCAAACAAACTATCTAATCTTGCATACAATAGGCGTAAGTTAAAGCACTCAAGTTTCCTATTAACCTCTATCTTTCATTAGGTTTTGTCACGCCCCGACCCGCCCGGGTCGGCCACGTGGCAACCGCCGTGCTGCCTCGAAGTACGTGTCGGTCGGTCACGCACCATAAGCACCGCAAGGCATTGAACTGGATATCATCGCTGCAAAATAACTAAAACTTTAATTAAAATCTTTAAATAAATTAATAAACTTTAAAGTACTACCAGTGGATTAATTTAAAGGAATACCTACGCAGTGGAAAACTACTAAGCCTAAGCCACCGACGTCTTCTAGTGAGCCTCCATTCTATTGGCTGACCCCGCACGTGGATCTGCATCCATCCACATTTGGATACAGGTGAGTGACAGAGATTCAATGAGTCTCCATCAGGGTTAGGGAAAACAAGGTAATCGAAAATATATTAAAACAAATAAAATAATTTAAACTTGAAAACTTTGTTTTGCAACACTTCCTGTATCAAATTCTCCAGGAGTGAATAAAATAAATTTTGTTTTCAAAACCTCTTTTGAAATTCTCCTAAGGAGAAATAAATTTTAAAACCTTTAAAATAATTATACTAATTGGCTGGCACCTAATACACTGAAGGCACGACTGGCCGGTCGTGTGCCTTACTGCACCGAGGGCTATCTCTTTCCTCTTTAAATTCATTTTCTCTTTATCTCATACACTAGCCCGTTCCCTCGGTGGTGCCTCACTGTGGTGGAACACAGCGAACTGGAGCTCTGGCGAGTTTTCCCACGTGCCTCTCCCAACCAGGTTCGACTCACCGTGCCCCTCGATAAGCGGTCCACGGCTGAGTATCATGCATGCTCTCAAACTCGGTCCATGCTCCCGCAAATTGGAGCCCCGAGGAATCCCACTCAATCACTCCTCTTCCAGGGGCATCGTACCCCAATAATCATAATAACAATAATAATATTATTTCTTATATAAATATTAAAACATGTAAACACACACAAGCTTTTGTATTTTTAAAATCATCCCACCCCCATAAGTGGGCGTATCACAAAATAAAAAGTGTGTCGTGGATTACCCTTATCCCAAAACCGTTGTAAAACCTTTTTAAAACAATTTATATTTTTAAAACATTTTACCCTAGTGGCTAAGCACTGAAAACTAAGCCACTCACAGTGATGGGAGGATCGTATATTCCCAAGTGCTCCATGCAGCTCAACCTCCGGGGCATCGCCGCACTCGATCCAACCGGAGCCCTAGTACACGGAAATTTAAATTAGCATTCATAATTAAATTTATGAATGCACCTACGAGGCTCTAATATGACCTAAGATGACGCTTGGATGTGGTTTAGAAGACTCGGAAGTGTTTCGAATCGATTTGGGGTCAATTAGGGTTTCGGGAGGTAAAATGACCATTTTGAGACCCAAATGAGGTAAAAGGATCTGGAATGAACCGGCGTCGATTCGCTTCGACCCAAGGTCGATCGCCGGACAAGCAGAAACGGCGCCGGTTCTGTCCAGAAATGGGGCCGATTCTGTTCTGGGTTTCAACCCGAAAATTCTTCAATTTCTCTCTTAATTCGAAAACCTATGCAATCGTCCACCAATTTAGCTACAATTTCATATGCATGTACCTTAATGCATCCACGACACGTTTACCGAAAGAAAAACGAGAATCACAAGCTCAAAGTTCTTAGATCTCGAATCTAAACTTAAAATCTAACTAAAAGCTGAACCTAACTTTGAACTTGGATCTCTCCTAAATCGATGCATGGGAAAGCGTGCAAACTTAATGGAACGTAGATCGAGGAGTTAGGAATAACTCACCAAGATCTTGCCTCGAACTGGTGGTCGGTTTGTCCGGATCTACCAATTGTCCAAAATGCCTCCGTTTGGCTCCAGAGAGAAAAAGAAAAGAAAATGAAAGAAAAAGAAAAAGAGAAATGAGGAAAAGCTTTGGCTCACCTCTATATATAGAGGAGCCCGACACCGGGTCTACTCGGGCCCCGAGTCAAACATTTCCCCTTTTTCAACTTTCTTTCATTTTCACCCATTGGCTAAATCCTTTACTTTCTTGTGCCAATGGGGCCCATAATAAATTTCTAGGGACTTATTTGGAGGTATTTTTGGCATTTACTAATTTCCATGTACGGTTAATTACATTATCTTCAGACTCCGTCTTATCCTAATTTTAACTTCTCTTCTGACTTGACACAGCCGGACCGACTTATTATTCGATTTTTAAGTCATCTTACACTATTCCGTTCGTACGAAAAGGTCGTGCTAGGTCCGGGTGTGTCAGGTTTAGCCTAATTAATACTCGAGTTTCTTAAGAAGGCCCTTTTCATCAAATCAATTCACTATCCCAGCAATATGACTTTAAATATGATAAAAGCATGAGAAACAAGAAAGACATTAGCCTATATGAACAACAAACCTACACCAGCGTAATTTGTTTAATTCATATCCAATTTCCCCATAGATAAGCAACTAAGATGTATGAGACCTTAATTCTATCTAATTTACTACTTTTGACTAGAGTTACTTACAATTCCGGATAAACAACTCTAAATTTAGCAATCAATTAACATACAATCTTAACTAGTATGCACCTGGGCAAGAAAATATGGAATCATAAACATTATGCTTAGAAGAAATCAGAATGCAAGCAAAACAAGATTAATTAAGCACAAACAAAGCCTCACGATCTTCTTCTCCAAGAGTTCAGAATTGCTTCAAACTGAAAATAAGAATTTAGCAACACATAGTATAAGAGAGAACACAAGAAGAAAATAAAATTACTAGGAATTGTCTCTCTTTACAATGGGTGGCTGACTCTTTATATATAGAAGAGTCTAGTAGCCCTAAACTTAACTTGCAAGAAAACCTAATTTTAGAAGAATATAAGGGACTAGGGCTTAATTTATGGGTTTAGACATATGGGCTCAAATATAAGAGAGAATAAAGCTTAAATAAAGCCTTTTTCAGCAGTTAGGAATCCTTCTTCAAGTAGGAGAAAAGATAGCACATTCCACATGCCTTGCACATGCTTCATTAAAAGGTTTTCCTACTCCAATTAGAACTTCTCTCCAAGGGCTGATCCACATCCTTCTAAGACTTGGGCCAATCTTAAATATCTTCAATAATATGTCTAGAGTCAAGGCCAATTAAGCAAAAACGTGCTCAAGTCCATCTTTAATCCGAAATTGCTCCAAAGCCCAAATTAAGAAGCTTTCTCTTATTTCCGTAGGATCTCTGGACTTTTCTGTATTTTAGCCTTTTGACAGCCCAAACGAACTCCGATTTGTGCGATCTTTAGTATTCTGGAAAGCTTGAGATGTGTTCTACAACTTTGATGAAGAACTTAAACTCAAATAAAGGCTTTAAGGATGCAAAATCTGGTCATCTTTTCAAACTATCTGCACAAGAAAAATCTCAAATTTCCAGATTTAAATACCTTTTATTCCAATGCTTCCTTTTAGCTTCCTATCACACAAAATCACTGAAAATAACTTAGTTAGTGGTAATAAACACTTAAATCATCATAGATAAGCAATAAAACATAGTAGAAATAAGTGCCTATCAGTGACATCCCAATAGGTGTTTTATAGGCTGTCCTATATGCCCATAATGCATCTTCCAAGTGCAAACTCCAATCCTTCCTATTTGGATTTATGGTTTTCTCAAGGATTGATTTGATCTCTATATTAGACACCTCAGCTTGACTACTTGTTTATGGATGATAAGATGTAGAAATCTTGTGAGTAACTCCATATTTCTTCAACAATGCCTCCACCATTTTGTTGCAAAAGTGGGTTCTCCTATCACTTATCAATGCACTAGGAATGCCATACCTAGAAAAGATGTTATACCTAACAAAATCACAAACAATTTTGGAATTGTCAGTTTTGGTGGCCTTAGCTTCCACCTACTATGAAACATAATCAACTGCAATAAGTATATAAAGATAACCAAAAGAAGATGCCCATGAATTCAATACCTCAAACATCAAAGATTTCAACCACAAATATAGGATTTAAGGGCATTAGATCTCTATGTGAAAGACTCCCTGCTCTTTGACATCTATCACAATTCTTGCAAAACACTTAAGCATTTTTGAACAAAGTGTGCCAATAAAAACCACTATCTACCACTTTCTTTGCTGTTCTTTTTGGGCAAAAATGGCCTCCACATGCATATGAATGACAAAACATTAGAATAGCATTATGTTCAGATTGAGGCACACATCTCCTAACTACTTGATCAGAGCAATGCTTCCACAAATAAGGTTCATCCCAAACATAATATGTAGCATCTCTCTTTATCTTATCCCTATAAGATTTACTAACATTGCTAGGTAATTTATTGGAAACAATAAAATTTACCAAATCCGTATACCAAGGCACCTCACCATGCAAAGCTAGCAAACTTTCATTGGGAAAAGATTCAAAAAGGGGAATGATATCTTCTTGTTGCACCATTCGACTTAGATGATCAGCCACTAAGTTCTCCACGCCTTTCTTGTCTCTTATCTCTAAGTCAAATTCTTGAAGAAGTAGTATCCATCGAATCAACCTTGGTTTCGCCTCTTTTTTAGCCAATAGGTACCTAAGAGCTGCATGATCAGAATAAACAATCACTTTAATACCTAATAAATATGAGCAAAACTTATCTAAGGCAAAAACAATAGATAGAAGCTCCTTCTCAGTAGTGGATAGTTTCGTTGGGCAGAATTTAATGTCCTCGAGGCATAATAGATCACATGTGCCACTTTGCCAATCTTTTGACCTAGAACTGCCCCTATAGCATAATCACTTGAATCACACATCAATTCAAAGGGGTAGTTCCAATCAGGAGGTTGTATGACAGGTGTAGTGGTTAATGCTTTCTTAAGCTTGTCAAATGCCTCCTTGCATTCATCTCTAAATTTGAACTCCACATCCTTTTGCAATAGCTGGGATATAGGTGATGCTATTTTGGAAAAGTCTTTGATAAACCTGCAATAAAAACTTGCATGACCAAGGAAAGAACGAATTTCCCTCACATTGGAAGGGTAAGGCAAGTTTTGTACAATGTCCACCTTAGCTTTATCTACCTCTAAATCTCTAGAAGAAACAATATGCCCTAAAATTATACCTTGGTCAACCATAAAATGACATTTTTCAAAATTAAGAACAAGATTAGTTGCAACACACCTATCCAAAATCAATGTAAGATTATGTAAACATGCATTAAAAGAGTTTCCATATACCATAAAGTCATCCATGAACACTTTAATGATGTTTTCCACATAATCTTGGAATATGCTCATCATACATCTATGGAAGGTGGCTGGAGCATTGCGAAGCCCAAAAGCCATTTTCCTACATGAAAAAATACCAAATGGACAAGTGAATGTGGTCTTCTCTTGGTCCTCCAGAGCAATGACAATTTGGAAGTAACCTGAATAACCATTAAGAAAACAATAAAAGTCACGACCAGTAAGTCTTTCAAGCATTTGTTCAATAAAGGGTAAAGGAAAATGGTCCTTTCTAGTAGAAGCTGTCGAGACATTTTACCTCTCCGACGATAAATGGTATGGCGTAAAATATATTTGAGACTGAACAGTCTAAAAACAAAAGGAGTCGCCACTAACCTTTTATTTTTAATAGGTGTGGTTAGTCACCTACTTGTTTAACCCAACATAAATCTAGAAAGATTACGTCAAGTTAAGGAAAGAAACTGGTCTACGAAAAAGATTTTAGGTTCGTGAGTCGGTTACACTCGGGGAAGGATTAGTACCCCCGAGACGCCCGAAAATCGGTACCACAAAAGTCTTGAAATATTTTACTTGGAAAATGATAATAAAATGTTTTAAAATCATTCTAAGAAAAAACATAATTTTAAATGTCGAAATAAATATTCCTTTTAATGCAGGACAAACATCCCATTTGAAAAATTAAATCCGAAATTTAAAAACTTAATGTCGGAATGAACATTCCTTTTGATGTGAAAATCCATAGCCCAATTTTGAATTTGAAGAAATTTCCTACTTAGAATGGAGATTCAATTTCTAAATAGGAATAAATATTCTTCAAAAATCAAAGTCAAATTTAAAAATGAGGATAATATGCTTTTATGAAAAAACAAAGGTTTAATTTTAATTTTAGAAAGTCTCAATTATGAGAATATTAATTGAAACCTTCTAGAAAACATTTTACAAAAAAAGTTGGGATAAACATCCTCAAATTCATGCTTTGAAATTTACATTAAGAGACTTTAATTATGATTACTTAAATTAAAATCTCTTAGAAAGATTTAATTTTAAACAATGTCGGAATAAATACTCCTTTTAATTTGTTGAAGGGAATAATTTGTCAAAAATTTAGTTTAGTAGGAAAACCTTAGTAGATTAATAAATTAAGACCTTTCAAAAAATAAATGTCCTTTTTATCAAATAAAACTGATTTAAAAAAAAAAAGAATTTTAAAGATTTTAAAAAAATAAACATTCCTTTTATTGGAGTTAAAAATGCATTTTAATAAAAATGAAGTTTACTTGAAGGGTCTTAATTAATTAAATGTACTAAAGTTCTCCCAAAAGGGTATTTTGAAAACTAAAAAAAAAAAGGGTCAAAAGAAAATGAATATTCCCTTTCAAAGAAATAAAAATAAGAAAAGAAATTTTAAAAGTGATTTTTTAACAAAATTTGAATTAATTTGAGAGGCCTTAACTATAATTGGGTAGTTAAGATCTCTCAGAAAAAACTTCTAAGACATGTCTTGAAATTAATGTTGGAATAAACATTCCTTTTAATTTAATTGGACTTCTTAAACAAGAGATTTTCTTAAAATGAAATGAAAATGAAACATAAAAGCCAAAAAAATAAAAAAAAAAAGGGTTTTGGAATAAACATTCCTTCTGTAAAAGAAGGTAACAATAAATTTTAGTTTATTTGCCAATTTTAAGAAATCAAAGAAATCATAAACATGATGTATGTTTTTTATGAAAATTAAATGAGAAAAATATATTTTTTAATTTTGAAGGGATGAGAAATTCTCCCGGGCCCGATCGGACTCCTGATTAGACACCGAGAAAACATCTCATCGGAGAAAACCTTTAGAAACCTCAGACTCCCGAGGCATCTTTCGGTTACCCCATGCATATGAATTTTTGAAAACCAATGTCCTAATTTTAATTATGCATGAATGAGACAAGGAAACATGGGTTAGTATATACATACATAATTAATTACACAATATGATATGGTAAAATAAATAGGACATGGAAATTTGAAATCAATTTTTTCAAGATCAAATTGTATGGCAACTAATTTAACACATACAAGCAAGCCTAACTCAAACGAATACATATTCATGGTCAATGGTACAATATCATGCAAAATTTAATTCATAATTGAATAAACACATATACAGGGGTAAAAAGGTAATTTTACAATCAAGATTAAATTTTTAATTAAGCATACATATGAGGGCAAAAATATAATTTAATGCAAGATATAATTTCTACTTAAGAAAAAATACATGCAAAGGCAAGAAAGGGTAATTTTTACATACAAGATTAAATTTTTAATTAAAAAGCATACATAAAAGGACAAAACAGTAATTTAACACATGACATAATTACTAATTAAACTAACATATCCCTAAGGGCAAATAGGTAATTTTATATGCAAGCATAAATTTTATATTAGACAAAACACATATTCAAGGGCAAAAAGATAATTTCCATGATAAAAAAAATTTAAATCTTAAACTAAATATGCATTTATATAAAAAAATCAGAGATTATTTCTATTTAAATAAAAATAATAAAAAATAAAACAAACTTAAAGATTCAATTTTTATTAACTAAGCTTTCATTTTTAATCAAGCTAAAATATCCACAAGCAAAAGGGTGCAATTTTAATCCTAAGCTTAACATTTAACTAAGCAAGCAAGTTAATCAACTTTAAAGTTATGATCTTTATAATCAAGATTATATTTTTAATCAAACAATAATGTGAATATGAATTCAAAAATACAATCTTTCTAATCAAGATTAAGACTTTCAACTAAACAAACACATGGAATGGGGAAAGCAAGTTTGAAAAAAAATAATAAACAAGAATACAAAACAATGAAAGTTAGGAACTTTTTGCATAATCATGTAAATAATGAAGAGAAATGGCACATTAACAAAAAAATAACATAAAATAAATAAGCAAGTAAAAAAATCATCTTGAATATATTAGAAGCATATATTAAACTAAGCAAATTATTTAGCAATATACAAAAGCTTTATAAATCATAAACATCATCATAAAAAAAAGAAAGTTAACAAATTTAACAAGACAAAGCAAGAATATTGCATTAAAAGTAAAAAGAAATGATCTTGAAAATAAAGCTAAGAACTTTACCTAAAAAGATGAAGTTTTATACCAAAACAAAAAAAGAAAAGATAATAATGGCTTTGTGGAGAAGAGAATGGCTAAAAATTGATGAACAACAAGCCTTTTTCTCTATTTTCTCTAGCCAATCTGTTTAAAATAAAAGAAGAAGAAGAAAAATTTATTCCCTTTCTTCTCGGACTCTCTTTCTCTCTTCTCCTCTCTATTTTTTTTTTCTGTGCTTGAAAAATGCTCCAACCTTTGTTTCTTGAAGAGAAAAATGCTCTCTCCGTGCTCTCTGTTTTTCTCTCTATTTCTTCTGTTCTGGTTTTGAAAGAATGGTTGAAGCTTTTCCCTTCTCCGTGCTCTCCCCTCTATTTCTTCTGGTCTTCTCTTCTTTGAAGAAAAAATGCTGAAGCCTCTAGCCGTGTTCCCTCTCCTCTTTCAGAATGGCCAGCCTTCTCCCTTTTATCTTGAAAACCCAGGTTTTCTGCTTTCTTGCCTCAAACAAACCCCATATAACATGGAGCCAAAAAGAAACAGAAAACATGGAGCCAAAAACCGAACAATTATGAGGCTGTCAGTTGTTGACTTCAGCTCTTCTGTCTTTGCAGGGCATCCAGCTGGCGGAGAGCTGTGTGGCTGGCCGATGTCACGTGTTGCTTTCCTTTTCTCTTTTCTTGAGTTGCAGCGTGAAGGCTGTTGCTACTCTTGCTACTGCTGTGGTTGCTTTGTTGTTGCCGTGGCTGCTGCTTTGTTGTAGATGTGAAGGGTGAAGCATTTGAGAAGAATAGAAATATCCATGAATGAAAGGCGTAGGCTGAGCATGATTTCCTCGATATGGAGGTGGCGTAACATGTGCGGGAATTGGAAATGGATAAGCACTATTCTGAAGAATTGCCAAGTACTGGGTTTCATTGCCTGGCATGCTCGGGTAGTTGAAGCTCATTGGTGGGGCTGCAGTTGCACCAGTATGAGTGTTAGCACTCACAGAGGCCGAATTAGGTGCACTTGATAAAGGATTGCTACTGGCAGCAACAGGAGACTTCACAGACCCTGGTCGCACTGAGCTGGCTCAGCGGAAGATAAAAGCAGGACCATGCAGGATATTACTGGGTGCTCCTGGAGGTAGAGCTTGCTGCAGCAATATTTGCTTTCTCTGCATAGAGTCCATGTTTGCAGCAGATTGAGAACCTTTCTCTTTGCCCACATGACCAGGAAAAATTGCAAGAGCCTGCCCCTTTTCTTGTGCGAAATTCGCACCTCTTCCGGGAATGCTCCCATGCAATTCTGTAGGGGGCACAACAGTGAATCCGAACCTGGAGCTGCTGGCCAGAAAGGATTCATCTTCATAAATTGCTGCTAATAAAGAATATTCCAAGCAATGTAGCAATGGGTTGCACATCTCTTTGGTCTTGGTTGAGCAAATGTGGAGGCTGAATTGCTGCTGGAGATACAACGCTCCCTTCCATGGATATAACACCTTGTAAAGGGGCCATGTATCCCATTGGAGGAAGTCCACCAGGCCAGCTAGCCATTGACATCGGCAAAGGCAAAGAACCAGATTGTGCAGTTTTATCTAAAGTGGGTTGTTGATGCTGCGGCTTTCATCTGCGTTATGTTCATCGATGAGCCTAAGATTATCATTGAAGATCTCAAACCCCTTCTCTTTCTCTCCCAAAGCGTTGTAAACTTTTCCATGCTTCACAAGCCACTCCTCGTACATGGATGAGGACTGAAATCAAAATCCTTCTTTCTCCGTGTATTAACAAATTGTAGACCGGGACAGGTGCACTGCTGTCCCTGGCCCGGAATTCCTCTGCTACTAATTTTTTTCTCGGCCTATGCAAGTCCGGCCCAGGTGCAGCAGTGCACCTGGCCCGGAATTGCTCTGTTTTCTCTTTTGTTTCTTCTTTCTTTGCACGAAAATCTCATTGTCATCAACATACAATGGAGACCTTTGCCCGATTTTTGATTATCTCACTTGTCAAGGCTTCAATTCATCATTTTTTTCACCCTTTCAAGTCCAACTTCACTCCTTGAATCCTCAAGTTATGAAATCTATCAATGGACAACTCTGTTGCACCTGCTGTTGGCGCCGCTGCTGCTGCTGCAGTAGCATCTTCTTCTTGTGCTGATGTGTCAGTTTTGAAATTGTTCTAGGAGAAGAGCTAAAAGGACTTGCTGATGTGCTTGACGTGCCAAAGCTCATTCCTCCAGATGGCCTCTCTTTCAGCTTGGAAATTACTGTATATATCTGCAGCTTGCTCCAAGATGTCTTTTATGTCAGGTTTCCCAAGACCTCCGGACAGTCATGCAGCAGAAGCAGCAACTATCGGTTCCGTAACTGGCTCAGTCAAGCTTACCGGTTCTCCCATTTTTATGATAATCGAGAGGGAGTAGAAACTGACGGTGGGGACTTGCATGGAGGCGTGGCTTTTTCTTTTGTTTTGAATGGCTGTTAGCTCTCTCGAGGGAGAGTGGTGCGGTTGCTGGAGTTAGAGACACTCCATGTCTCGTTGCACGCAGCACTAGAGAGAAGCAAAGGGCAGGAGGGAAAAGTTGTGAATTTCTAATGTCTACGCAGCTCTTGAAGCGTTGAAGACTTTGGGGTCAGCTCATTGTTCAGAAGATATCTGCGTTCCGCAGTCTAAATTCCCAACAGCATCATCGGAGGAAATGGGAACGGAGTGCTACTAGGAGGCCATTGACCAGAATTCTTCCATTGAGGAGATTGTGTTGGACTATTGCAGCGGCCCTGGAACAGTGGCGTGGCTGCTTTGCCGATGATATAGCAGCTGTGGAGCGGTGAAGAGAGGACCGGATCATTTTCTCTTTTGCATGGTAGTGGGCCCTAGTTGGTATGGCCTTTTGACATGTATTTTATATATATGTATATATATTTTTAAATATTTATGTATACATCTATAAATTTATATATACATATTCATATATAAATATATATTCATATATATAAATATATATATATCATATGTAAATATATATTTATAAATGTACATATATATATATATTACATCGTAATTGGGTTGACCCAGTCGGTCTTTTCGGCCCAGGTTCGAAATTACCTGCAAGGTAATAGGATAAAATTAGTAAAATAAAACAAAATAATAAACCAAATTTAAAAAGGATAAGTAAAATAAAATTT
This sequence comes from Microcos paniculata, assembly GCA_030664755.1. Classification (NCBI taxonomy): domain Eukaryota; kingdom Viridiplantae; phylum Streptophyta; class Magnoliopsida; order Malvales; family Malvaceae; genus Microcos; species Microcos paniculata. Next base: position 10,238,385 of record CP131464.1, read on the forward strand.
GGAAATGATCAGCTAATTAATTGACTAAAATTTAGAAAGAAAGAGAAAAAAAGAAAGAATAAAAATTGAATAAATAAGTGTCTACAGTTGCCCCTCTTTGATTATTTCTTAATGATTTAGAAGTGCAAGCTTCTGGATAATTAAGAAATAAGCAAAGATGTAGACACCTTCTACTCAAATATGTACTAAACAGTACTGGTGTTTTGGAAGATGTCACTTTGAACAGAAATGATTTTAAAATTGAATAAATTGCCTTAAACAGAATCAATTTTGAAGAAATTGTTCTAAACAGAAACAATTTTGAGAAAACCATTCTAAACAGAAATGTATTTTTTAAAAAAAATTTGAAGAAATTGCCTTAAACAGAAACAATGTTGGAAAACCACCCTAAACAGAAATGATTTTGAACTTTGAAGAAATTGTCCTAAACAGAAACAATTTTGAGAAACCACCCTAAACAGAAATGATTTTAAACTTTGAAGAAATTGTCCTAAACAGAAACAATTTTGAAAAACCACCCTAAACAGAAATGATTTTAAATCTGAAGAAATTGTGCTAATTTTGAGAAAACCATTCAAAACAGAAGTGATTTCAAATTTGAAGAAATTGTACTGATTTTGAAAAAAAAAAAACATTCTAAACAGGAGTGATTTTAAATCTGAAGAAATTATGCTAATTTTGATAAAACCATCCTAAACAGAAGTGATTTTAAATCTGAACAAATTGTGCTAATTTTGCGAAAACCATCCTAAACAGAAATGATTTCAAATCTGGAGAAACTGTACTAAATTTTGGGAAAACCATTCTAAACAGAAATGATTTTGAATTTTGAAGAGATTGTCCTAAACAGAAACAATTTTGAAAAACCATCTTGAATAGAAATGATTTTAAATTTGGATAAATTGCTTTAAATTTGAGAAAATCATTCTAAACAGATATGATTTTAAATTTGAAGAGATTGCATCAAAAAGAAATGCTTTTGAGAAAATCATCCTAAACAGGAATGATTTTAAACTTTGAAGAGATTGCTTTAAAATGAAATGCTTTTGAGAAAACCATCCTAAACAGAAATGATTTTAAACTTGGATAAATTGCTTTAAATTTGAGAAAATCATTCTAAACAGATATGATTTTAAATTTGAAGAGATTGCATTAAAAAGAAACGCTTTTGAGAAAATCATCCTAAACAGGAATGATTTTAAACTTTGAAGAGATTGCTTTAAAATGAAATGCTTTTGAGAAAACCATCCTAAACAGAAATGATTTTAAACTTGGATAAATTGCTTTTAAAATAAAATGCTTTTAAGAAAACTATCCTAAACAGGAATGATTTTAAACTTTTTGGATAAATTGCTTTAAAATAAAATGCTTTTGAGAAAACTATCCTAAATAGGAATGGTTTTAAACTGTGAAGAAATTGCTTTAGAATGAAATGCTTATGAGAAAATCATCCTAAATAGAAATGATTTTAAACTTTGAATAAATTGCTTAAAAAAAAAACACTTTTGAGAAAACCATCCTAGACAGGAACGATTTTGAATTTTGAAGAAATTGCTTTAAAAAGAAATGCTTTTGAAAAAACTATCCTAAACAGGAATGATTTTAAACTTTGAATAAATTGCTTTAAAAAAGAAATGTTTTTGAGAAAGCCGTCCTAAACAGGATTGATTTTAAACTTTAAATAAATTGCTTTAAAGAGAAATGCTTTTGAGAAAACTATCCTAAATAGGAATAAATTCAGATCATTCTCAAACAGAGTTGGGCCATTGTAAGCTGGAATAAATCATTTTGCATGCTAAATAGAACTGAATTATGGATAATTACCTTAAGCAAGAAAAGACCTTAACGGAGTTTTGGAGAGTTACCTGAGGAGCTTCTTACACAAGACTAACCTCGCAATTTGAATTGGATTTATGCCTGCAATTTTTGAACAATGACAGGATGCATGATGGATGTTTATGAGAAATGATGCTAAAATGATGCAATTTGCACGCTCATGATAATGCCTTTCTACTTTGCTTTGAAGGTTTCAAGATAGCCTTTTAGCTTGGTCCGACCTACATTCTTCGGAATTGGAGAACAACTTCTTGTCACATCTTTTTTGGCATAAACATGCCCCAAACCCTTATTTCAAATTATTTTTGCTTGAACATCCCAGTTTGAGATAATTTCATTCACGTGTCACCTTGCTTTAGGCACCGAAAGTATGTCGTTGAGCTCATGTTTACCCTCACATTTCTTTCCTTTTTGTGTTGGGAGTTGACTTCAAATGTTATGGCATTCACTTACCTGTTTGCTTTCCCTTTCATGATAAAGACACTATGCAATTCGTATTTAAGGAGAAATTCATGGATCATCTTGAAGAAATCAAAGCACAATATATTAAATAGACAAACTTATAACAAGGATTTAACAAACAAGTTTATAACAAACAAGTTCATGATAAACGATTTTATAACAAAAGAATAAGAAAGGTACATGACCTCAGTGCGATGAATGCATTGACAACAAAGTGTTGGTCATCTCGCACCTTGCCTTCGACTAACTCATCTTTGCTGAAGTGACGCTTAACAAGGTTTGATGATTTCTGATTACCCTAATCCCCATAATCAAGCAAGACCTCTTGTACAAGTTAGGTGCCTTTTTATTGTGCTTTCTCAACCTTCCTAAACCGCCTTTTCAGGTTTTCAGCTTAGGAACCATCCTAATTGGATCTGAACCGCCCTTTCGGGTTTTTGCCTCAGATCCCTCCTTTTCTTCTCTTTTTCGGACTCAAGCCGCCTTTTCAGGTTTTCAACTTGAGACGCTCTTTTCATTTTTTTATTCTTTGATTTTTTCATTTTTTCATTTTTTTATTTTTTTATCATTCATTTTTTTGTCATTTTTTATCATTTTTTTTTCAGGTGTAGTACTTCTTCACAGCATCGGCATTGATTGGTCGTGGCAATTCATCCCCATCCATTTCTTGCAAGATCAGGGCACCTCCCGAGAATGCTTTCTTCACCACATAAGGACCCTCCCAATTTGGAGTCCACTTTCCTCGGGGATCATGTTGAGTAGGTAGAATCCTTTTCAGCACCAATTCTCCTTCTGTAAATTCACGCGGACGCACCTTCTTATCATATGCACGCATCATTCTCTTTTGATACAATTGACCATGGCAAAGTGCTTTGAGACGCTTCTCTATAATCTAGTTCAATTAGTCAAATCTCTCCTGCACCCAATCTGACACTTCAAGCTTCACCTCTCTGTATACTCTTAAAAATGGGATTTCCAACTTAATCAGCAACTGCTTCCACTCCATGAACCAAAGAAATATGAAGCTGCCCCGGTGGATGCTCTTATAGTAGTGCGGTAAGCATGTAGAGCGAAAGAAAGTTTCCCATACCAATATTCATAGGTCAATGTCATCTTCTCAACTATCTTCTTGATGTTCTTGTTTTGCTGCTTCAATTGCCCCATTCAACTTAGGGTGGTAAGGGGTAGAATTGCTATGCTTGGTCTTGAATTGAGAGCACACTGCCTCTACCATCTTATTGTTGAAATTCTTGGCATTACTGGTGATGATTCTTTTCGGCAACCCATATCGGCAAATGATTTCTTTCTTCACAAACCTGATGACCACTTACTACATTATACTTGCATAAAATGCTGCTTTGACCCATTTGGTGAAGTAATTGACGGCCACCAGAATGAATTGATGTCCATTAGAAGCTTTTGGTGAAATTGCCCCAATCATATCTTTGCCACACATTGAGAAAGAACATGGAGACGAAATAACATGTAGTGTTTTGGAAGGCATGTAAATCTGATCAGCATAAATCTGGCACTTATGACATTTCCTTGCATGATTGATACAATTTGTCTCCATTGCCATTTGAATTCTTAAGATGCAAGCTTCGTACTTCGCCATATGTGTGGCAAAGCCTTGCTATTGCTGAGTATTGATCTCTATTTGAGGATATGAGGACAACTCCTACTCCATGCCCCAGTGCATTTGACGCCCCATCAAAATACATTCTCCATTTCTTTTCTTGCTCTAGCTCGGTGTTGAATATTGACATCAAATCCTCATCAGAAAACTCAAACTTCAAGGGCTCGTAGTCATCAACTGCTCTATCTGCTAGAAATTCATCAATAACAATTCCTTTGATAGCTTTCTGGGAGACATAAACTATACCATATTCTGACTGTAGTACTTGCCATCGAGCCAATCGTCCTTACAACGAAGGTTTCTTAAAGAGAAATCTGATCGGATTCAGCTTTGCTATCAACCATGTACTATCTTAAACTCTAAGCCGCCCATGCCAATGCGTAGCACATCTTTTCTGTCTGAGAATGCTTGGCCTCACACTCTATGAACTTCTTGCTGACATAGTAAATCGCATGCTCTTTCTTACCGGTATCATCATGTTGCCCCAACACACAGCCCATGAAATTCTCCAATACCGTCAGATACATCATCATCTCCTAAAGTAAGGCAAGATTTGTTTGTCTTCTCATTCAATCAGTCTCATAAGATTAAGGGAAAAAGAGTAATCATCATCATCATTATTGTCAAAGTCATCCGCACCGATGAACCAGTCGAAGTCAGGCTCGAGAGGACCCTCTTCGCTATCTCTGTATTCATCACTTGAGGTTCTTTGAGTCAAGGGATAATAAGGCAATATATATACATATGTAAAATGCATGTTGCATTTTCATCAAACCATTTAGGATAGGGAGGCTGTAAAAGGGTCGAGTACTGAACCAGTTCAATCATCTTGCTATTCAATAGCTTGGTGTATAGCTCTGTGTAAGTCATAGGGATGGGAGTAAATTGTTTCCTTTTCTTTGGTGGTCTTGGATTTCGGTTCTGGGTGTTTGGTCTTGGAACAGTGGAAATGGTGTTGGACATTGGGTATTGGTAAGCATTTTGAGGTTGTGTATAGTTGGGAGGAGGATACTGGTAAGTGTTTTGAGGTGGTGTGAAATTGGCCGGATGGTATTGGTGTTGGCATGGTTGGCATTGGGGTTGTGGGTATTGTTGGTATCCTTCACATCTTATAGTGTTCACTCCGCCTTTCTCCTTTTTGGAACTCTCCTTGGCTGCACTGGACTCCCCATCATCTAACTTACCGATCTTGCGTGCATTCTCCACCATTTCTCCAATTAAGACCAAGTCAGTGAAACTCATGGTGGCACCAGCTATCATATGGCTATAATATGGAGCCTTCAAGGTGTTAATGAATAGCCATGTCATCTCTTTCTCAGTGAAAGGAGGGTGAATCTGAGTTGCCACGTCCCTCCATCTTTGGGCATATTCAGTGAATGACTCGGAAGACTTTTTCTCCATGTTTTGCAAAGTCAGCCTGTCGGGTACCAAATCCGTCATGTGCTTAGAGAGGACCGAATCATTTTCTCTTTTGCATGGTAGTGGGCCCTAGTTGGTATGGCCTTTTGACATGTATTTTATATATATGTATATATATATATTTAAATATTTATGTATACATCTATAAATTTATATATACATATTCATATATAAATATATATTCATATATATAAATATATATATATCATATGTAAATATATATTTATAAATGTACATATACATATAAATATGTATATATATATATATTACATCGTAATTGGGTTGACCCAGTCGGTCTTTTCGGCCCAGGTTCGAAATTACCTGTAAGGTAATAGGATAAAATTAGTAAAATAAAACAAAATAATAAACCAAATTTAAAAAGGATAAGTAAAATAAAATTTGGAAATGATCAGCTAATTAATTGACTAAAATTTAGAAAGAAAGAGAAAAAAGAAAGAATAAAAATTGAATAAATAAGTGTCTACAGAAGCATTAAGCTTTCTATAATCTATACAAACTCGCCATCCATTTTGAACCCTTTGAGGTACCAAGTCACCATCCTGATTTTCCACTACTGTGATACCAGACTTTTCGGAACAACTTGCACTGAGCTAACCCACTGGCTATTAGAGATAGGATAAATCATGCCAGCTTCAAGTAACTTGAGGATATCTTTCTTCACTACCTCCATCATAGGAGGATTTAGGCGCCTTTGAGCTTGTCTTGAAGGTTTAGCACCTTCTTCCAACAATATTCTATGCATGCACAAGGAAGGGCTTATTCCCTTAATATCGGCTATATTCCCTCCAATTGCCTTCTTACGGTTTCTAAGTACTCTAACTAGCTTTTCTTCTTGCTAGATGTGATCACCGGTAAGGTCTCACCATCCCCTAGGAATGCATACTTCAAATGTTCAGGTCAAGGTTTTACAATTGAAGGAAGAAGCTTATTAGTACTTAAAGGCAAATCAACATAACAAAGACTCAATTTAGAGGAAACTAAAGGAAATGAATTCAAATCCATGATTGACTCCTCTATGTCCTCTCTAAGTGTCAATTGATCCATTGTTTCCTTTTCATTGGTTGCACAAGTGAGTGCCAACTCAAGTCCATCATCTTTATGCAAATTCAAAACCTGTTGAGATAAACCATCAAGAACATTAATAGAAAACACACTATGTTCATCATTAGGATATTTCATTGCTTCAAAAATATTAAAGCAAACTATTTTCTTCTCAAACTCCATAGTGAGTAGCCCTTCATAGACATCTATCTCTGTTCTTGCAGTCCTTAAAAATGGCCTTCCTAAGAGAAGAGGCACCGAATTTGGACTATCATCTTCTTCCATCTTTAGCACATAGAAATCAGCTGGAAAATATAACTCATTTACTTGTACCAAAACATTCTCAACAACGCCTTCAAGATAAACATTAGATCTATCAGCCAATTGAATAATAACTCCAGTTTCACTCAAATTATCAAAACCTAAGGAGGTGAAGATAGAATAAGGCATAACATTAATAGATGCTCCTAGGTCACACATAGCATTTTCAATTTGAGTTAGTCCTATAGTGCATGGAATAGTAAAAGCTCCCAAATCCTTACACTTAGGGGGTAATTTTCTTTGGAGTATGGTAGACACATTTTCCCCCATTGGTACCTTTTCATTACCTCTCAACCTTCCCTTATTAGTGCATAAATCTTTCAAGAATTTTGCATATCTAGGCACTTGCTTGATTGCTTCCAAGAGAGGCATGTTGACTTGAACCTTCCTAAAGTTTTCCCAAATGTCCTTCTCAAGCTCATCTTTCTTTGTGTTCTTTGCTAAGTTACTTGGAAAAGGAGGAAAACACTTGTTAGAACTCAAATCATAATTCACAAGTTTAGGATTTACCTTTAAGGATGTCAAATCATCATTTGGAAGTGAACTTTAAGGTGTTTTTGCATCTTTGTTCTGAACATCTTCTTCCTTTTGCTCAAGCTCGATTTGGTCACTAGTCACTTCAACTTCTTCCTCCAATCCCTTGTCATGTGATTTTTACATTTTCTTTGGGGATTCCAACCTCTTTCCACTCCTCGATTCAATTGCATGTGCATTCTCCTTTGGATTTATAAGAGGTTGTGAAGGAAGCTTTCCGGAACTTTCAGCTCTCATTTCATTCAACATTGTTGCAATTTGGCCTATTTGAGTCTCCAAATTCTTGATGCTAGCCTTTGTTTCCTGTTTAAAAATACCATAATCATTAGATTAGGCCTTACCATAATGTAAATTAGAATTTGAAGAATTAAAATTTTGAGGCCTGTTTTGATAGGGAGGTCGATTTTGTTGGAAGTTGTTATGATTTTGAGCACTTGAACCTCCTTGATTCCCATATCTCAAGTTTGGATGGTCACTCCAACCAGGTTTATGGGTGTTGGAGTAAGGATCATAGTTTTGATTTGGTAGTCCAGGGAATCCTCCAATTGCATTGGCTTATTGTGGATCATCTTGTAAGGTGGGGCACACATCCATAGGATGTCCAACATGAGAATAAATTGCACATGCCTTTTGCTGCATTGTACCTAAGGCAATTTTTTCAAACCAAGAGGTTAGTCTATCCAATTTTTGTTCAAGATTGCTACTACTTACCTCATTGTCTTTTTAGGTTCCACAAATGTTTGTCTTATTCCGAATTGTTGAGTGTTGGCAGCCATTTCCTCTATCAATTCTCTTGCCACTTCGAGAGGTTTGTTCCTCAATGCTCCTCCACTAGTTACATCAATCATAGCTCTTTCCATTGGTAACATCCCCATGTAAAAGAATTAGATAAGTAGATTCTCTAAAAATTCATGATGTGGGCAACTTGAGCACAAATCTTTTAATCTCTCCCAATACTCATAGAGAGTTTCTCCTTGTTGTTAACGAACACTACATATTTTCCTCCTTATATTATTGGCTCTTGAGGCAGGGAAGAACTTTTCCAAGAAAAGTTTCTTAAGCTCACTCCAAGTGGAAATTGATCTTGGAGGAAGGGAATACTACCAATTTTGTGCACTATCCACCAAAGTGAATGGAAACACTCTCAAGTTAATGTTGTCTTCAGACACATTGCTTGTGTTGAGAGTTGAACAAGCTAGATGGAACTTTTGCAAATGCTTATGAGGATCTTCACCTGTCAATCCATGGAAAGTAGGAAGTAAGTGTAGGAAACTAGATTTGATCTCAAAATTAGATTTAAAGCAAGGAAATTAATGCACAAAGGTGAGAGAGTAAGATTAGGAGTTGATAGCTCCTTCATTGTCCTTCGGGCATTATTTTGAGCATTTTTTTGCCCATTGTTTCCTTGAGCATCATTGTTTCCTTATGGTTGGTCATTGTTGTTCTCCTCCATGTTGAATAGTCCTCGCAAAGTGATTGGATATGGTGGTGTTGGTGTTGATTCAGATGATGAAGATGGCTCTTCCTTTTGCTCCAAAGGAAAAATAGTTCTCTTAGGTGTGTGAGAAGATCCTAAGGCTTTTTCAAGGTGCTTTTGAAGACCTTTGTATTTCTTGTTGAAGTCTTCTTCGTCACAAGACATACAAGTCTACAAAAGAAAGGGAAAAGAACTCAAATAACACAAAAACAAACTAAAACAAATAAAAGAAAATAGGAGAAATTAAAAAGACAAAAATTAAATAACAAGAAAGACAAAATTGGCCAAAAATGAATGAAAACGTCAGAATTTAGCAAAAATAGGGTGGGGCCAGTAGCATAAATACTAGTTTTGCTTAGCACACCGAGTTCCTTTCGAAAAAGTGGTGCTGCACTCCTATCTATGCTGATCATCGGGTTTCACCTGATTCCTGCACAAAACCGAAAAAGAAAAAAAATCAAAATCAGATTCGCTAAAAAACAATCCCCGGTAGCAGTGCCAATATTTGATACGTCGTTAATACCAAATAAAATTCTTCCTAAAACTAAGTAGATAGTGATAAGTACAGGTCTTATCCCACGAAGATTGTTTTAGAAAATCTAATTTGAAGATGCAATAAAAGTAAAGAGTTGAAGAATTTAAGTTTGCAAATTATAACTAACTAAGAACAATGCAAATAATAAAAACAAGGAGAAATCAATAGAGAATGTTTCAATTCAAGGAATACTTACTCGTGTAATTTGAATTGATCATAGGCACAAAAGATAATCATACATGCAAACAATTGCCATAGGTTAAAAGTATTTATAGCTTCCATTTAACCCCTATCTTTCCTTATGCCTAGCTTAAATCAGTACCTATAGCTTCCCAATCAAGCCCTTTTTATTAAAATGACCTAGGTGCCTATAGCTTCCCTAGATTTAATTAAGACAAAAGCAATAAACTCTAGAAAGATCTTAGCCAATAATAACTAATCAAGTCATATAGACTGCTCTCTTAATTACTCCCTTTAATTCCCTCAAACGATATTGGAAAACTATGCAATATCACTTGATTTACTACTCTGAATTAAGCTAACTTACAATTACGAATAAGAAGCTCAAATTCTAGCAATAGAAAATTATGCAAAATTAACTAGTTGCGCATCCTAGGTAACTACACAAGAAAATCATGAAATAAGCATAGAGAATCAAAAGATATTTGCATAAGAGATAGAAAAAAACTCAAGCCTCACAATCCTTGCATCCAAGAGTCAAGCAACCTTCAACTGAATTGAGAAAATTAGAAGAGCATGCTGAAAATTGCAACACAAAAAAGAAAAATAAAATTCCTAGCAAAAGCTTTTTACATAGGGAGGCAAGGCCTTTAAATAGAGACCTAGGAACCTTTAACCTAACTTCTAAATGAAGTTTAAAACTCTAGCCCTAAGAAGTTATCAGCTGGCTTAAGTGTTCTACAAGAAATAGAAGTCCTTCTTTAAACAAGAGAAAAAAATAGCACACACCACAAGCCATGCACATGCCTCATTAAAGGGTTCTCCTACTCCAATTAGAACTTCTCTTCAAGGGCTAGATCACATCAATCTAACACTTGGGCCTAGGTCAAATATTTTCAATGACATGTCCAAAACAGCCCCAAATAAGGCTTAGGCATGAACTTTTCCATCTTCAACCCAAAATTGCTCCAAAGCCCAAAATAGAAAAGCAATCTAGGATTTCCGTAGGGTTTCTGGATGCTTCTGTATTTTGACGTTTTGAAGGCCCAAATGGACTCCGATTTTGATGATCTTTGGTATTCTAAAAGCTCAGGAAGTCCTCTACAACTTTTGTGAAGAACTCAAACTCATCCATGGTCTTTAAGGCATTCAAATCTGGCCATCTTTCTGAACTATCTGCACAAGAAAATCTCAAAATTTCCAGATTTAAACTCATTTTCTTCCGAAGCTTCTTTTTAGCTTCCAATGACACGAAATCACTCAAAACAGCTTAGTTTGTAATAATAAACACTTAAACAACAAGATATATGATCGCTAGTCGTCAAGACGATCAAAAGAATAAATTTCTGTACTTTTCTAAACTAAGTAGCAAGAGCAAGCACATGTCGAATCTACAGAGAAGCAATATTGAGTCTATTTTGTTTATATAAAATAAAAGAACAGAAATGTAAATGGGGGGTTTTTATAAGACAAATAATATAAGAGCAGAAACATAACAGAGAAGAACAATTAATAAATGAAGTATCCGTCTAATCATCACCATCAGTTAAGGGAGAAGTAAAATAGCTAGGTCATCGGTCTACAAAATATAAGATTGCTCAATTGAATGGCGTACTATAGACAGAGGTACTAAAGATTCCCTAAGCCTATGTAGTGACTAAACAGTGTAGACTAGTACTAAAGATTCCTAGAAAACACCCTTTTATCTCGCCTGAACCAACGACTCTTCGTGATATTGATTTACAGGTTTAATAAAGCATAAAGCATAAACAATCAGTCAGTACACAATTAACCCGTAATAGCTTCGTGCATACCCGGTCATTAATTACCCAATATCCCAAGAAAGTGTCCTATGCCTTTCTTTTGTTACAAAATATTAAGGATGACTACTAAAGATTCATCTTCCATAATAATAACCATAGATTGTCTAATATCAAATATACGCATGCATTCATATATTTTAGCCTAAACAATCATAAATCAATAATAACAGAGATATTGAAACACCCGATTGAAACAATCTAAGATAAGAACAAAGACCTCTGTAGCAAAATCCCTTAACTTAATAGGAGATTAGATGGATTATGGGTTTAACCACTTATGAATTAAGTGGCAAACCAAGAACAATAAAGAAATAAATGATGATCAAAGAAGAGTAAAATGATTAAAGAAACAGAGATTAAATCTCTACAAAACGGAAGGAATTCCTTCGGTCTCTGTTCTTGGTTCTACAAAGAAAAATCGCAACTTTCAGAATTCTATCTATGTAAATCTGTCCGTACTTAGAGAAAAAGACATATTTAAATGACCAGATTACATGATTGCCCTCATGACCTAATTACTAAGCAAAGAGTATGAAGGGCAAAGGTGAAATTTCCTGGAACGGCACCACTATGAAGTGGAACGGCGCCGTTACTAATCCTTCAAACTGACTTGGTCTGGTTGCTGACCCAAGCGGCGCCATTATGGTCCCTAATGGCACCATTAGTGTCTTCTAGCTCTAAACACTTGCTAACCTTCCAAATTGCAATTCTCCATGTGTAATGGCACCATTAGGAAGTGGAATGGTGCCATTACTTCCTTTTCTGGCTTAATGCATGCAGCTTTGGACAAAGTTGAAGTGGAATGGCGCCATTCCAATGTTTGTCACTTGCTAATGGCGCCATTACAATGTTTGTCCCGCCTGGTTTGGTATGCCTCTATTTAATAAGCATTTGGAGGGCCAAATGGTCTCCGATTGGATTGTTCTTGGGCATTCTGGAAAGCTTATGATGTTCTCTACAACTTTGGTGAAGAACACAACTGCAAATGAAGCCTTTAAGGTGGTTAAATTCAGCCATCTTTCAGGTCTCGCCAATCTGCCTGCACCTTCACTTTGACGTTTTAATTTCCTTTCTTTCCTTTGCTTCCAATTTGACTCTTTTCATCTTCAAATGCTCATTTCTCCACTCAAAGCTCTTTTAGAATCTATAAATACAAAACCATGCTTATATGAGTGTAATTAAAGTAAGATAGACACAATAATTATAAGAAATAAGCACATAAAGTAAGCCTTATATTGTGTCTATCAATATAAGTGTTAAATCATAGTATAAATAAGTGTTTATCACAAATTAATTTTGGGTTTGTTTGATGAAAATGGATTAAGAAATTGAAGGGGTTCCCTCTATTTTTCCCATTGTTCCAGAGGATTATTATATTTTTAAAGTTTGTGGGTAGCTGTTAATTGTTCTATTTGTTTTTGGCTTCTGTTCTTTAATTCTGTATTCGATGTGAAATACGAATCTCTTTGCCTAGCTTGAGCTTTTATGTAGGAAACTACTCATATTTTGTTGTGGATGTCTTATGATGTTCCAAGTTTCATATGAATGTTCTCATGTTTTATTGATGATTGATGATGATTATTATATTACGATTATATAATCTTTCTCTTTTTTATCCTGACAAGCTGTATGTTTAACAAATTCGAAACGTCTCATGAATACTGCTGTCTGAAAATTTTATATGAATGTTTGATGATTTATTCTCTAGTTTGTTGTTTGAATATCTTTTGCATGTAAAACTGTTGATGCAAAGAATATGGAAATGAACATGTGTGTATTTGCTACTATAATAGCATGGATGATTATTAGTTCATATTTTTTCTCTATTATACCTAGTTCATTTAACTGCAGCATACAATTGGTCTCATAGTGCATCTTAGTAAATCAAATGCTTTAATCACTTATTCTCCATTTTATTTAGAGTGATCATTTGTTGTATTGGCCTCTTATTCCTATTTAATCCATTTTCTCAAACCTTTTTTCTATTTAATTTTATTTCATCTTTTGTTTAATCAGTGTTGGCTTTACAGGGGTATATACTTACTTCTAAGATTGATGGTACCATTCAAATGAAGAGTTACCCAGAAATTCAGCTTGCACCGAATGATGACCTTTTTAAAGGAAGTGGTGGAAGGACAATCTATGGTATTTGATATTTCTCTACTCTGACATTTTAGGACTTTTTCTTCTTTTTCTTTCCAAATGTATGATGGCTGCCTAGCTTGTAACTTTGTTTACTTTAATGGAAGAGATGAATGATAAAGTTACCAAAAACACTAAAGCTGCATGAGCCTAATAACTTCTTCATGACTTTAGAACTTGTGCTCCCATGAAGAATTTTGATGTCCATCTCTAGAAACTGAGTTTAAATGTCATGTCATCCATAATAGTGACTAAATTCATGAGCCTAATAACTACTTCATGACTTTAGAACTTGTGCCCCCATGAAGAATCTTGACATCCATCTCTAGAAACTGAGTTTAAATGCTTATCATGTCATCCATAATAGTTGGGGAGTATTATTTGTGACTTTAATTATGTTTTTTTCGTGAGCAGAGTGTTTTCATTATATGTGCCCGTCTATTATCTCTGAGTTGCATGATATTCTTTCGTTGCTCTTTGCAAGAGATTATTATGGATTAGGCATTGTGGTTCTCCGTGACTGCTATTTCCACGAATATGTACATCTTGATATTTTTGATGTTGATAGGACCCTAACTCTGGTGAGTATGTTCTATTACAAGCCCATAGCTTTTTTACATTTTATTTGAGTATGCCATTTCTAAGCACATTCTCACAGGTACCACCAGATGGTGAATTATCTATCATGAACTACTGAATGACAAAGGAATTCATGCCTCCTTTTCATATTTATGCATTGCTTGAAGAAGTTGGATCACTTAACGTGAGTAAAATGCTGCTCTTATAACGTGAATTTAAACTTCTAATCATTTTTGCTTGTGTTGGATCTAAGGTTAGAATCTGTTTTATATCTCGTATCTTCCTCTCAGGCTGAAACGATTTTGAAAGTACGTGCTGAATTCTCTTCAAGCATTTCTGCCAACAGTATTCTAGTACAGATGCCAGTGTCAACATACACAACTAGGTATTCCTGTTTACTCTAGGTCACATCCTCTCAATTGTGAACCAAGAAGGTTTAATGATTGCCTTCAACCCCAAACCACTTTAAGAAACTACTCAACCACTTTATATGATTTTGAATTGCGCATATAGACTGGAGAGTACTCAAGTTAAAGAAGCACCTTCACACTTATGATTGTAAATAAATTAGTAGTTTTTGACAGGACCAAGTGATGCGTAAACCATGTATTAAATTTTCAAGAAGCAATGTTCATATCAATAAAGGAAATTATATCTGATACTGATACTAAAACTTCTTAATTGCTAATGAACATATTTGTTATGACTTATGAGTCATTTAAAAAGATTTAAGAGCAAACACCATGGAACTTTACAAAAAAGCCAAAGTAGTTGTAGTTGTAGTTGTTTGGTAAGATGGTAGTTATGTAGAAGCCTAAGCCTGACTTTCATCAATATTACTATTGAGTGGTTTTTAGAACAAATTGAATTACAGGGTTAGCTTTGATTTGGAGCTGGGAGCAGTTGGAAACACAACTACGGATTTTAAGGAATCAAGCAAGACGATTGAATGGGGGTTAAAGAAGGTAAGAAATCTCTTTTTAAACTGAAGTGTATGCATTTTCTCAGTCATTAGGATGTGTGGTAAGCTTTCTCCATTCAAATACATGTTTGCTCCATGTTTAGTCATCGGCCATGGGCATATATTTTACTAGGATGTGATATTTTGTAGATTGTTGGAGGATCTGAACATACTCTTCGTGCAAAGTTGACATTTGCACAAGAACCACATGGTTAGTTGATTCCTTTTTAATTGTCATTTTTAACTTGGCTTTTGTTGTCATAATAATCAGTGTCATGTGTTACTGGATACAAGGAATATCACCAAGGAAGCTGGAATAGTGAGCATGACTTTCACGATCCCATTGTACAATGTTTCGAGACTTCAAGTATGAAGTTGCTCATATCTTGGTTTTGTGCATGAATCAAATTAACTTTTCAAATTGTTGGCTTTATTGTTGATATGTGTAGACACTTATTTTTAACCTTAATTAAATAATTAATTGATTGATTAATTAATTAATTGGTCATCAATAAAATTTTTATTTGCTGTCTCCTTTAGCTCATTTTTATTATCTTACAGGCAATTTTGAACCGAGATCGAGGAGCTAAGATCGAGTCAACTCAATTTCCTCACGAGTCAAGAGCAACCTTTTCCAAAAAACCAGTACTGTTTAGTACACATTGGAATAATTTTGAACAAGGACTGGAAAGTCAAACGACCCAAAGAGCAATCAGCCATACAAGTCCAAAACTCAACCGCCAACGTCACCATGCATTATGCCGCCACCATCAATAATTCACTTCAGCGAGATGAGAGAGAATTTTCTTAAGCGAAGGAAAGGTATAGGCCATGCTCCCATACAAGCCATGCAAGCCTTCCCTCATTTTTGGCTCGGATGAGTCATGACTCGGCGATGCTCGCATGGCAGTAACAAGCAGCCACACTGCCATCACAGCAGCAGCAGCAGCAGCAATTGCTCCACATATCACGATAACCTTCCCAAGCTGCTGCCCAGATCAGTCTTTTACAGTGACAACGGCTTTTCCCGGCTACAACAACAGCTGCAGCGACAAGCAACCAGTCACCTCATCCACGCAGCTACCCCATCGTCACTCATCTTCACAGCTCCCTCAACATCATCGAACCCATGTGCCCATGACCGACCAGCGACCTGCTCGGCACAGCCCGACGAGCTGCTTGCCCATGATCGACCAGCGATCTGTTAGGCATAGCCCGACGAACTGCCTGCCTATGATCGACCAGCGACCTACTTGGCACAGCCCGACGAGCTGCCTGTCCCTGACTGACCAACGGCCTGCTCGATACAGCCCGATGAGCTGCCTGTCGATGACCGACTAGTGGCCTACTCGGTATAGCTCGACGAGCTGCCTGCCCATGACCGACCAGCGACCTGCTCGGCACAGCCCGACGAGCTGCCTGTCCATGACCGACCAGCGGCCTGCTCGGCATAGCCCGACGAGCTGCCTGACCATGATCGACCAGTGACCTACTCGGCACAGCCCGACGAGCTGCCTGCCTATGACCGACCAAAAAATCAGCAGCCATCAGATTAAAGTAAAAAATGAGAGAGAGCCGCGGGACGAAGAGGGAGAAAGAGAAATAAAAGGCCATTTTTTTCCAGCGAAAGAGCGGAGAGATGTCGGCCATTTCGGGGGGGTCATTATTATCCGGTTTTTGCTCCCTGTTTTCTGGATTTTGTCTGGGGAAGAAAGCAGCGACTGGAGTTTCAAAATAAAAGGGAGAGGCGAGTTTGCTCAAAAAAAGAGAAGGGTTCCAGCGACCAAAAAATAGGAGAGAAGAGCCGAACGGAGAACACTTTCTCCTTTGAAAAAGGGTTGGCCGAAAAAAAAGATAGGGGGGGCTCTGGTGTTTTTTCTCTTTTTCATTTTTTAGCAAAAAAACAAAAAGAGCAAGTTTCCTTTGAAGAGAAGGGTTGGCCGGAGAAAAAGAAGAGGGCTAGGTTTGTTCTTCCAACATAAGCCGTTCTTTTCTCTAGAGCAAGACAGCCATTGTTTAAAGAACTACTCTTTCGTTTACTTTTTGGAGAAGAAGAAATTAAGAGACGGTTTTGAGAAAATTTCTTTCTTCTTCTTTCTTCCTGAGTTCTTCTTGTAAGCAAAATCCTATCTCGAAAGGGTAAAAATTCTTCTTTTATTGTAAAGCTATTATCTTTAGCTCTTATCGTTACGTTTTATCTGTCTCTTGTTTGTTTAAGTGTAAAAAGGAACCGACTTCATTTCTTTTAGACTGATCTCTGTGATTTACGAAACCTGATATGAAGTACTTTTAGTCCAAGTCTTCATTCGAAGTAATGAAAGTCCTATTTCTTCTTGTGGTCATGAATGCGAATATTCCTGTTTTGCAAATTCTTGCTTATCTGCGGTGATATGCCTGTTTAAGTTTGTCAAATTCTTGCTTGTCTGCTGTGGTTAGTCTGTTTTGCAACTCCTTCAATGTTTAAATTTTCTTGTTACTTTGTGGTTCTTCCATGTTTGTGTAAAAAGGTCCCAACTTTATATGTTTCATGTCAATCTTTATAGTTCTTTGTGTTTAATACGTATGTTTTATGGTATCGACTTTATTTAAATTTGATTTTGATCATAAAGTTTGCATCTTTAGGCCTGTATGAGTATTTGATTAGATTAAAAATTCAGTCTTGATTGTCAAGTTCGTAGACTTGTTTAGAGTTAGAAATTCAATTTTGACTGTCAAGTTTGCATCTTTAGACCTATTTAGGCTTAAAAATTTAATTTTGATTGTGAAGTTTGCATCTTTAAACCTGTTTAGGTTAAAAATTTGATTTTGACTGTAAAATTTGCATCTTCAAATCTATTTAGGTTAAAAAAAATTTTAAAAAAGAGAAATCTTGGTTATAAAAATTGTATTTTTGAATAGGTCCATATTTAGTATAATACTTAATTTTGAACTTGTTAAATTACTTTTTTGTTCTTAAATCTATGTCTGTCTTAATTAAAATTTAATCATGTGTGTAAAATCACTCTTTGGCCCTTGCCTATATGTTTGTTAAATTATGAATTGAATTTTGTATAAAATTGCATCTTTGACTTTATATATGTGTTTATTTAAATTAAGTTTGATTATCTGTTATATAATTAATTGTGTTTATATGTACTAACCTATGTTTTCTTGTCCCATTCACGCATAATTAGGTTTAGAACATTGATTTTTAAAAAAATTCATATGCATGGAGTAACCGGAGGGTACCTCGAGAGTCCGAGATTTCTAAAGGTTTTATCCGATGAGAAGATTTCTCGGCGTCAAATCGGGAGTCCTATCGGGTCCGAGGGAATTTTTCATCCCTTCAAAAAAATGAAAAATATATTTTGATCATTTGATTTTCATAAAAAGCATACATCATGTTTATGATTTCTTTAATTTCTTAAAATTTGCAAATGAACTCAAAAATATTATTACCTTCTTTTACGAAAGGAATGTTAATTCCAAAATATTTTATTTTTTTTATTTTATTTTATTTTTACTCTTATGTTTTATTTTCATTTTATTTTAAGAAAATCTCTTGTTTAAGAGGCCCAATTAAATTAAAATGAATGTTTATTCCAACATTAATTTCAAAACATGTTTTAAAGGTTTTTAGAGAGATCTTAATTTTCCAACTATAATTAAGGCCTCTCAAATTAATCCAAATTTTATAAAAAAAAAATCACTTTCAAAATCTCTTTTCTTGTTCTTATTTCTTTTTATTTCTTTTTCAATAAAAGGGAATATTTATTTTCTTTTATCCTTTTTTTTAAAATTTTTCAAAATATTTTCCTATCAAATTAAATTTTTGTCAAACTACTCCCCTCATCAAATTAAAAGGAATATTTATTCCGACATTGTTTTAAAATTAAATCTTTCTAAGAGATTTTAATTTAAGTAATCATAATTAAAATCTCTTAATGTAAATTTCAAAACATGAATTTGAGGATGTTTATCCCAACCTTTTTGCAAAATGTTTTTCTAGAAGGTTTCAATTAATATTCTCATAATTGAGACTTTCTAAAATCAAAATTAAACCTTTGTTTTTCATAAAAGGATATTTATCCTCATTTTTGAATTTGACTTTGATTTTTGAAGAATATTTATTCCTATTTAGAAATTGAATCTCCATTCTAAGTAGGAAATTTCTTCAAATTCAAAATTGGGCTATGGATTTTCACATTAAAAGGAATGTTTATTCCGACATTAAGTCTTTAAATTTCGAATTTAGCTTTTATAATGGGATGTTTATCCTACATTAAAAGGAATATTTATTCCGACATTTAAAATTATGTTTTTCTTAAAATGATTTTAAACACATTTTATTATCATTTTCCAAGTAAAATATTTTAGGACTTTTGTGGTACCGATTTCTGGGCGTCTTGGGGGTGCTAATCCTTCCCCGAGCGTAACCGACTCCCGAACCTAAAATCTTTTTCGTAGACCAGTTTCTTTCCTTAGCTTGATGTAATCTTTCTAGATTTACGTTGGGTTAAACAAGTAGGTGACTAACCACACCTATTAAAAATAAAAGGTTAGTGGCGACTCCAATTGTTTTTCGACTGTTTAGTCCCGAACATTTCTCACGCCATGTCATTTTATCGTCGGAGTGGTAAAACATCTCGACAACTTGGCGACTCCACTGCGGACAAGTTTTAGAGTCAAGCCACTTTTTAAGTCTTATTTTACTTGGGTTTAATAATAAAATGTTTTAAGTTTCATTTCATGCATTGCATCATTCATTTGCATTAAATTTTTTTCCAATAATTATTTCAAAATTTTTCCAAAAAAAAAAGAAAGAAGAGAGAAAAAAGGAAGATTTTTCAAAATTAAGTTTATTAAAATTGCATCTTGCATTTATATCACATTTAATTTATATGTATGTTTTTATGTTTTGATTTTCTAGTATCCTTTGTGTGTTTAATTACTCGTCTATATTTTGCATGTTTTAATTCTTAGCCTATGCCTTGATCCTCTAGCATGCCCTATGTCTTAATTACTTGTATATATTTTGCATGTTCCAATTTCCTTTGTATGTCTTGATTTGCTAGTATGCTTTTTGTATTTATTATTTTGCCCTTTTAGTCACTTGTATGTGTCGAGACGTTTTACCGCTCCGACGATAAATGACATGGCGTGAGATATATTCGGGACTAACAAGTCGAAAAACAAATGGAGTCGCCACTAACCTTTTATTTTTAATAGGTGTGGTTAGTCACCTATTGATTTAACTTAACATAAATCTAGAAAGATTATGTCAAGTTAAGGAAAGAAACTAATCTACGAAAAAGATTTTAGGTTCGTGAGTCGGTTACGCTCGGGGAAGGATTAGCACCCCCGAGACGCCCAGAAATCGGTACCACAAAAGTCTTGAAATATTTTACTTGGAAAATGATAATAAAATGTTTTAAAATCATTAAAAAAACATAATTTTAAATTTCGGAATAAATATTCCTTTTAATGTAGGATAAATATCCCATTATAAAAACTAAATTCGAAATTTAAAGACTTAATGTCGGAATGAACATTCCTTTTGATGTGAAAATCCATAGCCCAATTTTGAATCTGAAGAAATTTTCTACTTAGAATAGAGATTCAATTTCTAAATAGGAATAAATATTCTTCAAAAATCAAAGTCAAATTTAAAAAAAATGAGGATAAATATCCTTTTGAAAAACAAGGGTTTAATTTCAATTTTAGAATGTCTCAATTATGAGAATATTAATTGAAACATTCTAGAAAATATTTTACAAAGAGGTTGGGATAAACATCCTTAAATTTATGTTTTGAAAATCACGTTAAGAGAATTTAATTATGATTTCTCAAATTAAAATCTCTTAGAAAGATTTAATTTTAAAACAATGTCGGAATAAATATTCCTTTTAATTTGATAAAGGGAATAGTTTGACAAAAATTTAGTTTAATAGGAAAACCTTAGTAGATTTAATAAATTAAGACTTTTGAAAAAAAGTTTTAGAAGATAAATGTCCTTTTTATTAAAGAAAGTTAATTTTGAAAAATATTTTTAAAGATTTTAAGGAATAAATATTCTTTTTATTGGAGTCAAAAATGCCTTTTGTAAAAATGAAGTTTACTTGAAATGTCTTAATTAATTAAACCTACTAAGGTCTTCTCAAGAAAAATGCTTTGAAAAAATTAAAAAAAGACAAAGAGAGAAAATGAGTATTCCCTTTCATTGAAAAATAAATAAATAAATAAAGAAATTTTATAAGTGATTTTTTTTAACAAAAATTGAATTAATTTGAGAGGCCTTAACTATAATTGGGTAGTTAAGATCTCTCTAAAAATAACTTCTAAGACATATTTTGAAATTAGTGTTGGAATAAACATTCCTTTTAATTTAATTGGGCTTCTTAAACAAGAGATTTTCTTAAAATAAAATGAAAATAAAACATAAAAGTAAAAATAAAATAAATAAAAATAAAAGATTTTGGAATTAACATTCTTTTTTTGTAAAAAGAAAATTTTTGGAGTTCATTCGCAAATTTTAAGAAATTAAAGAAAATTGTAAACATGATGCATGCTTTTTGTGAAAATTACATGAAAAAACATATTTTTAATTTTGAAGGGATGAAAGAATTCTCCCGGGCCCGATTGGACTCCCGATTAGACGCCGAGAAAACGTCTCATCGGAGAAAACCTTCAGAAATCTCAGACTCCCGAGGCATCTTTCGGTTACCCCATGCATATGAATTTTTGAAAACCAATGTTCTAATTTTAATTATGCATGAATGAGACAAGGAAACATGGGTTAGTATATACATACACAATTAATTACACAATATGATATGGTAAAATAAGTAGGACACGGAAATTTAAAATCAATTTTTTCAAGATCAAATTGCATAGCAACTAATTTAACACATACAAGCAAGCCTAACTTAAACAAATACATATTCATGGTCAAAGGTATAATATCATGCAAAATTTAATTCATAATTGAATAAACATATATACAGGGATAAAAAGGTAATTTTTTAATCAAGATTAAATTTTTAATTAAGCATACATATGAGGGTAAAAAGGTAATTTAATGCAAGATATAATTTCTACTTAAGCAAAAATACATGCAAAGGCAAAAAAGGGTAATTTTACATACAAGATTAAATTTTTAATTAAAAAGCATACATAAAAGGGTAAAACAGTAATTTAACACATGATATAATTACTAATTAAGCTAACATATCCATAAGGGCAAAGAGGTAATTTTATATGTAAGCATGAATTTTTATATTAGACAAAACACATATTCAAAGGTAAAAGGATAATTTCTATGATCAAAGAAAGAAAAAAAAAATTAAGTCTTAAACTAAACATGCATTTATATAAGTTTAAAAATTCAATTTTTTATTTAAAAAAATCAGAGATTATTTCTATTTAAATAAAAATAATAAAAAATAAAATAAACTTAAAGATTCAATTTTTATTAACCAAGCTTTCATTTTTAATCAAGCTAAAATATCCACAAGTAAAAAGGTGCAATTTTTAATCCTAAGCTTAACATTTAACTAAGCAAACAAGTTAATCAACTTAAAGTTATGATCTTTATAATCAAGATTATATTTTTAATCAAACAAGAATGTGAATATAAGTTCAAAAATACAATCTTTTTAATCAAGATTAAGACTTTCAACTAAGCAAACACATGGAATGGGTAAAGCAAGTTTGAAAAATAATAAACAAGAATACAAAACAATGAAAGTTAGGAACTTTTTACATAATCATGTAAATAATTAAGAGAAATGGCACATTAACAAAAAATAACATAAAATAAATAAGCAAGTAAAAAAAAAAATCTTGAATATATTAGAAGCATATATTAAACTAAGCAAATTATTTAGCAATATACAAGAGCTTTATAAATCATAAACATCATCATAAAAAAGAAAGTTAACATTTTATGTACAAATTTAACAAGACAAAGCAAGAATATTGTATTTAAAGTAAAAAGAAATGATCTTGAAAATAAAGCTAAGAACTTTACCTAAAAAGATGAAGTTTTGTACCAAAACAAAAAAAGAAAAGATAATAATGGCTTTGTGGAGAAGAGAATGGCTAAAAATTGATGAACAACAAGCCTTTTTCTCTATTTTCTCTAGCCAATCTGTTTAAAATAAATCAAGAAGAAGAAGAAAAATTTCTTCCCTTTCTTCTCGGGCTCTCTTTCTCTCTTTTCCTCTCTCTATTTTTTTCTGTGTTTGAAGAAGAAAAATGCTGAAGCTCTCCCACGCTCTCTTCTTCTCCTCTCTGTTCCTCCTTTTCTGTTTTTGAAAGAAGGCTGAAGCTCTCCCTTGTGCTCCTTCTTTTTCTCTGTTTTTCTCTTTTTTCTTCCCCTTTGAAAATGGCCAGCCCTCCCCTTTTATCTTGAAACCCCAGTCTACTTTCTTCCACAAACAAAACCTCAGAAACAAGGAGCCAAAAGCCAACTAATAATGATCTTTCAAAAAAAATGAAATCTCCCCCTGAAATGGTCGACCCCTTCCATTTTTTTGGGCTGGAAAAAATGATCCTTTGTTTCTCTTTCTCCCTCTTCATCCAAGTAAAACTGAGCCAACATGCGGCTCTCCAACAAATGGGTTCTTCTCGGTGCAGCCAAGCAACAATTTCTCAGCTCTTTCCATCTCACTCTTTGACCCATCGCAGATAGCTTCCCAGTACAAATCCCTTGCCTCTACCTGATCCTTAGGATCCTTGTGCAGCTCTTGAAAACTGGTGGCACAACAAGCTCAATGTCCTCATCTCTATCTTTGCCAACCTCGGCTCCACCACTCCTCACTGCCAGTGGTATGCCCCACCCGAAATCATTGTTGTACGTTGGAAATCTAGGAGAACTTCCCATTGTGATTGATGCACCGTCGGGGTTCCCCAACGGAAACAACTGCGACTGGTTCTCCCAGTCCGCTACTCCTCTCCGCACCGTATCATAGTCGTGCGCCACCACGTTTTTGTGAAGCAGACCGGAAATATGAGGAAGCAAATGAGGCTCTGGGGAATGAGCAGTAGCATTGCGAGTATAGAACATGTAACAGAGAAGGAAGGAAAGGGTATTGAAATTGGTGATGAAGGTGGAAATTGCTATCCCCCGGACGCCTAGATGCAAAGTGAAGGACAAGAGGATTGTGACTGGGAGATGAAAAATGGTTGAAACAAGGGTAGACCACATTAAAGGCCAAGTCGTCCCTTTACTACACAAGTAGATACGTAGAGGATGAATAAGGCTGTTTGCTAGAAGATCCGGGGCTGCAAAGCGGCAGTAAAGGCTTGCAACTTTGGTTATATCAGGGTCTTGATTGATACTAAGCATGAGAGGTTTGAGGTTAAACCATATCAAGCCTATGGGTATTGAAACGAGTAGTAGCATTAAAATTGTTCTTTGCAAAGTAAGAGATGCAACTGAAAGATTTCTTAAACCAAAAGCTTGGCTGCAAAGGGACTCCATGCCCATAGCAAGGCCTGATAAGACTGAGTAACCACTAATGTTTGTGAAGCCGATTGCTAAGGCCCCACCAGCAAGCTCAAGGCTACCTAGCCTTCCTATGCAAACAACTAAGATCATGTTCCTAAGATAACTTACCAAGCTCATTGCTGTTATAGGGAAGCCTATATCAGTTATTCTCTTTAACTCCTCCATCACCTCTGGCATTGTCGGGTACTTTTGATGAGATTCCACCGCTTCAACCATATCTTTATTAATTTTTTCTTTCTGCTGCTGTCTATTTGCTTGTTTCGTTCGTGAAGTGACTTGCTCTCTTCATTGGACTCCTGGAGCTTGCCTAAGAGTTTGCGGATCACTGCCATCTCCTGCTTCACTTTCTCAGCTTCTTCAAGGAACAATCCGAGGTTTCGGTCCATGGTGTTTGCCGTGGAAGACATTTCTACATCATAATCAGGTCTAGCTTCAAGATCTTTCATTGCCTCTTTCTTGAGGTCCACATAGCTCATAAAGGATTTGGTCATCAGATCATTCATCTTTGCTTTCTGAAACTTTCCTTCACACCTTGAAGTGTAGCAGTGCTTGCTCTCAGTGACAACGAACATCTCCTTCTGCTTCTTGTTACGGAAAGGATGACAGAAGATGACGCAGGCTAAGGGAGCGCCACAGCCTGGGTCGTGGATCATCTCAATCACCACACCTTTGAGGTGGCCAGTCTGCTCACCGAAAAACAGGGGGGACCCTTGCGGCGGTGGGCACGAGCCTTGCACACAGAACCCGTACCTTTTCTTTTTGCCTTGGTGACACGACCCATCGTGAAAGTGTGCATGTGTTTTTTGTTCTTTTGGTTTTGCATGGTAATGGCTTTCGGTCTTGCATGGCTTTTAAAATAAGTGGAGTAATGGCCTTTGGGTATATATTTATGTATAAATATATATATATAGATATATGCATATATATTGATGTATACATACTCATATAAATACGCATATAAACATATATAAATATATATGTATATATACCTATAAATATATATACATATGAACATATATATACATATATATAAATACATATATTTTGCATGATTCATGAGTTAACTCAAACTTGGCTTGGCTTCCTAATTTTGGATGACTTCGTATAGCAACCGAGTTAACTGGTTGGCCTTTTGATTTTAGGTTCAAAATTACCTGCAAAATAACGAGATGAAATTAAAATTGAATAGAGTAAAATAAGGTAATAGGAATAAACAAAAATAAACTAAACTTGAAAAGGAAAAATAAAATTCGAAAATGATTAATTTAATTAACTGACTAATTAACCAATTAATCAGTTAATTTAAAAATAAGTGTCTACAGTATGTATTTTTCATGTTTTAATTCCTTGTGTATGCTGTGTATGCCTATCTTGTTTGCCATGTGTGCTTATCTCTTATCATATTAATTATTTATCCTATATTTTGAATTGGACTGATCGTGTTTTGACATGTGATAGTGAAATTTTTCCTGCTTCTTACTTCTACTTCTCCGAATGTTCACTACTTCACCAAAAGGCAATTGGTAAAGGTATAAGTCCCTCCCTCACACACAACACAAATTCATAACATAATAGTTCGGGAGTCCGAACTTCACCTTTATTTAGGAGGGGGCGACGGGGTTGCCTCCACCCCATCTTGTCCGATGGGTACCCTTGTCTAGAGCTTTAAACCCAGCATGTAGAAGAACCCAAAATCTAGCCTAGATAGAGCCAAACCCGTTGGAGAAAACTCGATTTCTTAGGACACGGAAGGGGGACGGCTTCTTACCTTTATCAATCCCTTTCGTTTTATCTGCTTATTTCATGATGGCATGCTGTTTGTCTGTGATGACATGCTGTTTGTATAAACTGTCTATTTTTCTGTACATATGCTTATTTCATGATAGCACTTTGTCTGTATAAACTGTTTGTTTTCTTTCACCTTTTTGTGTAAATACTTATTTCATGATGATATGTTGTTTGTTTCCTTTCCCACTTTATTTGTATGTATTCATTTCATAATCTGTTTGTTTTCTTTCATTTTATCTGTATATATATACTTATTCCATAATTGGTATGCTATTTGTATAATTTCCCTATTCTCTTCCTCATCTTGTCTGTATATACGTTGTCTGTTGCAATGTCGTATGTTTACTTTCTTCCTTGCTTCATCCATACATGTTCATGCTTTGAATATCCATGATTATTTCTTTTAATTGCCATCATCACATGACATGCATTTCATTAGAGAATCATTCAACAAGAGAACTGTAAAGGGAAATTAGTCATGGCTGATGAATAAGGTCAACCTCGCCATTCCCATAGCCTCAGCAAAACCAAGTCTATCAATTCCGATGACCCCTAGGCCGACATTGAATATCCCCGTATTGAAACCAAGCTTGAATCTGAATATGCCAACACCGTTCCCCTATCGGAGTGATAGGGAGGTACCTTGGAGGTATGAAAGTTCAGTGCAACAGATGAATGCCAATGTCTAGGAATCTGAATCAGTGAATATTTCTGGAGTAGGAGGCATGACTAGGAGTGAGAGATGCTATGCCCGAAATCCAACTGCCACTCTACAAAAAGAGAAGGGCATGGAGAAAAATGATGAAGTTGTTACACCATCTATTGGAGAGTCGGAGAAAGAAATTGAAAAAGAAGTAACCAAGACGGTGGATGAAAATGATGCTCGTGAATTCTTGAAATTCATCAAACAAAGTGAGTACAGCGTCATAGAACAACTGAATCGCTTGCCAGCCAAGATCTCTCTGCTAGCTGTGCTTTTGAACTCCGAGGCACATCGTAATGCTCTCCTCCGAATCCTGAACCAATCTTATGTGTCCAAAAACATCACCGTGGCCAATTTGGAACATATTGCTGGGGGTATCACAGTGACTGATTACATCTATTTCACTGATGAAGAGATCCCTTCAGGAGGAAGAGGCAATTACAAGGCACTGCACATCACTGTTCGGTGCAAGGATCATATGGTCGCCAAAGTATTGATTGACAATGGATTTGCTTTGAATGTGATGCCACTTCACACATTGATGAAATTGCCTATAGACCAATCTTTAATGAAAGCCAGTCAGTTAGTGGTTAGGGCATTTGATGGCACACGAAGGGAAGTTATTGGCGAGATGACTGTTCCGATAATTGTAGGGCCGGTTGAATTTGAGATCCTTTTCCAGATTATGGATATTTAGCCAACTTATGGCTGTCTCCTAGGTCGCCCCTGGATCCATATGGCCGGTGTTGTTCCTTCTTCCCTTCACCAGAAAATCAAGTTCCGAGTTGAAAATAAGATAGTTTCTGTGTCCGGAGAAGAGGACATCATGGTAATGCAACCTCCAAACACTCCTTACATTGAAGCTGCGGAAGAGGCAGTGGATTGCTCTTTCTGGTCATTTGAAGTAGCCGAAGTAACATGGGTAAGAGAAGGATCCGAGGTACCTAGTCCACATTTCTCTGGCTGCTTGAATATGCAAGTCAACATGACTGTCGGAAGAGGCTGTCGGGCCGGAAGAGGACTCGGAAAGTATGGCCAAGGTATCCGTCAGCCTATTGTTCTACCAAAAGCGGAGCCAACCTTTGGACTTGGGTATAAGCCTACTCGGAGAGAGAAGTTCGAAGCAAAGAAGGAGAAGAAGTGCAAGCATATGGCTGCATTGAAAGGAGGGGAACTTGAACCCAAGAAACTGAAGATTCCACCGTTGAAAGATAGTTTCGTTTTTGCTGGAACGATGAACCCAAAAAGATCAGTTGTTGAGCTTGAACGGTTATTAAAGGGATTGTCTATCAGCATGCTAGAGCACGGGGAATCAAGCAGTGGAACATTGGTTCAACAAATGGCACCGAGGACTGATTTGAATAATTGGGAGTCCTTCGAGATGCCGATGAACTTGTCAGATCTGAACATGTAATTAATTAAGCTTTGAGAACTCATTTTATCCTACACTTCTACCCAAGAGTGTGGACGGCTGACTTTCATATGTTATGGGTTTTATTTTCATGTTTGCTCCATCATTCATGATATTAATATTCACACTATTAGACTCTGCACCATGTATATATTTCATATCATAATTATACCATTGCGTTTTCCTCCATATGTTTATCCTTGTTGTTCATGGATCAAGTGCATATATGGATATATACCCCTTTATTGTCTTTTGACCCCAGGACTTCAAACGATGAATGTAAAGACAACAAAGATGGTCTTTTTGAGCCCGACTTTGATTGGTTCGTTAATGCGGATGACCTAGACAATGATGATGATGATGATTACTCACTTCCCCCTGATCTTATGAGACTGATTGAAAGGGAAGACAAACAAATCTTGCCCCACAAAGAGGCCACCGAATTGATCAATTTGAGTGATGATGAGGAAAAGAGAGAAGTTAAAATTGGCA
This sequence comes from Microcos paniculata, assembly GCA_030664755.1. Lineage (NCBI taxonomy): Eukaryota > Viridiplantae > Streptophyta > Magnoliopsida > Malvales > Malvaceae > Microcos > Microcos paniculata. The sequence continues at coordinate 10,267,236 of CP131464.1, forward strand.
CTTCCCTAACACCCGAACAAAAAGAGGAACTAGTGGCATTACTCAAGGAATATGCTAATGTCTTTGCTTGGTCCTACCAGGATATGCCAGGTCTGGATATTGAGATTGTGGTGCATAGAATGCCAATCAAGCCCGGATTCAAGCCAATACAGCAAAAGTTGAGGAGAATGTGGCCTGCCATGTTATTAAAGGTCAAAGAAGAAGTGAAGAAGCAACTGGACGTAGGATTTTTGGAAGTAGCTACTTATCCTAAGTGGGTCACAAACGTAGTACCAGTCCCGAAGAAAGATGGCAAAGTTCGAATGTGTATGGATTACCGAGATGTCAACAAAGCCAGTCCGAAAGACAATTTCCCACTACCCCATATTGACACTTTAGTCGACAACACAGCTAAACATGCAACATTTTTTTTCATGGATGGGTTTTCGAGGTACAACCAGATTAAAATGGCTTCAGAAGATAAGGAGAAGACTGCTTTCACCACCATGTGGGGCACGTTCCAATACAACGTGATGTCCTTTGGTCTCAAGAATGCCGGGGCAACTTATCAGAGAGCTATGGTGACCCTTTTTCATGATATGATGCATAAAGAGATTGAGGTGTATGTGGATGATATGATTGCCAAAGGTCGGAATCTAGAAGAGCATATGCCTGGCCTGAGGAAGTTGTTTGAGAGGCTGTGCAAGTATCGGTTGAGGTTGAATCCAGCCAAATGTACTTTCTGCGTTACTTCAGGGAAGCTATTGGGCTTTATTGTTAGTCTAAGGGGCATCGAGGTGGACCCAGATAAAATCAAAGCCATTCAGGATTTGCCACCTCCGAGAACTCAAAAAGAAGGAAGAGGTTTCTTTGGGCGATTAAACTATATCTCCCGCTTCATTTCCCAGTTGACTGCAAAATGTGACCCGATTTTCAAGCTTTTGAAGAAGAACAATACGGGAGAATGGAATGAAGATTGTCAGAAAGCCTTTGATAAGGTCAAGGAGTATTTGTCGAACCCACCAGTGCTAGTACCTCCTGTACCGGATCGACCTCTAATCTTGTATTTGACAGTGTTGGAACACTCCATGGGCTGTGTTTTGGGGCAACATGATGAAACCGGTAGGAAAGAGCAAGCAATCTACTATGTCAGCAAGAAGTTCAGAGAGTATGAGGCCAAGTATTCTCAGATAGAAAAGATGTGTTGTGCATTGACATGGGTGGCTCAGAGGTTAAGATAGTATATGCTGTATAATACCACATGGTTGATAGCAAGGCTAGATCCGATCAGATTCCTCTTTGAGAAACCTTCATTGGCAGGACGATTGGCTCGATGGCAAATACTATTGTCAGAATATGATATAGTTTATGTCTCCCAGAAAGCTATCAAAGGAAGTGCCATTGCTGAATTTCTAGCTGAGAGAGCAGTTGATGACTATGAACCCATGAAGTTTGAGTTTCCTGATGAGGATTTGATGTCGATATTCAATACTGAGTTAGAGCAAGGAGAGAAATGGAAAATGTATTTTGATGGGGCATCAAATGCACTGGGGCATGGAGTAGGAGCTGTCCTAATATCCCCAAACGGTGATCAATACCCGGCAACAGCAAGAGTTGACTTCGACTGTACAAACAATATGGCAGAATATGAAGCTTGCATTCTGGGGATCCAGATGGTAATGGAGAGAAAGATTGAGGCTTTGGAAGTGTATGGCGATTCTGCTTTGGTGATATATCAGCTGAGAGGTGAATGGGAAACACGAGACTCAAAGTTGGTCCATTATTATATAAGTACATCATGGAGTTGATTGAGCAATTTGAAGAAATCAGCTTCCATCATCTCCCTAGAGAAGACAATCAATTGGCCGATGCATTGGCAACTTTACCTTCAATGTTCAAAGTCGATAAAAGAGCTGAAATCGAAGCAATCAAGTTAGACATGAAGACTCATCCGGCACATTGTATGAGTGTTGAGGAGGAGGATGATGGCAAACCTTGGTTCTATGACATTGCCCAATACCTCAGATTTCAAAAGTATCCAGATCGTGCTATTGAGAATGACAAGAAAATTATCCGAAAAATGTCGGCAAATTTCTTCTTAGACGGTGAAGTCCTTTACAAGAGAAGTAGGGATGAAGTAATGTTGAGATGTGTAGAGTCAAAGGAAGCAAAGAAGATTCTAGAAGAAGTTCACGGTGGAATCTATGGAACTCATTCCAGTGGACATAGAATGGCTAAACAGATCATGAGGTTGGGATATTACTGGTTGACTATGGAGACCGATTGTATTAATCATGCCAGAAAATGCCATTAATGTCAAATTTATACTGATCAGGTTCATGTACCTCCTAATCCATTGCATGTCATCTCGTCCCCTTGGCCTTTCTTAATGTGGGGCATAGATGTAATCGGGGCAATCTCACCAAAGGCTTTTAATGGGCATCAGTTCATCTTAGTGGCCATTGATTACTTCACCAAATGGGTTGAAGCTACTTCATATGCCAATGTAACTCAGTCAGTAGTCACCAAGTTCGTGAAGAAAGAGATCGTTTGTCGGTACGGGCTACCAGAAAGAATCATCACTAACAATGCTAAGAATTTGAACAACAAGATGATCGATGCAGTGTGCTCCCAATTCAAGATCAAACACAGCAATTCAACTCCTTATCGGCCAAAAATGAATGGAGCGGTCGAAGCAGCAAACAAAAACATTAAGAAGATTGTCCAGAAAATGACAGTGGCTTACATGTTTATCGCACTACTGTAAGAACATCGACTGGGGAAACTCCATATTCTCTGGTCTATGGAATGGAAGCAGTGGTACCAGTTGATGTAGAAATCCCATCTTTGAGAATATACAGAGAATTGAAACTTGAAGAGTCAGATTGGGTGCAAGAGAGGTTTGACCAATTGAACTTGATTGAAGAGACGCAGCTCAAAGCACTTTGCCATGGTCAATTGTATCAGAAGAGAATGATGTATGCATATGATAAGAAGGTACGTCCGCGCGAGTTTATAGAAGGAGAATTGGTGCTGAAAAGATTCTACCTACTCAACATGATCCCCGAGGAAAGTGGACTCCAAATTGGGATGGTCCTTACGTGGTGAAGAAAGCATTCTCGGGAGGTGCCCTAATCTTGCAAGAAATGGATGGGGATGAATTGCCACATCCAGTCAATACCGATGCTGTGAAGAAATACTACACCTGAAGAATAAAAAAAATGATGAAAAAATGAAAATGAAATGAAAAATGAAAAGAGCGTCTCAAGTTGAAAACCTGAAAAGGCGACTATAGTCCGAAAAAGAGAAGAAAATGAGGGATCTGAGGCGAAAACCCGAAAGGGCGGTTAAGAATCGATTAGGTTGGTTCCTAAGCTGAAAACCTGAAAAGGCGGTTTAGGAAGGTTGAGAAAGCACAATAAAAAAAAGGGGCACCTAACTTGTACAAGAGGTCTTGTTTGGTTATGGGGATTGGAGTAATCAGAAATCATTAGACTTTATCAAGCGTCACTCTAGCAATGATGAGTCAATCAAAGGCGAGATGCGAGATGACCAGTTTTTGTTACTTATGCATTCATCGCTTTGAGGTCATGTGCCTTTCTTCTTCATTTTGCTACAAACTCATTTGTTATAGACTCTTTGTCATAAACTTGTAATGAGCTTGTTATAAGTTTATCTGTTATAGATATGTCTTGCACACTTTCCTTTAAAAGACCCATGTGTTTCCTTCAAATATAAATGGCATAATTTTTCTTTCTCATGGAGGGATAAGCAAACAGGTAAGTAAATGCCATGACATTGGATGTCGTTTTCAAACACAAAAAAGGGAAAGAAATGTAGGATTAAAATGAGTTCAATAGCTTGTGGTTGATGCCAGAAATGTGATGACACATGAACGAAAATCATCTTGAACTAGGATGTTCAAGCAAAAGTGATTTGAAGAGAGGGTCTGGGACATGTTGATGCCAGAAAAGGTTTGATGAAAGGATGTTCTCCAATTTCGAGCTCAAAGAGTATAAGTTGGGCCAAAACAGAAGGCTATCTTGAAAACTTTGAGGCAAAGTAACAAAGCATTATCAGTTAAGCATGAGCATGCAAAATGCATCATTCTATCATCATTTTTCATGAACATCCATTATGCATCATGGTTCAAAGATTACAGGTTAAACCCAGTTCAAGATTGTGAGGTTAGTCTTGTACAAGAAGTTCCCCAGGTAACTCTCCAAAACTCCTTTAAGGTCTTTCCATGCTTAAGGTAATTATCCGTGATTCAGTTCAGTCTAGCATGAATTATTTCTACCATTTCTTCAAAATTTAAAATCATTTTGTTTAAGATGATTTTCTAAAATTGTTTCTGTTTAGAACAATTTCTTCAAAATTTAAAATCATTTTGTTTAAGATGATTTTCTAAAAATTGTTTCTGTTTACAACAATTTCCTCAAAATTTAAAATTATTTTGTTTAAGATGATTTTCTAAAATTGTTTCTGTTTAGAACAATTTCTTCAAAATTTAAAATCATTTTGTTTAAGATGATCTTCTAAAATTGTTTCTGTTTAGAGCAATTTCTTCAAAATCTAAAAAGTCATTTTGTTTAAGATGGTTTTCCAAAATTGTTTCTGTTTAGAGCAATTTCCTCAAAATTTAAAATCATTTTGTTTAAGATGATTTTCTAAAAATTGTTTCTGTTTAGAACAATTTCTTCAAAATCTAAAAAGTCATTTTGTTTAAGATGGTTTTCCAAAATTGTTTCTGTTTAGAGCAATTTCCTCAAAATTTAAAATCATTTCTGTTTAAGATGGTTTTCTAAAATTGTTTCTGTTTAGAACAATTTCTTCAAAATTTAAAATCATTTTGTTTAAGATGATTTTCTAAAATTGTTTCTGTTTAGAGCAATTTCTTCAAAATCTAAAAAATCATTTTTTGTTCAGGATGGTTTTCTATAAATTGTTTCTGTTTAGAACAATTTTCTCAAAAAATCATTTTGTTTAAGATGATTTTCTAAAATTATTTCTGTTTAGAACAATTTCCTCAAAAATAATTTCTGTTTAGAGTGGTTTTTTTAAAATTGTTTCTGTTTAGAATAATTTCTTCAAAAATCATTTCTGTTTAGGATGGTTTTCTCAAAATTGTTTCTGTTTAGAACAATTTCCTCAAAAATCATTTCTGTTTAGGGTGGTTTTCTCAAATTTGTTTCTGTTTAGAACAATTTCCTCAAAAATCATTTCTGTTTAGAGTGGTTTCCTTAAAATTGTTTCTATTTAAGGCAATTTCTTCAAAGTTCAAAATCATTTCTGTTTAGAGTGGTTTTCTCAAAATTGTTTCTGTTTAGGGCAATTAATTCAAGGTTTAAAAATCATTTCTGTTTAGGGTGGTTTTCTTAAAATTGTTTCTGTTTAGAACAATTTACGCAAGGTTTAAAATTATTTCTGTTTAAGATGGTTTTGTCAAAAATGTTTCTGTTTAGAACAATTTATTCAAATTTACAATTATTTCTGCTTAAAGCGACTTCTCAAAACTGGTTCTGTTTAGAACAACATCCTTGATTTTAAAATTATTTCTGTCTAAAATGATCTTTTTCAAAAAAAATTAGTACTGTTTAGTGCATAGTTGGAATGAGGAGTGTCTACATCTTTGCTTATTCCCTAATTATCTAGAAGCTTACACTTCAAGATCATTAAGAAATAATCAAAGAGGGTAGCTGTAGACACTTATTTTTAACCTTAATTAATTAATTAATCGATTGATTAATTAATTAATTGGTCATCAATAAAATTTTTATTTGCTGTCTCCTTTAGCTCATTTTTATTACCTTACAGGCAATTTTGAACCAAGACCGAGGAGCTAAGATCGAGTCAACTCAATTTCCTCATGAGTCAAGAGCAACCTTTTCCAAAAAACCAGTACTGTTTAGTACACATTGGAATAATTTTGAACCAAGACTGGAAAGTCAAACGACCCAAAGAGCAATCAGCCATACAAGTCCAAAACTCAAACCGCCAACGTCACCATGCATTATGCCGCCACCATCAGTAATTCACTTCAGCGAGATGAGAGAGAATTTTCGTAAGCGAAGGAAAGGTAGAGGCCATGCTCCCATACAAGCCATGCAAGCCTTCCTTCATTTTTGGCTCGGGTGACTCATGACTCGGCGATGCTGGCATGGCAGTAACAAGCAGCCACACCGCCGTCACAGCAGCAGCAGCAGCAACAGTTGCTCCATATATCACGATAGCCCTCTCAAGCCGCTGCCCAGATCAGTCTTTTACAATGACAACGGCTTTTCCCGGCTACAACAACGGTTGCAGCAACAAGCAACCAGTCACCTCATCCACGCAGCTACCCCATCGTCACTCATCTTCACAGCTCCCTCAACATCATCGAACCCATGTGCCCATGACCGACCAGCGGCCTGCTCGGCACAGCCCAACGAGCTGCCTGCCCATGACCGACCAGCGACCTGCTCGGCACAGCCCGACGAGCTGCCTGTCCATGACTGACCAGCGACCTGCTCGGTACAGCCCAACGAGCTACATGCCCATGACCGACCAGTGACCTGTTTGGTATAGCCCGACGAGCTGCCTGTCCATGACCGACCAGCGGCCTGCTCGGCACAGCCCGACGAGCTGCCTGCCCATGACCGACCAGCGACCTGCTCGGCACAGCCCGACGAGCTACCTGCCTATGACCGACCAAAAAATCAGCAGCCATCATATTAAAGTAAAAAATGAGAGAGAGCCGCGAGACGAAGAGGGAGAAAGAGAAATAAAGGGCCATTTTTTTCCAGCGAAAAAGCGGAGAGATGTTGGCCATTTCGAGGGGGTCATTATTATCCGGTTTTTGCTCCCTGTTTTCTGGATTTTGTCTGGGGAAGAAAGCAGCGACTAGAGTTTCAAAATAAAAGGGAGAGGCGAGTTTGCTCAAAAAAAGAGAAGGGTTCCAGCGACCAAAAAAGAGGAGCGAAGAGCCGAACGGAGAACACTTTCTCCTTTGAAAAAGGGTTGGCCGAAAAAAAAGATGGGGGGGGGGGGGGCTCTGGTGTTTTTTCTGTTCTTCATTTTTTTGCAAAAAAACAAAAAGAGCAGGTTTCCTTTGAAGAGAAGGGCTGGCCGGAGAAAATGAAGAGGGCTAGGTTTGTTCTTCAAACATAAGCCGTTCTTTCCTCTAAAGCAAGACAGCCATTGTTTAAAGAACTGCTCTTTCGTTTACTTTTTGGAGAGGAAGAAAGAGACGGTTTTGAGAAAATTTCTTTCTTGTTCTTTCTTCTTGAGTTCTTCTTGTGAGCAAAATCCTATCTCGAAAGGGTAAAAATTCTTCTTTTATTGTAAAGCTATTATCTTTAGCTCTTATCGTTACGTTTTATCTGTCTCTTGTTTGTTTAGGTGTAAAAAGGAACCGACTTCATTTCTTTTAGACTGATCTCTGTGATTTACGAAACCTGATATGAAGTACTTTTAGTCCAAGTCTTCATTTGGATTAATGAAAGTCCTATTTCTTCTTGTGGTCATGAATGCGAATATTCCTGTTTTGCAAATTCTTGCTTATCTGCGGTGATATGCCTATTTAAGCTTGTCAAATTCTTGCTTGTCTACTGTGGTTAGTCTGTTTTGCAACTCCTTCAGTGTTTAAATTTTCTTGTTACTTTGCGGTTCTTCCATGTTTGTGTAAAAAGGTCCCAACTTTATATGTTTCATGTCAATCTTTATAGTTCTCTGTGTTTAATACGTATGTTTTATGGTATCGACTTTATTTAAATTTGATTTTCATCATAAAGTTTGCATCTTTAGGCCTGTATGAGTATCTGATTAGATTAAAAATTCAGTCTTGATTGTCAAGTTCGTAGACTTGTTTAGACTTAGAAATTCAATTTTGACTGTCAAGTTTGCATCTTTAGACCTATTTAGGCTTAAAAATTTAATTTTGATTGTGAAGTTTGCATCTTTAAACCTGTTTAGGTTAAAAATTTGATTTTGACTGTAAAATTTACATCTTCAAATCTATTTAGGTTAAAAAAAATTTTAAAAAAGAGAAATCTTGGTTATAAAAATTGTATTTTTGAATAGGTCCATATTTAGTATAATACTTAATTTTGACCTTGACCTTGTTAAATTACTTTTTTGTTCTTAAATCCATGTCTGTCTTAATTAAAATTTAATCATGTGTGTAAAATTATCATGTGTGTAAAATTACTCTTTGGCCCTTGCCTATATGTTTGTTAAATTATGAATTGAATTTTGTATAAAATTGCATCTTTGACTTTATATATGTGTTTATTTAAATTAAGTTTGATTATCTGTTATATAATTAATTGTGTTTATATGTACTAACCTATGTTTTCTTGTCCCATTCACGCATAATTAGGTTTAGAACATTGATTTTAAAAAAAATTCATATGCATAGAGTAACCGAAGGGTACCTCGGGAGTCCGAGGTTTCTAAAGGTTTTCTCCGATGAGAAGTTTTCTCGGTGTCAAATCGGGAGTCCGATCGGGTCCGAGGGAATTTTTCATCCCTTCAAAAAAATGAAAAATATATTTTGATCATTTGATTTTCATAAAAAGCATACCTCATGTTTATGATTTCTTTAATTTCTTAAAATTTTCAAATGAACTCAAAAATATTATTACCTTCTTTTACGAAAAGGAATGTTAATTCCAAAATCTTTTATTTTTACTCTTATGTTTTATTTTCATTTTATTTTAAGAAAATCTCTTGTTTAAGAGGCCCAATTAAATTAAAAGGAATGTTTATTTCAACATTAATTTCAAAACATGTTTTAAAGGTTTTTAGAGAGATCTTAATTTTCCAACTATAATTAAGGCATCTCAAATTAATCCAAATTTTATAAAAAAAATCACTTTCAAAATCTCTTTTCTTGTTCTTATTTCTTTTTATTTCTTTTTCAATAAAAGGGAATATTTATTTTCTTTTATCCTTTTGTTTTAAATTTTTCAAAATATTTTCCTATCAAATTAAATTTTTGTCAAACTATTCCCTTCATCAAATTAAAAGGAATATTTATTTCGACATTGTTTTAAAATTAAATCTTTCTAAGAGATTTTAATTTAAGTAATCATAATTAAAATCTCTTAATGTAAATTTCAAAACATGAATTTGAGGATGTTTATCCCAATCTTTTTGCAAAATGTTTTTCTAGAAGGTTTCAATTAATATTCTCATAATTGAGACTTTCTAAAATCAAAATTAAACCTTTGTTTTTCATAAAAGGATATTTATCCTCATTTTTAAATTTGACTTTGATTTTTGAAGAATATTTATTCCTATTTAGAAATTGAATCTCCATTCTAAGTAGGAAATTTCTTCAAATTCAAAATTGGGCTATGGATTTTCGCATTAAAAGGAATGTTTATTCCGATATTAAGTCTTTAAATTTCGAATTTAGCTTTTGTAATGGGATGTTTATCCTACATTAAAAGGAATATTTATTTCGACATTTAAAATTATGTTTTTCTTAAAATGGTTTTAAACACATTTTATTATCATTTTCCAAGTAAAATATTTTAAGACTTTTGTGGTACTGATTTCCGGGCGTCTCGGGGGTGCTAATCCTTCCCCGAGCGTAACCGACTCCCGAACCTAAAATCTTTTTCGTAGACCAGTTTCTTTCCTTAGCTTGACGTAATCTATCTAGATTTACGTTGGGTTAAACAAGTAGGTGACTAACCACACCTATTAAAAATAAAAGGTTAGTGGCAACTCCATTTGTTTTTCGACTGTTTAGTCCCGAACATTTCTCACGCCATGTCATTTTATCGTCGGAGTCGCCACTAAAAGGTCTCGACAATATGATTTACAGAATATTCCAAATTCTATATAGATTGAAAGTAGTTAAGCCATGCTAATATGTGGTAGTAATAGTTTCACATTCATGCATATCCCTTTTTAGGTGTATTTCTTTCATTGCATGCGCATATTTCTTTCCTTGCATGCACATATTGTCACACATGTGCATCTGGTAAATGTTTAGGCAGGTTGGCATTTCTTTGCTTCAAGATTCTGCATGGTGATCACCTTAAGTGGTGGCTAACTGATGGTAGCACCAAGTATAACAAAGTAGAAATCGAAACTGACTTCTTAAAATAAAATTGAAAAGGGAGGGGGAGGAAATGACACACTCAGACCTAATGCGACTTTTCAGTACAAAATAAATAGTGTAAGATGGCGTATTAAGTCAATAATACACCGGTCCAGATGTATCTAATTAAGAAAAGAAGATAAGCCTAAGATAAGATGTAGTTGGAGGATGAGACAGGTAACCATGTATGGAAACACTAAAGTGGACTTCCTTAAGTCCATAGCCAATGGATTGGACGTCTATTGGTAAATTGGTCAGTGGATCGGTCCATGAATCAAAATTACGAGAGGTTTCAAAGAGGGGAAAAAGTCTGGCCCGGGGTCCGAGTAGACCTAGTGTCGGGCTTGCCTATAAATAGGGAGAGATGAGCTCTCCCCCTCTCATTCTCTTTTCTCCCTCTCTTCTCTCCTCTCATTTACTCTCTTGGAGAAATTTTGGGCTTTTACCCTATTCGAACAAACTGACCGCAGGATTAAGGCGAGATCTTGGTATGTTATTCTACTCGCCTCTTTGTTTTACTAAGACTTCACGCATTTCCATGCCTTGGTCTAGGTGAGATCCAAGCTCAAAAATAGTTTAGCTTTTTAGTTGAATTTCTAGCTTAGATTTGAGATCTAGGAACTTTGAGCTTGTGATTCTTGTTTCTGCTCTGATAAACGTGTTGTGGGAGGCATGAGGAACGTACGTCACAAGTTTTACGTCCAACGGCAGACCGAGGGGCTCGAAAACAGAGGCGAAGCCTCAGTTCCCGAGGCCAGGCCACAGCTCCCTTGCGAGAGCCGAGTCTCTCCCTTGCAGAAGTGACCTGCTGGCCAAGTCCCGAGCAACACATGGCCATTTGGCACAACCGCGCGGGTCGGCCATTTTGGGCCCAAACCCGTAAGGGGCCGGCCCAATCCACACGGAAGGGGCATTTCGACCCAGAATCAAGCTGGGCCTGACCCAGCCACATGGAAGGGCCTGCCTGGCCCAGACCAAGGCCATGCTGGGCTCGGTATGGGCCCCCAAGGGCATTTCCGTAATTTTTTAATAAGCATCCAATTTTTACCTCGGAACCTCCCAAACATTTTTTTAAGCCCCGAATCACAATCAAACATCGTCTTAGGTCATATTATAGCCTCGTAGGTGCATTCATAAATTTAATTATGAATGCTAACGTATATTTCCATGTACTAGGGCTCCGGGTGAATCCAATGTGACGATGCTCCGAAGGTAAAAGTTACATGGAGCGCTTGGGAGTATACGAATCTTCCAATACTGTGAGTGGCCTTATTTTCAGTGCTTAGCCACTAGGGACAAACATTTTTAAATGTTTTAAAAATATAAATTGTTATAAAAGGTTTTACAACTGTTTTGGGAAAAGGGTAATTCACGACACACACTTTTTATTTTGTGATACTCCCAGTTAGAGGATGGGATGATTTTCAAATCTGAAAGCTTCTGTGTGTTTAAATGTTTTAAATATATATGTTTGAATATATATATATATATGATCAATATATAATTGGGATGCGAGATAAGTAATTGAGTGGCTCTTTGGGGCTTCAAAATATGTGGGAACGTGGATCGAGTTGGAGAGAGCATGCTTAATTCTAACCGTGGACTGCCTATCGAGGGGCACGGTGAGACGAGACCTTGGGAGAGGCGCGTAAGGAAGTTTGCCAGGGCTCCAGAGTGTTGTGTTCCACCACAGCGATGGGCACCACTGAAGGAATGGGCTAGAGAAGGAGAAAAAGAGAAAATGGTTTCAAAGTGAAAAGAGATAGCCCTTGGCGCAGTAAGTCATACGATCGGCCAGTCGTGCCTTCAGTATGTTGATGCCAGCCCATTTAGTGTATTTTTATTCTAAAGGTTTTAAATCTAATTCTCATTTAGAGAATTATGAAAGTACTTTTGAAAATAAGTTTATTTATTTTATTGTTAGTATATTTGGATTACCCCTATTTTCCCTAACCCCAATGGAGATTCATTGAACCTCTGTCACTCACCTGTATCCAATGTGGATGGATGCAGATTCACGTACGGGGTCAGCTAATAGAATGGGGGCTCATTAGGAGACCTCGGTGGCCTAGGGTTAGCGGTTTCCGTTGTGTAGGTTTCCTTTTAAATTAATCCACTGGTGTCGAGACGTTTTACCGCTCCGACGATAAAATGGTATGGCGTGAAAAATGCTCGGGACTAAACAGTCTAAAAACAAATGGAGTCGCCACTAACCTTTTATTTTTAATAGGTGTGGTTAGTCACCTACTTGTTTAACCCAACGTAAATCTAGAAAGATTACGTCAAGTTAAGGAAAGAAATTGGTCTACGAAAAAGATTTTAGGTTCGAGAGTCGGTTATGCTTGGGGAAGGAGTAGCACCCCCAAGACGTCCGAAAATCGGTACCACAAAAGTCTTAAAAATATTTTACTTGGAAAATGATAATAAAATGTGCTTAAAATCATTTAAGAAAAACATAATTTTAAATGTCGGCATAAATATTCCTTTTAATGTAGGATAAACATCCCATTATAAAAGCTAAATTCGAAATTTAAAGACTTAATGTCGGAATAAACATTCCTTTTAATATGAAAATCCATAGCCCAATTTTGAATTTGAAGAAATTTCCTACTTAGAATGAAAATTCAATTTCTAAATAGAAAGAAATATTCTTCAAAAATCAAAGTTAAATTTAAAAATGAGGATAAATATCCTTTTGAAAAACAAAGGTTTAATTTTAATTTTAGAAAAGTCTCAATTATGAGAATATTAATTGAAACCTTCTAGAAAACATTGTACGAAAAGGTTGGGATAAAGATCCTCAAATTCACGCTTTGAAATTTACATTAAGAGACTTTAATTATGATTACTTAAATTAAAATCTCTTAGAAAGATTTAATTTTAAAACAATGTTGGAATAAATATTCCATTTAATTTGTTGAAGGGAATAATTTGACAAAACTTTAGTTTAATACGAAAACCTTAGTAGATTAACAAATTAAGACCTTTCAAAAAAATAAATGTCCTTTTTATCAAATGAAACTGATTTTTTAAAAAAAGAATTTTAAAGATTTAAAGAATAAACATTCCTTTTATTGGAGTTAAAAATGCATTTTTGATAAAAATGAAGTTTACTTGAAGGGTTTTAATTAATTAAATGTACTAAAGTTCTCCCAAAAAAGTATTTTGGAAAAATAAAAAAAAATGAATATTCCCTTTCAAAGAAATAAAAATAAGAAAAGAAATTTTCAAAAGTGATTTTTTAACAAAACTTGAATTATTTTGAGAGGCCTTAACTATAATTGGGTAGTTAAGATCTCTAAAAAAAAAAGTCTAAGACATGTTTTGAAATTAATGTTGGAATAAACATTCTTTTTAATTTAATTGAGCCTCTTAAACAAGAGATTTTCTTAAAATGAAATAAAAATAAAACATAAAAGTAAAAATAAAATAAATAAAAATAAAAGATTTTGGAATTAACATTCCTTTTTGTAAAAAGAAAATTTTTGAAGTTCATTCGCAAATTTTGAGAAATTAAAGAACATCATAAACATGATGCATGCTTTTTATGAAAATTACATGAAAAACATATTTTTTAATCTTGAAGGGATGAAAAATTCTCCCGGGTCCGATCGGACTCCCGATTAGACACCGAGAAAACATCTCATCGGAGAAAACCTTTAGAAACCTCAGACTCCCGAGGCATCTTTCGGTTACCCCATGCATATGAATTTTTGAAAACCAATGTTCTAATTTTAATTATGCATAAATGAGACAAGGAAACATGGGTTAGTATATACATACACAATTAATTACACAATATGATATGATAAAATAAATAGGACATGGAAATTTAAAATCAATTTTTTCAGGATCAAATTGCATGGCGACTAATTTAACACATACAAGCAAGCCTAACATAAACAAATACATATTCATGGTCAAAGGTGTAATATCATGCGAAATTAAATTCATAATTGAATAAACATATATACAGGGGTAAAAAGGTAATTTTTCAATCAAGATTAAATTTTTAATTAAGCATACATATGAGGGCAAAAAGGTAATCTAATGCAAGATATAATTTCCACTTAAGCAAAAATACGTGCAAAGGAAAAAAAGGGTAATTTTATATACAAGATTAAATTTTAATTAAAAAGCATACATAAAAGGGCAAAACAGTAATTTAACACATGATATAATTACTAATTAAGTTAACATATCCATAAGTGACACACCCGGACCTAGCACGACTTTTCGTACAAACGGCATAGTATAAGATAGCGTATCAACTAAACAATATGTCGGTCCGGCTGTGTCAAGTTTGAAGAGAAGATAAGCTTAAGACAAGACGAAGTTGGAAGATAAAATAATTAACCGTGCATGGAAATTAGTAAAATGCCAAAAAGACCTCCAAATAAGTCCCTAGAAATTTATTATGGGCCCCATTGGCACAAGAAAGTAAAGGATTTAGCCAATGGGTGAAAATGAGAGAAAGTTGAAAAAAGGGAAAAATTTGACCCGGGGCCCGAGTGGACCCGGCGTCGGGCTCCCCTATAAATAGGGGAGGGGCCGAACCTTTTCTTTCATTTTTTTCTTTTCTTTTTCTTTCTTTTTCTTCTTTTCTCTCTGGAGCCGACCGGAGGCATTTTGGACAATTGGCAAAGTGGGACATGCCCGGCTATCAGATCAAGGTGAGTTTCCAGTATGTTGTTCTTCTCACCTCGATCTACGTTTTGTTAAGTTTGCACGCATTTCCATGCATCGGTTTAGCCTAGATCCAAGTTTTCAGCTTTTGACCGGATTAGATCTTTAAACTCAAATAAGTGGATTTCGGGCCGGTGGAATAAGGTGAGTTTTTAGTAGGTTATAGTATTCACCTTATTCTACGTCCCATTCCGTTTTTACGCATTTTTGTGCACCGGGTGTGAGTAAATCGGAGATTTAGTCAATTTGGGCTAAATCTCGGTCTACGGGAAAATTGGACCGGTGTTTCTCGTTTCTGCCTCGGCATATCCGTTGTGGATGCCATGAGGATCGCCTCTCTAAGTTTGTACGTCGAAAGGAGGAGAAACGAGTGCGAAAACCGGGGAAGAGACCGGCCGAAGAACTGGCCGATCGAGTCCCTGTTTAGATATTTTCAATATATTATTATTATATTAAAAGATATTTAGATATTATATTAATATATTTAGATATTTATATATAATATTATTATATCTTAGATATTTATATATTATATCATTATAATGTATAAATATCTCATAGGTGGGCTTTTGAGCCCGATTTCGAGTAGAATTTGGCCCAACCCGTGTGGGGCCCAGCCTAGTCCGGGTGTGGGGCCCACGGGACCCCGGGGGCATTTTGGTAATTTTTCATCGAGAGTCCGATTTTAGCCCCGAAACCTCCCGGACACTTTTCTAAGTGTCGGGCCTGGCCCGAGTGGCCCATGGACCCCCAGGGGTATTTTCGTAATTTTTCACCAAGTGTCCAATTTTTACCCCGGAACCTCCTGGACACTTTTCTAAGCCCCGAATCACATCCAAACCCAGTCATAGGTCATATTAGAGCCTCATAGGTGCATTCATAAATTGTAATTATGAATGCTAACTTATATTTCCGTGTGTTAGGGCTCCGGTTAATCGAATGCGGCGATGCACCGGAGGTTAAGCTACATGGAGCGCTTGGGAGTATACGATTCTCCCACTACTGTGAGTGACTCTGTTTTCAGTGCTTAGCCACTAGGGCGAAATGTTTTAAAAACATAAATGTTTTAAAAAGGTTTTACAAAGGTTTTGGGATAAGGGTAATCCACGGCACACACTTTTTATTTTTATTTTTATTTTGTGATACGCCCACTTATGGGGGTGGGATGATTTTAAAAATACAAAAGCTTGTGTGTGTTAAATGTTTTAATATTTAAATAAAGAATTTTATTATTATTATTATTATGATTATTGGGGTACGATGCCCCTGTAAGATGAGTGATTGAGTGGGATTCCTCGGTGCTCCAATTTACGGGAGCGTGGACCGAGTTTGAGAGCATGCATGATACTCAGCCGTGGACCGCCTATCGAGGGGCACGGTGAGTCGAGCCTGGTTGGGAGAGGCGCGTAGGGAAACTCGCCAGAGCTCCAGTTCACTGTGTTCCACCACAGTGAGGCACCACCGAGGGAACGGGCTAGTGTATGAGATAAAGAGAAAATGAATATGAAGAGAAAAGATATAGCCCTCGGTGCAGTAAGGCAATACGACCGGCCAGTCGTGCCTTCAGTGTATTAGGTGCCAGCCCATGATTATATAATTATTTTATTTTTAAAAGGTTTTAAAATCTATACTCCTTGGGAGAATTTCAAAGGAGATTTTGAAAACAAAAATTTATTATATTCACTCCCGAAGATTTTGATACGGGAAGTGTTGAAAACAAAGTTTTGATTTAAATTATTTTATTGTTATATTTTGGATTATCCCTATTTTCCCTAACCCTGATGGAGACCCATTGAATCTCTGCCACTCACCTGTATTCCATTGTGGATGGATGCAGCTTCGCGTACGGAGTCAGCTTTAGAAAGGAGGCTCACTAGATGGCGTCGGTGGCTTAGGCTTAGTAGTTTCCGCTGCATAGGTATTCCTTTAAATTAATCCACTGCTACTACTTTAAGTTTAATATTTTATTAAAAGATTTTAATTAAAGTTTCAGTTGTTTTGCAGCGATGATATCCATTTCTATGCCTTGCGGTGCTTCTGGTGCGTGACCGGCCGGCACGTACTTCGAGGCAGCGCGGCGGTTGCCACGTGGCCGACCCGGGCGGGTCGGGGCGTGACAATTTGATTGGTATCAGAGCGATTAAAAGATTCTGACTATTTTCAAAAGCTATAAAATATTTTTAAAGAGTTTTCAAATGTTTTCAAGTGTTTTTGAAGCCAGTGGATTAAATAGGGTTAGAACTCCAGAGTTCGAGTATGTAGTTACTCGAAAGCGTCATGAATAATCATACCTACTCTTAGAATACCTTCTTTAGCAGCAAGCCACCAAATAGTGTTCTCGAGTGTGGTCTTTAAGTGAAAGATATCACGACCACCTTTTTCCTCGAGATTCGTGCAAGCAAGGCACGCTTTCCAAGAAACCCCCAAATTCAAACTTTCAATTTTCAATGTTCCTCCTACTCGATAGCCAAACTATGCAAGGGATGGTATTTCCCTTGAGATGATGAGATAGATGATGTCTCGTCCGGCCTTTCGATGAAGCCTAGTTAGAGGCTTACCAGCAGTGAAACTGGTTCGATGCCCACAACCTTCAATGTTTGATTTTGAAGTTGTGAACATTGAGACTCGCTAGTAAAGCAGCGAGTGTCAAGCGTAAATTAGATGCGTTGCCCCAATTCTTTACACTAGTGACGTGTAAGACTTGGGAGGAAATGATGTGACTAGAACGAGGCAAGGGATGAAGATGGGGCATAACGTGCGTGAACGCTAACCTCACTTCTCTTGTTTTCTACACCATCGGTGTGTAGCTTTGAAGAGAGAATATGGTTAAGATGACTGAAATCAAAGAAGTCAATCACGGAGGATGTGGTTGGCCAAAAACCTCAGGACGTGAGATGAAGCACCCGCACAACCAGATGAAGGATCGAGAAGGAGTTCACAGAGCATCAAGTGGAGATGAAGACAAGTGATTGCCGAAGATCCCACAGGTTGACAAGTCTGGTGGGATAAGCCCACAGATTGCCTGGATGATGCTCCGAGGAGTGAGCACGAAGTGAGAGAAGTGGCAGCAAGGGCTAGCTAACTTCAATTATTCTTACACTGTGGGGTGTAAGGGGTGAGACATACCACCCAAAGGAAAGGATTGATAAGAGGAAACCCCAAAGGATTCAAGGATGGCAAAAAGGAAGAGTAAGGAAAGAGAATAAGAGAGAAGCTATTCTTGGGAAACGATGAGGAGGAATAAGGCAAGGATGACACGATGGAGAATGAAAGAATGAAAGGAGATTACATCCAAGTGGTCAACGAGTAGTACATCTGTTACTACTTGTCCGACCATTGGATACCAATGATGAGAAGGATAATGGATAAAAGAGAAAGGAAATGAAGATGGAAGAAGTGGAATAAAGAAAGTAAGGAGGAGGAGACCCCTAAAGGATAATAAGAAATGATTCAGAACAAAATGAATGGGAAGAAAGTAAGCAAAGAGAGAGTATAACGCACGACAATGATGGGAATGTCTGCATTCGTGCTAATCGAAGGCACGAAGGGAATTTCCTCCAATATTGTGAAGTCATCACCAGAAGGAACTGGTGAGAAAGAAGGAGAGGAAGGGAGAAGAAACGCGAACCTTTAAACTAAGGACAAAGAGATGTCGTGATGTAGTGCGGAGGCTTTCTTAATGAAGAAAGAAAGTATGAAAACCCTAGGTAAAAGAAGATCCTAGGCTAATAAAAGAAGAACAAGGCCTAAGAAGAAAGAGAGACTTAGTTCAGTTGATGAACTAAGTTTTGGTTAATTAGGAATAGAGCCTTAAAAGAAGAAAAGTATAACACATCACTAGAAAACTATAACTTTAATTAGCAACAATGTCATAATGAACCGTAGGTTAATAACTCCAAATGGCTGACCAGGATTAGTAAATAAATAAGACTAGGAAATTAGGGTTAGAGACAAAAACCTAGATAGGTAACTTAGAGATAGATTAAAGAAGAGTATAAAAATGGGACTAACAAGAAGCATAGAAAGAGGATTAAGGAAGATCTAGTGAAAGGAACCGGATAAAAGATTTAGAAACGGATGTTAGTTAAAGAAAGTCGTGCATAATGAACCCCGAACTCAAATCAAGCCAAGGCACTACATCCTAAAATGAATAAATCAAGGAAAAGAAAGAATAAACAAGGATTATTGGAGGCCAGAGTTGAGAAGCAAGAAAGGGGTCAAGGAGACAAATTGGTGAAAAGAAGGGAAAGGAAAACCCTGAGTAGTTAGATGATAAAAGAAGAGATAAAGAGGTTGGATAGAAAGAAAAAAAAAATTGGAGAAAACATAAGAGAAGAAGCACTCGTAGGAAACGAGTAGATGGAGATGATGCTATTTTAATGGATGACGGGTAAGGATGATATCAATGAAAGGTAAACGAAAGAGACGAAGAGAGAAATAAGAAGTGAGGACAAACACAAGGATGAATATGGTGATAATTGAAACTGGAGAAGACAAAAAGGTGATTAAGGATATATCAGAATAATGATTGGAACCGAAAGAGATGAAAGGTGGAGAACCAAAAAGGTAGAGTGAGATAGAAGGAATTAAAAGTAAAAGGTTGAAGAATATGGAGGATAAGTTCAATCTTTTAGAAGGAGGGGAGTAAGCTAATTTGAGGATAACCTCCCCGACGAATGATAAGTGAAGAAAGGATGTGGGAGATGAAAGTCAAACCAAGCTAAGATGGAGTCAGCTTGGCGTGGGCAAGATAGAAAGGTAATGGAGGATAGAGAAAGGTGTGCCCACGATAAATAAACCATGGCATCGAAAGACAAAGGAGAAATATCGATGGATTAAGAGCCGAAGATGGATAAGAGAAAGAAAACCCATATTTGAAAAGCAAAGAGAAAGAAAGAATGGAGCCAAGGTAAAGGAAACCTTGGATACAACGTGAAGGGTCACGTGGATTAAGATAAAAAGTCTGGATAAGAGAAAAGGTATGGAGATGACCCTAAGGAAAAAGGGCATAAAGATAACAAGAGCTGTAAGTGATGCTTAGTGGTGGCAAAAGACCAAAGAGAAAGTCAAGTTAAGTGAAGAACGAGATATCTCAAGAGAGAAGAATGCGAAGATAATGAAGCTACAAAGGATACCGTAAGAGTTCAACATGTGTGATTGGCCTAGTCTCGTAGTGACGAGAAGGCAAGAGAAATGTGGACCCCACAATGAATCATGGGTGAATGGAAAAGAAGAAAAGGAAAGAGACGGGGATATGGAGATCCCAGAAATATTATTGACGAAAAGAAGGGAAAAGAGATCGACCATTAGCAAGGAAGGTAATGTGAAGGAAGGAAGACGAAAGGAAGAGAAACACGCGACACCACCTGAATTGGATACCTCAAGAAAATAAAATTTAAGGAATGCCGATGAGGCTAGAGAAATGGTATGGATGGGTGTGAGGTCGAGGCTCAAGTGTGATGATTTGGGAGCCATGTGTGAGGCGTCCCTATGAGAGAAAGGATCAGAGATCGAGATCTTGAGGATCTCTGTGATGACCACTCGAGAGGACCGGCCCAGTGTGTGATTTGGGGTGTGCATGAGGCCACCCAGAGTTCTCCGTCCTTATGAGGAGGAGAGATGAGATATGATGGGCCATGGGCCCTATATGTGATGTGATGGGCCGAGGGCCCTATTTGTGATTGTGATGGGCGATCAGAGAGTGGGTCAGATGTGAGAGCCGAGAGGGCATGATCTCTGATTCCTCTGTTATTATGTGGCCGAGTGTGGGCCAGTGTATACAAGAGCTCGACTCATACGCCATGAAAAGAGAGAATGAAGTCAGAGGCAAAATGAAGAAGCGAAACCAAGGTAAGGGGGAAAGATAATTAACTCACCGCATCCTCGCCGTGGAGGCGAGGGAGTTAAGCTAAGATCTTTCCCGATAACTTGGTTATAAGGATGAGTACAAGACCACGAAACAACGAGCAACACATCGAGTGATGGCCTCGAAGTGAGAGGCAATGGTAATGAAAAGGATAAGAACTCCTAAGAAGAGTAAGAGGTGTGAAACCTCAAAAGAAACAAAAGGATAGTCTCATCAAGAGAGACTTGGAGGATGAGATAAGAACAAAGCAAGAAGATCGAGCAAACACGAATGGAGTGAAGAAAGCCTAACCCATGAATAGGTAAGGGTAGGCTATGTTAAGGAAAAGATGAGGTTCAAACTCAAGAGTGGAAGAGTGATGAAACCACTCTTGAGGAAGAGAATGATTAGAGTGTGCAGCGAAAGCATGGTGAACTTCAGCGGCGAATAGTGAAGTGAACACTATTCGAAAACGAAAAAAAAAAAGCTTCGAATGGAAGCCCAATCTCCCCAAGCTACCTTGTTTAATTTCGAGGACGAAATTTTTGAAGGAGGGGAGAGTTGACACACCCGGACCTAGCACGACTTTTCGTACAAACGGCATAGTATAAGATAGCGTATCAACTAAACAATATGTCGGTCCGGCTGTGTCAAGTTTGAAGAGAAGATAAGCTTAAGACAAGACGAAGTTGGAAGATAAAATAATTAACCGTGCATGGAAATTAGTAAAATGCCAAAAAGACCTCCAAATAAGTCCCTAGAAATTTATTATGGGCCCCATTGGCACAAGAAAGTAAAGGATTTAGCCAATGGGTGAAAATGAGAGAAAGTTGAAAAAAGGGAAAAATTTGACCCGGGGCCCGAGTGGACCCGGCGTCGGGCTCCCCTATAAATAGGGGAGGGGCCGAACCTTTTCTTTCATTTTTTTCTTTTCTTTTTCTTTCTTTTTCTTCTTTTCTCTCTGGAGCCGACCGGAGGCATTTTGGACAATTGGCAAAGTGGGACATGCCCGGCTATCAGATCAAGGTGAGTTTCCAGTATGTTGTTCTTCTCACCTCGATCTACGTTTTGTTAAGTTTGCACGCATTTCCATGCATCGGTTTAGCCTAGATCCAAGTTTTCAGCTTTTGACCGGATTAGATCTTTAAACTCAAATAAGTGGATTTCGGGCCGGTGGAATAAGGTGAGTTTTTAGTAGGTTATAGTATTCACCTTATTCTACGTCCCATTCCGTTTTTACGCATTTTTGTGCACCGGGTGTGAGTAAATCGGAGATTTAGTCAATTTGGGCTAAATCTCGGTCTACGGGAAAATTGGACCGGTGTTTCTCGTTTCTGCCTCGGCATATCCGTTGTGGATGCCATGAGGATCGCCTCTCTAAGTTTGTACGTCGAAAGGAGGAGAAACGAGTGCGAAAACCGGGGAAGAGACCGGCCGAAGAACTGGCCGATCGAGTCCCTGTTTAGATATTTTCAATATATTATTATTATATTAAAAGATATTTAGATATTATATTAATATATTTAGATATTTATATATAATATTATTATATCTTAGATATTTATATATTATATCATTATAATGTATAAATATCTCATAGGTGGGCTTTTGAGCCCGATTTCGAGTAGAATTTGGCCCAACCCGTGTGGGGCCCAGCCTAGTCCGGGTGTGGGGCCCACGGGACCCCGGGGGCATTTTGGTAATTTTTCATCGAGAGTCCGATTTTAGCCCCGAAACCTCCCGGACACTTTTCTAAGTGTCGGGCCTGGCCCGAGTGGCCCATGGACCCCCAGGGGTATTTTCGTAATTTTTCACCAAGTGTCCAATTTTTACCCCGGAACCTCCTGGACACTTTTCTAAGCCCCGAATCACATCCAAACCCAGTCATAGGTCATATTAGAGCCTCATAGGTGCATTCATAAATTGTAATTATGAATGCTAACTTATATTTCCGTGTGTTAGGGCTCCGGTTAATCGAATGCGGCGATGCACCGGAGGTTAAGCTACATGGAGCGCTTGGGAGTATACGATTCTCCCACTACTGTGAGTGACTCTGTTTTCAGTGCTTAGCCACTAGGGCGAAATGTTTTAAAAACATAAATGTTTTAAAAAGGTTTTACAAAGGTTTTGGGATAAGGGTAATCCACGGCACACACTTTTTATTTTTATTTTTATTTTGTGATACGCCCACTTATGGGGGTGGGATGATTTTAAAAATACAAAAGCTTGTGTGTGTTAAATGTTTTAATATTTAAATAAAGAATTTTATTATTATTATTATTATGATTATTGGGGTACGATGCCCCTGTAAGATGAGTGATTGAGTGGGATTCCTCGGTGCTCCAATTTACGGGAGCGTGGACCGAGTTTGAGAGCATGCATGATACTCAGCCGTGGACCGCCTATCGAGGGGCACGGTGAGTCGAGCCTGGTTGGGAGAGGCGCGTAGGGAAACTCGCCAGAGCTCCAGTTCACTGTGTTCCACCACAGTGAGGCACCACCGAGGGAACGGGCTAGTGTATGAGATAAAGAGAAAATGAATATGAAGAGAAAAGATATAGCCCTCGGTGCAGTAAGGCAATACGACCGGCCAGTCGTGCCTTCAGTGTATTAGGTGCCAGCCCATGATTATATAATTATTTTATTTTTAAAAGGTTTTAAAATCTATACTCCTTGGGAGAATTTCAAAGGAGATTTTGAAAACAAAAATTTATTATATTCACTCCCGAAGATTTTGATACGGGAAGTGTTGAAAACAAAGTTTTGATTTAAATTATTTTATTGTTATATTTTGGATTATCCCTATTTTCCCTAACCCTGATGGAGACCCATTGAATCTCTGCCACTCACCTGTATTCCATTGTGGATGGATGCAGCTTCGCGTACGGAGTCAGCTTTAGAAAGGAGGCTCACTAGATGGCGTCGGTGGCTTAGGCTTAGTAGTTTCCGCTGCATAGGTATTCCTTTAAATTAATCCACTGCTACTACTTTAAGTTTAATATTTTATTAAAAGATTTTAATTAAAGTTTCAGTTGTTTTGCAGCGATGATATCCATTTCTATGCCTTGCGGTGCTTCTGGTGCGTGACCGGCCGGCACGTACTTCGAGGCAGCGCGGCGGTTGCCACGTGGCCGACCCGGGCGGGTCGGGGCGTGACAATAAGGGCAAAGAGGTTAATTTTATATGCAAACATAAATTTTTATATTAGACAAAACACATATTCAAGGGCAAAAAGATAATTTCCATGATAAAAAATTTAAATATTAAACTAAATATGCATTTATATAAGTTTAAAAATTCCATTTTTTATTAAAAAAATCAGAGATTATTTCTATTTGAATAAAAATAATAAAAAATAAAATAAACTTAAAGATTCAATTTTTATTAACCAAGCTTTCATTTTTAATCGAGTTAAAATATCCACAAGCAAAAAGGTGCAATTTTTTTAATCCTAGGTTTAACATTTAACTAAGCAAACAAGTTAATCAACTTAAAGTTATGATTTTTATAATCAAGATTATATTTTTAATCAAACAAGAATGTGAATATAAGCTCAAAAATACAATCTTTTTAATCAAGATTAAGACTTTCAACTAAGCAAACACATGGAATAGGTAAAGCAAGTTTGAAAAATAATAAACAAGAATACAAAATAATGAAAGTTAGGAACTTTTTGCATAATCATGTAAATAATTAAGAGAAATGGCATATTAACAAAAAAAATAACGTAAAATAAATAAGTAAGTAAGAAAAAAAAATCATCTTGAATATATTAGAAGCATATATTAAACTAAGCAAATTATTTAGCAATATACAAAAGCTTTATAAATCATAAACATCATCATAAAAAGAAAGTTAACACTTTATATACAAATTTAACAAAACAAAGCAAGAATATTGTATTTAGAGTAAAAAGAAATGATCTTAAAAATAAAGCTAAGAACTTTACCTAAAAAGATGAAGTTTTGTACCAAAACAAAAAAAAGAAAAGATAATAATGGCTTTGTGGAGAAGAGAATGGCTAAAAAATTGATGAACAACAAGCCTTTTTCTCTATTTTCTCTAGCCAATCCGTTTAAAATAAATCAAGAAGAAGAAGAAAAAATTTATTCCCTTTCTTCTCGGACTCTCTTTCTCTTTTCTCCTCTCTCAATTTTTTCTGTGTTTGAAGAAGAAAAAGGCTGAAGCTCTTCCACGCTCTCTTCTTCTCCTCTCTCTGTTTCTTGAAGAGAAAATGCTGAAGCTCTCCATTTGAGGAAAATGCCCCAGCCTTCTTTATGCTCTCCGTTTTCCTCCTCCTTCAAAATGGCCAGCTCTCTCCCTTTTATTTTGAAAATCCAGGTTTTCTGCTTTCTTGCCTCAGACAAACCCCATATAACATGGAGCCAAAAAGAAACAGAAAACATGGAGTCAAAAAACCGAACAATTATGAAGCTGTCGGTTGTTGACTTCAGCTCTTCTGTCTTTGCAAGGCATCCAGCTGGCATGTCACTTGTCGTCTCTGTAAGTGTATCCGCTGCTGTGTGTAGATCTATGTTCAACTTGTCGATATCAGTCATGACATCAGAAGGAAGGAACACTTGGGCTACACTGATGGTTTTCACTATAGATAGGTATTGCGTAACATTCTTTAGGATTTCAACAGTGTAATCTGACTGGTTTACAACATATTTCAATGTATGCAACACTTCGCCATGAAATTCATCTTGTCCAATAGAAAGAAGAATACATCCAGTCGCTGCTGCACTTGTGAATAATATGAGCATTATAAAACAAATCTGTTGGGACTAATCCGATCTGTTTCCTTTAATGTTTATTCTCCATCCATAGCAATGATATATTACAAGAACCAAGCCAAAATAAACAAACCACGATACAGCAAGAATGAATCCAGCAGCACCTGTAAATCCAACAGACGCCCAGTAATGCCTGTTGGTTATATCCAACCCACCGTGATAATGCTGGAAATGGCGAAGAATGTCCGGCCAATTTGTCCTTTTTGCTGCCAACACCAGCGTGCTTGGAGGCTCATCATTTGAAGATGTCGGGGCCTCTGCTAGCTCAGATATTTCATTCTTCCATGGACCTAAATTTTGCTCTCCAAAAATAAACTTGATAGGATCTTTGAGTGGTCCATTTTGAGCCAAAGCTGGAACAGAGCAAAAACAACCATGGCCTACAATAAGCAAGAAAACCAAGTGTCTAAACAAAATGACCTTCTTCATTTTGCCACACTCAGCAAACCTTACTGGAAACTCATTACAGTCCTCCAAGATTTGGCAAATCAAGAAAAAGCCAAATCTTAGAGACAGCCCGCAGGATCATACAACAAGAACCAAAGCCAGTAGTGGCTGTGTGAAAAGAAACAGAAAGAAAACTGTTTTAACGTTTCAGCCCCATGATTTGATATGATCTAAAAAAAATTAAAGATTTTTAATGGGGCATTGATTTGGAGGAGGCAGAAGAGAATTTGGAATCTCTCCAAAGTAGAGGTATGTGCTTCATTCATTTCTTTCAAATAACTTCGGATGGTTACAAACCTTTCTCAGCTGAATCACAATATTCATCAAATTCAGAAGTTTCTTTTCATTTAGATGTCCACGATTGCTATCAAACAACTCTGCTAGAGATATCTTATTCTTAATAGCTTGATAGAAAGCTTGCTGCCGGGAACTCAACTTGCAGTGAACTGTAATCTCTGTTTTCATAGTCAGCTCAGAAATAACGTCTTTCTTAACTCGTCGAAGTATAAAGGGCTTCAAGATTGCATGCAATCTGTTAAGCTGATGCTCATTCAAAGTACCTCCATGTTCAGCATGGTTTTCAATTCCCTTAGAAAACCATTCACTAAACTGTTCATGGCTGTCAAATAAGGTTGGCATGATAAAATGCAGAAGGGCCCATAATTCTGCCATGTTATTCTGGATGGGTGTACCAGTCAGAAGCAAGCGGTTACGACAATTAAAACTGAGCAATGTCTTCCACCTTATACTGGTTGAATTCTTGATTGCTTGTGCTTCATCTAATACCATGTATTGCCATTTTACAAGTCGAAAATACTTCTCATCTTGCACTAGCAATTGATAACTAGTAATCAGAATATGGAATCCAGCCTCCCTTCTATAAAGGCGCTTTGGGTTGATGTTCTTTCTAAGAATCATCCGCTTCTGAAGTCCACCCTAATATGGAAGAGTTTTCAGGTCAGGACAGAAACGGCTAACCTCATCAGCCTAGTTATTTAGGACAGACGAAGGTGCAACAACAAGAAAAGGTCCCCATATATTTTTCTCCTCAACCAAATGAGCCAAGAATGCCATCGCCTGAATAGTTTTTTTCCAAGCCCGTTTCATCAGCAAGTATACCATTTAAACCCTACTCATAACAATTAACAAGCCATTGAAGGCCCTTTAACTGATATTCCTTGAGGGAACCTTTGAACATTTCTGGTGTCCGAACTGTTAAGGAGACAGGCATGGTGGTAGAGGTGATGGTGGCTGTCCTTGCTGCAGCATGGAGGCTGTTTCTGTGGTGGTCGTCGCGACGAGCTGCCGCTACTGTGGCGGCTACTGCTGTGAGCTGCCAGAATTTCTGGGTGGTACTTGTGCGTGTGCAGATCAGGGAGGTTGCCTTAGGTCTGATAAGGGGCCTTGGAAAAATCCAGGAATATTGAAGATGGCTTTTAATGGTGAGGCACGGTGTGCCAGAAAAGTTTTGAACAGTGATGGGAAAGTTATTGCTTATGCTAAGCCACAATATCCGACGTTGAAAGGTAGTGATACATCCACAGCAAAATCTGGATCGGAAGCTGAAGATATTGCATCCCCAAAAGCAATGAAAAGTTATTCACATCTTCGGCTGACCCTCGTTCGGGAAGAAGCGAAGGTTGTCGGTAAAACAAGCTATGCGGGTAACTTCTCAGTCTATGATGAATATGTTCCCATGGTCGACAAGGCTGTTGATTCTAGCTGGAAGATTCCAACTGCCCTCCTGAGGCCTTCCGCTTCTAAAGGTACATTAATGTTGCCTGAAACTCCAAAGACCCCAGAAGGAATTCAAGCCCAGATTTTGGTGACCGTGATGGTTTTCTTCATGACACTTTACACTCTGTTCTGCTCAGTAGCATGCCATATAACTAGGAAGCTTCCTGACATAGAGTTGCATGGCTTTTTCTTTTGTCTTGCATGGTAGTGGTCCCCTTTTTACTTGGCTTTTGACATGTATTATATGTATATATACATGTGTATATATATGTATACATCTATGAATATATATCCATATAAATATACATTTATATATATACATAAATATATATGTATATATATCTATGTACATATATAGAAATATATATTTATAAATATACATATAAATATATATATATATACACACACACACACATATATATATATATTACATCATACTCGAGTTGACTCGGTCGATTTTTACATGGCTTTCCCTTTGCATGATGACTGAATTGATTTGGCGCTTTGGCTTCCCGGCTTCAGGTTCAAAATTGCCTGCAAAATAACGGGATGAAATTAGATAAAGGAAAATAAAATAATAAGAATAAACAAAATTAAACTAAACTTAAAAAGGAAAAATAAAATTTGAAATGATTAATTAATTAATTGACTAATTAGTTAATTAATTAATTAAAATTTTAAAAATAAGTGTCTACTGTTGCCCCTCTTTGATTATTTCTTAATGATCTAAAAGTGTAAGCTTCTGGGTAATTAGGAAATAAGCAAAGATGTAGACACCCTTTACTCAAATGTGCACTAAACAGCACTGATGTTTTGGAAAATATCACCCTTAACTAAAATAATTTTAAAAATCAAGGGAGTTGTCCTAAACAAAAATAATTTTGAGAAACCATTCTAAACAGAAGTATATTATTTTTTAAAAAATTTTTGAAGAAATTGTCTTAAACAGAAATAATTTTAAGAAAATCATCCTAAACAGGAATGATTTTGAACTTTTGAAGAAATTGCCCTAAACGGAAACAATTTTGAGATAATCACTCTTAAACAGAAATGATTTTTGAAGGAATTGTTCTAAACAGAAACAATTTTAGAAAACCATCCTAAACAGAAATGATTCTTGAAGAGATTGTTCTAAACAGAAACAATTTTAAGAAAACCACTCTAAACGTAAATGATTTTTGAGGAAATTGTTCTAAATAGAAACAATTTTGAGAAAACCATCCTAAACAAATATGATTTTTAAGGAAATTGTTCTAAACAATTTTGAGAAAATCATCCTAAACAGAAATGATTTCGAAGAAATTGTTCTGAACAGAAACAATTTTAAGAAAACCATTCTAAAAAGAACTGACTTTTAAGGAAATTGTTACGAACAGAAGAAATTTTAAGAAAACCACCCTAAATAGAAATGATTTTTGAAAAAATTGTTCTAAACAGAGACAATTTTAGAGAATCACCTTAAACAAAATGATTTTAAATTTTGAAGAAATTGTTCTAAACAGAAACAATTTTGAGAAAACCACCTTAAACAAAATGATCTTAAACTTTGAAGAAATTGCCCTAAACAGAAACAATTTTGAGAAAACCATCTTAAACAAAATGATTTTAAATTTTGAAGAAATTGCTCTAAACAGAAACAATTTTAGAAAATCATCTTAAACAAAATGACTTTAAATTTTTGGAGAAATTGTTCTAAACAGAAACAATTTTGAGAAAACCATCTTAAACAGAATGATCTTAAATTTTGAAGAAATTGCTCTAAACAGAAACAATTTTGAGAAAACCATCTTAAACAAAATGATTTTAAATTTTGAAGAAATTGCTCGAAACAGAAACAATTTTAGAAAATCATCCTAAACAGAAATGATTTTAAATTTTGAAGAAATTGTAGAAATAATTCATGCTAGATTGAACTGAATCACGGATAATTACCTTAAGCATGGAAAGACCTTAAAGGAGTTTTGGAGAATTACCTAAGGATCTTCTTGTACAAGACTAACCTCACAATCTTGAACCAATAATTTTTGAACCATGACGCATAATGGATGTTCATGAAGAATGATGCTAGAATGATGCTAGAATGATGTATTTTGCATGCTCATGCTCAAATGATAATGCTTTGTTAGTTTGCCTTAAAGTTTTCAAGATAGCCTTCTGTTTGACCCAACTTATACTCTTTGAGCTCAAAATTTGGAGAACATCTTTTCATCACACCTTTTCTGGCATCAACATGCCCCAGACCCTCTCTTCAAATCACTCTTGCTTGAACATCCCAGTTCAAGATAATTTTTGTTCATGTGTCATCACGTTTCTGGCATCAATCATAAGCTATTGAACTCATTTTAATCCTATATTTCTTTCCCCTTTTTTTTTTGTGTTGAAAGTGACATCCAATGTCATGGAATTTATTTACCTGTTTGCTTATCCCTCCATGACAAGGAAAAATTATGCCATTTATATTTAAAGGAAACACATGGATCTTTTAAAGGAAAGTGTGCAAGGCATATCTATATATAACAGATAAACTTATAACAAGCTCATTACAGGTTTATAACAGAGAGTCTATAACAAATGAGTTTGTAGCAAAATGAAGAAGAAGGGCACATGACCTCAAAGCGATGAATGCATAAGTAACAAAAACTGGTCATCTCGCATCCCACCTTTGATTGACTCGTCATTGCTAGAGTGACGTTTTGACAACGTCTGATGATTTCTGATTACCCCGATCCCCATAATCAAACAAGACCTCTTGTACAAGTTAGGTGCCTTTTTTGTTGTGCTTTCTCAACCTTCCTAAACCGCCTTTTCAGGTTTTCAGCTTAGGAACCATCCTAATTGGATCTGAACCGCCCTTTCGGGTTTTTGCCTCAGATCCCTTCTTTTCTTCTCTTTTTCGGACTCAAGCCGCCTTTTCAGGTTTTCAACTTGAGACGCTCTTTTCATTTTTTCATTCTTTGGTTTTTTCATTTTTTCATTTTTTTTTATTTTTTCATCATTCTTTTTTTGTCATTTTTTTATCATTTCATTTTTTTCAGGTGTAGTACTTTTTCACATCATCGACATTGATTAGATGTGGCAATTCATCCCCGTCCATTTCTTGTAAAATCAGGGCACCTCCCGAGAATGCTTTCTTCACCACATAAGGACCATCCCAATTTGGAGTCCACTTTCCTCGGGGATCATGTTGAGTAGGTAGAATCTTTTTCAGCACCAATTCTCCCTCCATAAATTCGTGCGGACGCACCTTCTTATCATATGCACGCATCATTCTCTTTTGATACAATTGACCATGGCAAAGTGCTTTGAGCCGCTTTTCTTCGATTAAGTTCAATTGGTCAAATCTCTCTTGCACCCAATCTGACTCTTCGAGCTCCAACTCTCTGTATATTCTCAAAGACGGGATTTCTACCTCAACTGGTATCACAGCTTCCGTTCCATAGACTAGAGAATATGGAGTTGCCCCAGTCGATGTTCTTACAGTAGTGCGATAAGCATGTAAAGCAAAAGGAAGTTTCTCATGCCAGTCTTTGTAAGTCACTGTCATTTTCTGGACAATCTTCTTAATGTTTTTGTTTGCTGCTTCGACCGCTCCATTCATTTTTGGCCAGTAAGGAGTTGAATTGCTGTGTTTGATCCTGAATTGGGAGCACACTGCATCGATCATCTTGTTGTTCAAATTCTTAGCATTGTCAGTGATGATTCTTTCTGGTAGCCCATATCGACAAATGATCTCCTTCTTCACGAACTTGGTGACCACTGACTGTGTTACATTGGCATATGAAGCAGCTTCAACCCATTTGGTGAAGTAATCAATGGCCACTAGGATGAACTGATGCCTATTAGAAGCCTTTGGTGAGATTGCCCCGATTACATCTATGCCCCACATTGAGAAAGGCCAAGGGGACGAGATGACATGCAATGGATTAGGAGGTACATGAATTTGATCAGCATAGATCTGACATTTATGGCATTTTCTGGCATGATTAATACAATCGGTCTCCATAGTCAACCAGTAATATCCAACCTCATAATCTGTTTAGCCATTCTATGTCCACTTGAATGAGTTCCACAGATTCCGCCGTGAACTTCTTCTAGAATCCTCTTTGCTTCCTTTGACTCTACACATCTCAACATTACTTGATCCCTACTTCTTTTGTAAAGGACTTCACCATCTAAGAAGAAGTTTGCCGACATTTTTCGAATAACTTTTTTGTCATTCTCAACAGCACGATCTGGATACTTTTGAAATCTGAGGTATTGGGCAATGTCATAGAACCAAGGTTTGCCATCATCCTCCTCTTCAACACTCATGCAATGTGCCGGGTGAGTCTTCATGTCCAACTTGATTGCTTCGAT
Source organism: Microcos paniculata (assembly GCA_030664755.1). Classification (NCBI taxonomy): domain Eukaryota; kingdom Viridiplantae; phylum Streptophyta; class Magnoliopsida; order Malvales; family Malvaceae; genus Microcos; species Microcos paniculata. Next base: position 10,299,175 of record CP131464.1, read on the forward strand.
TTCAGCTCCTTTATCGACTTTGAACATCGAGGCTAAAGTTGCCAATGCATCGGCCAACTGATTGTCTTCTCTAGGGAGATGATGAAAGCTGATTTCTTCAAATTGCTCAATCAACTCCATGATGTACTTATGATAACGGACCAATTTTGAGTCTCGTGTTTCCCATTCACCTCTCAGCTAATATATTACCAAAGCAGAATCGCCATACACTTCCAAAGCCTCGATCTTTCTCTCCATTGCCATCTGGATCCCCAGAATGCAAGCTTCATATTCTGCCATATTGTTTGTGCAGTAGAAGTCAAGTCTTGCTGTTGCCGGGTATTGATCACCGTTTGGGGATATTAGGACAACTCTTACTCCATGCCCCAGTGCATTTGATGCCCCATCAAAATACATTCTCCATTTCTCTCCTTGCTCTAGCTCAGTATTGAATATCGACATCAAATCCTCATCAGGAAACTCAAACTTCATGGGTTCATAGTCCTCAACTGCTCTGTCAGCTAGAAATTCAGCAATGGAACTTCCTTTGATAGCTTTCTGGGAGACATAAACTATATCATATTCTGACAATAGTACTTGCCATCGAGCCAATCGTCTTGACAATGAAGGTTTCTCGAAGAGGAATTTGATCGGATCTAGCTTTGCTATCAACCATGTGGTATTATACAGCATATACTGTCTTAATCTCTGAGCCGCCCATGCCAATGCACAGCACATCTTTTCTATCTGAGAATACTTGGCCTCATACTCTGTGAACTTTTTGCTGACATAGTAGATTGCTTGTTCTTTGTTGCCGGTTTCATCATGTTGCCCCAAAACACAGCCCATGGAGTGTTCCAACACTGTCATATACAAGATTAGAGGTCGATCAGGCACAGGAGGTACTAGCACTGGTGGGTTCGACAAACACTCCTTGACCTTATTAAAGGCTTTCTGACAATCTTGATTCCATTCTCCCGTATTGTTCTTCTTCAAAAGCTTGAAAATCGGGTCACATTTTGTAGTCAACTGGGAAATGAATCGGGAGATATAGTTTAATCGCCCAAAGAAACCTCTTACTTCTTTTTGAGTTCTCGGAGGCGGCAAATTCTGAATAGCTTTGATTTTATTCGGGTCTACCTCAATGCCCCTTTGACTAACAATAAAGCCAAATAGCTTCCCTGAAGTAACGCCGAAAGTACATTTGGCCGGATTCAACCTCAATCGATACTTGCGCAGCCTTTCAAACAACTTGTTCAGACTAGTCATATGCTTTTCTGGATCTCGACCTTTGGCAATCATATCATCCACATACACCTCAATCTCTTTATGCATCATATCATGAAAAAGGGTCACCATAGCTCTTTGATAAGTTGCCCCGGCATTCTTGAGACCAAAGGACATCACGTTGTATTGGAACGTGCCCCACATGGTGGTGAAAGCAGTCTTCTCCTTATCTTCTGAAGCCATTTTAATCTGGTTCTACCCCGAAAAACCATCCATGAAAGAAAATGTTGCATGTTTAGCTGTGTTGTCGACTAAAGTGTCAATATGGGGCAGTGGGAAATTGTCTTTCGGACTGGCTTTGTTGACATCTCGGTAATCCACACACATTCGAACTTTGCCATCTTTCTTCGGGACTGGTACTACGTTTGTGACCCACTCAGGATAAGTAGCTACTTCCAAACACTTCTTCTTTGACCTTTAATAACATGGCAGGCCTCATTCTCCTCAACTTTTGCTGTATTGGCTTGAATCCGGGCTTGATTGGCATTCTATGCACCACAATCTAATATCCAGACCTGGCATATCCTAGTAGGACCAAGCAAAGACATCAGCATACTTCTTGAGTAATGACACTAGTTCCTCCTTTTGTTCAGGTGTTAGGGAAGTGCCAATTTTAACTTCTCTCTTTTCCTCATCATCACTCAAATTGATCAATTCAGTGGCCTCTTTGTGGGGCAAGCTCTGTTTGTCTTCCTTTTCAATCAGTCTCATAAGATCAGGGGGAAGAAAGTAATCATCATCATCATCGTTGTCGAGGTCATCCGTATTAACGAACCAATCAAAGTCGGGCTCAAAAAGACCATCTTTGTTGTCTTTACATTCATCGTTTGAAGTCCTGGGGTCAAAAGACAATAAAGGGGTATATATACATATATGCACTTGATCCATGAATAAAAGAAGAAAATGAACAACAAGGATAAACATATGGAGGAAAACGCGATGGTATGATATGAAATATATACATGGTGCAGAGTCTAATAGTGAGAATATCAATATCATGAATGATGGAGCAAACATGAAAATAAAACCCATAACATATGAAAGTCAGCCGTCCACACTCTTGGGTAGAAGTGTAGCATAAAATGAGTTCTCAAAGCTTAATTAATTACATGTTCAGATCTGATAAATTCACTGGCACCTCGAAAGACTCCCAATTATTCAAATCAGTCCCCGGTGCCATTTGTTGAACCAATGTTCCACTGCTTGATTCCCCATGCTCTAGCATGCTGATAGACAATCCCTTTAATAACTGTTCAAGCTCAACAACTGATCTTTTTGGGTTCATCGTTCCAGCAAAAACAAAACTATCTTTCAACGGTGGAATCTTCAGTTTCCTGGGTTCAAGTTCCCCTCCTCTCAATGTAGCTACACGCTTGCGCTTCTTCTCCTCCCTTGCTTCGGACTTCTCTTTCCAAGTAAGCTTATACCCAAGTCCAAAAGTGGGCTCCGCCTTTGGTAAGACAATAGGCTCACGGATTCCTTGGCCATTCTTTCCGAGTCCTTTTCTGGCCCGACAACCTCTTCCGACAGTCATGTTGACTTGCATATTCAAGCAGCCAGAGAAATGTGGACTAGGTACCTCGGATCCTTCTCTTACCCATGTTACTTCGGCTACTTCAAATGACTGGAAAGAGCAATCCATTGCCTCTTCCGCAGCTTCAATGTAAGGAGTGTTTGGAGGTTGCATTACCATGATGTCCTCTTCTCCGGACACAGAAACTATCTTATTTTCAACTCGGAACTTGATTTTCTGGTGAATGGAAGAAGGAACAGCACCGGCCATATGGATCCAAGGGCGACCCAGGAGACAGCTATAAGTTGGTGAGATATCCATAATCTGGAAAAGGATCTCAAATTCAACTGGCCCCATAATTATCGGAACAGTCATCTTACCAATAACTTCCCTCCGTATGCCATCCAATGCCCTAACCACTAACTGGCTGGCTTTCATTAAAGATTGGTCTATAGGCAATTTCATCAATGTGTGAAGTGGCATCACATTCAAAGTAGATCCATTGTCAATCAATACTTTGGCCACCATATGATCCTTGCATCGAACAGTGATGTGCAGTGCCTTGTAATTGCCTCTTCCTCCGGAAGGGATCTCTTCATCAGTGAAATAAATGTAATCAGTCACTATGATACCTCCAACAATATGTTCCAAATTGGCCACGGTGATGTTTTTGGACACATAAGATTGGTTCAGGATTCGGAGGAGAGCATTACGATGTGCCTCGGAGTTCAAAAGTAGAGCTAACAGAGAGATCTTGGCTGGCAAGCGATTTAGTTGTTCTATGACGCTGTACTCACTTTGTTTGATGAATTTTAAGAATTCACGAGCGTTATTTTCATCCACCGTCTTGGTTACTTCTTTTTCAATTTCTTTCTCCGGCTCTCCAACAGATGGTGTAACAACTTCATCATTTTTCTCCATGCCCTTCTCTTTTCGTAGAGTGGCAGTTGGATTTGGGGCATAGCATCTCCCACTCCTAGTCATGACTCCTACTCCAGAAATATTCACTGATTCAGATTCCTGGACATTGGCATTCATCTGTTGCACTGAACTCTCATACCTCCAAGGTACCTCCCTATCACTCTGATAGGGGAACGGTGTGGGCACATTCAGATTCAAGCTTGGTTTCAATACGGGGATAGTCAATGTCGGCCTAGGGGTCATCGAAATTGATAGACTTGGTTTAGGTGAGGCTATGGGAATGGCGAGGCTGGGCTTTTGAATCACGGATAGTTTCAAACTTGGTTTATAATGGAAAGAATCTTCATTTCCATTATTCACCATACAGATATCGGTACTTTTATTTCTCTCCGCATAAAATTCAATTAGACCGGCATCCATCATAGCTTGCAACTTTCCTCGGAATTCAGTGCAACGCTGGAGCTCATGACCTTCACACTTCAAAGGAGTAATCATTTGGGCTTTTAGCAAAGCCTGATATACGACCTTCACTGGTGTGATAATCTCTTCAACCTTTCTCTTAACATGAACTGCCCCATCATCAATCATATTCACAGTGTTTCCACCATGATTTGGGAGAGGATTTGTGCCTACACTTGGCGGTGCATTGAAAGTCAAACGACCCTCATTGATTATGCCTTGCACCACTTCCTTCAAACGAATACAGTTCTCAATGCTATGTCCCTTAGCCCCCGAGTGATAGGCACATGTGGCGTTTTCATCGAACCACCTCGGATAGAGAGGTTGTAAAGGGGTTAAGTATTGGTCTGGTTCAATCATTTTGTTGCTTAAGAGTTTGGCATAAAGTTCGGTGTAGGTCATGGGAATAGGGGCGAATTGTTTCCTTTCTCTTGGTGGTCTTGGGTTCCAATTTTGAGTGTTTGGTCTGGAGGCAGTATAACTGGTATTGGATATCGGATATTGATAAGTGTTTTGAGGTTGAGCATAGTTGGGAGGAGGATGTTGGTAGGTGTTTTGAGGTGGTGTGTAGTTGGTGGGACGATATTGGGGTTGGTACTGGGATTGGTATGGTCGGTAGTGTGGTTGGTATGGTCGATATTGGTGTTGAGGGTATTGTTGGTATCCTTCATATCCGGCGGTGTTCACCTCGCCTTCTTTCTTCTTTGGATTTTTCCTAGCCACACTAGACTCCCCACCTTCCAATTTGCTAGTTTTGAGTGCATTTTCCACCATCTCTCCAACTAATACCATGTCAGTAAAGCTTTTGGTGGCACCGGCCAACATATGGCTATAGTATGGAGTGATCGAGATTTTTCGCAAGAGTACGAAATCAAGTAGTAAAGCTTGGAGTATTCCAAGGTATCGATCCCACGAAGACTTGAGAAAGCTAATAACCTAATTCCAGCTAAGTTTGTAACAGAAAGCAACTTAAATTGAAGAATTTATGTGGTAAACAATTAAAGAAAGATGATTGTGGAATTAATTGATCAAAACGAAAATTAAATAATTCAAAGAAATCAATAGAATGGGATTGAGGGTTTAGGCTTCTCTTCTTGGTATTTAATTCAATTATGTATGAATCTAATTATCAAGATTAAAATAACAATCACTGATCTACTTAGGAGCCCTCTTAGATCATCCTAAGCTTTCCTAACTAATTGATTACCACCTCTCAGTGCATAAACTAATTAGCTAAGAACATTAAGCCCCTTGGATTATAATCAAATCAGTTTCTCCACGACCCTAATTCAATTATGGTTATCACAATAAATTGAATTACTCTCGTACCCAATTAGATTGTGTCTATTTTCCTAGAGCACGAATTATATTTCACCTCTCAGTCCTTCATACAATTCCAAAGATCTATTCTATGTTGGCCAGACATAAAACGCATTAAGAATAAAGAAAACAGATTTAATCACAAGATAATCAACTCATACAAGTATTGAATTAAACCCCTTGAAGATCTGCCCAAATCCCCAACAAGAGAATTAGCTACTCATAATTTGAAAATAAAACAAATTCATTAAATAAAAGAAAAGTAAAGAGATAGAACAATTTTTCCCCAAATTGAAGACTTTACTGTTCCTCTCTTCTGAAAAGTATCAAAAAGGTTCGTCTAAAAACCCTAAACGTTCGTATTTATACTAGAGAGATTACATAAAATCGGGAGATTAAGAGACTAAGTCGGATTGGACTCAAAAGCTCAGAACCGGCACCGCTTATTGTGTCAACCGGCGCCGCTTCTTGTCGCGTAAGAACTGAAGCTTCTTCACATCATACGGCGCCGTTTCTGTCATGAAATCCTCACCGTTTCTGTTCGATCAAGCCAGTTTTCAATTCTTCTTCTTCAGGCGCCGTTTCTTGCATGAAACCTTGCCCGTTTCTTGTTTTCTTCCACTTTTCTTGACTTTTCGAACTTCTATCGATCCAAGCTTCACTTTAATGATCTTTTTCAACCATTCCAGCTCCAAATCGCTCAAATTTCTCCTCAATTTTCACCATATAGCTTTCCTACATACAATAAGACAAGAGTGAGAGTAAAGATGAAGAATTAAGCTATAATATTAATAAAATCATTCAATTATGCTCATAAAATAGCTCATAATATAGGTATAAAATACACCTATCAAATTCCCCCACACTTACCTCATTGCTTGTCCTCAAGCAATATGTATCACTCTAATATATTAACTAATCCTAAAACAGGAAACAATTCCACTTTCGTAGGTGTACGGTGACATTTAGCATATGCCACAAGCCTTTAAACCCCTAGGTGTCCCTAGTGGAGGAGTTATAGTCTCCTGAGGGTTTACCAGGACGATACCCACAAACATGTTTTGAAAAACATTGGCATACTTTCAATCAATAGCACAAGGCACAAGTCTCAAAATATCAAATTAAATTGTTAACCATCAAACACATGATAATTTGTAAGATCATTACCTCATAATTCAAACAATGCAAGCACCAATCAATTACTTTCACTAAGATCAAATACTTCAAATTGACTAAACTTTCACAAGTTGGCACTCATTCACACAAGTGTTTAACAATTTTATGGTGAGTTACTCTCATCATCTTCTAATGAAATCAGACTTACCATAAGCTTGAGAAACATCTAATCTCCACTACTCCAATATATATACACAAGCACAAATCATAAGGTCTTCAAATTAGGTTGTAATGGGGCCAAAGGGAAATTGATTTAGGCTCATGGAAGAAAAAGGAATAAAAGATAAGCACAATTAATCCAAGATTAGTAGATAAACTAAATCAAGAAAAACCGGGATATCTCAATCAACTTAATCAACCAATTCTTCTTTTAAAATTGTAAGTACAGAATTTCACCTTTTTCTTCTCCCAAACTCAAGAAATTCATGTCAATTTCGTTTTCATCATTTTTCATTCTTTTTTTTTTGAAAGAATGAAATTGACCCAACAAATATACATTCCACTAACAATATCCCCCACACTTTATCTTTTACAACCATATCCCAAAGAATTTCATACATCAAACAAGTATTTTCAACTAATCGTGGATTTCAAAAGGGTCCATACTTGTTTTTCTCAAATTAAGCTCAAGGTTCTTTTGGATGAGGCTATGAAAGAAAAAGCTGAAAGTATTTCAATTAGGCTAAAAGGGGCTTACTAATGGATTAATGCATAATGGGTTGGCTTTTTGGCTCAAACGAAATATCCTAAAGACCTTAATCTTAATGCTTGCATATATATTAAAACATGTAATCTCAAAAAGATGAATCTCAAGTTCTAGAAGTCTCAAAATCATAGAAGGCATAATTCTCAAAGAAAAATAAGGCATGAAGGCTCAAATCCTCACAAGGTAACTCAAGTTAATTCAAAGTATTTTTCTCCTAGCAAAAACAATCTCCTAGTACTTACAAAATTCAAATCAGAAAATAATTCCTTAACTCAAATCATGCATTCAATAATCAACAATTAATTCAATACTAAAAGAATTATGAACTCATACTATCAATTCAAAGCAACCAATGTAACAAATAATAGTTAGAAAAGAAGATAATTCACAAAAAAAATTTGAAAAGTCAAAATTTCAAATCTACCCCCCACACTTAAAACAATATTGTCCCCAATATTGTGCAAAAATTATAAAGAATAGAAAAGGAATCGAAATATTCCTGATTTTGAAGAAAAGGAAAATTCGATGACGAATCTACACCCAATTTGTTGCACAAAAGCACAAGACCTAAGTGTGAAAAGAGAGAAAATAAAATAAAGTTAGCAAGAAAAATTAGTACAAAAATTAATACAAAAATTAAAATCAAATTCAATGAGGAGAACGAGAAGAAAGACGATCTATAATCGTCTGTTTGCGATGCGATTCTTGGACGAGATAAGAATTGCGCAAATTGGCCTTCTCCAATTGTCTCTTTAAAAACTGATTCTCTTCTTTCAATTCGTTCAGGACACGCTGCAATTTCCGAAGATCCACTTGCATATGATCAACGAAAAGACATATGTCTTGCTCGAACTCTTCCAGCAAGGGATCTTCTTCCTTTTCCATTAATTCTTCTTCTTGTTCTTCATCCGAAACTTCCATGGTGAGAATTAATGTGTCATCATCTACTTGCTCCAAAGTAACTTTCTCATGAGAAGTCTTTTGTTTGGGAGGAGGTATCAAAGAAAGCAAAACTTCTTTCAAATTAGGTGCCATTAAAGAAATCAAGAAAAGAAAAATTAAAGAAAATAAGAAGAGATATCAGAAAAATAAATTGCAGAAATCTAGTGAACTAAAGTTTTGAATTTAGAGTTGTAGGATAAAAGTTGTGGGAATATAAAAGAACTTTTATATTGACTTTGAATCCTACTTCTCATGCAAAAAGGAATTTGATTAAAAACCAAACTAGTTCACTTAAAATTTAGTCCTATCCTTAAAAGAATTCAACTCCAAACTAAGTTAGAAACAAAATAAGATAAAGTCAAGATAATAAATAAAAAAAATGAAAAAAATAAAAAGATAAAGAAAAATAAAATACAAAGTAAAGTCACATCCTTTTGGAATTGGAACTTAAGCACCAATGTTGACTTTAACCACTAAAATAACTAAAGAAAATTAAATAAAGTCAGCAAATATTAAATACAATCAAAGTTATCAAAGCAAATAAAAATCCGTACACAACTCAAAATTAAAATCAAAGTACATGGGACCACAAAATAAAGTAACAGTACTGAAATTTAAAATGCATGAAAGTCTAATATGCATGCTACCTACGTAACTAAGAATGCAACATCCATGTACAACCATAATCACTGAGGTGGCTAGGGTGGAAAACCATGTTGAGCCAAATACCCCCACAATCGCTCCCAATTAGCTTCTTGAGCCTCATGATTTGCAATAATTAATGCCCTCTGATCATACAATTCATTCTGGAGTCCCTCCACTGCTTCAGCAATTCTTCTGTTAAATCCTCTACCTAGCGGAATGGATGGAGTAGCTTGAGTTGATGGACCAGCTTCAGCTTCAGTTTCCTCGGCTGCTTCCTCTGCTTCATCAGATTCTTCATCAGTCCCTATCTTCTTACTCTTTTTCCAGATTCCTCTCTTCTTCTCATATCCTAATAAACTCATGCGATTCTTGTCAATAAAATGATTATTTCCAGTATTTGCCACCACTGTTTGTGAAACATCAATTCCAAAACTCCTAATCATCTGACTAATCAAAACTGGAAACACAAAGTGTTTTGTTCTATGGCCTGATCTCACAATAGTACTCATGGCTCCAATCATCAATGAGGAAATTCTCACAGGTTCAACACCCAAATTATGATATAATAAATCCAATAAGTACAAATCTTGAGTTCTCACCTCATTCTTCCCACTGGATTCTGGCACCAAATTGTGGGCAAAGATATACACTATCAACCTCTGCTGAATGGTGAAGTCTTTTGCCAAGACTTTGAACACTGGTAGTTGGCCTTCCCTGACTGTTTTCTTCTCAGAGAGAGGAACTTTAAACCGTTGAGCAGCCACTTGTTTGGTCCATTCCTTGTCATCAGATGAAACTCCAGCAGCAAGTGAGAGTCTCCTGCCCCCATGAGGAAATTGAAGATGGTCTTCAATCCTTCCTTCAGTAATGACTATCTCCCTGCCTCACACAACTGATACCAGTTTAGTTGGTCCTTTTTGCTTCTTATCCCGCATATTAGCATAAAACTCTCTGACCAATTCGGGATAATATTCTCCACCCAAGGTCAGTAATCCTTCCCAGTGGAATTTTGCAAGCTTCTCAGCCAATAGAAACTCTGCTTCTATCTCATCATGCACTGCTTTCTCTATAACAAAGTCCCTGTTCTTCATTTTATCATACCATTCGGCACTTTCTACTGAGACAAACCGATCGTCAATCATAGGGACTAACTCCACTACAGGGGGAGCTTGAGGTTGTGGCTGTCGTGAAGAGGATGAACCTTTTCCTCTTCTAGCAGCAGCACTCTTAATTCTTGGAGCCATGATAGCGTTAAGAATTCAACAGAACAGCACACAAACAAAGCAGACCGAAATAGACAACTCAGCCAGAGAACCACAATTGCAACATCAATCTCAACATTCAAAACCCAATACAATATTCAGCAGTCTAGACGACCCAATCAATGCAATTCCCACTAACTCTCGGCACTAATCAAAGCAGAGCAAAACAACCAAACAAACCACCTTTCAACTTTAGACCCGAAAATGACAATAAAAGAGAAGAATGTAACCTCAGTTCATCGTTTGAAGCCAACAAGATAATCAACACTGCCCTGTTCAGTGACCACTCTTCAATCATAAAATGAGTTTCGGATTGGGATAAGAAGATGATAACTTCGGGTTTCAAGCCATGGGTAAGGTGCTTTGGGTTTGAAGTTGCTATTTTAATGGGTTGAGAAAGCTTCAAAGTGTTAATAATGGAGGAAAAAATGGCAAAGGATGGGGAGAGGTTGAAGAAGACTTGGTGCGGCTGTGAGAGGAAAACAGAGGAAATGGGGTCTTTTCTGCAAAATGGGGTCAAGGTTAGGTTTTTGACTTGGTCAAAGATGGCAAAACGCAGCCGTTTCACATATGTAAGCATGTAGCAACAATTCTGCAGGTCTGATCCGGCGTCGTTTCACATTACAAGCGGCGCCGGTTCTTTGCGACGATTTTGAGCTTCTCCTGATCGCATACATCCGGCGCCGTTTCTTTTAATAAATGGCCACCGCTTCAAGTCTGCAGCTTGTTTACATTTGTCCCTTTTTTTCCAGACCAATACCGGCCCCCCTTCTTGTATAAAACGGCGTGGCTTTTATGTTATGGCCTTGGTTCATAGTTGAAACGGCACCGCTTCAGAGCCGTAAGTGTGAATATTCACGCTTCGGATTTTCTCTCTCATCAGACCCCTGTTTCACTCTATAACCGGCCCTCCTTTTGTTTTGGGCTTCAAAATTACTTACCCTCCTCTATGATTAATGGCTTTCCATGAATGCAATGCATGGTTGCTAATTAATAACAATGAATTCACATGCAAAGGAATTAAAAACAAGCAAATAATCAATTAAAACATAAAATTTTGAAAATTTGATTGAACTTACTCCCCCCCACACTTAAAAATATACATTGCCCTTAATGTATACAAGTAAGTGGCAGCAAAAGCTTGAACTTGCTCAAAAATTGTACCTACAAGAAAAATAGGAACAATGAGAATAAATTCACAAACTTTCAAAATAAAAGAAAATAAAAGAAAAGACAAAGGTGAGAAAAATATTGGGTTGCCTCCCAATAAGCGCTTGTTTATAGTCATTAGCTTGACTATTTGCAAAGAAGAATTAATCATCAAAAGAGATCACATGGACTTGTTCCACATGATTTCCTACAAAATAGTGCTTCAGACGTTGTCCATTCACCACAAAACGTTCTTCTTTGTCATTTTCTACTTCAATTGCTCCATTGGAATACACCTTTGTAATTGTAAAGGGTCCTGACCATCGCGATCGCAGCTTACCTGGAAATAAAGTAAAACGAGAGTTAAACAATAAAACTTTCTGACCCAATTTAAACTCCCTTTTTAGAATGATTTGATCATGAAAAGCCTTGGTCCTCTCTTTGTAGATTTGTGCATTCTCGTACGATTCTCTTCTCATCTCATCTAGCTCATTCAGTTGGAGAAATCTCTTTTCACCAGCAACCTTATAATTGTAGTTCAGCTCCTCGATTACCCAATAAGCCTTGTGTTCCAGCTCCACCGGTAAATGACATGATTTACCAAAAACTAGTCTGAATGGAGACATCCCCAAAGGTGTCTTATATGCTGTCCTATACGCCCAAAGAGCATCATCCAGCTTCCAAGACCAGTCATTCCGAGGTTTATTCACTGTTTTTCCAAGATGGACTTCAATTCTCGATTAGAAATTTCCACTTGACCACTAGTTTGTGGATGATACGTGGTTCCAGTCTTGAAATTACATCCATACTTTTTTAAAAAGCCTCGAAATTGAGCATTTTGAAAGTGCACTCCATTGTCGGTGATGAATGCTTTAAGAACGCCAAATCTTGTGAAGATATGCTTCTTCAAAAATTTCACCACACTAGATGCTTTATTGTTTGGCAAGGCTGAAGCTTCAACCCATTTGGAGACATAATCGACAGCCACCAAGATATATTCGTTATTATTAGATATCGGGAACGGTTCCATAAAATCTAATCCCCATACATCAAAGATTTCAACTTCAATGATTGCTTGTTGAGGCATCTCTTGTCGTCTGCCAATTTTCCCAGTTCTTTGACATGGATCACAGCCCATAATGAAGGATTTAGCATCCTTGAATAACGTAGGCCAAAAGAATCCACATTGAAGAACTTTAGCAGCAGTTCTATTGGGTCCATGATGTCCTCCATATGGTGATGAATGACACTGATGAAGAATCAAATGCATCTCTTCTTCTGGCACACATCTACGAATTACTCCATCACCACATCGTCGAAACAGTAAAGGCTCATCCCAATAATAATAACGAATTTCAGCAAGGAATTTCTTCTTTTGAGCAAAGGAAATATCATCAGGCATGATGCCAGCCACCAAATAATTCACATAATAGCATATCAAGGAGTAGATTCATGAACCATCCAAAGTTGCTCATCTAGAAACATGTCATTGATTGGTTCATCTTGCACTTTGATTTCAAGCTCCAATCTAGACATATGGTCAGCCACAAAGTTTTCTGATCCCTTTTTGTCTTTTATTTCCAAATCGAATTCCTGCAAAAGAAGTATCCAACGCATCAATCTAGGTTTGGAATCCTTTTTGGCAAATAAATACTTAAGAGCAGAATGATCAGTGTAAACGATCACTTTAGAAGCAACTAAATAAGAGCGAAATTTGTTAAAAGCAAAGACAATAGCCAAAAGTTCTTTTTCAGTTGTCGCATAATTGATTTGAGCTTCAGTAAGAACTTTGCTGGCGTAGTGAATGGCATGCAATTTCTTGTTTTGTCTTTGGCCTAAAACAACTCCTATGGCATATTCACTAGCATCACACATGATCTCAAAAGGTTGAGTCCAATCAGGAGTAGCCATAATTGGGGCCGAAATCAGCTCCTTTTTTATCCTATTAAAAGCATCCAAACAATCATTAGTGAAACTAAATGGAACATCTTTTTGAAGTAATTCACACAAGGGCTTAGTGATTTTAGAAAAATCCTTTATGAAGCGCCTATAAAAGCTAGCATGTCCCAAGAAACTTCTCACGGCTTTGACCGATGTAGGAGGAGGCAATCTTTCAATGACTTCAACTTTTGTTTTGTCCACTTCAATTCCTTTTTGAGATATTTTATGACCCAGAACAATTCCCTCTTGAACCATAAAATGGCATTTTTCCCAATTAAGCACCAAATTGGTCTCCTCACATCTCTTCAGAACCTGTTTCAAATTCAAAAGACATTCGTCAAAGGAGTGACCAAAAACAGAAAAATCGTCCATAAATACCTCAATTGTTTTCTCCACCATGTCGGAGAAAATAGCCATCATGCAACGTTGAAAAGTAGCAGAGGCGTTGCATAAGCCAAAGGACATTCTTCTGAAAGCAAAAGTCCCATAAGGACAAGTGAAAGTAGTCTTCTCCTGATCTTCAGGATCAATTGGTATTTGGTTATATCCAGAATAACCATCAAGGAAGCAATAGAATGCATGACCAGCTAGCCTCTCAAGCATTTGATCAATGAAAGGAAGGGGAAAATGATCCTTCCTTGTTGCTGCATTTAGCTTACGGTAGTCTATGTAAACTCGACATCCAGTCACAGTTCTTGTAGGAATCAACTCATTTTTTTCATTGGTAATTACGGTCATTCCTCCCTTCTTAGGTACAACCTGCACAGGACTAACCCAAGAACTATCAGAAATCGCATAAATAATACCAGCATCTAAAAGTTTAAGTACCTCATTCCTAACAACTTCTTTCATGTCAGGATTCAAACGGCGTTGACTCTCTACAGAAGGTTTAGCATTCTCCTCCATCAGAATTTTGTGTGTGCAAATAGATGGACTAATCCCTCGAATATCAGCAATTGACCAAGCAATCGCTAAGCGATGTTCACGAAGAACTTGCACAATCTTTTCTTCTTCAATTGCTTTTAAAGATGAGGATATTATCACAGGGAAAGTGTTGGATTCACCTAGAAAGGCATATTTAAGATGTGATGGCAATGGTTTCAGTTCCAATTTTGGTGGCTCTTGTGTTGAGGGTAAAGGTTTAGGTTTTCCTTCTCCTAAGTCTTCAACGACTTTTGAAAATTTATTCCTAATTGGTTCACCTTCTATCCTATGAGCACACACCAAAACATCTTCCTTAGTCTCATCCTCACCTAAAGCAATACAAGATTCTAAAGGATCATCATAAGTTATCCGAGGTAATAGGTCCTGAACTATAGAGTCCACACAATCAATCCTATAGCAATGGTCATCTAGAGTTGGTCCTTTCAAAGCCTTGAAGACCTTAAATTCCTCTATTTCATTACCAATCCTAAAGGTCATTTTTCTAGCTGGAACATCAATCAATGCTCCACCAGTGGCCATAAACGGTCTACCTAAGATAATAGGCACATCAATATCATATTCCATATCCAAAATTAAAAAGTCAGCAGGGAAGATTAACTTCCCCACTTTAACCAACAAATCTTCTACTATTCTAATTGGATATCGAATAGATCGATCAGCTAATTGCAAAGCCACTGTGGTTGGTTTCATCTCTCCAATTCCAAGTTTCCTGAATAATGATAAAGGAATCAAGTTAATGCTTGCACCCAAATCACAAAGACATTGATAAATGTTAGTAGAACCAAAATGACATGGGATGATGAAACTCCCTGGATCCTTCAGCTTAGGAGGTAATTTCCTTTGAAGGATTGCACTGCATTCCTCATTCAAAGGTACTGTTGCAAATTTTTCCAGCTTCTTCTTGTTAGAGATCAAATCTTTTAGGAATTTGGCATATGTAGGCATATTAGCAAGAGCCTCAGCAAATGGGATGTTGATTTCTAACTTTCGAAAAATATCCAGGAACCTTTTGAATTGACTTTCATCCTTCCTCTTCTTCAGCCTCTGGGGAAACGGAATTGGTGGAACATATGGTTGGACAGATGGTTGTGGCTCCAGGGACACACCGGCGCCGGTTCTCATAATTTCCGGGGCCGTTTCTGAACTGGCAGGAAGCAGTGAAAAAGTCGATGACGTTACGACGCCTTTTTTAAAATCAACCGGTGCCATTTCTTTCTCAACAGCAAGGTCAGTAGGACTTTGTCGACTTGAACCAGAGCCGTTTGACTTCATAACCGGCCGCGTTTCAAGTATGCTCTCACTACTTTCAATTTCTGCTTCAGGGACTTCATCAATTGCCACTCGATTATTTATTTCTGGTGAGTCTTCAAGCAATTTTCCACTACGAAGTGTGATAGCCATCACACCTTGCCTTGGATTGACTTCCGTATTACTCGGGAGTTGCCCTTGCCCTCGTTCATTCATAGTTTTTGCCAATTGGCCCATCTGAATCTCAATATTTTTAATGGCTGCTGAATGAAAATCTACAGTCTTTTCCAACTTGTCTATTTTGTCAAGCTTTTGAAGTTGTGAAAGTTGAGAACTGACTTGAGTCATGAAAGTTTGAAGCTTGTCCTCAATTCCATTGTCTTGTACAGTTGGTTGAGAATGTTGTGGGGACTGTCTTTGCAAAAGATTTGGAGGTCTATTAGCAGCACCTTGATTGGACCAAGAAAAATTTGGGTTGTTTCTCCAAGCTGGGTTATATGTAGGTGCAAAAGGATCATTCTTAATCCCTTACTGTCCTCCATATGCACCCATATAGTTAACATTCTCTGAATATTCATCATCTTCTTCACCAGGATTATCATTCATGCAATATTTGGGAGAGTGGCCATACATACCACAGTGGTAGCATGCCTCTGGTTTCTTTGGCTTTTTGTCTAGAAATACCTTCATCATCTCATCCATCTTAGTAGCTATTGCATCCAATTGACTCTGATTTTGAGGTTGAGATGTGCTTGATCTGGATTTCTTTTTCACCATCCTTTGTTGAGAACTAGCAGCCAAAGCTTCAAAAACATTCTCCAATTGTTCAGCAGTCCTTGTAGTGATATACCCTCCAGTGGCATTGTCTACAGAAGATTGATATTCAGAATCCAAGCCTTCGTAGAAAAATTGATAAAGAAGATTGATTGGATAGCCATGATGAGGACATTGGCACACCAATCCCTTAAATCTATCCCAAGCATCATGAAAAGTTTCATTCTCTTCTTGTACAAAATCTTGGATCTTCTTTCTCAATTCACTTGTCTTCCTAGGAGAGTAAAATTTACGGAGAAAAGCATCAGTTACCTTCTCCCAAGAATCAAGAGAATTTTCGTGTAGAGTTGTCAACCAATTCCTTGCTGGTCCTTTCAAGCAATAGGGAAAACATCTCATCTTCAATTCTTCTATTGAGATATTGGTGAGTGGAAGTGTAGCCACTATATCATGCAATTCTTGAAGAAAATTATGTGCATCTTCCGAAGGCAGCCCATGAAATTGAGGAAGAATGTTCAACACCGTGTGCTTCAACACATAGTTTTTTGCTCTGTCGGGAAGTCGAATGCATGATGAATGGTTTCCCATCTTTGGTCCTTGAATGTCTGCCATAGGATGAGCAGGTTGAGCAACAGGTTGAACTTGATTTCCTTGATTTTCTTGATTTGCTGGTGGATTATCATTAGCTCTATTATCAGCCATTGTTCTTCCTGTAAGGACACTCCTTTCTACTTCTTGAAGTCTGACAATTTCAGCTCGAAGTGATCTTGCTGTTTTCTCTAGTTTAGGGTCCAAGGAACTTTTGGATTTAATCCTTCAGTTCGTCGAGTCATAAACTACCTAAGAAACAAAGAAAAGAAAAGTAAGCTAATTTAAATTAAACTGAAAACAGAAAATAAAATTACAATTCTAGAACTAAATATATTAGCAATCAAATCAAGTCCCCGGCAAAGGCGCCAACTTGATCGAGATTTTTCGCAAGAGTACGAAATCAAGTAGTAAAGCTTGGAGTATTCCAAGGTATCGATCCCACGAAGACTTGAGAAAGCTAATAACCTAATTCTAGCTAAGTTTGTAACAGAAAGCAGCTTAAATTGAAGAATTTATGTGGTAAACAATTAAAGAAAGATGATTGTGGAATTAATTGATCAAAACGAAAATTAAATAATTCAAAGAAATCAATAGAATGGGATTGAGGGTTTAGGCTTCTCTTCTAGGTATTTAATTCAATTATGTATGAATCTAATTATCAAGATTAAAATAACAATCACTGATCTACTTAGGAGCCCTCTTAGATCATCCTAAGCTTTCCTAACTAATTGATTACCACCTCTCAGTGCATAAACTAATAAGCTAACAACATTAAGCCCCTTGGATTATAATCAAATCAGTTTCTCCACGACCCTAATTCAATTATGGTTATCACAATAAATTGAATTACTCTCGTATCCAATTATATTGTGTCTATTTTCCTAGAGCACGAATTATATTTTAGCTCTCAGTCCTTCATACAATTCCAAAGATCTATTCTATGTTGGCCAGACATAAAATGCATTAAGAATAAAGAAAACAGATTTAATCACAAGATAATCAACTCATACAAGTATTGAATTAAACCCCTTGAAGATTTACCCAAATCCCCAACAAGAGAATTAGTTACTCATAATTTGAAAATAAAACAAATTCATTAAATAAAAGAAAAGTAAAGAGAGAGAACAATTTTTCCCCAAATTGAAGACTTTACTGCTCTTCTCTTTTGAAAAGTATCAAAAAGGTTCGTCTAAAAACCCTAAACGTTCGTATTTATACTAGAGAGATTACATAAAATCGGGAGATTAAGAGACTAAGTCGGATTGGACTTAAAAGCTCAGAACCGGCACCGCTTATTGTGTCAACCGGCGCCGCTTCTTGTCGCATAAGAACTGAAGCTTCTTCACATCATACGGCGCCGTTTCTGTCATGAAATCCTCACCGTTTCTGTTCGATCAAGCCAGTTTTCAATTCTTCTTCTTCAGGCGTCATTTCTTGCATGAAACCTTGCCCGTTTCTTGTTTTCTTCCACTTTTCTTGACTTTTCAAACTTTTATCGATCCAAGCTTCACTTTAATGATCTTTTTCAACCATTCCAGCTCCAATTTCTCCTCAATTTTCACCATATAGCTTTCCTACATACAATAAGACAATAGCGAGAGTAAAGATGAAGAATTAAGCTATAATATTAATAAAATCATTCAATTATGCTCATAAAATAGCTCATAATATAGGTATAAAATACACCTATCATGGAGCTTTCAAGGTATTAACAAATAACCTTGTGGTCTCTTTCTCCGTTAAAGGAGGCTGAATCTGAGCTGCTATATCCCTCCATCTTTGAGCATATTCGGTGAAAGATTCAGAAGACTTCTTCTCCATATTCTGCAAAGTCAGTCTATCGGGTACCAAATCAGTCATGTGCTTATACTGATCAATGAAAGCCCGGGCTAGGTCATTCCAAGAGTGAATGCCCCGCCTATCTAACTTGTTGTACCACCGCGTTGCAGACCCGGTAAGGCTATCTTGGAAACAGTGAATTAGCAACTTATCATATCTGGAGTATGCAGCCATCTTCCGGCAATACATAGTAATGTGGTCTTTAGGGCATGTGGTCCCCTTGTACTTCTCGAATTCAGGCACTTTAAACTTTGGTGGGATCACCAACCCATCCACCAAGCTCAATTCATAGGCATCAGTAATGCCATAAGCATGAGTGCACTCCATGGCCTTGAGCCGCTCCTCTATCTGGCTCAATACTCTTTGGCTTTCGGCTCCACCGATCTCTCTCTCAAATTGTTCATCAGGCACAAACACGGGATTATTTGGGGTGTGTCTAGGGGCAGGAGGTGGCATAGTGTAGGTGGGAGGGGGAATTGGTTGAGTTGTTGGGATTCCTCCACTTGTAGTAAACATTGAGGGTGTAAAAGGGTACACACCGGGTGGAGGTGGTGGGAAGGTGAATGTGTTTGTGGTTGGTTGAGGAATTTGTGTTTGATTTTCTTGCAAAGGTATATTGAGTGCGGGGGGTGAGAGAGAGGCATTCATAGGCTGAGCTGTGGGGAGTCCGTGTGGGAGTGTACTAGGAGAAGATTGCCCATTGGAATTGTTGCCTGAATTTGCCATATTTTGTTGTCTCATACTGGCCACCATTTCTGCCATCTGATCCAGTTTTTTCTGCAATTCTTCATTTGCCTTCCTTAATTGTTCAATCTCAGTAGCTTCCTCTTCCATCATGATTCTGGACTGTAATCTAGTATTATATCTGTGTGTTGGAGGTGCTATCTTGAAACCTTTATTTAACCATAAGGACGAATCAGATTCTCCTACCATGAATATGAATGAAATGTATGTATGAATATGCTTGAATGATTATGTAATGTGGAAACCCATCCATAACAAGATTACTATAAAGATAATTAGCATTACGAATTAACAAGATTATGTAATGCTTGAATGATTATGTAATGTATGTATGAATAACTGTCCACAAGCCTCAAATCTACCACCAGCTTTTCTACATGCATTGAGAGATCGAATGGTTTCCGCCAAGATTGTCAAAGCCGGATCAGACTGATGCTTGATCTCCATAAAAAGAGTTGTTACTGACATATGCACATATCCTTCCCTTCTAGGAGATAGTACTAGGCCATAAATCAAAAGGGCTAGAACATCAATCATTTTTCTAGTGGTGGTATTCTTTTCCACAATATCCATCATGAAACGGGTTGAAAGGAATTCGCCATCCATGTAGCTCCTTATCTCTTCGATCTTCATCCCGAACAACTTCACTAGCTTCCTAGGATGATTCTCGGTTGGCCAAAATACTTTATCCGGCTTGCTCCCTACCATCAACAGATCTTGATACTCCTCCACCGTCTGCACCATATCATACTCTCCCATAGAAGACTCATCATGTTTACCGAAAGTAAAGCACCGGTATGAGGGATCCCAAAAGTACAAAGCCGCTTTTAGAAGCTCCTCCTCCACTTCCACATTTAACAGCAATGCTATATCTCCATACAACTGTTTGAATCGACCTTTATCACTGATGCCTTCCCATAACTGTTTCAGTCTTGTCAGATAATTTCGGACGAAACTACAGCTGAGTCTTGCAGGTAACTGGGGTGGAGGACCCTTTGTTGATGCCTCCCTAGCTTTCTGCCTTAGCCAGTACAGAGCTTGTTTCAAAATCGGATTGGCGGGATCAAAATTTTCAAACTCTCCCATCGAATCTATCTCCATGGGTACTTCCTCACTTTCTTTCGCCATAACTAATTTTCTCTATAGTAAACCTATTATAGATGGGGATGGAATGCGAGAATGGGATGCAGAGATAAAGAAAAAAGAAATGGCAAAAAGGTAAAAGGAAATGTATCAGAATAAAATAATAATGTTAAGATGAATGATGCAAAGATGTTTGGCTCTCAACAATTTAACCATAAAAGATAATTAGTCATTTCATCTAAACAAGGTCGGGGGCCCATAAATCCGGTAACCTAAAGGTTGACCTTGTTCATCAACCATCACTAATTTTCCTTTACAATTCTCTTATTGCGAATGATTCTACCATGGAATGCATGTCATGTGGTGATGGTGAATAAAAGAAATAATCATGGATATTCAAAGCATAAACATGTATGGATAAAGCAAGGAATAAAATTGACATACGATATATCATTGCAAAAGAAAACAGACAACATATATACAGACAAAGTGAGGAAGAGAATAGGAAAATTATACAAATAGCATACCAATATGGAATAAGCATATATATACAGATAAAGTGAAAGAAAACAAACAGATTATGAAATGGATACATACAAATAAAGTGGGAAAGAAAACAAACGACATATTATCATGAATTAAGTATTTTCATGAAAAGATGAAAGAAAACAGACAGTTTATACAAACAACGTGCTATCATAGAAAAATAGACAGTTTATACAAACAGCATGTCATCACGAAATAATCAGAAAACAGACAAACAGCATGCTATAAAAAACGAAAGGGATTGATAAAGGTAAGAAGTCGTCCCCCCTTTGTGCCCTAAGAAAACGGGTTTTCTCGAACGGGTTTGGCTCTATCTAGGTTAGAATTTGGGTTCTTCTACATGCTGGGTTTAAAGCTCTAGACAAGGGTACCCATCGGACAAGATGGGGTGGAGGCAACCCCGTCGCCCCCTCCTAAATAAAGGTGAAGCTCAGACTCCCGAACTTTTATGTTATGAATTTGTGTCGTGTGTGAAGGAGGGACTTATACCTTTACCAATTGCCTTTCGGTGAAGTAGTGAACATTCGGAGAAGCAGAAGCAGGAAGCAGAAAAATTTCACTATCACATGTCAACACACGATCAGTCCAATTCAAAATATAGGATAAATAATCAATATGATGAGATAAGCACACATGGTAAACAAGATAGGCATACATGGCATACACAAGGAATTGAAACATGAAAAATACATACAAGTGACTAAAAGGGCAAAATGGTAAATACAAAAAACATACTAGCAAATCAAGACATACAAAGGAAATTGGAACATGCAAAATATATACAAGTAATTAAGACATAGGGCATGCTAGAGGATCAAGGCATAGGTTAAGAATTAAATCATGCAAAATATAGACGAGTAATTAAACACACAAAGCATACTAGAAGGTCAAAACATAAAAACATACATATAAATTGAATGTGATATGAATGCAAGATGCAACTTTAATAAACTTAATTTTGAAAAATCTTCCTTTTTTTTATTCTCTTCTTTCTTTTTTTTTTGAAAAATTTCGAACCAATTATTGGAAAAAATTTTAATGCAAATGAATGATGCAATGCATGAAATGAAACTTAAAACATTTTATTATTAAACCTAAGTAAAATAGGACTTAAAAAAGTGGCTTGACTTTCTAACCAGTCCCCAGTGGAGTCGACAAGCTGTCGAGACGTTTTACCGCTCCGACGATAAAATGGTATGGCGTGAAAAATGCTCAGGACTAAACAGTCTAAAAACAAATGGAATCGCCACTAACCTTTTATTTTTAATAGGTGTGGTTAGTCACCTACTTGTTTAACCCAACGTAAATCTAGAAAGATTACATCAAGTTAAGGAAAAAAATTGGTCTACGAAAAAGATTTTAGGTTCGGGAGTCGGTTACGCTTAGGGAAGGATTAGCACCCCCAAGACGCCTGGAAATCGGTACCACAAAAGTCTTAAAAATATTTTACTTGGAAAATGATAATAAAATGTGCTTAAAATCATTTAAGAAAAACATAATTTTAAATGTCGGCATAAATATTCCTTTTAATGTAGGATAAACATCCCATTATAAAAGCTAAATTCGAAATTTAAAGACTTAATGTCGGAATAAACATTCCTTTTAATATGAAAATCCATAGCCCAATTTTGAATTTGAAGAAATTTCCTACTTAGAATGGAAATTCAATTTCTAAATAGAAATAAATATTCTTCAAAAATCAAAGTCAAATTTAAAAATGACGATAAATATCCTTTTGAAAAACAAAGGTTTAATTTTAATTTTAATGTTAGAAAAGTCTCAATTATGAGAATATTAATTGAAACCTTCTAGAAAACATTGTACGAAAAGGTTGGGATAAACATCCTCAAATTCATGCTTTGAAATTTACATTAAGAAACTTTAATTATGATTATTTAAATTAAAATCTCTTAGAAAGATTTAATTTTAAAACAATGTTGGAATAAATATTCCTTTTAATTTGTTGAAGGGAATAATTTGACAAAAATTTAGTTTAATAGGAAAACCTTAGTAGATTAACAAATTAAGATCTTTAAAAAAAATAAATGTCCTTTTTATCAAATGAAACTGATTTTTTAAAAAAAGAATTTTAAAGATTTAAAGAATAAACATTCCTTTTATTGGAGTTAAAAATGCATTTTTGATCAAAATGAAGTTTATTTGAAGGGTTTTAATTAATTAAATGTACTAAAGTTCTCCCAAAAAAGTATTTTGGAAAAATAAAAAAAAATGAATATTCCCTTTCAAAGAAATAAAAATAAGAAAAGAAATTTTTAAAAGTGATTTTTTAACAAAACTTGAATTATTTTGAGAGGCCTTAACTATAATTGGGTAGTTAAGATCTCTCAAAAAAAAAAGTCTAAGACATGTTTTGAAATTAATGTTGGAATAAACATTCCTTTTAATTTAATTGGGCCTCTTAAACAAGAGATTTTCTTAAAATGAAATAAAAATAAAACATAAAAGTAAAAATAAAATAAATAAAAATAAAAGATTTTGGAATAAACATTCCTTTTTATAAAAAGAAAATTTTTGGAGTTCATTCGCAAATTTTGAGAAATTAAAGAACATCATAAACATGATGCATGCTTTTTATGAAAATTACATGAAAAACATATTTTTTAATCTTGAAGGGATGAAAAATTCTCCCGGGTCCGATCGGACTCCCGATTAGACACCGAGAAAACATCTCATCGGAGAAAACCTTTAGAAACCTCAGACTCCCGAGGCATCTTT
This sequence comes from Microcos paniculata, assembly GCA_030664755.1. Classification (NCBI taxonomy): domain Eukaryota; kingdom Viridiplantae; phylum Streptophyta; class Magnoliopsida; order Malvales; family Malvaceae; genus Microcos; species Microcos paniculata. Next base: position 10,322,981 of record CP131464.1, read on the forward strand.
CGGTTACCCCATGCATATGAATTTTTGAAAACCAATGTTCTAATTTTAATTATGCATGAATGAGACAAGGAAACATGGGTTAGTATATATATACACAATTAATTACACAATATGATATGATAAAATAAATAGGACATGGAAATTTAAAATCAATTTTTTCAAGATCAAATTGCATGGCGACTAATTTAACACATACAAGCAAGCCTAACTTAAACAAATACATATTCATGGTCAAAGGTGTAATATCATGCGAAATTTAATTCATAATTGAATAAACATATATATAGGGGTAAAAAGGTAATTTTTCAATCAAGATTAAATTTTTAATTAAGCATACATATGAGGGCAAAAAGGTAATCTAATGCAAGATATAATTTCCACTTAAGCAAAAATACGTGCAAAGGCAAAAAAGGGTAATTTTACATACAAGATTAAATTTTAATTAAAAAGCATACATAAAAGGGTAAAACAGTAATTTAACACATGATATAATTACTAATTAAGTAACATATCCATAAGGGCAAAGAGGTAATTTTATATGCAAACATAAATTTTTATATTAGACAAAACACATATTCAAGGGCAAAAAGATAATTTCTATGATAAAAAATTTAAATCTTAAACTAAATATGCATTTATATAAGTTTAAAAATTTCATTTTTTATTAAAAAAAATCAGAGATTATTTCTATTTGAATAAAAATAAAAAAAAATAAACTTAAAGATTTAATTTTTATTAGCCAAGCTTTCATTTTTAATCGAGCTAAAATATCCACAAGCAAAAAGGTGCAATTTTTTTAATCCTAGGCTTAACATTTAACTAAGCAAACAAGTTAATCAACTTAAAGTTATGATCTTTATAATCAAGATTATATTTTTAATCAAACAAGAATGTGAATATAAGCTCAAAAATACAATCTTTTTAATCAAGATTAAGACTTTCAACTAAGCAAACACATGGAATAGGTAAAGCAAGTTTGAAAAATAATAAACAAGAATACAAAACAATGAAAGTTAGGAACTTTTTACATAATCATGTAAATAATTAAGAGAAATGGCATATTAACAAAAAAAATAACGTAAAATAAATAAGCAAGTTAGAAAAAAAAAATCATCTTGAATATATTAGAAGCATATATTAAACTAAGTAAATTATTTAGCAATATACAAAAGCTTTATAAATCATAAACATCATCATAAAAAGAAAGTTAACACTTTATGTACAAATTTAACAAAACAAAGCAAGAATATTGTATTTAGAGTAAAAAGAAATGATCTTGAAAATAAAGCTAAGAACTTTACCTAAAAAGATGAAGTTTTTTACAAAAAAAAAAAAGAAAAGATAATAATGGCTTTGTGGAGAAGAGAATGGCTAAAAAATTGATGAACAACAAGCCTTTTTCTCTATTTTCTCTAGCCAATCCGTTTAAAATAAATCAAGAAGAAGAAGAAAAAATTTCTTCCCTTTCTTCTCGGACTCTCTTTCTCTTTTCTCCTCTCAATTTTTTCTGTGTTTGAAGAAGAAAAAGGCTGAAGCTCTTCCACGCTCTCTTCTTCTCCTCTCTCTATTTCTTGAAGAGAAAATGCTGAAGCTCTCCATTTGAGGAAAATGCCCCAGCCCTCTTTATGCTCTCCGTTTTCCTCCTCCTTCAAAATGGCCAGCTCTCTCCCTTTTATTTTGAAAATCCAGGTTTTCTGCTTTCTTGCCTCAAACAAACCCCATATAACATGGAGCCAAAAAGAAACAGAAAACATGGAGTCAAAAAACCGAACAATTATGAAGCTGTCGGCTGTTGACTTCAGCTCTTCTGTCTTTGCAGGGCATCCAGCTGGCATGTCACTTGTCGTATCTGTAAGTGTATCCGCTGCTGTGTTTAGATCTATGTTCAACTTGTCGATATCAGTCATGACATCAGAAGGAAGGAACACTTGGGCCACACTGATGGTTTTCGCTATAGATAGGTATTGCGTAACATTCTTTAGGATTTCAACAGTGTAATCTGACTGGTTTACAACATATTTCAATGTGTGCAACACTTCACCATGAAATTCATCTTGTCCAATAGAAAGAAGAATACATCCAGTCGCCGCTGCACTTGTGAATAATATGAGCATTATAAAACAAATCTGTTGGGACTGATCCGATCTGTTTCCTTTGATGTTTATTCTCCATCCACAGCAATGATATATTACAAGAACCAAGCCAGAAGAAACAAACCACAATACAGCAAGAATGAATCCAGCAGCACCTGTAAATCCAACAGACGCCCAGTAATGCCTGTTGGTTATATCCAACCCACCGTGATAATGCTGGAAATGGCAAAGAATGTCCGGCCTATTTGTCCTTTTTGCTGCCAACACCAGCGTGCTTGGAGGCTCATCATTTGAAGATGCCGGGGCCTCTGCTAGCTTAGATATTTCATTCTTCCATGGACCTAAATTTTGCTCTCCAAAAATAAACTTGACAGGATCTTTGAGTGGTCCATTTTGAGCCAAAGCTGGAACAGAGCAAAAACAACCATGGCCAACAATAAGCAAGAAAACCAAGTGTCTAAACAAAATGACCTTCTTCATTTTGCCACACTCAGCAAACCTTACTGGAAACTCATTACAGTCCTCCAAGATTTGGCAAATCAAGAAAAAGCCAAATCTTAGAGACAGCCCGCAGGATCATACAACAAGGACCAAAGCCAGTAGTGGCTGTGTGAAAAGAAATAGAAAGAAAACTGTTTTAATGTTTCAGCCGCATGATTTGATATGATCTAAAAAAAATAAAGATTTTTAATGGGGCATTGATTTGGAGGAGGCAGAAGAGAATTTGGAATCTCTCCAAAGTAGAGGTATGTGCTTCCTTCATTTCTTTCAAATAACTCCGGATGGTTACAAACCTTTCTCAGCTGAATCACAATATTCATCAAATTCAGAAGTTTCTTTTCATTAAGATGTCCACGATTGCTATCAAACAACTCTGCTAGAGATATCTTATTCTTAATAGCTTGATAGAAAGCTTGCTGCCGGGAACTCAACTTGCAGTGAACTGTAATCTCTGTTTTCGTAGTCAGCTCAGAAATAACATCTTTCTTAACTCGTCGAAGCATAAAGGGCTTCAAGATTGCATGCAATCTGTTAAGCTGATGCTCATTCAAAGTACCTCCATGTTCAGCATGGTTTTCAATTCCCTTAGAAAACCATTCACTGAACTGTTCATGGCTGTCAAATAAGGTTGGCATGATAAAATGCAGAAGGGCCCATAATTCTGCCATGTTATTCTGGATGGGTGTACCTGTCAGAAGCAAGCGGTTACGACAATTAAAACTGAGCAGTGTCTTCCACCTTATACTGGTTGAATTCTTGATTGCTTGTGCTTCATCTAATACCATGTTTTGCCATTTTACACGTCGAAAATACTTCTCATCTTGCACTAGCAATTGATAACTAGTAATCAGAATATGGAATCCAGCCTCCCTTCTATAAAGGCGCTTTGGGTTGATGTTCTTTCTAAGAATCATCCGCTTCTGAAGTCCACCCTAATATGGAAGAGTTTTCAGGTCAGGACAGAAACGGCTAACCTCATCAGCCTAGTTATTTAGGACAGACGAAGGTGCAACAACAAGAAAAGGTCCCCATATATTTTTCTCCTCAGCCAAATGAGCCAAGAATGCCATCGCCTGAATAGTTTTTTTCCAAGCCCGTTTCATCAGCAAGTATACCATTTAAACCCTGCTCATAACAATTAACAAGCCATTGAAGGCCCTTTAACTGATATTCCTTGAGGGAACCTTTGAACATTTCTGGTGTCCGAACTATTGAGGAGACAGGCATGGTGGTAGAGGTGATGGTGGCTGTCCTTGCTGCAACACGGAGGCTGTTGCTGTGTTGGTCATTGCGACGAGCTACCGCTGCTGTGGCGGCTGCTGCTGTGAGCTGCCAGAATTTCTAGGTGGTACTTGTGCGTGTGCAGATCAGGGAGGTTGCCTTAGGTCTGATAAGGGGCCTTGGAAAAATCCAGGAATATTGAAGATGGCTCTTAATGGTGAGGCACGGTGTGCCAGAAAAGTTTTCAACAGTGATGGGAAAGTTATTGCTTATGCTAAGCCACAATATCCGACGTTGAAAGGTAGTGATATATCCACAGCAGAATCTGGATCAGAAGCTGAAGATATTGCATCCCCAAAAGCAATGAAGAGTTATTCATATCTTCGGCTGACCCCCGTTCGGGAAGAAGTGAAGGTTGTCGGTAAAACAAGCTATGCGGGTAACTTCTCAGGCTATGATGAATATGTTCCCATGGTCGACAAGGCTGTTGATTCTAGCTGGAAGAAGCCAACTGCCCTCCTGAGGCCTTCTGCTTCTAAAGGTACATTAATGTTGCCTGAAACTCCAAAGACCCCAGAAGGAATTCGAGCTCGGATTTTGGTGACCGTGATGGTTTTCTTCATGACACTTTACACTCTGTTTAGCTCCGTAGCATGCCATATAACTAGGAAGCTTCCTGACATAGAGTTGCATGGCTTTTTCTTTTGTCTTGCATGGTAGTGGTCCCCTTTTTACTTGGCTTTTGACATGTATTATATGTATATATACATGTGTATATATATATATATATTTAAATATATATGTATACATCTATGAATATATATCCATATAAATATACATTTATATATATACATAAATATATATGTATATATATCTATGTACATATATAGAAATATATATTTATAAATATACATATAAATATATATATATATATATATACACACACACACACACACATATATATATATTACATCATACTCGAGTTGACTCGGTCGATTTTTACATGGCTTTCCCTTTGCATGATGACTGAATTGATTTGGCGCTTTGGCTTCCCGGCTTCAGGTTCAAAATTGCCTGCAAATTAACGGGATGAAATTAGATAAAGTAAAATAAAATAATAAGAATAAACAAAATTAAACTAAACTTAAAAAGGAAAAATAAAATTTGAAATGATTAATTAATTAATTGACTAATTAGTTAATTAATTAATTAAAATTTTAAAAATAAGTGTCTACAACTGGTATTACTTTTAACTTTAATATTTTATTAAGAGATTTTTAATTAAATTTTTAGTTGTTTTACAACGATGGTATCCATTTCAATGCCTTAAGGTACTTCTGGTGTGTGACTGGCTGACACATACTTCAAGGCAGCACGGAAGTTACCACGTGGCTTACCCAGGCGAGTCGCGGCATGACAACTTTAATGGTATCAGAGCGTTTAAAAGATTCTGACGATTTTCAAAAGCTACAAAGTGTTTTCAAAGTATTTTCAAACGCTTTCAAAGCCAGTGGGTTAAATAGGTTTAGAACTTCAGAGTTCGAGTATGTAGTTACTCGAAAGCGTCATAAATGATTAAACCTACTCTTAGAAAACCTTTCTTACCAGCAAGCCACCAAATAGAGTTCTCGAGTGTGGTCTTTAATTGAGAAGACATCACGACCACCTTCTTCTCGAGATTCGTGAAAGTAAAGCACACTTTCCGAGAAATTTTCCAAAACCAATCTTTCAGCTTTTAATGTTCCTTCCTACTTGACAGCTAAACCATGCATGGGATGGTATTTCCCTTGAGGTGACTAGATATCATCATATCTCATCCAATCCTCCTTGATAGCCTAGTCAAAGGCTAACCAGTGAAGAATTGGTTTGATGCCCAACTTTTGAAATTGTGGGAATCGAGATTCGCTAGTAAAGCAGCGAGTTTGAAATGTAGATTAGATGCGTTCCCCATTCTTTACATGAGTGGTGTGTAAAACTTGGGAGGAAATGGAACAGTTAGAATGAGGCAAGGGGCCAAGGCCTATCTTGGCCAAATGTGCATGAACGCTAACTTCACTTCTCTCGCTCTCTACACCATCGGTGTGTAGCCTAGGAGAGAGAGTTGGGTTAGAATGAAAGAAATCAAAGGAGTCGATCACGGAGGATGTGGTTGACCAAAATCCTCAGAACATGAGGTGAAGCATCCGAGTAAAGGGATGAAGGATTGAGGAGGACCTCACAAGGCAACTAATGGAAGGATGAAAAGTAAGGCCAAAGAAGAGCTAGCCAAGTGAAGAGATCACCAAGGAGCCCACATGGAGCAAGAAAACCCCAGCGACTAGGGTTCGAGGAGTGCTACAGTGCACTGGTTGTCGAAAGCCTAGGCCTTGGAGTAGCATAAGGGGTGTTTGGGCTCAACCCACACCGTGGTAAGCCTGGTGGGATGAGCCCATAGGCTGGCAAGTTTAGTGGAATAAGCCCACAAAATGCCTGAATGATGTTTCTGGGAATGAGCATGAGGTGAGAGAGATTGCAGCAAAGGCTAGCCGAATTTTGTTGTCCTTCCATTGTGGTGTGTAAGTGGTGATGGAAGGGGATATGGTGGATGAAAGAATGCCACTTGAAGCAAATTGAGAAGAAGCATCCAAGGAAATTGGAAGAGATTGAATGAGCCCAAGATCATGAGGGGTGAGTTAATGGAGAATCACTTGAGGATGTGGAAAGGAGTGATAAAAGAAACTCCTAAAGGACTCGAGGATGGCACAAAGGGGTAATAAGGAAAGAGGAATAAAAAAAGAAGCCATTCTTGGAAAACAATGAGGAGGAATAAGGCAAGGATGACAAGACGGAGAATGAGAGAAGAATAAAGAGAGATTACATCCAAGTGGTCAAGGAGTAGTGCGTCCGTTACTACTTGTCTGACCATTGGATACCTATGTTAAGAGAGGAAATCGGAGAAAGACGAGAAAGGAAATAAAGATGGAGGAAATGGAACGAAGAGAGAGATATGCCAAAAACCTCTATTTCTAAGCGGATTAAGGATGATGAACCCTTTATTAATTAATGGATAATGAGAGTAAGAAGGAGGAGACCGAAAGAGGAGACCTCCAAAGGATAACAAAAGATGATCTTGATCAAAGTCAATGGGAAGTAAGTAAGCGAAGAAAGAGTATAATGCACGGCAATGATGGAAATGCCTATATACATGCTAATGGAGGGCACGAAGAGAATTTTCTCTAGAGCTGTGAAGACATCACCAAGAGGAACTGGTAAGAAAGAAGAAAGGGAAAGGAAAAGAAAAGCACGCTCTTAAGCAAAGGATAAAGAAATGTCACGATGTAGTGTGGAGGCTTTCTTAATAAAGAAAGAAAGCATAAAACCCTAGGTAAAAGAAGATCCTAGACTAATAAAAGAAGAATAAGGCCTAAGAAGAAAGAGAAGACTTAGTTCAGTTGATGAACTAAGTATAGGCTAACTAGGAGTAGAGCCTTAAAAGAAGAAAAATATAACATATCACTAGAAAACTTTAGCTTTAATTAGCAATAATTTCATAAAGAATTATAGGATAATAACTCCAAATGGCTGACTAGGATTAGTAAAAGAATAAAACTAGGAAATTAGGTTTAGAGAGAAAACTTAGGTAGATAACCTAGGGATAGGCTAATGAAATGGAATAAAAAGGGATTAAAAGGAAGCCTAGAAAGGGGATTAGGAAAGACCTAATGAAAGAAAGTGAATAAAAGACTTAGAAACAGATATTAGCTAAAGAAAGTCGAGCATAATGAACCCCAAACTGGAGTCAAGCCAAGGTACTACATCATAAAATGATTAAGTCAAAGAAAAGAAAAGAATAAACAAGGATTGTTGGAGGCTGGAGCTACAGAGAAAAGGGGTTAAGGATATAAATTGGTGAAAGGACAAGAAAAACCCCCAGCTACTTGATTCCGGAAGAGCAGAGCAAGGGGGTCAAGAATGTGAATGAGTGAAAAGAAAGGAAAGGAAAACCACTGATAATTAAAGTGATAGAAGAAGAAATAAGGAGGTTGGATAGAAAGAAAAATTGGAGAAAACAGAAGAGAAAGAGCACTCATAGGAAGCGAGTGAACGAGGATTATACGAGTAAAGAAAGAAAGGAAAGAAGAGGAAAAGGACAAATAAAGGAATGATGATACCAAAGCATGATGGTGCAAACAAGGTGAAAAGATGATGATGATGAGAATAATGATGATGATGATGGAAATTCAAAGAATAGTCAAACACAAAGAATGAGGAAAATGGATCGACTTAGGTAGAGTTGAAGAAAGAGTGAAGACAAACCAAGGATGAATAAGATGATGATTGAAACTGGAGAAGACAAAAAGGTGAAAGCATGGCAAAAGAGTGGAATAGAAGGAATTAAGAGTAAAGAGTTGAAGAATATGGAAGATAAGTTTAATTTTTAGAAGGAAGGGAGTAAGCTAGCTTTAAGGATAACCTCCCCGAAGAATAATAAGTGAAGAAAGGATCTAAAAGATGGAGTTAAACCAAGCTAAAATAGAGTTACCTTGGGGAGGACAAGATTGTAAGGCAATAGAGGTTAGAGAAAGGTATTGTCCACAATAAATAAACCATGGTATTGAAAGAAAAAGAAGAGATTTCAAAGGATTAAAAGCCGAAGATGGCTGAGATAAAGGAAACCCACATGTGAAAAGCAAGAGATGTGGGAACTTAGATAGAAAAGATGACGAGAGAGAACCCCAAGTACTCAATGGAAGGAGTACGGGGATAAGGAAACGAACTGATCAAGCTCATAAACTTCTATGAGCACAACCAGTATGAGCAACAAAAAGAGAATTCTAACCCTAAGAGAGAGAATGGCGTTAGAAGAGAAAGGAATAAGGATGAGGACGATGAAGGAAGTCAAAGAAGAAAGCAAAGAAAGAAAAGATGAACCCAAGGTAAAGGAAACCTTGGCTAAGATGTGAAAGATCACGTGGGTCAAGATAAAAGAATATGGAGAAGAGAAAGGACATGGAGATAACCTTAAGGAAAAAGGTATGGAGATAATGAGAGCTGCAGATGATGCCTAAGGATGGCAATGGACCAAAGATAAGGTCAAGTTAAGTGAAAGGATGGGAAACCTCAAGAGAGAAACATGAAGATAAAGAATGCAGCATGAGTGTGACACGCGTGAATTACGCTATTCTGCATTGACGGGAAGCAAAGAGAAATGTGGACCCCACGATGGACGTGGGCGGATGGAAAAGAAGAAAAGGATAGAGATGGGGATAAGGAAATCCCAGATAACACTGTTAATGAAAGGAGGAAAAGGAAGTCATACTGAAGGGAAAAACAAATATAAAGAGCATGCAGCGATCACGACATGATGCGATCGGCTACGTCCCATGTTGACAGGAATGTCAGTGGGGAAAAAGAGCCCTTTTTAGAGGCCTAAGAGGCCCAAGAGGCATAAAAGATAAGAGAAAAGCCTATGAGGCCAGAAAAATGGCACGAATGGGTATGAAGTCGAGGCTCAGGTATGAGTAACATGGGAGCCATTTGAGGCGTTCCCATGAAAGGAAAGGTCAGAGATCGAGATCTTGAGGATCTCTGTGATGACCACTCGAGAGGACCAGGCCCAGTGTGTTATTAGGGTATGCATAAGGCCACCCAGAGTTCTCCATATCAGAGAGGATGAGAGATGAGACGAGATGGGCCGTGGGCCCTGTACGTGATGAGATGGGCCAGGGGCCCTATTTATGATAAAGATGGGGTCAGGGAGTGTGTCAGATTGTGAGAGTCAAGAGGGCATGATCTCTGATTCCTTTAAAATGATATGGCCGAGTGTGGGCCAGTGTGTACATGAGCTCGACTCATACACTATGAATTCTGAATGCAAGAAGGTCAGAAAGAGAGAGAATGGAAGTAAGAAATGAAACGGAGAAACAAAACCAAGATAGGGGGAAGACAATTAACTCACCGCATCCTCACCGTAGAGGCGAGGGAGTTAAACTAAGGTCTTTCTGTTGAGTACCAAAATAGACATATTTTCCTATGTTAATCTCTATGGATTTATGCATTTCATTATATAAACTAAGCTTACTTAGCTTTGTTTCACTTTGTAGGTATCAATTGACGTAATTGAGTGAAAATGATGGAATTGAAGTGAAAAGGACCAAACACAAATCAAGTGGGAAGACAAGATGTAAAGAACTCAAAGTTGAAATCCTGACAGATTGGATAGATCATAAATATGGCTGATTTTATCTATGTTCGAGACTTCAATTGTTTTTGTGATCTACATCAAAGTTATAGAGGACATCTTGGGCTTTCCGGAATGCTAAAGAACGTCGAAATCGGAGTTCGTTTGACCCTCCAAATGTCTGTTTTATGAGAGACTATCAAACTAAGTCCGGGTCTGCCCGACCAATCCGTCGACGGGTAAGCATGTAGACGTCGACGGCTGCTCGAGAAATGGAAACGAGATCACTTACACAAGCAGAGACGTCGACGGCCAACTCCAGACGTCGACGGCCAAATCTAGACGTCGACGGGTAGACTCTAGACGTCGACGGGTAGAAGTTTCTGACTTCGAACACTTAAAGATTGAACACTTAGACGTCGACGGGCAGGTATCTAGACGTCGACGGATCGATCGAGCTGGGAAAAATATGAAGAAAACAAGCAGAGACGTCGACGGGCAGACACTTAGACGTCGACGGCTAACAAAGTCAAAACGTCGACAGACCCATTTAAATGCTGTCATTCCACTATCAAACCCTTTAAAAACACATTCCGGAGATTCAGTGGAGAGGAGCCATAACTAAATCTCAGAGTTGTCTCCTTCTTTTCCTCAAATGGCTTCTACTTTAGCTTATTTTATTCTTAAGATTCCTCATCTCATATGGAAGGAATTATTGAGGAGCAGTGGACTATGGGCTGGCAGTGCTGGACGGCAGAAAGAAAGGGAGAAAGAGCAGCTTAAAAGGGGAGTTGAGTTCAGTTTTGAAGGGTGTATTTTTGCTGGGTTCTATTATTCTTCTTGTAATTTTCGTTTAGCAAAACTCTATAACTCCAATCTATTATAAGATTCAATCATTTTGATCTGCACTTGTGAGGTTCTTGTTCTTAATGCTTTCTTGTTCATTGATTGTTCTTCTATTTCTTGAGCTTTAAAGATGATAATCATGTTTATTATCTTGTCTTTTGGATTGCTGAGTTAATTAGTTGCAAATAATTGATTGAGTAGTTCATTAGCATGCTAATCTTTGAACTCCAAAGCTAGAGTTTGGTGATTTCTTAGAACTTGAGTAGCAAGAGGATGTTTTTACATTCAAAGAGATTTGAAGATGCAATTTGAATAATGAATGCTGGGTTTGTTATTGATTGTTGTTAGCTTTCATCTTTCACTAGCTTATTGCTCTTCTAGGCTTGAATTTGGATTGCTGGGATTCAAATTAGCCATAAGAGGAAGGATTAATAATGAACCTAGATTCATGGTTAATCAACATTAGGAAAGATTCATGGATTTGAAGCTGGTTTCTAATCCATGGGGTTAACCAATTAATGAGAAGAATGTTTGGTCAGTGAATCAATGATCAAGTGCTAGGTTGAAAGATTGATCATATAATAGATTGGAGGTTTTATTTTATTATTACCATACTTGGTAACACCTTATATCTTATTTCCAACACCAATACAAAACCCCCTCTTTAAATTCTTGTTTAGTTTGATTTATGCTTTGTGAAAGTAATGATAAATTGGATAGCTCCTTGTGGGATCGACCCTTGCTTCCCTAACTACATGTTAGAGTAGTAAGGTTATTTTTGGTGCTTTGCGACACGCATCACTTTCCTAATAGCTTGGTTACCAAGATAAATACATGACCATGGAACGACGAGGAATACGTCAGGGAATGGCCTCAAGTGTGAGGCAGTGACAAGGAAAAAAGGAGAAGAGACTCCTAAGAAGTGTAAGAGGTATGGAACCTAAAAAAAACAAAAGGATAGTCTCATCAAGAGAGACTTGAAGGATGAGACAAGGACAAAACGAGAAGGTCAACCAAGCACAGCTAAAGCGAAGGAAGAACCTCCGAGTGACACAACTAGAATGAAGAAAGCCTAACCCATAATTGAATAAAGGTAGGGTATTTTAAAGAAAATATGAGGTTTAAACTCGAGAGTAGGAGGGCGATGAAGCCACTCTTGAGAAAGAGAATGATCAGAGTACGCAGCAGAAGCGTGGTGGACTTCAGTAACGAATAGCGATGCAAACACTATTTGAAAATGAAAGGAAGGCTTGGAATAGAAGCCGAATCTCCCCAAAGCTACCTTGTTTAATTTCGAAGACGAAATTTTTAGAAGGAAGGGAGAGTTGACACACCCGGACCTAATGCGACTTTTCCATACAAACAAAATAGTGTAAGAGGGCATATTAAGTCGATAATACGTAAGTCCAGATGTGTCTAATTAAGAAAAGAAGATAAGCTTAAGATAAGACGTAGTTGGAGGATGAGATAGGTGACCATGCATGGAATCACTAAAGTGGACTTCCGTAAGTCCATAGCCAATGGATTAGATATCCATTGGTGAATTGGTCGGTGGATCGGTCCATGAATCAGAATTATGAGAGGTTTCAAAGAGGGGAAAAAGTCTGGCCCAAGGACCAAGTAGACCCGATGTCAGGCTTGCCTATAAATAGGGAGAGATGAGCTCTCCCCATCTCATTCTCTCTTCTCCCTTTCTTCTCTTCTCTCATTTACTCTCTCGGAGCAATTTTGGACTTTTGGCCGATCTGGATAAACCGACCGTAGGATCAAGGCGAAATCTTGGTATGTTATTCTACTCGCCTTAATCTATGTTTTACTAAGATTTCACGTATTTCCATGCATTGGTCTAGGAGAGATCCAAGCTAAAATATAGTTTAACTTTTTACTTGAATTTCTAGTTTAGATTTGAGATCTAGGAACTTTGAGCTTGTGATTCTCGTTTCTGCTCCAGTAAATACGTCATGGGAGGTACGAAGAACATACATCTCATGTTTTATGTCTAACGGCAGACCGCGGGGCTCGAAAATTGAGGAGAAGCCTCGATTCTCGAGGCCAGACCATGGCTCCGGCGCAGGAGAGACCTGCTAGCCAAGTCCTGCACGGGACTTGGGCCAGTCCCATACGGGACATGGCCTACATAGCCCAGACCCAGGGGCATTTTCATAATTTTCACCAAGTGTCCAATTTTTACCCGAAACCTCCTAGACACTTTTCTAAGCCCCAAATCACAATCAAACATCGTCTTAGGTCATATTAGAGCCTCGTAGGTGCATTAAAAAAATTTAATTATGAATGCTAACGTATATTTCCATGTATTAGGGCTCCGGGTGAATCTAATGCTGCGATGCTCCGGAGGTAAAAGTTACATGGAGCGCTTGAGAGTATACAAATCTCCCAATACTGTGAGTGGCTTTGTTTTCATTGCTTAGAAACTAGGGACAAACATTTCTAAATGTTTTAAAACTATAAATTGCTATAAAAGGTTTTACAACTGTTTTGGGAAAAGGGTAATCCATGACACACACTTTTTATTTTGTGATACACCCACTTAGAGGGTGGGATGATTTTAAAATCTTGTGTGCGCTTAAATGTTTTAAACTTATATGTTTGAATATATATATATATATGATGAATATATAATTGGGATGAGAGATAAGTAATTGAGTGGCTCCTCGAGGCTCCAATATATGTGGTAGCGTGGATCGAGTTGGATAGAGTATGCTTGATTCTCAGCCGTGGACTGCCTATCGAGGGGCAGGGTGAGACGAGATCTTGGGAGAGGCGCATAGGGAAGCTCACCAGGGCTTCAGAGTGCTGTGTTCCACCACAGCGATGGACACCACCGAGGGAACGGGATAGAGAAAGAGAAAAAGAGAAAATGGTTTCAAAGTGAAAAAAGATAGCCTTCGGTATAGTAAGGCATACGAACAGCCAGTCGTGCCTTCAGTATATTGATGCCAGCCCGTTTAGTGTATTTTTATTCTAAAGGTTTTAAATCTAATTCTCATTTGGAGAATTATGAAAGGACTTTTGAAAACAAGTTTATTTATTTTATTGCTAGTATATTTGGATTACCCCTGTTTTCCCTAACCCCAATGGAGATTCATTAAACCTCTGTCACTCACCTGTATCCAATGTGGATGGATACAGATTCGTGTATGGGGTCAGCTAATAGAATGGGGGCTCATTAGGAGACGTCGGTGGCCTAGGATTAGCGGTTTCCGTTGCATAGGTTTCCTTTTAAATTAATCCACTGGTATTGCTTTTTACTTTAATATTTTATTAAGAGATTTTTAATTAAAGTTTTAGTTGTTTTGCAGTGATGATATCCATTTCAATGCCTTGCAGTGCTTCTGGTGCGTAACAGATCGACACGTACTTTGAGGCAGCGCGACGGTTGCCACATGGCCAACCCGGGCGGGTCGGGGCATGATAGGAAAGTAGAGGCCCAATTTAGAAAATTAGTAGTTCTAGTTAAAGACATAAATTATAGTAACTAAAGATTTAGATCTCATATAAACTTCCATTAATGGCTTAGAAACAATTGGAAGTGTAGATTATAATAGGCTAAAAAGGAACTTTGTGCTAAAGTTATTTGCTTTTCTTTACGGTGCCATAAATTTGTATCATGCTGAGTGTCATTGCCGTGGAATCTCAAGGGGCTATTAGGCATTCTTAGAATAAATGAAACTATTACAAGTTTGCCCTCACATAATCTAATATCCAAGAAGCGTTGGGAGCTTGCTCATCCATGATTGTTGAATCTAAGTTAGACAGTTTTAATTTGTGGTATGTCTAACATAATTATGCTTAGGAAATGGGATTGATAATTCTTGTGAACACGATTGTAATGGAAGAGGTCATATTGAAATCAGATTAATTATCTTTACTTTGGAGATGGGAATTTGTTTTCAATAATCCAATGATAGGGCTTCTTTGTTATGCTAATAATAGATTATGAGTAATATATACTTGTTCTTTCTGCGGTGCCTTGGAACTTCAGATTGCTGGAGAAGCTTGAACGCAGAGAAAAATGTATTGGAGATGGTACTTTCAGCTATGGAAGTGATTTTAAGGAATCAAGCAAGAAGAATGGTGGCAAATGGAGAGTGGCATATCTATAAATGTTTCTAGACATGTACTAGTTTTATTAACCATATGAAAGATGATTAGGCTAGTCTTGAGGTAGGGGTATTGGAAGGAAGATGATATGATAGCATTAATAGGGGGCAGTGTCTTGGAGTTTAAATATAATCATTGATAATATGTCGTAGATATTTGCATAATTAATAAAATAAATTCTTTTGGATATTTATTGTTGTGCAAAGTTTATTGTTATCGCAAAACTTGTAATGAAAAATTAAAATAAATTTAATATTTCATTTATTTAAATAATAAATGTCGTTATATTTAAAAATGTCATTGCCAATTAGAATTTGCAACGATATAGTCTCGTTGCAACAAATTAAGTTGTACCAAATATTGTCGTTGGATAAATTTTTAGGCAACGACTTGATTTTTTGCAACCAATCATATGTCGTTGCGAAAATAATTATGCAACAAAATAAATGTCGTTGCTAAAATTCAATAACAATTCGTAACCAATCAAATGTTGTTGTAAAAATTATCATACGACCAAATAAATGTCGCTGCGAAAAAATTAACAATGATTAGCAACCTTTCAAATATTATTGCTAAAATTATTACGTAGCTAACTAAATATTGTTTCTAAAATGATTTTGCAACCAAATTTATAAGGTTACATACGGTTTTGTCAACAGCATTTAATTGTTGTTAAATGTCATATGCAACCAATAATATATTAGTGCAAAAATTATTACACAACAAAATAAATGTTGTTATCAAAGAGATTTTGCAACAAAAATTATTCTGTCACACGATAATTTTAACAACGAGATTTAATCGTCACTAAACATGTTTCGCAACCAAAAAATTCTCATAAAGTAAAAATTTTTACAACGACAAAATAATGTTGCGTAAATGTTATGGTAACCAATTCATATCGTTGCTAAAATATCTATTTGCAACGACATTTTTTTGTTGCCAAAATAATAAACCTTTTTGCAACAACAAAATGTGGTTTCGATTAATATTTTTAGAGACGATTCTTGTTTGTTGCCAAAAAGTAATTTCATTAGCAATGACAAATTGTTGCTTCAAATCAAATTTTCAAAAAGATTATGGATAGCACAAAAGTTGTTGCGTTAAACCTTTAACAAACGGAGGTATACACATCGACAAAAAGTCATTGCGTAAATACTTTCGCAACTATAAATGGGATTACACAACGATTTTTGACATTACAAAGTGGCCATTTTCTAGTAGTGATTATCTTCTCGATACCAATAGAATGCGAAAAAATTGAAGAAGAAGAAGAAGAAGAAGAATTTTTAATGTATTCTAAAATTTCAAGAATACCATTAATGGAGAATATCCCAAACTACTTTAACGATGAATCAAGGGTGTTCAAACCCAAGCACTGTTGCCAATTGTAAAAGAATTTTCAATTTACGTCTAATGAAAAGTCAAGAACACTTAATTATTAGGATTTTCACGCACTTGATTCATACAAAATACATGATATAAAGACATATGGGGTTAGACAAACTTATCTTGATCCATACTTTGAATTGCAGAAAGCCAAAACGAAAAAGAAACCTACATCTGAAAGATTAAAATATTGTTCTCTTCCTTTTCCCTTTTCCTTTTCTTTCTTGTTGATGGTTAGAAGAAGTGTTCTTTTTCTTTTCTTTTTCTTTTAATGTCATAGGCAAAGGAGAGGGAGGTGCACCCTAATTTGTATAACTTCCCCAGGAGTTACCCATGTTCTTCTAGCTGCTTAACCATCACAAGGTACCATTATGTTAAAAAATACCATTTAGTTACATGGACCACTTTGAGTTAAAATAAATTTAATTCTAACATCTAACATTTCAACCAACACTTATTGGTGAGATTTGTTAAGTTGGTATTCTACGATATTTTACATATATGTTTAGACTGGAAGAGAAAATTAAAAGGAAAAATAGAATGTTCATATCACGATAAATATTTAGAAGTAGCCTTTGGATTGATTTCTTTTATCTTTTATCAATTGCTTGTGACTAAGTTTACAAACAGAATTATTCTTTTAACAGAGCGCTGGATTTTTAGTTCGAGTAACCATATCCAAATTCCCATAGTCTCAAGGATAAAATAGAAAATTAAAAAAAAAGGTTTAGAAAAGAAATTAAATTCTTTAATTATGTAAAAAAATGAATGAATTCAACTATATATGTTGTTCTTCTACTGCAACAAAAAATCTAATCCATTGAATTGCAAGACTACCACAATAATGACTTTGAACAATTATTTCTAAAGTTAATTTCAAAAGGGATTTTTTCTCGAAAAAAAAAAGAAAAAGAGAAAGCACTATCCTTCTTGAAAAAGGGAAGAGAAATGCTAATTAAATAACATTTAGGCCCTAAATAAAGATTCTATGTTTCTAATATCTCTACAGGCAGATACATATTCATAACAATTAAGAAAGGACGAAAAATGAAAAAGTACTCCTTCACTTAAATGTCCTTTGAAATTTATGCATAATTGTGAAGGAGCAAAGAATTAGTAGTCTGAGTCCTCTGTCCGACGAGAAGTTGAAAGATCCTCTTTCATGTATACATTTAACTGTTGAACTAATCGTACCAAAGCCTGCACCACCTCAGACATTGAAGGCCGAAGTTTTGGGTCCGACTAGACAAAAAGGCCCAAAGAAACAACAGATGTTAAAACTTCTGAAGATGGTAAAATCAATATCAATAATATTTATTCTAGGCTATGTTACATAGATCATCGATAAGGTGTCGAATATTAGTATGTGTTCAGTATGGATGATGCTTCACGGCTTTTATAAACTTACATTAATTTTGAGGATCCTAGTATTAAACTTGTATCATCAATAGTAACATGTCCAAGAAGTACCATTCGAGGGTTTGGGTGAAGTGTAGAATCCGTGTAATATGAATTTTAAAATATTTTGTTGATATGCTATCAAATGTTGTTCACCTGTACACAAAGGGCAATAATATCAGCAAGTGGAGGGAGTGATTTGAGAGGATACAGTCCCCTCAAGGCAGGATCAACCATTCTTGCCAGTGCATGGATGTCATGCAGCTGAGGAATTGCCCATTTGACTAAGCATTCTTCTGATGTTGGCCTTTTACTGCAAAGCGTTTGGAAGAAATAAAATTAACTCATATCCATAAAAACCCTACAGGTCACAAAATGAACACAAACCAAAAACCTGACAGAAAAAGGTCTTATTCTACCCAATTTGATAATATACTAGCAAAGGGTTCTTGCTTTGATGCGAGAATTGGTATGTAAATTATATATAGATATCCACATATATATATATATATATCTATATATGTATGTGTTTAAATGTGTATATATATCATAAGTAAACTAATGAAAGTTAGTGTATACACAATATATATGGTTTAATATTAGAAAGCCTCAAAATCATACAAAGCCCAATAAAACCAATCATAAAGCATAAAAAGCCCTAAAACCCAAAACATATAAACTCCATAACCATTTCTATGGATCCCACTAAAACAAGTTGAAATATCAAATAAATCCTTCCAACCCATCATAAATGGTCTAAGATGACATCAAAATTGAGAGAATCGTAAGTAATTATGTTATTTCTCACTCAATTTTAACAGTAATGTAATGTAATGTAATTGTATGTATCTATATATTAGCATTTATATATTAATAACACTAATGATTGTGTGTGTGTGTGTGTGTGTTGATATATGTCTGTATGTATGTATATGGGTCTCGTCATTTCAAAAAAAGGAAAAAAATAGGAGAAGGTATCATAGCAAATGATCTAAAAACCATAATAATCAATAGATAAAAAAAAAAAAAGGAGATTTTGATATAAAATGGGTAATTTTATAAATTCACATAATTATCTTATATTGTAGTGTATAGATATATGGCCGAAACCAAAATGGACCAAACTCAAAGTAATCCGAACTCAAACTCAAACATAAATCTAGAAAGTAGAATGTTCAATTTTGTAATTTAATAATTAACCTACCCAAAAACCCAAAATATGGCTCAAGCTTGAAGTAGCTAGAACCCAAAAAAAAACCCAAACTAGCTACTTTGCTACCTTTAATGAATATCGCATTTGGCTAAAGCCTAAATGGTGAAAGGATTAAGTGAGTATTTTAGGCTCACCTATCCAGCGGCATACGACCCGTCAATAGTTCTAGCATGACCACTCCATAACTGTAAACATCACTCTTTAGTGTATATGATGAAGGCCTTGTACATTCAGGAGCATTGTATCCCATTCCGAGGTTTTGGCTCGTACGCTGCAAATAATTGCATTGTGAGGAACTTAACACTTGTTTCTAAGCAATATTTACTCAATTTTTGTTGTTAACTTATTTGATCCAAATTTGAGCAACTCTACCAAAATTTAATTTGAGTTAGGAATGTATACATTTCTTTGACCAAAAAAATAAAAGGAATCTATTAGTTTTCAAGAAACACTAACCTGGTGAAAGTTGGCCATACCATAGTCAGAAAGATGAGGATTGAGTTCAAGATCAAGCAAAATATTAGATGACTTGATGTTCTTATGAACCATAGGTGGAGAACAAATGTCATGGAGATACCTGAACAAAGTAATATTCACTAATATTGAATTAGTAATTTAAAGAAAGAACCAGCAAAATTTCGGAAATATTGTATCATCACTCACAAGGAAATTAAAACATTTTTAAAGGCCAATTAAATAAGTTATAAAACATGGCATGGTAATTACTATAAATATCACTCATTTAACTCTTGATAAAAATTTAAATCAGTAAATGGAAAGCATAACATATATATATATATATATATCAAAATTCATGTTAGGTTTCAGAGCAACAAGGTCTAGTGTACACCAATCTAATGTGCTAAAAGTTAAATAAATTTATGTTATAATCTCTTTCTTAAAAAAATTATTAAAGTGAAAAAGTATTTAGCCATCATCTACCGTACCACTTGCCATCTTAAAACAGTTAATGAAAAACATTTATGAAAGTTTGTTTCCATATCATTCGAAATCAACTAATTTCTCTGGTTTATAGTTTTAGAGCGTGAAAATGTTTTGTCGTTTGCTATTTGAGCTGGCCTGTTTGCTGGTTTCATGGATGTTAAATAGCCCAGCTTTGAACCAAAACTGATACGCAGCAACTAGCACAATTTTAAGAGTTTATAGAGCATTGGAAGGGCAATTGAACTGGCTAGACTACTGTTGTTAGCACATTATTATCCTATGAGAAAATATAGATAAATTCCTAGTGTAATAGCAAAAGAGTATGCATGAATATGGTAGTCTTTAATGGAATATTACAGATTCAAAACGTAGAGGGCATTTGATAATTTTTTGTCATAATTAATGCTAGAAAAGAGGTAATAAAAACGATTCAGAACTATTGAAAACAAAAAGAATGTATTCACTTACTCAACAGCCCTGGCCACACCTAAAGCAATTCTGATTCTGGTATTCCAAGTCAGCGGTTTGCTAAAATCATCTGAAACATGTAAGAACTCATGAAGTGAGCCATTCCTGAAATAGTCATACAACAACATGTTATGCCCATGTTCTGAACAATAGCCAACAAGTTCTGCAATGTTCGGATGGTGAAGCTTTGAGATGTTTGTAACAACTTCTGAAAATGCCTCTAGCATCTCAACTTGAAAAAGTGAGGAATCTATCTTTTTCACTGCTAAAACCTGATGTGACACACGCATATTCATAGACAGGAGGAAATGAGATAGATTCTTACAAGCATTTAAAAAGAAACGAAGAATGAAAAAGAGAAGAAAAAAAACCAATATAATTTTACGTACCTTCCCATCCGGATATTTTGCCTTATAAACACGCCCAATGGTACCCTCACCCAGAAGGCGAGCTGATGCAAAATTACTGGTAGCATTCTGTAAATCTCCCAAAGCATAATGAATAGCATGAACAGAGGTGCTTTTTCTGCCTTTTAGACGGCTTGCAAACTCATTTTCACTAAAGGACACACGACCAGAGACTGAACGCTTAATGCCCATTGATGGAGATTTTTGCAATGACTTCATATCTATTGAAACATTTGAATCCTTTGGCTTAAAATCTGTCACCATTGCAAATCATATAATTAGTTCAATTGATCACAACAAGGAAAAACTAATATTAATTAATTATCAAGTGATCAAAGATGATGAAAGAAGGACAAAAATGACAGTAAAGTAGAATGATCAATCTAAAACATGTAAATTATATTCCTAGGAGAAATCTTTAAGTAGCAATAACAAACATCTGTAGGAAAGTTTGACATAATGTTATTTGTGAATCCATAAAGTTTATAACTAGGAAACAAATCTCGACGCTTGTAACAAAGTATTTGCACAAAGACACTATATAACTAACACACGCACTCCTTTCATTGGCACCTTGAATGTAAGTATAGTAGAAAAATTGAATGATACAATAACTTTTAACATGGAAGTCAGTCTTACAAGGTTATGCATAGAGTATGATTGCTTACACACAGAAAACACAAACAAATTAATACCTTTTGGCTCTTTTAAAATGCCAACATATGAGTCAGGGGATGTCTCACGTGACTCAAGGGGAGCAAATCCTTGATGCCCACTTATCCTCTCTTCATCAAGAAAATGTGAGGATGGAGTAGGTGTTCGTCTCCTTGTGAATGCAGCAATAATAAGGGCAACCACCATGAGTGCACCTAAACATGATACAACTATAATTACTGCATTCACAACAGATTTGTTTGCACCAGAACTTTGGTTCCCTTTTTCATCAGGATGACGGTGGTGTACTCCAGGGGGTGGAGGGGGAGCCGGCCCATTTGACCAAGAATTTCCTCCAGTTCTTCAAAAGAGACAATTGAAAAGTCATGATACAAATTTTAGAGCACTACAAGATTGAACATGGACAACTTTTATGGCATACTCACTCTAAGTTGTCAATATCCTTCAGCTCATTAGGAATCCATCCAGTAAATTTGTTATTTTCAACATTCCTGCAAGCCAAAAGGTGGATTGAAATTGTAAGGTCTCTCAAGTTTTTCATCATTTTTGATGGCTGAAAAAGAAGAACAGAAAACCATCATTTTCAACAATTTTGATCTACTGGTCACGTACAAATCATTCAAGGGAAGGTCGCCAAGGACATCTATTGAACCAGTAAATTGGTTGTTTTGTAGATGCCTGCATAAGAGAACAACATTAGCAACAGAGCACTTAAAGAAGAAAGAAGATTTTAAAAGAAAAATGGAAAACTTTTTTTGGCACTTACATGGTGTCTATACTTGTAAGATTTGCAAAAGAATTTGGTAGCTTGTCTGATAGTTTATTGAAGGAGAGATCCCTGTATGATTAGTAAGAGAAATACAACCAATATGTTTAGAGGCACCTTCTTTCATTTATATTGAAAGATGCAACATATGAGAGAAACACGAGAGCAAATTGCAATAACTTAATCTTAGGTGATTTCTAAAACATTTCTTATAGAAAAGGATATGAAATTAAGGCTTCCTTTAGTGTTCCCATTTTCATTTTGTCAAACTTGAATTGCTCTCATTATTAGCCAAGAAAAATTCTTGAGACCATAATGGGATTTAGTTTGTTATTCAAATAAAACATATTCTATTGATATCCATTCTCCACGCTTGTGTGCCAATAAAACATTGTGTAGAAATTAATTAATTCAAGGTGTTCTTGCCGAATGGGTATTAAACTGTGAGAATAAGAATCTAATTCTCCAGATTTGTCAGAAAATTTGCCCATTCCTGGACTAATTAAGGAATCAATATAAAAAACATGGAAAGTCATTTCATATATATAGCATGATCCTATCAAATTTTATATGCGTATAAAATAACCATTCAAAGGTGTTTATGGTCTTATATTTCCAGTTTATAGAGGTCCCAAGCACTTAGAATTATTTCATGATATGCCATAGAGTGAATGGCCTTTCATAGGGTAGACTGCTTGACTCTCATTTTCAATGAGACCAAAGGGTCAAACTTTGGCAACTTCCAGTATCAAAAAAATACAACCAGAAAGTAGAAAACATTTCCAAAAACTAAGCAGGCTCTTAGCTTTTCCAGTTAAAGTATGTTAACAGAAAACAGAAAAAGCGCTAATTCTTTTCAGCAACACTTACAGTGATTTAAGTTTTTGAAGTTTGGCAAACATATCGCTCAATTGCCCTTTGAGTTGATTATGACTAAGATTTCTGCAGCCATCACCCTAATAATTAGACATGGTAATTACAACCTGTTGAAACTATTATGAAAACAAAAAGAAACCAGCTATTTCACTTACATGTCCTGGAGGCTGGTTATCTGAGATATCGAGTAAGGCACAGTCCCACTAAACTGATTTTCAGAAAGGTCTCTGCAAATTAAGCTCATAAGATAAGTGTGACATAATGGGGAATCAAACAACCAAATAAAATTAGGATATCAGTATGCAGCCATACATCCTTAAGATCAAAGGCATCAAAACCAAATTTTTCCCCATCTTTAATGAAGTGTGTAAAGCTAGTGAGATAACAGGTGTTAGTATTGAACTTTTTTTATTTTTGGTACATATCTAGTATTGATTATTGAGCATTAGGAATAACAAAAAGCAAAAACCATTTTCAAAGGTTGTAAGCAGCAAAACTTCAAAAATAGGAAAACTTGAGGCCTGAAAGTTAGACTGAGTAATTTCCAAACAAGAATTACCAAGCAAAGATACAAAAAACTTCTCGTGAAAGCGCAAATGATTATTTGTTTGTTCATTGATTAAGTTAAGTTTACTACTTGACTTACATGTGGACAGCATTGGGAGGTAGTTGATATGGAATATCACCATTGAGGTTGTTCTTGCTCAAATCACTGTACTATGACCAAAAATGCATTACCTTCAGGTTATTTTTCTCCAATAAGGAAAAGCAAATAAAAAGAAACAGAAAATATTGCATAAAAAAATTTTCCTAATTCTAGAAGCAAATTCTCACAAGGTGGTGACAGAAGTCAAGCTTGATAGCTGGTAGCCTAATTGTCCATTGAGTCCATAGTCAGATAGCTTACTGCAAATTTTTAACCAGAAAAGATAATAATAAGAAAGAATTATGTGCTGTTGAATATAAACAATGCATGCTCCTACACAGGAGATATAATAAGGAAGAATCATAGAATTAATGAGGAATAACCTACATTTCAGTAACAGATGAGCCCGAGCATTTGATCCCTTCCCAGGAATCATCACAAGGGTCACCGCCATTTGCTCGCCAACCACTTAGTTGTGATGGAGTATTCATGCTTTTAAACATCACATTAAGCGCAGTAACTAGAAAAATACAATTAATAAGCATTAGAACCATGATCTAAAATGACTTATGCCAATTTGATGCAGAAGGATTGATCTCATAGGGAACAACATAACACCTATTGTAGATATGAAAAATTAAAAATGGAAGATTAGACGAAATTAGTATATGAATCATTGATATTTACAATAGCATCTAAGGTTCTAATTTCCATAGCATGGGCCAAACAATAACATAAAAGGCCTTGCTGGCACACTTATTCTTATTATTTAAGACCTTAGCGAAGGAAGCCGTGACTTATTGACAAGCCCAACTTTACATTGGATTTGTGCGGTATATGTTGGATGTGAGGCACAAATACAGCAAGAACATGATCTATACATATATCATTAGCTTAAATTATCAGATTGAACAGTGAAGTTGAATAATAAGTACATACCATCTGGGGAATCGGTTTTTGATTGGACAAATGAAATAAGGGTCCCAAGGGCCAAGTATACTACAAGAAAATGATGCATCATGATGTTCCGATACCAAGAAAAAATCCAAGAAAATGCAAAGGAATTTGGGGTCAGCTTTGTGCGATTTAGCTACATCAAATGCAGGAACCCAAGGAGGTGTAGGAAGAGAAGGAGCAGAAGAAATGAGAAACATGAATAATAGATAACCTCCTAGAAGAGAAAAAAGAAAATGGTTTTAATTTTCTTTCTTGAATATCCTCCAAGTTTGGCTAAATTGAGAGAGGAGTGGCATTGCTTTTGCAAAGAGCGAAAGCTGAGGAGAAGTAAGAATTTTTTTCGGATCTTTTTCCTGCCTTCTCTAACTGTACTATAACAAATATTTCTAGGCTTGTCTAGATGCCCTACCAAAACTTGTCTAACAGAATTTCCAAAGCCTATTACATTTGGCTAGACGCGTAGTCCATTTTAAGTCTTTTGAATAGAAAATAAATAAATTTACGAGAGCTTTATCAAAAAGAAAAAAAACATGAAAGACAAAGGTAAGTTAACAAATACATAAAATTAAGAATCGCACATAAAATCTATACCATTAAGTAAAAGTTATGCCTAATGGAATTCTAAAGAGAGTGTCATATGTCAATTTTTAATTTTTTTTGGTATTTCTTTTAAACATGTCAATTTTTAATATTTGGTATTTTTTTAAAATATGAATTTTTTTTAAAATGAAATGGACATTATTATCCTTTGAAGTCATTAAATTTTTCTTTGTTCATTTCTTTTTTTCATATTCCTTTTTCTAATTTGATGAACTAAATTAGTTTGTATGTTTTTAATGTTCAATGAATTTTCCTTTTTTCATTTCTTTTTTAATAAAAAACCTTTAATATGAATTTATTATTTTGTGAGCATAAATGAAAGGGTAAGTAATTTAAATATTTATTTTTGTATTGAAAAATTAAGGTAATGAAATTGAAAAGTAAGTCAATAAAAACTTTTCTTCTTATAATTTTATTTTTACTTTTTTGGGCCTTTTCCTTCCTTTGTACTTTTTGATGTAACTGTAGTAACCATTTTTGACATTGTCTAATGTTTCAAAATTTGATTAATTAAGCTTAAATAGTGTCATTTTTATTTAAGATTTAGACTTTAGTTTATTAGTTGGCCTATTTAAGTAATTTTTGAGTATTGAGTTTTATTAGTGGGTCAATGGGATTTAAGTTAGAGAATTAAAATAAATTAGACAAATGACTCAATTAGAGTCTAATTTTTCATTGAATTGGAATTTCAATTTGGAAAAAGAAAATATATAAAAAAGAGTAAAAATACAAAACAAAAAAATACCAAAATATGAAAAATAGAACAAATGAAAAAGTTGCCAAATTCCAACTAGACAAAGTGCATGTCTTTCTTCTCTAATTGGCCAAACTTCACCAACTTAACAAGATGCCGACGTTGCTGCAAATTTCCCCTGCTTTGCTCTACAAATCAAAACAAAATACTGACAAGAGACAAAGGCAGAAACTTGAAGATAAACACGATGAAATTTTAGGTTGTATTTCATTCTCAATCTCAGATGTCAAGATAAAATTAAAACAAGCAGTGAAATTTTTGAGACTTACTGCGCAAGAGCGACAAACATAATTGGAGAAGTACCCCTCTGCTAAAATCTCTGCTTGCCTCTAATTGGTTCATCAGAGCACTCTCGCAAACAAACAGAAGGCAAATAAAGCGTGAGTGTTGCAGCTAGCACGTCTTCAGCCTGATCAACTCTTTTGTTTGAAGCTTGAAGTACTCTGGTTGGTAACCCCTGCGCAAAAGACAACAGAAAGTGGGAATTAACATATTTTGAAATTGCAAAACAAATCCAAAAAACCTCAAACCATTGATTGGGAGAGAGGTCAGTAAAATTGGAACCGTTAGATTTAAAGTGAAGGGAGTATAAAAAGAACAGTGAAAGAGAGAGGTAGGGGGGCCGGAACATTTTAGAAAGGAAAGAATAGAAACGCTTTTGGGAGAGGAGAGCTGAAGGTTTTTTTAGAACAACAGAGGAGGTAGTATAGAGTTAAGGCGAGGGATCAGGCCATGAAGCAAAAGAATAGGAGAAAGTTTTAAAGGGGAGAATGGCGTTTCTGAAGAGGGGAGGAAAGCAGTGGGAACGAATTTGAAGGGAAGGAGAACTTGATTTCAAATTTGTGACTGGTTTTTACTTGCTCGGTGTAAAGTATAAAAAGGTACGGAGCAGAGAAGCAGCTAAGGAGGAGAAAACTGTTGAAGAAAAGTCAGAAGTTCTAAAGGATTCTTCTATCTATCAATTAGGGCTGCCTTGTTTCATCTGGCCCATCGTAAATCCAAGTTTGTAGCCTGGTGTTAAAAAACTCTTTGGGTACAATCTCTTACTCTAACACTTGGCTTTCTAATATGTTGATATGTGGATTAAAATATATTGATAATTTGGTATGTTGATTAAACGGGCTGCCTAGGATAATGGAGTCAAAATTCTATGTTAAGCCCACTTTCGTTTTTGCTTTGGATTTTAGTTTGGGTTTCATGTTGTGCTTTAAAGAATGTATCAAGTTTATCCATACTATTGTTAAGAAGTTGTTGTGGTCCAAAGATTAGTGAAATGAGAGTGGATTTTTTCAAAAAAAAAACACTTGTCTGCATGCAAGGTCACTGCTTTTCATTTGTCTAGTTATTGTTGTTCATGCTTCCATTTAAAAAATAAATAAAAAATCCAAAAAGATAAAAGAAAGGAGCAAGGTTGCGTTTTTGTTTATGCTATGATCATTTTGATTAAATAAAGATAAAAAGAAAAAGGAAGAGAAAAATGAAGCTAATTCGTATAGCACTAGCATTCAAGCTTTGTTAAGTAGTCATGCATCATCTTTTATTTATGCCATTTTGCATTTTATTCACATTTGATCTTGTGTATATCACAAATTACCATGCTCATGCATCTCATATTTATGTCATCTACCATTTTTAGTGCTCATGTATTTTTGTAATTTCCTTTAGCATTAGTGTTTGCAACTTGCAATTCAAAAATATGTGCTTTAAGAATATGTCCCTAAAAAATCAAGACATTAATAAAGTATAATTCCTAAAGGGATTGTGACGGCAATCTCTCTTAGGAATTGTCCATTTTTTTTTAAAAAAAAAAGAGAAATATCGAAAATATGTTTTTAAGGAAAATTAACTTAATTAACAAAAGCGTAATTTCCAAAGAGGATTGTGACGGCAATCCGTCGTAGGAGTTACCCATCTTTCAAAAAATATTACAACATGTTTTCAATGAGAAATTAAATTTATTAATAAAGGGTAATTTTCTAAGAGAATTGTGATAGCAATCTCTCTTGGGAATTATCTATTTTTCATAAAAATACAAAAAAATTGTCTTTCAAGATCATTTTAAATTAATTGATAAAGGGTAATTTTCTAAGAGAATTGTGATGGCAATATCTCTTAATGATTATTAATTTTCACAAAGAATTAATAGAGGATGATTGTTAAGAGAATTGTGATGGCAATTCCTCTTAATAATTATTCATTTTTACAAATTAATAAAGGACGATTGTTAAGAGAATTGTGATGGCAATCTCTCTTAATGATTATTAATTTTCACAAAGAATTAATAGAGGATGATTGTTAAGAGAATTGTGATGGCAATCTCTCTTAATGATTACTCATTTTCACAAAGAATTAATAAAGGATGATTGTTAAGAGAATTGTGATGGCAATTTCTCTTAATAATTATTCACTTTTACACATGTGAAAATTTTCAAAAAAAAAATGCTTAAGGAAGAAAATTAAGTCTCGAATAAAACTAATTGCTAAGGGAATTGTGATGGCAATTTCTCTTAGTAATTATTGATTTTTCATTAAAACAAAAGGGTTTTCTTTTCAAATATAAGTTAAAAAAAATCAAAGGAATTAAATTATGATCATTAAAGGAATTGTGACGGCAATCTCTCTTAGTAATTATTTGTTTTTCTAAATAGTTCCAATATTTTTTTTAAAAGGATAATAATCAAGTAGTTTCTAGGGGAATTGTGACGGCAATCTCCTTTAGAAATTATTCACTTTGTTTTTCAAGAATATTCAAAGTATGTTTCCAAGAGGAGACTTAATTGATAAATAGTTTCTAAAAGAATTGTGATGGCAATTTCCCTTAGTAACTATTCACTTTTTCACAAAATTTCAAAAAAAAAAAGGAGTTTAAGACAAACCAAATCATTAATGAAGGATGATTATTGAGGGGATTGTGATGGCAATTTCTCTTAATGATTATTCAATTTCTTAAGGAAAAAAAAAAGAGAAAAAAGAAGGAAGAAAAGAAAATTTTTTGAAAAGGAAGGTACTTGAATTAAAAGTTACTAAATATCAATTCCTAAGGGAATTGTGATGGCAATTTCTCTTAAGAATTACCAATCTTTCTAAATAAAAAAATCTTAATAAAAGAAACTTTCAAGGAAATAGTGATGGCAGTTTTCTTGAGGACTCCAATTTTATAAAAAAAGGAAAATCGCTAAAATCAAGAATTAGCAATTAAGAGATGTAAACCTAAGTCATTGTTAAGGCCTAATTAATGTTAAATTAATCGGTACCATCATGTGATGGGCGCTGTAGGGGTGTTAATCCTTCCCCACGCGTAACTGTACTCCCGAACCTGATTTTTGTTTCGTAGATCGGAACCTATCTAGCTTGGTACACCGTGGTGAGGTCCAAGTTAGATAGATTTATAATAGGTGAGCTAACCGCACCTAAGAAAATAAAAGGTTAGTGGCGACTCCTGTTTTCAAATTTTTTAATGGTCCCAAGCCTCGTCGTTGCGGTAAAACGTTTCGACAGTTTGGCGACTCCACTGGGGGCGTTTTGGAGAGTCGAGCCGAAATGAAGTTAACATTAATTAGGCCTTAATGAATTGAATTTTTCTGCAAAGCAAATTGCAAAAAAAAAATTGAAAAAAAAAACATTTAAGGGAACAATAATCTCTTACATTGCATTTAGGGATATTGCGTCATGCATCGAGTTTATTACATTTCTTTATCTGTTGTCTCTTAACTTGTTTGTTGTTGTTTCTTTGTGCAAAAAAAAAAAAAGAGGTGGATTTGCTTGGTGGTGTTTGAAATGTAATGGTGAATGGTGAAGGTTTGTGAGTTCCTTCCACACACAGCACTTTATTCATGCATAATCCGATGACGGTCGGATCACCCTTAGATGAGAGCAAAGTAATTGGCCTTCAGGGGACTCCGTCCCTGAGGGTTGAGCGAGCCCTCTAACTCAGGTTGAACCCTTTCCGATTGAAGCCTATGATGGGCGAGGATTGGGGGCCTTGCTAGCGTAGGATAGCTAACCGCTAGTAAGGACAATCTGGGAACCTTTTTCTTAGGACCTAAGACTAACCAGCATATAGCCCTCTGATGAGAGAACCTAAGTAGAGCCAAACCCATGAGGTGACTACAATGCTAGGGACACATGAAGGAACACTCCTTTGCCTTTCTTTCTTTATATTCATGAATCATGACTCTAGAGTGGATAAATTTTTTATCCACAAAAGGAAGACTACCTGCCGTTAGGACAACAATGTCCTAAATTGGAATATGCATGTGCGTGTGTGAGTAATGGAGGTAAAAAAGAAAAAGAAAAAAGAAGAAGATGGTGCAACCTTGTTCATTTGTTTGTTGTCAGCTACTCAGTTTACATTTACATTCGTATTTGCTTGTGATTTTACTAATTAAGTTCCTTTTTGTTTTATTGCTTCTTTTTGGCATCGCATTTCACATTTTTGCATGCATTTCCAGAACATTTGCCTGTTGTCAATCGAGATTTAGAAGCCTTTGAATCATGGAAGTGGTTAAGGATAGTATGGAGGAATTTAATGAGATAATGGTCAGAAATCTACATGGAAGAAATGAGCATGGTGATTGTTTGACAATTCGACCCCAACGTGCATTACCTAAGACGGTTTCCAAGAGGAGACCTAATTGATAATTCTCTTAATGATTATTCAATTTCTTAAGGGAAAAAAAAAAAGAGAAAAAAGAAGGAAGAAAAGAAAATTTTTTTGAAAAGGAAGGTACTTGAATTAAAAGTTACTAAATATCAATTCCTAAGGGAATTGTGATGACAATTTCCCTTAAGAATTACCAATCTTTCTAAATAAAAAAAATCTTAATAAAAGAAAATTTCAAGGAAATAGTAATGGCAGTTTTCTTGAGGACTCCAATTTAATAAAAAAAGGAAAACCGCTAAAATCAAGAATTAGCAATTAAGAGATGTAAACCTAAGTCATTCTTAAGGCCTAATTAATGTTAAATTAATCGGTACCATCATGTGATGGGCGCTGTGGGGGTACTAATCCTTCCCCATGCGTAACTGTACTCCCGAACCTCATTTTTGTTTCGTAGACCGGAACCTATCTAGCTTGGTACACCGTGGTGAGGTCTAAGTTAGATAGATTTATAATAGGTGAGCTAACCGCACCTAAGAAAATAAAAGGTTAGTGGCGACTCCTGTTTTCAAATTTTTTAATGGTCCCAAGCCTCGTCATTGTGGTAAAACGTTTCGACAGTAACTACTATATTAATCCAAAAAAGAAAATCTATATATCTATACATCTATACATCTATATATCTATCTATACATTAAATAAAAGTTGTGTCTAATTGAACTCTAAGAATATTGCCACATGTCAATTTTTTAATTTTTTGGTATTTTTTAAACATGTCAATTTTTTATTTTGTGGTATTTTTTTAATGTGAATATCTTTTAAAATGAATTTGTCATCGTTATCATTTGAAGTCATTAAATTCATTCAATGTTGAGTTCATTCATTGTGTTTTATAATTAATTTTTGAATTGTTTGTATTGATTGGAAATGAAAGGACGTATGAAGAAGTGAATTAATTTATATTTTTTAATGTTCAATGAATTTTTCTTCTTTCTTTCCTTTTTTAAATAAAAAACCCTTCCACAAAAAAAAAATAAAAAACCCTGAATATAAATTTATTATTTTGTGACATTCCTATTTTTTTAATAAAAACCCTTAATATGAGTTTATTATTTTGTGAGGATAAATGAAAGGGTTGGAAATTAAAAAACCAGTTAATTTAATTTTTATTTTTGAATTGAAAAACTAAAGTGATAAAATTGAAAGTGAGTCGGTGAAAACTTTTCCATATAATTTTATTTTTACATTTTCGGATTTTTTCCTTCCTCTTTAGTTTTTGATGCTACTAATCATATTAATCCAAAAAAGAAAAATACAAGATAAGAGAGAAATAACAAGCCAAAGTTTGATATATATTTTATTTCTTATTTAGTTATCAACTAAATTCATTTTTATGCTTTCTCTTTTTCCTCAAAAACGGAAATGAAATGACATTTAAAAAAAAAAAAAGATGGTGAAGTGAATTAATTTGTATTTTTTTAATGTTCAATGAATTTTTGTCTTCCATTCCTTTCTTTTATAAAAAGAACCCTTAATATGAACTTATTATTTTGTAAGCATAAAAATGAAAGGGTTAGAAATTAAAAATCCAATTAACTTAATTTTAAATTTTAAATTGAAAAATAAGCTAATGAAAACATTTTCCGTATAATTTCATTTTTACTAATAGAAGACAAAAGAGAAATAACAGTAATATTATAATACATATTATGCTTATTTCTTACTATCTACCGTTATGATTATTGATGTGTCGTTAATCACCAAAATATAATTAACCTTACTAAAACTATAATATAGTGGTAGCAAGGGTCGAACCCATAGGGACTGGATAAGAAAACCTAACAAATTATAATCTAGCTAAGCAAGCAAAGAAAGTAAAATAGATAGATTTTTGAAATTAAACTAAAATCTAAATTAAACTAAATAAATAAAAAGAAAAGATAATCAAGACATAAAACTTCAGTTTAAAACAATCTTCACCCTTGGATTAGAGAAATCGATCATAGGCATCTAATAATTACCTTATCTTTTGCATGCAATTGGCGTAGATTAGCAATACTACAATGCTTCTCACTAATCCCTATCTTTCCTTAGTCCTAGTCTAATTAGTACTCGAGTTTCCTAAAAAGACCCTTTTCATCAACTCAATCGAATATCCCAGCAATATGAATTTAAAGATGATAAAAGCATGAAAACACTAGAGAGATCTTAGCCAATATGAACAACAAAATAGCACCAGCGCACTTTGTTTAATCCATGTCTAAATTCCCCATAGATAAGCAACTAAGATGTATGAGACCTTAATTCTATCTAATTTGCCACTTGTGATTAGAGTTACTTACAATTCTGGATAAATAACCCTAGATCTAGCAATCAATTAACATGCTCAATTAACTAGTAGGCCTTTCTAGAAAAGAAATCATGCAATCATAAATCACTAAGCATAGAAGAATTTAGAGTACATGAAAGATAAAGACATTAAATACAAAATAGCCTCACAATCTTCTTCTCCAAGAATTCAGAATTGCTCAAAACTAAAAAAAAAAATTAGAATAACATAAAGAAAGAGTAAAAAAAAAATTATAAAAAAAAAATTCTCCCAAAGAAAGATGGGACTGGTCTCTAAAAGAAAAGTTGAGACATCTTACAAGTGGTGGCTAAGGCCCTTTATATAGAGAAGTTAAAAGCCCTAAACTTAACTTGTAAGAAAAGAAAACCTAATTATAGAAAAATACTAAATAGGTTAAAGTGTTTACAAGGGAATTAACTAACTATAAGAGCTCATTTAATGGACTTGGTAATTGGGCTTCAAGCATAAATAAAGCCTTTTTCAGCAGCTTCAAATCCTTCTTCAAGTAGGAGAAAATATAGCACAATTCATATGCTATGCACATGCTTCATTAAAGGGTTTTCCTACTCCAATTACAACTTCTCTTCAAGTGCTGATCCACATCTTTCTAGGACTTGGGCCAACCTTAAATATCTTCAATAACATGCCTAGAATAATGGCCAAGTAAGCCAAGACGTGCTCAAGCCCATCTCTAACCCAAAATTGCTCCAAATCCCAAAATAGGAATTAATCTCGGATTTTCATAGGGATTCTGGATCTCTCTGTATTTTGAACTTTTGACTACCCAAACGAACTCTGATTTTTGCGATCTTTAGCATTATAGAAATCCTAAGATGTCCTCTACAACTTTCATGAAGAACTCGAACTCAGAAAAGACTTCAAGGATGTCAAATCTGGCCATTTTTACAAACTATCTGCACCTGAAAAATCTCAAATTTCCAGATTTAAATACCTTTTATTCCAAAGCTTCCTTTTAGCTTTCTAAGACACAAAATCACTCAAAATAACTTAGTTAGAGACAATAAACACTTCTATCATCAAAAGATAAGCAACAAATAAAAGAGAAATAAGTGCCTATCAAATTCCCCCGCACTTAACCTTTGCTAGTCCCTTAGCAAACTAAAAAAAACTAAACAAAACAATATTGATTGCACTTTCGTAGGTGTACGGTGGCACTTAGCATGTGACACAAGCCATTAAACCCCTAGGTGTCCCTAGTGGAGGAGTTATAGTCTCCTGAGGGTTTACCAGAACGATACCCACAAACATTGCCTACATAACCTTTTCTAATCAAATTCAAAAAACTTGAAAATCACAAATAAGAACTTAGTTAAATAATCAAGAAAACATAATATATCAAAATCAAATTACTCCACAATCAAAAAAATCAAGTAACATGATCATATCTTAAATTAAGTAAACATGCATTGAATTAGGTAGTCCTCACCAGGTAACCACTCTTTCACTCAAGTGTTTATCATAGATAATGGTGCACTCATTATCCCTTGAAAACATACTTACCATAAGCTTGCAATGTATCTAATCTCCACTACTCCAATCTACACATATGCATGAATCCAAAGGTCTTTAAAATAGGTGGTAATGGGGCCATAGGTAAGTAGGTTAAGAAAGAAAGGATAAAGATATCAAGAATAATGTTCAAAACTTAGTAGAGCATATAAGAATAAGTATGGGCAAATTTAAGTTGCAATAGCCCAAAATTTGGTACAATTCATGACTCCACCAAGATTCAACTTCATTTGCACCTTTCTTTCTTTTTAAGCACTAGGAATCAATGCCAATTTTCTTAGATAGTGTCTTTCTTTGTTCAATGCTTTTGCATTCAATCTTCTTCTTTGTTTTACACTTTTATTCTTTTCAATTTCACTTGGCAAGTTTCCACTTTTTTTTTTCAGCCATACATCAATCATATAATCTTCCCCGCACTTCTTCCTTGTTCAACTTTCAAAGAACAAAATACATGCAAGTAACCTCTACTAAATCAAGAACAAAGATAGAGAATACTTGTTTTTCTTTTAGGCTCAAGGTTCTTTAGGATAGGGTAAAACAAAGAAAAAGGTAAGTAATATTCATATAGGCTCAAGGGGTTAACTAAGTGATTATTAAATGAAGGATGGCTATATTTGGCTCAAACTCAATCCTAAATGCCTTTGTCATATTTAAGCATATGCATAGTAAACATGGAATCTCAAAAAGATACAAAGCAAGTTCCAGAAGTAATGCAATCAAGAGGATAATCACTCAAGAAAATAAATAGATTGTAAGG
Organism: Microcos paniculata; assembly: GCA_030664755.1. NCBI lineage: Eukaryota > Viridiplantae > Streptophyta > Magnoliopsida > Malvales > Malvaceae > Microcos > Microcos paniculata. Next base: position 10,358,255 of record CP131464.1, read on the forward strand.
ATGCAACAATCTCATAATAGGCTCAAAATCTCACCAGTTGCATATTTACCAATTCAAAACCATGCTTATCTCAATAGAATCAACTTACATGTTACTATGATCATCAAGAAGCAAAGCAATTCAATCTATCAATATCAAGCTTTAATCATACTTAACTAGCTCAAATTCATGAAAATCATACTCTCAGCCAAGGTCTTAGGTGAGCCAGCTTAGATGGTGAGAGGCGTGTTCTAAAAGACAATAAAACCCTTGGTGGCCAGGGTTCGAGGGGTGGTGCTGCAGCACCCGGACGAACCTCATCTCCTAGGCCTTGGGACAATACCTGGAGTGGGCTTGTGGTGGAGTTAGACAGTGGTCCTGGCCCACAAGATGGGTAGTGGTCCGTGGTGTGTCCCGGCCTACCCATAGGGTTTCATGGTCTTGAGGGACACAGCTCTGACATCAAGCCTACCTCACCCAAGCCGACCTGAATCAGATTCCAACTCCCAACTTGCATAAATTGTAATATTTCTCACCTCATATGATTTTATTTTATTTTCTTGTTTTAAGTGAAAAGACTTTAGGACATTTTGTTACATTAGAGTAGATTGGATAGGATGAGGAGGAAAATTACATATAACTTGCAGTGTGATTTTATATTAATGGCATAAATTCGTATTGTAAGGAGGATTATTTATAGGTTGACTTAATCCTCCAAAAATTGAGAGGATTGACTCATCCTATAAATAATCCTCCTTATAATGAAAATCTATGTCAATACTATAAAACCATACTACAATTACATGTAATTTTCCTCCTCATCCTACCCAATCTATTCTAGTGTAACAAACGTACCCTTAATATGTTAGATTTTGTTATTTGTATTTATAATATCCAAAAAAGTATAATATCATTCTACCATAGTGGTGAGCATGTCGCAAACTCCCAAATTGTTATCCTCACAAACTCCGTTGAAGGGTAAGTAAGAGTCGATCCCACGAGGAAGCTAACGTCAGAAATTAAAATAAATGAGGAATCTAAGAACTAACTAAGATAAAAGAAGAGGGTGTTTTCTTGTGCTTTTAATGAAAATTAAACAAGAATCTATTAACTAATCTAAACAATCGAAAGATAATATATGAATTAAACAATTTGATAGGAAATCTCCAACCTAGAGAATGATTGATACTCGGAATCAGGGATTGATCATTGACTTTTGAAGTAAGATTAACTCTTTAATTAATTAGCATAGCCAATGTTATAGTAGCTTTACATTAACCCAATTGATTCTTAGATAAATTAATCCCAAAACCAGCTTCAGAATTAATTCCTATCCTCTTAGACTAACCCAAGACCCCAGTAGCCCTAGATTCAAGTTAAGAAGATGATTAAGCACAAAATCAATATTAGCTAACAGTAAATAATGAAATACCCAGCATACTTCGCTCGATTTACTCCTGTAATTTTCATGAACACAAACATGTACTCATTCGTTACTATTAATTAGGGTAAACTACGATTAGGATTATAATTACCCTCATTCTAACAGGCAAACACATGCAAGAATTGATCATTCATGACTAATCAATACCGAACAAGTAATTGCAAGATTGTAAACAAGATTACAAACTTTTAATAACATAAAATTACAGAATAATTAAAGAAGAAAATCCTTAAATTAAAGATCAAGGTCTCACAATCAAAATCGAGTATCGAATCAGAACTCTAGATTGGATAAGATAAAATTTAGCTACTCATTATCCACAAATTCACCAAAAATGAAGAAAAAAAACTTGTTTTTCTCGATAAACCTGACTCCTTCGTTCTTTTTACTTTTTAGACAAAAATATTAAAACCTAAGAAACCTAAAAGTCTTAACGGACCCTCATAAATCGGGCCTAAACAACTAAAAGATTACAAAGTTTAGTGTAGGTCTTGCAAAGCTTTTCTTCTTCTTCTGAGTGTTTTGGACTTGTAATTTCTTCATCTCGAACTTCACTTTGCATTCCAAGCCCAAGGGAGTAGCCCAAATAGACAAAAGAGTAAATCCTGAATAATTATTTCTGCAAAGAAACCTAGTGAGAGGACTAGGCTAGTTGGTGGCCAGGTTGTAATTCACCATTCTTCAGAAGCTAGGTATCGGGCCACACACGTGGCTGGGTTAGGAGGACCAGTCGTTGAATCTCTCATTGAATGTAGACACTGGCCACTGTAACCGGTGGCCGGGTTAGGTACACCGATGACCGAGTTCCCCTGTGACTTTTTCATCCTAATGTCTTCTCTTGTCTACACTTTGATCAATTTCACTTCCTTTTTAGTCCGAATTAAATCTTTTTCCCTTGAAGTACCTAAATGATGTGTCGTAAATCATCAAAATATAATTAACCTTACTAAAACTATAATATAGTGGTAGCAAGGATCGAACCCACAGGGATTGGATAAGAAAACCCAACAAATTCTAATCTAGGTAACCAACGAAAAGAAAAGAAAATAAATATAATTGGGAAATCAAAACTAAACTAAGTAAATAACAAATTTAAAGAAAGATAATAAATATAAAGAAAACTTCAGTTTAAAACAATCTGCACCCTTGGATTAGAGAAATCGATCATAGGCATCTAATAATTACCTTATCTTTTGCATGCAATTGGCGTAGATTAGCAATACTACAATGCTTCTCACTAATCCCTATCTTTCCTTAGTCCTAGTCTAATTAGTACTCGAGTTTCCTAAAAAGACCCTTTTCATCAACTCAATCCAATATCCCAGCAATTTGAATTTAAAGATAATAAAAGCATGAAAACACTAGAAAGATCTTAGCCAATATGAACAACAAAATTACACCAGCGCACTTTGTTTAATCCATGTCTAAATTCCCCATAGATAAGTAACTAAGATGTATGAGACCTTAATTCTATCTAATTTGTCACTTGTGATTAGAGTTACTTCCAATTCTGGATAAATAACCCTAAATCTAGCAATCAATTAACATGCTCAATTAACTAGTAGGCCTTTCTAAAGAAGAAAACATTCAATCATAAATTACTAAGCATAGAAGAATTTAGAATAGATAAAAGATAAAGACATTAAGCACAAAATAGCCTCACAATCTTCTTCTCCAAGAATTCAGAATTGCATTAAACTAAAAAATAAAACTAAAATAACATGAAGAAAAAGAAAGAGTAAAAATAAAATTACAAAGATAAAGTCTCCCAAAGAAAGATGAGACTGGTCTCTAAAAGAAAAGTTGAGACCTCTTACAAGTGGTGGCTAAGGCTCTTTATATATGGAGGAGTCGAAAGCCCTAAACTTAACTTGCAAGAAAGGAAAAACCTAATTCTAGAAAAACACTAACTAGGTTAAAGTGTTTACAAAGGAATTAACTAAGTATAAGAGCTTATTTAGTGGAGTTGGATAATTGGGCTTCAATCTTGTGGAGAATAAGGCTTAAATAAAGCCTTTGTCGGCAGCTAGAAATCCTTCTTCAAGTAGGAGAAAAGATAGCGCAATCCACATGCCATGCATATCCTTCATTAATGGGTTTTCCTACTCTAATTAGGATTTCTCTTCAAGGGCTGATCCACATCTTTCTAGAACTTGGGCCAACCTTAAATATCTTCAATAACATGTCTAGAATCATGGCCAAGCAAGCGAAGACGTGCTCAACTCCATCTCTAACCCAAAATTGCTCCAAAGCCCAAAATAGGAATTAATCTCGGATTTACGAAGGGATTCTGGACTTCTCTGTATTTTGACCTTTTGAATGCCCAAACGAACTTTGATTTCTATGATCTTTAGCATTCTAGAAATCCTAAGATGTCCTCTACAACTTTCATGAAGAACTCGAACTCAGAAAAGGACTTCAAGGATGTCAAATCTGTCCATCTTTACAAACTATCTACACAAAAAAAATCTCAAATTTCTAGATTTAAACACCTTTTATTCAAAAGCTTCCTTTTAGCTTCCTAAGACATAAAATCACTCGAAATAACTTAGTTAGAGATAAAAAACACTTAAATCATCAAAAGATAAGCAACAAAAAATAGGAGAAATAAATGCCTATCAAATTCCCCCACACTTAACCTTTGCTTGTCCCTTAGCAAACTAAGAAAAACTAAACTAAACAATATTGATTCCACTTTCGTAGGTGTACGGTGGCACTTAGCATGTGACACAAGCCTTTAAACCTCTAAGTGTCCCTAGAGCAGGAGTTATAGTGTCCTGAGGGTTTACCTGTCACGCCCCGACACCATGATCGAGCACGTAACAATCGTCGTAACTCTTGAAATGCATTCTATTAGGTTAGAATACACTACAAGGGTTGCAAGGCTAAAATAGTCATTTTAAACATTTTTTCCTCATACAGTTTTCATCCAGTTCAATAGTTAAAACATTTAACTAACATGTAAACAAATCAAAACAAATCAAATATCAAACTGTCATGGCATAAAAATTCATGTAGACACAAAACACCAAAACTTCCAGATATTTACGAAAATGCCATCGGGTTTTTTGACGTATTTTTTGTAGAATTTATTTTCGGACTTCCGGAATTTAGAAAAATATCACGTCAGTTTCGAAAAGTCTTAGACCCATTAAAAAAGAGAATTGGCTATTTAAAATGATATTTTTATACTTAATGGGCCCTACACGAATATCTTAAAAATAACACAAAAGAGTTGACTCTTTCACCTCTGGTCAAACTGGTACAAGATGCCAATTACCTTCGCACCTCAACGTACCCTAATAGCGCGGTCAACTAGCTACAACCTGGAAAATAAGTTTTATGAAAATGAGTGTGAGTAACTAGGTTACTCAGTGAGTGGATAACCGATAAAATATTTATAGAAGTATTGAAGTTCACAAAAATAAATTTAGATACTTTCATTATTCAAATATTCAAAGTAATATAAAAGAACCCTTTGGAAAGGAGTTTTCCAGAAAATAGGCCCAAGGGTCAAAGATATTGTTCGTCAATTTCTCTACCCAAGCTGTCGCCTTGGCCCGAGGTCGACACTGGGTGACTGAGTTCCATCCTGCCCGGCAGTGCCACAGAATGAACTCTCGAATGCCTTGTCGGTTTCCCTCCGCGCCTCCGATCCAAGGCTAAACCATAAGCACCCGCGCCCCTCAAAAGGCGGTCCGCAGGCTACTTAGTTACTGCAGTAACAATAAATTCCCCTCGTGGGGCTGTCGCGAGTAACAACTCACGACCCAGATGGCCTTTCCACAGTGTCATTTCATCGCACAAAATATTAACATCACACTTTTCAAAAACACAAGTTTCTTTCTCAATCTATAAATTAAGAAATAATTTCGTCTTAACACAGTAGGATTTTATAAAATCTCATAAACCGTTCATCAATACTTTAATTTGAGAAATCCAAGTAACAGGGGCATTAAATCTAAAAATATTAAATCAAGTATAAAAGAAATTTTGAGTTAGTCATCCACTCACAGTGAGGTCCGAACTATGCTTGGTCATCCTTGACCGGTTCCTTATCCCTTGGAGGTGTCCGCACTCCTAATTATTCATACCTTGATTAGGTTCCCATAACCTTATGAAATATTGAAATAGAACCTAAACTACATGCAATGTTATGCAATGTGATGCAATTTCTTGGCAATCTAACACTTAATTAATCTTCCTCATTAATAATCTCACTTCAATTTACTCTAGAGTAACCACATTTCGCTTAAATTCACAAAATTGCCAAATGTCATTTCTTCTAGACAATTTTAGCACCCACCTCACATATTTGCCAATTCTTTCTTCAATACATCTAACAATCAAATTCTAATAATTTAATTCTCCACATTTACACCCAAATAATCCCAAGAATACTGTCAAACTAATTAAAATCTTGCAAAATTGAGATCTTGCATTTTTCTCCTAAGAATTTCGGCTTAACCATTCCATGTTACACCTTGTCCATTTAGCACTCTCCAAGATCAATTTTTAGCAAATTCAAACATCTCATATTATTCTAATTCAACTTATAAACTTTCTTGCCAACTAAATTTCATGAATCTAAAATCCATAATATAGCAATTCCTTTCTTTTTTTAATTTCATATACCTAACTCGCATTTCCACATTAATTCACTTCCAATTCAACTACCTTTCCATTAAATCAACCAACTAACTAAATACCATTTTTCCTTGGTGAATTTGGCACCACATTACAAAATTGAAAGTTTCTTCTCCCATGTAATTTCATCACATTTTCTAGTGTAGTAAACTTTCATGAATCTTATATTCCAACCTCAAACTTTCTTGAATCCAAATTTGGCCTAAATCTCAAATTCAAGAATTCTCCATAACATTTCTAATTTTCTAGATTCACAGGCCTACAAGCAAAATCAAACTAAATTGACTTGATATTCATGTTTAGCATACCAAAAACTATAATCTAAGATCAAAATTAGGCATGCTTACCTTTGGATTTTGGTTTTCCACCAAGAACCCTAATGCTTCAAATCCAAATTACTTCCAACCAAGTTCAAATTCTTCAAAATTGATAGAGGGCTATTGATGGGCTTGTTGATAGCTTCAATTTGACTATAAACTTGTGGGGGTTTTGATGGATTAAACTAGGAGAAATCAAGGTGGGAAGAAAAGTTGATGGAATTGGAGAAAATGGAGAAAATGAGAGAAAATGGAAGAATTGTGTAGAAATTTCTTGAAATTCTCCTTTGCATGGCCGGCCAACCTTCCTTTTATATGCCATTGGCACATGACCAAATAAAACCTCATGGCAAATTGACCATTTTGTCCCATGGACGACTTTGCCCCCGAAGAATTTTAAAAATTCCATTTATGTCCTCAATCAGTCCCAGACCTTATACACTGTCTCAATTTATTTTTCAAGCTCTGTCGAATCATTTTACGTGTAACAGAATTTTTAAATTCCTTACCGTTTGTAAACTATACTAGTCCGAACTTTTACCGCCTTTTCCACCAAATTTCCTAACTACACATCTTACACTATAATATTTTTCCATACTCTAGATTATGAAATGCTTGATACTATCTACTAAGATGAAATTCATGGAGCAGGCAACTGAAAAATTGCGAAGCAGGTATTACATTACCAGAATGATACCCACAAACATTGCCTACATAACCTTTTCCAATCAAATACGAGAAACATAATAATCATAAATAAGAACATAGCTAAACAATCAAGAAAACATAAGATATCAAAACCAAACCACTATGCAATCAAAACAATCAAGCAATCATGATCATATCTTCAATTAAGTAAACATGCATTGAATTTGGTAATCCTCACTAGGTAACCACTCTTTCACTCAAGTGTTTATCATAGATAATGGTGCACTCACTATCCTTGAAAAACATACTTACCATAAGCTTGCAATGTATCTAAGCTTCACTACTCCAACCGACACATATGCATGAATCAAAAGGTCTTTAAAATAGGTTGTAATGGGGCCATGGGTAAGTAGGTTAAGAAAGAAAGGATAAAGATATCAAGAAAAATGTTCAAAACTTAGTAGAGCATATAAGAATAAGTATGGGCCGATTTAACTTGCAGTAGCCCAAAATTTGGTACAATTCATGACTCCACCAAGATTCAACTTCATTTGCACCTTTCTTTCTTTTTAAGCACTAAGAATCATTGCCAATTTTCTTATATAGTGTCTTTTTTTTTTCAATCCTTTTGCATTCAATCTTCTTTTTTTTTTGACACTTTTATTCTTTTCAATTTCACTAGGCAAGTTTCCATTTTTTTTTCAGCCATACATCAATCACAGAATCTCCCCCACACTTCTTCCTTGTTCACCTTTCAAAGAACAAAACATTAGTAAGTAAGCTCTACTAAATCAAGAACAAAGGTAGATAATACTTGTTTTTCTTTTAATCTCAAGGTTCTTTAGGATAGGGTAAAACAAAGAAAAAGGTAAGTAATATTCATATAAGTTCAAGGGGTTAACTAAGTGATTATTAAATGAAGGATGGCTTAATTTGGCTCAAACGCAATCCTGGATGCCTTTATCATATTCAAGCATATGCATAGCAAACATGTAATCTCAAAAAGATACAAAAAAAGTTCTAGAAGTAATGCAATCAAGAGGATAATCACTCAAGAAAATAAATAGACTGTAAGGATGCAAAAATCTATAAAATAGGCTAAAAAATCTCACAAGTTGCACATTTACCAATTCAAAAGCATGCTTATCTCAATAGAATCAACTTACATGTTACTATGATCATAAAAAAGAAAAGTAATTGAATTTATCAATATCATGCGTCGAACATACTTAACATGGTTCAAATTCATGAAAATCATACTTTTGGCACTTAATTGAAAGGTTAATCTACCTAAAAATAACCTAAACATATAAACAAAATAAACTATGCAAAAAAAAAACTCATAAAAAAAATAAAGGTATATTGGAACTTAGAAGCAAACCAACAAATTTCTAGGATGAAAGTGCGTGCCACTTATGTCCTAAAGCAAAGTGTTGTCCATATTCTTAGCTCCTCAAAACCTTCAAAAAGAAAGAAAAAAAAAATATGAGAAACAAAAGCAAAACACAAAATAACAAACGAAAACAAAAGTTTACAAAATCCTCCCCCCACATTTGAACACTATATTGTCCTCAACGTAGAAAGGAAGTAAAATACTAAGAAAATAAATAAATAAATAACAAAAAGAAAGAAAAGGGAAAAAGAAAGCAAATCTAAAAAATCTTCAATGCCAACTATTGCAAGGATGGCCAAAGCCATGGTTGTTGCAGTGATTGGTTGATGCAAATTCTTCATTTGAACATGAAACTTAAGGATACTTGGCAAATCTTCAAAGTTACCAAAATTCTCCTTGTCCTCTCGGATGTCAAAGAATTGATTCATATCTACCCATTCACCAAGTGTTTCGGCATCTTTAAAAATAATCTGAAGGAATCTCTCAACACCCAAGAAATCCGGATTTTCAATCTCCAAGGGATCATCAATATAAGAACCACTATCCATATAAGCTTCAAGAATTGCATCTCCATTAGATGAGGTTGTTCCTTGTAGAACTATTGAGGCATTCTCCCCCACACTTGCTCTGGGTGATGAAGCCTCGGTCTTGGCTAGTGCAATATCTTGAAGAGGTGGCTTGTTTGCTTTCTCTCTTGCCATGACTAATCTAGAATGAAAAGGAAGAACAATATCATTAGTAAAATTTGAATTTAAAGGCTTATTGTTTACCTTTCCTTGAGAGGTTGCACTATGTTGAAAATCATCTATTTGGACTTCCTCGTCAATAATTTCTTGCTGTTCATTTGCCATGGAAATTGCACTATCATCATCTTCTATGTTCACCATCGGTTGTGAAAGCAATTCTCTTGATTTTTCCTCTAATTCTCTTATTGAACCAATCAACTTCCCTATTTGATTTTCCCAATTTTGAAGAGATTCCCTTGTTTCTCTTCGAAATTGCATATTGTCCCAAACAAGGGTGTAGAACATATCTTCAATAGATGGATTATATTGGGTGGTTTGGGGTGGTGGTTGCATCCCTTGATGATATGGAATTTGGCTGAATTCTTGATTTCCTCTATAGCAATAAGATGGATGATCTTCCCAACCTACATGATCAGAGTCAAAATATGAGTTAAAAGAAGGTTGATAGAAAGAATATCCACTCATAGCATCAAATTGCTCCATAAAAGAAAAGAAAAATTAAATTCAGGGAGCCAGAAAATCAAAAATTGCCGAAAAACCCTAGAAAACAATCGAATGTGGGGTTGAGAGGGGGAGACCAGTTGCATAGCAACTGGTTTTGATTAGCACATCGAATTCCTTCGAAAAAGTTGGTGCCGCACTCTTGGTTCCATTGAAAGTCGAAATTTGCACCAAATATCAGCAACAAGCTAGAAAAGAAAACGTTAGTATCTTTAACCAATCCTCGGCAACGGTGCCAAAATTTGATGTGTCGTAAATCATCAAAATATAATTAACCTTACTAAAACTATAATATAGTGGTAGCAACGATCGAACCCACAAGGATTGGATAAGAAAACCTAACGAATTCTAATCTAGGTAACCAACGAAAAGAAAAGAAAATAAATAGAATTGGGAAATCAAAACTAAACTAAGTAAATAACAAAAATTAAAGAAAGATAATAAATATAAAGAAAAATTCAGTTTAAAACAATCTTCACCCTTGGATTAGAGAAATCGATCATAGGCATCTAATAATTACCTTTTCTTTTGCATGCAATTGCGTAGATTAGCAATACTACAATGCTTCTCACTAATCCCTATCTTTCCTTAGTCCTAGTCTAATTAGTACTCGAGTTTCCTAAAAAGACCCTTTTCATCAACTCAATCGAATATCCCAGCAATATGAATTTAAAGATAATAAAAGCATGAAAACACTAGAAAGATCTTAGCCAATATGAATAACAAAATTACACCAGCGCACTTTGTTTAATCCATGTCTAAATTCCCCATAGATAAGTAACTAAGATGTATGAGACCTTAATTCTATCTAATTTGCCACTTGTGATTAGAGTTACTTCCAATTCCGGATAAATAACCCTAGATCTAGCAATCAATTAACATGCTCAATTAACTAGTAGGCCTTTCTAGAGAAGAAAACATGCAATCATAAATCACTAAGCATAGAATATTTTAGAATACATGAAAGATAAAGACATTAAGCACAAAATAGCCTCACAATCTTCTTCTCCAAGAATTCAGAATTGCATTAAAGTAAAAAATAAAACTAAAATAACATGAAGAAAAAGAAAGAGTAAAAATAAAATTACAAAGATAAAGTCTCCCAAAGAAAGATGAGACTGGTATCTAAAAGAAAAGTTGAGACCTCTTGCAAGTGGTGGCTAAGGCTCTTTATATATGGAGGAGTCAAAAGCCCTAAACTTAACTTGCAAGAAAAGAAAAACCTAATTCTAGAAAAATATTAAAGTGTTTACAAAGGAATTAACTAAGTATAAGAGCTCATTTAGTGGACTTGGATAATTGGGCTTCAATCTTGTGGAGAATAAGGCTTAAATAAAGCCTTTTTCAGCAGCTAGAAATCCTTCTTCAAGTAGGAGAAAAGATAGCACAATCCATATGCCATGCACATCCTTCATTAAAGGGTTTTCCTACTCTAATTAGGACTTCTCTTCAAGGGCTGATCCACATCTTTCTAGGACTTGGCCCAACCTTAAATATCTTCAATAACATGTCTAGAATCATGGCCAAGCAAGCGAAGACGTGCTCAACTCCATCTCTAACCCAAAATTGATCCAAAGCCCAAAATAGGAATTAATCTCGGATTTACGAAGGGATTCTGGACTTCTCTGTATTTTGACCTTTTGAATGCCCAAACGAACTCTGAGTTCTACGATCTTTAGCATTCTGGAAAGCTTAAGATGTCATCTACAACTTTGATGGTAACTTGAACTTAGAAAAGGACTTCAAGGATGTCAAATCTGGCGATCTTTACAAACTATCTGCACAGGAAAAATCTCAAATTTCCAGATTTAAACACCTTTTATTCAAAAGCTTCCTTTTAGCTTCCTAAGACATAAAATCACTCAAAATAACTTATTTAGAGATAATAAACACTTAAATCATCAAAAGATAAGCAACAAAATATAGGAGAAATAAGTGCCTATCACTAAATCCCAAAACATCTCTAATTAGCTTGATTAAAGTAGATAAGTGCTTAAATCAAAGAGAATTGGATAACAAAATCATGAAGAAATAAGCACTTATCACATAGACAGAAATAAACCGAGGCACCTTGCTTTCTCATCCTGCATAACTAGGTTGGAGCTTTGAGTCTATAGGAATCCGTTGTAGATGCAAGGGGAGAAGTGATTGTGTAGACTTCCGCATTTTGGTATTGCACGTATGATAAATCTGCCGTATACAAGTTCTACATCGAGAGGACCCCATATTAAGCTGTAATTGAGTATTTAAGGCATATGACTTAGTGGTTTGAATCCTACTTAAAAATCAATAAAGCTGTAGTTGATATGCAGCTATAAGTTCACAAAGTGATCAACATTAGATTGCTAGGGCACTGTCAGTGTCATTTCCCTACCTGTAGGCTCGAGTGCGAGACAACTGTCATACTGCCTTCAAGTATGTGTACACACCCATGCCTCTGAGACAGCATAAGCATAAGGCATTTATTGAATATACAAAGCCAAAGCAAAAACTAAAATACTTGAATAAAATTTAAAGTAAAAAAATGTTATATTTGATACAGTATTTAAAATACTTTTAAATATTAGCCTAAGCTCTCGAAAATCCCTTGTAGATACTATATTTTTTCACTATATCATTTGAAATTTTCACTTTTCGATCATTTCCATGCCTAACATAGGCATTTCATTTTTTTCCCTTTTGTTTGATTCCTTACCCCTACTGGTGTCATTACTTACTTTACATTCTAATTCCCTTACTAATTTAATTTCCATCCTTTACTACTATTTGCTTTTTATTAGTTTTATTATTGTCCGATTATTATTAACATTTTCAATTCTTTTCCCCTCAATATCCTTTTGGTTTAGATAGACCACGCAAGAACTTTTTCATGCTTTGAGACTGGCTTTGTTGCTTTTGTAATTGCATGAAAATGATTTGGAGTATAAGAAATGCAGTATAAGAAGTGTACAAATTTTGGAATCATTGGGATTACAAAGGGTCGAAAGTTCAATATTATAAAGAGTAAAACTTGAGTTTATTTCACAATGTATTGTGCAAAAATTCAAGCCCAAAGCTCAACTTCAAATTGGTATGCCAAACACCCAAATCCACCTTAGACTTGACATTAACCCGGCTGAAACACCGTTCTTCTTTGAACAAGAGGCAAATAAACTTTGACTGCACTTTGACTTACGAAGGTCAAAGAAGAATTGAGGTTAAGCCAAAGCAACTAAATGAGCTAGTTTAGCAAAGAAATTAATAGCAAGTTAATCAAGCTAAACAAGTCACAGAGCAACCAATCAAAGAGGGAACCAACAATGAATTAATAGAAGAACTTGCCTAAAATAGAAGCTTGGTGACGAAGGGAGTCTCCATTCCTACATTCCCAGAAAGCCTCTGTCACGTCCCTACTCGAAGGGTTGACCACATGGCAACCATCGTACATGTCGACTGCCATGCACCGCGAAGCATCGCAAGGCATGAATTGAATACCATCACTATAAAACAATTTAAAACTTAACTTTAGTTAGAAAATATTTGAGTGAACAATTCAAATTAAAATCAAGTACTAGTGTAATAACTTAGAGAAATACCTAAGTAGCAGAAATAGAAGAACTCCTACGGCTACCAACTAATCTACATCTTCACTCGCAGAAACTACATCCAAGAAAGTTAGCTACATGTGAGTGACAGAGATTCAATGAATGTTCACTAAGGGTTTGGAATATGGTTGGAGTTTAAAAGAGATTATAAAACAATTATCTTACTTTTAAAAATCTTTTCTCGAAATCTCTTTATAAATTAATAAAGAATTAAATAAGCTAATTAAAATAAATCTCAAATAGGCTGGTCGTAAAACACTGAAGGCTTGACATGTCGATCTATGGCTTACTACGCTAAGGGCTATATCTTATCTCATATATATATATATATATATATATATTTCACCTACTTTTTCTCTTGAGCCCATTCCCTCGACAGTGCCATTCGCTCTGGGTGGAACACAGCTACAATCTAGCCCTAACAAGTTTCCTTCTACATCTCTCAGTCCAGGGTCTCACTCTCTGATCACCGTGCCCCTCTCATAGGCGGTCCACGGCTCCTTGGTCGATGGCATGCCTAGCTTGGTCCACTTGCTATTCATCAGAGGACCAAGATCTCTATCTCATCTACCACACCCCTCATTGAGTGGTTGCAGTTCACCTCTATCCCATCTACCATACCCTTTGTCTCGTATAAATATAAATATATAAATCAGAAATTTAAAACATGCACATACATGAACATAAACATTTATAATTTCTTAAAATCATCCCACCCACTAAATGGGTGTATCACAAAATAAAAGTGTATGCAAAGGATTTCCTGTATCCTAACACCTTTGTAAAGTATTTAATAAAACATTTTGTATTTAAAACAATTTGAAAACATTAATCCCTAATGGCTAAGCAATGAAATTTAAGCCACTCACAGTATTGGGAGGTCCGTATATTCCCAAGGAATCCTCCACAATCAATCTCTAGAACATCATTGTACTTGATTGCCCAAAAGCACAATTATATGAAGAAGTGCACTACAAACCTAATTCAAACCTAAAATGCACTTACAGGGTTTTACAATGTCCTACGGTAAGGTTCGAAAGTGATTTTGGAGGTCTGGAGGTGTCTAGGGTTAATTCGGAGTTGATTAGTGTTTCAGGATGTGAAATAACAATTTTGCCCTTGAAAGGCAAGATCACTGTCAGATCTTTTGGATAGCAAGGCCTTCCAGCCAAAAGACAGAACTGGGGCTGGTTCACTATAGATCCAGCGTCAGATCTTTTCTGGTTTTTAACACGATTTTCTCTCTTTTTCTCCTAGCATGAATGTAAATTAATTCTCCATCAATCTAGCTATAAATTCAGATAATTCATTCCCTCAACCCCTACAATAAGCCCACAGCTTCAATTATTTGATTACTTACCTCCAACTAACTCGATTTCTAGCCTAATCCCATTAACACACTAAAAACTAACACCTAATTTCAAAAATTTAGAAATTATAATCAATGCATGGATTGAGGCAAGGTTAGTGGCATTTTAAAGCTTGAATAGTGTAGAATAACATATCAAAAATTCAACCTTATCCATTATCAGGATTATGAGAATTGGCCAATTTTTTTGGTGATGCCAATTACTCCTCAAGGCACCTATTTCTAATTTTGTTATTTTCTCTCTGAATCCAAGCTTTAGGAGGTTGGAAAATGAATTGGGATGTTTAAGGAAGTGTTTAGAGGGTGGTTAATGTGGTGATTTGGGTGGAAACTGTGATCTTAGAAAGAGTACATGTTTCGAACCATTTCTTACGTAACCACTGCATCAAATCGTGATCTCAAGGGAAACGCATATTTCGATCCATTTTTATGCATAACCACACCATCAAAGTCATGAATCGTAGGGAATAGAACACGTACAAAAAAGGTTTTTGTGCAAAAAGGCTTACAGTTAAGCCCAAAAGGCCCAATGCTCCATTTTACGCACAAAAATGCAAAACCTCGATTTTAGAGGAAACGCAAGTTTCGATCCGTTTTTCTACATAACTACTAGATCAAAGTTGTGTATCGTAGCGAGTAGACTACACCTAAAAAAGGTTTACTGATGTGTTATTAATCACCAAAATATAATTAACCTTACTAAAACTATAATATAGTGGTAGCAAGGGTCGAATCCACAGGGATTGGATAAGAAAATCTAACGAATTCTAATCTAGTTAAGCAAGCAAATAAATAAAGTAATAAGATAGGAAAATCAAAGTAAAAACTAAATTAAACTAAATAATGAAAGAAAAGATAAATAATATGTAAAACTTAAGTTTAAAACAATCTTCACCCATGGATTAGAGAAATCGATCATAGGCATCTAATAATTACCTTATCTTTTGCATGCAATTGGCGTAGGTTAAGGTAATCAAGTTTCCTATTAACTCCTATCTTTCCTTAGTCCTAGTCTAATTAGTACTTGAGTTTCCTAAAAAGACCTTTTTTATCAACTTAATCCAATATCCCAGCAATATGAATTTAAAGATGAAAAGCATGAAAACTGTAATATCCCAATCCCACATCGTTAGGATATGGGATTTCAATGTGATATATATAGTGAGGCCCACCTTCTACTTGTAAGGCGCCTTTTGAGTGGGACAAAACCGTGAGGCTTCAGGCCAAAGCAGACAATACCTCGCAGGTTGGGCCAGGTCTCCACAATCGGTATTAGAGCAGGCACCAGGCGGGCCGGGAGCTAAGTCTTACATCATGTGAGCGCGGTGGAAGTCATCTCTAGAATCCCAACGCTTGATGCGGTCCTGGATCTATGTGTGTTGGGTTTGCCGAGGACGTCAAGCCTTTAAGGGGGTGTGATTGTAATACCCCAATCCCACATCGTTAGGATATGGGATTTCAATGTCATATATATATAGTGAGACCCACCTTCTACCTATGAGGTGCCTTTTGAGTGGGACAAAACCATGAGGCTTCTGGCCAAAGCAGACAATACCTCACAGGTTGGGCCGAGTCTCCATAATTGGTATCAGAGCAGGCACTAGGCAGGCTAGGAACTAAGTGCTATATCGCATGAGTGCGGTGGGAGCCACCTCTAGAATCCCAAAGCTTGGTGTGGTCCTGGATCTGTGTGTGTTGGGCTTGCCAGGGATGTCAAGCCTTTAAGGGGGTGTGATTGTAATATCCCAATCCTACATCATTAGGATATGAGATTTCAATGTGATATACGTAGTGAGACCCACCTTTTACCTGTGAGGCGCCTTTTGAGTGGGACAAAACCGTGAGGCTTCGGGCCAAAGTGGACAATACCTCGCAGGTTGGGCCAGGTCTCCACAAAAACTGTAGAGAGATCTTAGCCAATATGAACAACAAAATTACACCTGCGCACTTTATTTAATCCATCTCTAAATTCCCCATAGATAAGTAACTAAGATGTATGAGACCTTAATTCTATCAAATTTGCCACTTGTGATTAAAGTTACTTACAATTCCAGATAAATAACCCTAGATCTAGCAATCAATTAACATGCTCAATTAACTAGTAGGCCGGCTTTCTAGGGAAGAAAACATGCAATCATAAATCACTAAGCATAGAAGAATTTAGAATGCATGAAAGATAAAGACATTAAGCACAAAATAGCCTCACAATCTTCTTCTCCAAGAATTCAGAATTGCATTAAAGTAAAAAATAATACTAAAATAACATGAAGAAAAAGAAAGAGTAAAAATAAAATTATTAAGATAAAGTTCTCCTAAAGAAAGAGAAGACTGGTCTCTAAAAGAAAAATTGAGACCTATTACAAGTGGTGGCTAAGGCTCTTTATATAGAGGAGTCAAAAGCCCTAAACTTAACTTGCAAGAAAAGAAATCCTAATTCTAGAAAATACTAACTAGGTTAAAGTGTTTACAAAGGAATTAACTAAGTATAAGAGATAATTTAATGGACTTGGATAATTGGGCTTCAATCTTGTGGAGAATAATGCTTAAATAAAGCTTTCGTCAGCAGCTAGAAATCCTTCTTCAAGTAGGAGAAAAGATAGCACAATTCGCATGCCATGCACATGCTTCATTAAAGGGTTTTCCTACTCCAATTAGTACTTCTATTCAAGGGCTGATCCACATCTTTCTAGGACATGGGCCAAGCTTAAATATCTTCAATAACAAGTCTAGAATCATGGCCAAGCAAGCCAAGACGTGCTCAAGTCCATCTCTAAGCCAAAATTGCTCCAAATCCCAAAATAGGAATTAATCTCAGATTTCTGCACGGATTCTGGACCTCTCTATATTTTGACCTTTTGACTGCCCAAAAAAACTCTGATTTTTACGATATTTAGCATTCTGGAAAGCTTAAGATGTCCTCTACAACTTTGATGAGAACTCGAACTCAGAAAATGACTTCAAGGATGTCAAATCTAGCCATCTTTACAAACTATCTGCATAGGAAAAATCTCAAATTTTCAGATTTAAACACCTTTTATTCCAAAGCTTCCTTTTAGCTTCCTAAGACATAAAATCACTCAAAAAATAACTTAGTTAGAGATAATAAACACTTAAATCATCAAAAGATAAGCAACAAAATATAAGAGAAATAAGTGCCTCTCAAATTCCCCCACACTTAACCTTTGCTAGTCCCTTAGCAAACTAAGAAAAACTAAACTAAATAGTATTGATTCCACTTTTGTAGGTGTACGGTGGCATTTAGCATGTGACACAAGCCTTTAAACCCCTAGGTGTTCCTAGTGGAGGAGTATAGTCTCCTGAGGGTTTACCAGAACGATACCCACGAACATTGCCTACATAACCTTTTCCATCAAATTCCAAAAACATAAGAATCATAAATAAGAACTTAGTTAAATAATCAAGAAAACATAATATATCAAAACCAAACACTATGCAATCGTAACAATCAAGTAACATGATCATATCTTCAATTAAGTAAACATGCATTGAATTAGGTTAGTCCTCACTAGGTAATCACTCTTTCACTCAAGTGTTTATCATAGATAATGGTGCACTCACTATCCCTTGAAAACATACTTACCATAAGCGTGAATGCACGAATCAAAAAGGTTTTTAAAATGGGTTGTAATGGGGCCATGGGTAAGTGGATTAAGAAAGAAAGGATAAAGATATCAAAAATAATGTTCAAAACTTAGTAGAGCATATAGGAATAAGTATGGGCAGATTTAACTTGGAATAGCCCGACATTTGGTACAATTCATTACTCTACCAAAATTCAACTTCTGTTGCTCATTTCTTTCTTTTTAAGCACTAGGAATCAATGCCAATTTTCTTATATAGTGTCTTTTTTTTTGTTTCTCAATGCTTTTGCATTAAATTTTCTTCTTTTTTTTTTCGACACTTTTGATTCTTTTCAATTTCACTTGGGAAGTTCCTACATCTTTTTTTTTTTTCAGCTATACATCAGTCACATAATCTCCCCCACACTTCTTCCTTGTTCACCTTCCAAAGAACAAAACATAAGTAAGTAAGCTCTACTAAATCAAGAACAAAGGTAGAGAATACTTGTTTTTCTTTTAATCTCAAGGTTCTTTAGGATAGGGTAAAACAAAGAAAAAGGTAAATAATATTCATAGGCTCAAGGGGTTAACCATGGATTATTAAATGAAGGATGGCTATATTTGGCTCAAACTCAATCCTAAATGCCTTTATCATATTCAAGCATATGCATAGCAAACATGTAATCTCAAAAAGATACAAAGCAAGTTCTAGAAGTAATGCAATCAAGAAGATAATCACTCAAGAAAAGAAATAGACTATAAGGATGCAACAATCTATAAAATAGGCTCAAAATCTCACAAGTTGCATATTTACCAATTCAAAAGCATGCTTATCTCAATAGAATCATCTTACATGTTACTATAATCATCAAGAAGCAAAGCAATTCAATCTATCAATATCAAGCTTTAATCATACTTAACTAGCTCAAATTCATGAAAATCATACTCTTGGCATTCAATTGAAAGGTTAATCTACCTAAAAATAACTTATATAAACAAAAAAAAAAACTAGACACAACAAAACTCATACAAAAAAAATAAATAAAGGTATATTGGAACTTAGAAGCAAACCAACAAATTTTCTAGGATGAAAGTGCGTGCCACTTAGGCCCTAAAGCAAAGTGTTGTCCATATTCTTAGCTCCTCAAAACCTTCAAAAAGAAAGAAAAAAAATATATGATAAACAAAAGCAAAACACAAAACAACAAAAGAAAACAAAAATTTACAAAATCCTCGCCCCACACTTGATCACTACATTGTCCTCAATGTAGAAAGGAAGTAAAATACTAAGAAATAAATAAATAAATAAATAAATAAATAACAAAAAGAAAGAAAAGGGAAAAAGAAAGCAAATCTGAAAAATCTTCAATGCCATCTATTGCAAGGATGGACAAAGCCATTGTTGTTGTAGTGATTGGCTGATGCAAATTATTCATTTGAACAAGGAACTTAAGGATACTTGGCAGATCTTCAAAGTTACCACAATTCTCCTTGTCATCTCGGATGTCAAAGAATTGGTTTATATCTACCCATTCACCAAGTATTTCGGCATCTTTATAACCGATTTGAAGGAATCTCTCAACACCCAAGAAATCCGGATTTCCAATCTCCAAGGAATCATCAATAAGACAACCACAATCCATATGTGCTTCAAGAATTGCATCTCCATAATTTGATGAGGGTGTTCC
Organism: Microcos paniculata; assembly: GCA_030664755.1. Classification (NCBI taxonomy): domain Eukaryota; kingdom Viridiplantae; phylum Streptophyta; class Magnoliopsida; order Malvales; family Malvaceae; genus Microcos; species Microcos paniculata. Next base: position 10,378,152 of record CP131464.1, read on the forward strand.
TTGTAGAACTATTGAGACATTGTCCCCCACACTTGCTTTTGGTGATGAAGTCTCAATCTTGGCTATTGCAATATCTTGAAGAGGTGGCTTGTATGCTTCTCCTCTTGCCATGGCTAGTCTTGGAGGAAAAGGAGGAACAATATCATTAGTAAAATCTGAATTTAAGGGCTGATTGTTTGCCTTTCCTTGAGAGGTTGCACCATGTTGAAATTCATCTACTTGAACTTCCTCTTCAATGATTTCTTGCTATTCACTTGCAATTGGTATTGCACTATCATCATCTTCTATGTTCACCACCGATTGTGAAAGCAATTTGTGGAGACGTTTTACCGCTCCGACGATAATTGAAATGGCGTGAAAAATGTTTGGGACTAAACAGTCAAAAAAACAAATGGAGTCGCCACTAACCTTTTATTTTTAATAGGTGTGGTTAGTCACCTACTTATTTAACCCAACGTAAATCTAGAAAGATTACGTCAAGTTAAGGAAAGAAACTGGTCTACAAAAAAGATTTTAGGTTCGGAAGTCGGTTACGCTTGGGGAAGGATTAGCACCCCCAAGACGCCCGGAAATCGGTACCACAAAAGTCTTAAAATTATTTTACTTGGAAAATGATAATAAAATGTGCTTAAAATTATAAAAAAAATAATTTTAAATGTCGGAATAAATATTCCTTTTAATGTAGGATAAACATCCCATTATAAAAGCTAAATTCGAAATTTAAAGACTTAATGTCGGAATGAACATTCCTTTTGATGTGAAAATCCATAGCCCAATTTTGAATTTGAAGAAATTTCCTACTTAGAATGGAGATTCAATTTCTAAATAGGAATAAATATTCTTCAAAAATCAAAGTCAAAAAAAAAATGAGGATAAATATCCTTTTGAAAAACAAGGGTTTAATTTTAATTTTAGAATGTCTCAATTATGAGAATATTAATTGAAACATTCTAGAAAACATTTTACAAAGAGGCTGGGATAAACATCCTCAAATTCATGTTTTGAAAATCACGTTAAGAGACTTTAATTATGATTTCTCAAATTAAAATCTCTTAGAAAGATTTAATTTTAAAACAATGTCGGAATAAATATTCCTTTTAATTTGATGAAGGGAATAGTTTGACAAAAATTTAGCTTGATAGGAAAATATTTTGAAAAATTAAAAAAAAAGGATAAAAGAAAATAAATATTCCCTTTTATTGAAAAAGAAATAAAAAGGAATAAAAATAAGAAAAAAGATTTTGAAAATGATTTTTTCATAAAATTTGGATTAATTTGAGAGGCCTTAATTATAGTTGGAAAATTAAGATCTCTACAAAAACCTTTAAAACATGTTTTGAAATTAATGTTGGAATGATCATTCCTTTTAATTTAATTGGGCCTCTTAAACAAGAGATTTTCTTAAAATAAAATGAAAATAAAACATAAAAGTAAAAATAAAATAGGTTTTGGAATAAACATTCCTTTTATAAAAGAAAGTAATAATAAAATTTTTGAGTTCATTTGCCAATTTTAAGAAATTAAAGAAATCATAAACATGATGTATGCTTTTTATGAAAATTTGAATGAAAATATATTTTATATTTTGAAGGGATGAGAAATTCCCTCGGGCCCGATCGGAATCCCGACTAGACACTGAGAAAACTTCTCATCAAAGAAAACCTTTAGAAACCTCGGACTCCCGAGGCACCCTCCGGTTACCCCATGCACATGAATTTTTGAAAAAAACGATGCTCTAATTATTAAATGCATGATAAGATTGGATAAGGATCACAAAATATAGATATAAATAAGTATAGACAATAACAAGGATATGTAACAATAAATAAGCATATGAACAAAAATTATACACGATCATAAATAATAATGGATGCATAGACATAGGTATAGATATTTACATATGTAAGGTATAAATGGCATGGATGAACATAGCAATATTTACAAGAATGACGTGTGTGAATTATAATTATATAGCATGCTAATTACATATCACTAACGTAAATAAACTAAGACCTATCATGAATATTTACAAATAAAGAGAAATTAAAGATGAAATTAATTAACATGAATATTAACTTAAGAAGCGTCATCTTAATTAAATTGAATAAATTACAAATTTCCTAAACAAAATTATGAACACAGCATGCTTTACAAACAATTTTGAATACAAGCAAAAAGTGGCTTAACTTATGAATATTTAATTGGCTTATTTTGACTAAACACGTATATGTACAAATAAGTGGGACAAGAAAAAGAATACCATTACAAATTGATTAAGCTTAAATCAAGTGGCCATGAGCAAACATGCTTAAGCCTGATGTAATAAATACTCAAATAAATAAAGCATACGAAACATGAGTCATTCATATCTAATGAACCTAATTTATAAATTATCCGAATGAACAGCAACAAGAACGCATGAGTATAAATCAAACATCACGAACAATATTCAGGGAATTTAATAATCATGGACATAATCATTGTGCACACATAATGGACCGAACAAATATACAAACGAGGAAAGTAGAAGAATCCTAGTAGACATAGATTAACACATAAATAAGCAAGAAACTAAAGCCAAGATTAAAGATAACAATCAGATTTTGGGCTGAAGATATATTACCAAAAAAAAAATGGAATCTTTGTGCTGATAAGCCCGTCTATAAGAAAGTGGGCTGTGAGATGAGATGTTCTAAGACCATTGGATGATTATCCAGGAAGCAAACGGGCTAAACATATTTTCCTTTTGATTGGAAAGCTGTGAGGTGCATCGGGACTTTGAAAAATTGCTGGTAGTGATTAAAGGTCAAAGCTTGCTGACATTTCCTCACTCTTCCACTCCAAAAAAAAACTTCTACTTTCCGAGCCAATACAGCCAACCGCCTAACAGGGCTTTGCTAATGATCACACGTCTTTCCTGATGATCTAGATGTTCTCTTTTCTATATCCTTCCTTCTCCTCTCGTCTTGAATCGAAAGGGAATAGCCGACTACCTCCAAGGAACTGCAAACTTTGGCCTTCAATCTAAGGTATCGCACTGTTTGATCCTTCAAAATAAAGTATATTACTTCCCTATTTGTGAGCCTGTCCTTCACCGTTTAGATTTCTAAATAGAATCTTAGATCAAAAGTTTCTAATTTTTTTTTTTGAGGTGAAGAACCCTAACCCTCATTCTATTTTATTTTTTTTCTAAAAATTACTTCTTTCTTTGCGACCCTTTTTCCTGTTCTTTGTGTGGCTGTGTTTTCTTTTTTTTTTTTAGTGGCGGAAGCTAACTCCCCTCTCCCTGATAGCAACAGAAAAAATAACTTCAATAAAAATAAAATGACTCCCCCTTCTTTGAAAAACACCTCTTTACCTTACTGCTTTTCTTTGTTCTATTTTTCAGGTCCTTTTAAATTAAAATTCTCTAGGTTCCCATTGAAGGTGGAAAATGCCCATTGTTCATCTGATGGCTTTCAATTTTGCCCATGCTTCATTATTTGTGATTTGTTGGATTCCCACGTCTCTCACTGTCCATTGATTGATTTTGTGCTTGTCTTTTTTGCAGGGGTAGTCCGGTTGTGGTGGGATGGCTGAGCTGTTTGAATGTGCTGGCAAAGGAATGCAGGACATGGGCAAGGAGAGAGAGAGGACGTGGGGGAAGAGAGGAATGGGTCTCTCTTTTGCATTCTGTGCATTGTTATTTTCAATAAAGATGGGCCAAAGTGATCTTTTAACACGATAGCAACAATCGAATCCGCTGGTATAAAGAGTGGGAGGTAGACATTAGGTGTATATATACATATATATATATACATATAAATACGCATATATATATACACATATAAATAAATATATATATATATATTTTGTGTGATAACCGTGTTGACTCGGTTGGTTTTTGCATGGGAGCTGATTCAACTCAGCCTTGGCTTCCCAATTTTGGTCCAAAAATGCCTGCAATGTAATAAAATTAAAATTAATTAAGATGAAATAATAAAAGACTAAACTTTAAAGGATAAGTAAAATAAAATATGAAAACGACAAATCAATTAATTAATTAATTAAAATTAATTAACTAATTGATTAAGATTAAAATAAGTGTCTATAGCTGCCTCTCTTTGATTATTTCTTAATGATCTAGAAGTGTGAGCTTCTGGATAATTAGGAAATAAGTAAAGATGTAGACACTCTTTACTCCAATGTGCACTAAACAGTACTAATTTTTTGTAAAAAAGATTACTCCTAATAGAAATGATGTCAAAATCAAGGAGGTTGTCCTAAACAGAACCAGTTTTAAGAAATCACTCTTAGCAAAAATGATTTTAAATTTTAATAAATTGTCCTAAACAAAAACAATTTTGACAAAACCATCCTAAACAGAAATGATTTCAAACTTCGAGTAAATTGTTCTAAATAGAGACAATTTTAAGAAAACCACCCTAAACAGAAATGATTTTTTAAAATTTTGAAGAAATTGTCCTAAACAGAAACAATTTTGAAAAAAAAAAACACCCTAAACAGAAATGTTTTTAAAAATCTGAAGAAATTGTGCTAATTTTCAGAAAACCATCCTAAAGAGAAGTGATTTTAAATTTGAAGAAATTGTGCTGACTTCGAGAAAACCATTTTAAACAGAAGTGATTTTAAATTTGGAGAAATCGTGCTAATTTTGAGAAAATCATCCTAAACAGGAGTGATTTTAAATTTGAAAAAATCGTGCTAATTTTGATAAAATCATCCTAAACAGGAGTGATTTTAAATTTGAAGAAATTGTACTAATTTTGAGAAAACCATCCTAAACAGAAGTGATTTTAAATTTGAAGAAATTGTATTGATTTTGAGAAAACCATTCTAAACAGAAGTGATTTTAAATTTGAAGAGATTGCCTTAAAAAGAAACGCTTTTGAGAAAATCATCCTAAACAGGAATGATTTTAATTCAAAAAGAAACTCTTTTTGAGAAAACCATCCTAAACAGGAATGATTTTAAACTTTGAAGAAATTGCTTCAAAAAGAAATACTTTTGAGAAGGCCATCCTAAACAGGAATGATTTTAAACTTTGAATAAATTGCTTTAAAAAGAAATGCTTTTGAGAAAACCATCCTAAACAGGAGTGATTTTAAATTTGAAGAAATTATTCTCAACAGAAATAATTTTGAGAAAACTATCCTAAACAGAAATGATTTTTGAAGAAATTGTTCTAAACAGAAACAATTTTTAAAAACCACCCTAAACAAAAATGATTTTAAATCTGAAGAAATTGTGCTAATTTTGAGAAAATCATTCTAAACAGAAGTGTTTTTAAATCTGGAGAAACTGTACTAAATTTTGATAAAACCATTCTAAACAGAAATGATTTTTAATTTAAAGAGATTGCATTAAAAAGAAACGCTTTTAAGGAAATCATCCTAAACAGGAATGATTTTAAACTTTGAAGAAATTGCTCCAAACAGAAACAATTTTGAGAAAACCATCTTAAACAAAATGATCTTAAATTTTGAAGAAATTGCTCTAAACAGAAACAATTTTGAGAAAACCATCTTAAACAAAATGATCTTAAATTTTGAAGAAATTACTCTAAACAGAAACAATTTTGAAAAACCACCCTAAACAGAAATGATTTTAAGCTTTCGAAGAAATTGTCCTAAACAGAAATAAGTTTAAAAAAACCACCCTAAACAGAAATGATTTTAAACTTGGATAAATTGCTTTAAATTTGAGAAAACCATTCTAAACAGATATGATTTTAAATTTGAAGAGATTGCATTAAAAAGAAACGCTTTTGAGAAAATCATCCAAAACAGAAATGATTTTAAACTCTTGAAGAAATTGCTTTAAAAAGAAATACTTTTGAGAAAACTGTCCTAAATAGGAATGATTTTAAACTTTGAATAAATTGCTTAAAAAAGAAACATTCTTAAGAAAACCATCCTAAACAGGAATGTACTTTAAACTCTAAAGAAATTGCTTTAAAAAGAAATGCTTTTGAAAAAACTGTCCTAAACAGGAATGACTTTAAACTGCGAAGAAATTGCTTAAAAAATGAAATGTTTTTGAGAAAGCCGTCCTAAACATGATTGATTTTAAACTTTTGAATAAGTTGCTTTAAAAAGAAATGCTTTTGAGAAAACTGTCCTAAACAAGAATGACTTTAAACTGCGAAGAAATTGCTTTAAAATGAAGTGCTTTCGAGAAAAATTTCCTAAACAGGAATGATTTTAAACTTTGAATAAATTTGCCTTACAAAGAAACATTTTTGAAAAAACCATCCTAAACAGGAAAGATTTTAAACTTTGAAGAAATTGCTTTAAAAAGAAAAAGAAACGCTTTTGAAAAAACTGTCCTAAACAGGAATAAATTCAGATACTTCTCAAACAGAGTTGGGCCATTGCAAGCTGGAGTAAATCATTTTGCATGCTAAATAGAACTGAATTATGGATAATTACCTTAAGTAAGAAAAGACCTTAACGGAGTTTTGGAAAGTTACCTGAGGAGCTTCTTACACAAGACTAACCTCGCAATTTGAATTGGATTTATGCCTGCAATTTTTGAACAATGACAGGATGCATGATGAATGTTTATGAGGAATGACGCTAAAATGATGCGATTTGCATGCTCATGCTTAAATGACAATGCCTTTCTACTTTGCCTCAAAGGTTTCAAGATAGCCTTCTGGCTTGGTCCAACCTACATTCTTCGAAACATCTTCTTGTCATATCTTTTCTGGCATAAACATGCCCCAAACCCTTATTTCAAATGATTTTTGCCTGAACATCCTAGTTTGAGATAATTTCATTCACGTGTCACCTTGCTTTGGGCACCAAAAGTATGTTGTTGAGCTCATGTTTACCCTCACATTTCTTTTCTTTTTGTGATGGGAGTTGACTTCAAATGTTATGGCATTCACTTACCTGTTTGTTCGCCCTTTCATGATAAAGAAATTATGCAATTCGTATTTAAGGAGAAATACATGGATCATATTAAAGGAAACAATGCAAAAATATATTTATAGACAAACTTATAACAAGTCATGACAAGGATTTAACAAATAAGTTTATAACAAAAGAAAAAGAAGGGTATATGACCTTAATGCAATGAATGCACAGATAGCAGAGTGTCGGTCATCTGTGCCCTGCCTTCGACTGACTCATCTTCGTTAAAGTGACTTTGACGAGGTCTGATGATTTCTGATTACTCCAACCCCCGTAACCGAACAAGACCTCTTGTACAAGTTAGGTACCCATTTTGCCGAGTTTTCTCAAACTTCCTAAATCGCCTTTTCAGGTTTTCAGCTTAGGAACCATCCTAATTGGATCTGAATCGCCCTTTCGGGTTTTTGCCTCAAATCCCTTCTTTTCTTCTCTTTTTCGGACTCAAGCCGCCTTTTCAGGTTTTCAACTTGAGACGCTCTTTTCATTTTTTTTCATTCTTTGATTTTTTTTCATTTTTTTTATTTTTTCATCATTCATTTTTTTGTCATTTTTTCATCATTCATTTTTTAATTCTTCAGGTGTAGTACTTCTTCACAGCATCGGCATTGATTGGATGTGGCAATTCATCCCCGTCCATTTCTTGCAAGATCAGGGCACCTTCCGAGAATGCTTTCTTCAGCACCAATTCTCCTTCTGTAAACTTGCGCGGACATACCTTCTTATCATATGCACGCATCATTCTCTTCTGATACAATTGACCATGGCAAAGTGCTTTGAGCCGCTTCTCTTCAATTAAGTTCAATTGGTCAAATCTCTCTTGCACCCAATCTGACTCTTCGAGCTTCAACTCTCTGTATATTCTCAAAGATGGGATTTCTACCTCAACCGGTAACACAGCTTCCATTCCATAGACCAGTGAATATGGAGTTGCCCCAGTTGATGTTCTTACAGTAGTGCGATAAGCATGTAAAGCAAAAGGAAGTAAGTCACTGTCATTTTCTGAACAATCTTCTTAATGTTTTTGTTTACTGCTTCGACCGCTCCATTCATTTTTGGTCGGTAAGGAGTTGAATTGCTGTGTTTGATCTTGAATTGGGAGCACACTGCATCGATCATCTTGTTATTCAAATTCTTAGCATTGTCAGTGATAATTCTTTCTGGTAGCCCATACCGACAAATGATGTCTTTTTTCACGAACTTGGTGACCACCGACTGTGTTACATTGGGATATGAAGTAGCTTCAACCCACTTGGTGAAGTAATCAATAGCCACTAGGATGAACTGATGTCCATTAGAGGCCTTCGGTGAGATTGCCCCGATTACATCTATGCCCCACATCGGGAAAGGCCAAGGGGACGAGATGACATGCAATGGATTAGGAGGTACATGAATCTGATCAGCATAAATCTGACATTTATGGCATTTTTTGGCATGATTAATACAATCGGTCTCCATAGTCAAACAGAAATATCCCAATCTCATAATCTGTTTAGCCATTCTATGTCCACTGGAATGAGTTCCACAGATTCCGCCGTGAACTTCTTCTAGAATCTTCTTTGCTTCCTCTGACTCTAGACATCTCAACATTACTTGATCTCTACTTCTCTTGTAAAGGACTTCACCATCTAAGAAGAAATTTGCCGACATTTTTCGGATAACTTTCTTGTCATTCTCAACAGCACGATCTGGATACTTTTGAAATCTGAGGTATTGGGCAATGTCATAGAACCAAGGTTTTCCATCATCCTCCTCCTCAACACTCATGCAATGTGCCGGGTGAGTCTTCATGTCCAACTTGATTGCTTCGATTTCAGCTCCTTTGAACATCGAGGCTAATGTTGCCAATGCATCGGCTAACTGATTGTCTTCTCTAGGGAGATGATGAAAGCTGATTTCTTCAAATTGCTCAATCAACTCCATGATGTACTTATGATAATGGACCAACTTTGAGTCTTGTGTTTCCCATTCACCTCTCAGCTGATATATCACCAAAGCAGAATCGCCATACACTTCCAAAGCCTCGATCTTTCTCTCCATTACCATATGGATCCCCATAATTCAAGCTTCATATTCTGCCATATTGTTTGTGCAGTCGAAGTCGAGCCTTGCTGTTGCTGAGTCTTGATCTCCATTTGGGGATATTAGCACAACTCCTATTCCATGCCCCAGTGCATTTGATGCCCCATCAAAGTACATTCTCCATCTCTTATCTTTCTCTGATTCGGTGTGGAAGATTGCCATCAAATCCTCATCAAGAAACTCAAAGTTCATGGGTCCATAATCATCAATTGATCTATCGGCTAGAAATTCAGCAGCAGTACTTCCTTTGATAGCCTTTTGAGAGACATGTATTATATCATATACTGACAGTAGCACTTGCCAATGAGCTAACCGACCTGATAATGAAGGTTTTTCAAAGAGGAGTCTGATCGGATCTAGCTTCATTATCAACCCAGTGGTTTTGCACTGTCTTAATCTCTGAGCTGCCCACGCCAATGCACAACACACTTTTTTTATCTGAGAATACTTGGCCTCATACTCTGTGAACTTCTTGCTGACATAGTAGATCGCTTGCTCTTTCTTGCCGGTTTCATCATGTTGCCCCAAAACACAGCCCATGGAGTGTTCCAACACTGTCAGATACAAGATTAGAGGTCGATCAGGCACAGGAGGTACTAGCACTGATGGGCTTGACAAATACTCCTTGACCTTATCAAAGGCTTTCTGACAGTCTTCATTCCATTCTCCCATATTGTTCTTCTTCAAGAGCTTGAAAATCGGGTCACATTTTGCAGTTAGCTGGGAAATGAAGCGGGAGATATAGTTCAATCTCCCAAAGAAACCTCTTACTTCCTTTTGAGTTATCGGAGGTGGCAAATTCTGAATGGCTTTGATTTTATCTGGGTCTACCTCGATGCCTCTTTGACTGACAATAAAACCCAGTAGCTTCCCTAAAGTGACGCCGAAAGTACACTTGGCAGGGTTTAATCTCAACCAATACTTGCGCAGTCTTTCAAACAGCTTCCTCTGACCAGTCATGTGCTCCTTTAGATTTCGGCCCTTGGTGATCAACATATACTTGCATCATAAGAGTTACCATAGTTCTCTGATAAGTTGCCTAGGCATTCTTGAGGCCGAAGACATCACATTATAATGAACGTGCCCCACACGATGGTGAAAGCAAGCTTTTCCTCATCTTCTAGAGCCATCCCAATTTGACTATAACCTTGCTGACATCTCGGTAGTGCACACATATCTGCATCCTGCCATTTTTCTTTGGGACTAGCACTACGTTCACTACCCATTCAAGATAAATGACCATCCCAAGCCTCATTCTTCTCAATTTCTGCTGCACTGGTTTTGAAACCGGGCTTGATTGGCATTCTATGTACCATAGTCTTAGTATCCAGACCCGGTATATCTTGATAGGACTAAGCAAAGGCATTGGCATATTTTTTTGAGCAGTGACATCAATTCCTCTTTCTGTTTCAATGTCAAGGAAGTGCCGATTTTGACCTCTTTCTTTTCCTTCTCATCCCTAAATTGATCAATTCAGCAGTTTCTTCATGAGGTAAGATCTGTTTGTCTTCTCTTTCAATCAATCTTATAAGATCAAGGGGAAGAGAGTAATCATCATCATCATTATTGTTAAAGTCATCCGCATTAATGAACCGGTCGAAGTCAGGCTCGAGAGGACCCTCTTTGCTATCTTTGCATTCATCACTTGAGGTTCTTTAAGTCAAGGGACAATAAAGGAATATATATAATATATATACATATATGTGTTTGATCCATGAATAAAATAAAATGATAAAACGAATAATAAGGGTAAATAGAAGAAAGCACGGAGAATTATGATATGAAATATGTACATGACAGAGAGTTTAAGAATATATATGATAGAGAGTTTAAGAATGCATAATATCAAAATTATGAATGATAAAGCAAATATGAAAGTAAAACCCATAACTCATGAAGATCAACCACCAACACTCTTGGGCAGGAATGTAGGATAAAAAGTGCTCAAAGTTGCCAAAGCTTATCACATGTCAAAATCTACTATCATGATCGGTGCCTCAAAAACTTCCCAGTTATTTAAATTGGTCCCTGGTGTTAACTGCCGGACCCATGTTTCACAGTTGCTTGATTCCTCATATTCCAACACAGCTAATTCAGCATTAATAGCATCTACTCCATTCCTGCCATGATTAGGAAACGAATTTGCCCCTATGTTTGACTGCACATCGGTATCAAAAGTCAAACGACCTTCCTTGATAATCTTTTGTACCACTTCTTTCAATCTCATGCAGTTTTCAATGCTATGCCCCTTAGCTTTTGAATGATAGGCGCATGTTGCATTTTCATCAAACCATTTAGGATATGGAGGCTGTAAAAGGGTCGAATACTGAACCGGTTCAATCATCTTACTATTCAATAGCTTGGTGTATAGCTCTGTGTAAGTCATGGGGATGGGAGTAAATCGTTTCCTTTTCTTTGGTGGTTTTGGATTCCGGTTTTGGGTGTTCGGTCTTGGAGCAGTGAAAATGGTGTTGGACACTGGGTATTGGTAAGCATTTTGAGGTTGTGTATAGTTGGGAAGAGGATATTGGTAAATGTTCTGAGGTGGTATGAAATTGACGGGATGGTATTGGCATGGTTGGCATTGGGGTTGTGGGTATTGTTGGTATCCTCCACATCTTATAGTGTTCACTCCGTCTTCCTCCTTTTTGGAACTCTCTTTGGTTGCATTGGGTTCCCCATCATCTAACTTACCGGTCTTGAGTGCATTCTCCACCATTTCTCCAATTAAGACCAAGTCAGTGAAACTCATGGTGGCACCAGCTAGCATATGGCTATAATATGGAGCCTTCAAGGTGTTAATGAATAGCCATGTCATCTCTTTCTCAGTCAAAGGAGGGTGAATCTGAGTTGCCACGTCCCTCCATCTTTGGGCGTATTCAGTGAATGACTCGGAAGACTTTGTCTCCATGTTTTGCAAAGTTAGTCTATCAGGCACTAAATCCGTCATATGCTTGTATTGATCGATGAAATGCCGAGCCAGATCATTCCAAGAATGAACAACCCGCCTATCCAACTTGTTATACCATCGTATTGCTGACCCGGTAAGGCTATCTTGAAAACAGTGAATCAATAGTTTATCATCTAGAGAATAAGTGGCCATCTTTCGGCAGTACATGGTAATATGGTCCTTAGGGCATGTAGTCCCTTTGTACTTTTCAAACTCGAGTGCTTTGAACTTCCTTGGGATCACCAATCCATCAACTAAACTCAACTCATATGCATCAGTGGTGCCATAAGCATGAGTGTCCTCCATGGCTTTAAGTCGCTCCTCTATTTGATTCAACACGTTTTGGCTTTCAGCTTCGCCCATCTCTCTCTCAAACTGCTCGTTAGGCACAATCACGGGGTCGGCTGGGGCAAATCCAGGGACAGGAGGTGCCATGGTGTATGTGGGAGGAGTAATTTGTGGGGTTGGCATTGGAAGTCCTCTGCTTGTATTGAACATTGGAGGTATAAAAGGGTATATGCCAGGCGGAGGCGGTAGTGGAAAGGTGAATGTGTTTGTGGTTGATTGCGGAAATTGTGTTTGATTTTCTTGTGGGGGTATACTGAGGGTAAGAGGCGAGAGAGAGGCATTCGTGGGCTGAGCTGTGGGGAGTATATGTGGGAGTGCATTCTGGGGAGATTGCCCATTGGAATTGTTGCCCGAGCTGGCCATGTTTTGTTGCCTCATAGTAGTCACCATTTCTGCCATCTGATCCAATTTCTTCTGCAATTCTTCATTTGCCTTCCTCAACTGGTCAATCTCAGTAGTTTGCTCTTCCATTACGATTTTGGACTGTAATCTAGTATCAGGAGGTGCTATCTTGAAACCCTTTGATGTAATCACAAGGATGAATCAGGTTCCCTTATTATGAATGGAATGTATGTATGAACATGCTTGATGAAAATGCGACCATGGGATGCAAAAATAAGGGGAAGAAATGACAAAAAGGAAACGTCTTAGCTCACCATTAAAATAAATTATATACATGGATGCACATATACAAGTACAGTATGAAGTAGAATAAAAGGAAGCATGTCAATGATTAGATGTAGATGCAAAAATGAATGGTTTACAACAATTTAACTATAAAGGATAACTGGTCATTTCTTCAGAACGAGGCCAAAAGACCAAATATCCGTTGACCCGAAGATTGACCTTATTCATCAGCCATGACTAATTTCCCTTTACAGTTATCTTGTTACAAATGATTCTACAATGAAATGCATGTCATGTGATGATGGCAATAAAACGCAATGATCATGGATATTTAAGGAAACAAGGAGATTATAAGACAAAGTATAAATATGTACTGATAAAGTGAGAAAGAAAACAGATATAGACATATCATTGTGAAAGAAAACAGACAAAGTGAGGAAGAGAACAAATAGCATGCCAATATGGAGTAAGCATATATATACAAATAAAGTGAAATAAAACAAATAGATTCTGAAATGAATACAAACAACATATCATCATGGAATAAGTATTTGCACAAAAAGGCGAAAGAAAACAGACAGTTTATACAAACAACGTGCTATTGTGAAATAAGCATATGTACAGAAAAATAGACAGTTTATACAAATAGCATGTCATCACGAAATAATCAGAAATCAGACAAAAGCATGCCACCATGAAATAAGCAGATAAAACGAAAGGGATTGATAAAGGTAAGAAGCCGTCCCCTTTTGTGTCCTAAGAAAACAAGTTTTCTCTGACGGGTTTGGCTCTATCTAGGTTAGATTTTGGGTTCTTCTACATGCTGGGTTTAAAGCTCTAGACCAAGGTACCCATCGGACAAGATGGGGTGGAGGCAACCCCGTCGCCCCCTCCTAAATAAAGGTGAAGTTCGGACTCCCGAACTTTTATGTTATGGATTGTGTCATATGTGAGGGAGGGACTTATACCTTTACCAATTGCCTTTCGGTGAAGCAGTGAACATTCGGAGAAGCAGAAGCAGGAAGCAGAAAAAATTTCACTATCACATGTCAACACACGATCAGTCCAATTCAAAATATAGGATAAATAATTAATATGATGAGATAAGCACACATTGTAAACAAGATAGGCATTCATGGCATATACAAGGAATTGAAACATGAAAAGTATACACAAGTGACTAAAAGGGCAAAATGGTAAATACAACAAGCATACTAGCAAATCAAGACATACAAAGGAAATTGGGACATGCAAAATATATACAAGTAATTAAGACATAGGACATGCTAGAGGATATAGGCTAAGAATTAAATCATGCAAAATATAGACGAGTAATTAAACATACAAGGCATACCAGAAAATCAAAACATAAAAACATACATATAAATTGAATGTGATATGAATGCAAGATGCAATTTTAATAAACCTATTTTTTTGAAAAAATCTTCCCTTTTTTTTTCTCTCTTCTTTTCTTTTTTGAAAAATTTTGAAACGATTATTGGAAAAAATTTTAATGCAAATGAATGATGCAATGCATGAAATGAAACTTAAAACATTTTATTATTAAACCCAAGTAAAATAGGACTTAAGAAGTGGCTTGACTCTAAAAACTTATCCCCAGTGGAGTTGCCAAGCTGTCGAGACGTTTTACCGCTCCGACGATAATTGAAATGGCGTGAAAAATGTTCGGGACTAAACAGTCAAAAAAACAAATGGAGTCGCCACTAACCTTTTATTTTTAATAGGTGTGGTTAGTCACCTACTTATTTAACCCAACGTAAATCTAGAAAGATTACGTCAAGTTAAGGAAAGAAACTGGTCTACAAAAAAGATTTTAGGTTCGGGAGTCGGTTACGCTTGGGGAAGGATTAGCACCCCCAAGACGCCCGGAAATCGGTACCACAAAAGTCTTAAAATTATTTTACTTGGAAAATGATAATAAAATGTGCTTAAAATTATAAAAAAAATAATTTTAAATGTCGGAATAAATATTCCTTTTAATGTACGATAAACATCCCATTATAAAAGCTAAATTCGAAATTTAAAGACTTAATGTCGAAATGAACATTCCTTTTGATGTGAAAATCCATAGCCCAATTTTGAATTTGAAGAAATTTCCTACTTAGAATGGAGATTCAATTTCTAAATAGGAATAAATATTCTTCAAAAATCAAAGTCAAAAAAAAAATGAGGATAAATATCCTTTTGAAAAACAAGGGTTTAATTTTAATTTTAGAATGTCTCAATTATGAGAATATTAATTGAAACATTCTAGAAAACATTTTACAAAGAGGCTGGGATAAACATCCTCAAATTCATGTTTTGAAAATCACGTTAAGAGACTTTAATTATGATTTCTCAAATTAAAATCTCTTAGAAAGATTTAATTTTAAAACAATGTCGGAATAAATATTCCTTTTAATTTGATGAAGGGAATAGTTTGACAAAAATTTAGCTTGATAGGAAAATATTTTGAAAAATTAAAAAAAAAGGATAAAAGAAAATAAATATTCCCTTTTATTGAAAAAGAAATAAAAAGGAATAAAAATAAGAAAAAAGATTTTGAAAATGATTTTTTCATAAAATTTGGATTAATTTGAGAGGCCTTAATTATAGTTGGAAAATTAAGATCTCTACAAAAACCTTTAAAACATGTTTTGAAATTAATGTTGGAATGAACATTCCTTTTAATTTAATTGGGCCTCTTAAACAAGAGATTTTCTTAAAATAAAATGAAAATAAAACATAAAAGTAAAAATAAAATAGGTTTTGGAATAAACATTCCTTTTATAAAAGAAAGTAATAATAAAATTTTTGAGTTCATTTGCCAATTTTAAGAAATTAAAGAAATCATAAACATGATGTATGCTTTTTATGAAAATTTGAATGAAAATATATTTTATATTTTGAAGGGATGAGAAATTCCCTCGGGCCCGATCGGACTCCCGACTAGACACTGAGAAAACTTCTCATCAAAGAAAACCTTTAGAAACCTCGGATTCCCGAGACACCCTCCGGTTACCCCATGCACATGAATTTTTGAAAAAAACGATGCTCTAATTATTAAATGCATGATAAGATTGGATAAGGATCACAAAATATAGATATAAATAAGTATAGACAATAACAAGGATATGTAACAATAAATAAGCATATGAACAAAAATTATACACGATCATAAATAATAATGGATGCATAGACATAGGTATAGATATTTACATATGTAAGGTATAAATGGCATGGATGAACATAGCAATATTTACAAGAATGACGTGTGTGAATTATAATTATATAGCATGCTAATTACATATCACTAACGTAAATAAACTAAGATCTATCATGAATATTTACAAATAAAGAGAAATTAAAGATGAAATTAATTAACATGAATATTAACTTAAGAAGCGTCATCTTAATTAAATTGAATAAATTACAAATTTCCTAAACAAAATTATGAACACAGCATGCTTTACAAACAATTTTGAATACAAGCAAAAAGTGGCTTAACTTATGAATATTTAATTGGCTTATTTTGACTAAACACGTATATGTACAAATAAGTGGGACAAGAAAAATAATACCATTACAAATTGATTAAGCTTAAATCAAGTGGCCATGAGCAAACATGCTTAAGCCTGATGTAATAAATACTCAAATAAATAAAGCATACGAAACATGAGTCATTCATATCTAATGAACCTAATTTATAAATTATCCGAATGAACAGCAACAAGAACGCATGAGTATAAATCAAACATCACGAACAATATTCAGGGAATTTAATAATCATGGACATAATCATTGTGCACACATAATGGACCGAACAAATATACAAACGAGGAAAGTAGAAGAATCCTAGTAGACATAGATTAACACATAAATAAGCAAGAAACTAAAGCCAAGATTAAAGATAACAATCAGATTTTGGGCTGAAGATATATTACCAAAAAAAAATGGAATCTTTGTGCTGATAAGCCCGTCTATAAGAAAGTGGGCTGTGAGATGAGATGTTCTAAGACCATTGGATGATTATCCAGGAAGCAAACGGGCTAAACATATTTTCCTTTTGATTGGAAAGCTGTGAGGTGCATCGGGACTTTGAAAAATTGCTGGTAGTGATTAAAGGTCAAAGCTTGCTGACATTTCCTCACTCTTCCACTCCAAAAAAAAACTTCTACTTTCCGAGCCAATACAGCCAACCGCCTAACAGGGCTTTGCTAATGATCACACGTCTTTCCTGATGATCTAGATGTTCTCTTTTCTATATCCTTCCTTCTCCTCTCGTCTTGAATCGAAAGGGAATAGCCGACTACCTCCAAGGAACTGCAAACTTTGGCCTTCAATCTAAGGTATCGCACTGTTTGATCCTTCAAAATAAAGTATATCACTTCCCTATTTGTGAGCCTGTCCTTCACCGTTTAGATTTCTAAATAGAATCTTAGATCAAAAGTTCCTAATTTTTTTTTTGAGGTGAAGAACCCTAACCCTCATTCTATTTTATTTTTTTTCTAAAAATTACTTCTTTCTTTGCGACCCTTTTTCCTGTTCTTTGTGAGGCTGTGTTTTCTTTTTTTTTTTTAGTGGCGGAAGCTAACTCCCCTCTCCCTGATAGCAACAGAAAAAATAACTTCAATAAAAATAAAATGACTCCCCCTTCTTTGAAAAACACCTCTTTACCTGACTGCTTTTCTTTGTTCTATTTTTCAGGTCCTTTTAAATTAAAATTCTCTAGGTTCCCATTGAAGGTGGAAAATGCCCATTGTTCATCTGATGGCTTTCAATTTTGCCCATGCTTCATTATTTGTGATTTGTTGGATTCCCACGTCTCTCACTGTCCATTGATTGATTTTGTGCTTGTCTTTTTTGCAGGGGTAGTCCGGTTGTGGTGGGATGGCTGAGCTGTTTGAATGTGCTGGCAAAGGAATGCAGGACATGGGCAAGGAGAGAGAGAGGACGTGGGGGAAGAGAGGAATGGGTCTCTCTTTTGCATTCTGTGCATTGTTATTTTCAATAAAGATGGGCCAAAGTGATCTTTTAACACGATAGCAACAATCGAATCTGCTGGTATAAAGAGTGGGAGGTAGACATTAGGTGTATATATACATATATATATACATATAAATACGCATATATATATACACATATAAATAAATATATATATATTTTGTGTGATAACCGTGTTGACTCGGTTGGTTTTTGCATGGGAGCTGATTCAACTCAGCCTTGGCTTCCCAGTTTTGGTCAAAAAATGCCTGTAATGTAATAAAATTAAAATTAATTAAGATGAAATAATAAAAGACTAAACTTTAAAGGATAAGTAAAATAAAATATGAAAACGACAAATTAATTAATTAATTAATTAAAATTAATTAACTAATTGATTAAGATTAAAATAAGTGTCTACACAATTCTCTTGATTTTTCCTCTAATTCTCTTATTGAAGCAATCAATTTCCCTATTTGATTTTCCAAATTTTGAAGAGATTCCCATGTTTCCCTTCGAAATTGCATATTATCTCAAACAAGAGTGTAGAACATATCTTCAACAGATGGATTATATTGGGTGGTTTGGGGTGGTTTGGGGTGGTGGTTGCATGCCTTGATGATAAGGAATTTGGGTGAATTCTTGATTTCCTTCATAGCAATAAGATGGATGATCTTCCCAACCTACATGATAAGAGTCAAAATATGAGTTAAAAGAACACTGATAGAAAGAATATCCACTCATAGCATCAAATTGCCCTATAAAAGAATAGAAAATTTAAGTTTAGGGAGCCAAAAAATCAAAAATTGCTCAAAAACCCTAGGAAACAATCGAATTTGGGGCTAAGAGGGTGGGGCCAGTAGCAAAGCTATCGGTTTTGATCAGCACCTCGAATTCCTTCAAAAAAGTTGTGCCGCACTCCTTGTTCCACTGAAATTCGAAATTTGCACCAAAAATCAGCAACAAGCTAGAAAATAAAATGTTAGTATCTTTAACCAATCCCCGGCAACGGCGCCAAAATTTGATGTGTCGTTAATCACCAAAGTATAATAAACCTTACTAAAACTATAATATAGTGGTAGCAAGGGTTGAACCCACAGGGATTGGATAAAAAAATCTAACAAATTCTAATCTAGCTAAGCAAGTAAACAAATAAAGTAATAAGATAGGAAAATCAAAGTAAAAACTAAATTAAACTAAATAATGAAAGAAAAGATAAATAATATGTAAAACTTCAGTTTAAAACAATCTTCACCCTTGGATTAGAGAAATCGATCATAGGCATCTAATAATTACCTTATTTTTTGCATGCAATTAGCGTAGGTTAAAGTACTCAAGTTTCCTATTAACCCTATCTTTCCTTAGTCCTAGTGTAATTAGTACTCGAGTTTCCTAAAAAGACCCTTTTCATCAACTCAATCCAATATCCCAGCAATATGAATTTAAAGATGATAAAAGCATGAAAACACTAGAGAGATCTTAGCCAATATGAACAACAAAATTACACTCGCGCACTTTGTTTAATCCATGTCTAAATTCCCCATAGATAAGTAACTAAGATGTATGAGACCTTAATTCTATCAAATTTGCCACTTGTGATTAAAGTTGCTTACAATTCCAGATAAATAACCCTAGATCTAGCAATTAATTAACATGCTCAATTAACTAGTAGGCCGCCTTTCTAGAGAACATGCAATCATAAATCACTAAGCATAGAAGAATTTAGAATGCATGAAAGATAAAGACATTAAGCACAAAATAGCCTCACAATCTTCTTCTCCAAGAATTCAGAAATGCATTAAACTGAAAAATAAAACTAAAATAACATGAAGAAAAAGAAAGAGTAAAAAAAAAATTATTAAGATAAAGGTCTCCTAAAGAAAGAGAAGACTGGTCTCTAAAAGAAAAATTGGGACCTCTTACAAGTGGTGGCTAAGGCTCTTTATATAGAGGAGTCAAAAACCCTAAACTTAACTTGCAAGAAAAGAAAACCTAATTCTAGAAAAATACTAACTAGGTTAAAGTGTTTACAAAGGAATTAACTAAGTATAAGAGATAATTTTAATGGACTTGGATAATTGGGCTTCAATCTTGTGGAGAATAAGGCTTAAATAAAGCTTTTGTCAGGAGCTAGAAATCCTTCTTCAAGTAGGAGAAAAGATAGCACAATCCACATGCCATGCACATGCTTCATTAAAGGGTTTTCCTACTCCAATTAGGGCTTCTATTCAAGGGCTGATCCACATCTTTCTAGGGCATAGGCCACGCTTAAATATCTTCAATAACAAGTCTAGAATCATGGCCAAGCAAGCCAAGACGTGCTCAAGTCCATCTCTAACCCAAAATTGCTCCAAATCCCAAAATAGCAATTAATCTCGGATTTCCACAGGGATTTTGGACCTCTCTGTATTTTGACCTTTTGACTGCCCAAAAGAACTCGAACTCAGAAAAGGAATTCAAGGATGTCAGAATGGGCCATCTTTACAAACTATCTGCACAGGAAAAATCTCAAATTTCGAAATTTAAACACCTTTTATTCCAAAGCTTCCTTTTAGCTTCCTAAGACATAAAATCACTCAAAATAACTTAGTTAGAGATAATAAACACTTAAATCATCAAAAGATAAGCAACAAAATATAAGAGAAATAAGTACCTATCATTTACCTAAAAAGGCTTAAAAATAAGCCAGAATGCCTAATGCTCCGTTTTACCCATAAACGCACAAAACCATGATCTTAGTGAAAATGCGAATTTTGATCCTTTTTTTTTTGTGCAACCACTACATCAAAGTCACGTATCGTAGCAAAAAAAGCACATTCAAAAAAGGTTTTGTGCAAAAGGCTTAGAATTAAGCCAGAAGGCCCAATGATATGTGCACAAATGCCCAAAATCACGATCTTAGGGGAAACGCAAGTTTCAATCCATTTTCTTGTGTAACGATTGCATCAAAGTTGAGTATCGTAGCGAGTAGAGCATGTTTAAAAAAGGTTTAGAAATAAGCTCGGAAGGCCAAATGCTCCGTTTGGTGCATAAACGAGCGAAACTATGAACCTAGGGGAAATGAATAATTCGATACATCTTGTTGCACAACCACCACAAGAAAATCAAGTATCATAGCAGGTGGAGCACATTCACAAAAGGGCTAGAAATAAGCTCGAAAAGGCCGAATGAGCCATTTTGTGCACAAACGTGTAAAATCATAATCTTAAGGGAAACTCAAGTTTTGATCCCTTTATTTGCGTAACAACCGCATCAAAGTTGAGCATCATATTGAATAGACAACATTCAAAAAAGGTTTTGCACAAAAAGACTAAGAAGTAAGCCTAGAAGGCTTAATGTTCCATTTTACGCATAAAACCGTGAAACTGAGATTTTAGGGAAAACCCCAATTTTGATCCTTTTTTTCTTGCGCAACACTGGATCAAATTCGTGTATATAGTGAGTAGAGCACGTTCAAAAAAGGTTTTGTGCAAAAAACATAGAATTAAGCCTTAAAGGCCAAATGATTCATTTTATGCACAAACACACAAAATCATAATTTTAAGGGAAATGCAAGCTTCGATCCATTTTTTTTCGCATAATAACGCATCAGTGCTAAGTATCGTGACGAGTAGAGCATGTTTAAAAAGGGTTTTATACCAAAAAGGCTTAGAAATAAGCCTGGACGGCCCTATGCTTCGTTTTGTGCACAAATGTGCAAGACTACAATCCCAGGGTTGACAAACATTTCGATTCATTTTTGTGCAACCACAGATGCAAAGTCATGTATTATAGTGGGTAGAGCACATTCAACAAAGGTTTCGAACATAAAAGCTTAGAAATAATCCTGGAACTCCCAATGCTCCATTTTACGTATAAACATGCAAAAATTTGATCTTAGGGGAAACGTAGTGTTTGATCCTTTTTCTTGCGCAACCACAGCATCAAAGTCATGTATCAGAGTGAGTAGAGCATATGTAAAAAGGGTTTTGCACAGAATGGCTTAAAAATAACCCTGGAAGGCCGAATGCTCCATTTTACACACAAACGTGAAAAATCATGATCTTAGGGAAAAAGCACGTTTCAATCCTTTTTTCTACGTAACCACCTCTTCGAACATGTATCATAGTGAGTAATTCATGTTCAAAAAAGGTGTTGCGTAAAAAGGCATAAAAATAAACCTGGGAGGTCGAAGTTCCATTTTGCGCATAAATGTGCAAAACTGTAATCTTATGGGAAATGCGAGTTATGATCCATTTGTTTGCACAACCACCATTCAAAATTGTGTATGGCAGCGAGTAAAGCACGTTCAAAAAACTTTTGCATAAAAAGGGTTAGAAATGAGCCCGAAAGGCCCAATGATTTGTTTTATGCATAAACGCGTGAAACTGTGATCTTAGGGAAAACACACGTTTCGATCTATTTTTTATGCAACCACTACATCAGAGCTGTGTATCGTAGCGAGTAAAACACTTTATTTAAATGGAGTTAAAAATATGCCTGGAAGGCACAATGCTACATTTTATGCTCAAACGCCTAAAACTGCGAACTTAGGGGAAACACAAGTTTTGATCCATTTTTTGGCACAATCATTGCATCAAAGTTGTCTATCGTAGTGAGTAGAGGACTTCAAAAATGGTGTTACAGAAAAAGGCACAAAATTACACTTACTTTATATGCTTATTTCCAATTATTATTATGCCTATCCTACTTTCCTTCCACTCATATAAGCATGATTTTGTATTTGTAAGTTCTAAGAGAACTTTGAGTGCAGAAATGAGCATTTGAAAATGAAAAGAGTCAAATTAGAAGCAAAGGAAAGAAAAAAGATTGAAAAGTCAAAGTGAAGATGTTGGTAGATTGAAGAGACTTGAAATATGACTGATTTTCACCACCTTAAAGCCTTATTTACATTTTTGATCTCATCAATGTTGTAGAGGATATCTTGAGCTTTTTGGAATGCCCAAGAATGCCCCAATCGGAGTTTATTTAGCCATCCAAATGTTCATTCTACAGAGATGCATAGCAGCAGACGAGACAACCACTGGCTTGGATCCAAGGGAGTTTAGCCCAGCACTGAGGCTCATATCAAATGCATATAAAAAAAGCTAAGAACCATGCCTGGCACCAAGCTATATTGGAAGGGTGCCAAGAGAACTCACTTTTATGTTTTGGCATGAAATTTGACTCAAGAACGAAGATAGTTAAAGGCATCAACTTGGCTTGGTGCCAAGAATGCATAAGCTAGCGCCAAGGGAAGTCTTCCTCACTAAAGAAGAAAGACACGATGAGCCAAGAAAGCCAAAGGAGTTGCCCTAATGCCAAGGCAAAAGAGGTTGGCACCAGGCCGAGTTCCTTTAACTTGACAAGCCGACTCACTACAACTCAATGGGAAATACCTTCAATGCCCTCATTACTTTATTACTAGGACCTAGAGTTTTAAGGGTAAATATGTAATTAGGCTATTTAAATACTTATCTTTACTGGAAGTACGGAGAGATTTTGCATCGCAAAGAATTCTAGAAATAAAAAAGACTTAGACAGAAAAGCAAAGAAATTCTTTCCATTTTGTAAAGATTCAATCTCTTTTCCTTTAACCAATTTATTTTACTTCTCTTTAGTTCTTGTTTGTTTATTTATTGTTCTTGGTTTACCATTTAGTTAATAAGTGGGTAAACCTATAATCTATCTAATCACCCATTAAGTTAAGGGATTACTTTGCTAGTGAAGTCTCTATTCCTATGTTGGATTGTTTAAATTGGGTGTTTCAATATCTCTGTTATTAATTATTTATGATTGTTTAGGCTAAAATATATGAATGCATACGTATATTTGATCCTGAAAGATCCATGGTTGTTATTAGAGAGGGTGAATCTTTAGTAGTTAGCTCTAATTATTTGTAACAAAAGGAAGAATTATTGGTGTAGCTAGTAGTTTTCCTTAGGATATTGGGTTATTGATGGCCGGGTATGCTCGAAGCTATTATGAGTTAATTGTGTACTGACTGATTGATTATGCTTTATGCTTTATGCTTTATCAAACCTGTAAGCCTATATCGTGAACATTTGTTGGTTCAGGCATGATAAAAGGGTGTTTTTTGGGAATCTTTAGTACTAATCTACACTGTTTACTCATCACATAGGGTTAGGGAATCTTCAATACCTCTATCTATAATATACCATTCAATTGACCAATCTTATATCTTATAGACCGATGACCTAGCTGTAGACACTTATTTTTTAACTTTAGTTGATTAATTAATTGATTAATTAATTAACTAAATTGGCTATTCTCAAATTTTATTACACTTAACTTTTCTAAGTTTAATTTATTTCTGTCCATTTGTTTATGTTATTATTCTTGTTATTATTATTACCATTATTTCCTTTTTATCTTATTTTAACTTAATTTTATTACCTTGCAGGTAATTTTGGACCGAGACAAGAATGTCAGGCAAGCCAAAGGCTAAACGAGTCAATTCGGTTATGGTGCAAAAAATATATATATTTATGAATATATTTACATATATATATGTATAAATGTGTACATGTATATATATGTGTATATGTATATATTTATACATGTTCATATACGTATTTATATATTCATATATATACATATATATATATGCATCAAAGGCCAAACCCAAAAAAAAAAAAGAGGGGACCACCACCATGCAAAATAAAAGAAAAAGCCATGTTCCCACACGAGCCACGCAACCTTTCCCATGCAAGACACTGCCATGCACGCTCTCTCGGTCTTCCAAAACCGACCCAACCTCATCCCTCGCAGCACAGCTCTGAAGTTTTGTCCCAACAAAAACAAAACCAAGAAGATGAAGTAGAAGCATTGGATGACAAGTCAGCTACTGTTGATACCGGTGATCAAGTGAAAGATAGTTCAGAAGTAAAAGGTGCCGCAGCTGATCTTAATGCAGTGGATAAGGGTGAACGAGAAAGTGAGACTTCAACTGCTGTGGAGACAGAAGACAACAGTTATGGATGAGTAAAAGATTCATCAGATGCACAGGATATAAAGTTTAATGGTGAGATTCATGAACTGAAAGGTCCGTTGCCCGAGCTGAGTTCATCTCTGGAAGGGACAGTTGCACCTGAAAATGGAAATTTAT
The DNA here is from genome assembly GCA_030664755.1 of Microcos paniculata. Lineage (NCBI taxonomy): Eukaryota > Viridiplantae > Streptophyta > Magnoliopsida > Malvales > Malvaceae > Microcos > Microcos paniculata. The sequence goes on from CP131464.1 coordinate 10,403,164, forward strand.
CTCCTTCAGAAAAGTTTACAGATGAGAGGAGTAAGAAGATTGAGGCTGGTAAAAGTGATTTGAGAACCGAGGTTCATGATGGTTTTCAATTTGAGCTCCCTGAGGAAAGGGTGGATAAAGTTCAAGATATTCATTCTGTGATAGAAGAATTTGAAAAGAAAGAGGCGAAAGAACAGGTAGATAAGCAAAGCACCAAAGTGACTCTAGAGCATGAGGTGCAACTTGCTCCACGATCTTCTTTGTCTGCAAAAGTTGAAGAGTCCAAACAGAAAGCAAATACTGATCAGGAGCTAAAGCAAAACACCACCGTAATTAGAGAACGTGAAACTTTACCCGCTCCAGTGCCTTCATCATCTGTAAAATCTACAACTTCAGCGGCCCCTTCTCCTCGTCCTGCAGGCCTTGGGCTAGCTGCTCCACTGTCGGAGCCTGCTCCTAGGGTGGTGCAACAGTCACGTGTAAATAGCAATGTCTCTCAAGCACAGTCACAGCAGATTGAAGACCCGGCTAATGGGGAGGTTGAGGAGAGTGACGAGACTCGTGAAAAGCTTCAGTTGATCAGAGTTAAGTTTTGTGGCTTGCACATAGGCTTGGGCAGACTCCCCATAATGTTGTTGTGGCACAAGTTTTGTACAGACTAGGATTAGCTGAGCAGCTTCAGGGGAGAAATGGAGGCCGTGTTGGTGCCTTTAGCTTCGACCGTGCAAGTGCCATGGCAGAGCAGCTTGAGGCAGCTGGGAATGAACCCCTTGATTTCTCTTGTACAATAATGGTCCTTGGGAAGACAGGAGTTGGTAAAAGTGCTACCATTAATTCAATATTTGATGAAGTTAAGTAGTAACTAAAACCTTTGCTAATTAGGAGTTATAACTTTTTGATAGATTAATTTGCAAATTAGAAGATGTGAAGTTGTTCATGAAGTAAATATAAGCATAATTTAAATTGGAAAAGAGCTTTAAGATTTCTTGCTTCTAGATTTTTTTAAGCAACTTGTAGTAATTCTCTTAAGCCAAATATGTTTGAGTAGAATAAGGATTCTTCAACCTTGTGGGAGATTTGAGCCTTAAGATTGCACTACAATCTCTTTTATTCTTGAGAGTAAATTTTATCTTGCATGACTATATTCCTCTAGAACTTGCTTTATACCTTGTTGAAGTTACATATAATGCATGCATGTTTGAGAAGATGGTCAAGATTAGGGCTAAACTTGAGCCAAATCGACCAACCTTTGCGAAAAAACCAATGTAGAGAACCCCTTGAGCCTAAAAGATGTTAGCTTATTTTTGTTGATGTACCTAAATTTCCTAAAAAGAACCTCAAGCCTCAAAAGAAAAAACAAATTCTCTCACCTTGTTTCTTCAGCTTAGTGAGATTAGTGACTTATATGATTTTTATGTTCTGGACAAAAGAGTAACAAGTCTAAGTGTGGGGGGAAATTTTTCGCTTCAAGAATTAGTCAATTAAGGAAAAGTTTTAGAAATGAGATGTTCAAAATACATTAACTTTCAAAAATGTGCCCAAAAGAATCCTAATGCATAAAGAATGGCACAACAGAAGCAATCAACATCTCTCCAGTTCATTGTAAAGAGGAATGAAAGGAAAAAGTTGGAATGAGTAGATCAAAAGAGTCAGGCTATTAAAAATTTGAATGCCATTTTTATTTTCTTCTCGATAGCTTAATATTTCACTAAGTTTTGAAGAGACTTTTAATTGAACTCCCTTACCCTTTTCTTCATAGCTTACTCAACCTAGACCTCACTACAACCCCATTTCATCTTTTTCATTTTTTCATCCATGATATGCATACTGGAGTAGTGGAGATGAGGTAGACTAGCAAGCTTATGGTAGGTCTATTTTCATGCAAAGATTGAGCGCACCATGAAACACACTTGAGTGAATGAGGGATTTCCAGTGATGAATTATTCCATTCAAACATGTTTGATTGAAGGAAAATTGCTTCCATCATTGCTTAATTATCTTGATTCTTGAATCGTATGCTCTCTTCTACTTTACAATATGTTTCTATATACCGCATGAATTTCCTCTGAAATCTAATTTGAGAGTTATCTAGTTTAAACTTTTTATGGTATCCTCTTTTAAGGGTTATTTTGTTCTTTACCTCTTGCTCTAGGCTTACTCGAGGGCGAGTAAGATTCAAGTGTGGGGGAATTTGTTAAACCCCTTTTTATTGCTTAAATTAGGATTTAAGATCACTCATCTTTCTCCTACTTTTATACTAGGTGGCCTAAGTTAGCTCAATTTTGCTTTGTAGGTGTATTTAAAAGGGAAAATGAAGTTTGAACTAAAAAAGGGACAAATTCCATGATTAAGTGAACAAACATGTAGAGCCGTCGATGGGTAACAATGTAGATGTCGACGGCTGCTCGAGAAATGAACAACGGGATCACTTGCACCTGCATAGACGTCGACGGCCAACTCATTAGACGTCGGCGAACAAGCTACTTGATGACCATGATTCCAGAATCCAAAGCAACCGTCCACGAATTGAATTTGGACGTCCACGGCCAACATTTCCAGGGAGTTCATCATGCCAGACGTCGACGGCCAGACTCTAGACGTCAACGGGTAGAAGTTTCTGACTTCGAATACTCAAAGGTTGAGCACTTAGACGTCGACGTGCACATCTTTAGACGTCGACGGATCGATCGAGCTGGGAAAAATATGAAGAAAACAAGCATAGACGTCGACCGGCAGACACTTAGACGTCGACGGCTAACAAAGTCAAAATGTCGGCAGACCCACTTAAATGCTGTCATTCCACTATCAAACTTTTGAAATAAACATATTCCGGGTATCCAGTGGAGAGGAGGCAGAGTAAATCCCCAAATCTCCTCAGACTTGTCTCCCTTTTTACAATAATGGCTTCTACTTTATTTTATTTTATCCTTAGGATTCCTTATCTTATTTGAAGAGCATTATTAAAGATGAATAATGGAGGCGTGGGCTGAGAGCTGGAGAGCAGAAGGCCAGAGATAAGAGACAGCCAAGGGGAGTTGAGTAGGGAGAGTTTTTAAGTTTGCATCTTTTGCTGGGTGTGAGACTCATCATCTTGTAACTTTCGTTTAAGCAAAACTCTATAACTCCAATCTATTATAAGATTCAATCACTTTTTCTGCATTTGTGAGATTCTTGTTCTTAATGCTTTCTTGTTCATTGATTGTTTTTCTATCTCTTGAGCTTTAAAGATGATTATCACGTTTATTATCTTGTCTATTGGATTGCTGAGTTGATTAGTTGCAAATAATTGATTGAGTAGTTCACTAGCATGCTAGTCTTTGAATTCCAATGCTAGAGTTGGGTGATTTCTTAGAACTTGAGTAACAAGAGGATGTTTTTACATCCAAAGAGATTTGAAGATGCAATTGGAATAATGAATGCTGGGTTTGTTATTGATTGTTGTTAGCTTTTACCTTTCCATTGCGTATTGCTCTTCTAGGCTTGAATTTGGATTGCTAGGATTCAAGTTACTCAAAGAGGAAGGATTAAAAGTGAACCTAGATTCAAGGTTAATCAATATTAGGAAAGGTCTATGGACTTGAAGCTGGTTTCAAATCCATGAGGTTAACCAATTGATGAGAAGAATGTTTGATTAGTGAATCAATAATCAAGTGCTAGGTTAAAAGATTGATCGTATAATAGATTGGAGGCTCTGTTCTATCATGTATTGCATTATTATTGTCATTCTTGATAAATCCTCACATATTATTTCCAACACCAATATAAAACTTCTCTTTAATTTATTGTCTAGCTTGATATATGCTTAGAAAGTAGTGTGAAATAAAGTAGCCTTTCCTCGTGGGATCGATCCTTGCTTACCCTACTACATAGTAGATTAGTCAGGTAAAATTTGTTGTGATACGACAAGCAACAAATTTTTGGCGCCGTTGCCGGGGAGACTGTGCTTTATCATTTCACTTCACTTTCTTAGCATTTTAGCTTATATTTCTGTGTGTCTATCTCGTTGTTATTGCAAAGTGTTAATGAAGTTTGTTTCTTTAATATCTATTGTGTTAGTGTGGTTACTATTTAGCCATTGCTTCCCCTGATTTTGTTTGGTTTACTTTCTTGTATACTTTCTTTGCTCTCATTTTTTGTTTTATCTCTTTGTTGTAGATATTGTATGAGTTTTGATTCTTCCATAACCAGCTTGAAGGAAATCAGAAGGTTTGTTGAGCAAACTAAAAAGTCTTCTTTGCAAGCTGAGAGTTCTTCACCAATCATGGAGCCACCACGGAATGAACCACCAATTAATCCACCACCTCCAATCGTACCACCAGTACAGAACGAAATTCAGCCCACCATCCGACAATTATTGGAGCGTGAGCCAAATCTTCAACCTTTATGTATAGTTTTTCCGGAAGTCGAAGGAGCTTTTGAGTTGAAGTCCAACTTTGTACACTACCTTCCAACATTCCATGGTCTCCCTAGTGAAGATCCTCACCAGCACTTGAGGGAATTTTTGATGGTTTGTTCAACTATGAAACCGAGTAGCTTGACAGAGGAGCAAGTCCGATTACGTGCTTTTCCATTCACATTGGCGGATACTACCAAGGCTTGGTTGTATCGCTTGGAGCCTAGTTCCATAAACACTTGGGAGCAACTCAAGAAGCAATTTCTCACCAAGTACTTTCCAGCCGTCAAGATCCTTAATCTCAGGAATCAGATTAGCACCATCCGCCAGAAAAATACAGAGTCTATCTATGATTATTGGGAGAGGTTTAAACATTTGGTAGCTAGTTGTCCTCGGCACCAAATTCCTGAGCAATGCTTGTTGAATCATTTTTATAATGGCCTCTTACCTGTGAACAAAGGACTCATGGACGCTGCTGCTAGTGGGGCACTTCTTGATCAACCTACGGAACAAGCTCGTAAAATCATCACCACTATGGCATCAAGCTCTCAAAACTTTCAAGCATATGATGATGCTTCTGGTCATCAAGTGAATGAAGATAGCCGTTCTCAATTAGAGCAGCAACTTGCTTCAACAAATCATCAACTATCTAAGTTGACTTCTCTTATGATGTCTCAAATGGGTGCGTCTTCAAACTCTCGTCCTTGTGGTATATGTTCATTGCATACTCATGAGACAGATGCATGCCCTACATTACAAGAATCCAGTGTTGAGGATGTTAATTCTGTTGGATTTCCTGGACCTCCAATGAGGAATTTTGACCCATTTGCACCTACCTACAATCCCGGTTGGAGAGCTCATCCTAACCTTAGGTACGGAAACAATGTAGCCCCTCATTTTCAACCCAGACCCCAATTTCAACAAGGGCCTAGTGCTTTCCAAAACAGACCAACAGCACCCTCACAATCCAACCAATTCCAAGCTTCCTCTCATAATGCTCCACCTAATCAAGGACCCTCATCCACACCATCCTCTACATCTAAACTCGAGGATTTAGTGACTCAACTTGCATCATCTCAGTTATCTTTCCAAGAAGCTACCAAGTTGCAATTTCTACAAGTGAACACCTCATTGGAAGATCTTCAAAGACAAGTTGGGCAACTTGCCACATCTGTTAATGATCTTACATCCCAATCTTCGGGAAAGTTACCTTCTCAATCCATCATCAATCCGAAGGCTAATGTCAATGCAATACACCTGCGGAGTGGTCAAGTTCTTCCGAATCGGCAGGAGAGACGAAAACACAAAGTAAATGAGGAGGAAAACCTGGAAGGGGAGATGGAATCTTTCTCCCCTGTTCTTGAAGAGACGTCGACAGGTAAAATCATTGGACGTTGACGGGCAAGCTTGGAGCAGGATGAATTAGTTTCTGACCCTTCAGATCCGTCGACGGATGACTCACTTGCCCGTCGACGGGCAAGCAACATACCTGAAAGTGATTTACCCAGAAACTTTGATCCGTCGACGGGTGAGGAACTTGGACGTCGACGGGCACAATCCCCTGACCCTGTTCCACCTTTTCCCATTAGATCAAATGACTTTGAAGCCTCTACATCTACCCAAAACCCAAAACCAAATACAAATACTTCCCATCCTAATCCAAAGCCTAAAGGAGTGGCTCCCTTTCCCTCAAGATTAACAAAGAAACCTAAGGAAAGTATTGAACCAGATATCTTGGAAGTCTTCCGTCGAGTGCAAGTGAATATTCCTCTTCTCGATGCCATCAAACAAGTTCCTAGATATGCCAAGTTTCTCAAGGACTTGTGCACTCATAAGTGCAAGCTAAAGGGGAATGAAGTGATTACCTTGAGTGAGAATGTGTCAGCAGTTCTTCAACACAAACTTCCACCCAAGTGTAAGGATAAAGGTTCATTTTCTATTCCTATCACTATTGGAAAGACTCAAACTCCAAAGGCTATGTGTGATCTAGGAGCTGCCATCAGTCTTATGCCACATTCTCTATATCTCTCTTTGGACATGGGGCCATTGACAAGAATAGGTGTTGTTATCCAATTAGCGGATCGATCTTATGTATATCCGGAGGGTGTTCTGGAGGATGTTCTAGTGCAAGTCAATGAATTAGTCTTCTCGGCGGATATCTATGTTCTAAAGATGGGAAGTGAGGAATGTTCTTCATCCTCTTCTATTCTTCTTGGCCGACCATTTCTCCGCACTGCTAGAACCAAGATTGACTGTCATGAAGGTCATCTTTCCATGGAGTTTGATGGGAAGATCCTCTATTTTCTGCATTAACTCAGAGCATGGACTATGACAATTTAGATTTTGAGGAGGAGATCTATAATGAAGAAATCCAGTCTATCTTATCTTCTTTGGCCGCACTCCCACCTAAATCACACCTAACCAATATTTCTTACATGGATCTTCCTATCCCTTCCACTAAACTTCTCCTCTCTATCATTGAAGCACCATCTATTGAGCTTAAAACTCTTCCCACTCATCTCAAATATGCCTTCCTTGGTGAGAATGAAACACTCCCTGTAATCATTTCCAATACTCTCACTTCTAACCAAGAGCTTCAACTTCTACAAGTTCTAAATGCTAGAAAAGAAGCTATTGGATGGACGGTTGCTGACATAAAAGGTATTAGCCCATCAATTTGCATGCATAGAATTTTATTGAAGATAATTCCAAACCACTTAGGCAACCTCAACGCCGCTTGAATCCTCCCATGATGGAGGTGGTCAAAAAGGAGATATTGAAGCTTTTGCAAGTTGGTATCATCTATCCTATCTCAGATAGTGAATGGGTTAGTCCTGTGCAAGTAGTACCCAAGAAAACCGGTATTACGGTAGTGCAAAACGCAAGTGGTGATCTTGTACCTCAACGAGTGCAAAATGGTTGGAGGGTGTGCATAGATTATAGGAAACTTAATGATGCTACAAAGAAGGATCACTTTCCATTGCCTTTCATTGATCGAATGTTGGAGAAGTTAGCTGGAAGAGCTTACTATTGTTTCCTAGATGGATATTCTGGTTATTTTCAGATCATGATAGCTCCAGAGGATCAAGAAAAGACCACATTTACTTGCCCCTTTGGTACATTCTCATATAGGCGCATGCCCTTTGGTCTTTGCAATGCTCCAGCTACCTTTCAACTGTGCATGATGAGCATTTTTTCAGAGTATGTAGACAAGATTATTGAAGTCTTTATGGATGATTTCTCTGTTTATGGAGATTCTTTTGATAGTTGCCTGGCTAACCTCGCTACTATTCTTGACCGGTGCATTAAGACAAATTTGGTTCTCAATTCAGAAAAATGCCACTTTATGGTTACTCAAGGAATTGTTTTGGGCCACATAGTATCAGCTAAGGGCATTGAAGTGGATAAAGCTAAAATTGATGTCATTCAGAACTTGCCCTATCCTTCCTCAGTCAAATCAATTCGATCCTTTCTTGGCCATGCGGGATTTTACCGACGTTTCATCAAAGATTTCTCTAAGATCGCAGCCCCCATGTGCCGTCTGTTGCAACAAGATATCACCTTTCATTTTGATGAGTCATGTAAAGAGGCCTTTGACAAGTTGAAGAATGTTCTTACATCAGCACCCATCTTGCAACCTCCCAACTGGGACCTACCTTTTGAACTTATGTGCGATGCAAGTGATATAGCTGTGGGAGCAGTGCTTGGCCAGTGAGAGGGCAAAGTTCCACATGTCATTTATTATGCCTCACGCACTTTGAACGACGCTCAGAAAAATTACACCACCACTGAGAAGGAGCTTCTTGCTATTGTCTTTGCTCTAGACAAATTCCGTTCTTATTTGCTTGGCACCAAGGTGATTGTGTTCTCTGATCATGTAGCCCTTAAGTACCTCCTTGCAAAGAAGGAAGCTAAGCCTAGATTGATTCGTTGGATCCTTCTTCTACAAGAATTTAACCTTGAAATTAAGGACAAAAAGGGTGCGGAAAACTTAGTAGCTGACCACCTCAGCCGGTTGGTAAGTTCTGAGGTAACTTCTTCCATCAATGACTCATTTCCTGATGAAATGCTTTGTGCTCTTAATATACAAATTCCTTGGTATGCTGACATAGTCAATTTCTTGGTCACTAGAGAATTTCCTAGTGGTTTTCCTAAAGCAAAGAGAGATAAGCTTAAACATGATGCTAAATTTTATGTATGGGATGATCCCTACCTATGGAAACATTGTAGTGATTTAATCATTAGGAGATGTATTCCTGATCATGAAATTTCTAGTATTCTATCTTTCTGCCATTCATTTGCATGTGGAGGTCATTTTGGCCCTCAAGGAACTGCTAGGAAAATCCTAGAATGTGGTTTTTATTGGCCTTCCTTGTTTAAAGATGCTCACATCTTTTGCAAATCATGTGATAATTGTCAAAGGGTAGGAAAAATCACATATAAAGATCAAATGCCCCTGAATTCAATTGTAATCTGTGAAATTTTTGATGTTTGGGCAATTGATTTTATGGGAACTTTCCCTAAGTCCAATGGCTTTGTTTACATTTTATTGGCTTGTGATTATGTATCTCGTTGGGTGGAAGCTAAAGCCACCCGAACTGATGATTCTAAAGTGGTTTGTGAGTTTCTCAGGTCTAATATTTTTTCTAGCTTCGGCGTGCCACATGTCCTTATCAGCGATAGGGGTGTTCATTTCTGTAGCAAGCTTATGGCCTCTCTCTTGAAGAAGTATGGAGTTACTCACAAGGTGTCTATTGCGTACCACCTCCAAACTAGTGGTCAAGCCGAGATCTCAAATCGAGAAATTAAAGCCATCCTCCAAAAGACAATCAACCCTAACCGGGCGGATTGGAGTCAAAGACTTGAAGACGCTTTGTGGGCATATCGAACTGCCCACAAAACACCACTTGACATGTCTCCTTACCGCTTGGTATATGGAAAAGCATGCCATTTGCCAGTAGAGTTAGAGCATCACGCTCTTTGAGCCATCAAAAAGTGTAACCTGAACATTGATGAGGCTGGGATTCATAGAAAGCTTCAACTTCAAGAGCTCGAGGAACTGCGCCATGATGCTTATGAGAGCTCTTTCACCTACAAAGAACGCACCAAGGCTTACCATGACAAGCTTCTAAAGAAGAAAACATTTTGTGAAGGCCAAAAGGTGCTACTCTACAACTCTAAACTCCATCTCTTTCCAGGAAAACTCCGGAGCAGGTGGATAGGCCCATTCATAGTGACTAAAGTATTTGATCATGGAGCGGTGGAGATCCAAAGTTTGACTACTGCCAAGATCTTCAAGGTCAATGGACATCGTTTGAAACCATATTATGAAGGAATTTCGGTTTATTCCATAGAGGACATTCTCTTCACTGATCCTACATATATTCCTTGATCTGGTCTTCTAGTAGAGCCAACGACGTTAAACAAAGGCGCTGCTTGGGAGGCAACCCAAGTTCTTCCTTCACTCGCTGTAATGTATTTCTTTCCTTCTTTTATTTCCTTTGCTTTTGCATGCATTCATTCCATCCACATCTAGCTAAGAGTTCATGAGGTTCAATTTGGGTGAGGCTGTTCGACTTATGAGCTACACAAGTGGCACTTCTCTAGCTCTCTGCACTCCAAAGTTTGAAAATCTCGAGAGTAAGCAAAGAGGGCAAAATCTAGGTTTTTATTGGGTTCAGAAACACGTAGACGTCGACAGGCATGTAAGTAGACGTCGACGGATGGGGTTTTCACAAGACAAGTCAGAAATATCTGGACGTGGACGGGTATAAGTTAGACGTCGACGGGTGGTTCAGTCACGATAAAATTTGGGAAGTCAGAAATATTTAGACGTCGACGGGCATATGTATAGATGTCGACGGATAGGTTTCGGCACAGAAAATTTTTTAAGTCAGAAATATCTAGACGTCGACGTACAAGGGTTAGACGTCGACGGATGTTACGGGAAACCGAATTGGTCTAAGTCAGAAATGTTTAGCCATCGACGGCTAGACTCTAGACGTCGACGGATCAATCGAGTTTCACAGTTTTTAACCCTCATCAGCCATCACTTTCACCACAACACTATTCCCTCATTTAAAACCGAAACCCTCCCTCCAAAACCAACCAACTTCAACTCTCTTCCATATCCACCAATCTTCCGACCCAATTACATCAAACCCACTTCCTTCTCACTGAAAACATCATCCCCATCCGTTATTTCTTCCATCCTTTCCTTCAAATTCAACAAATTCAAAGATTGGTGTTCTTGGAGCAAATTTGGGCGAAATTTCAAATTGGGATTCTTGAAGCAAATTTGGTTGCGTTTAACACTCTAGTTGGTCAGTTATATACTCATTTACCTCTCTTGATTGATTTAGCATCGAAATATTAAGCTATTGGATGGATTATATGCTTATAATCTTCAAAATTTGAAACTTTTGCTTGTGATAACTGCTGGAATCCGAGTTGGACTTCAATTGTTTGAATATTTGGGTTTCTTTGATGCTATAACTGAGATAATCAAGTGGAATTCATTGCTGAGTATATATTGTTCACCATACGAGTGTTCATTGTGGGATTTTCTTGAGTTTGCTTCAGGAGTTTTGTTCATCATACCCATTGTTCGACAAAATGTCTAAGAGACCTCGCCAATCAAAATCCCAAGCATCTGCTGAACCCTCACCACCTCCCAGACCACGAGCTTCAAGGGCTGCCAAGGGCAAGGCCCCGGCTTCGGCCTCCGAGCCTACTGTGGCCAATGAATTTTTCTCTCCCGAGTGTGAACAATGGTTTAAAGATCACCAGACCTCCCGTCAAATTGTGGAGAAGACAGTGCATCCTCTTATTGCACGCGAATTCGATCTAGTGAACTTGTTTCACGAGGTGGGTTGGGATGCTGTCCTCGACATCAAAGGTGAGTATTATCCTGATTTGGCGGTCCTCTTTTACGCCAACATCAAGAACAAGGGGGTTGACTTGCCTGAAATTCAGACTATGGTGCTCAAGAAAAAGATCACCATCAATGCGGCATTCCTCTCGGAACATTTCAATATTCCAAATGAATGGTCTATGTATAAAGAAAATGATGAAGAAGAAGAAGATCCAGACCGTCCTTGGTCCAGACATGATGCCTTGGCTAGATTTGATGTGGGATATAGACCAGTGCCCGGCAAAAAGGCTGCTCTTTTCTGCCGAGATTTCAGTATTCAAAGCCGGCTGGTGGCATATCTTATCCACCATAATGTGGATCCAAAGATCAGTGACACCCACATTGTCCGCGGCAAAGACGTCTACATGATGGAAAAAATTGTCCACGGCCTACAAGAAGCCCCTGGTATTCCGCTGGCATCAACCATCATTAGTGCCATGCGCGAGGTCGTCTCTCCTACTACTCAGCACCGTTGCATTCCCTTTCCAGTGCTCATTACCAAAATCCTCCAACACTGTGGCATCTCCTTTGAAAATGAGCGGAAGAAGATCACCACCAAAACAGACTGTGTCGATGCCACCAAAATGAAGATCTTTGGTTATGTCTAAGCAAGAGGACTTTGGACTAAGCCTCCGAATATGCAAGACCAGCCAGCTGAAGGTGAAGAAGAAGGAGGAGAGTAAGAACAACCGCAAGATCAGCAAGTTCCATTCGAGCTACCGGTTGGCAATAGGCCAATCCCTCAGTACCAATTTCAGTCTCAGATGCTCGGTTGGTGCCAAAACGTGGGTCAGAATTTCAATGCACTGCAAGGGGATGTCACGCGCTTGACTGATGATGTTCACTCACTCCACACCAAGCTTGATCAGATTTTGGCTTTCTATAATCAGCCTCCACCACCGCCTCAATGAACTTTAGCTCGTTCTAGCATTTTCATGCATGCATTTTATCTTTAATATCTCTTTTAATTGTGACAGACTTTAACTTCTAGTTGTCGTACATTATAGCTCTTTAACTTTTGGATTTTAGTTAATTCTCAACCTTATAACTCCTAATTTTGATTTATGCCAATTTAATCTTCCTTTTGTTACTTTTGCCCCATTATTGTTGATTGCATTTGCTGAAATTGTCTTCATTTACTTCCTCGACAGCATCAAGGTACTGTTCTGTGATACCTCTCTTTTATATGATTTATTGTCGAGACAGCATTGCAGACAATGCTTACTCTAAGTGTGGGGGAACTTTAGTAACTAAAACCTTTGCTAATTAGGAGTTATAACTTTTTGATAGATTAATTTGCAAATTAGAAGATGTGAAGTTGTTCATGAAGTAAATATAAGCATAATTTAAATTGGAAAAGAGCTTTAAGATTTCTTGCTTCTAGATTTTTTTAAGCAACTTGTAGTAATTCTCTTAAGCCAAATATGTTTGAGTAGAATAAGGATTCTTCAACCTTGTGGGAGATTTGAGCCTTAAGATTGCACTACAATCTCTTTTATTCTTGAGAGTAAATTTGATCTTGCATGACTATATTCCTCTAGAACTTGCTTTATACCTTGTTGAAGTTACATATAATGCATGCATGTTTGAGAAGATGGTCAAGATTAGGGCTAAACTTGAGCCAAATCGACCAACCTTTGCGAAAAAACCAATGTAGAGAACCCCTTGAGCCTAAAAGATGTTAGCTTATTTTTGTTGATGTACCTAAATTTCCTAAAAAGAACCTCAAGCCTCAAAAGAAAAAACAAATTCTCTCACCTTGTTTCTTCAGCTTAGTGAGATTAGTGACTTATATGATTTTTATGTTCTGGACAAAAGAGTAACAAGTCTAAGTGTGGGGGGAAATTTTTCGCTTCAAGAATTAGTCAATTAAGGAAAAGTTTTAGAAATGAGATGTCTGGCATGTCTTGTGAAATGAGATGTCTAACTTATACCCGTCGACGTCCAGATATTTCTGACTTGTCTTGTGAAAATCACATCCGTCGACGTCTACTTACATGCCCGTCGACGTCTACGTGTTTCTGAACCCAATAAAAACCTTGATTTTGCCCTCTTTGCTTACTCTCGAGATTTTCAAACTTTGGAGTGCAGAGAGCTAGAGAAGTGCCACTTGTGTAGCTCATAAGTCGAACAGCCTCACCCAAATTGAACCTCATGAACTCTTAGCTAGATGTGGATGGAATGAATGCATGCAAAAGCAAAGGAAATAAAAGAAGGAAAGAAATACATTACAGCGAGTGAAGGAAGAACTTGGGTTGCCTCCCAAGCAGCGCCTTTGTTTAACGTCGTTGGCTCGACTAGAAGACCAGATCAAGGAATATATGTAGGATCAGTGAAGAGAATGTCCTCTATGGAATAAACCGAAATTCCTTCATAATATGGTTTCAAGCAATGTCCATTGACCTTGAAGATCTTGGAAGTAGTCAAACTTTGGATCTCCACCGCTCCATGATCAAATACTTTAGTCACTATGAATGGGCCTATCCACCTGCTCCGGAGTTTTCCTGGAAAGAGATGGAGTTTAGAGTTGTAGAGTAGCACCTTTTGGCCTTCACAAAATGTTTTCTTCTTCAGAAGCTTGTCATGGTAAGCCTTGGTGCGTTCTTTGTAGGTGAAAGAGCTCTCATAAGCATCATGGCGCAGTTCCTCGAGCTCTTGAAGTTGAAGCTTTCTATGAATCCCAGCCTCATCAATGTTCAGGTTACACTTTTTGATGGCTCAAAGAGCGTGATGCTCTAACTCTACTGGCAAATGGCATGCTTTTCCATATACCAAGCGGTAAGGAGACATGTCAAGTGGTGTTTTGTGGGCAGTTCGATATGCCCACAAAGCGTCTTCAAGTCTTTGACTCCAATCCGCCCGGTTAGGGTTGATTGTCTTTTGGAGGATGGCTTTAATTTCTCGATTTGAGATCTCGGCTTGACCACTAGTTTGGGGGTGGTATGCAGTAGACACCTTGTGAGTAACTCCGTACTTCTTCAAGAGAGAGGCCATAAGCTTGCTACAGAAATGAACCCCTATCGCTGATAAGGACACGTGGCACGCCGAAACGAGAAAAATATTAGACCTGAGAAACTCACAAACCACTTTAGAATCATCAGTTCGGGTGGCTTTAGCTTCCACCCAACGAGATACATAATCACAAGCCAATAAAATGTAAACAAAGCCATTGGACTTAGGAAAAGGTCCCATAAAATCAATTGCCCAAACATCAAAAATTTCACAAATTAAAATTGAATTCAGTGGCGTTTGATCTTTATATGTGATTTTTCCTACCCTTTGACAATTATCACTGGATTTGCAAAAGATGTGAGGATCTTTAAACAAGGAAGGCCAATAAAAACCACATTCTAGGATTTTCCTAGCAGTTCTTTGAGGGCCAAAATGACCTCCACATGCATGTGAATGGCAGAAAGATAGAATACTAGAAATTTCATGATCAGGAATACATCTCCTAATGATTAAATCACTACAATGTTTCCATAGGTAGGGATCATCCCATACATTAAATTTAGCATCATGTTTAAGCTTATCTCTCTTTGCTTTAGGAAAACCACTAGGAAATTCTCTAGTGACCAAGAAATTAGAGCATCGCGCTCTTTGGGCCATCAAAAAGTGTAACTTGAACATTGATGAGGCTGGGATTCATGGAAAGCTTCAACTTCAAGAGCTCGAGGAACTGCACCATGATGCTTATGAGAGCTCTTTCACCTACAAAGAACGCACCAAGGCTTACCACGACAAGCTTCTGAAGAAGAAAACATTTTGTGAAGGCCAAAAGGTGTTGCTTTACAACTCTAAACTACATCTCTTTCCAGGAAAACTCCGGAGCAGGTGGATAGGCCCATTCATAGTGACTAAAGTATTTGATCATGGAGCGATGGAGATCCAAAGTTTGACTACTTCCAAAGTCTTCAAGGTCAATGGACATCGCTTGAAACCATACTATGAAGGAGTTTCGGTTTCTTCCGTAGAGGACATTCTCTTCACTAATCCTACATATACTACTTGATCTGGTCTTCTAGTCGAGCCAACGACGTTAAACAAAGGCGCTGCTTGGGAGGCAACCCAAGTTCTTCCTTCACTCGCTGTAATGTATTTCTTTCCTTCTTTTATTTCCTTTGCTTTTGCATGCATTCATTCCATCCACATCTAGCTAAGAATTCATGAGGTTCAATTTGGGTGAGGTTGTCCGACTTATGCTCTACACAAGTGGCATTTCTCTGGCTCTCTGCACTCCAAAGTTCGAAAATACTTAGACGTCGACGGGCATGTAATTAGACGTCGACGAATGGGGTTTGCAAAAGACAAGTCAGAAATAGTTGGACGTCGATGGGTATAAGTTGGACGTCGACGGATGGATCAGTCACGATACAATTTTTAAAGTCAGAAATATATAGACGTCGACGTACATGGGTTAGACGTCGACGGATGATGCGGGAAACCGAATTAGCCTAAGCCAGATATGTTTAGCCGTCGACGGCTAGACACTAGACGTCGACGGATCAGTCGAATTTCACCCTTTTGAACCCTCATCAGCCGTCACTTTCACCAAACACTATTTCTTCATTCAAAACCCGAAACACTCCCCCCAAAACCAACCAACTGTTATTCTCTTCAACATTCACCAATCTTCCAACCCAATTACACGAAACCCACTCCCTTATCACTACAAACACCATCCCTATCCACTATTTCTCTCATCTCTTCCATCCAATTCAACACATTCAGAGATTGGTGTGCTTGGAGCCAAATTGGGGCAATTTTCGAGTTGAGGGATTTGCAGCACTAGGGGTTCAATTAATCACTCCAGTTGGTCAGTTATCTGCTCTTTTACTTCTCTTGATTGATTTAGTATCAAAATTCAGCAATATTGGATGGATTACATGCTTATAATCATGCACATTTGATACTCTTGCTTATGCTATCTGCTGGAATCCGAATTGGGCTTACATCGTTTGAATGATTAGGTTTCTTGGATGCTATAATTGTGATAATCAAGTGGAATTCATTGCTGAGTATATATTGATCATCATAGGAGTGTTTACTTTGGGATTTTATTGAGTTTGGTTTAGGAATTCTATTCAGCATCCTCACTGTTCGACAAAATGTCTAAACGACCTCGCCAATCAAAGTCCCAAGCTTCCGCTGAACCCTCACCACCTCCCATACCACGAGCTTCAAGGGCTACCAAGGGCAAGGCCCGGCTTCGACCTCCGAGCCTTCTGTGGCCAATGAATTTTTCTCTCCCGAGTGTGAAAAATGGTTTAAAGATCACCAGTCCTCTCGTCAAATCATGGAGAAGACAATGCACCCTCTTATTGCACGCGACTTCGACTTAGTGAATTTGTTTCACGATGTGGGTTGGGATGCTGTCCTCGACATCAAGGGCGAGTATTATCCCAATTTGGCGGTCCTCTTTTACGCCAACATTAAGAACAAGGGGGCTGACTTACCTGAAATTCAGACTATGGTGCTCAAGAAAAAGATCACCATCAATGCGGCATTCCTCTGGGAACATTTCAGTATTCCAAATGAAGGATCTATGTATGAAGGCACTGATGACGAAGAAGAAGATCTAGACCGTCCTTGGTCTAGACAAGCTGCCTTGGCTAGATTTGATGTGGGATATAGACCAGTGCCCGGCAAAAGGGCTGCTCTTTTCTGCCGCGATTTCAGTATTCAAAGCTGGCTGGTGGCATATCTTATCCACCATAATGTGGATCCAAAGATCAGTGACACCCACATTGTCCGCGGCAAGGACTTCTATATGATGGACAAAATTGTCCACGGCCTGCAAGAAGCCCCTGGTATTCCGCTGGCGTCAACCATCATCAGTGCCATGCGCGAGGTCGTCTCTCCTACTACTCAGCACCGCTGCATTCCCTTTCCAGTGCTCATTACCAAAATCCTCCGACATTGTGGCATCTCCGTTGAAAATGAGCGGAAAAAGATCACCACCAAAACAGACATTGTCGATGCCACCAAGATGAAGATCTTTGGTTATGTCCAAGCGGGAGGACTTTGGACTAAGCCTCCGAATATGCAAGACCAGCCAGCTGAAGGTGACGAAGAAGGAGGAGAGTAAGAACAACCGCAAGATCAGCAAGTTCCATTCGAGCTACCGGTTGGCAATAGGCCGATACCTCAACATCAGTTTCAGACACAGGTGCTCGGTTGGTGCCAGAACATGGGTCAGAGTTTCAATACACTACAAGGGGATGTGACACGCTTGACTGATGACGTTCACTCACTCCACACCAAGCTTGATCAGATTCTGGCTTTCTATAATCAACCTCCACCACCGCCTCAGTGAACTTTAGCTCATTTTTCTAGCATTTTCATGCATACATTTTATTTTTGTTATCTCTTTTAATTGTGCCAGACTTTAACTTCTAGTTGTCGTACATTTCAGCTCTTTAACTTTTGGATTTTAGTTAACTCTCGACCTTATAACTCCTAATTTTGATTTATAGTAATTTAATCTTCCTTTTGTTACTTTTGCCCCATTATTGTTGATTGCACTTGCTGGAATTTTCTTCATTTCCTTCCTCGACAGCATCAAGGTACTGCTCTGTTATACCTTTAATTTACTTGATTTATTGTCGAGACCGCATTGCGGACAATGCTTATTCTAAGTGTGAGGGGACTTTAGTAACTAAAACTTTTGCTAATTAGGAGTTGTAGCTTTTTGATAATTGCAAATTAGAAGATGTGAAGTTGTTCATGAAGTAAATATAAGCATAGTTTAAATTGGAAAAGAGCCTTAAGATTTCTTGCTTCCTGATTTTTAAGCAACTTCTAGTAATTCTCTTAAGCCGAATATGTTTGAGTAGAATAAGGATTCTTCAACCTTGTGAGAGATTTGAGCCTTAAGATTGCACTACAATCTCTTTTATTCTTGAGAGTAAATTTTATCTTGCATGACTATATTCCTCTAGAATTTGCTTTATACCTTGTTGAAGTTACATATAATGCATGCATGTTTGAGAAGATGGTAAAGATTAGGCTGAACTTGAGCCAAATTGACCAACCTTTGCGAAAAACCAATATAGAGAACCCCTTGAGCCTAAAAGATTTTAGCTTTATTTTTGTTGATGAACCTAAATTTCATAAAAAGAACCTTAAGCCTCAAAAGAAAAACAAGTTCTCTCACCCTGTTTCTTCAGCTTAGTGAGATTAGTGACTTGTATGATTTTTATGTTCTTGACAAAAGAGTAACAAGTCTAGGTGTGGGGGAAAGAGTAAAAAGTTTTAGAAATGAGATGTTCAAAATACATTAAAATTCAAAAATGTGCCCAAAGGAATCCCAATGCATAAAGAATGGCACAACAGAAGCAATCAACATCTCTTCGGTTCATTGTAAAGAGGAATGAAAGGAAAAAGTTGGAATGGGTAGATCAAAAGAGTCAGGCTATTAAAATATCTAAAAGACCATTTTCATTTTCTTCCCAACACCTTGATATTTCACTAAGTTTTCAAGAAACTTTTAATTGAACTCCTTTACCCTTTTCTTCATAGCTTACTCAACCAAGACCTCATTACAACCCCATTTCATCTTTTTCATCTTTTCATCCATGATGTGTATACTGGAGTAGTGGAGATGAGGTAGACTAGCAAGCTTATGGTAGGTCTATTTTCATGCAAGGATTGAGCGCACCATGAAACACACTTTAGTGAATGAGGGATTTCCAGTGATGAATTATTCCGTTCAAACATGTTTGGTTGAAGGAAAATTGCTTCCATCGTTGCTTAATTATCTTGATTCTTGAATTGCTATGCTCTCTTCTACTTTACAATATGCTTCTATATACCGCATGAATTTCCTCTAAAATTTAATTTGAAGAGTTAACTAGTTTAAATTTTTTGTGTGGTATTCTATTTTAAGGGTTATTTTGATATTTCCCTTTTGCTCTAAACTTACTCGAGGACGAGTAAGATTCAAGTGTGGGGGAATTTGTTAAACCCCTTTTTATTGCTTAATTTAGGATTTAAGATCACTCCTCTTTATCCTACTTTTATACTGGGTGGCCTAAGTTAGCTCAATTTTGTTTTGTAGGTGTACTTAAAAGGGAAAATGAAGTTTGAACTAAAAAGGGGGCAAATGCCATGATTAAGTGAACAAACATGCAGAGCCGTCGACGGGTAACAATGTAGACGTCGACGGCTGCTTGAGGAATGAACACGAGATCCCTTGCACCTGCATAGACGTCGACGGCCAACCCAATAGACGTTGACGGACAAGCTACTTGATGACCATGATTCTGGAATCCAAAGCAACCATCCACGGATTGAAGTTGGACGTCCACGGCCAACATTTTCAGGGAGTTCACCATGCTAGACGTCGACAGGTAGAAGTTTCTGACATCGAATACTCAAAGGTTAAACACTTAGACGTCGACGGCTAGACTTTAGACGTCGACGGGTAGAAGTTTCTGACTTCGAATACTCAAAGGTTAAACACTTAGACGTCGACGTGTGATGCGTCGTTAATCACCAAAATATAATTAACCTTACTAAAACTATAATATAGTGGTAGCAAGGGTCGAACCCACAAGGATTGGATAAGAAAACTTAACAAATTCTAATCTAGCTAAGCAACAAAAAGAAAAGAAAATAAATAAAATTCGGAAATCAAAACTAAACTAAGTAAAAAACAAAAATTATAGAAAGATAATAAATATAAATAAAACTTCAGTTTAAAACAATCTTCACCCTTGGATTAAAGAAATCGATCATACACACCTACTATTTACCTTATCTTTTGCATGCAATTGACGTAGATTAGCAATACTACAATGCTTCTCACTAATCACTATCTTTCCTTAGTCCTAGTTTAATAAGTACTACAAAGCTTCCCTATTAAACACTTTTCACCTAATCAATCTAGAAACTAGTATCATAGATTTAAAGAAGGTAAAAGCATGAAAACACTGGAAAGATCTTAGTCAATAATGAACAGTCTAGGAACTAGCACCATAGATTTAATTCACATCTAAATTCTCCATAGATAAGTAACTAAGATGTATGAGACCTTAATTCTATCTAATTTGCCACTTGTGATTAGAGTTACTTACAATTCCGGATAAATAACCCTAGATCTAGCAATCAATTAACATGTTCAATTAACTAGTTGGCCATCCTAGAAAAGAAAACATGCAATCATAAATCACTAAGCATAGAAGAATTTAGAATACATGAAAGATAAAGACATTAAGCACAAAATAGCCTCACAATCTTCTTCTCCAAGAATTTAGAATTGCATTAAACTGAAAAATAAAATTAGAAGAACATTAAGAAAAAGTAAAATAAAATTGCAAAGATAAAGTCTCCCAAAGAAATATGAGACTGGTCTCTAAAAGAAAAGTTGAAACATCTTACAAGTGGTGGCTAAGGCTCTTTATATAGAGGAGTCAAAAGCCCTAAACTTAACTTGCAAGAAAGAAAACCTAATTCTAGTAAAATACTAACTAGGTTAAAGTGTTTACAAAGGAATTAACTAAGTACAAGAGATAATTTAATGGACTTGGATAATTGGGCTTCAATCTTGTGGAGAATAAGGCTTAAATAAAGCCTTTTCAGCAGCTTCAAATCCTTCTTGAAGTAGGAGAAAAGATAGCACAATCCACATGCCATGCACATGCTTCATTAAAGGGTTTTCCTACTCCAATTAAGACTTCTCTCCAAGGGCTGATCCACATCTTTCTAGGACTTTGGCCAAGCTTAAATATCTTCAATAATAGGTCTAGAATCATGGCCAAGCAAACCAAGACGTGCTCAAGTCCATCTCTAACCCAAAATTGCTCCAAATCCCAAAATAGGAATTAATCTCGGATTTCTGCAGGGATTCTGGACCTCTCTGTATTTTGACCTTTTGACCTTTTGAGATCTTTAGCATTCCAGAATGCTTAAGATGTCCTCTACAACTTTGATGAGAACTCGAACTCAGAAAAGGACTTAAAGGATGTCAAATCTGTCTATCTTTACAAACTATCTGCACAGGAAAAATCTCAAATTTCCAGATTTAAACACCTTTTATTCCAAAGCTTCCTTTTAGCTTCCTAAGACATAAAATCACTCAAAATAACTTAGTTAGAGATAATAAACACTTAAATCATCAAAAGATAAGCAACAAAATATAAGAGAAATAAGTGCCTAGCTATCAAATTCCCCCACACTTAACCTTTTCTAGTCCCTTAGCAAACTAAGAAAAACTAAACTAAACAATATTGATTCCACTTTCGTAGGTGTACGGTGGCACTTAGCATGTGACACAAGCCTTTAAACCCCTAAGTGTCTCTAGAGGAGGAGTTATAGTCTCCTGAGGGTTTACCAGAACGATACCCACAAACATTGCCTACATAACTTTTTCTAATCAAATTCCAAAAACATGAAAATCATAAATAAGAATTTAGTTAAATAGTCAAGAGAACATAATATATCAAAATCAAATTACTCTACAATCAAAACAATGAAGTAACATGATCATATCTTCAATTAAGTAAACATGCATTGAATTAGGTAGTCCTCACTAGGTAATCACTCTTTCACTCAAGTGTTTATCATAGATAATGGTGCACTCACTATTCCTTGAAAACATACTTACCATAAGCTTGCAATGTATCTAATCTCCACTACTCCAATCTACACATATGCATGAATCAAAAGGTCTTTAAAATAGGTTGTAATGGGGCCATAGGTAAGTAGGTTATGAAAGAAAGGATAAAGGAATTCAAGAATGATGTTCAAAACTTAGTAGAGCATATAAGAATAACTATGGGCAGATTTAACTTGCAATAGCCCAAAATTTGGTACAATTCATGACTCCACCAAGATTCAACTTCTTTCGCACCTTTCTTTCTTTTTAAGCACAAGGAATCAATGCCAAATTTATTATATAGTGTCTTTCTTTGTTCAATGCTTTTGCATTCAATCTTCTTTGTTTTTTTTGGACACTTTTATTCTTTTCAATTTCACTTGGCAAGTTTCCACTTTTTTTTTTCAGCCATACATCAATTACATAATCTCCCCCACACTTCTTCCTTGTTCACCTTTCAAAGAACAAAACATAAGTAAGTAAGCTCTACTAAATCAAGAACAAAGGTAGAGAATACTTGTTTTTCTTTTAGGTTCAAGGTTCTTTAGGATAGGGTAAAACAAAGAAAGTGGTAAATAATATTCATATAGGCTCAAGGGGTTAACTAAGGATTATTTAAACAAAGGAAGGCTTAATTTGGCTCAAACTCAATCCTAATTGCCTTTATCATATTCAAGCATATGCATAGCAAACATGTAATCTCAAAAAGATACAAAGCAAGTTCTAGAAGTAATGCAATCAAGAGGATAATCACTCAAGAAAAAAAATAGATTGTAAGGATGCAACAATCTATAGAATAGGCTCAAAATCTCATAAGTTACATATTTACCAAATCAAAAGCATGCTTATCTCAATAGAATCAACTTACATGTTACTATGATCATCAAGAAGCAAAGCAATTCAATTTATCAATATCATGCTTCAATCATACTTAACTAGCTCAAATTCATGATAATCATACTCTTGGCATTCAATTGAAAGGTTAATCTACCTAAAAATAACCTATATAAATAAAACAAACTAGGCACAACTAAACTCACACAAAAAAAAAATAAAGGTATATTGGAACTTAGAAGCAAACCAACAAATTTTTTAGGATGAAAGCGCGCGCCACTTAGGTCCTAAAGCAAAGTGTTGTCCATATTCTTAGCTCCTTAAAACCTTCAAAAAGAAAGAAAAAATATATGAGAAACAAAAGTAAAACACAAAATAACAAAAGAAAACAAAAGTTTGCAAAATCCTCCCCCCACACTTGAACACTACATTGTTCTCAATGTAGAAAGGAAGTAAAATCCTAAGAAAAATAACAAAACAAAATGAAAAGAAAGAGAAGAGAAAAAGAAAGCAAATCTAAAAATCTTCAATGCCATCTATTGCAAGGATGGCCAACGCCATGGTTGTTGCAGTGATTGGTTGATGCAAATTCTTCATTTGAACATTGAACTTAAGGATACTTGGCAAATCTTCAAAGTTACCACAATTCTCCTTGTCCTCTTGCATGTCAAAGAATTGGTTCATATCTACCCATTCACCAAGTATTTCGGCATCTTTATAACCGATTTGAAGGAATCTCTCGACACCCAAGAAATCCAGATTTCCAATCTCCAAGGAATCATCAATAAGACAACCACAATCCATATGTGCTTCAAGAATTGCATCTCCATAATTTGATGAGGGTGTTCCTTGTAGAACTATTGAGGCATTCTCCCCGACACTTGCTTTTGGTGATGAAGTCTCAATCTTGGCTAGTGCAATATCTTGAAGAGGTGGCTTGTTTGCTTCCACTCTAGCCATGGCTAATCTAGAAGGAAAAGGAAGAACAATATCATTAGTAAAATTTGAATTTAAGGGCTGATTGTTTACCTTTTCTTGAAAGGTTGCACCATGTTGAAATTCATCTACTTGAACTTCCTCTTCAATGATTTCTTGCTGTTCATTTGCCATGGATATTGCACTATCATCATCTTCTATGTTCACCATCGGTTGTGAAAGCAATTCTCTTGATTTTTCCTCTAATTCTCTTATTGAAGCAATCAACTTCCCCATTTGATTTTTCAAATTTTGAAGAGATTCCCTTGTTTCTCTTCGAAATTGCATATTGTCCCAAACAAGGGTGTACAACATATCTTCAATAGATGGATTATATTGGGTGGTTTGGGGTGGTGGTTGCATCCCTTGATGATAAGGAATTTGGATGAATTCTTGATTTCCTCCATAGCAATAAGATGGATTATCTTCCCAACCTACATGATTAGAGTCAAAATATGAGTTAAAAGAAGGTTGATAGAAAGAATATCCACTCATAGCATCAAATTGCTCCATAAAAGAAAAGAAAAATTAAGTTCAAAGAGCCAGAAAATAAAAAACAGCCCAAAAACCCTAGAAAACAATCGAATTTGGGGCTGAGAGAGTGGGGCCAGTAGCTAAGCTACTGGATTTGATCAGCACGTCGAATTCCTTCAAAAACGTTGGTGCCGTACTCCTAGCTCCGTCGAAATTTAAAATCTGCACAAAAATTAGCAACAAGCTAGAAAAGAAAACGTTAGTATCGTTAACCAATCCCCGGCAACGGCGCCAAAATTTGATATGTCGTTAATCACCAAAATATAATTAACCTTACTAAAACTATAATATAGTGGTAGCAAGGGTCGAACCCACAGGGATTGGATAAGAAAACCTAACAAATTGTAATCTAGCTAAGCAACAAAAACAAAAGAAAATAAATAAAATTCGGAAATCAAAACTAAACTAAGTAAAAAAAAATTAAAGAAAGATAATAAATATAAATAAAACTTCAGTTTAAAACAATCTTAACCCTTGGATTAGAGAAATCGATCATAGGCATCTACTATTTACCTTATCTTTTGCATGCAATTGACGTAGTTATAGGCACTTATTTCCCTTATATTTTGTTGCTTATCTTTTGATGATTTAAGTATTTATTATCTCTAACTAAGTTATTTTGAGTGATTTTATGTCTTAGGAAGCTAAAAGGAAGCTTTGGAATAAAAGGTGTTTAAATCTGGAAATTTGAGATTTTTCCTGTGCAGATAGTTTGTAAAGATGGCCAGATTTTACATCCTTAAAGTCCTTTTCGGAGTTCGAGTTCTCCATCAAAGTTGTAGAGGACATCTTAAGCTTTCCATAATGCCAAAGATCGTAAAAATCAGAGTTCGTTTGGGCAATGAAAAGGTCAAAATACAGAGAGGTCCAGAATCCCTGCGGAAATCCGAGATTAATTCCTATTTTGGGCTTTGGAAGAATTTTGTGTTAGAGATGGACTTGAGCACGTCTTGGCTTGCTTGGCCATGGTTCTAGACATGTTATTAAAGATATTTAAGGTTGGCCCAAGTCCTAGAAAGATGTGGATCAGCCCTTGGAGAGAAGTCCTAATTGGAGTAGGAAAACCCTTTAATGAAGCATGTGCATGGCATGTGGCTTGTGCTATATTTTCTCCTACTTGAAGAAGGATTTCTAGCTGCTGGAAAAGGCTTTATTTAAGCCTTATTCTTCATAAGATTGAAGCCCAATTATCCAAGTCCATTGAATTATCTCTTATACTTAGTTAATTCCTTTGTAAACACTGTAACCTAGTTAGTATTTTACTAGAATTAGGTTTTCTTGCAAGTTAAGTTTAGGGCTTTTGACTCCTCTATATAAAGAGCCTTAGCCACCACTTGTAAGATGTCTCAACTTTTCTTTTAAAGACCAGTCTTCTCTTTCTTTCGAAGACCTTTATCTTTGTAATTTTATTCTCTCTTTATGTTATTCTAATTTTCTTTTTCAGTTTTGAGCAATTCTGAATTCTTGGAGAAGAAGATTGTGAGGCTATTTTGTGCTTAATCTCTTTATCTTTCATGTATTCTAAATTCTTCTATGCTTAGTGATTTATGATTGCATGTTTTCTTTCCTAGAAAGGCCTACTAGTTAATTAAGCATGTTAATTGATTGCTAGATCTAGGGTTATTTATCCGGAATTGTAAGTAACTCTAATCGCAAGTGGCAAATTAGATAGAATTAAGGTCTCATACATCTTAGTTACTTATCTATGGAGAATTTGGATGTGAATTAAATCTAAGGTGCTAGTTCCTAGACTGTTCATTATTGACTAAGATCTTTCTAGTGTTTTCATGCTTTTACTTTCTTTAAATCTATGATGCTAGTTTCTAGATTGATTAGGTGAAAAGGGTTTAATAGGGAAGCTTTGTAGTACTTATTAAACTAGGACTAAGGAAAGATAGGGATTAGTGAGAAGCATTGTAGTATTGCTAATCTACGTCAATTGCATTCAAAAGATAATGTAATTATTAGATGCCTATGATCGATTTCTTTAATCCAAGGGTGAAGATTGTTTTAAACTGATGTTTTTTTATATTTATTATCTTTCTTTAATTTTTGTTATTTATTTAGTTTAGTTTTGATTTCCCAATTCTATTTATTTTATTTTCTTTTCGTTGCTTATCTAGGTTAGAATTTGTTAGGTTTTCTTATCCAATCCCTGTGGGTTCGACCCTTGCTACCACTATATTATAGTTTTAGTAAGGTTAATTATATTTTGGTGATTAACGACACATCAAATTTTGGCGCCGTTGCTGGGGATTGGTTAAAGTTACTAACGTTTTCTTTTCTAGCTTGTTGCTGATTTTTGGTGCAGATTTCGACTTTCAGTGGAACCAAGATTGCAGCACCAACTTTTTCAAAGGAATTCGACGTGCTGATCAAAACCAGTAGCTTTGCTACTGGCCTCACCCTCTCAGCCCCAAATTCGATTGTTTTCTAGGGTTTTTGGGCTGTTTTGGATTTTCTGGCTCCCTGAACTTAATTTTTCTTTTCTTTTATGGAGCAATTTGATGCTATGAGTGGATATTCTTTCTATCAACCTTCTTTTAACTCATATTTTGACTCTAATCATGTAGGTTGGGAAGATAATCCATCTTATTGCTATGGAGGAAATCAAGAATTCACCCAAATTCCTTATCATCAAGGGATGCAACCACCACCCCAAACCACCCAATATAATCCATCTATTGAAGATATGTTGTACACCCTTGTTTGGGACAATATGCAATTTTGAAGAGAAACAAGGGAATCTCTTCAAAATTTGGAAAATCAAATGGGGAAGTTGATTGCTTCAATAAGAGAATTAGAGGAAAAATCAAGAGAATTGCTTTCACAACCGATGGTGAACATAGAAGATGATGATAGTGCAATTTCCATGGCAAATGAACAGCAAGAAATCATTGAAGAGGAAGTTCAAGTAGATGAATTTCAACATGGTGCAACCTTTCAAGAAAAGGTAAACAATCAGCCCTTAAATTCAAATTTTACTAATGATATTGTTCTTCCTTTTTCCTTCTAGATTAGCCATGGCAAAAAAGGAAGCAAACAAGCCACCTCTTCAAGATATTGCACTAGTCAAGATTGAAACTTCATCACCAAATGCAAGTGTGGGGGAGAATGCCTTAATAGTTCTACAAGGAACACCCTCATCTAATGGAGAAGCAATTCTTGAAGTTCATATGGATAATGGTTCTTTTATTGAAGATTCTTTGGAGATTGGAAATTCGGATTTCTTGGGTGTTGAGAGATTCCTTCAAATCGGTTATAAAGATGCCCAAATACTTGGTGAATGGGTAGATATGAACCAATTCTTTGACATCCAAGAGGACAAGGAGAATTGTGGTAACTTTGAAGATTTGCCAAGTATCCTTAAGTTCCATGTTCAAATGAAGAATTTGCATCAACCAATCACTGCAACAACCATGGCTTTGGCCATCCTTGCAATAGATGGCATTGAAGATTTTTAGATTTGCTTTCTTTTTCTCTTTTCTTTCTTTTTATTTTGTTTTGTTATTTTCTTAGGAATTTTTTTTTACTTCCTTTCTACATTGAGGACAATGTAGTGTTCAAGTGTGGGGGGAGGATTTTGTAAACTTTTGTTATTTTTGTGTTTCGCTTTTGTTTCTCATATATTTTTTTTCTTTCTTTTTGAAGGTTTTAAGGAGCTAAGAATATGGACAACACTTTGCTTCAGGACCTAAGTGGCGCACGCTTTCATCCTAAAAAAAATTTGTTGGTTTGCTTCTAAGTTCCAATATACCTTTATTATTTTTTTTGTATGAGTTTTGTTGTGTATAGTTTATTTTGTTTATATGTTTTGGTTATTTTTAGGAAGATTAACCTTTCAATTGAATGCCAAGAGTATGATTTTCATGAATTTGAGCTAGTTAAGTATGATTGAAGCATGATATTGATAGATTGAATTGATTTGCTTCTTTATGATCATAGTAACATGTAAGTTGATTCTATTGAGATAAGCATGCTTTTGAATTGGTAAATATGCAACTTGTGAGATTTTTTAGCCTATTATAAGATTGTTGCATCCTTACAATCTATTTTTTTTCTTGAGTGATTATCCTCTTGATTGCATTACTTCTAGAACTTGCTTTGTATCTTTTTGAGATTACATGTTTGCTATGCATATGCTTGAATATGATAAAGGCATTTAGGATTGAGTTTGAGCCAAATTAAGCCATCCTTTGTTTAAATAATCCTTAGTTAACCCCTTGAGCCTATAAGAATATTACTTACCTTTTTCATTGTTTTACCCTATCCTAAAGAACCTTGAGCTTAAAAGAAAAACAAGTATTCTCTACCCTTGTTCTTAATTTAGTAGAGCTTACTTACTTATGTTTTGTTCTTTGAAAGGTGAACAAGGAAGAAGTGTGGGGGAGATTATGTGATTGATGTATGGCTGAAAAAAAGAAGTGGAAACTTGCCAAGTGACATTGAAAAGAATAAAAGTGTCAAAAAAAAGATTGAATGCAAAAGCATAGAGCAAAGAAAGACACTACATAAGAAAATTGGCAATGATTCCTAGTGCTTAAAAAGAAAGAAAGGTGCAAAAGAAGTTGAATCTTGGTGGAAGTGATGAATTGTACCAAAATTTGGGCTATTGCAAATTAAATCTGCCCATACTTATTCTTATACGCTCTACTAAGTTTTGAACATTATTCTTGATATCTTTATCCTTTCTTTCATAACCTACTTACCCATGGCCCCATTACAACCTATTTTAAAGACCTTTTGATTCATGCATATGTGTAGATTGGAGTAGTGGAGATTAGATACATTGCAAGCTTATGGTAAGTATGTTTTCAAGGGATAGTGAGTGCACCATTATCTATGATAAACACTTGAGTGAAAGAGTGATTACCTAGTGAGGACTGCCTAATTCAATGCATGTTTACTTAATTGAAGATATGATCATGTTACTTGATTGTTTTGATTGTAGAGTAATTTGATTTTGATATATTATGTTCTCTTGACTATTTAACTAAATTCTTATTTATGATTTTCATGTTTTTGGAATTTGATCAGAAAAGGTTATGTAGGTAATGTTTGTGGGTATCGTTCTGGTAAACCCTCAGGAGACTATAACTCATCCTCTAGGGACACTTAGGTGTGTAAAGGCTTGTGTCACATGCTAAGTGCCACCGTACACCTACGAAAGTGGAATCAATATTGTTTAGTTTAGTTTTTCTTAGTTTGCTAAGGGACTAGCAAATGTTAAGTGTGGGGGAATTTGATAGGCACTTATTTCCCTTATATTTTGTTGCTTATCGTTTGATGATTTAAGTGTTTATTATCTCTAACTAAGTTATTTTGAGTGATTTTATGTCTTAGGAAGCTAAAAGGAAGCTTTGGAATAAAAGGTGTTTAAATCTGGAAATTTGAGATTTTTCCTGTGCAGATAGTTTGTAAAGATGGCCAGATTTAACATCCTTAAAGTCCTTTTCTGAGTTCGAGTTCACCATCAAAGTTGTAGCGGACATCTTAAGCTTTCCATAATGCTAAAGATCGTAAAAATCAGAGTTCGTTTGGGCAATGAAAAGGTCAAAATACAGAGAGGTCCAGAATCCCTGTGGAAATCCGAGATTAATTCCTATTTTGGGCTTTGGAAGAATTTTGTGTTAGAGATGGACTTGAGCACGTCTTGGCTTGCTTGGCCATGGTTCTAGACATGTTATTGAAGATATTTAAGGTTGGCCCAAGTCCTAGAAAGATGTGGATCAGCCCTTGGAGAGAAGTCCTAATTGGAGTAGGAAAACCCTTTAATGAAGCATGTGCATGGCATGTGGCTTGTGCTATATTTTCTCCTACTTGAAGAAGGATTTCTAGCTGCTGGAAAAGGCTTTATTTAAGCCTTATTCTTCATAAGATTGAAGCCCAATTATCCAAGTCCATTAAATTATCTCTTATACTTAGTTAATTCCTTTGTAAACACTTTAATCTAGTTAGTATTTTACTAGAATTAGGTTTTCTTGTAAGTTAAGTTTAGGGCTTTTGACTCCTCTATATAAACAGCCTTAGCCACCACTTGTAAGATGTCTCAACTTTTCTTTTAGAGACCTTTATCTTTGTAATTTTATTCTCTCTTTATGTTATTCTAATTTTCTTTTTCAGTTTTGAGCAATTCTGAATTCTTGGAGAAGAAGATTGTGTGGCTATTTTGTGCTTAATGTCTTTATCTTTCATGTATTCTAAATTCTTCTATGCTTAGTGATTTATGATTGCATGTTTTCTTTCCTAAAAAGGCCTACTAGTTAATTAAGCATGTTAATTGATTGCTAGATCTAGGGTTATTTATCCGGAATTGTAAGTAACTCTAATCGCAAGTGGCAAATTAGATAGAATTAAGGTCTCATACATCTTAGTTACTTATCTATGGAGAATTTGGATGTGAATTAAATCTAAGGTGCTAGTTCCTAAACTGTTCATTATTGACTAAGATCTTTCTAGTGTTTTCATGCTTTTACCTTCTTTAAATCTATGATGCTAGTTTCTAGATTGATTAGGTGAAAAGGGTTTAATAGGGAAGCTTTGTAGTACTTATTAAACTAGGACTAAGGAAAGATAGGGATTAGTGATAAGCATTGTAGTATTGCTAATCTACGTCAATTGCATGCAAAAGATAATGTAATTATTAGATGCCTATGATCGATTTCTCTAATCCAAGGGTGAAGATTGTTTTAAACTGAAGTTGTTTTTATATTTATTATCTTTCTTTAATTTTTGTTATTTATATAGTTTAGTTTTGATTTCCCAATTCTATTTATTTTATTTTCTTTTCGTTGCTTACCTAGATTAGAATTTGTAAGGTTTTCTTATCCAATCCCTGTGGGTTCAACCCTCGCTACCACTATATTATAGTTTTAGTAAGGTTAATTATATTTTGGTGATTAACGACACATCACGTAGATTAGCAATACTACAATGCTTCTCACTAATCCCTATCTTTCCTTAGTCCTAGTTTAATAAGTACTACAAAGCTTCCCTATTAAACCCTTTCCACCTAATCAATCTAGAAACTAGTATCATAGATTTAAAGAAGGTAAAAGCATGAAAACACTAGAAAGATCTTAGTCAATAACGAACAGTCTAGGAACTAGCACCATAGATTTAATTCACATCTAAATTCTCCATAGATAAGTAACTAAGATGTATGAGACCTTAATTCTATCTAATTTGCCACTTGTGATTAGAGTTACTTACAATTCCAGATAAATAACCCTAGATCTAGCAATCAATTAACATGTTCAATTAACTAGTTGGCCATCCTAAAAAAGAAAACAAGCAATCATAAATCACTAAGCATAGAAGAATTTAGAATACATGAAAGATAAAGACATTAAGCACAAAATAGCCTCACAATCTTCTTCTCCAAGAATTTAGAATTGCATTAAACTGAAAAATAAAATTAGAAGAACATTAAGAAAGAGTAAAATAAAATTACAAAGATAAAGTGTCCCAAAGAAAGATGAGACTGGTCTCTAAAAGAAAATTTGAGACATCTTACAAGTGGTGGCTAAGGCTCTTTATATAGAGGAGTCAAAAGCCCTAAACTTAACTTGCAAGAAAGAAAACCTAATTCTAGTAAAATACTAACTAGGTTAAAGTGTTTACAAAGGAATTAACTAAGTACAAGAGATAATTTAATGGACTTGGATAATTGGGCTTCAATCTTGTGGAGAATAAGGCT
Source organism: Microcos paniculata (assembly GCA_030664755.1). Classification (NCBI taxonomy): domain Eukaryota; kingdom Viridiplantae; phylum Streptophyta; class Magnoliopsida; order Malvales; family Malvaceae; genus Microcos; species Microcos paniculata. Next base: position 10,435,088 of record CP131464.1, read on the forward strand.
TAAATAAAGCCTTTTTCAGCAGCTTCAAATCCTTCTTGAAGTAGGAGAAAAGATAGCACAATCCACATGTCATGCACATGCTTCATTAAAGGGTTTTCCTACTCCAATTAGGACTTCTCTCCAAGGGCTGATCCACATCTTTCTAGGACTTTGGCCAAGCTTAAATATCTTCAATAATAGGTCTAGAATCATGGCCAAGCAAACCAAGACATGCTCAAGTCCATCTCTAACCCAAAATTGCTCCAAATCCCAAAATAGGAATTAATCTCGGATTTTCGCAGGGATTCTGGACCTCTCTGTATTTTGACCTTTTGACTGCCCAAACGAACTCCGATTTTTGAGATATTTAGCATTCCAAAAAGCTTAAGATGTCCTCTACAACTTTGATGAGAACTCGAACTCAGAAAAGGACTTAAAGGATGTCAAATCTGTCCATCTTTACAAACTATCTGCATAGGAAAAATCTCAAATTTCCAGATTTAAACACCTTTTATTCCAAAGCTTCCTTTAGCTTCCTAAGACATAAAATCACTCAAAATAACTTAGTTAGAGATAAGAAACACTTAAATCATCAAAAGATAAGCAACAAAATATAAGAGAAATAAGTGCCTATCAACGTGCACATCTTTAGACGTCGACGGATCAATCGTACTGGGAAAAATATGAAGAAAACGAGCAGAGCCGTCAACGGGCAAACAAGTAGACGTCGACGGCTAACAGAGTCAAAATGTCGGCAGACCCTTTTAAATGCTGTCATTCCACTATCAATCTCTTGAAAAACATATCCCGGGATTCAGTGGAGAGGAGGCAGAATAAAACCCCCAATTTCCTCAGACTTGTCCCCCCCTTTACAATAATGGCCTCCACTTTATTTTATTTTATCCTTAGGATTCCTTATCTTATCTCTAAGGAATTATGGAGGAGGAATGGGCTGGCAGCTGGAAGGGGAAGGCCGAGACAGAGGAGGCAGCTAAAAGGGGAGTTGAGTTCAGTTTTGAACGGTGGTCTTTTGCTGGGTTTTTCACTTCTTGTAACTTTCGTTTAAGCAAAACTCTATAACTCCAATCTATTATAAGATTCAATCACTTTTTCTGCATTTGTGAGATTCTTGTTCTTAATGCTTTCTTGTTCATTGATTGTTCTTCTATCTCTTGAGCTTTAAAGATGATTATCATATTTATTATCTTGTCTTTTGGATTGCTGAGTTAATTAGTTGCAAATAATTGATTGAGTAGTTCATTAGCATGCTAATCTTTGAATTCCAATGCTAGAGTTTGGTAATTTCTTAGAACTTGAGTCGCAAGAGGGTGTTTTTACATCTAAAGAGATTTGAAAATGCAATTGGAATAATGAATGCTGGGTTTGTTATTGATTGTTGTTAGCTTTTATCTTTTCATAGCTTATTGCTCTTCTAGGCTTGAATTTGGATTGCTAAGATTCAAGTTAGCCATAAGAGGAAGGATTAAAAGTGAACCTAGATTCAAGGTTAATCAACATTAGGAAAGGTCCATGGATTTGAAGCTGGTTTCAAACCCATGGAGTTAACCAATTGATGAGGAGAATGTTTGATTTGTGAATCAATGATCAAGTGTTAAGTTAAAAGATTGATCATATAATAGATTGTAGGCTTTGTTTTATCATGTATTGCATTATTATTGTCATTCTTGATAAATCCTCACATATTATTTCCAACACCAATATAAAACTTCCCTTTAATTTATTGTTTAGTTTGATGTATGCTTAGAAAGTAGTGTGAAATAGAATAGCCCTTTCCTCGTGGGATCGATCCTTGCTTACCCTACTACATAGTAGATTAGTAAGGTTAATTTTGTTGCTTTGCGACACGCATCAATGGGTCCTAGTCCAACCAATTGCTACCAATAATCTAAATTACTTACTAAAGATTCAGCAATATAGATTTAGCAAGCAATAACATAATCATCAAGATAAGTGGCCAGCAAATCTAGCTAATCATGCCAAGCAATCAATAAGCATAGAAATCTAACAAATACCCAACAAATAGATTTGTTAATTAATAACAACAACCTCACTCAAAGAGTTAAGAGATAAATTGAATCCCAAATTGGAATGTTAAAGATCTACCCACTCATTAATTGAGGGGAGATCGTAATTAACTAAAAGGAAAGATTAAAGTAAAGAAAAACAAGTGTTTAGATTGAAGAAGAGAATAAGACTTGAGAGAACATTTTCTCTACTTTTCTGTCGAATTCTACAATTCTCGTCTAATGAATTCTATGAATCTGTTCGTACTTCAGAGAAAAGTACAATATTTATATAGCTAGATTACATAATTGCCCCCTTAACCTAATTGCTGACCAAAGGGACAAAGGGCACTAAAGGAGCTTCTTGGAGCGGCGCTATTAGGAAGTTGAACGGCGCCGTTAGGGTGCATAAATGAAACGCCAAGTGAAAGAAATGGAACGGTGCCACTAGGGAAGTGGAACGGCGCCGTTAGGGTCTTCTCATTCTACACTCTTGCTGACTTCTCCACTTCTCCAATTTGCCAACTCTGAAGTGTAATGGCGCCACTATGGGACATGGAATGGCGCCGTTAGCTTCCTTTGGTGTAGTGAAATGCATGGCTTAGCAATGTTGGAGTGTAATGGCCCCATTAGGGAGTGCAATGGCGCCATTAGCTTGGTCTCTATCTTCATATGTGCGGATTTGGGCAAAGCTGAAGTGGAATGGCGCCATTAGCTCGTTTTCGCGCCTGGTTTGGAATGTCTCGGTATAATGAGCATTTGGAGGGTCAAACGGACTCCTATCGGGGCGTTCTTGGGCATTCTGGAAAGCTTAGGATGTCCTCTACAACTTTGGTGAAGATCACAACTGCAAATGAAGCCTTTAAGGTGGTGAAATGCAGCCATCTTTCAGGTGTCGCCAATCTGCCTGCACCTTCACTTTACATTTCAATCCCGTTTCTTTCCTTTGCTTCCAATTTGACTCTTTTCATCTTCAAATGCTTATTTATCCACTCAAAGCTCATTTAGAACCTATAAATACAAAACCATGCTTATATGAGTGGAGTTAAAGTAAGATAGACACAATAATTATAAGAAATAAGCGCATAAAGTAAGTATAATATTGTGTGTATCATGTATACAAATATGTACAAAGAAAGCAAGGCCAAGGCGAGGCATACACATATAATACAATGAAATGAATCAAATAATGTGAGGTGCACAATACAAATTTGAAAAGTTTTATTAATGCAATTTAAGGTACAACATGCAATTTTGAAAAAGCTTAGCGATGCAAATGCAAAATGTAATTTTGAAAAAGTTCATTGATGCAAATGTGAAATGCAATTTTATTTGAATTTTGGTCAAATTAATGTATGAAGAATGAATTTACATGAATGACATCAAACTTTGAAAATATTGCAAAATTAACCCTAAATTGAAAACAAGACTTTTCGAAAAATGGCTCGACTCTTTAAATAGTCCCTAGTGGAGTCACCAATCTATCGAAACGTCTAAAAAGCTGTCCAACAGGAATTTTAGAGAAATAAAAGGATTTTGAAAACAAGAAAATGAGTCGCCACTAACCATTTGGTTTAGGTAGGTTAGCCACCTATTTTGACTCTGTTTGACCTAACATAATCTTGAAGGATTACCTTAGGTTAAACAAATGTTGGTCCACGAAAATAAGTTTTCGCTTCGGGAGTCAGTTATGCTCGAGGAAGGATTAGCACCCCCGAAATGCCCGGAAATCGGTACCATAAAGCCTTGTGAAAATTCGTTTTAGGATTAATAACAAAAATGTTTCTTTTGAAATGAAATAAAATGAAATAAAATAAACTAAAATAAAGAATCTACAAATGTCAGAGTAGAACTCCTTTTGATATTAATTAGTTCACCCTTTAAGAAAAATTCAATTTAATGAGATCTGTGAAAAAAAACAAAAAATAAAAAAAACGTCTCAACGTTGAATAACCGAATTGAGAACTTTCCAAAAACAAGCTTTAAAATCAAAGGTTGAAAATTCATAATTTGTTAAAGAAAAATTTGAGTTTTAAACAAAATTGGATTGAATTTGGAAAGACTCCAATTGTTAATGATTGAATTGAAATCTTTCAAAAAATATTTTTGGATTTTTGAAATTAATGTCGTAATTATTAAATTCCTTTTATTGATAGACGGTTTTTGATTAAAGGCCAGATTTTTAAAAAAAAAAATTTAATTAGAAAGACTCCAATGTAAAGGTCTAATTGAAATCATTCAAAACATTTTTTGGTTTTTGAAAATAATGTCGGAATAATTAAATTCTTTTTATTTTTGGATCTCATTTTTAAAACCTTGATTAAAGAAATTAACCAAAGTTTTATTTTGTAAGAAAACCTCAACTATTAATTAAGTTTGAGATTTCCCGAAAAATTCATTTTTAGATTTTTAAAATTATGTCGAAATTGAAATTTCTTTTGCTGATAAAGGGGATTTTCCTTTTTTAAAAAGAATTTTTTTAACGGTTTTCTTAAAGTAATGAAATTTGTAGGAGAACTTTTGGAAATTTAAAAAAAATTATGAACATGGTATGCTAATGCCATTTTTTAAATATGATTAAAATCATTTTTTTTTGTATTTTTTGAAATTGAGGTGGAAATTGGTTTATTAGAAACTTCCTACGTCCAATCGGAATTCTGAAAAGGCGAACTAGAAAGCCCCCTCACCCTAAGGAAGCCTTTGAGAACCTCGTAATTACGTGATCCCCTCGAACTCCTGATTATCGGGATTTCCATGCACATGCGATTTGTGAAAACAATGATTTAATTACTATATGCATGAAATGATGGGACAAAATAAATCAAGAAAATGGGTTAGCACAAGAGATATATTAGGTATATATTAAAAAATGCATGAGCCCTAATTTCTAAAATATCATAAATGATGTAAATGTGGCCTAAGCTAAATGATATATTAAAATGCTAATGGGCCTAATCTAAATGACATATTAAAAAATGCTAATGGACCTAAAATTACTAACGACATGAAAATGCTATTATTCCTAAAATTATTAAATGAAATAAAAATGCATGAATGACCTAATTTTTTAAATGGTATAAAATATGCAAGATGACATAATTTACTAAATGGCATGAAATATGCAAAATGACCTAATTTACTAAATGACATGGAAAATGTAAAATGGCCTAAAATTTAAAATGACAAATGGAATTTATTGAATTTAAAATCTAATCCTAAATGCATGATTTTTATTATTACATATTAACTTCTCATTAATCTATTCTTATACACATATATATGCATATTGATGTAAACGGACATAAAGGGAAAGCCATAAAAAATACCATTTTTTTTAAAATTAACTGGACCTGATTTATTTATTACATGAGGATTTGAAATAATCTAATTTAAACATCATGGTATGCTGACTAATGAGAACTTAATAGATCCAAACAGGCAAACAAGCATATTGTATATAATGTAACATTGAATATCAAGATTTAATATACTCATGCACAGCAGCCCAATAGCTTTTAATAGAACAGGCCATAAATCCAAGTAAGATTTTTCTTCAACAAACATAATATATGAAGAGAAAAGCCCAAAACCCATATACATGAAAGCAACCCAAATAAATAAATAAGCCCAAACATTTGAAGGTAGCAATTGGAGTCGAAACAAATGAATCTATATACACGTGTAACACTAAAAGCATGAATGAGTTCGGAACCAAAGTTCAAATAAATATAAAGGAAAATTTGAATTTCACGTATCACAGCCCAAAATTCAAACAGCCCAACTAGGAAGCAAAATGACCAGACAAGAAATACACAACGCGATTATGAAAGGAATTCAAATGAATCGGGCACTTACCAAAACGCCAAGGATTTGTACGTTTTGACTTTGAAACCCTTTTTTCTTTTCCTTCGCCCTTCGGTTTCTTCTTTTCACTTCCCTCTACAGAGCCGCCTTCTTTTCCTTTCTCTTTGACCCGAACACAACAAAAAAAAAACAACTCCCCGATCGCCGCTGCTACTCTCACCAAAGCTATGGTTGCTTCAATCCAATTGCTTTCCTTTCTTCTCTTCCCTTCAGGAATCGGAAACTTCACTATCAACGATGATGCCAACAAATCGGACAGAAACTAAACAACCCGGGTCCTCTTTTTTCGATCTCGATGATATGATGTCCAATCACCTTCCCCCTTGAGTATACTTCTCCTTTCGACCAGCCTAACTATCCATCAAAACATATTTTCAAAAAGAGGTACAAATCGAAAAGCCCTAATTTGAAAACCCTAACCCCTTTTCTTGTCCAAATCAGGTGAAAGGAATGGTTAGGATTTGCTCTCTCCTAGACTCCCTCTTCTCTGATACGAACCCAAAAATCCCTTTTCTATTCAGTTTTAGAAACCTCTATTTCTGAAACCCTAAAAATTCTGATACAGGAACCCTAACTCTTTTTTTTTGAAAATGGGAATCCAGCCCCCCATTACTGTACAAAATAGTGGTATTTAAATCAGCCAGGAAATTGATCCAAGGGTAGATGTTGTATTTCTAAACCTAAAATCAACGATGGGGATGGCTTTTTATTCTTTCCTTTGCCTGTTTTGTAGGGATATTAAGATCTGGGCTTCAAATTTTTTTTTAACCCATGTATGTCCAATTCCACACTTTCTCCAATTATCAAAGCCCGATCCATCCTAATAGCAAATCAAAATTAAAATGTGAGCCATAATAAAATATAAAAATCAAATAATTAAACAAACAAAAGTTGTGCAAAAAGGAATTAAATGATATATAAAAATGGTGTCTACATAGAGCATGTTCAAAACTGGTTTAGGCAAAAAGGCTTTTAAATAAGCTCGGAAAGCCTAATGATTCTTTTTGTCCACAAATGCACAAAACTGCGAACTTTGGTGAAACACAAGTTTCGATCCATTTTTTAAAGCAACCACCACTTCAAAGTCATGTATCCTACCGAGTAGAACATGTTCAAAGGGGATTCGGTAAAAAGGCTTTTAAATAAGCCAGGAAGGCCAAATGCTCCATTTTGCGCACAAACGCGTGAAACCATCAACTTGGGGAAAACACAAGTTTCGATCCATTTTTTGTGCAACCACCAATTTAAAGTTGTGTATCCTACAGAGTAGAACATGTTCAAAAAAGGGTTTAGGCAAAAAGGCTTTCAAATAACCCCATAAGGCCCAATGCTCCGTGTTGTGCACAAATGGATAAAAGTGTAAACTTTGGAAAAACACAAGTTTAGATCCCTGTTTTTGTGCAACCACAACTTCGAAGTTGCGTACCCTATCTAGTAAAACATGTTCAAAAAAGGATTTAGGCAAAAAGGCTTTTAAATAAGCACGAAAGGCCCGATTTTCCATTTTGTACACAAACACACAAAATTGTGAACTTTGGTAAAACACAAGTTTCGAACCATTTTATTGTGTAATCACCACTTCAAAGTTGTGTATCCTATCGAGTAGAACATGTTCGAGAAGGGTTTAGGAAAAAATGCTTTTGAATAAGCATGGAAGGCCTAATGCTTCTTTTTGCACACCAACGCACAAAACCACCAACTTGGGTAAAACACATGTTTGGACCCAGTTTTTTGTGCAACCGCCACTTCAAAGTTGTGTATCCTACCGAGTAGAGCATGTTCAAAAATTGTTTTAAGAAAAAAAGGCTTTTAAATAAGCCTTGAAGGCCCAATGCTCTGTTTTGTGTGCAAACGAACAAAATCGTAAACTTTGGTGAAACACAAGTTTCGATCCATTTTTTTTGTGCAACCACCGCTTCAAAGTTGTCTATCCTACCAAGCAGAAATTGTTCAAAAAGGGTTTAGGTAAAAAAGTCTTAAATAAGCATGGAAGGCCCAATGCTCCTTTTTGTACACAAACGCACAAAACCGTGAACTGTGGTAAAACACTGGTTTTGATCCATTTTTTATGCAACCATTGTTGAAGATGTTAATCCTACCGAGTCGAACATGTTCAAAAAAAGCTTTACACAAAAAGCCATAGAAACAGGCATGGAAGGTCCAATGATCCGTTTTGTGCATAAATGTACAAAATCACGAACCTTGGTAAGACACAAGTTTCGATCCTTTTTTTTATGCAACCACCATTTCAAAGTTGTCTATCCTACCGAGTAGAACATGTTCGATATGGGTTTGGGCAAAAAGGCTTTTAAATAAGCATGGAAGGCCCAATGATCCTTTTTGTGCATAAACGCACAAAATCGCTAACTTTGGTAAAACACAAGTTTGGATCCATTTTTTTGTGTAACCACCACTTCAAAGTTGTGTATTCTACCGAGTAGAGCATGTTAAAAAATGGTGATGTGAACCCCGTAAATTGAATCTAGGAACCCACGAACAAGTTGATGGATGAAGTTTCCAGGAAAGCCAAATCAGTTTCGAACTCAAGAAAAAACCTTGACCCAATGTTTAGAGAAACACGAACCAGAGGTATAAAGAAGGATAATTGACGCCACACTCTAGAAAAGGAAGAGATTGAGAGTGATAAGTAAGAAGAACACCACAAGGAATCAACCCTGATAAGTTCAGAAGTTCAATGAAGAACAAACCAAGTGAATAATCTCACTAAATTCATAAAATTCCAATCTTTTTAAGTTTTGTACAAGAATTGATATTTAAAGGCTAAAGAAAACCCTAATAAATCTTCCAGCAAGACTTATTCCTAAAAATAGGGAAGTTCCTAAAATTTAGGAATGTAACTTTAAGGCACCATAAAATCAGCTACAAATCTCCTAAAAATCTTCAAATTGTAATAAAGACTTCTGTTTTTAATTAATGAAAATCAATCAGGCCAAATAGACCACAAATCAGGCCCATTAAATGCTTGAATTAATGGAATAAGGCTCGTTGATCCCTCCAAGCCCAATTCAGATCCTTTTGTTGCTTCTTTGATCCAAAAATCTTTAATTAATCCATTAAGAACTCCTTTCATCCTTTTAGCTTTAATCCAAGCTATTAGACCTCCAACAATGTGTAATGGATCATCAAGTTCCATGGAATCAGATTGCACCATATTTAGCATGTTCCTAGCTTGGTTCCCATCAAATGGGATTGCGCAAAATGGCATACAAATAAGCACGGAAGGCCCAATGGTTCGGTTTTTACACAAACGTACAAAACCGCGAAATTTGGTGAAACACAAGTTTTGATCCATTTTGTTATTTGAAACCACAACTTCAAAGTTGTGCACCCTACCTAGTAAAACATGTTCAAAAAAGGATTTAGGCAAAAAGGCTTTTAAATAAGCACGAAATGCCCAATTCTCCATTTTGTGGACAAACGCACAAAACTGAGAATTTTCGTAAAACATAAGTTCCGAACCATTTTTTATATAACCACCACTTCAAAGTTGTGTATCCTATCAAGTAGAACATGTTCAAGAAGGGTTTAGGCAATTCGAGAAGGATTTAGGCAAAAAGCCTTTTAAAGAAGCATGGAAGGCCCAATGCTCCTCTTTGTGCACCAACGCACAAAACCGCAAACTTGGCTAAAACACAAGTTTGGACCCAATTTTTGTGCAACCACCACTTCAAAGTTGTGTATCCTACCGAGTAGAACATGTTCAAAAAGGGTTTTAGGCAAAAAGGCTTTTAAATAGGCCCAGAAGGCCCAACACTCCGTTTTGTGCACAAACGAACAAAATCGCGAACTTTGGTAAAACACAAGTTTCGATCCATTTTTTTGTGCAACCACCACTTCGAAGTTGTCTATCTTACTGAGTAGAACTTGTTCGAAAAGGTGACCGGCCGTCGTCAAGACGATCAAAGGAATAATATTTCTGTTATAAACCAATACTCAGTACTAGCGGCAAGAGCAGGTCGAATCCACAGAGAGGCAATAAAATGGATTTACTATGCTTATAGCTGAACATTCAATAGAAATATAAAAGGGGGTTTTGAGACAAAAGCATAAATAAATAAAGACAGAAATATGAAACGACAGTGTAAATAAATAAATGAACAGTGAAATAAAAGGAGATTAACAATAATGAAAAGTATTCATTCTATCATTTGCTAATTATAAGGGGTAAAAGAACAGTTAGATCCCAGGCTCACTAACAACACAATTAATCAATCAAATGGCATGCTTATCAAAATTAGTACTAAAGATTCCCAAAATTCATATTGGTGACTGAATAGCCCAACCTAGTACTATCGCTTCCTAGACTGGTCCCTTTTGCCCCCACCGAACCAACAATCTTCGCGATGATGATTTACGGATTGAATAAAGCATTAAGCAATGAAAATCAGTACAGCATGCAAGCAACCTGAATATACTTCGAGTCTACCTAGTCATTGAATATTTAATATCTCTAAGAAGCATCCTACGTCTTCCCTTTGTTATAAGATTAAGGTTGGCTACTAAAGATTCACAAACACAGAATCTAACCATAGATTTTACCTATTCCTATTTCATGCATGCACTCACAAAATAGAGACAAGAAAACCATATTTCCATACAATCAGAGATATCAAAACACTTGACAAAATTAATCGGAATGAAGAACAAAAGCCTCACTAACTTTGCAAACCTTTATAATCAACAAATAATAGAATGAATTGGGGGTTTGCTCACTCATGGATTGAGTGAGAAACCGAAGATTCAACAAGTAAAGTAAAGGGAAATAAAGTAAAGGAACTAAATAGATGAAGATTCAAGAGAGAAAATCTCTCAGAAAGTTGAATACAAAGCTCAGAAAATCTCGATCGTCTGACTCGTTTCTTTCTCCTCTCTTCTTCTCCCAACATTGGTGAAAAGAGAGTATTTAAACCACTAGATTACATAATTGCCCTCTTAACCTAATTGATGACCAAAGGGGCAAAGGGGTACTAGGGGAATTTCCTGGAGCGGCGCCATTATGAAGTAGCACGGCGCCGTTCTGTTGTGAAAATGAAACGCCAAATGGAAGAAGTGGAGCGGCGCCACTAGGGTACATGGAACGGCGCCGTTCGAGTCTCCTCTTTTTACACTTTTGTTGACTTCTTCACTTCTCCAATTTGCCAACTCTGAAGTGTAATGGCGCCACTATGGAACATGTAATGGCGCCGTTAGCTTCCTTTGATGTAGTGTTGTGCTCGGCCTTGTGCAATTGAAGGTGTAACAACGGCATCTAGGGTGTAACGGCGCCATTAGTGCCTTCCTCATGTTGGACATTCGGCCTTGGCATGGTTGAAGAAGAATGGCACCATTCTACCTTGTAATGGCGCCACTAGGTCCCTAAGACATGACCAAGTATCTGGCTAGGAGCAATTGGTGTGTAACGACGCCAATCTCACTTTGTAATGGCGCCATTAGGCCTTGTTGAACATCTCTCGGGTAGCTCCATTCATACTTGCTCTAATCAACCTTTAAATGTTCATTATCATCACTAAGCTCCATAATTAACCTGCAAAGATATAAAAAAGCTTAAATGAGATAATTAGGATTATGATAGCCATAAAACAAGATTGATTAAGCACAAAGTGGATGTATTAATTTATGTCTATCACATTTCCCCCACACTTAAAGGTTTACTAGTCCCTTAGCAAATGTGAGCAAGAATGTAATCTGGATTTTATTCAAAACAAACTAACTAAAGCTAACTACAGAAACTAATTGCACTGTTGTAGACAAACACGGTAGTTCTTAGCCTAAACTACAAGCCCATATTAAACCCCTAGATAAACTAGTAGGAGGAGGTATGTGTTAAACCCCTTTTTATTGCTTGATTTGGGACTTAAGATCAATCCTCTTTCTCCTATTTTAATGCTGAGAGGCCTAAGTTAGCTCAATTTTGCCTTGAAGGTGTACTTAAAAGGAAAAATGAAGTTTGAACTAAAAAGGGACAATTTCCATGCTTAATTGAACAAACCTGTAGAGCCGTCGACGGGTAAACATGTAGACATCGACGGCTGCTCAAGCAATGGACACGGGATCACTTGCATAAGCCCAGACATCGACGGCTAGACTCTAGACATCGACGGGTAGAAATTTTTGACTTCGAAGACATAAAGGTTAAACACTTAGACATCGACGTGCACATCTTTAGACGTCGACGGATCAATCGAGCTGGGAAAAATATGAAGAAAACAAGCAGAGACGTCGACGGGCAAACATGTAGACGTCGACGGCTAACATAGTCAAAATGTCGGCAGACCCACTTAAATGCTTTCATTCCATTATCAAATCCTTGAAAAACATATCCCGAGGATTCAGTATAATAAAATCCCCAATTCTTATCTCCCTCAGACTTGTCTCCCTCAGACTTGTCTCCCTCTTTTCCTTAGTGGCCTCTACTTTATTTTATTTTATTCTTAGGATTTCTTATCTTATCTCTAAGGAATTATTGAGGAGGAATGATTGAGCAGGAGTGGGCTGAGAGCTGGAAGCATATAGCCGAGAGAGAAGAGACAGTTAGGGGAGTTGAGTTTTTCAGTTTTTAAGTTTGTGTTTTTGCTGGGTTCCTTTCTCTCTTGTAATTTTCGTTTACAATCTATTATAAGATTCAATCACTTTGATCTGCACTTGTGAGCTTCTTGTTCTTAATGCTTTCTTGTTCATTGATTGTTCTTCCATCTCTTGTGCTTTAAAGATGATGAATATGTTTATTATCTTGTCTTTTGGATTGCTTAATTAATTAGTTGCAAATAATGGATTGAGAAGTTCATTAGCATGCTAATCTTTGAACTCCAAAGCTAGAGTTTGGTGATTTCTTAGAATTTGAGTAGCAAGAGGATGTTTTTACATTCAAAGAGATTTGAAGATGCAATTAGAATAATGAATGCTGGGTTTATTATTGATTGTTGTTAGCTTTTATCTTTCCATAGCTTATTGCTCTTCTAGGCTTGAATTTGGATTGCTAGGATTCAAGTTAGCCATAAGAGGAAGGATTAAGAGTGAACTTAGATTCAAGGTTAATTAACATTAGGAAAGGTTCATGGATTTGAAGCTGGTTTCAAATCCATGGGGTTAATCAATTGATGAGAAGAAAGTTTGATTAGTGAATCAATGATCAAGTGCTAGGTTAAAATATTGATCATATAATAGATTGGAGGTTTTATTTTATCATATATTGTATTATTATTGTCATTCTTGATAAATCCTTACATATTGTTTTCAACACCAATACAAACCTCGCTCTAATTTATTGTTTAGTTTGATGAATGCTTAGAAAGTAGTGTGAAATAGAATCACATTTCCTCGTGGGATCGATCCTTGCTTACCCTGCTATATAGTAGATTAGTAAGGTTAATTTTGTTGTGTTACGACACGCACCGGTATGGTCTCCCTTATTCAGGTCTAAACTAAGAACAGAAGTCGACAAACAAGTGTTTCAAGAACAATTCAATACACATATGCAAAGTAAGATAATGTTGAATCGAAACAAGAAACAAGCATGACATTTAATCAAAAAGCAGAGGTATGGTGCAACCAAAGAGAAAGTCTGGAATGTATATAAGGCTTCTTTTAATCAAGTATGTCAGAATAAGGTATGGATGTCTCACAATTCACTCTTCTAATCAATTTATATGATAGACATAAATTAATGCATCCACTTTGTGCTTAATCAATCTTGTTTTATGGCTATCATAATCCTAATTATCTCATTTAAGCTTGTTTTTATCTTTGCAGGTCAATTAGGGATCTTAATGATGATAATGAACATTTGAAGGTTGATTAGAGCAAGTATGAATGGAGCTACCCGAGAGATGTTCAACAAAGCCTAATGGCGCCATTACAAAGAGAGATTGGCGCCGTTACACACCAATTACTCCTAGCCGGGTACTTCATCATGTCCAAGGGACCTAACGGCGCCATTACAAGGTAGAATGGCGCCATTCCTCTTCTACTATGCCAAGGCCGAATGTCCAACATGAGGGAGGCACTAATGGCGCCGTAACAACTTAGATGGCGTTGTCACACCTCCAATTGATTAAGGCCGAGCACAACAATGCACCAAAGGAAGCTAACGGCGCCATTACATGTTCCATGGTGGAGCCATTACACTTCAAAGTTGGCAAGTTGGAGAAGTGAAGAAGTCAGCAAAGGTGTTAAATGAAGGGACCCGAACGGCGCCGTTCCATATTCCCTAATGGCGCCGTTCCACTTCTTTCCATTTGGCGTTTCATTTTCACACTAGAACGGTGCCGTGCTACTTCCTAATGGCGCCGCTCCAGGAAATCACCTTAGTACCCCTTTGCCCCTTTGGTCATCAATTAGGTTAAGAGGGCAATTATGTAATCTAGTGGTATATATACCTTCTTTTCTCCGAGAGAGAAAAGAGGAAGAGACGAGAGAAACATTTGAGATTCCTGAGTTTTGTATTCAACTTTCCGAGAGATTTTCTCTCTTGAATCTATATTCATTTAGTTCTTTTACTCCATTTCCCTTTACTTTACTGGTTGAATCTTCGGTTTCTCACTCAATCCATGAGTGAGTAAACCCCCAATTCATTCTATTATTTGTTGATTATAAGGGTTTGCAAAGTTAGTGAGGCTCTTGTTCTTCATTCTGATTAATCTGTCAAGTGTTTTGATATCTCTGATTGTATGGAAATATGGTTTTCTTGTCTCTATTTTGTGAGTGCATGCATGAAATAGGAATAGGTAAAATCTATGGTTAGATTCTATGTTTGTGAATCTTTAGTAGCCAACCTTAATCTTAGAACAGAGGGAAGACGTAGGATGCTTCTTAAAGATTTCAAATATTCAATGACTGGGTAGACGCGAAGTATATTCAAATTGTTTGCATGCTGTACTGATTTTCATTGCTTAATGCTTTATTCAATCCGTAAATCATCATCACGAAGATTGTTGGTTCGGTGCGGGTAAAAGGGACCAGTCTAGGAATCGATAGTACTAGGTTGGGCTATTCAGTCACCAATATGAATTTTAGGAATCTTTAGTACTAATTTTCATAAGCATGCCATTTGATTGATTAATTGTGTTGTTAGTGAGCCTGGGATCTAACTGTTCTTTTACCCTTATGATTAGCAAATAATAGAATGAATACTTTTCATTGTTGTCAATCTCTTTTATTTCACTGTTCATTTCTCCAATTGCTTCTTTAGTTATTTATACTGCCTTTTTATATTCCTGTCCTCATTTATTTCTGCTTTACCTCAAAACCCCCTTTTATATTTTTGTTGAATGTTCAGACTATAAACATAGTAAATCCATTTAATTGCCTCTCTGTGGATTCGACCTGCTCTTGCCGCTACTACTGAGTATTGGTTTATAGCAGAAATATTATTCTCCTAACGGGCTTGACGACGGCCGGTCAAGGGTTTTGGAGCCGTTGCCGGTGTAGACACTAATTTTTTACTGAGTTCCCTAGTTTTTTTTTATTTATTGATAATTTGGTTGTGGTCTTAACTTAGCCATTGGAAAGAATTAATGTTCCAATTTAAGCTTGGTGCAATTAAAGATTAATTTGCTTATCTAGGAATTTTAATTTCTAAGTTGAGATGAACTCAAATCGATCAAGAAATGAAAAAGATGAACTCAATAAATTTAACTTTAGTTGAATTCGTTTACATCCTTATTAAAAAAATACAAAAAAAAGTTAAAATTGAAAATTACAAAAAAGAGGAATACGTGCAACTACTTTTGGTGATATGAGTGGAAGTAGAAAACGTGATTCTACATGGGGTTCAAAAGATGGGTCACGGGTCCTCTTAGAGCAATAGTCTCTAGCATGTGCCAACTTGTTCTGCCAGCTGCATTCTTTCTCTATCTTTGAGTGTGCCCCTGAGAAAACGCTAAAATTGGGAACAGCCAATGAGAAAGCAGAGTCAGCATGCCAACAACTGATGATAGCTAAGAAAGTAAGGCTAAACCAAAAAGGACCCACCCTTTTCAAATGGGCTCAGCAGGTGCCGAAAGTGGAGCAGCTTTTATTGTTGCTGCTAATTGAATTATTTGCAAAGGACCCCAGCGTCCTTGTCAAGTTGGCTTTGTCTTCTTGCAATTTCCACCGCTTTTATTGTTGCTGCTAATTGAATTATTTGCAAAGGACCCCAGCGTCCTTGTCGAGTTGGCTTTGTCTTCTTGCAATTTTCACCTTTAATTCAACGCAGCCTTCAGCAAATTTTGTTAGCTAATGATTGTTTTCAATTGCTAAAAAATTCATTGGAGAGAGTTTCTAAAGTGATGATTACTTCCACTAAGGAGCTGTTTGGAAGATAAGTTTTGAAACACGAGAATCTCGAAAATTATTTCAATTCGGAAGAGTATGGAAGCTTGAGCAGATTGGTGACAACATACTTTGATGTCACTTTCAAGACAATCCATAAAACAAATAGTGCACCTGCTGCTCCAGGACAGCCATTACTATTTCTGAAGAAATAGGCTATTGATGACGCCTCATCACTTCAGCTTGTTGATCCATTTAGCAAAGGTGGGCATGTGGTTAGTTGTGCTCCCGAGGACAACAGCGTATTCCTAAGAGAGTCACTATTCTAAAAGGCCGTAAAGCTTCGCGTCAGGTTCCTCCATTTTCATCAGACCAGAACATGACCATTGCCATTATACCCCACCTTCAAGGAGCCCTTCCCCCGCACGCCATTTTCTCTCGTCTCCTTTTAATATTCTTCTCCAAAGGGACCCATCAACATATTTGAAATATATATCTACCCCATGTACCGAAAGGAGTGCTGCATGTTTGACAAGATTGAAAGCAACTGGAAAGACCAACAACCACTGCTGGCATGAAACAACACGTGACTCCCTTGCTAGCTGCACCCCTCTCTCACTAAGATACCCTTGCAGAGACAACAAAATAAAAGCCAGCCAACAATGAGAAGCCAACGAAACAAAGCATCAGCCAATAGTAAATAGAGAAAAAGGGTCCACTCCCAATGCAGAAGTCAAGAAGACATGCCACCCCACCTGCAAATTGCTCTTGAAGAAACGTGGAAGCTAGTGCTAAATTATTCGAGATGACCAAAGCTGCTAGGTACCCAAAATTAATTATAATTGTTGATGGGATGGTTAACATGTGGGCAAGTATGTCTATACAACGTGACAGCTAGCTGGTACCCCTGCAAAGATAGCAAATTCAAGATCAACCAAACAACAGCCAATAGGAGCAAAGAAAGAAGGGGTAAAACAGAGATGACAAGACCAAAAATTAATGGCCATCAGATGAAAATGAAAGGAGAAATGAGGGCCGTTAGATGAAGATAAGGAGAAAGGGACTATAAGAAGCCAACTTCAATAGCGAAAAGGGGGCGGCTCTTCATTTTCACAAAAAGCAAGGTTTTCAAAACAGCAAAAAAAAAAAAAACAAACAGAGCTTTATTTTCTTTTGTTTTCAAAAAAGGGGAGGAGCATGTTTTTCCAAAAAACAGAGGTCGGTGATTTTTCTTTTCTGGTTTTCGTTTCTGGAAACAGAGGAGTGAGTTTTTGGAGTTCAAAAAAGGGAACTTTTTGGTTTTTTTTTAAAGAACGTGGAGGCATTTCTTCTCTGTCTCTCTTCTCTTCTTTGTTTTGAATAGCATATCTTTTTTTTTTATTCCGAGGAAGCTGTCCGGAGAATCAAAGGGGAGAGAGCTGTTTTATCTTCAAACTGGAAGCCATCCCTTTCTCCAAAAATAGAGATAGCCTTCCTTAGAAAAATCTATTTTTTTAAAATGAAAATGAGAGGAGGAAGAGGGGACGGCGAAGGGTTTGAAAAAAAAAAGAGCAGTGGTCTTGAAAAGGAGAGGAGGAAGAGGGGACGGCGAAGGGTTTGAAAAAAAAAAGGAGAGCATTGGTCTTGAAAAGGAGAGGTTAGTTTTTTGGAAGGGGGACGAAAAGACGGTAACGTGGTCTTAGCAGAAAGAAAAGAAGAAACTTGGTCACTTGTTTGGGTCCTTCCTACCTTCGTGGGTACAATACTAAGCTCAACATCCTTGTTCCATCTTTTGACATGTTCTTCATTTATTTAATCTTGTTGTCTTATCATGCTTGTTCTTTTGGTCAAACTTATCATGCTTGCTTACCCATAATAATATCAATAGATCCAAGCAATATACGCTTAAAAAGAGCAAAAAGGTGTTTGCTTTTTTGAAAATAAGAAAAGCATGTAAAGTTTAACACATGGGATTTGAGTTAACGTACTCCCTTGTTTGATCATTTGGTCATGTTTCTTGTACTGAAAAGTTCCTTCCTTTATGTCTTTGTGCATATATTTTGTGTTCATACTTGTGACTCCAATATCTTTGGTTAGCTAGAATATCTTATTGTAGATAAAATGCAGGTAACAGATTATCAAGATATTATTCATTTTAAATAAATAATAAAAAAGAGAAAATAAGCCCAAAGACAGGCGAGGAGTAGAGTTATATATATGATGTTATTCAAAATTAATAAAAGAATCAAGAGATATATATTTATATTGCTATTCAAAATTAATTAAATATATATAATCGATTAACTAAGGAGTATTTTTTAAAGGAATCGTGGTGGCGAGTTTCTTGAAAAATTCTCTGAAAATTACCTATAAATTCTCTCGTGGCGGCGATGAGGATATGTAAGTAATTTTCAAGCCAATAAATGATAAAAATGGGTAAAGAAGAGAATATAAAAATTATTAGTTAATCAATGAAAATTCAACCTTTCAAAGGAAATAGTACTTTTTTAAAAAAAATAATAAAACTAATAATAATAAGTAAAAGGATACTTTCTCGAGTAATCGTGGTGGCGAGTCTCTCGAGGAAGTCCTCTAAAACGGCCTATAAATTCCATCGTGGTGGCGATGAGGGTTTATACTTAATTTTCGTATATAAAATTAAATAATAAAAAATCTTTTGGTTAATGAATTAAAATGTGTTTAAAGGCTAAGGTTTATAAGTAATTCATGAGTTTTAAGTTTTCTCAAATTAATGGTTATGAAAATGGTATGTTCTCGGGGAATCGTGGTGGCGAGCTTCTCAGGACATCTTCCAAAACTATTTATAGATTCCATCGTGGCGGCGATGAGGATTTATAAACCTTTTTTTTATATAATAAAAGATAGATATAATTATTAATAAATAAAACTCATTTGTTAATTAGTCTATATAATAAAATAGACTTAATGGCTAAATCTCTAAATTATAAGTTAATATTTTTTTAATTAATTAGTGATTATGAATGGATACTTTCCTGAGTAGTTGTGGCGGCAATTCTTTCAGGAATTACTCCAAATCTAAAATCCTCCTTAAATTTCATCGTGGTGGCGATGAGGGTTTATAAGAGGTTTTCAGACACATAGTCATTAATTTAAGAGACTAATAAATAATAATTAATAATTAATAATTAATAAAAATGAAAAATGTTTTTATTGGTGATTATGAAAGGATATTTTCCTCAAGAGTCGTGGCGGCGACTCTTTCAAGAAATACTCCGAATCTAAAGGTCTCCCTAAATCTCATCGTGGCGGCGATGAAAGTTTATAAGAGATCTTTGGATACATAGTCATTAATATAAAAAATATTTACACAATAAAAAAAAAGAAAATGGAGAGAAGTAGTAGTAGTAGTAGTAATAATAATAATAATAATAATAATAATAATAACAACAACAACAACAATAACAATAATAAACTATATTTTTTATTAATGATTTTGAAAGGGTATTTTCCCCAAAGAGTCGTGGCAGCGATCTTTTCGGGAAGTAATCTGAGTTTAATGGTCTCTTTAAACTTCATCGTGGTGGCGATGAGGATTTATAAGAGGCTCTTAAGCATATAATCATTAATTAATCAAGAAGATTCCAAAATAAAAATCCACAAAATAATACAAAAGGAAATAAAAATTTTCAATAAACTATTGGACCCCTTTTTTTAAAAAATAAAAAATAAAAAATAAAATAAAACTTAAATAAAAAAAGGAATGAAATTTAAAAAGGAATGAAAATACAAAAAAAGGATTAATTAAATAATGGGTATTTATTATGGGGATTGTGACGGCAGTTTCCTTAATAATTATTCAAGGGTAATTTTTAAAATCAAATTAAGAAAACAAAAAAATGATTAAGTTAAATGAGGATAATTATTAAGGAAATTGTGATGGTAATTTTCCTTAGTAATTATTTTGGGGTAATTTTAAATTGAATTAAAAAATCAAAAAATTGGAAAAAAATGAAAATCAAAAGGTGAAAAATAAAAGTTTTAATTATTAATCTTTGTTGAGGCCTAATTAATAGTGAACTAATCGGTACCGTCACTTGGCGGGCGTTGTGGGGGTGCTAATCCTTCCCCACACGTAACTGTACTCCCGAACCCAGTTCTGTTTGTTCCGCAGACCGGGACCTATCTATCTTAATACGCCATTTAACGGCTACTGTTAAGTTAGATAGATTCCATATAGGTGACTAACCGCACCTAAACAAAAATGGTTAGTGGCGACTCCATACATTTCGTAAAGTCCCAAACTTCTCATCGTTTTCAGCAACGTTGCGACAGCTTGGTGACTCCACTGGGGATCGGTTAGAGAGTCGAGCCGAGAAGATGTTAGTATTAATTAAAGGCCTTAACAGATTTAGATTTTTAATAAAGATTAATAATTAATCTTTTTTGTTTTTCCTTCGTGGATATTGATGTGTTCTTTGCATTTGTAGATATTGATTTTCTTTACTTTTTAGATGTTGATGATTTTCATTATTATGTGAATATTGATATTTTACATGTTTATATTTTCTTTATTGTGTAAATATTTTTCTTTATTACTAGTCATTTTTGTGATTTTTGTTTGGCAAGAGGTATTAGACGGGTATTACGATGATTGGTAAAGGTTTGCAGTTCCTTCCACACATGGTACTTATTGCATTCATGCATATCCGATGGCGGTCGGATTACCTTTAGATTGGGGGGTAAAGTAACTGGCCTTCGAGGGACAATCTTGTCCCCGGATGGGTTGAGCGAAACACCCTCACTCAGGTTGAACCCTTTCCAAATGAGCCTATAATGGGTGAGGATTGGGGGCCTTATTTGCCTAGGATTAGACCGGCAGTAAGGACAATCTGAGAACCTTTTAGGTTGTGGGACCCATCAGCATGTAGTTATGATGAGTGAACATAGATAGAGCTGAACCTGTGAAGCGACTACAATACTAGGTACACATGAAGGAAAACTCGTTTACCTTTCTCCTCTTTAATGTATGAGTTATGATAGTAGTGTGGACAAATGTTTTATTCGTAAGGGAGACTGCTTGCCCCAGAGTCTCGGAATCCGACCTTTTGATTTTTTTTTTTAAGATTGAAATAAAAAGATGCATTTTTATTTAATAGCATATTTTTGCTTTACTACTTTTACACCATGCAAGAAAAATCGTCAAAAAATGAAGATGATGAAAAGTAAAAAAAAAAAGAAACAAATTTTTTTTTCTTTAAAAAAAAATGGGGGAATGGTCTCTTTCTTTTGCCCCAAAATGTTTAGCGATTGCAACTCTCTATCTCATCTTTTCATTCACAAGTCCGTCAAAGTCAGATTTTTTTTTTACATCATGCCCTCTACTCATCATTGAAACATTATGCATTTGTTTGATCCCAAATCACAAAAGCATCCTACATTCTTGTGCATCTATTGTATAACATGTAGGTGAAAAGCATCAGTCCATATTCATACATAATTGTACGCTCACATGCATCCATGCACATAATAGATTAGGAGAGTATCTTGTATATATCATCCATTAACATATCATCACATATCTACACATTCTTTCATTCATATACATACCTTTTTTTCCAATAAATTGGTCACTTGAAAAGATAAAGAGAATGCAAATTGGCATGTAGTCTTTAATAATGTCACTTCAGTGATCCGACATATTTGAAAACAATTGGTGAGGAAACTCTAACAAATGAAAGGTTTTCGGAGCACAATTAAAAAAATGGAAGCCCAAATAAGTGCCTTGGAGAATATTCAAGGAAAGTTTCGACTAGAAGCGCATAAACTGAAGGAACAAATAGATAGATTGGTATAAATGGTTGAAATTGGAGCAATAAGGACCTTTTCTTTAAGAAATCTCAACCTAATGAACTTATTCAGGTTCCTATCAATTTTAATGTGCGAGTTCCCAATAGTCAAAACACACCAATGAAGTCGCCTCTGGCTCAAAAATCATTTTGGATAAAGCAATTCCAGGACCTTGGTCCACAACCCAATGCTTTGCCTCACCAATTACCATATCTTCATTCATCAAATGTTAGTGTTTCACATTACCAATTAAGAATCGGTACTTTGCCTCACCAATTATCTTCCTTCCATCCTCCAAATGTCAGTGACCTTGCCACCAATAATTATTATTCCATCTGCCAAGCGTCAATGGTTTACCTATCCATCATCATCCTTTGCCCACAACACCATGCATTATTGGTCATCTCTGTGTTGCCATAAACCAAATATTAGTGTAGCCAGCAGCAATCTACACCCATGTCTTAACCAGCATTTTTTTTCCAGGCCAACTCCCATGGTAGCAATTGCTCAGCTACCTATATGAATGTCGACAATCCAACCTGTTCCTAAGCCAACCATTCCACATGGCAAGTGGCAATGACACGAGGGCTATCAACAAAAGAGCTAGTTTGATCCAGTTCTCATGACTTGCATAGAATTGCTCTCTCCACTTTTCCGGCACCAGTTTCTAGTTAAGGTGCAAGTGGAACCATTACTAAAATGGTTTAATGTCAATGCTAGATATGAACTTCGCATGATTATTTGGGGACACTCAGTGGTATGAATTTGAAAAGGAAAACACAAGTTCTGATCAAGTTTGGCTGAATGAGCTTCTAGAAGAGAACGGAACTGAGAGCTTGTTAGGGGACATGTTGCCTAATTATGCAGGGGTATGAATAAGCTCCTCTAATACACCTTATGAACAACAACAATTGAAGGAAAATCTTGTTGTTTATGCCTAAAAACATTAGGAAGGCATTTGTGGGCTTATTTATTTAGTAAGAAAAATGAGAGTGAACGGTAAAAAAAAGAAAAAAGGTTTTTGTTTTGTCATACTCATTCAAGTTGCACACATGATACGCTTATCATTTAATCATTTTTCAACATCTCAGCATCTCAATTGCATTCTATCATGTTTAATAACATGTTGTTAATGACATTTTGAAATTTCACATCACATCATTCATAATAAAATTTCATTCTCTACATTTCATAGCATTTTTATCCTACACATATTAGTAATTTACATGTCCCTACATTCATCCAACAATTCATACATGATATTTTATGCATACACGCATGCAAGAGTTTTTTAACAAAGAAAAAGATTGACATCTTTGTCAACAGGTGTCATCATTTCGTGATAACTCTTCTGGACTGCGGAACTTTGTAATTAGTATGCCAATCCGGGGCAATTCCTTCCTTTTCACTCTTATATATAGTGTTTTCTTTTCTAGTATTGTACATAATGTCATTTGAAAGTAACAATTTATGGAATTTTCGTTTTCTTTTGGTGTAA
This sequence comes from Microcos paniculata, assembly GCA_030664755.1. Taxonomy (NCBI): domain Eukaryota; kingdom Viridiplantae; phylum Streptophyta; class Magnoliopsida; order Malvales; family Malvaceae; genus Microcos; species Microcos paniculata. The sequence goes on from CP131464.1 coordinate 10,458,533, forward strand.
AATAGAAATGAATAAAATTTAAATTTTGAAAATCATGTCATGGTGCTTTGATTTTGGTTATCCTTGCTGATATTAACCTCTTTTCAGAATATGCATTTTTCTTTAAATAAGATATTTGTGTTATCAATCTTCCATGATTGCGTTTGATGAAAAAAAAACAAAAAAAGGAAGAAGAAATTTTTATTTTAATAACAAGAAGGATCTCGTGAAAAGTTGGTGGTTATGATTGAAAATAGTTCTTGACAAGTCCTTCAAACCGCTTTTATTGCCACTCCTTGTCATTCGAATGAAGCCACAAAAATTGAAACCCAAAATAAGGATGGGACATAAACCTTGAAAATTTGCCTGATAGAATCAATGTTCTTCATCTGGGCGCAATAAACAATTTTTTTTTTGGTATGCTTTGAAAAAAAATTAAGGAAATGCTTGCATAAACTTTAAAGTTTGACATGTTGATATGTGTTTAAACTGGGCTAAAACTTTGAATCCATTCTTCCTTGTCTCTAAATAAACCATGATCTTTGAATCCCACTTGGACTTTTGCTTCATGTTTCTCTTATTGACTCAAAATAAACTCATGCTCTTTGAATCTAACACGGACCTTTGCTTCCCATTTCTCTTATTGACTAAAAAGAACAATCTTTATGCTAACATGTTCACCCACTCATGGGGCAAAAATATCAAAAAGACCAAATCCACTTTGTAAGGTCCCGATACCTCTTTGCTATTGAGACGAATTGCTCAGATTGATTGCCTTAGTTATAATTTTAAAAGGGTGGAAATGTCATCTTCTGTGAAATTCTCATGATGAAAAGAAAAAGAAAAAGAATAAAAAGAAGAAAGTTGATTGCATCATCATGCACGTGATGTTATAGGATTTTGAACAAAGTTTTGAAAAGCTTTCAAAAATTATTACTGTTTTTCAAAGTAACGTTTTTCTAAGGAATTGTTTTTTTGATGAAGATAGACATACTTGAGAAGACAAATGGCTATTTTTTATATCCCCTTCACTTTGAGAAAATTATCCATTGCTGTCCCCTTTGAGCTTAATGAATATTCTTTCTAATGAACCTAATCAAGGGTCACCCCTCACACTGAGGGCAAATGCAAAGAAAGCATTCGAGCAAAAGATGGAACAAATCTTGCATATGGCCTAAAGAAATGACGCCCCAAAATGATGAAGAATTACTTGATAAGAATATCCTTGAACTCATGTTGTCAAAAAAAAAGAGAAGAAAGAAGAAAAAAAAGAAGAAAAGAAAGAAATGACAAATTGAAATGAAAAAAACTAATGGGATAGAGGCAAATGAGAAATCAAGCATGAAAAAATGAATTCTTCATATGGCCGAAAAGTGATCCTTGATTCAGTTACCTTGAAATACTTTTTGGGCCTGTTTATCCTTTCTTTCTGAACCCTCAACCATGGCCTACATTACGTGCCTTGAAAAGCCCATTTTGATCAAGTGTGGATACTTTAATTGAGGAGCATTTCTTTAGAAGAATGGGTCTTTTACACTGAACCATTTTTTCAAAGATTGTTTAAATGAATTTTGAATTTTCATGTGCATGATGAGACAATCAAAAAAAAGAGAAAAAAAAGAAAAAGAAAAAGAAATGAAATGATGTGGCTCTAGAGTGAAAACTCGAAAGGGCAGTCTAGAGCAGAAATGAGAATTCATGAGATCACCCGAGATTTGGCTAAGACAGCAAAGTGAATTTTAGAAATGAGCAATACCACTTGGGACATCCAAAAAAGAAAAACCCCATAAGATGAGATATCTTTTTGAACTCTAAATATGGAAAGTTGGGTCACACCTCTCTTTGATACCAATCTCACAAAATCTCAAGCCTTTCATGTCCAAATTTTGACTCATATCAAGATTGTCAAGTTAAGAGATTAAGCAAGCATCAACTTGATCTTGTTTTTAAGTCAGATTTTTTTAAAAATTGTGATTTTCAAAAAGAAAGTTAATTGTAAGCCTAGATGAAGAGATATTGAAATTCACTCTTTCATGAGACAATAAATAGCCTTTTTGGAACCCACTACTGTTGAAACCCACTTAGGAATTTAAAATAGCCTGTTCACCTACAAGCACATTTTGGATAGTAGCCACCAACTTTCAAGAGATCCAAATTTCATGTTGAATAACAGATGTTTGTATGCTTTGTACATTAAGTAGTCCAAAATCTTTTCGTAAATAAAGAACGCATGAGTATGGGGCAATTTTTGAACAATCATCGAATTCATTAATTCAGATACAAAATTGAAATTTGACTTGACACACATATGAACTCTGCTCCTTTTGATAATTTCTGCTTCAGGAATGGAAGAACAAAAATGTAGAATGCGAGTGAGGGAATGAAGATGCCAAAGGAAATCAATATCACCACTATTTTTTATTGCATCGTTGACCTTTTCAACAAGGTCTTTGTAAAACTATTTTTTATTGCATTGTTGCCCTCTCAACGAGGTTTCTGCAAAATATTTATCTTGCATTGTTGCCCTCTCCACAAGGTCCATGCAAAATATTTTTCATGGCATTGTTGCCCTCTCAATGAGGTCTTTGCAAAATCTTTTATCTTGCATTGTTGCCCTCTCAACGAGGTCTTTGCAAAACTATTTTTCATTGCAACGCTGCCCTCTCAACGAGGTTTCTGCAAAAAATTTTTCATTGCATTGTTGCCCTCTCAATGAGGTCTTTGCAAAACTGTTTTTCATTGCATTGTTGCCCTCTCAACGAGGTCTTTGCAAATCTGTTTATTTTTGAATTGTTGCCCTCTCAACGAGGTCTTTGCAAAACTTTTTATTTTCCATTAATACCCTCTTAACGAGGTCTTTACAAATCTACTTATCTTGTATTGTTGCCCTCTTAACGAGGCCTTTGCAAATCTACTTATCTTGTATTGTTGCCCTCTAAACGAGGTCTTTGCAAATCTACTTATCTTGTATTGTTGCCCTCTTAACGAGGTCTTTGCAAATCTACTTATCTTGTATTGTTACCCTCTTAACGAGGTCTTTGCAAAACTGTTTTTCATTGCATTGTTGCCCTCTCAACGAGGTCTTTGCAAATCTATTTATTTTTACATTGTTGCCCTCTCAACGAGATCTTTGCAAAACTTTTTATTTTCCATTAATACCCTCTTAACGAGGTCTTTACAAATCTACTTATCTTGTATTGTTGCCCTCTTAACGAGGTCTTTGCAAAACTGTTTTTCATTGCATTGTTGCCCTCTCAACGAGGTCTTTGCAAATCTGTTTATTTTTACATTGTTGCCCTCTCAACGAGGTCTTTGCAAAACTTTTTATTTTCCATTAATACTCTCTCAACGAGGTTTTTGCAGAAACATTTTTGTTTTAAAAGCAGTGTCTACATCTTTGCCTATTCCCTGATTCTCTAGAAGCTTGCACTTCTAGATACTCAAGAAATATGCCAAGAGGGGCAACTGTAGACACTAATTTTTTACTGAGTTCCCTAGTTTTTTTTTTATTTATTGATAATTTGGTTGTGGTCTTAACTTAGCCATTGGAAAGAATTAATGTTCCAATTTAAGCTTGGTGCAATTAAAGATTAATTTGCTTATCAAGGAATTTTAATTTCTAAGTTGAGATGAAGTCAAATCGATCAAGAAATGAAAAAGATGAACTCAATAAATTTAACTTTAGTTGAATTCGTTTACATCCTTATTAAAAAAATACAAAAAAAAAGTTAAAATTGAAAATTACAAAAAAGAGGAATACGTGCAACTACTTTTGGTGATATGAGTGGAAGTAGAAAACGTGATTCTACATGGGGTTCAAAAGATGGGTCACGGGTCCTCTTAGAGCAATAGTCTCTAGCATGTGCCAACTTGTTCTGCCAGCTGCATTCTTTCTCTATCTTTGAGTGTGCCCCTGAGAAAACGCTAAAATTGGGAACAGCCAATGAGAAAGCAGAGTCAGCATGCCAACAATCGATGACAGCTAAGAAAGTAAGGCTAAACCAAAAAGGACCCACCCTTTTCAAATGGCCTCAGCAGGTGCCGAAAGTGGAGCAGCTTTTATTGTTGCTGCTAATTGAATTATTTGCAAAAGACCCCAGCGTCCTTGTCGAGTTGGCTTTGTCTTCTTGCAATTTCCACCGCTTTTATTGTTGTTGCTAATTGAATTTTTTGCAAAGGACCCCAGCGTCCTTGTCGAGGCTTTGTCTTCTTGCAATTTCCACCGCTCTTATTGTTGCTGCTAATTGAATTATTTGCAAAGGACCCCAGCGTCCTTGTCGAGTTGGCTTTGTCTTCTTGCAATTTTCACCTTTAATTCAACGCAGCCTTCAGCAAATTTTGTTAGCTAATTAATGATTGTTTTCAATTGCTAAAAAATTCAATGGAGAGAGTTTCTAAAGTGATGATTACTTCCACTAAGGAGCTGTTTGGAAGATAAGTTTTGAAACATGAGAATCTCGAAAATTATTTCAATTCGGAAGAGTATGGAAGCTTGAGCAGATTGGTGACAACATACTTTGATGGCACTTTGAAGACAATCCATAAAACAAATAGTGCACCTGCTGCTCCGGGACAACCATTACTATTTCTGAATAAATAGGCTATTGATGACGCCTCATCACTTCAGCTTGTTGATCCATTTAGCAAAGGTGGGCATGTGGTTAGTTGTGCTCCCGAGGACAATAGCGTATTCCTAAGAGAGTCACTATTCTAAAAGGCCGTAAAGCTGCTCGTCAGGTTCCTCCATTTTCATCGAACCAGAACATGACCATTGCCATTATACCCCACCTTTAAGGAGCCCTTCCCCCACACGCCACTTTCTCTCGTTACCTTTTAATATTCTTCTCCAAAGGGACCCATCAACATATTTGAAATATATATCTATCCCATGTACCGAAAGGAGTGCTGCATGTTTGACAAGATTGAAAGCAACTGGAAAGACCAACAACCACTGCTGGCATGAAACAACACGTGACTCCCTTGCTAGCTGCACCTCTCTCTCACTAAGATACCCTTGCAGAGACAACAAAATAAAAGCCAGCCAACAATGAGAAGCCAACGAAACAAAGCATCAGCCAATAGTAAATAGAGAAAAAGGGTCCACTCCCAATGCAGAAGTCAAGAAGACATGCCACCCCACCTGCAAATTGCTTGATAGGCACTTATTTCCCTTATATTTTATTGCTTATATTTTGATGATTTAAGTGTTTATTATCTCTAACTAAGTTATTTTGAGTGATTTTATGTCTTAGGAAGCTAAAAGGAAGCTTTGGAATAAAAGGTGTTTAAATCTGGAAATTTGAGATTTTTCCTGTGCAGATAGTTTGTAAAGATGGCCAGATTTTACATCCTTAAAGTCCTTTTCGGAGTTCGAGTTCTCCATCAAAGTTGTAGAGGACATCTTAATATTTCCATAATGCCAAAGATCGTAAAAATCAGAGTTCGTTTGGGCAATGAAAAGGTCAAAATACAGAGAGGTCCAGAATCCCTGCGGAAATCCGAGATTAATTCCTATTTTGGGCTTTGGAAGAATTTTGTGTTAGAGATGGACTTGAGCACGTCTTGGCTTGCTTGGCCATGGTTCTAGACATGTTATTGAAGATATTTAAGGTTGGCCCAAGTCCTAGAAAGATGTGGATCAGCCCTTGGAGAGAAGTCCTAATTGGAGTAGGAAAATCCTTTAATGAAGCATGTGCATGGCATGTGGCTTGTGCTATATTTTCTTCTACTTGAAGAAGGATTTCTAGCTACTGGAAAAGGCTTTATTTAAGCCTTATTCTTCATAAGATTGAAGCCCAATTATCCAAGTCCATTAAATTATCTCTTATACTTAGTTAATTCCTTTGTAAACACTTTAACCTAGTTAGTATTTTACTAGAATTAGGTTTTCTTGCAAGTTAAGTTTAGGGCTTTTGACTCCTTTATATAAACAGCCTTAGCCACCACTTGTAAGATGTCTCAACTTTTCTTTTAGAGACTAGTCTTCTCTTTCTTTGGAAGACCTTTATCTTTGTAATTTTATTCTCTCTTTATGTTATTCTAATTTTCTTTTTCAGTTTTGAGCAATTCTGAATTCTTGGAGAAGAAGATTGTGAGGCTATTTTGTGCTTAATGTCTTTATCTTTCATGTATTCTAAATTCTTCTATGCTTAGTGATTTATGATTGCATGTTTTCTTTTCTAGAAAAGCCTACTAGTTAATTAAGCATGTTAATTGATTGCTAGATCTAGGGTTATTTATCCGGAATTGTAAGTAACTCTAATCGCAAGTGGCAAATTAGATAGAATTAAGGTCTCATACATCTTAGTTACTTATCTATGGAGAATTTGGATGTGAATTAAATCTAAGGTGCTAGTTCCTAGACTGTTCATTATTGACTAAGATCTTTCTAGTGTTTTCATGCTTTTACCTTCTTTAAATCTATGATGCTAGTTTCTAGATTGATTAGGTGAAAAGGGTTTAATAGGGAAGCTTTGTAGTACTTATTAAACTAGGACTAAGGAAAGATAGGGATTAGTGAAAAGCATTGTAGTATTGCTAATCTACGTCAATTGCATGCAAAAGATAATGTAATTATTAGATGCCTATGATCGATTTCTCTAATCCAAGGGTGAAGATTGTTTTAAACTGAAGTTTTTTTTATATTTATTATCTTTCTTTAATTTTTGTTATTTATTTAGTTTATTTTTGATTTCCCAATTCTATTCATTTTATTTTCTTTTCGTTGCTTACCTAGATTAGAATTTGTTAGGTTTTCTTATCCAATCCCTGTGGGTTCGACCCTTGCTACCACTATATTATAGTTTTAGTAAGGTTAATTATATTTTGGTGATTTACGACACATCAAATTTTGGCGCCGTTGCCGGGGATTGGTTAAAGATACTAACGTTTTCTTTTCTAGCTTGTTGTTGATTTTTGGTGCAGATTTCGACTTTCAGTGGAACCAGGATTGCGGCACCAACTTTTTCAAAGGAATTCGACGTGCTGATCAAAACCAGTAGCATAGCTACTGGCCCCACCCTCTCAGCCCCAAATGCGATTTTTTTCTAGGGTTTTTGGGCTGTTTTGGATTTTCTGGCTCCCTGAACTTAATTTTTCTTTTCTTTTATGGAGCAATTTGATGCTATGAGTGGATATTCTTTCTATCAACTTCTTTTAGCTCATATTTTGACTCTGATCATGTAGGTTAGGAAGATCATCCATCTTATTGCTATGGAGGAAATCAAGAATTCACCCAAATTCCATATCATCAAAGGATGCAACCACCACCCCAAACCACCCAATGTAATCCATCTATTGAAGATATGTTCTACACCCTTGTTTGGGACAATATGCAATTTCAAAGAGAAACAAGGGAATCTCTTCAAAATTTGGAAAATCAAATAGGGAAGTTGATTGCTTCAATAAGAGAATTAGAGGAAAAATCAAGAGAATTGCTTTCACAACCGATGGTGAACATGGAAGATGATGATAGTTCAATAACCATGGCAAATGAACAGCAAGATATCATTGAAGAGGAAGTTCAAATAGATGATTTTCAACATGGTGCAACCTCTCAAGGAAAGGTAAATAATAAGCCCTTAAATTCAGATTTTACTAATGTTATTGTTGCTCCTTTCCCTTCTAGATTAGCCATGGCAAGAGAGGAAGCAAACAAGCCACCTCTTCAAGATATTGCACTAGTCAAGATTGAAACTTCATCACCAAAAGCAAGTGTGGGGGAGAATGCCTCAATAGTTCTACAAGGAACACCCTCATCTAATGGAGAAGCAATTCTTGAAGTTCATATGGATAATGGTTCTCTTATTGAAGATTCCTTGGAGATTGGAAATTCGGATTTCTTGGGTGTTGAGAGATTCCTTCAAATCGGTTATAAAGATGCCAAAATACTTGGTGAATGGGTAGATATGAACCAATTCTTTGACATCCAAGAGGACAAGGAGAATTGTGGTAACTTTGAAGATTTGCCAAGTATCCTTAAGTTCCATGTTCAAATGAAGAATTTGCATCAACCAATCACTACAACAACCATGGCTTTGGCCATCCTTGCAATAGATGGCATTGAAGATTTTCAAATTTGCTTTCTTTTTCTTTGTTCTTTCTTTTTATTTTGTTTTGTTATTTTCTTAGGAATTTTTTTTTACTTCCTTTCTACATTGAGGACAATGTAGTGTTCAAGTGTGGGGGGAGGATTTTGTAAACTTTTGTTATTTTTGTGTTTCGCTTTTGTTTCTCATATATTTTTTCTTTCTTTCTTTTTGAAGGTTTTAAGGAGCTAAGAATATGGACAACACTTTGCTTCAGGACCTAAGTGGCGCGCGCTTTCATCCTAAAAAAATTTTTTGGTTTGCTTCGAAGTTCCAATATACCTTTATTATTTTTTTTTGTATGAGTTTTGTTGTGTATAGTTTATTTTGTTTATATGTTTTGGTTATTTTTAGGAAGATTAACTTTTCAATTGAATGCCAAGAGTATGATTTTCATGAATTTGAGCTAGTTAAGTATGATTGAAGCATGATATTGATAGATTGAATTGCTTTGCTTCTTTATGATCATAGTAACATGTAAGTTGATTCTATTGAGATAAGCATGCTTTTGAATTGGTAAATATGCAACTTGTGAGATTTTTGAGCCTATTGTAGACACTAATTTTTTAATTTTGACTTTTGGTTAATTAGTTAATAAATTAACTAACTAATCAATTAACCACTTCCAATTTTTATTGCATCTATCATCCTTTTTTAAGCTTAGTCTATCTTTCAAAATTATTATTATTATTATTATTATTATTATTATTATTATTATTATTATTATTATTATCTTATTTTAATTTGTTACCTTGCAGGCAATTTTGAGCCAAGACCGAAAAACCAACCGAGTCAACCCGGTGATCATGCGAAAAATATATATATATATATATATGTATACGTGTGTATATATACATGTATATATGTATATAGGTATGTAAGTATATATATATATTTATATGTATGTGTATGTATTTGTAATTATATGTATACATATATATTTATGTGCATACATATGAATACTTATATATATATTCGTACATATATTTATGTGTATATATATATATATCTAAATATATATATTTATATATATATATATGAATATTATATATGTATAAGCCCAAAAGCCACGACTTATTCTCTTTCTTTCCTTTAATAAGAGCCATGCAAATATCTAACCCAAACCAAAGCTTCAACAACATCCTTATTTTGATCTTTCTCTACAGACCCCTTTCTTTTAACTTGTTTCATTCAACAGTATCGTTTGTTCTTTTGGAAATCATATTTCTTTTGTAATGGCTAAAAATGTTGCTCAATCTGCTACCTTGGCCTCACTTGACCAATGGCTGGCCATGGCAAAGCGCTGCTCTCATGAGGGTGCAGTTGCTGGAGCTAAGGCAGCCATTGTTGCTAGCATTGCCACTGCCATTCCCACAATATGCAGCTGGCTAGTGTAAGGATGCTGCCTTGGGCAAGAGCCAATCTTAATCACACCAAAACAAGCCCAACTCCTCGACTCCTTCCATGACCCTCCTCCAAGCACCACCACTGCCGACACTCACCACGGCAGCTGCTCAAGTAGCAGCAACAACACGCTCCTCCTCCAGCTCCTTCACCACGCTCCTCATCTACAAGGTCGACGACTTTGCTTCACAAACCAAGACAGTAGCTGGACACAACTTAGAACAACGCCAAGGCCTAGGTCTGCACCGTCACCGAAACTTTATCCGACTGTATCCTCAAGAAGCAGTGGCTTCAAGCTCTCCAGCCACCACAGCAGCCATTACAGCAACAATAGCACGAGTCCACAACTGCCATGGCAGCAACAAGGCAATCACGCGATGCTCCTCCCATGCAGACCACTGCCATGCATTTCCACAGCCACCAAAGCAGCCTCCGCAGAGGCAAGTGGAGGAGCAAATTAAAAGGCTGGCAAAGGACCCGTAAGTTGTCCCGGCTCTTGTTCAGCATCTCCGCACTGCCAAGACCCTCAACGTCCGCCAGCTCGCAGCCGTCCTCCTCCGCAAGAAGATCACAGGCCACTGGGCTAAGCTTACTCCTCAGGTCAAGCAACTTGTTAAGCAATCACTCATCGAAAGCAACACAATGGAACACAGTCCACCTGTGAGGTGAGCCAGCGCCAATGTGTCAGAGTCCGCAGGAGGATCATAGGGAAGTGGCATTGATCCTTTTCAGCTCTTTGACTGAAACAATTGGAAGCACTTTTAGGCCGCATTTTGCAGATTTGCAAGCACTTTTACTCAAGTGCCTGCAGGATGAGTCAAGCAATCGTGTCAGAGTTGCTGCTCTTAAGGCAGTGGGGTCGTTCCTTGAATTTACAAACGACGAGAATGATGTGGTAAAGTTTCGGGAATACACTCATGGGTTCTTCAGCAATGTTGCAGAAATTATGGATGATGGGTTTGTGAAGTATCTTCTTCATGTTGTACCCCTGGCATTTTCATCTTGCAACCTTGATGATGGGTCTGCAGTGGACATTGATGCATTTGGTGATGAGAACATTAATGGTTTAGGTGAAGTCTCTTCGGATGATGAAGCTCATGATGAGCCAAGGGTTAGAAATATCAGCATAAGAACCGGGGTATTGGATGAAAAGGCGGCAGCTCTCATGATCATAGAACTGAAATAGGACCTCAACCCGTGACAAGCTGAAAAGCTCAAGAGGAAGACGACCACCTCAGCTTTGGCACCATGCAGCCAAACACGAGACAATCAGCCAGCTGGGTACCCTCCAGAGAGAAAAGATTTGAAATCAGCCAGCCAACAACAACCAATAGAAAAGGGAGAAAGAGAAATAAAAGGGCATTTTTTTAGCGGAAAAGCGGGTAGAGGTCGGCCATGGGTGATTGTTATCCGGTTTTTACTCCCTTTTTTCTGGTTTGTCTAGGGAACAAAGCAAGAAAGCAGCAAAGAGTTTCAATATAAAAAGGAGAAGAGAACACACGGGGAAGGAGAGCAAGGCGTAGGGAGAGGGAGCCTCAGCATTTTTCTTGCTCTTCAAGACGCAGAGGAGAAAAACGGAGAGCATTTTTCAAAGGAGAGCTTCAGCCCTCTTACAAAGAGCAGAAAAAAAAAGAGAGAGCACAGGGAGAGAAGAGAAGAGAGCACGGGTAAAAAAAAAAGAGAGGGCTGGAGCCTTCTTTCAAAGACAAAAAAAAGAAGAAGAGCACAGAAGAGGGGAAGCTTCAGCCTTCCTTCAAAAACAGAGAGGAAAGAACACAGAGCATTTTTTTTCTTCAAGAAACAAACGCTGGAACATTTTTCTAGCACAGAAAAAAATATAGAGAGAGGAGAAGAGAGAAAGAGAGTCCAAAAGAAATTTTATCTTCTTCTTCTCGATTTATTTTAAACAGATTGGCTAGAGAAAATAGAGAAGAAGGCTTGTTGTTCATCAATTTTTAGCCATTCTCTTCTCCACAAAGCCATTATTATCTTTTCTTTTTTTTTTTTGTTTTGGTACAAAACTTCATCTTTTTAGGTAAAGTTCTTAGCTTTATTTTCAAGATCATCTCTTTTTACTTTTAATACATTCTTGCTTTGTCTTGTTAAATTTGTTAATTTTCTTTTTTATGATGATGTTTATGATTTATAAAGCTTTTGTATATTGCTAAATAATTTGCTTAGTTTAATATGTGCTTCTAATATATTCAAGATGATTTTTTTTACTTGCTTATTTATTTTATGTTATTTTTTGTTAATGTGTCATTTTTCTTAATTATTTACATGATTATGCAAAAAGTTCCTAACTTTCATTGTTTTGTATTCTTGTTTATTATTTTTCAAACTTGCTTTACCCATTCCATGTGTTCGATTAGTTGAAAGTCTTAATCTTGATTAAAAAGATTGTATTTTTGAGCTTATATTCACATTCTTGTTTGATTAAAAATATAATCTTGATTATAAAGATCGTAACTTTAAGTTGTTTAATTTGTTTGCTTAGTTAAATTTTAAGCCTAGGATTAAAAATCGCACCTTTTTGCTTGTGGATATTTTAGCTTGATTAAAAATGAAAGCTTGGTTAATAAAAATGGAATCTTTAAGTTTATTTATTTTTTATTATTTTTACTTAAATAGAAATAATCTCTAATTCCTTTTTTAATAAAAAAATTGAATTTTTAAACTTATATAAATGCATATTTAGTTTAAGATTTAAAATTTTTTTTATAAAAATTATCTTTTTGCCCTTGAATATGTGTTTTGTCTAATATAAAAATTTATGTTTGCATATAAAATTACCTCTTTGCCCTTATGGATATGTTAACTTAATTAGTAATTATATCATGTGTTAAATTACTGTTTTACCCTTTTATGTATACTTTTTAATTAAAATTTAATCTTTTATATAAAATTACTCTTTTTTGCCTTTGCATGAATTTTTGCTTAAGTAGAAATTGTATCTTGCAGTAAATTACCTTTTTGCCCTCATATGTATGCTTAATTAAAAATTTAATCTTGATTGAAAAATTACCTTTTTACCCCTGTATATATGTTTATTCAATTATGAATTAAATTTTGCATGATGTTAATCTTTGACCATGAATATGTATTTGTTTAAATTAAGCTTACTTATTTGTGTCAAGTTAGTTGCTATGCAATTTGATCTTGAAAAAAAAAATTAAATTTAGATTCCCATGCTTTATTTATTTTTCATATTATATTGTGCAATTAATTGTGTATATGTGCTAACCCTTGTTCCTTTGTCCCATTTATGCATAATTAAAATCAGAACATTGGTTTTCAAGAATTCATATGCATGGGGGAACCAAAAGATGCCTCGGGAGTCTGAGGTTTCTAAAGGTTTTCTCTGATGAGATGTTTTCTCGGTGTCTAATCGGGAGTCCGATCGGGCCCGAGAGAATTTTTCATCCCTTCAAAATTAAAAAATATGCTTTTCATGTAATTTTCATAAAAAGCATGCATCATGTTTATGATTTTCTTTAATTTCTTAAAATTTGCGAATGAACTCCAAAAATTTTCTTTTTACAAAAAGGAATGTTAATTCCAAAATCTTTTACTTCTATTTATTTTATTTTTTTTTACTTTTATGTTTTATTTTGATTTCATTTTAAGAAAATCTCTTGTTTAAGAGGCCCAATTAAATTAAAAAGGAATGTTTATTCCAACATTAATTTCAAAACATATTTTAAAAGTTTTTGAGAGATCTTAACTACTCAATTATGGTTAAGGCCTCTCAAATTAATCCAAGTTTTTTTAAAAAAAACCATCTTCAAAATTTCTTTTCTTCTTTTGCTTATTTTTATTTCTTTCCAATGAAAGAGAACATTTATTTTCTTTTGACCTTTTTTTAATTTTCTAAAAATACCTTTTTGTGATGACTTTATTATGTTTAATTAATTAAGACCCTTCAAGTAAACTTCATTTTTATCAAAATGCATTTCTTAACTCCAATAAAAAGAATGTTTATTCTTTAAATCTTTAAAAAAAATTTATTTGAAAAAAAGGACATTCATTTTTTTGAAAGGTCTTAATTTATTAAGGTTTTCCTATTAAACTAAATTTTTGTCAAACTATTCCCTTCATCAAATTAAAAGGAATATTTATTCCGACATTGTTTTAAAATTAAGTCTTTCTAGGAGATTTTAATTTAAGTAATCATAATTAAAGTCTCTTAAAGTGAATTTCAAAATATAAATTTGAGGATGTTTATCCCAACCTTTTAATAAAATACTTTCTAAAATTAAAATTAAACCGTTGTTTTTCATAAAAGGATATTTATCCTCATTTTTAAATTTGACTTTGATTTTAGAAGAATATTTATTCCTATTTAGAAATTCAATCTCCATTCTAAGTAGGAAATTTCTTCAAAAATTCAAAATTGGGCTATGGATTTTCACATTAAAAGGAATATTTATTCCGACATTTAAAATTATGTTTTTTCTTAGAATGATTTTAAAACATTTTATTATCATTTTCCAAGTAAAATATTTCAATGCTTTTGTGGTATCGATTTCCGGGCGTCTAGGGGGTGCTAATCCTTCCTCGAGTGTAACCGACTCACGAACCTAAAATCTTTTTTGTAGACCAGTTTCTTTCTTTGACTTGATGTAATCTTTCGAGATTTATGTTGGGTTAAACAAGTAGGTGACTAACCACACCTATTAAAAATAAAAGGTTAGTGGCAACTCCATTTATTTTTAGACTGTTTAGTCCCAAATATTTTTCATGCCATATCATCTATCGTCGGAGCGGTAAAACGTCTCGACAGCTTGGCGACTCCACTGGGGAGACATTTTTTAGAGTCGAGCCACTTTTTAAGTCTTATTTTACATGGGTTTAAATATAAAATGTTTTAAGTTTCATTTCATGCATTGCATCATTCGTTTGCATTAAAATTTTTTCGAATAATTGCTTCAAAATTTTTCCAAAAAAAAAAAGGAAAGAAGAGAGAAAAAAGGAAGATTTTTCAAAAAATAAGTTTATTAAAATTCCATCTTGCAATTCATATCACATTCAATTTATATGTATGTTTTTATGTTTTGATCTTCTAGTATGCTTTGTGTGTTTAATTACTTATCTATATTTTGCATGATTTAATTCTTAGCCTATGCCTTGATCCTCTAGCATGTCCTATGTCTTAATTACTTGTATATATTTTGCATGTCCCAATTTCCTTTGTATGTCTTGATTTTCTAATATGTTTTTTGTATTTACCATTTTGCCCTTTTAGTCACTTGTATGTATTTTTCATGTTTCAATTCCTTGTGTATGCCATGTATGCCTATCTTGTTTACCATGTGTGCTTATCTCATCATATTAATTATTTATCCTATATTTTGAATTGGACTGATCGTGTGTTGACATGTGATAGTGAAATTCTTTCTGTTTCTGCTTCTCCGAATGTTCACTACTTCACCGAAAGGCAATTGGTAAAGGTATAAGTCCCTCCCTCACACACGACACAATTCATAACATAAAAGTTCGGGAGTCCGAACTTCACCTTTATTTAAGAGGGGGCGACGGGGTTGCCTTCACCCCATCTTGTCCGATGGGTACCCTTGTCTAGAGCTTTAAACCCAACATGGAGAAGAACCCAAATTCTAACCTAGATAGAGCCAAACCCGTTCGAGAAAACCCAGTTTCTTAGGACACAAAAGGGGGGACGGCTTCTTACCTTTATCAATCCCTTTCATTTTATCTGCTTATTTCATGATGGCATGCTGTTTGTCTGTTTTCTGATTATTTCGTAATGACATGCTGTTCGTATAAATTGTTTATTTTTCTGTACATATGCTTATTTCATGATAGCACGTTGTTTGTATAAACTGTCTGTTTTCTTTCACCTTTTTGTGCAAATACTTATTTCATGATAATAATTTGTTTGTTTTCTTTCCCACCTTATTTGTATGTATCCATTTCATAATCTGTCTGTTCTCTTTCACTTAATCTGTATATATGTTTATTTCATGATGATATACTGATATGCTATCTGTTTTCTTCCTCATTTTACTTATACATGTTTATTTCATGATGACTTACTGATATGTTGTTTGTGCTTTGTCCTATAATCTTCTTGTTTCCTTAAATATCCATGATCATTGCGTTTTATTGCCATCATCACATGACATGCATTTCATTGTAGAATCATTCGCAACAAGATAACTGTAAAGGGAAATTAGTCATGGCTGATGAATAAGGTCAATCTTCGGGTCAACGGATATTTGGTCTCTTGGCCTCGTTCTGAAGAAATGACCAGTTATCCTTTATAGTTAAATTGTTGTAAGCCATTCATTTTTGCATCTACATCTAATCATTGACATGCTTCCTTTTACTCTACTTCATACTGTACTTGTATATGTGCATCCATGTATATAATTTATTTTAATAGTGAGCTAAGACATTTCCTTTTTGTCATTTTTTCCCCTTATTTTTGCATCCCATGGTTGCATTTTCATCAAGCATGTTCATACATACATTCCATTCATAATAAGGGAATCTGATTCATCCTTGTGATTACATCAAAGGGTTTCAAGATAGCACCTCCAACGCACAGATTTAACACTAGATTGCAATCTAGAATCGTCATGGAAGAGCAAGCTGCCGAGATTGAACAGTTAAGGAAGGCAAATGAAGAATTGCAGAAAAAACTGGACCAGATGACAGAAATGGTGGCCAGTATGAGACAACAAATATGGCAAATTCAGGCAACAATTCCAATGGGCAATCTTCTCCGAGTACACTCCCACACGGACTCCCCACAACTCAGCCTACGAATGCCTCTCTCTCACCCCCCGCACTCAATATACCTTTGCAAGGAAATCAAACACAAATTCCTCAACCAATCACAAACACATTCACCCTCCCACCACCTCCACCCGGTGTGCACCCTTTTACACCCTCAATGTTTACCACAAATGGAGGAATCCTAACAACTCAACCAATTCCACCTTCCACCTACACTATGCCACCTCCTGCCCTAGGACGCACCCCAAACAATCCCGTGTTTGTGCCCGATGAACAATTTGAGAGAGAGATCGGCAGAGCAGAAAGCCAAAGAGTATTGAGCCAGATAGAGGAACGGCTCAAGGCCATGGAGGGCACTCATGCTTATGGCATTACTGATGCCTATGAATTGAGCTTGGTAGATGGATTGGTGATCCCACCAAAGTTCAAAGTGCCTGAATTTGAGAAGTACAAGGGGACCACATGCCCTAAAGATCACATTACTATGTATTGCCAGAAGATGGCCAGTTATTCTCGAGATGATAAACTGTTGATTCACTGTTTCCAAGACAGCCTCACTGGGTCAGCAATACGGTGGTATAACAAGTTGGATAGGCGGGGCATTCACTCTTGGAATGATCTAGCCCGGGCTTTCATCGATCAGTACAAGCATATGATGGATTTAGTGCCTGATAGACTGACTTTGCAAAACATGGAGAAAACATCTTCCGAGTCATTTACTGAATATGCCCAAAGATGGAGGGACGTGGCAACTCAGATTCACCCTCCTTTGACTGAGAAAGAGATGACATGGCTATTCATTAACACCTTGAAGGCTCCATATTAGAGCCATATGATAGCTGGTGCCACCATGAGTTTCACTGACTTGGTCTTAATTGGAGAAATGGTGGAGAATGCACTCAAGACCGGTAAGTTAGATGATGGGGAGTCCAGTGCAGCCAATGAGAGTTCCAAAAGGGAGAAAGGCGGAGTGAACACTATAAGATGTGAAGGATACCAACAATACCCACAACCTCAATGCCAACCATGCCAACACCAATACCATCCGGCCAATTTCACACCACCTCAAAACACTTACCAATATTCTCCTCCCAACTATACACAACCTCAAAATGCTTACCAATACCCAGTGTCCAACACAATTTCCACTGTTCCAAGACCAAACACCCAAAACCGAAATCCAAGACCACCAAAGAAAAGGAAACAATTTACTCCCATCCCTATGACTTACACAGAGCTATACACCAAGCTATTGAATAGCAAGATGATTGAACCGGTTCAGTACTCGACCCTTTTACAGCCTCCCTATCCTAAATGGTTTGATGAAAATGCAACATGCGCCTATCACTCAGAAGCCAAGGGGCATAGCATTGAAAACTGCATGAGATTGAAAGAAGTGGTACAAGAGATTATCAAGGAAGGTCGTTTGACTTTTGATACCGATGTGCAGTCAAACCTAGGGACAAATTCGTTTCTTAATCATGGCAGGAATGGAGTAGATGCTATTAAAGCTGAATTAGCTGTGTTGGAATATGAGGAATCAAGCAACGGTGAAACATGGGTCCGGCAGTTAACACCAGGGACCAATTTAAACAACTGGCAAGTTTTTGAGGCACTGATCATGATGGTATATTTTGACATGTGATAAGCTTTGGCAACTTTGAGCACTTTTTATCCTACATTTCTGCCCAAAAGTGTCATGCCCCGACACCATGATCGAGCACGTAACAATCGCCGCAACTCTCGAAATGTATTCTATTAAGTTAGAATACACCCCATGGGTTGCAAGGCTAAAACGGTCATTTTACACATTTTTCCCTCATACGGTTTTCATCCAGTTCAATAGTTAAAACATTTAGTTAACATGTAAACAAGTCAAAATAGTTTAAATGTCAGACTGTCGTGACGTAAAACTTCATGTAAACACAAGACACCAAAACTTTAAGATATTAACGAAAATGCCATTAGATTTTCGACATATTTTTAAGTGAATATTTAAACCAAGTTACAGAATTCAGAAAAATACGGTAACAGTGTCAAAATATTTTAGACACACTAAAGTGGTGAAATAGCTATTTAGACCGACATTTACTTACTCGATGGGTCCTACACAAATTCTTGAAAAATATTACAAAAGTTGACTCTTTACCCTCAGTCAAGCTCGAGTCAAAAGCCTAATAGTTCTCCCACCACCACAACGTACCTATCAGCGTGGTAGATGTCTACAGCCTGAAAAAAATATTTTATTAAAACACGGGTGAGTAACAGAGTTACCCAGTGAGTGGATAAAATAATTATATAAACGACAATGTAAAAACCAGTATTCATTATAAGGCAAAGAAAGTCAAACCATAAACATAATAAAACATAAATAAGGTAAGATTTCCATAAACTTTGGCCCATGTATCATCTATTTTATCCGTCAATTCCTCACTCGCGTTATCGCCTTGGCCGAGGCCGACAACTGAGTAGTGAGTCCCATCTTGAACGGTGGATACCACAAGACGGACTCAAATTACCTTGCGCGTTTCCCTCCGCTCCTCCCGCCAAGGTACATACCACACTCACCACGCCTCTCAAAAGATGGTCCGTGGCTACTTAGCTACTGCAGTAACAAAATTCCTCCCTTGAAGGCCACCGTATAGTAACATCTCGGAATTGTGATGGCTTATAAACCCTTTGTTTTCATTTCTACAAATTGGCACATTTCAAAACCATATAAAACCTTTTTCCATTTATTTCAAAGACAAGAATAGAGATTTATTTTAAAAGTATTCTTACAAAATATTTCCCAAAACCAATTTCATAATTTAGCCATCACATTCCATGGGCCATATATTTCTCATCATTCCATCCTTTAACACATATAGATAGCAAATAATTTCAGAAAAATAGTATTTAATAAAAATGCAATAAAACAATAATTTAATTTAATTATCCACTCACAGTGAGGTCCTCGCTATTCTTGACCGTCCTCACATGGTTCCTTGTCCTTTGATGGCGTAGGAACTCCAAATTTCATAAACTCATTTAGTTTCTATAGCCATTGCTAAATTGGACTAGAGCTTAGTCTACATGCAATGCCATGCAAGCCATACACTAATTTAGTAGTCTACTACCAATCTCTACTTTTACTAATATTCTTCTAACTAAATTTATTTATTTATTTATTTATTTTTCTTTCAAATTCATGTTTATTCCATAACTAGTTAAATGTTTTCCCATGGCCATAACACATTGTAATTTTCGGCCATTGTTCAAATTTCAGCCAAATTCCACAATTTTCTTTTCCAACATTTTCCATTAACATTGTTACATTAAAATTACTCCAAAATAACTACATTTTAATTTAAATTCCAAAATCACAAAAATGTCATTTTTCATGTAAATTTCAGCATAAATTATTGAAAAATTAGAACTCCCATTTCTAATGTAATTTAATGACATTTCCTAGTTTAGTAAGCTTCCATAAACATCATATTTTAATCCTAAGGTTCCATGAATTCAATTTGACCTAAAAATCTTAAATTCAAAAATTCTCCATAACTTTTCTAATTTTCTAGATTCACACTTCTACAAGGAAATTCAAGCTAAATTGACTTCATATTCATGTTTAGCATGCCATAATCTACATTCTAACATCAAAATTAGGCATGCTTACCTTGATTTGTGAAAATCCACCAAGAACCCTAGACTTTCCAATTGCAATTTCTCCTCACTCAGCTTGAATTTATTGAAATTGATTTAGGATTGTTGATGGGCTAATCAAGAGGTTTAATTTGATAGGTAATTTTAGTAGGCTTGTTTGGAGAATTTAGGACTTGTGTTTTATGGAGGAAGCTTGCAAGGTTCAACAATGGTGAAAGTGTTCTTCATTTCTCAAGGTTGAAGACAACTAAATTAGTTGAATGAAATTTCTAGATTTTTAATCATGCATGGCCGGATTATTTTGGTGTTATAAGACAAGGAAATTTGGCTAAATCCAAGCCATTGGTTTATAAGGTTTTGCCACTTGTCACTAGATGGTTAAATCCATAAAAGAAATTTTGTCCTAAGTTCCCATTTTGTCCTCCAACAATCGCTAAAATTCCATCTATATCCTAAGTCAGTGTAAAATTTTCAGTGTATATTCTTATTCTTCAGACAATTTCCTTTTATTCCATTGGCAGTGAAATTTTAAAATTCTCTGTCAATTTTTTGTAAATTCAGTCTAAACTTCTAATTTTTCTACTAATTCTTCAACAATTTATTTAATTCCGTTTATATCCTATTCATAACTTATATAAGGTTTTAAACTATATTTTTCATGATTTCCTACTAAATGATGCATGCCGAACGGACTAAAAGAAACAGAAATTTAGAACGGGTATTACAGCTCTCCCCCCCTAAAATAAATTTTGTCCTCAAAATTTCATATACCGGAACTAGTAAAGAGATGAGGGTATTGTTTCCTCATTTGCTCCTCGGATTCCCATGTTTCTTCTTCTACTTGTGCATTTCTCCACAGTACTTTGACCATCGAAATGTTTTTATTCCTAAGTACTCGCACTTGGGTATCAAGAATCCGAATAGGTTGTACTTCGAAATTCAAGTCTTCTTTTAACTCGATCGGAGGAGTCTCTAAAATATGGGAGAGATCGGGTACATACTTCTTTAATAGAGACACATGGAAAACATTGTGGATTTTGTCCAATTCTGGTGGCAGTTCCAACCGATAAGCTACTGGACCTATTCTTTCAATCACTCTGAACGGTCCAATGTAGCGCGGATTCAATTTTCCTTGCTTCCTTAATTGGATGACACCTTTCCACGGTGACACCTTTAAGAATACCATGTCATCTATTTGGAACTCTAAGTCTTTCCTCCGCTTGTCCGCGTAGCTCTTCTGTCGATCCTGAGCTGCTTTTAGCCTTTCTCTGATGATTTTGACCTTTTCGGTGGTTAGATCGATCAATTCAACATTGTGGAGCTTCCGCTCTCCAACTTCGTTCCAACATACAGGTGTCCTACACCGTCTCCCATATAAAGCTTCATATGGTGCCATGCCCAAACTGGCTTGGTAGCTATTATTATAAGCAAATTCTACTAGAGACAGGTGCCGATCCCAACTTCCAGCAAAATCAATAACACGAGCTCTCAACATGTCCTCCAATGTCTGGATAGTTCTTTCCGATTGACCATCAATTTGTGGATGGAAAGCTGTGCTAAACTTCAATTTAGTTCCCATGGCGTCCTGAAGTTTAGGCCAAAATAGAGATGTGAATCGGGGATCTCCATCTGACACGATGGATACCGGAACGCCATGTAGCCTAACAATTTCATCAATGTATTTCTGGGCTAATTTCTCCAATGAATATGTACTATGGACCGCAAGAAAATGAGCGGACTTGGTAAGACGGTTAATAATCACCCATATAGCATCATGACCGTGTTGAGTCCGGGGTAACCCTAGTACAAAGTCCATAGTAATATGTTCCCACTTCCACTCGGGAATAGGTAAAGGTTGAAGCATACCTGATGGTTTTTGGTGCTCCGCTTTCACTTGTTGGCAAGTCAAGCATCGAGCAACATACTCCGCTATCTCCCTTTTCATACCGGGCCACCAATAATTCTCCCTGATAGTCCGATACATCTTGGTACTCCCCGGGTGCATAGCATAGGCAGAAGAATGGGCTTCCTCCAAAACGGCCTTCTTCAATTCTGAGTCATTTGGGACGCACACTCTACCATTTAAAGTTAACACTCCATCATCTCTAAGCTGCAATTCACTATCTTCTTGCCTTTGCAACTTTTCAAATTCTTGGTTCAACCTACCATCTACCTTTTGCAATTCCCGAATCCGGTCGATCAAAGTAGGTCTCACCACAAAGCTAGCAATCAAAGCATTATCCACCACCTTCTCTAATTGCACACCCATACTCTTAATCTCTAACAACAGAGGGAGGTATGAACTTTTTACCGTAGCCAGGGCCGTTGATGACTTACGGCTAAGGGCGTCGGCTACTACATTCGTTTTCCCCGGATGGTAGTCGATAATCAGGTCATAATCTTTGATCAATTCCAACCACCGCCTTTGTCTCAGGTTCAGCTCCTTTTGGGTGAGCAAGTATTTCAAACTTTTGTGGTCGGTGAAGATCTGACACTGCTCACCATAAAGGTAGTGTCTCCAAATCTTTAAGGCAAACACGACTGTTGCCAGCTCCAAGTCGTGAGTGGGGTAATTTAGCTCATGCCTCTTTAATTGTCTAGAAGCATAAGCAATTACCTTGCCATCTTGCATTAACACACAACCTAATCCTTGCTTTGAAGCATCACTGTACACCGTAAATTCCTTCCCGCTACATGGAAGAGTAAGTACCGGTGCTGAAGTCAATCTATCTTTGAGCTCTTGGAAACTCTTTTCACATTTATCATCCCATTCGAAATTTAACTCCTTTGCGAGTAAGTCGAGTAAGTGGAGCCGCAATCATGGAGAATCCTTCAACAAATCTTCGATAATAGCCAGCTAGACCCAAGAAACTCCTTATTTCAGTGACATTCTTCGGTCACTCCCACTGCAAGATAGCTTCGACCTTTTTGGGATCCACAAATATGCCAGCTCCTGACACCACATGTCCCAGAAATACCACTTCCCTTAACCAGAATTCGCATTTGGAGAACTTAGCATATAGCTTCTTTTCTCGCAGCGTTTGCAATACAATCCTCAAGTGCCGCGAGTGTTCATCATCATCCTTGGAATAGACTAGTATATCGTCAATAAAGACGATAACAAATTTATCCAAGAATGGATGGAATACCCGATTCATCAAATCCATAAAAGCTGCAGGGGCATTAGTTAATCCAAACGGCATCACCAAAAATTCATAATGGCCATACCGGGTTCTGAAGGCTGTTTTCGGGATATCTGACTCCTTAATCCTCAATTGGTGATACCCCGATCTAAGGTCAATCTTTGAAAAGACACTGGCACCTTGAAGTTGATCGAACAAGTCATCAATACGGGGCAAGGGATATTTATTCTTGATGGTTACCTTATTCAGCTGGCGATAGTCAATACACAATCGAAAGGTACCATCCTTCTTCTTCACGAACAACACTGGAGCTCCCCATGGCGAAGTACTAGGTCGAATAAAACCCTTATCAACTAATTCTTGCAACTGGGTTTTGAGTTCCTTCAGCTCAGCAGGTGCCATTCTATATGGAGGAATGGAGATAGGTGCGGTTCCAGGGTATACATCAATGGAAAATCGAATTCCCGTTCAGGAGGTAATCCTGGCAATTCATCAGGGAAAACATCTGGGAATTCATTGACCACTGGAACATCTTCTAATTTAGGTGCAGCCTTAGAGGTATCCACCACATGGGCTAGGTATGCTGAATCCCCTTTCTGAATTAACTTTCTAGCTTTGATTGTCGAGATGACATAGGTTGGTAATACTCGCCTTTCACCTTTGAAGGTTACTTCGGGTTCACCCGGTTTTCTAAATGTCACCTCTTTAGTGAAACAGTCAACTTTGGCTCGATGTGTTTCTAACCAATCCATTCCCATTATCACATCGAAGCCACTAATGTCTAGAGGAATTAAATCCGCTAAAAATTCTTTTTCTCCAACTTTAACACTACACCCTTTATAAACTGTTCTTCTAATCACCGCTTCTCCTAAAAGTGTGTTCACAACCAATTCTACATCTAGAGGTGATAGTTCTCTATCGGATGCATGAGCAAATGATGTACTAATGTATGATCTATCAGCACCAGAATCAATAAGAACATGCGCAGGCTGCTCAAATATAGTCATAATACCTGTGATCGTACTCGGTCTGGCTTGCGCTTCCTCCTCAGTCAATGCAAACACCCGAGTTTGAGTACGCGTCTGAGGCTGAGATGCTCCTGGAGTAGCATTGTTCCTCGCACCCGAACTCGGTCGACCAACAGTGCCAGTCCTCTGCTGCGGTGGCTGACTATCCCTTTGACTTACTGGACGAGTCGTCGGGGCTGTGTCTACAGTGCCTTGCCCTGATTCGGGACAAGCGCTCTGGATATGACCGGCCTGACCACATCGAAAACACCTGACCGGTTCTCTACAAGGACCAGGGTGGTACTTACGGCAGTTTCTACATTTGTCAAATGCAACTGGCTTTCTCCTAACTTCCGGACTCGTAATGGAGCCAACCGGCCTTTGTTGTTGTAGAGGTGGCGATCGGACAAATCCCACGGAGCTAGTACCACCCGATATAGTAATTCCCTTACTCCTTTTGGATGGTGGAAAACCCGAAAATCCAGCTCCCTTTCTTTTCTGAACATCAGATACAGGCGCCTTGCCTTTAGTAGAAATCAGTTTCTCCGCCCGCAATGCCAACTGGATGACATGTTTACTGCTCTCTTCACCAGTCACAGACATCCACTCACGAATCTCGGATCGCAGCTTGGACTCAAAGAAGGACGCTTGATCAAGGTCATCCCTAATCATATCGCTCACAAATGGAAGCAATTCATTGAACTTTGCTTCGAATTCCTCCACAGTTCGATCACCTTGTTGCAACTGGAGGAATTCCTCTCGCTTCTCCTTCTGATGGAAACGAGTAAAGTACTTGGCGTCAAACTCAGCAAGGAAGGTAGCCCAAGTAATTGGGGTGGTAGTCCGTGACTGCACATTTTCCCACCACTTCTCTGCTGCCCCTTCAAGTAGTCTGGTCGCTACTTTCAACTTCATATCATCATTTAACCCGAGATCCGTCATCGTTCGGTCTATCTTCCTTACCCAGTTTTTAGCCACCACTGCATCTAGGTTACCTTTAAATGGTTCACACTTCAAATTAAGGACTTCTTTCATTTTCTTAGCTATGCTCAGATCTGCTTGAGTCGGGCTAACCGGTGCAGGTGGTGGAGGAGGAGCTACAGGTGGCATTTGTCCACCTTGTGCCTGAGCTGCTATGGCACTCCAAACTGCTAAAAACGCTTGGTATAGGTCCGGGGGAGGCTGTTGAGGAGGAGGAATTGTCGAGGGAGGAGCAGGGGTCACAGATGCCTCACGTACTGGAGGTGGAGGCTCGTGTGAACCCGTGTCAGATACAGCTGGCTCCTCTCTCGAGGGTGGAGGCTGTTCACGCCTAGTTCGACCTGGCAAGTTTCGCCTCGGTCGACCGCGACCGCGCTGACGTCGTGGTGGCATCGCGAAATCTAAAATAAGGAAGGGTCAATCTCAAGATAACTAATTCTACATGAAAATTTATATGAAATATGCATGTTCTAACACTTTAACCAAGTTTGACCGAGGTTGACCGGGTTTGACCAAGTTTGACTTGGGCCCACCGACACTGAAAATTCACCAAAAATCGACTTAAAACCTCAAGCTCTGATACCAATTGAATTGTCACGCCCCGACACCATGATCGAGCACGTAAAAATCGCCGCAACTCTCGAAATGTATTCTATTAAGTTAGAATACACCCCAAGGGTTGCAAGGCTAAAACGGTCATTTTACACATTTTTCCCTCATACGGTTTTCATCCAGTTCAATAGTTAAAACATTTAGTTAACATGTAAACAAGTCAAAATAGTTTAAATGTCAGACTGTCGTGACGTAAAAATTCATGTAAACACAAGACACCAAAACTTTAAGATATTAACGAAAATGCCATTAGATTTTCGACATATTTTTAAGTGAATATTTAAACCAAGTTACAGAATTCAGAAAAATACGGTAACAGTGTCAAAATATTTTAGACACACTAAAGTGGTGAAATAGCTATTTAGACCGACATTTACTTACTCGGTGGGTCCTACACAAATTCTTGAAAAATATTACAAAAGTTGACTCTTTACCCTCAGTCAAGCTCGAGTCAAAAGCCTAATAGTTCTCCCACCACCACAACGTACCTATCAGCGTGGTAGATGTCTACAGCCTGAAAAAAATATTTTATTAAAACACGGGTGAGTAACAGAGTTACCCAGTGAGTGGATAAAATAATTATATAAACGACAATGTAAAAACCAGTATTCATTATAAGGCAAAGAAAGTCAAACCATAAACATAATAAAACATAAATAAGGTAAGATTTCCATAAACTTTGGCCCATGTATCATCTATTTTATCCGTCAATTCCTCACTCGCGTTATCGCCTTGGCCGAGGCCGACAACTGAGTAGTGAGTCCCATCTTGAACGGTGGATACCACAAGACGGACTCAAATTACCTTGCGCGTTTCCCTCCGCTCCTCCCGCCAAGGTACATACCACACTCACCACGCCTCTCAAAAGATGGTCCGTGGCTACTTAGCTACTGCAGTAACAAAATTCCTCCCTTGGAGGCCACCGTATAGTAACATCTCGGAATTGTGATGGCTTATAAACCCTTTGTTTTCATTTCTACAAATTGGCACATTTCAAAACCATATAAAACCTTTTTCCATTTATTTCAAAGACAAGAATAGAGATTTATTTTAAAAGTATTCTTACAAAATATTTCCCAAAACCAATTTCATAATTTAGCCATCACATTCCATGGGCCATATATTTCTCATCATTCCATCCTTTAACACATATAGATAGCAAATAATTTCAGAAAAATAGTATTTAATAAAAATGCAATAAAACAATAATTTAATTTAATTATCCACTCACAGTGAGGTCCTCGCTATTCTTGACCGTCCTCACATGGTTCCTTGTCCTTTGATGGCGTAGGAACTCCAAATTTCATAAACTCATTTAGTTTCTATAGCCATTGCTAAATTGGACTAGAGCTTAGTCTACATGCAATGCCATGCAAGCCATACACTAATTTAGTAGTCTACTACCAATCTCTACTTTTACTAATATTCTTCTAACTAAATTTATTTATTTATTTATTTATTTTTCTTTCAAATTCATGTTTATTCCATAACTAGTTAAATGTTTTCCCATGGCCATAACACATTGTAATTTTCGGCCATTGTTCAAATTTCAGCCAAATTCCACAATTTTCTTTTCCAACATTTTCCATTAACATTGTTACATTAAAATTACTCCAAAATAACTACATTTTAATTTAAATTCCAAAATCACAAAAATGTCATTTTTCATGTAAATTTCAGCATAAATTATTGAAAAATTAGAACTCCCATTTCTAATGTAATTTAATGACATTTCCTAGTTTAGTAAGCTTCCATAAACATCATATTTTAATCCTAAGGTTCCATGAATTCAATTTGACCTAAAAATCTTAAATTCAAAAATTCTCCATAACTTTTCTAATTTTCTAGATTCACACTTCTACAAGGAAATTCAAGCTAAATTGACTTCATATTCATGTTTAGCATGCCATAATCTACATTCTAACATCAAAATTAGGCATGCTTACCTTGATTTGTGAAAATCCACCAAGAACCCTAGACTTTCCAATTGCAATTTCTCCTCACTCAGCTTGAATTTATTGAAATTGATTTAGGATTGTTGATGGGCTAATCAAGAGGTTTAATTTGATAGGTAATTTTAGTAGGCTTGTTTGGAGAATTTAGGACTTGTGTTTTATGGAGGAAGCTTGCAAGGTTCAACAATGGTGAAAGTGTTCTTCATTTCTCAAGGTTGAAGACAACTAAATTAGTTGAATGAAATTTCTAGATTTTTAATCATGCATGGCCGGATTATTTTGGTGTTATAAGACAAGGAAATTTGGCTAAATCCAAGCCATTGGTTTATAAGGTTTTGCCACTTGTCACTATATGGTTAAATCCATAAAAGAAATTTTGTCCTAAGTTCCCATTTTGTCCTCCAACAATCGCTAAAATTCCATCTATATCCTAAGTCAGTGTAAAATTTTCAGTGTATATTCTTATTCTTCAGACAATTTCCTTTTATTCCATTGGCAGTGAAATTTTAAAATTCTCTGTCAATTTTTTGTAAATTCAGTCTAAACTTCTAATTTTTCTACTAATTCTTCAACAATTTATTTAATTCCGTTTATATCCTATTCATAACTTATATAAGGTTTTAAACTATATTTTTCATGATTTCCTACTAAATGATGCATGCCGAACGGACTAAAAGAAACAGAAATTTAGAACGGGTATTACAAAATGTGTTGGTGGTTGATCTTCATATGTTATGGGTTTTACTTTCATATTTGCTCTATCATTCATAATTTTGATATTATGCATTCTTAAACTCTCTGTCATTTCTTAAACTCCCTGTCCCTATTTCCTATCATAATTCTGTTCATTGAACTTCGTGCTTTCTTCTCTTTACCCTTATTATTTGTTTTTATTCATGGATCAAATACATATATGTATATATATGTATATATATTGCCTTATTATCCCTTGATTCAAAGAACCTCAAGTGATGAATGCAAAAATAGCAAAGAGGGTCCTCTCGAGCCTGACTTCAACTGGTTCATCGGTGCGGATGACTTTGACAATAATGATGATGAGGATTACTCTTTTCCCCTTAATCTTATGAGACGGATTGAATGAGAAGACAAACAGATCTTGCATTACTTTAGGAGATTATGATGTATCTGACGGTATTGGAGAATTTCATGGGCTGTGTGTTGGGGCAACATGATGATACCGGTAAGAAAAAGCATGCGATTTACTATGTCAGCAAGAAGTTCATAGAGTGTGAGGCCAAGTATTCTCAGACAGAAAAGATGTGCTACGCATTGGCATGGGCGGCTCAGAGATTAAGACAGTATATGCTGTATAATACCACATGGTTGATAGCAAAGCTAGATCCGATCAGATTTCTCTTTAAGAAACCTTCATTGTCAGGGCGATTGGCTTGATGGCAAGTACTACTGTCAGACTATGATATAGTTTATGTCTCCCAGAAAGCTATCAAAGGAATTGTTATTGCTGAATTTTAGGCCGATAGAGCAGTTGATGACTACGAGCCC
The DNA here is from genome assembly GCA_030664755.1 of Microcos paniculata. Classification (NCBI taxonomy): domain Eukaryota; kingdom Viridiplantae; phylum Streptophyta; class Magnoliopsida; order Malvales; family Malvaceae; genus Microcos; species Microcos paniculata. Next base: position 10,487,632 of record CP131464.1, read on the forward strand.
ATGAAGTTTGAGTTTCCTGATGAGGATTTGATGTCAATATTCAATACCGAGCTAGAGCAAGAAAAGAAATGGAGAATGTATTTTGATGGGGCGTCAAATGCACTGGGACATGGAGTAGGAGCTGTCCTCATATCTTTAAAAAAAAGGGTTGACTTTGACTGCACAAACAATATGGCAGAGTATGAAGCTTGCATCTTAAGAATTCAAATGGCAATGGAGACAAATTGTATCAATCATGCAAGGAGATGTCATAAGTACCAGATTTATGCTGATCAAATTTACATGCCTCCCATGTTCTTTCTCAATGTGTGGCAAAGATATGATTGGGGCAATTTCACCAAAAGCTTCTAATGGACACCAATTCATTCTGGTGACCGTCAATTACTTCACCAAATGGAAGCAAATCATTTGCCGATATGGGTTGTCGAAAAGAATCATCACCAGTAATGCCAAGAATTTCAACAATAAGATGGTAGAGGCATTGTGCTCTCAATTCAAGACCAAGCATAGCAATCCTACCCCTTACCACCCTAAGTTGAATGGGGCAGTTGAAGCAGCAAAACAAGAACATCAAGAAGATAGTTGAGAAGATGACATTGACCTATGAATATTGGTATGAGAAACTTTCTTTCGCTCTACATGCTTACCGCATTACTATAAGGGCATCCACCGGGGTAACTTCATATTTCTTTGGTTCATGGAGTGGAAGCAGTTGTTGATTGAGTTGGAAATCCCATCTTTGAGAGTATACGGAGAGGTGAAGCTCGAAGTGTCAGATTGGGTGTATGAGAGATTTGACTAATTGAACTGGATTATAGAGAAGCGACTCAAAGCATTTTGCCATGGTCAATTATATCAGAAGAGAATGATGCGCGCATATGATAAGAGGGTACGTCCGTGTGAGTTTACAGAAGGAGAATTGGTGCTGAAAAGGATTTTACCTACTCAACATTATCCCCGAGGAAAGTGGACTCCAAGTTGGGATGGTCCTTATGTGGTGAAGAAAGCATTCTCGGGAGGTGCCCTAATCTTGCAAGAAATGGATGGGAATGAATTGCCACATCCAATCAATGTCGATGCTGTAAAGAAATACTACACCTGAAGAATAAAAAATATGAAAAAATGAGAAAAATGAAAAAAATGAAAAAATGAAAAAATGAAAAAAATGAAAAATGAAAAGAGCGTCTCAAGTTGAAAACCTAAAAAGGCGGCTTGAGTCCGAAAAAGAGAAGAAAAGGAGGGGTCTGGGGCGAAAACCCGAAAGGGCAGTTCAGATCCAATTAGGTTGGTTCCTAAGCTGAAAACCTGAAAAGGCAGTTTAGGAAGGTGGAGAAGGCACAGCAAAATGGGTACCTAGCTTGCACAAGAGATCTTGTTTGGTTATGGGGATTAGGATAATCAGAAATCATCAAACCTTGTTAAACGTCACTTCAGCAAAGATGAGTTAGTCGAAGGCAAGGCGCGAAATGACCAACACTTTGTTGTCTATGCATTCATCGCACTAAGGTCATGTACCTTTCTTATTCTTTTGTTATAAAATCGTTTATCATGAATTTGTTTGTTATAAACTTGTTTGTTAAATCCTTGTTATAAGTTTGTCTATTTAATATATTGTGCTTTGATTTTCTTCAAGATGATCCATGAATTTCTCCTTAAATACGAATTGCATAGTGTCTTTATCATGAAAGGGAAAGCAAACAGGTAAGTGAATGCCATAACATTTGAAGTCAACTCCCAACACAAAAAAGGAAAGAAATGTGGGGGTAAACATGAGCTCAACAACATACTTTTGGTGCCCAAAGCAAGGTGACACGTGAATGAAATTGTCTCAAACTAGGATGTTAAGGCAAAAGTGATTTGAAATAAGGGTTTGGGGCATGTTTATGCCAGAAAAGATGTGACAAGAAGATGTTCTCCAATTCCGAAGAAAGTAGGTCTGACCAAGCCAGAAGGCTATCTTGAAACCTTTGAGGCAAAGTAGAAAGGCATTATCATTTAAGCATGAGCATGCAAATTGCATCATTTTAGCATCATTCCTCATAAACATTCATCATGCCTCATGTCATTGTTCAAAGATTGCAGCCACAAATTGAATTCAAATTGCGAGGTTAGTCTTGTAAGAAGCTTCTCAGGTAACTCTTCAAAACTCCTTTAAGGTCTCTTTTTGTTTAAGGTAATTATCCGTGATACAGTTCTATTTAGCATGAATTATTTCTACGATTTATTCAAAGTTTAAAATCGTTCCTGTTTAGGATGGTTTTCTCAAAAATGTTTCCTTTTAAAGTAATTTCTTTAAAGTTTAAAGTCATTCCTGTTTAGGATGGTTTTCTCAAAAGTGTTTCTTTTTAAAGCAATTTCTTCAAAGTTTAAAATCATTCCTGTTTAGGACAGTTTTCTCAAAAGTGTTTCTTTTTAAAGCAATTTCTTCAAAGTTTAAAGTCATTCCTGTTTAGGATGGTTTTCTCAAAAGTGTTTCTTTTTTAAGCAATTTATTCAAAGTTTAAAATCATTCCTGTTTAGGACGGTTTTCTTAGAAGTGTTTCTTTTTTAAAAGCAATTTATTCAAAATTTAAAATCATTCCTGTTTAAGATAGTTTTCTCAAAAGCATTTCTCTTTAAAGCAATTTATTTAAAGTTTAAAATCAATCCTGTTTAGGACGGCTTTCTCAAAAACATTTCCTTTTTAAGCAATTTATTCAAAGTTTAAAATCTTTCCTGTTTAGAAAATTTTTGAGAAAAGCATTTCTCTTTAAAGCAATTTATTTAAAGTTTAAAATCATTCCTGTTTAGGACAGTTTTCTCAAAAACATTTCTCTTTAAAGCAATTTATTTAAAGTTTAAAATCATTTCTGTTTAGGACAGTTTTCTCAAAAGCATTTCTTTTCAAAAGCGATTTCTTCACAGTTTAAAATCATTCCTGTTTAGAATGGCTTTCTCAAAAGCATTTCTTTTCAAAAGCGATTTATTCAAGATTTAAAATCATTTCTGTTTAGAATGGTTTTCTAAAAAGCATTTCTTTTTAAAGCAATTTCTTCAAAATTCAAAATCATTCCTGTTTAGGATGGTTTTCTCAAAAGTGTTTCTTTTTTAAGCAATTTCTTCAAAATTCAAAATCATTCCTGTTTAGGATGGTTTTCTCAAAAGTGTTTCTTTTTTAAGCAATTTATTCAAAGTTTAAAATCATTCCTGTTTAGGATGGTTTTCTCAAAAGTGCTTCTTTAAGCAATTCATTCAAAATTTAAAATCATTCCTGTTTAGGACGGTTTTCTTAAAAGTGTTTCTTTTGTAAAGCAATTTCTTCAAATTTAAAATCATTTCTGTTCAGGATGGTTTTCCAAAATTGTTTCTGTTTAGGACAATTTCTTCAAAATTCAAAATCATTTTTGTTTAGAATGGTTTTCTCAAAATTTAGTACAGTTTCTCCAGATATAAAATCATTTCTGTTTATGATGGTTTTCGCAAAATTAGCACAATTTGTTCAGATTTAAAATAACTTCTGTTTAGGATGGTTTTATCAAAATTAGCATAATTTCTTCAGATTTAAAATCACTTCTGTTTAGAATGTTTTTTTTCAAAATCAGTACAATTTCTTCAAATTTGAAATCACTTCTGTTTCGAATGGTTTTCTCAAAATTAGCACAATTTCTTCAGACTTAAAGTCATCTCTGTTTGGGGTGTTTTTTTTTTTTTCAAGATTGTTTCTGTTTAGGACAATTTCTTCAAAAGTTTAAAATCATTTCTGTTTAGGGTGATTTTCTTAAAATTGTTTCTGTTTAGGACAGTTTATTCAAAGTTTAAAATTGTTATTGTTTGGAGAAAGTTTCCTAAAAAATTGTTTCTATTTAGGGCAAATTCCTTGATCTCAAAATCATTTCTGCTAAGAATAATCTTTCTCGAAACCCCAAAACTGTTTAGTACGCATGGGGGCAAAGAGTGTCTACATCTTTGCTTATTTCCTAATTATCTAGAAGCTTATACGTCTAGATCATTAAGAAATAATCAAAGAGGGGCAACTGTAGACACTAATTTTTTAATTTTGACTTTTGGTTAATTAGTTAATAAATTAACTAACTAATCAATTAACCACTTCCAATTTTTATTGCATCTATCATCCTTTTTTAAGCTTAGTCTATCTTTGAAAATTATTATTATTTTTATTTTTATTTTTATCTTATTTTAATTTGTTACCTTGCAGGCAATTTTGAGCCAAGACCGAAAAACCAACCGAGTCAACCCGGTGATCATGCGAAAAATATATATATATATATATATGTATACGTGTATATATACATGTATATATGTATATAGGTATGTAAGTATATATATATTTATATGTATGTGTATGTATTTGTAATTATATGTATACATATATATTTATGTGCATACATATGAATACTTATATATATATATATTCGTACATATATTCATGTGTATATATATATATCTAAATATATGTATATATATATATATATATGAATATTATATATGTATAAGCCCAAAAGCCACAACTCATTCTCTTTCTTTCCTTTAATAAGAGCCATGCAAATATCTAACCCAAACCAAAGCTTCAACAACATCCTTATTTTGATCTTTCTCTACAGACCCCTTTCTTTTAACTTGTTTCATTCAACAGTATCGTTTGTTCTTTTGGAAATCATATTTCTTTTGCAATGGCTAAAAATGTTGCTCAATCTGCTACCTTGGCCTCACTTGACCAAAGGCTGGCCATGGCAAAGCGCTGCTCTCATGAGGGTGCAGTTGCGAGGGTGCAGTTGCTGGAGCTAAGGCAACCATTGTTGCTAGCATTGCCACTGCCATTCCCACAATATGCAGCTGGCTAGTGTAAGGATGCTGCCTTGGGCAAGAGCCAATCTTAATCACACCGCAACAAGCCCAACTCCTCGACTCCTTCCACGACCCTCCTCCAAGCACCACCACTGCCGACACTCACCACGGCAGCTGCTCAAGTAGCAGCAGCAACACGCTCCTCCTCCAGCTCCTTCACCGCGCTCCTCATCTACAAGGTCGATGACTTTGCTTCACAAACCTAGACAGTAGCTGGACACAACTTAGAACAACGCCAAGGCCTGGGTCTGCACCGTCACCCAAACTTTATCCGACTGCATCCTCAAGAAGTTGTGGCTTCAAGCTCTCCAGCCACCACAGTAGCCATTACAGCAACAATAGCTGGAGTCCACAACTGCCATGGCAGCAACAAGGCAATCACGCGACGCTCCTCCTATGCAGACCACTGCCATGCATTTCCACAGCCACCAAAGCAGCCTCCGCAGAGGCAAGTGGAGGAGCAAATTAAAAGGCTGGCAAAGGACCCGTAAGTTGTCCCGGCTCTTGTTCAGCATCTCCGCACTGCCAAGACCCTCAACGTCCGCCAGCTCGTAGCCATCCTCCTCCGCAAGAAGATCACAGGCCACTAGGCTAAGCTTACTCCTCAGGTCAAGCAACTTGTTAAGCAATCACTCATCGAAAGCAACACAATGGAACACAGTCCACCTGTGAGGCGAGCCAGCACCAATGTGTCAGAGTCCGCAGAAGGATCATAGGGAAGTGGCATTGATCCTTTTCAGCTCTTTGACTGAAACAATTGGAAGCACTTTTAGGCCGCATTTTGCAGATTTGCAAGCAGTTTTACTCAAGTGCCTACAGGATGAGTCAAGCAATCGTGTCAGAGTTGCTGCTCTTAAGGCAGTGGGGTCGTTCCTTGAATTTACAAACGACGAGAATGATGTGGTAAAGTTTCGGGAATACACTCATGGTGTTCTTCAGCAATGTTGCAGAAATTATGGATGATGGGTTTGTGAAGTATCTTCTTCATGTTGTACCCCTGGCATTTTCATCTTGCAACCTTGATGATGGGTCTGCAGTGGACATTGATGCATTTGGTGATGAGAACATTAATGGTTTAGGTGAAGTCTCATCGGATGATGAAGCTCATGATGAGCCAAGGGTTAGAAATATCAGCATAAGAACCGGGGTATTGGATGAAAAGGCGGCAGCTCTCATGATCATAGAACTGAAATAGGACCTCAACCCGTGACAAGCTGAAGAGCTCAAGAGGAAGACGACCACCTCAGCTTTGGCACCATGCAGCCAAACACGAGACAATCAGCCAGCTGGGTACCCTCCAGAGAGAAAAGATTTGAAATCAGCCAGCCAACAACAACCAATAGAAAAGGGAGAAAGAGAAATAAAAGGGCATTTTTTTAGCGGAAAAGCGGGTAGAGGTCGGCCATGGGTGATTGTTATCTGGTTTTTACTCCCTTTTTTCTGGTTTGTCTAGGGAACAAAGCAAGAAAGCAGCAAAGAGTTTCAATATAAAAAGGAGAAGAGAACACACGGGGAAGGAGAGCAAGGCGTAGGGAGAGGGAGCCTCAGCATTTTTCTTGCTCTTCAAGACGCAGAGGAGAAAAACGGAGAGCATTTTTCAAAGGAGAGCTTCAGCCCTCTTACAAAGAGCAGAAAAAAAAAAAAGAGAGAGCACAGGGAGAGAAGAGAAGAGAGCACGGGTAAAAAAAAAAGAGAGGGCTGGAGCCTTCTTTCAAAGACAAAAAAAAAGAAGAAGAGCACAGAAGAGGGGAAGCTTCAGCCTTCCTTCAAAAATAGAGAAGAAAGAACACAGAGCATTTTTTTTCTTCAAGAAACAAACGCTGGAACATTTTTCTCTCACAGAAAAAAATATAGAGAAAGGAGAAGAGAGAAAGAGAGTCCAAAAGAAATTTTTTCTTCTTCTTCTCGATTTATTTTAAACAGATTGGCTAGAGAAAATAGAGAAGAAGGCTTGTTGTTCATCAATTTTTAGCCATTCTCTTCTCCACAAAGCCATTATTATCTTTTCTTTTCTTTTTTTGTTTTGGTACAAAACTTCATCTTTTTAGGTAAAGTTCTTAGCTTTATTTTCAAGATCATCTCTTTTTACTTTTAATACATTCTTGCTTTGTCTTGTTAAATTTGTTAATTTTCTTTTTTATGATGATGTTTATGATTTATAAAGCTTTTGTATATTGCTAAATAATTTGCTTAGTTTAATATGTGCTTCTAATATATTCAAGATGATTTTTTTTACTTGCTTATTTATTTTATGTTATTTTTTGTTAATGTGTCATTTCTCTTAATTATTTACATGATTATGCAAAAAGTTCCTAACTTTCATTGTTTTGTATTCTTGTTTATTATTTTTCAAACTTGCTTTACCCATTCCATGTGTTCGATTAGTTGAAAGTCTTAATCTTGATTAAAAAGATTATATTTTTGAGCTTATATTCACATTCTTGTTTGATTAAAAATATAATCTTGATTATAAAGATCGTAACTTTAAGTTGTTTAATTTGTTTGCTTAGCTAAATGTTAAGCCTAGGATTAAAAATCGCACCTTTTTGCTTGTGGATATTTTAGCTTGATTAAAAATGAAAGCTTGGTTAATAAAAATTGAATCTTTAAGTTTATTTATTTTTTATTATTTTTACTTAAATAGAAATAATCTCTAATTCCTTTTTTAATAAAAAATTGAATTTTTAAACTTATATAAATGCATATTTAGTTTAAGATTTAAAATTTTTTTTATAGAAATTATCTTTTTGCCCTTGAATATGTGTTTTGTCTAATATAAAAATTTATGTTTGCATATAAAATTACCTCTTTGCCCTTATGGATATGTTAACTTAATTAGTAATTATATCATGTGTTAAATTACTGTTTTGCCCTTTTATGTATACTTTTTAATTAAAATTTAATCTTTTATATAAAATTACTCTTTTTTGCCTTTGCATGTATTTTTGCTTAAGTAGAAATTGTATCTTGCATTAAATTACCTTTTTACCCTCATATGTATGCTTAATTAAAAATTTAATCTTGATTGAAAAATTACATTTTTACCCCTGTATATATGTTTATTCAATTATGAATTAAATTTTGCATGATGTTAATCTTTGACCATGAATATGTATTTGTTTAAATTAAGCTTACTTATTTGTGTCAAGTTAGTTGCTATGCAATTTGATCTTGAAAAAAAAATTAAATTTAGATTCCCATGCTTTATTTATTTATCATATTATATTGTGCAATTAATTGTGTATATGTGCTAACCCTTGTTCCATTGTCCCATTCATGCATAATTAAAATCAGAACATTGGTTTTCAAGAATTCATATGCATGGGGGAACCAAAAGATGCCTCGGGAGTCTGAGGTTTCTAAAGGTTTTCTCTGATGAGATGTTTTCTCGGTGTTTAATCGGGAGTCCGATCGGGCCCGAGATAATTTTTCATCCCTTCAAAATTAAAAAATATGCTTTTCATGTAATTTTCATAAAAAGCATGCATCATTTTTATGATTTTCTTTAATTTCTTAAAATTTGTGAATGAACTCCAAAAATTTTCTTTTTACAAAAAGGAATGTTAATTCCAAAATCTTTTACTTCTATTTATTTTATTTATTTTTTTTACTTTTATGTTTTATTTTAATTTCATTTTAAGAAAATCTCTTGTTTAAGAGGCCCAATTAAATTAAAAAGGAATGTTTATTCCAACATTAATTTCAAAACATATTTTAAAAGTTTTTGAGAGATCTTAACTACTCAATTATGGTTAAGGCCTCTCAAATTAATCCAAGTTTTTTTAAAAAAAAACCATCTTCAAAATTTCTTTTCTTCTTTTGCTTATTTTTATTTCTTTCCAATGAAAGGGAACATTTATTTTCTTTTGACCTTTTTTTAATTTTCTAAAAATACCTTTTTGTGATGACTTTATTATGTTTAATTAATTAAGACCCTTCAAGTAAACTTCATTTTTATCAAAATGCATTTCTTAACTCCAATAAAAAGAATGTTTATTCTTTAAATCTTTAAAAAAAATTTATTTGAAAAAAAGGACATTCATTTTTTTGAAAGGTCTTAATTTATTAAGGTTTTCCTATTAAACTAAATTTTTGTCAAACTATTCCCTTCATCAAATTAAAAGGAATATTTATTCCGACATTGTTTTAAAATTAAGTCTTTCTAGGAGATTTTAATTTAAGTAATCATAATTAAAGTCTCTTAAAGTGAATTTCAAAATATAAATTTGAGGATGTTTATCCCAACCTTTTAATAAAATACTTTCTAAAATTAAAATTAAACCTTTGTTTTTCATAAAAGGATATTTATCCTCATTTTTAAATTTGACTTTGATTTTAGAAGAATATTTATTCCTATTTAGAAATTCAATCTCCATTCTAAGTAGGAAATTTCTTCAAAAATTCAAAATTGGGCTATGGATTTTCACATTAAAAGGAATATTTATTCCGACATTTAAAATTATGTTTTTTCTTAGAATGATTTTAAAACATTTTATTATCATTTTCTAAGTAAAATATTTCAAGGCTTTTGTGGTACCGATTTCCGGGCGTGTCGGGGGTGCTAATCCTTCCTCGAGCGTAACCGACTCACGAACCTAAAATCTTTTTTGTAGACCAGTTTCTTTCCTTGACTTGACGTAATCTTTCGAGATTTATGTTGGGTTAAACAAGTAGGTGACTAACCACACCTATTAAAAATAAAAGGTTAGTGGCGACTCCATTTGTTTTTAGACTGTTTAGTCCCAAATATTTTTCACGCCATATCATCTATCGTCGGAGCGGTAAAACGTCTCGACACCTATTATAAGATTGTTGCATCCTTACGATCTATTTTTTTTTCTTGAGTGATTATCCTCTTGATTGCATTACTTCTAGAACTTGCTTTGTATCTTTTTGACATTATATGTTTGCTATGCATATGCTTGAATATGATAAAGGCATTTAGGATTGAGTTTGAGCCAAATTAAGCGATCCTTTGTTTAAATAATCCTTAGTTAACCCCTTGAGCCTATAAGAATATTACTTACCTTTTTCATTGTTTTACCCTATCCTAAAGAACCTTGAGCTTAAAAGAAAAACAAGTATTCTCTACCCTTGTTCTTAATTTAGTAGAGCTTACTTACTTATGTTTTGTTCTTTGAAAGGTGAGCAAGAAAGAAGTGCGGGGGAGATTATGTGATTGATGTATGGCTGAAAAAAAGAAGTGGAAACTTGCCAAGTGAAATTGAAAAGAATAAAAGTGTCAAAAAAAAAGATTGAATGCAAAAGCATTGAACAAAGAAAGACACTATATAAGAAAATTGGCAATGATTCCTAGTGCTTAAAAAGAAAGAAAGGTGCAAATGAAGTTGAATCTTGGTGGAAGTGATGAATTGTACCAAAATTTGGGCTATTGCAAATTAAATATGCCCATACTTATTCTTATACGCTCTACTAAGTTTTGAACATTATTCTTGATATCTTTATCCTTTCTTTCATAACCTACTTACCCATGGCCCCATTACAACCTATTTTAAAGACCTTTTGATTCATGCATATGTGTAGATTGGAGTAGTGGAGATTAGATACATTGCAAGCTTATGGTAAGTATGTTTTCAAGGGATAGTGAGTGCACCATTATCTATGATAAACACTTGAGTGAAAGAGTGATTACCTAGTGAGGACTGCCTAATTCAATGCATGATTACTTAATTGAAGATATGATCATGTTACTTGATTGTTTTGATTGTAGAGTAATTTGATTTTGATATATTATGTTCTCTTGACTATTTAACTAAATTCTTATTTATGATTTTCATGTTTTTGGAATTTGATTAGAAAAGGTTATGTAGGTAATGTTTGTGGGTATCGTTCTGGTAAACCCTCAGGAGACTATAACTCCTCCTCTAGGGACACTTAGGGTTTTAAAGGCTTGTGTCACATGCTAAGTGCCACCATACACCTACGAAAGTGGAATCAATATTGTTTAGTTTAGTTTTTCTTAGTTTGCTAAGGGACTAGCAAAGGTTAAGTGTGGGGGAATTTGATAGGCACTTATTTCCCTTATATTTTGTTGCTTATCTTTTGATGATTTAAGTGTTTATTATCTCTAACTAAGTTATTTTGAGTGATTTTATGTCTTAGGAAGCTAAAAGGAAGCTTTGGAATAAAAGGTATTTAAATCTAGAAATTTGAGATTTTTCCTGTGCAGATAGTTTGTAAAGATGGCCAGATTTTACATCCTTAAAGTCCTTTTCTGAGTTCGATTCTTCATTAAAGTTGTAGAGGACATGTTAAGCTTTCCAGAATACTAAAGATCGTAAAACTCGGAGTTCGTTTGGGCAGTCAAAAGGTCAAAATACAGAGAGGTCCAGAATCCCTGCGGAAATCCGAGATTAATTCCTATTTTGGGATTTGGAGCAATTTTGTGTTAGAGATGGACTTGAGCACGTCTTGGCTTGCTTGGCCATGGTTCTAGACATGTTATTGAAGATATTTAAGGTTGGCCCAAGTCCTAGAAAGATGTGGATCAGCCCTTGGAGAGAAGTCCTAATTGGCGTAGGAAAACCCTTTAATGAAGCATGTGCATGGCATGTGGCTTGTGCTATATTTTCTCCTACTTGAATAAGGATTTCTAGCTGCTGGAAAAGGCTTTATTTAAGCCTTATTCTTCATAAGATTGAAGCCCAATTATCCAAGTCCATTAAATTATCTCTTATACTTAGTTAATTCCTTTGTAAACACTTTAACCTAGTTAGTATTTTACTAGAATTAGGTTTTCTTACAAGTTAAGTTTAAGGCTTTTGACTCCTCTATATAAAGAGCCTTAGCCACCACTTGTAAGATGTCTCAACTTTTCTTTTAGAGACCAGTCTTCTCTTTCTTTGGAAGACCTTTATCTTTGTAATTTTATTCTCTCTTTATGTTATTCTAATTTTCTTTTTCAGTTTTGAGCAATTATGAATTCTTGGAGAAGAAGATTGTGAGGCTATTTTGTGCTTAATGTCTTTATCTTTCATGTATTCTAAATTCTTCTATGCTTAGTGATTTATGATTGCATGTTTTCTTTTCTAGTAAGGCCTACTAGTTAATTAAGCATGTTAATTGATTGCTAGATCTAGGGTTATTTATCGGGAATTGTAAGTAACTCTAATCGCAAGTGGCAAATTAGATAGAATTAAGGTCTCATACATCTTAGTTACTTATCTATGGAGAATTTGGATGTGAATTAAATCTAAGGTGCTAGTTCCTAGACTGTTCATTATTGACTAAGATCTTTCTAGTGTTTTCATGCTTTTACCTTCTTTAAATCTATGACACTAGTTTCTAGATTGATTAGGTGAAAAAGGTTTAATAGGGAAGCTTTGTAGTACTTATTAAACTAGGACTAAGGAAAGATAGGGATTAGTGAGAAGCATTGTAGTATTGCTAATCTACGTCAATTGCATACAAAAGATAATGTAATTATTAGATGCCTATGATCGATTTCTCTAATCCAAGGGTGAAGATTGTTTTAAACTGAAGTTTTTTTTTTTATATTTATTATCTTTCTTTAATTTTTGTTATTTATTTAGTTTAGTTTTGATTTCCCAATTCTATTTATTTTATCTTCTTTTCGTTGCTTACCTAGATTAGAATTTGTTAGGTTTTCTTATCCAATCCCTGTGGGTTCAACCCTTGCTACCACTATATTATAGTTTTAGTAAGGTTAATTATATTTTGGTGATTTACGACACATCATTGCTCTTGAAGAAACGTGGAAGCTAGTGCTGAATTATTCGAGAAGACAAAAGCTGCTAGGTACCCAAAATTAATTATGATTGTTGATGGGATGGTTAACATGTGGGCAAGTATGTCTATACAACGTGATAGCCAGCTGGTACCCCTGCAAAGACAGCAAATTCAAGATCAACCAAACAACAGCCAATGGGAGCAAAGAAAGAAGGGGTAAAACAGAGATGACAAGACCAAAAATTAATGGCCATCAGATGAAAATGAAAGGAGAAATGAGGGCTGTTAGATGAAGATAAAGAGAAAAGGACTATAAGAAGCCAACTTCAACAGCCAAAAGGGGGCGGCTCTTCATTTTCACAAAAAGCAAGGTTTTCAAAACATCAAAAAAAAAAACAAACAGAGTTTTATTTTCTTTTGTTTTCAAAAAAGGGAAGGAGCATGTTTTTCCAAAAAACAGAGGTCGGCGATTTTTCTTTTCTGGTTTTCGTTTCTGGAAACAGAGGAATGAGTTTTTGGAGTTCAAAAAAGGGAACTTTTTGGTGTTTTTTTTAAAGAACGTGGAGGCATTTCTTCTCTGTCTCTCTTCTCTTCTTTATTTTGAATAGCATATCTTTTTTTTTTCATTTCGAGGAAGCTGTCTGGAGAATCAAAGGGGAGAGAGCTGTTTGATCTTCAAACTGGAAGCCATCCCTTTCTCCAAAAACAGAGATAGCCTTCCTTAGAAAAATCTATTTTTTTTAAATGAAAAGGAGATGAGGAAGAGGGGACGGCGAAGGGTTTGAAAAAAAAAAGAGCAGTGGTCTTGAAAAGGAGAGGAGGAAGAGGGGACGGCGAAGGGTTTGAAAAAAAAAGGAGAGCATTGGTCTTGAAAAGGAGAGGTTAGTTTTTTGGAAGGGGGACGAAAAGAAGGTAACGTGGTCTTAGCAGAAAGAAAAGAAGAAACTTGGTCACTTGTTTGGGTCCTTCCTACCTTCGTGGGTACAATACTAAGCTCAACATCCTTGTTCCATCTTCTGACATGTTCTTCATTTATTTAATCTTGTTGTCTTATCATGCTTGTTCTTTTGGTCAAACTTATCATGCTTGCTTACCCATAATAATATCAATAGATCCAAGCAATATACGCTTAAAAAGAGCAAAAAGGTGTTTGCTTTTTTTAAAATAAGAAAAGCATGTAAAGTTTAACACATGGGATTTGAGTTGACGTACTCCCTTGTTTGATCATTTGGTCATGTTTCTTGTACTGAAAAGTTCCTTCCTTTATGTCTTTGTGCATATATTTTGTGTTCATACTTGTGACTCCAATATCTTTGGTTAGCTAGAATATCTTATTGTAGATAAAATGCAGGTAACAGATTATCAAGATATTATTCATTTTAAATAAATAATAAAAAAGAGAAAATAAGCCCAAAGACAGGTGAGGAGTAGAGTTATATATATGATGTTATTCAAAATTAATAAAAGAATCAAGAGATATATATTTATATTGCTATTCAAAATTAATTAAATATATATAATCGATTAACTAAAGAGTATTTTTTAAAGGAATCGTGGTGGCGAGTTTCTTGAAAAATTCTCTAAAAATTACCTATAAATTCTCTCGTGGCGGCGATGAGGATATGTAAGTAATTTTCAAGCCAATAAATGATAAAAATGGGTAAAGAAGAGAATATAAAAATTATTAGTTAATCAATGAAAATTCAACCTTTCAAAGGAAATAATACTTTTTTAAAAAAATAATAAAACTAATAATAATAAGTAAAAGGATACTTTCAAGAGTAATCGTGGCGGCGAGTCTCTCGAGGAAGTCCTCTAAAACGGCCTATAAATTCCATCGTGGTGGCGATGAGGGTTTATACTTAATTTTCGTATATAAAATTAAATAATAAAAAATCTTTTGGTTAATGAATTAAAATGTGTTTAAAGGCTAAGGTTTATAAGTAATTCATGAGTTTAAAGTTTTCTCAAATTAATGGTTATGAAAATGGTATGTTCTCGGGGAATCGGGGTGGCGAGCTTCTCAGGACATCTTCCAAAACTATTTATAGATTCCATCATGGCGGCGATGAGAATTTATAAACCTTTTTTTTATATAATAAAAGATAGATATAATTATTAATAAATAAAACTCATTTGTTAATTAGTCTATATAATAAAATAGACTTAATGGCTAAATCTCTAAATTATAAGTTAATATTTTTTTTAATTAATTAGTGATTATGAATGGATACTTTCCTGAGGAGTTGTGCCGGCAATTCTTTCAGGAATTACTCCAAATCTAAAATCCTCCTTAAATTTCATCGTGGTGGCGATGAGGGTTTATAAGAGGTTTTCAGACACATAGTCATTAATTTAAGAGACTAATAAATAATAATTAATAATTAATAAAAAATGAAAAATGTTTTTATTGGTGATTATGAAAGGATATTTTCCTCAAGAGTCGTGGCGGCAACTCTTTCAAGAAGTACTCCGAATCTAAAGGTCTCCTTAAATCTCATCGTGGTGGCGATGAAAGTTTATAAGAGATCTTTGGATACATAGTTAATAATATAAAAAATATTTACACAATAAAAAAAAGAAAATGGAGAGAAGTAGTAATAATAATAATAATAACAACAAAAACAATAACAATAATAAACTATATTTTTTATTAATGATTTTGAAAGGGTATTTTCCCCAAAGAGTCGTGGCGGCGATCTTTTCGGGAAGTAATCTGAGTTTAATGGTCTCTTTAAACTTCATCGTGGTGGCGATGAGGATTTATAAGAGGCTCTTAAACATATAATCATTAATTAATCAAGAAGATTCCAAAATAAAAATCCACGAAATAATACAAAAGGAAATAAAAATTTTCAATAAACTTTGGACCCCTTTTTAAAAAAATAAAAAATAAAAAATAAAAAATAAAAAATAAAATAAAACTTAAATAAAAAAAGGAATGAAATTAAAAAAGGAATGAAAAATACAAAAAAAGGATTAATTAAATAATGGGTATTTATTATGGGGATTGTGACGGTAGTTTCCTTAATAATTATTCAAGGGTAATTTTTAAAATCAAATTAAGAAAACAAAAAAATGATTAAGTTAAATGAGGATAATTATTAAGGAAATTGTGATGGTAATTTTCCTTAGTAATTATTCTGGGGTAATTTTAAATTGAATTAAAAAATCAAAAAATTGGAAAAAAATGAAAATCAAAAGGTGAAAAATAAAAGTTTTAATTATTAATCTTTGTTGAGGCCTAATTAATACTGAACTAATCGGTACCGTCACTTGGCGGGCGTTGTGGGGGTGCTAATCCTTCCCCACACGTAACTGTAATCCCGAACCCAGTTCTGTTTGTTCCGCAGACCGGGACCTATCTATCTTAATACGCCATTTAACGGCTACTGTTAAGTTAGATAGATTCCATATAGGTGACTAACCGCACCTAAACAAAAATGGTTAGTGGCGACTCCATACATTTCGTAAAGTCCCAAACTTCTCGTCATTTTCGGCAACATTGCGACAGCTGGGGAGGCAGTGCCATTTACTCTGCTTATTTTCTGTTCTTATCTGTTTGATTTTTTCTTTGTTTTTCTTTGTTTCTTTTTAATCCCCTGCTTTCTCTTGTAGGTGTTTTATGCAATCAAGCAAAATCTGACTCTGATTTGGCTAATATTCAAAAATTTATCCAAGATAAAAAAGCCAAGCTCGGAATCAGCCTAGCTTCATCATCCTCTGTTCAATTTACAGCAACAATTCAACCAGCAGTCCTTATGGCTAATCCTAATCAAAATCCTGTTGATAACCGTACTCTGAAGGAATTAGTTGCTCATAATCTCAACTATCATCCTCTTTGTATCCAATATCCAGTATTGAAAGTGCCATTCGAATTGAAGTCTGGATTGATACATCTCCTACCTAAGTTTCATGGTCTACCTGGAGAAGAGCCAAACAAACACTTGACTGAACTTCATGTTGTTTGTGTCTCGATGAAACCCACTGGAGTCACCGAGGAGCAAATCAAACTGAGGGCCTTTCCATTCTCTTTGGCAGACAAGGCTAAGGATTGGTTATTTTCCTTGCCACCTTCCTCTATTAGAACATGGAATGAACTGTAATCAGCCTTTTTGGAGAAGTATTTTCCAACTTCAAAAGCAGCTTCAATTAGAAAGGATATCTCCAGTATTAGACAGCAAGCTGGTGAATCTCTTCACGAGCATTGGGAGAGGTTCAACAAGCTTGTTTCTTCATGTCCTCACCACCAAATATCTGACCAATTGCTCATCCAATACTTCTATGAAGGATTGTCTTCTATGGATCGAACTATGATAGATGCAGCAAGTGGTGGTGCTTTGGTTGATAAGACTACTAGAGATGCACAGAGATTGATTTCCACTATGGCTGCCAATGCTCAATAGTTTGGTACAAGGAGAGATGTGATTCTAAAGCCTACCAATGCCGTGGCTTCATCTGCTCATATTGAAGCTCAACTTGCTCAGGCTACCAAGACTTTGCAAGACCTTGCTCTATTGTTAAAAAATCAAGTTGGAGCCGTGCCTGATAAAGTGTGCAGTTTATGCCAATATTCATCTCATCCCGTGGATGAATGTCCTATGCTTCAACAATGCAATGAAGAGAATCAAGCTAGTGTTAATGCCGTTGGTCAACAGCAAGCTCAGCAAACTACTCAGAGGCCATATGATCCTTATGCTCCTACGTTCAATCCTGGTTGGAGGGATCATCCAAATTTCAGATATGGCAATACTAATCATTCTCCATTCAGACCAAATTTTCCCACTCGACCTCAACTTTTACAGAGACCCCAAGTTGGTGATTCTTCCTTTTCCACAGCATCATCCAAATTAGAAGATCTTGTAACTCAGTTGGCTAAAAACACTCTGGAATTCCAAGAGACATCTAAGCTCCAGATGCAACAACAGAAGGCAGCTATGGATGTCATGCAAAGACAACTTGGCCAATTAGCCACAGAGATGAATGACTTGAGAAATAGAGAAAAAGAGTACCTTCCATCTCAATCGAATGTCAATCCTAAAGGGAATGTCTCTGCTATTACACTTCGTAGTGGAAGGAAACTTTCAATGCCCTATCCTACTGTCCATCAGAATGAAGAGGAAATGTTCGAGACCGAAGATCAAATGGATTCTGTTGTGCCAAAGTCGAGAGCTCAATTGAAGGCAAGCAATGGTAATGGTGCCATTACAACCCCTAATGGCGCCATTCTTGATTCTTCAATGTCCAAGGCTTCCATTAGCAATGCTAATGGCGCCACTACAGTTCCTAATGGCGCCGTTCCACCTTCCAAGTCCAATCCGATTGTTCAATATCAAACTAATGGCGCCGCTAGCCATGAGAATGGCACCGTTAGTTCCAATGCTTCATCTTATACACACAATCCAGCCCCATTTCCTTCAAGTCTCGTCAAGAACACCAAGAATGAATTTGATCCTGATCTGCTAGCTACATTCAGCAAGGTAGATATCAACATTCCATTGCTAGAAGCAATTCAACAAATCCCCAAGTATGCAAAGTTCCTCAAGCAAATTTGCACCAACAAAAGGAAATTGCATGGTAAGGTGTCTGTGGGTGAGAATATTTCTGCCATAATTCAACGCCAATTACCACCTAAATGCAAGGATCCTGGTATGTTTTCTATTACTTGCTCTCTTGGAGATGGTGTGATTGATCAAGCTATGATTGATTTAGGTGCTGCTTCAAGTGTAATGCCCTATTCAACTTATCTAAGCTTGAATTTAGGACCTTTATCTCACACTGATGTTGTCTTACAATTGGCTGATAGATCATTGATCATGCCTGAAGGAGTACCTGAAGATGTTTTGATTCAAGTTCAACATTTAATCTTTCCCACTGATGTCTACATAGTCAAGATGGAAGAAGACAATTCTTCTAATTCTTGTCCTCTGTTATTGGGAAGACC
The DNA here is from genome assembly GCA_030664755.1 of Microcos paniculata. NCBI lineage: Eukaryota > Viridiplantae > Streptophyta > Magnoliopsida > Malvales > Malvaceae > Microcos > Microcos paniculata. The sequence goes on from CP131464.1 coordinate 10,506,131, forward strand.
ATTCTTGAAAACAGCTCACACAAAAATTGATGTCTTTGCTGAATTGCTTACAATGGAGTGTGATGGAGATGTGATTTCTTTTCAAATCTCATCCAAGTCTAATCCTGATGAGAGGAATCAGCACAATAATGCAGTTGATGCCATTTTTTCAAACCTTATCTCCTATGGTCACTTTGATGCCGTTTCTACAAGAGCAATAATTCAAGCTAATTCAGCCACTTTCCAGGATGAAGGATGTTTTCCATCGTCCACCTGCCAAGTTCCTCCTTGAATTAAGCTGAAGAAAGTCTAGCTAGGACTATAAACTGGGCAGCTACTTGGGAGGCAACCCAAACTATTTCTTGTTTTGATTGATGCTCTTTTGTTCATTTCTCTTGTTTAATTATTTCTTTTCTCTGTTTTGTTTCTTTCTCTGCGTGACTTCATTTGTTTCTTTTGCAGATTGCTTTTGATTCGATGACCTCAACACTACTTGATAGGATTCTTGCTTGAAGGATTAAAATTGCATGTGAACTGCCAGGTTTTACATCCCTCTCATCTTTAATCCTGACATGAACTTTGCAAGATCCAATCAATTTTGTTGATGTTATTGATCTTTTGCTTCTTTTTGCTCTGTTTTCACTTGTTTTGAATAAAAGAGATTTTCGTGCAAATTCTAATCTGAATATAGCATGTTACTATTCATTGATGAACATGTGCGAGCATGCTACTTTGAGCTAATTTTTGGAAATGATCTGCAATGCTTTTTGGAAATCTTTTTACATATCTTGATAGACTGATGTACAAGGAGTATGATTGTAGTAATAGTTGGTATTTTCTCACTTCACTGCTCAGTGCTTTTTCAGTGTAAACAAGGCTAGTTCACCATTTTTCTGGCTAAGAACGGCGCCACTCCATTTTGTAATGGTGCCATTCTTGCATGCTTGAAACGAATTGGTCTTCAATTTTTTGGATAGCCTAATGGCGCCACTCCATTCCATAATGGCGCCATTCCATCATGACCAACCTTGTTTGCCCTTACACAAAGCCTTTCAAGAAAACACCAAGCTAATGGCGCCAATCCAGTCACAACGGCGCCATTACTCTTTCAGCCTTCCTTGTATATTTTGTCCTACTTTTCACTTTCCAGAACACACTTTCTCTACAGAAATTGCCTATAAATAGCCTCACCACCTTAAATCCCTCACTACCCTGTCCATCATCTTTACAATCTCTACCCGAGCTTACCTTTTTCCTGCTATCTAATCCATACACTTCACAATGCCAAGACAAAGAAACCGAGGTGCCACTTCAAACCAACAACCCCAAATGCCACAACCTCAACTCCAGCATCTTAATCCCAACCATTTTGTTGATGGTGATGCAATGTTCTGGTATCATGATCACTACGACAATGCTATGGTGGTAGAGAAGCTGATTGATGAAGAGATCGATGATGAGCTTGTTCTTTCTGATGAATTTGACAATATTGGATGGGGTGGTCTAGTTCAGCTACATGGCTATTATTATCCAAACTTAGTGAAGCAATTCTACGCCAACATGCCCAAGCAACTTCCAACTTCTGATCTTACTATCAACACTTGGGTTAAAGGCCAAAGAATCACCCTAGCAGCAGCTGACCTTCATCACCTTCTCAATTTCAAACCAAGACAACTACAAGCAACCTATCATCCATCTCATATCATGTCCTCTGATTCCTGGACTAGATATGAAGCTTTGGGACGACTTGATGTCCCCCTGGTTAGCACTCCTCAGGGATTTCTTGAGGTCAAGGAAAAATATATGGAGGTGAGAGACAAAATGTTTGTTTATTTGATCCACAATAATGTTCTGCCAAGGAGGATATCCTTTCACACTGCCAATCTCTTTGATCTATATGTTGCTGACAAGCTTTCCCATGGATTGGGTGCTCTTGAGCGTTTGTCCCCTGCACCTTTTATCCTCAAATCCATGTGGGATGTGGTCTCCCCATTTTCCCAAAAGAGCTTTGTTTTTCCGGTTCTTATCTCCACCTATTTAGCTGGGAAAGGAGTGGATGTCTCTGAAGAGCCCTTTGAAACCAACCTACACAATATGATCACTAAGCAGACCATGTGCCTACTCGGAATGGTGCGAGATGGTCTAGGCCTTTGGACTAATCCTTGTCGAAGAACTAAGCCCCTATTTGCTCCACCGGATAGTCCAGATTCCACTGGTGGAAGCTCAATTGCAGAAAATCATCCAGAACAACTTGTCAATGAGAAACAGGCTATTGATGACTTCAAAGAGTCTATTGCAGGACTACATCGCAGTCTTGATACCTTGGTCCAGCAAGCAGATCAACTTACTCATCCTCCCCATTTTCTAGTCCAGACTTTTACTTCACTGGAGGCCGAACATGACCAACTCAAGGCGACTTTGAAGCGATTCATAACCAGCATATTGATGGACAACAGCCAAGTTATTTTGACTGATCTTTTAACCAGTATGAAGGACCTCACAGCTCATCTTAGAAAAGTAAGCAGTCAGTTGTTTGGTGGAGGGCCGAGGCCATGAGCATTTCCAAAACAAGAAGAATGGCGCCGCTAGCCATGTGAATGGCGCCATTAGCTACCAGTTCTCCTCCATACCTTCTTCAGCGCAAACAATCAAGCCAGATCAAGAAATTTCATGGAATTTTTCTCTTTCCCTTTCCTTTTTGCTTATATATTTTGTTATTTGCTGTTTTGTACTAATTTAACTCTGTCTTTATTTCCTCTAATTTGTTTAATTCATAGCTTAATTTGTATAATTAGCTCTCCTTCTTTCCTTTCTTATTTTAGCCTGTTTAATTAGGACTAGTTGTGTTCTTTTCTTTCTTTTCTAGTATTTAGGATCTTCTCTAATGATGTAATATTAACTCCTTATCTTTATCTAATCCTGTGTGCTTATCTATTTCTTCTGCTTCTTATGCTTTCATGTTTCACATTCAATATTTCAAGATCAACAAAGGTACCCGCCCACCCTTCCAATCCGTTTTTCCATATGCTATTTTCATACATTGGTTACCTTTTATTGTTCATACTCACACACATTGAGGACAATGTCTCATTTAAGTGTGGGGGGGATTGCAATAGATGCACCATCATTAATTAAGATCCTGTGTTTTTATTGATTGATAGCAAGTATTTTGATCATAATTTGGTATATATATGCTTAATAAGTTAGTGTTGATTCTTAGAAAAGCATGACTTTAGTTAATAAGTATGTAAATGACCTGATTGAATTTTTTGAATGTATATATTGTTTAATTCATTCAAGTATAATTGAATCTGGTAATTCATTAACCAAGTGAGAAATTTGAGCCTTCGAAGGATTGCACTCAATCCTATGTTCTTTCATGTATGATTCTTTCAATTATCTTCATTCCATGATTGTTTAGTTACTAGAACTTGCATGATACCTGTTGAGATTACATGTAAATATGTGTCTAGTTAAGCAAAAAAATTGATGATTGTTTAGGAAAGATTGAGCCAAATAAGCCATCCTTACTCATAATTGACCTTAGTTCACTCTTTTGAGCCCTTAAGATTATGAGTTAAGCTTATTTCTTTCTTTAACCACTTCCCAAAAGACCTTGAAACTTAAAAGAAAAACAATGATTCTTGTCCCTGCTTAGGATAATGAAGCATTGAAGACTCAAATTGGTTATTGGAAATGGAATAAAAGCATAGATTGGCACAATCCGATCCTATCAAAGTTGATGAATGGAAAATGCGCTTTCTGTTGCCTTCGTGATGTAATGAAAATCAAAAGAAAGAAGTGCAAATTAAATGAAAAAATTGGATTGAATGCTGATAAAAGCCTAGTCTATGGATGAATTGGAGAATTAGTAACAACAAAGGGCCATCAAACTCATATTCTACCCTAGTTTTGATTCTTGAATGCTTCATTATTCTAGATGTTTGATTTACCTTACATCCATTCTTTCTTGAGCTTAATCCCAGGACCCCATTACAACCCTTTATACAGTCCCAATTTCTGCTTAATTGTGCATGTATATGGAGTAGTGGAGACAAGGTTGCATTGCAAGCTTATGGTTAACATGCTCTCACTAGAATGTTTTGAGTGTAAACTGCTATAACTTGGTTAGAAGAGTGAATTGTGAGACATCCATACCTTATTCGGTCATACTTGATTAAAAGAAGCCTTATATACATTCCAGATTTTCTCTTTGGTTGCACCATACCTCTGCTTTTTGACTAAATGCCATGCTTGTTTCTTGTTCAGATTCAACATTATCTTACTTTGCATATGTGCATTGAATTGTTCTTGAAACACTTGCTTATCAATTTCTGTTCTTTGTTTAGACCTGAATAAGGGACACCATACCTCCTCCTTCTAGTCTATCCAGAGGTTTAATATGGGCTTGTAGTTTAGGCTAAGAACTACCGTGTTTGTCTACAACAGTGCAATTAGTTTCTGTAGTTAGCTTTAGTTAGTTTGTTTTGAATAATATCCAGATTACATTCTTGATCACATTTGCTAAGGGACTAGCAAACCTTTAAGTGTGGGGGAAATGTGATAGACATAAATTAATGCATTCACTTTGTGCTTAATCTATCTTGTTTTATGGCTATCATAATCCTAATTATCTCATTTAAGCTTGTTTTTATCTTTGTAGGTCAATTAGGTAGCTTAATGATGATAACTGATAGGCACTTATTTCTACTATGTTTTATTGCTTATCTTTGATGATTTAAGTGTTTATTACCTCTAAATAAGTTATTTTGAGTGATTTTATGTGATAGGAAGCTAAAAGGAAGCTTTGGAATAAAAGGTGTTTAAATCTGGAAATTTGAGATTTTTCCTGTGCAGATAGTTTGAAAAGATGACCGGATTTGACATCCTTAGAGCCCTTATTTCAGTTTGAGTTCTCATCAAAGTTGTAGAGCACATCTCAAGCTTTCCAGAATGCTAAAGATCGCACAAATCGGAGTTCGTTTGGGCTGTCAAAAGGCTAAAATACAGAGAAGTCCAGAGATCCTGCGGAAATCAGAGAAAGCTTATTAATTTGGGCTTTGGAGCAATTTCGGATTAGAGATGGACTTGAGCACGTTTTGCTTAATTGGCCTTGACTCTAGACATATTATTGAAGATATTAAAGCTTGGCCCAAGTCCTAGAAGGATGTGGATCAGCCCTCGGAGAGAAGTCCTAATTGGAGTAGGAAAACCATTTAATGAAGCATGTGCAAGGCATGTGGAGTGTGCTATCTTTTCTCCTACTTGAAGAAGGATTCCTAACTGCTGAAAAAGACTTCTTCTAGAATTAGGTTTTCTTGCAAGTTAAGTTTAGGGCTACTAGACTCTCCTATATAAAGAGTCAACCAGCCATTGTAAAAATATACAAGTCTTAGTAATTTTATTTTCTTCTTCTTTGTGTTTTCTCAATTACTATGAGTTGCTAAACTCCCAAATCAGTTTAAGGCTATTCTAAGCCCTTGGTAAAGTTGGTTGTGAGGTTTAATTTTATGCTTAATGCTCTTATCTTGCATGTATTCTTTCATCCTCTATTTTTCTGGTTTATAATTGCTTGATTTCTCATCTAGGATGCATACTAGTTAAGATTTCATGATAATTAATTGCTAGAGCTAGGTTTATTTATCCGGAATTGTAACTAAACCTTCTCGTAAGTGGTAAATTAGATAGAATTAGGATCTCATACATGCTAGTTTCTTATCTAAGGGGATGTTAGTTGTGAATTAAATCTATGGTGCTAGTTCCTAGACTGTTCATTATTGGCTAAGATCTTTCTAGTATTTTCATGCTTTTACCTTCTTTAAATCTATGATGCTAATTTCTAGATTGATTAGGTAAAAAGGGTTTAATAAGGAAGCTTTGTAGTACTTATTAAACTAGGACTAAGGAAAGATAGGGATTAGTGAGAAGAATTGTAGTATTGCTAATCTACGTTAATTGCATGTTAAGGTAAGTGAATCAAAAACCAATGATCAATTCACTTAATCCAAGGGTGAGGATTGCTTTAAACTGAACTTTATCTTATTGAATTCTCTTTATTTGATTTGCTATTTCCTTATTTTCCAAGATACTCTCTCTTTAAAATCTGAATTTTCACTTTACTTATTTTGCTTAGCTAGTTAAGAATTGAAGAAGTTCATTAATCAATCCTTCGTGGGAACGACCTTTGCTTACCACTAGACTCTAGTAGTAGCTTTGTTTTAATTTGGCTTTTAACGACACGCCAAATTCTGGCACCGTTGCCGGGGATTGAATATACTAATTCAATTCCTTTTCTAGCGTTTTTACAGGATTTCGGGGCAGGTATCAACCTGAAGCAAAATTAGGCGTGCAACCCAACTTTTCTGAAGGACAACGACGAGCTGAGCAAAACCAGTAGCTTTGCTACTGGCCTCACCTTATTTTTGTGAAATTCTGTTTTTTTCATCAGTTTCTGGGCCGATTTTTGTTTTCCTGATTCCGAAAATTCTTCTTTTTATTTTTCTCTCTTTTCTTTTATTTTCCTTTCCTTTGTTTTAGTGTTATTTAACCTTTAAACTCCTTCTTTTGTAGGGATTGCATGACTCAAGAGGACGAAGAATACAAAAAGAAGTTTGAGAACCTCAGAGAACAACTCAATAGAGCTCTCCCTACCTTTACCTCACTCCACACTTCAAAGAGAGTTATTCTTCCTTTTGAGGCAAAAGAAGACTCATCTTCATCTTCCTCATCACTACCATCACCAGCAACTCTCTTAGAAAGAGCAACCATGGCACAAAACAATGCTCAAGTGCAAAGGACACTCAAGGAGCTCTCTACTCCCAATATTAATCTTCCTCCACTTTGCATTAATTTTCCTGACTTAGAGTCAAATTTTGAGATTAAATCTAGTCTCTTACAATTGCTGCCTACTTTTCATGGTTTGTCAGGTGAAGATCCACACAAGCATATTCAAAAGTTCTACTTAGCTTGTTCAACTCTCAAGACCACCAATGAGACCGATGATAATGTCAAATTGAGAGTGTTTCCCTTCACCTTGGCAGACAAGGCTCAAGATTGGTTGTACTCCCTTTCCCCTGGATCTATTTCGAGTTGGAGTGAGATGAAAAGACTTTTCTTGGAAAAGTTCTTCCCTGCCACACTTACCAACAACCTTATGAAGGAAATTTGTGGAGTTCGCCAACAACAAGGAGAGACATTGTATGAGTATTGGGAGAGATACAAGAAGTTGTGCAATAGTTGCCCACATCATGAATTTTCTGAACAACTTATCTTGAGATTTTTCTATATTGGCTTATCACCTATGGATAGAAAAATGCTAGATGCAGCTAGTGGAGGAGCGTTGATGAATAAGACTCCTAATCAAGCAAGAGAATTGATTGAAGATATAGCTGAAAACACTCATCAATTCGGGACAGGAGATTTTGCATCAACAAGAAGAGTCAATGAGGTAAGTAGTAGTAATATTGATCAAAGACTAGATAAACTTACCTCTTTGCTTGAAAATTTTGCTATAGGTGGCTTGACACAAAGGGTGTGTGGAATATGCTCACATAAAGGACACCCTACCGATGCTTGTCCAACCTTGCATGAGGAACACAATGAGGAAGCCAATGCCATTGGAGGATTCTCTGGACAGCAAAGAAAGTATGATCCCTACTCCAACACCTACAATCTTGGATGGAGGGATCATCCAAATCTTCGTTATGGAAATCAAGGAGGATCAAATGTGCACAATAAGATGAATTTCCAGCAAAATAGGACACAAGATTCTCAACCCTCTCTTTCTACTTCTAATATGTCACTTGATGATATGTTTAAAACACTAATTGAGGATTCTATGCGTTTTAAACTGGAAACAAGGACTAGCATTCAGAATTTGGAAACTCAAGTGGGACAACTTGCAACAAATGTTAATGAGATCAATTCCAAAATTTCAAGCAAGTTTCCTTCTCAACCAATTGTCAATCCAAAAGAGAATGCTAATGCAATTGAATTGAGAAGTGGAAAAAAGGTAGAATCTCCCAGAAAGTCCAAGGAGTTGCAAGAGGATGACGTAGGTAAAGAGTGGGAAGTAATTCCTAAACAAAAGGAAGAAGGTTTTCAAGAAGAACCAAAGCAAGATCAGTCCTCAATTGATGCTGCCCGCACATCCGATTCCTTACTTCCTAAGGTACACTCTCCTCCCTTAAATCCAGATTTTAGTGCTAATGTGTTTGCTCCTCCTTTCCCTTCTAGGTTGGCTAAATCTAAGAAAGAAGAGCAAGAAAAGGATATATGGGAAACTTTTAGGAAGGTGCATGTGAACATTCCTTTGATTGATGCTATCAAGCAAGTACCGAGGTATGCTAAGTTCCTAAAAGATTTGTGTACCAACAAGAGGAAGCTTAATGGAAACGAAAAGGTAAGTTTGGGGGAGAATGTATCCGCTGTTATTCAAAGAAAACTCCCTCCAAAGTGTAAGGATTTAGGTTCTTTTTCTATTCCTTGTACAATTGGTAACAATAGGTTTGAAAAAGCTATGTGTGATTTAGGTGCTTCTATAAATGTTATGCCTTATTCCATTTATGTACCTCTAAATCTAGGAAATCTTATTGAAACCGAAGTTATCATACAATTGGCGGATAGATCTAATGTTTACCCCGAGGGGCTTGTTGAAGATGTTTTGTTGCAGGTAAACGAATTGGTACTTCCCGCTGATTTTTATGTACTTAGGATGGAAGATGATGATAACCTTGGAGTTGTTCCTATACTACTTGGGAGACCATTTTTGAGGACAGCAAGGACAAAGATAGATGTCTATGAGGGTATTCTCACCATGGAGTTTGATGGAGAGATTGTTCGCTTCAATATCTTTGAAGCAATGAGGTACCCTAGTGATGTACATGCTGTTTTTTATATTGATGTTCTTGATGTGTTGTCTCAATAGGTTTTAAACTTGCATAATGAGGATGCTTTTGAGGTGACATTAGCTAATTCTTACACAAGGCAAGATTGCAACAAATGGCCTTTGGCAACAAGAGAAGACATAGTGGAATCAACTTTGGATTTGGATTCTTTACCCTTGATCTCATCTAGATTTAACTTATCCTATGTTGATTTACCTATAAGTACTAATAAGCTTCTCCCTTCAATTTTGTAGGCACCAAAGATTGAGCTTAAACCTTTACCTATCCACTTGAAATATGCCTTTTTAGGAGATGATGAGACCTTGCCTGTGATCATATCCAATTGCTTAACCCCTTTGCAAGAGGAGAAATTGATTCGAGTACTTCGTGATCACAAAATAGCTATAGGATGGACCATTGCTGACATCAAGGGAATCAGTCCTTTAATATGCATGCATCGCATCTTATTGGAGGATAATGCTAAACCAAGTAGAGAGGCCTAACGAAGACTTAATCGACCTATGATGGATGTAGTCAAGAAGGAAATCCTCAAGCTTCTTGAAGTAGGAATGATCTATCCAATCTCTGATAGCAAGTGGATTAGCCCTGTACAAGTGGTTCCTAAGAAATCAGGCATCACCGTGGTTGAGAACCAAGAAGGAGAGCTTGTGCTTTAAAGATTGCAAACTGGATGGCGTGTGTGCATCGGCTATAGGAAGCTCAATGCTTCCACTAGAAAGGACCATTTTTCTTTCACTTTTATTGATCAAATGCTTGAGAGATTAGCTGGTAGTCAATTTTATTGTTTCCTTGATGGTTTTTCAAGTTACTTCCAAATTGCAATTGCTCCTGAAGATCAAGAGAAGACAACATTCACATGTCCTTTCGGCACATTTGCTTATAGACGCATGGCCTTTGGACTTTGCAATGCTCCAGCCACTTTCCAAAGATGCATGATGAGCATATTTCAAGATTATGTGGAAAACATCATAGAGGTATTTATGGATGATTTTACCGTATATGGAGATTCTTTTGATGCTTGTCTACATAATCTCAAATTGATCTTGGAAAGATGCATTGAAACTAACCTTGTTTTAAATTCTGAAAAATGTCACTTTATGGTAGAACAAGGTATTGTTTTAGGGCATATAGTCTCATCTAAAGGTCTAGAGGTAGATAAGGCTAAGATAGACATTATAAAAAACCTGCCTTACCCCTCCAATGTGAGGGAGATTCGTTCTTTTCTTGGCCATGCAGGTTTTTATAGAAGGTTTATCAAAGATTTCTCGAAAACAGCATCACCTCTATGTCACCTTTTACAAAAGGATGTGGAATTCAAGTTCGATGAAAATTGCAAGGAAGCATTTGATAGGTTGAAGAAAACACTCACTTCCACTCCAATCATTCAACCTCCGAATTGGAACTTACCATTCGAACTTATGTGCGATGCAAGTGATCATGCCATTGGAGCTGTTTTGGGACAAAGAGTTGGAAAGGAGGCACATGTGATATACTATGCCTCGAGGACTTTGAATGCTGCCCAAAGAAACTACACCACCACAGAAAAAGAACTCTTGTCTATTGTATTTGCTTTAGATAAATTCCGTTCTTATTTGCTTGGTACTAAAGTAATTGTATATTCTGATCATGCAGCACTTAGGTACCTACTAGCAAAGAAGGAGGCAAAACCGAGGCTTATACGATGGATTTTGCTGCTACAAGAGTTCAACTTGGAGATTAGAGACAAGAAAGGTGCTGAAAACGTTGTGGCTGATCATTTGAGCCGAATCGTGCAACCTGAGTACACCACCCCCCTAAGTGACTCTTTTCCTTATGAAAATTTACTTGCTTTGCATGATTCTTTGCCTTGGTATGCTGATATTGTTAACTACCTTGTATTTAGACAATTGCCAAGTGATGTAAGTAAATCTCATAAGGATAAGATAAAGAGTGATGCTAAATATTATGTGTGGGATGATCCTTATCTTTGGAAGTATTGCTCTGATCAATTAGTTAGGAGATGTATACCTCAATCTGAATTTCATTCTATCCTAACTTTTTGTCACTCTTATGCATGTGGAGGTCATTTTGGACCTAAAAGAACAGCAAGGAAAATATTAGATTGTGGCTTTTATTGGCCTACTTTGTTTAAAGATGCATATATATTTTGCAAGTCTTGTGATAGATGTCAAAGAGTAGGAAATGTAACACATAGAGATCAAATGCCTTTACACTCTATACTTATTTGTGAAATATTTGATGTTTGGGGTATTGATTTCATGGGCCCTTTTCCTTCTTCCTTTGGGAATAAATATATTTTACTTGCATGTGATTATGTTTCAAAGTGGGTGGAAGCTAAAGCCACCAAGACTGATAATGCTAAGGTTGTTGTAGATTTTGTCAAATCTAACATCTTCTCTAGGTTTGGGATTCCACGCATTTTGATCAGTGACAAGGGGACACACTTTTGCAATAGAGTGGTGGAAGCACTAGTGAAGAAGTATGGGATCACACACAAGGTTTCCACTTCATACCATCCTCAAACTAGTGGGCAAGCTGAAGTTTCCAATAGAGAAGTGAAAAGCATACTTGAGAAAACCGTCAATCCTAATAGGAAAGATTGGAGTGCAAGACTTGAGGATGCACTATGGGCATATAGGACAGCCTATAAAACACCTATTGGGATGTCTCCCTATAGGCTTGTTTTTGGCAAACCTTGTCATCTTCCCGTGGAACTTGAGCATAAGGCATGGTGGGCCACTAAACAATGCAATTTTAACTTTGATGATGCTGGAATGCATAGAAAATTGCAATTGCAAGAACTTGAGGAAATTCGAAATGATGCCTTTGAGAACTCAAGGATTTACAAGGAGAAAACGAAAGCATGGCATGACAAGATGATTTTAAGGAAGACGTTTAAAATTGGTCAAAAAGTTCTTCTTTTCCATTCAAGGCTTCGTTTATTTCCAGGTAAGCTCCGTTCTCGTTGTTTTGGTCCTTTGATAGACATAAATTAATGCATCCACTTTGTGCTTAATCAATCTTGTTTTATGGCTATCATAATCCTAATTATCTCATTTAAGCTTGTTTCTATCTTTGCAGATCAATTAGGGAGCTTAATGATGATAATGAACATTTGAAGGTTGATTAGAGCAAGTGTGAATGTAGCAACCCGAGAGATGTTCAACAAAGCCTAATGGCACCATTCCAAGATGAGATTGGCGCCGTTACACACCTATTGCTCCTAGCCGGGTACCTCATCATGTCCAAAGAAAGCTAAAGGCGCCATTACAAAGCAGATTGGCGTCGTTCCTCTTCAACCATGCCAAGGCCGAATGACCAACATGAAGGAGGCACTTATGGCGCCATTACAACCTAGATGGAGTTGTTATACATTCAATTGATTACCGAGCACAACATTGCACCAAAGCAAGGTAACGGCGCCATTACACTTCAAAGTAGGCAAGTTGAAGAAGTGAAGAAGTCAGCAAGGTGTTAAATGAACGGCGCCGTTCCAACTTCTTTCATTTTGGCTTCTCATCTTCACACCCGAACGGCGCCGTGCTACTTCTTAATGGCGCCGCTCCAGGAAATCACCTTAGTACCCCTTGCCCCTTTGGTCATCAATTAGGTTATGAGGGCAATCATGTAATCTAGTGGTATAAATATCTTCTTTTCTCTTCAGAAAAAGAAGAGGAGGAGAGACGAGAAAAACAATCTGAGTTTGTAATCAATCTTCGGAGAGATTTTCTCTCTTGAATCTATATTCATTTAGTTCTTTTACTTTATTTTCCTTTAATTTCCTTGTTGAATCTTCGGTTTCTCACTCAATCCATGAGTGAGTAAACCTCCAATTCATTCTATTGTTTGTTGATCATAAGGGTTTGCAAAGTTAGTGAGGCTCTTGTTCTTCATTCCGATTAATCTGTCAAGTGTTTTGATATCTCTGATTGTATGGAACTATGGTTTTCTTTTTCTCTATTTTGTGAGTGCATTCATGAAATAGGAATAGGTAAAATCTATGGTTAGATTCTGTGTTTGTGAATCTTTAGTAGCCAACCTTAATCTTAGAACAAAGGGAAGACGTAGGATACTTCTTAGAGATCTCAAATATTCAATGACTAGGTAGACGCGAAGTATATTCAGATTGTTTGCATGCTGTACTGATTTTCATTGCTTAATGCTTTATTCAATCCGTAAATCATCATCGCAAAGATTGTTGGTTCGGTGCGGGTAAAAGGGACCAGTCTAGGATTCGATAGTACTAGGTTGGGCTATTCAGTCACCAATATGAATTTTAGGAATCTTTAGTACTAATTTTCATAAGCATGCCATTTGATTGATTAATTGTGTTGTTAGTGAGCCTGGGATCTAACTGTTTTTTTACCCCTTATAATTAGCAAATGATAGAATGAATACTTTTCATTATTGTCAATCTCTTTTATTTCACTGTTCATTTCTCCAATTACTTCCTTAGTTATTTATATTGCCTTTTTATATTCCTATCCTCATTTATTTCTGCTTTACCTCAAAACCCCCCTTGTTATATTCTTGTTAAAGGTTCAGTCTATAAGCGTAGTAAATCCATTTAATTGCCTCTCTGTGGATTCAACCTGCTCTTACCGCTACTACTTAGTATTGGTTTATAGTAGAAATATTATTCTCCAGACAGGCTTGACGACGGCCGGTCACCATTCCATGTTCCCTAATGGCGCCGTTCCATTTCTTTCCCTTTGGCATTCCATTTCTACACCCGAACGGCGCCGTGCTACTTCCTAATGGTGCCCCTTTGCCCCTTTGGTTATCAATTAGGTTAAGAGGGCAATTATGTAATCTAGTGGTTTAAATACTTTCTTTTCTCCGTTGTTTGAGAGAAAGAAGAGGAGAGAAGAAGAGAAGAGGGAAAAAACGATTGAAACTTCTGAGCTTTGTATTCAACCTTCCGAGAGATTTTCTCTCTTGAATCTATATTCATTTAGTTCTTTTACTCTATTTCCCTTTACTTTACTTGTTGAATCTTCGGTTTCTTACTCAATCCATGAGTGAGTAAACCCCCTATTCATTCTATTATTTGTTGATTATAAGGGTTTGCAAAGTTAGTGAGGCTCTTGTTCTTCATCCCGATTAATCTGTCAAGTGTTTTGATATCTCTGATTGTATGGAAATATGGTTTTCTTTTTCTCTATTTTGTGAGTGCACGCATGAAATCGGAATAGGTAAAATCTATGGTTAGATTCTGTGTTTGTGAATCTTTAGTAGCCAACCTTAATCTTAGAACAAAGGGAAGACGTAGGATGCTTCTTAGAGATATTAAATATTCAATGACTAGGTAGACGCGAAGTATATTCAGGTTGTTTGCATGCTGTACTGATTTTCATTGCTTAATGCTTTATTCAATCTGTAAATCATCATCGCGAAGATTGTTGGTTCGGTGCGGGTAAAAGGGACCAGTCTAGGAATCGATAGTACTAGGTTGGGCTATTCAGTTACCAATATGAATTTTAGGAATCTTTAGTACTAATTTTCATAAGCATGCCATTTGATTGATTAATTGTGTTGTTAGTGAGCTTGCGATCTAACTGTTCTTTTGCCCCTTATAATTAGCAAATGATCGAATGAATACTTTTCATCATTATTAATCTCCTTTTATTTCATTGTTCGTTTGTTTATTTACACTGTCTTTTCATAGTTCTGTCTTTATTTATTTCTGCTTTTATCTCAAAACCCCCCTTTATATTTCTGTTGAATGTTCAGTCTATAAGCATAGTAAATTCATTTTATTGCCTCTCTGTGGATTCGACCTGCTCTTACCGCTACTACTGAGTATTGGTTTATAGAAGAAATAGTATTCTCCTGACAGGCTTGACGACGGTCGGTCACTCAATCAAATAAACTCACAAGTTACCATGATCATTAAGAAGCAAAGAAATTCAATCAATCAATGTCATGCTTCAAGCACATTCAACTAGTTCCAACCTATAAAATTCTTATTCTTTTCATTCAATTGAAAGGCCAATTTACCTAATTAACTAACTAAGATATAAAACAACAAAATAAAGACACAAAACTCATCAAAATAAGAAGATTAAAGTACAGTAAACCAACAGGGCAGAACACATCCGACGGCCATAATTGTATGTCCATGGGCTGGTTTTTAGCTTGGAGCCTGCAAAATTGAAAAATTTAGCATGAAAATTCAAAAGATAGAATTAAACTAATCCTAACTCCTAATTCCTCCCCCCACACTTGAACACTACATTGTCCTCAATGTAGGAAGAAGACTAAACTATAAACAAAAACTAAAGTATAGAAAAGCAAAAGAGAAAAAGAAAACAAATCCTAAACATGGGTTGCCTCCCAAGAAGCGCCTTTGTTTAATGTCTTTGGCTAGACTTCCCCTTCCTTTTACTCCTCATAGATGGGATCTTCCAACATGATTTTCTCCACATTATGCACTTGGAATCCTTCAAAGTAAGGTTTGAGGCGATGGCCATTAACCTTAAATCGCTTTTGAGTCTCAAGGCTTTTAATCTCTACTGCACCATGAGGAAAAACATTAGTAACTTAAAAGGACCAAGCCAACGAGAACGTATGACCGGCCGTCGTCAAGCCTGTCAGGAGAATAATATTTCTGCTATAAACCTATACTAAGTAGTAGCGGCAAGAGCAGGTCGAATCCACAGAGAGGCAATTAAATGGATTTACTATGCTTATAGACTGAACATTTAACAGAAATATAAAAAGGGGGGTTTTGGGGTAAAGCAGAAATAACTAAAGAGAGGAATATAAAAAGACAGTGTAAATAACTAAAGAAGTAATTGGAGAAATGAACAGTGAAATAAAAGAGATTGACAATAATAAAAAGTATTCATTCTATCATTTGTTAATTATAAGGGGTAAAAGAACAGTTAGATCCCAGGCTCACTAACAACACAATTAATCAACCAAATGGCATGCTTATGAAAATTAGTACTAAAGATTCCTAAAATTCATATTGGTGACTGAATAGCCCAACCTAGTACTATCGATTCCTAGACTGGTCCCTTTTACCCGCACCGAACCAACAATCTTCGCGATGATGATTTACGGATTGAATAAAGCATTAAGCAATGAAAATCAGTACAGCATGCAAACAATCTGAATATACTTTGTGTCTACCCAGTCATTGAATATTTGAGATCTCTAAGAAGCATCCTACGTCTTCCCTTTGTTCTAAGATTAAGGTTGGCTACTAAAGATTCACAAACACAGAATCTAACCATGGATTTTACCTATTCCTATTTCATGCAAGCACTCACAAAATAGAGACAAGAAAACCATATTTCCATACAATCAGAGACATCAAAACACTTGACAGATTAATCGGAATAAAGAACAAGAGCCTCACTAACTTTGCAAACCCTTATAATCAACAAACAATAGAATGAATTGGAGGTTTACTCACTCATGGATTGAGTGAGAAACCGAAGATTCAACAAGTAACTTAAAGGAAAATGAAGTAAAAGAACTAAATGAATATAGATTCAAGAGAGAAAATCTCTCCGAAGATTGATTACAAACTCAGATTGTTTTTCTCGTCTCTCCTCCTCCTCTCTTTCTGAAGAGAAAAGAAGATATTTATACCACTAGATTACATGATTGCCCTCATAACCTAATTGATGACCAAAGGGGCAAGGGGTACTAAGGTGATTTCCTGGAGCGGTGCCATTAGGAAGTAGCACGGCGCCGTTCGGGTGTGAAGATGAGAAGCCAAAATGGAAGAAGTTGGAACGGCGCCATTAGGGAATATGGAACGGCGCCGTTCGGTCCCTTCATTTAACACCTTGCTGACTTCTTCACTTCTTCAACTTGCCTACTGATAGTCATAAATTAATACATTCACTTTGTGCTTAATTAATCTTGGTTTATAGCTATCATAGTCTTAATTATCTCATTTAAGCTTGTTTATATCTTTGCAGATTAATTATAGAGCTTAGTGATGATAATGAACATTTAAAGGCTGATTGAAGCAAGAATGGAAGAACTACCTGAGAAGTTAAACTACAAGGCCTAATGGCGCCATTCTAGTACCTAATGGCGCCGCTACATGTTAAACTTGTTCAGCCAAATGTTTGTGCTCAACAAAGGTTCCTAACGGCCCCATTCGTGTTCCTAGTGGCGCCATCCCTCTCCAAAGCATGAAAGGCCGGATCTGCTAGGACTAAATTGGTACCTAACGGCGCCATTCCATTTGCTAATGGCACCGTTACACTTCAAGGTGTTCAAGGTGTGCAAGTCGGGAGAACTTAACATTTGATGCAAGACCGAAGAAGACAGAACGGCGCCGCTCCAGTTCCTAATGGCGCCGTCCCTTGGAAACCCCTTATTGCCCTTAGTGTCTTTTCGTTATAATTAAGTCAGGAGGGGCAGTCATGTAATTGAGTCATTTAAATAGTGTTTTGTAGAGAAGAGAAGAGGTAAGAGAATAGAGAGAACAGAGAATCATCGGGGACGATTCAATTCTAAGAATCCTTTCTCTTTGATTCGTAATTCGTTTTGTTTCCCTTCTTGAATTCTATCTTATACTTACTGTAAACTCTCTGGTTTCTCACTCAATTCATGAGTGAGTAAACCCTTTATTCATTCTATTGTTTGTTGATTAAAAGGGTTTGCAAAATTAGTGAGGCTCTTGTTCTTAATTTCAATTGATTCGATCAAGTGTTTTGGTATCTCTGATTGGCTTGAGATATGATTTTCTTGTTCTCGGTTTATGAATGCATGCGTAAGCCGGGGATGAGCAAATCGTTAGTTAGATCCTGAATTTGTGAATCTTTAGTAACTGACCTTGATCTTAGAACAAAGGGAAAACGTAAGACTCTTTCTTGGGATTCCAGATATTCAATGGCTAGGTAGACGCGGAGTATATCTGGGTTGATTGCATACTGTACTGATCTTATTTGCTTAATGCTTTATTCAATCCGTAAATCATCATCGCGAAGATTGTTGGTTCG
The DNA here is from genome assembly GCA_030664755.1 of Microcos paniculata. Classification (NCBI taxonomy): domain Eukaryota; kingdom Viridiplantae; phylum Streptophyta; class Magnoliopsida; order Malvales; family Malvaceae; genus Microcos; species Microcos paniculata. Next base: position 10,523,985 of record CP131464.1, read on the forward strand.
GTGCGGGTAAAAGGGGCCAGTCTAGGAATCGATAGTACTAGGTTGGACTGTTCAGTCATCAATATGGATTTTAGGAATCTTTAGTACTAATCTTCATAAGCATGTCATTTGATTGATTAATTGTATGGTTAGTGAGCCTGGGATCTAATTGTTCTTTTACCCTTTTTAATTAACAAATGATAGAATGAATGTCTATTTCATTGTTTATTTCTGTGTTATTAATCGCGTACATTACTTTTCCTTATTTGTGTCTTTAATTATTTCTGTTTTCATCCCAAACCCCCTGTTATATTTCTGTGGAATGTCCAGTAGATAAGCACGGTAAATCCATTCTTCTGCCTCTCTGTGGAATCGACCTGTTCTTACCGCTACTACTCAGTATTGGTTTATAACAGAAATTTTACTCTCTTGACTGTCTTAACGACGGCCGGTCAAGGTTTTGGCGCCGTTGCCGGGGAGGCTGTGCCATTTACTTTGTTTATTTGCTGTTCATTCTATTTGTTATTGTTTTATTTCATTAGATTCTTTCATATTTTACAATTCCTGTACGTATTTGCTTATTTGACTTGATCTCTCATTTTGCAATATGGACTCTTCTTTAACTTTGAAAGAATTAGCTGCACCAATTATTGATGATCATCCTCTTTGTATTTCTTATCCAGTTTTGGAGGCACCTCTGGAGTTGTGGCCAGGAACTATCAATCTCTTGCCTATCTTTAAAGGTTCTGAAGGAGAAGACCCTCATAAACATCTTAAAGAATTTCATCTGGTTTGTGCAACTGTTCAACCCTCTGGGGTTTCTAATGAACAAATCCAATTAAGGGCATTTCCTCTGTCATTATCTGGAAAAGCTCGAGATTGGTTGTATACATTGCCTCCAGCTTCAGTTCACTCTTGGGATCAATTACAAAGGGCATTCCTAGATTATTATTTCCCAGCCTCGAAGGTGTCTTCTATCAGAAAAGAGATCTATTCTTGCCACCAAAAGGAGGATGAGCCTTGGCATGTTTATTGGGAAAGATATGAACGCTTATGCCAGAGCTGCCCCTATCATCGAATTTCAGAACAGCTCCTTATAGAGAACTTTTATGATGGCTTGATACCTCAAGCCAGAACACTTATTGATGTTGCCAGTGGAGGTTCTTTGATGAATAAGACTCCACAAGAAGCTAGAAGTCTGCTCCATACAATGTCAATTAATGCTCAGCAATTTGATTCTTTACACACTCCCCAAACTAGCCAAGAACTTGAAAGGGTAGCTAAATTTGGAGATCATCTACATCAACTCCGTGAAGAAGTAGCTTCACTTTCGACACTGGTGAATAAACAGGGCCACCAGTTCCTTCAACAAGCCGCCAATATCACTCAAACCTCTTTGGGATTACAGCAAATGGGTGACATGTTTGCCAAGTTCCTCAATCAGATTATGATATGTCAAGAAACTACAAGCACTCAAATTCAGCAACTACAAAGTTCATTCAAATCCCTCGAGACTCAAGTTCACAATGGACATTCCTCTGTGCCTATTGTTAGCCCTCTTGATCATCAAGTCAAAGAGACTACATCTCCTATGATCCTTGATGAACCGTGTTCTCTCGGTTGTACTCCAGTCTCACTCTGTCATCAAGATCGCTTTCTTGAAACTAAACCACCTCTTTATGTGATTGAAGATGAAGAAGAAGTTCAAGCTGAAACCAAAGGCATGAACGACGCCATTCTAGTTCCTAATGGCGCCGATCCTCCTTTGACTTTTTCCATTTCTCCAATTCCACCGAACGGCGCCATTCTATTACCTAACGGCGCCGTTCCTCTTCAAACTTCAACACGGTTTCCTTCACCGCACCCGAATGGCGCCATTCAACCACCTAACGGCGCCATTCCCATTCATGACCTGCATTCAACCACTGTTGTTCAACCTCATGAGAGCGCCCCAGTTCCTCCATATCCGTCCAGACTACAAGTTTCCAAACAGAGTGTACAAGAGCAAGAAATGCTTGAGGTATTCCAGAAGCATCTTATTAATATTCCTCTGCTTAAAACAGTCAAGGAAATACCAAGGTATGCTCTCTTTCTTAAACAAGTTTGTTCGGTGATGAAATTGCATGAAGATGAATTGGTGTACTTGAATGAGAATGTGTCAGCAATTTTGCAAAGAAAATTACCTCCAAAATGCAAGGATTTAGGATCTTTCACGATTCCTTGTTCTGTTGGCTCTATGCATATGCACAAGGCAATTTGTGATTTGGGTTCTGCTATAAACATTATGCCGCTGTCTATATATGATTCTTTGGGATTAGGACCTTTAAGTTCTACACAGATTGTTATTCAGTTAGCAGACAGAACTAATATCTATCCTGAAGGTTTTGTGGAAGATATTCTTGTGCAAGTTGATAAACTCATTTTTCCAGCTGACTTTTATGTTCTCCACATGCAAGAAGACAGTGATCTTCCTTCTTTTCCCTTGTTACTGGGACGTCCTTTTCTTCGCACAGCTCGCACCAAAATAGATGTGTATGCAGGCACCTTGACAATGGAATTTGATGGAAACTTGATTTCTTTTAGTGTGTTTCATGGCTTGAAATTTCCGCAAGAAGATCATTCTGTGTTTATGATAGATGTGGTAGATTCTTTGGCCAAACAGATTCAGCTCATGCATAAAGAAGATACACTTGAGCTTGTGCTGTCCAATGAATGGGATGTCAGAGATTCTGACCATTTCCCTTTACATATTCATCCAGAATTTGTGGAGGTTATTTCTGCTATCAACTCTTTTATCCCAAGAATGCAGGCCCCCATTGCTTACATGCATCTTGATGTTCCAAACCCAACTCCACCTTCAATTATTCAACCCCCTGATATTGAGTTGAAACCTCTACCCTCCCACCTCAAATATGCTTTCCTGGGAGACAATAGCACTTTGCCTATTATCATCTCCAGTTCATTAACCATCCAGCAAGAAGAAAAGTTGATCAGGGTACTACGAGAATACAAAGAAGCCATTGCATGGACAATTGCAGATGTTAAGGGTATTAGTCCTTCCTTGTGCATGCATCGAATTTTGACGGAAGAGGGAGCCAAACCCATTAGACAACCACAAAGGCGATTGAATCCAATGCTCCAGGAAGTCGTCAAGAAAGAAATTCTAAAGTTGTTAGCAGCAGGCATGATCTATCCTATTTCAGATAGCCAATAGGTCAGCCCTGTTCAAGTGGTCCCTAAGAAGTCTGGCATTACAGTGGTTGAGAATCAACAAGGAGATTAGATTCCTCAAAGAGTTCAAAATGGCTAGCGAGTTTGTATAGACTATCGCAAGCTGAATGCAGCCACACGCAAGGATCATTTTCCCCTGCCATTTATTGATCAAATGTTGGAAAGGTTAGCATGTAGATCATACTATTGCTTTATGGATGGTTTCTCTGGATATTTCCAAATTTCCATTGCCCCTGAAGATCAAGAGAAAACCACTTTTACATGTCCATTTGGAACCTTCTCATACAGGAAGATGTCTTTCGGTCTGTGTAATGCTCCAGCAACATTTCAAAGATGCATGATCAGTATTTTTCAGGACTATGTAGAAAAATTTATGGAAGACTTCATGGATGATTTTACAATTTATGGAGATACCTTTGACTCCTGTCTACATCATCTGGAGTTGGTCTTAAAAAGGTGTTTAGAGACTAATCTTGTGTTGAATGCTGAGAAATGCCATTTTATGGTCACCCAAGGCATAGTTTTGGGTCATATTGTGTCTGCCAATGGTCTGGAAATGGATAAAGCCAAGGTGGATGTAGTGAAAAATCTACCTTATCCCTCATGTGTTCGAGATGTTAGATCCTTTTTGGGACATGCTGGTTTCTATAGAAGATTTATCAAGGATTTTTCTAAGATAGCTGCTCCTCTTTGTCACCTTTTGCAGAAAGATGTGGATTTCCATATGGATAATCACTGCAAAGAAGCTTTTGATAAACTTAAGTCTGCTCTTACATCTACTCCTATAGTTAGACCTCTAGATTTGTCTCTCCCATTCGAGATTATGTGTGATGCTAGTGACACTGCTGTGGGAGCAGTTCTGGGACAAAGAATTGACAAGCTTCCATATGTGATTTATTATGCTTCCAGAACACTTACATTGGCCTAGAGAAATTATACCACCACTGAAAAAGAGTTGTTGGCTGTTGTCTTTGCATTGGAAAAATTTAGATCTTACATTTTAGGCGCAAAGGTTATTATATTCTCAGACCATGTTGCTTTGAAATATTTATTGGCAAAGAAAGAAGCCAAACCACGATTGATTCAATGGATTTTACTCTTGCAAGAGTTTGACCTGGAGATCAAGGATAAGAAAGGTTCTGAAAATGTTGTGGCAGACCACTTGAGTAGATTGGATAATTCTACAGACCAAACGATCATCGAGGAAACTCTTCCGTTTGAGCATATGTTTTCCCTAGACAAGTGGAACGGTGCCGTTCCAACTCCTCATGGCGCCACTCCAATTCTTCAAGCTCCCGATTCTACCTCAGTCTCTACTAATGGCGCCGTTCCAACTCCTCATGCCTAAGAGAAAAGGCACCGAATTTGGGCAATCAAATTCTTCCATCTTTAGCACATAAAAATCGGCTGGAAAATATAACTCATTTACCTGCACCAAAACATTCTCAACAACACCTTCAGGATAAACATTAGATCTATCAGCCAATTGAATAATAACTCCAGTTTCACTCAAATTATCAAAACCTAAGGAGATGAAGATAGAATAAGGCATAACATTAATAGATGCTCCTAGGTCACACATAGCTTTTTCAATTTGAGTTACTCCTATAGTGCATGGAATAGTAAAAGCTCCCAAATCCTTACACTTAGGGGGTAATTTTCTTTGGAGTATGGCAGACACATTTTCCCCCATTGGTACCTTTTCATTACCTCTCAACCTTTTATTATTAGTGCATAAATATTTCAAGAATTTTGCATATTTAGGCACTTGCTTGATTGCTTCCAAGAGAGGTATGTTGACTTGAACCTTCTTAAAGGTTTCCCAAATGTCCTTCTCAAGCTCATCTTTCTTTGTGTTCTTTGCTAACCTATTTGGAAAAGGAGGAAAACACTTGTTAGAACTCAAATCAGAATTCAAAAGTTTAGGATTTACCTTTAAGGATGTCAAATCATCATTTGGAAGTGAACTTTGAGGTGTTTTTGCATCTTTGTTCTGAACATCTTATTCCTTTTGCTCAAGCTTGATTTGGTCACTAGTCACTTCAACTTCTTCCTCTAATCCCTTGTCATGTGATTTTTGCATTTTCTTTGGGGATTCCAACCTCTTTCCACTCCTCAATTCAATTGCATGTGCATTATCCTTTGGATTTAAAAGAGGTTGTGAAGGAAGCTTTCCGGAACTTTCAGCTCTCATTTCATTCAACATTGTTGCAATTTGGCCTATTTGAGTCTCCAAATTCTTGATGCTAGCCCTTGTTTCCTATTGAAAAAGACCATAATCATTAGATTGGGCATTATCATTATGTAAATTAGAATTTGCAGAATTGAAATTTTGAGGCCTGTTTTGATAGGGACGTCGATTTTGTTGGAAGTTGTTGCGATTTTTAGCACTTGAACCTCCTTGATTCCCATATCTCAAGTTTGGATGGTCACTCCAACCAGGATTATAGGTGTTGGAGTAAGGATCATAGTTTCGATTTGGTAGTCCAGGGAATCCTCCAATTGCATTGGCTTCTTGTGGATCATCTTGTAAGGTAGGGCACACATCCGTAGGATGTCCAACATGAGATTTTGCTGCATTGTACCTAAGGCAATTTTTTCAAACCAAGAGGTTAGCCTATCTAATTTTTGTTCAAGATTGCTACTACTTACCTCATTGACTTTTTTAGGTTCCACAAATGTTTGTCTTATTCCGAATTGTTGAGTGTTGGCAGCCATTTCCTCAATCAATTCTCTTGCCACTTCGGGAGGTTTGTTCCTCAATGCTCCTCCACTAGCTGCATCAATCATAGCTCTTTCCATTGGTAACATCCCCATGTAAAAGAATTGGATAAGTAGATTCTCTGAAAATTCATGATGTGGGCAACTTGAGCACAAATCTTTGAATCTCTCCCAATACTCATAGAGAGTTTCTCCTTGTTGTTGATGAACACTACATATTTCCCTCCTTATATTATTGGTTCTTGAGGCAGGGAAGAACTTTTCCAAGAAAAGTTTTTTAAGCTCACTCCAAGTGGAAATTGATCTCGGAGGAAGGGAATACAACCAATTTTGTGCACTATCCGTCAAAGTGAATGGAAACACTCTGAAGTTAATGTTGTCTTCGAACACATTGCTTGTGTTGAGAGTTGAACAAGCTAGATGGAATTTTTGCAAATGCTTGTGAGGATCTTCACTTGTCAATCCATGGAAAGTAGGAAGCAAGTGTAGGAAACCAGATTTGATCTCAAAATTAGCATTTAAAGCAGGGAAATTAATGCACAAAGGTGAGAGAGTCAGATTAGGAGTTGATAGCTCCTTCATTGTCCTTCTGGCATTATTTTGAGCATTGTTTTACGCATTGTTTCCTTGAGCATCATTGTTTCCTTGTGGCTGGTTATTATTGTTCTCCTCCATGTTGAATAGTCCTCGCAAAGTGGTTGGAGATGGTGGTGTTGGTGTTGATTCAGATGATGAAGATGGCTCTTCCTTTTGCTCCAAACGAGGAATAGTTCTCTTAGGTGCGTGAGAAGATCCTAAGGCTTTCTCAAGGTGCTTTTGAAGATCTTTGTATTTCTTGTCCAAGCCTTCGTCGTCACGAGACATACAAGTCTCGTCGATTTCCTTGCGAAAAAGTGGTGTCGTACACCTATCTTTGCTGTTCGTCGGGTTTCACCTGATTCCTGCACAAAACTGAAAAAGAAAAAAAAGAGAAAAAAAAAATCAAAATCAGATTCGCTAAAGAACAATCCCCAGCAACGGCGCCAAGATTTGGTACGTCGTTAATACCAAATAAAATTCTATGCTAAAACTAAGTAGATAGTGATAAGCACAGGTTGTATCCCACGAAGGTTGTTTTAGAAAATCTAATTTGAAGATGCAATAAAAGTAAAGAATTGAAGAATTTAAGTTTGCAAATTATAACTAAGAACAATGCAAATAATAAAAATAAGGAGAAATCAATAGAGAATATTTCAGTTCAAGGAATACTTACTCTTGGAATTTGAATTGATCATAGGCACAAAAGATAATCAAACATGCAAACAATTGGCGTAGGTTAAAAGTACCTATAGCTTCCCTTTAACCACTATCTTTCCTTATGCCTAGCTTAAATCAGTGCCAATAGCTTCCCAATCAAGCCCTTTTTATCAAAATAACCTAGGTACCTATAGCTTCCCCAGATTTAATTCAGACAAAAGCAATAAACTCTAGAAAGATCTTAGCCAATAATAACTAATCAAGTCATATAGCATGCTCTCTTAATTACTCCCTTTAATTCTCTCAAAAAATATTGAAAAACTATGCACTATCACTTGATTTACTACTTTGAATTAAGCTAACTTACAATTACGGATAAGAAGCTCAAATTCTAGCAATAGAAAATCATGCAAAATTAACTAGTTGCGCATCCTAGGTAACTAAGCAAGAAAATCATGAAATAAGCATAGAGAATCAAAAGATATTTGCATAAGAGATAGAAATAAAACTCAAGCCTCACAATCCTTGCATCCAAGAGTCAAGCAACCTTCAACTGAATTGAGAAAATTAGAAGAGCGTTTTGAAAATTGCAGCACAAAAGAGAAAAATACAATTCCTAGCAAAAGCTCTCTTTTTTTACATAGGGAGGCTAAGGCATTTAAATAGAGACCTAGGAACCTATAACCTAATAAGTTATCAGCTGGCTTAAGTGTTCTACAAGAAATAGAAGTCCTTCTTCAAATAGGAGAAAAAATAGCACACATCACATGCCATGCACATGCCTCATTAAAGTGATTTCTTACTCCAATTAGGACTTCTTTTCAAGGGCTAAATCGCATCAATCCCAGGCTTGGGCCTAGGTTAAATATCTTCAATAACATGTCCAAAACAGCTCCAAATAAGGCTTAGGCGTGCACCTGTCCATCTTCAACCCAAACTTGCTCCAAAGCCCAAAATAGAAAAGCAATCTCGGATTTCCGCAGGGTTTCTAGATGCTTCTGTATTTTGACGTTTTGAAGGCGCAAATGAACTCCGCTTTTGGTGATCTTTAGTATTCTGGAAAGCTCAAGAAGTCCTCTACAACTTTGATGAAAAACTCGAACTCAGAAAAGGACTTTAAGGATGTCAAATCTGGCCATCTTTGCAAACTATCTGCACAGGAAAATCTCAAAATTTCCAGATTTAAACTCCTTTTCTTCCAAAGCTTCTTTTTAGCTTCTAATGACATGAAATCACTCAAAACAGCTTAGTTAGTAATAATAAACACTTAAACAACAAGATATAAGAGATAAATCATAGCTTAAATAAGTTTTTATCATCGGTCTATTGAGTGATCTGATATGCCCTAATTAGACCCACTGAATTTAATCTTGCTTCATTCAATAGCTGTGCTTATGCGGTTTTTTTTTCCTGCTTAAGCTTCCTTTTCAGGTTTTCAACTTAAGCAACCCCTCAATTGATCTAAGCTGCTTTTTCGGGTTTTTGATGTGTCGTAAATCACCAAAATATAATTAACCTTACTAAATCTATAATATAGTGGTAGCAAGGGTCGAACCCACAGGGATTGGATAAGAAAACCTAACAAATTCTAATCTAGATAAGTAAGCAAAGAAAATAAAATAGATAGATTTTCAGGATTAAACTAAAATCTAAATTAAACTAAATAAATAGCAAAAATTAAAGAAAGATAATTAATATAAAGAAAACTTCAGTTTAAAACAATCTTCACCCTTGGATTAGAGAAATCGATCATAGGCATCTCATAATTACCTTATCTTTTGCATGTAATTGACGTAGATTAGCAATACCACAAAGCTTCTCACTAATCCCTACCTTTCCTTAGTCCTAGTTTAATAAGTACTACAAAGCTTCCCTATTAAACCCTTTTCACCTAATCAATCTAGAAACTAGCATCATAGATTTAAAGAAGGTAAAAGCATGAAAACACTAGAAAGGTCTTAGTCAATAATGAACAGTCTAGGAACTAGCACCATAGATTTAATTCACATCCAAATTCCCCATAGATAAGTAACTAAGATGTATGAGACCTTAATTCTATCTAATTTGCCACTTGCGATTAGAGTTATTTACAATTCCGGATAAATAACCCTAGATCTAGCAATCAATTAACATGTTCAATTAACTAGTCGGCCATCCTAGAGAAGAAAACATGCAATCATAAATCACTAAGCATAGAAGAATTTAGAATACATGAAAGATAAAGACATTAAGCACAAAATAGCCTCACAATCTTCTTCTCCAAGAATTCAGAATTGCATTAAATTGAAAAATAAAATTAGAAGAACATTAAGAAAGAGTAAAATAAAATTGCAAAGATAAAGTCTCCCAAAGAAAGATGAGACTGGTCTCTAAAAGAAAAGTTGAGACATCTTACAAGTGATGGCTAAGGCTCTTTATATAGAGGAGTCAAAAGCCCTAAACTTAACTTGCAAGAAAACCTAATTCTAGTAAAATACTAACTAGGTTAAAGTGTTTACAAAGGAATTAACTAAGTATAAGAGATAATTTAATGGACTTGGATAATTGGGCTTCAATCTTATAAAGAATAAGGCTTAAATAAAGCCTTTTCCAGCAGCTAGAAATCCTTCTTCAAGTAGGAGAAAATATAGCACAAGCCACATGCCATGCACATGCTTCATTAAAGGGTTTTCCTACTCCAATTAGGACTTCTCTCCAAGGGCTGATCCACATCTTTGTAGGACTTGGGCCAAGCTTAAATATCTTCAATAACATGTCTAGAACCATGGCCAAGCAAGCCAAGACGTGCTCAAGTCCATCTCCAACCCAAAATTGCTCCAAAGCCCAAAATAGGAATTAATCTCGAATTTCCGCAGGGATTCTGGACCTCTCTGTATTCTGACCTTTTGACTGCTCAAACGAACTCCGATTTTTGCGATCTTTAGCATTCTGGAAAGCTTAAGATGTCCTCTACAACTTTGATGAGAACTCGAACTCAGAAAAGGACTTTAAGGATGTAAACTCGGGCCATCTTTACAAACTATCTGCACAGGAAAAATCTCAAATTTCCAGATTTAAACACCTTTTATTCCAAAGCTTCCTTTTAGCTTCCTAAGACATAAAATCACTCAAAATAACTTAGTTAGAGATAATAAACACTTAAATCATCAAAAGATAAACAACAAAATATAAGGGAAATAAGTGCCTATCAGTTTTCAACTTGGATCTCTTCTTTTTCTTTTTCTTTTTCATCATTTTTTCAATCTTTTCATTTTTTCCTTTTTTTTTCATTTTTTCATTTTCATTTCATTTTTTCATTTTTTACTTCAGGCATAATATTTCTTTACAGCATTAGCATTGATAGGATTGGAGAATTCTTTCACATCCATCTCTTGTAATATTAAAGCTCCACCAGAAAAGACCTTCTCGACAACATATGGGCCTTCCCAATTTGGTGCCCACTTGCCCCGAGAGTTACATTGGTTCGATTCAATCTGAGCATATACTTCCTCAATCTTTTGAACAACTTCTGCAAATTGACAATATGTTCTTCCGTAGTCCAAGCTTTAGCAATCATATCATCGACATATACTTCAATCTCTTTGTGCATCATATCATGGAACAAAGTCACCATAGCTCACCGATAGGTAGCACCGGTATTCTTCAAACCAAAAGACATCACTTTGTAGTTAAAATTCCCCACACGGTGATGAAAGTTGTTTTATCTTTATCTTCTGGTGCCATCTTGATCTGATTATATCCCGAGAAACCATCCATGAATGAGAATATGGAATAGCGGGCAGTATTGTCAACTACGGTATCAATGTGAGGTAAGGCTCAAGGTTCTTTAGGACTGGCTCGGTTGAGGTCTCTGTAGTCTACACACATTCGGACCTTCCCTTCTTTCTTCAGCACTGGAACTATGTTGGCTACCCATTTCGGGTACTTTGCAATTTCAAGAAAACCTGCATCTAACTGCTTCATTACTTTTTCCCTTATCTTTAATAACATCTCCGGTTTCATCCGCCTTAATTTCTGTTGAACCGGCTTGCATTCTGGCTTAATCGGCAGCTTATGAACTACAATTTCTGGATCTAAACCCAGCATATCTTGATAAGACCATACAAAGACATCTGAATATTCTTTCAACAAATCAACTAACTGTTGTCTTTCAGTTTTTGATAAAGTGGTGCCTATCTTCACTTCTCTTTTGTCTTCTTCTGTGCCCAAATTTACCAACTCTGTAGTTCCTTTATGGGGCACTATCTGTCTCTCTTCTTGCTCAACTAATCTCAACAAGTCTTGGGGCAGATCAGAATCATCAATATCATTGTTATCAACCTCATCAGTATCAATCAACTTATCAAAGTCAAACTCAGACCCGCTGCTTGTGCTATCTTTGCATTCATTGACGGTGGACCTACAAAGTGCAATTTGGAATGGATATATGGTGAGTAATAGAATAGGAATGTATGGTAAGAGATAAATCAAATAATAGCGAATTGGGAAACAATAGAAGAAAATATAGTGAATATATATATATATTGCAATGTAATCTCATTGTGTCAAAAGTCTGTGCATGCATCAATTCATCATTAAAGTTCAAATCATGTATAAACAAGAAAGAAAGCCTTAACCAATTATGAAAATACTCATCAACACTCTTAGGCATAAGCGTTGATTTAATAAACAAGAGTTTCAGCTAATTACATTTGCTCAGAAGATGAAAACACAGCTAGTATCTCAACAACAGACCAATTGTCTAATTCAGTGCCCGATTGATCCGATTCCTCATCATCAATTGCATTCACTGTTGCCCCGCCATGATTTGGCAATGGATTCTGCCCCACATTTGGCTGTGCTTTCTGGGAGAAGCTTAACCTTCCTTCCCTCACCAAATCTTGAACTTTAAGCTTTAAGACATAACAGTCTTCAGTTGAATGACCAACTCCCCCATGATGGTACTCACAATGTGCAGTGGGTTTATACCAGTCTGGGTATGGTAGCGCATAGGTCTTTGCCGCATGAGGTTTTTCAATTAGCTTCTGTTGCAACAATTAAAGGAGCAAAGCAGTATAGGTATATGGGATAGGATCAATTTTGGTATAGGTTCGGGCAGGCTTTGGATTGGTTCCGGCATTTGTGGTGGTGTTTGGTTTAGGTGTGAAAGTTTGTGCGGTGGGATGGAAAGTTGATCCGGGAGCAATGTAATTGGCAGCTGGTGGTTGGTATGGGACAATGGGTTGGTATGAAGTGGGTGGTAGGTATTGAGCATGCGACTGGTAGGAAGTATGTGGTTGATATGCACCTCGAGGCCTATAAGAACCTGAGCACCAGTTGTGTGAAGGCCTTTTATTGGGGTAGTGGTGGTTTTGATGTTGATAGGTATATGGGTATGAATAGCTAGCAGTAGCATGAACCTCCCCTTCTTTCTTTTTAGGATTCTGAACCTTTTTTTCTCTAGATAAGTCTCCACCGTCTATCTTTCCACTCTTGATTGCCTTTTCCAAACACTCTCCAGCAACCACAATATCGGCAAATGAGCCAGAAATGCTAGTAACAAGCCGATCATATAGTGGTCATTTCAAAGATTCAATGAAGGTATAGTTTGACTCTCTTTCTGTCAATGGAGGGTCAACCTGTGCAGCCACATCTCTCCACCGTTGGGCATACTCCTTAAAGGACTCACTGGACTTTTTTTCCATGGTTTGAAGAGTCAATCGATCAGGAGCTAGATCTATCATATGTTTGTACTTGGCAATAAAGGCCTTCACCAAATCTGACCAAGACTAAACCTTCACCCTATCAAGCTGATTATACCACCTCAAAGCTGCCCCAGAAAGACTGTCTTGGAAAAAGTGAATCAGGAGTTTGTCATCATAAGCATAAGCTGCCATCTTTCTTACATAGCTAGTGAGATGCTCTTGGGGACACCTGGTTCTATTATACTTTTCAAAATCGGGGACCTTAAATTTCGGGGGTATCACAATACCCGGAACTAAGGTAATGTCAGCTGCATTCATAGCCCTATAATACTGTGCCCCTTCAATTGCCTTTAGCCGTTCCTCCAACATGCTTAACATTTTGCTATCCGAGGATGCTTCCTTAGAAATTTCTGGATCAAGTACCGCTGGATTTGTTGAAGTTGTACCCGCATTAATGATTGGGACATAAGTAGGTTGGGTAGTTTGAGTGGGTAGAGTGGTGTAGACAAACCCACTAGTATTAGGTCCAGTAGGTGGTAGAGGTGGGTACTGATTTGAGTATCTGGCACAACCGGTGGAATAGGAATGTTAAGTGTAGATAGGTTTTGCTGGGTTGTATTAAGCGTGTACCCCGAAGCATGAATTGGTGGTCCATTATGAACAGGTGTATTTTCTCTGACCATTCTAGTCAACTCATTGATCTTTTCCATTGCTTCATTCAGCTTATTTGTCAGATCCTCGTTAGCCCGTTTCAGATTCTCCACCTCTGTATTTTGCTCTGCCATTTTCTTTGCCTGTAATCTAGTGTAGTATCGGGGAGCTTGGGATGCTATTTTGAAACCTTTAATTATTACAAACATGAAACAGGATATTTTATTATGAAAATAATGAAATTATGATGCAATAAATGATGTAAATGATCAATGCATGTAGTGATAAAAATCTATCCGCAATAATTAAACCATAAAATAAAATTGACCATTAAACGAGGCTATCATCCATCATCCCCAAAATACTGATTACAGTAATCCGGCAAGTAGAAATAAACTACTTAGAAGGTTTACAGTCATCCAGCAAATAAGCAGATTCCGGTTGCACATAAACTATTTAGAGATTTTACAGTCATCCGATAAATAAACAGAAATAATTGCTCAGAGTTTTTACAGCTATCCAAGAGAGAGGCAATATCTTTCCATTGGAATTTCCAATAGGAGATCATTCACTCGAACCAGCAATTAGGTAGTGGTTCATACACAAAGCTAGCATCTTTATGATATGAGACTATGTCACCACAAAGTTTGGCTGTCTGCATCAGAAAATCAGCAATCTTCATATCAAGAGGTGTGTTCCGTGGTAATTGAGCAAATAAATCTCTCACATTGTTCATGAGTTTCTTGGACTGTTCAGTAAATTTGGCAATATCCGCCAGCAGGCCTGATGGGAACCAAGCTAGGAACATGCTAAAGATGGTGCAATCTGATTCCATGCAACTTGATGATCCATTACACATTGTTGGAGGTCTAATAGCTTGGATTAAAGCTAAAAGGATGAAAGGAGTTCTTAATGGATTAATTGAAGATTTTTGGATCAAAGAAGCAACAAAAGGATCTGAATTGGGCTTGGAGAGATCAACGAGCCTTATTCCATTAATTCAAGCATTTAATGGGCCTGATTTGTGGTCTATTTGGCCTGATTGATTTTCATTAATTAAAAACAAAAGTCTTTATTACAATTTGAAGATTTTTAGGAGATTTGTAACTGATTTTATGGTGCCTTAAAGTCACATTGCTAAATTTTAGGAACTTCCCTATTTTTAGGAATAAGTCTTGCTGGAAGATTTATTAGGATTTTCTTTAGCCTTTAAATATCAATTCTTGTACAAAACTTAAGAAGATTGGAATTTTATGAATTTAGTGAGATTATTCACTTGGTTTGTTCTTCATTGAACTTCTGAACTTATCAGGGTTGATTCTTTGTGGCGTTCTTCTGACTTATCACTCTCAATCTCTTCCTTTTCTAGAGTGTGGCGTCAATTATCCTTCTTTATACCTCTGGTTCGTGTTTCTCTAAACATTGGGTCAAGGTTTTTTCTTGAGTTCGAAACTGATTTGGCTTTCCTGGAAACTTCATCCATCAACTTGTTCGTGGGTTCCTAGATTCAATTTACGGGGTTCACATCAGTTGGCATCAGAGATTTTGGTATCTAAATCAGTTTCATTACTTTTTTTGTTTCGTTCCCTTTGTTTGAATTGTTTCTTTCATTCTGAAAGTTATCAATTCTTGCAAATCTGGTTATTTCTTCTTTAACCTTTCTTGTTTCGTTTGTTTCGTTTCTTTGATTCACATACTCTCCAAATCTTATAAATCTGGTCAGTTTGTTCTTTTCTTTGTTAATTGCTCTTTTTAGTTTTCATATCTGTTCTGTTTAGTTTGTCTCTTTTTTTAGTGCCTCAATTCAAAAAAAAAGAAAAACAAACGAAATAGATAAAAAAAAGGAGACAGCAAAAAGAAAGTGAAAAGAATTGAAAAATAAAAAGAAAACTAGTGGAGGGGTGATTTTGGCAAAAAGGACAGATTTGATTTGAGCATCTTTTCTATCTTTCTTTGATTCCTGATCAGTATTCATTTCTTTGAGTCTTTTTGCTTCATATTTCTTCTCTTTTATATCCTCTCTATCTTTTATGCTTTTCCTTGATTCCTAATCGATTGAGTTTTATTTGGGTAAGTTGGCTGGGCATTGCAAGGTAATTGCTCTTGATTAGATTTTCTTTAGTTCCTTAAAGAACTTATTTAAGTGAATTGAGTGGTAAAAGGCAAGAGTGTTACCATCATAGTTTAAAAGCCATAAAAGAGTGAAACACACTTGAGTGTAAACACTTGTGAGGTTTTCTTTTCTTGGCAAATCTAATCTTTTCCAGACTACTATAATGGCTGAGGAAGGAAGGATAGAGACACTTGAACAACGCGCTTTGCGACAACACTTTGAGCGCATGGAGGTCAGATTTGGTGAAATCATGGATAAAATGGAGAGACACGATGCGGCTATTGCTGTTTTGCAAAGGAATCAAGTTCGTGAAGTTCCTAATGTGCAAAGGCAAGAAAGGCGACAATACCATGATGAACATGAAGAGGAGGAAGAAGATGATGATGACCATGATGATTTTGATCCGAGAGAGACCAATAACAGATTCAATCATGATAGAGGTGGTCAAAGAGCAAGGAGGATAGATAATTATGATCAACGCTTGGGGAGTGTTAAAATGAACATTCCTTCATTTTCGGACAAGAATGATCCAATGGAGGTAGCCAGGATTAAGGCTAATGTGAAGGAGGATCTAGCAAGGATAAAAAAAGTATTTGAGAAAAGCAAGAGTGATGCTGAATGTGAGAAAAGAAAAAGTGAGGCCGAATGTAAGAAAAGAAAGAGTGAGGCTGAATGTGAAAATGAAAAAAATGAGGTTGAGAAAAATGATATAAAGAATGAGATTGAATGTGAAAAAGATGCTGAAAACACAAAAAGAGAAGAAAAAGAAAAGTCTCAAGAGCAAGAGAGAAAAAAATCTAGTTTTGACGCAAAAGAAAGTAAGGTTGAGAAAGCTTTTTATTCAAATCAGCCACTAGTTGAACTTTTGTACAAAAAGGCTTATTTTAATACTAACAACCTTAACCCTTCTTTTTCTAGTGTTTCTATATCTTTTTTGCAGGAACTTGTTGATGTCTTTCTAAATAAACATCATGATGGTTTATCCCTACTTGGAGGAATGGAGCATCAGCATACTTTCTTTCCTAACTTATTCTTTTGTGAGATAGTTTGGCTTCATGGAGTGCCAAGAAGAATTGTTTCTGATCATGATGCCAAGTTTTTGAGCTACCTTTGGAAGACTTTGTTGGGTAAGCTAGGTACTAAGCTAATGTTTTCTACAACTTGCCATCCACAAATTGATGGGAAAATTGAGGTAATTAATCAAACTTTGTCTACTTTATTGCTTGCTGTCCAAAAGAGTTTGAAAATTTTGGAAGTTTGTTTGCCTCATGTTGAATTTTCTTATAATCATTTTGTCAATTCTAATATTTACATTTCACCTCTTGAAGTTGTGTATGAGTTTAAATCTTTGACTCTAATAGATTTAACACCTTTGCCAATTGATGAGTGTGCTAGTTTATATGACAAATGGAAAGCTGATTTGGTGAAGCCAATGCATGAGAAAATTCAACAACAAAATGGAAAGAGAATGGAACATTGTGCTGCTCAAGCTAACAAAAGACATAAGAGAATGATCTTTGAACCTGGAGATTGGGCTTGGGTTCATTTGAAGAAGAAGAGGTTTCTAGCAAAATGTTGTTTTAAGCTGCACCCAATAGGAGATGGACTCATTCAACTCAATGCGCAAATCATAAGCGACACATACAAATTGGATCTACTTGGGGAGCATAATATTTGTATTGCATTTAATGTTTCTGATCTATTTCCATTTGATGTAGGTGATGAAGATTCGAGGACGAATCTTTTTGAGGAAAGGGGGAATGATGGGAACCAAGCTAGGAACATGCTAAAGATGGTGCAATCTGATTCCATGCAACTTGATGATCCATTACACATTGTTGGAGGTCTAATAGCTTGGATTAAAGCTAAAAGGATGAAAGGAGTTCTTAATGGATTAATTGAAGATTTTTGGATCAAAGAAGCAACAAAAGGATCTGAATTGGGCTTGGAGAGATCAACAGGCCTTATTCCATTAATTCAAGCATTTAATGGGCCTGATTTGTGGTCTATTTGGCCTGATTGATTTTCATTAATTAAAAACAGAAGTCTTTATTACAATTTGAAGATTTTTAGGAGATTTGTAGCTGATTTTATGGTGCCTTAAAGTCACATTCCTAAATTTTAGGAACTTTCCTATTTTTTGGAATAAGTCTTGCTGAAAGATTTATTAAGGTTTTCTTTAGCCTTTAAATATCAATTCTTGTACAAAACTTAAAGAGATTGGAATTTTATGAATTTAGTGAGATTATTCACTTGGTTTGTTCTTCATTGAACTTCTGAACTTATCAGGGTTGATTCCTTGTGGCGTTCTTCTGACTTATCACTCTCAATCTCTTCCTTTTCTAGAGTGTGGCGTCAATTATCCTTCTTTATACCTCTGGTTCATGTTTCTCTAAACATTGGGTCAAGGTTTCTTCTTGAGTTGTAAACTGATTTGGCTTTCCTGGAAACTTCATCCATCAACTTGTTCGTGGGTTCCTAGGTTCAATTTACGGGGTTCACATCAAGGCCCTCAATGTAGTCCGATTTAGCTTGTTCTTCTTTTACCAGACCTTGGCGTCCCTTCGATAATTTCTGCCCCGCCTTTTATCTCATCATATTTCTCTTGCTACCTATGCAACTTGCAACTGAGCACTTCTACATCTTGCATAAATTTGGCATTTCGAGCACTCTCTTGTTGATGAACCGGACCTTCATGGGATGCAGCTCGGGAATCTTCCGTCTTCTGATGCCACTGTTCAATCTCTTTTTCTAGTTTCACACTGCGGCATCTTTCATCTTTTAACTTATGTGTCAATCTCCTCTTTGCAAGCATTTGAGCATGTTTGGCCTTCTTCAACTCACTTCTTTTACTCCTTACTCGACGGTACTTCCTTTGAATGTGACGAAACCTCTTATTATTCTTGAGGGACATTGCATTCTTGACTGAACGCTCATTCTCTAATTCAACCGCTAGTTTAGCATTCTCAGTCTGAATCTCCATCTTCTTTTTCAGCATTTCATTTTCCATCTGTAGTTGTTGACATCTCTTAATCTACTGATCCATCATGTTATCTTGTAGTTGTCGCCCATTCTAACTTTGTCCATCGGGCATGATCAATTCTGTTTTATGGTTTCTTTCTTGTGGATAGATTCCTATAATGAAATGTATAGAATGAGATACAGAGATAGAGGAAAGGAAAGCAAAAAGGCAAAATAAATGAGTTAATATATAATCATAATGACAATAGTAAAAGAAATGCAAATGGAGTATGCAATAGGGATCCATCCATAAAAAATTTACTATTAAAGATAACTAATCATTTCAAAAGTGGAAAGAGTAGTTTCAATTCCACAACAACGTTGTGCCATTGCCATCAACCACAGACTGTTTGTAAATCTAAACAAACCCCCTCTATACATCAATTTCCCATCTCAGGTGATTATCCCTAACTTGTTCCAAGTAAATCTTCATGCAGACGTTTCCTTCCTCCGCCTTGGTTGCTTTGTCCACGACAACTATCCTTCCTTCTTCTGCCATGATTGGTTTCCTTTAATAGCAAATTCACTATGGATTGATCCCCGGATGAAATGCATGATGGATGTACATAAAAGAGAAGCATAAAACGAGACAAAAAAAGAAAGAACATTAGTACTTCATCATGAAATAAATAAGGCAAGGTAATAAATAGATAATATATACAAGAAAATATGAAAGGAATTGATAAAGGTTTAGAAGGCGTCCCTCCTTTGTGTCCTAAGAAAATCGGTTTGTCTCGAAAAGGGTTTAGCTCTACCTAGGTTTAGCGTTCGGCTCTACTAGGTGGGCATTCCTCATGGGTACTCTATATGCATGGTTCGAAGTTCTAGACAAGGTACCCATCGCGGACACGATAGGGTGGAAGGATACAAGCACCTTCCTTCTAATTGGGAGAAAGACCCGAAATTCTGGATCTTTATGTTATGAATTGTGTAGTGTGTGAGAGGGACTACCTACCTTTACCAACTGCCTTTCATCACATGTTGCCTCGAAGAATAGAAGAATAGAACAAGAATCACTATCAACCAATCAAATAAACGGTTAGTCCAATTCAAAGAATAAATACATAATAAAGAACTGAAATTAGGCATTCAATATATCGAACATAAAAAACATAAAATAAGCATGAAATATATACAAAGATGAAGGCAATTAAATGCCAAAGAAACCACACAGTGCATATGCAATATATATATATATATATATAAACAAAGAACAAGGAAGAAGCATACAAGACATATACATAGAAAAATAGATAATCAAACAAAGTGTATTGATAGACATAAATTAATGCATCCACTTTGTGCTTAATCAATCTTGTTTTATGGCTATCATAATCCCAATTATCTCATTTAAGCTTGTTTCTATCTTTGCAGGTCAATTATGGAGCTTAATGATGATAATGAACATTTGAAGGTTGATTAGAGCAAGTATGAATGGAGCTACCTGAGAGATGTTCAGCAAAGCCTAATGGCGCCATTCCTCTTCTACTATGCCAAGGCCAAATGTCCAACATGAGGGAGGCACTAATGGCGCCGTTACAACCTAGATGGCGTTGTTACACCTCCAATTGATTAAGGCCGAGCACAACATTGCACCAAAGGAAGCTAACGGCGCCATTCTATATTCCATAGTGGCGCCATTACAATTCAGAGTTGGCAAATTGGCGAAGTGAAGAAGTCAGCAAAGATGCAAAATGAAGACACCCGAACGGTGCCGTTCCCTGTTACCTAATGGCGCCGTTCCACTTCTTTCCCTTTGGCATTCCATTTCCACACCCGAACGGCATTGTGCTACTTCCTAATGGCGCCGCTCCAGGAAATCTCCCTAGTGCCCCTTTGCCCCTTTGGTTATCAATTAGGTTAAAAAGGGTAATTATGTAATCTAGTGGTTTAAATACCTTCTTTTCTCCGAGAAGAAGAGAATAGGAGGAGAGACGATTGAAACTTCTGAGCTTTGTATTCAACCTTCCGAGAGATTTTCTCTCTTGAATCTACATCTATTTAGTTCCTTTACTCTATTTCCCTTTACCTTACTTGTTGAATCTTCGATTTCTCACTCAATCCATGAGTGAGTAAACCCCCAATTCATTCTATTATTTGTTAATTATAATGGTTTGCAAAGTTAGTGAGGGTCTTGTTCTTCATTCCTATTAATCTGTCAAGTATTTTGATATCTCTGATTTTATGGAAATATGGTTTTCTTGTCTCTATTTTGTGAGTGCATGCATGAAATAGGAATAGGTAAAATCTATGGTTAGATTCTGTGTTTGTGAATCTTTAGTAGCCAACCTTAATCTTAGAACAAAGGGAAGACGTAGGATGCTTCTTAGAGATCTCCAATATTCAATGACTGGGTAGACGCGAAGTATATTCAGATTGTTTGCTTGCTGTACTGATTTTCATTGCTTAATGCTTTTTTCAATCCGTAAATCATCATCGCGAAGATTGTTGGTTCGGTGCGGGTAAAAGGGACCAGTCTAGGAATCGATAATACTAGGTTGGGCTATTCAATCCCAAATATGAATTTTTGGAATCATTAGTACTAATTTTAATAAGCATGCCATTTGATTGATTAATTGTGTTGTTAGTGAGCCTGGGATCTAACTGTTCTTTTACCCCTTATAATTAGCAAATGATAGAATGAATACTTTTCATTATTGTTAATCTCCTTGTGTTTCACTGTTCATTTATTTATTTATACTGTCTTTTCATATTTTGTCTCTAGTTATTTCTGCTCTTACCCCAAAACCCCCCTTTATATTTTTGTTGAATGTTCAGTCTATAAGCATAGTAAATCCATTTTATTGCCTCTCTGTGGATTCGACCTGCTCTTACCGCTACTACTTAGTATTGGTTTATAGCAGAAATATTATTCTCCTGACAGGCTTGACGACGGTCGGTCAAGGGTTTTGGGAAAGAAGTGGAACAGCGCCATTAGGTAACATGGAACGGCGCCGTGCTACTTCCTAATGGCGTCGCTCCAGGAAATGTCCCTAGTCCCCCTTTGCCCCTTTGGTTATCAATTAGGTTAAAAAGGGTAATTATGTAATATAGTGGTTTAAATACCTTCTTTTCTCCGAGAAGAAGAGAAGAAGGAGGAGAGACGATTGAAACTTCTGAGCTTTGTATTCAACCTTCAGAGAGATTTTCTCTCTTGAATCTACATCTATTTAGTTCCTTTACTCTATTTCCCTTTACCTTACTTGTTGAATCTTCGGTTTCTCGCTCAATCCATGACTGAGTAAACCCCCAATTCATTCTATTATTTGTTGATTATAAGGGTTTGCAAAGTTAGTGAGGGTCTTGTTCTTCATTCGATTAATCTGTCAAGTGTTTTGATATCTCTGATTTTATGGAAATATGGTTTTCTTGTCTCCATTTTGTGAGTGCACGCATGAAATAGGAATAGGTAAAATCTATGGTTAGATTCTCTATTTGTGAATCTTTAGTAGCCAACCTTAATCTTAGAACAAAGGGAAGATGTAGGATGCTTCTTAGAGATCTCAAATATTCAATGACTGGGTAGACGCGAAGTATATTCAGATTGTTTGCATGCTGTACTGATTTTCATTGGTTAATGCTTTTTTCAATCCGTAAATCATCATCGCGAAGATTGTTGGTTCGGTGCGGGTAAAAGGGACCAGTCCAGGAATCGATAGTACTAGGTTGGGCTATTCAGTCACCAATATGAATTTTAGGAATCTTTAGTACTAATTTTCATAAGTATGCCATTTGATTGATTAATTGTGTTGTTAGTGAGCCTGGGATCTAACTGTTCTTTTACCCCTTATAATTAGCAAATGATAGAATGAATACTTTTCATTATTGTTAATCTCCTTATGTTTCACTGTTCATTTATTTATGTATACTGTCTTTTCGTATTTTGTCTCTAGTTATTTCTACTTTTACCCCAAAACCCCCCTTTATATTTCTGTTGAATGTTCAGTCTATAAGCATAGTAAATCTATTTTATTGCCTCTCTGTGGATTCGACCTGCTCTTACCGCTACTACTTAGTATTGGATTATAGCAGAAATATTATTCTCCTGACGGAAAACCCTTAACCGGCCGTCGTCAACCTGTCATGAGAATAATATTTCTACTATAAAGCAATACTAAGTAGTAGCGGTAAGAGCAGGTCGAATCAATAGAGAGGCAATAAAATGGATTTACTATGCTTATCGACTGAACATTCAACAGAAATATAAAGGGGGTTTTGGGGTAAGAGCAGAAATAACTAGACACAAAATATGAAAAGATAGTATAAATAAATAAATGAATGGTGAAACACAAGGAGATTAACAATAATGAAAAGTATTCATTCTATCATTTGCTAATTATAAGGGGTAAAAGAACAAAGTATTCATTCTATCATTTGCTAATTATAAGGGGAAAAGAACAGTTAGATCCCAGGCTCACTAACAACACAATTAATCAATCAAATGGCATGCTTATGAAAATTAGTACTAAAGATTCCAAAAATTCATATTGGGGACTGAATAGCCCAACCTAGTATTATCGATTCCTAGACTGGTCCCTTTTACCCGCACCGAACCAACAATCTTCGCGATGATGATTTACGGATTGAATAAAGCATTAAGCAATGAAAATCAGTACAGCAAGCAAACAATCTGAATATACTTCGCGTCTACCCAGTCATTGAATATTGGAGATCTCTAAGAAGCATCCTACGTCTTCCCTTTGTTCTAAGATTAAGGTTGGCTACTAAAGATTCACAAACACAGAATCTAACCATAGATTTTACCTATTCCTATTTCATGCGTGCACTCACAAAATAGAGACAAGAAAACCTTGTTTCCATAAAATCATAGATATCAAAACACTTGACAGATTAATAGGAATAAAGAACAAGAGCCTCACTAACTTTGCAAACCCTTATAATCAATAAATAATAGAATGAATTGGGGGTTTACTCACTCATGGATTGAGTGAGAAACCGAACATTCAACAAGTATGGTAAAGGGAAATAGAGTAAAGGAACTAAATAAATGTAGATTCAAGAGAGAAAATCTCTCGGAAGATTGAATACAAAGCTCAGAACTTTCAATCATCTCTCCTCCTCTTGTCTTCTTCTCGGAGAAAAGAAGGTATTTAAACCATTAGATTACATAATTACCCTTTTTAACCTAATTGATAACCAAAGGGGCAAAGGGGCACTAGGGAGATTTCCTGGAGCGGCGCCATTAGGAAGTAGCACGACGCCGTTCGGGTGTGGAAATGGAACGCCAAAGGGAAAGAAGTGGAATGGCGCCATTAGGTAACATGGAACGACGCCGTTCGGGTGTCTTCATTTTGCATCTTTGCTGACTTCTTCACTTCGCCAATTTGCCAACTCTGAATTGTAATGGCGCAACTATGGAATATAGAATGGCGCCGTTAGCTTCCTTTGGTGCAATGTTGTGCTCGGCCTTAATCAATTGGAGGTGTAACAACGCCATCTAGGTTGTAACGGCGCCATTAGTCCCTCCCTCATGTTGGACATTCGGCCTTGGCATAGTAGAAGAGGAATGGCGCCATTAGGCTTTGTTGAACATCTCTCAGGTATCACCATTCATACTTGCTCTAATCAACCTTCAAATGTTCATTATCATCATTAAGCTCCATAATTGACCTACAAAGATAGAAACAAGCTTAAATGAGATAATTGGGATTATGATAGCCATAAAACAAGATTGATTAAGCACAAAGTGGATGCATTAATTTATGTCTATCACATTTCCCCCACACTTAAAGGTTTGCTAGTCCCTTAGAAAATGTGAGCAAGAATGTAATCTGGATTTTATTCAAAACAAGC
Source organism: Microcos paniculata (assembly GCA_030664755.1). NCBI lineage: Eukaryota > Viridiplantae > Streptophyta > Magnoliopsida > Malvales > Malvaceae > Microcos > Microcos paniculata. The sequence goes on from CP131464.1 coordinate 10,548,435, forward strand.
TAACTAAAGCTAACTACAGAAACTAATTACACTGTCATAGACAAACACGGTAGTTCTTAGCCTAACTACAAGCCCATATTAAACCCCTAGATAAACTAGTAGGAGGAGGTATGGTCTCCCTTATTCAGGTCTAAACTAAGAACAGATATTGACAAGCAAGTGTTTCAAGAACAATTCAATGCACATATGCAAAGTAAGATAATGTTGAATCTAAACAATAAACAAGCATGACATTTAATCAGAAAGCAGAGGTATGGTGCAACCAAAGAGAAAATCTGGAATGTATATAAGGCTTCCTTTAATCAAGTATGACCGAATAAGGTATGGATGTCTCACAATTCACTCTTCTAACCAAGTTATAGCTGTTCAAACTCAAAAGCATTCTCATGAAGCATGTTAACCATAAGCTTGCAATACAACCTTATCTCCACTACTCCATATACATGCATAATTAAACAGAAATTGGGACTGTATAAAGGGTTGTAATGGGGTCCTGGGATTAAGCTCAAGAAAGAATGGATATAAAGTAAATCAAACACCTAGAATAATGAAGCATTCAAGAATCAAAACCAGGGCAGAATACGAATTTGATGGCCCTTTGTTGTTACTAATTCTTCAATTCATCCACAGACTAGGCTTTTATCAACATTCGATCCATTTTTTCCATTTAATTTGCACTTTAATAACACATCTTTCTTTTGATTTTCATTACATCACAAAGGCAAGAGAGAGTGCATTTTCCCATTCATCAACTTTGATAGGATCGGATTGTGCCAATCTATGCTTTAGACCATTTCCAATAACCAATTTGAGTCTTCAATGCTTCATTATCCTAAGCAGGGACAAGAATCATTGTTTTTCTTTTAAGTTTCAAGGTCTTTTGGGAAGTAGCTAAAGAAAGAAATAAGCTCTTCTCATAATCTTCAAAGGCTCAAAGGAGTGAACTAAGGTCAATTTATGAGTGAGGATGGCTTATTTGGCTCAATCTTTCCTAAACAATCATCAATTTTTTGTTTAACTAGACATATATTTACATGTAATCTCAACAGGTATCATGCAAGTTCTAGTAACAAAACAAACATGGAATGAGGATAATTGAAAGAATCACACATGAAAGAACACAGGATTGAGTGCAATCCTTTAAAGGCTCAAATATCTTACTTGGTTAATTGATTACCAAATTCAGTTATACTTGAATGAATTAAACAGTATATACATTCCAAAAATTCAATCAGGTCATTTACATACTTATTAACTAAAGTCATGCTTTTCTAAGAATCAACACTAACTTATTAAGCATATATATACCAAATTATGATCAAAATACTTGCTATCAATAAAAAAAACAGGATCTGATGGAATCCAAGTTAAGGACATGCAAAGGATGGAGCAATCTGGTTCAACACAACATGATGATCCATTATTCATTGGTGGAGGTCCAATAACTAGAGCTAAAGCTAAAAGGATGAAGGAAGCCCTTAATGGACTAATTCAAGCTGTTTGGGCTAAACAACCAACAATAGGAGCTGAATTGGGCTTGGAGGAATCAATTGGTGTTATCAACTTAATTGAAGCATTTAATAGGGCCTAATTAGTTGTTTTCGGCCTAATTGGATTCTGGTTTTCAGACTTGGTTTTATTTTGAAGTTTTAAGAGATTTCTAGCTGATTTTATGGTGCCTTAAAGTCACATTCCTTAATTTTAGGAATTTCCTTATTTTTAGGAGTAAATCTTGCTGCATTCCTCAAAATAAGGAAGCCTTAAAGTCACATTCCTTAATTTTAGGAATTTCCTTATTTTTAGGAGTAAATCTTGCTGCATTCCTAAAAATAAGGAAGCCTTAAAGTCACATTCCTTAATTTTAGGAACTTCCTTATTTTTAGGAGTAAATCTTGCTGGAAGATTTATTAGGGTTTTCTTCAGCCTTTAAATCATCAATTCTTGTTCTAAACTTGGCAGATTGGAATTTTATGAATTTGGTGAGATTATTCACTTGGTTTGTTCTTCATTGAACTTCTGAACTTATCAAGGTTAATTCCTTGTGGCGTTCTTCTGACTTATCACTCTCAATCTCTTCCTTTCTAGAGTGTGGTGTCAATTATCCTTCTTTATACCTTTGGTTCTTGTTTCTCTAAACATTGGGTCAAGGTTTTTCTTGAGTTCTAAACTGATTTTGGCTTTCCTGGAACTTCATTCATCAACTTGTTCGTGGGTTCCTAGATTCAATTTATGGGGTTCACATCAGTTGGCATCAGAGCTTTTGGTATCTAAATCAGTTTCATTGCGTTTTTTGTTTTGATTGTTTCATTCCCTTTGTTTGATTTGTTTCTTTCATTCTGAAAGTTATCAATTCTTGCAAATCTGGTTATTTCTTCTTTAACCTTTCTTTTTCATTTTGTTTCGTTTCTTTGAATCTCCAAATCTTATAAATCTTATAAATCTGGTCAGTTTGTTCTTTTTTTGTTAATGGCTCTTTTTATTTTTCATATCTGTTCCGTTTAGTTTGTTTTTTTTTTATTATTGCCTCAATTAAAAAAAAACGAAATAGATAAAAAAAAAGAGAAAGCAAAAAAAGAAAGTGAAAAGAATCAGAAAACAAAGAAAACAAGTGGAAGTGTGATTTTGGCAAAAAGGACAGATTTGATTTGAGCATCTTTCTTTGATTCCTGATCAGTATTCCGTTCTTTGAGTCTTTTGTTTCATATTTCTTCTCTTTTATATCCTCTCTATCTTTTATGCTTTTCCTTGATTCCTAATCGATTGAGTTTTATTTGGGTAAGTTAGCTGGGCATTGCAAGGTAATTGCTCTTGATTAGATTTTCTTTAGTTCCTTAAAGAACTTATTTAAGTGAATTGGGTGGTAAAAGGCAAGAGTGTTACCATCATAGTTTAAAAGCCATAAAAGAGTGAAACACACTTGAGTGTAAACACTTGTGAGGATTTCTTTTCTTGGCAAATCTAATCTTTTCAGACTACTATAATGGCTGAGGAAGGAAGGACAGAGACACTTGAACAACGCGCTTTGCGACAACACTTAGAGCGCATGGAGGTCAGATTTGGTGAAATCATGGATAAAATGGAGAGACAAGATGCGGCTATTGCTGTTTTGCAAAGGAATCAAGTTCGTGAGGTTCCTAATGTGCAAAGGCGAGAAAGGCGACAATACCATGATGAACATGAAGAGGAGGAAGAAGATGATGATGACCATGATGATTTTTATCCAAGAGAGGCCAATAACAGATTCAATCATGATAGAGGTGGTCAAAGAGCAAGGAGGATGGGTAATTATGATCGAAACTTGGGGAGTATTAAAATGAAGATTCCACCCTTTTCGGGTAAAAATGATCCTGATGCATACTTGGAGTGGGAGAAGAAAGTGGAGCTAGTCTTTGATTGCCATAATTACTCCGAAGAGAAGAAGGTAAAACTTGCTGCTGTTGAATTTACTGATTATGCTATTATTTGGTGGGATCAACTTGTTTTGACTAGGAGACGAAATCGGGAGAGGCCAATTGATAATTGGGAAGAGATGAAGGCTGTTATGAGGAGGAGATTTATTCCAAGTCATTACTATAGGGACTTGTACCAGCGGTTGCAAGGCCTAACCCAAGGATCCAAGAGTGTGGAGGAGTACCACAAGGAGATGGAGATAGCCATGATTAAGGCTAATATGGAAGAGGACCGAGAGGCAACCATGGCACGATTTTTACATGGCCTAAATAGGGACATTGCAAATGTGGTGGAGTTGCAACATTATGTAGAGTTGGAGGATATGGTACACATGGCCATGAAGGTCGAGCGGCAACTCAAAAGAAAGGGTTCAGCACGGTTCGGACAGAATTCAAGTTCTTCTTCGAAATCAGCTTGGAGCAAAAAGGAAGACAAGGCTGATTTTGTGAGCAAGTCCGAATCATCTAAAAGCAAGGATGCTGGTTCTAGCATAGATAGAGGTAAATCTAACCCCCAAACTTCTAGAAATAGAGATATCAAATGTTTTAAGTGTTTGGGAAAGGGACACATTGCATCCCAATGCCCGAATAAGCGAGTGATGATTTTAAGGGGAGATGGTGAAGTTGAGGCTGAAAGTGAGTCTGATGATGACACACCATTGGAGGAGAGTGAAGAAGAAGTACATCCGGTTACTGGTGAAATCCTTGTCACCAGGAGAGTTTTGAATATGCAAGTGAAGGAGGAGAATGAAGCACAAAGAGACAACATCTTCCACACACGTTGTCACATCATGGACAAGGTATGTAGCCTTATTATTGATGGGGGGAGTTGTACTAATGTAGCAAGCACTCTTTTGGTTGAGAAATTGAATCTGCCTACTATGAAGCATCCTAGACCTTATAAGCTTGAATGGTTGAATGAGTGTGGGGAAATTAAGGTTAGCAAACAGGTGCTGGTTTCTTTTTCCATTGGTAGGTATCATGATGAGGTGCTTTGTGATGTTATACCTATGCATGCTGGCCATATGCTTTTAGGTCGACCATGGCAATATGATAAGAATACTATGCATGATGGGCGCACAAATAAGTATTCTTTTGTAATGCATGGGAAACCAATAACTCTTGTACCATTAACACCTCAGCAAGTTTATGAAGATCAAGTGAGAATTAAAAAAGAATGTGAGAAAAGAAAGAGTGAGGCCAAATGTGAGAAAAGAAAGAGTGAGGCCAAACATGAGAAAAGAAAGAGTGAGGCTGAGGGAAGTGGTAAAAAGAATGGGATTGAAAATGAAAAAGAGGCTAAAAACACAAAAAAAGAGGAAAAAGAAGAGTCTCAAGAGCAAGAGAGAAGAAAAGCAAGTTTTTATGCAAAAGAAAATGAGGTTAAGAGAGCTTTTTATTCAAAACAGCCAATGATTGTACTTTTGTACAAAGAGGCTTATTTTAATACTAATGATCTTAACCAATCTTTGCCTAGTGCTGCTAAGTCTCTTTTGCAGGAATTCACTGATGTTTTCCCTGAAGAAGTTCCTGATGGTTTACCACCACTTAGGGGAATAGAGCATCAAATTGATTTCATTCCCGGTGCATCAATTCCTAACCGACCAGCCTATAGGAGTAATCCTGAGGAGACAAAGGAACTTCAAGAGCAAGTTGAGGAGTTGCTAGCTAAAGGGTATGTGAGAGAAAGTTTGAGTCCATGCGCTGTTCCGGTTCTACTTGTGCCTAAGAAGGATGGAACATGGAGAATGTGTGTTGATTGTAGAGCTATCAACAAGATTACGGTAAAGTATCGCCATCCCATTCCTAGGTTAGATGATATGCTTGATGAATTGCATGGTGCTTGTATTTTCTCTAAGATTGATTTGAAATCAGGTTATCATCAAATTCGCATGAGAGAAGGTGATGAATGGAAAACTGCCTTTAAAACTAAGTATGGTTTATATGAGTGGCTGGTTATGCCTTTTGGGTTAAGTAATGCCCCTAGTACTTTCATGAGATTAATGAACCATGTCTTGCGTGCTTTCATTGGTAAGTTTGTTGTTGTGTACTTTGATGATATTCTGATTTATAGCAAAAACTTAGATGAGCATCTTGATCATTTACAAAAGGTTCTAAGTGTTTTGCGTGAAGAGAAGTTGTATGCAAACCTCAATAAATGTTCTTTTTGCACTAGTCAGGTTGTATTTCTTGGATATGTTGTTAGTGCTAAGGGAATAGAGGTTGATGAAGAAAAGGTTAAGGCTATTCGAGAATGGCCTACACCAAAATCAATAACTGAGGTGCGAAGCTTTCATGGATTGGCTAGTTTTTATAGGAGGTTTGTTAAAGATTTTAGCACTATAGCTGCACCATTGACTGAAATTGTTAAAAAAAGTGTTGGATTCAAGTGGGGTAGTGAACAAGAATTAGCTTTCAATTTGATTAAAGACAAGTTAAGTTCAGCACCATTACTTGCTTTACCTAACTTTGCTAAAACTTTTGAAGTTGAGTGTGATGCTTCAGGAATCGGTATTGGGGCTGTTTTGATGCAAGAAAATCGACCCCTTGCTTATTTTAGTGAAAAGCTCAATGGGGCAGCCTTGAACTACCCAACTTATGACAAGGAGATGTATGCTTTGGTGAGGGCCTTGGAGACATGGCAACACTATTTGTGGCCAAAGGAGTTTGTCATTCATACTGATCATGAATCCTTAAAGCATTTGAAGGGCCAAGGTAAGTTGAATAAACGCCATGCAAAATGGGTGGAGTTTATTGAATCTTTTCCTTATGTGATCAAGTACAAACAAGGTAAGGAAAATGTCGTGGCAGATGCTTTGTCTCGAAGGTATGCCTTGATCTCTATTTTGGATACTAAATTATTAGGCTTTGAATACATTAAGGATTTATATTCTTCTGATCATGACTTTGCTAATGTGTTTGAAGCTTGTGAACATGCTGCCTTTGGTAAATTTTATAGGCATGAAGGTTTTTTATTTCGAGAAAATAGATTGTGTGTGCCTATATGTTCTTTAAGGGAGTTGTTGGTTCGTGAGGCTCATGGAGGTGGACTAATGGGACATTTTGGTGTTCGAAAAACATTGGAAGTCCTTATTGAGCATTTCTTTTGGCCACATATGAAACGTGATGTAGAAAGAATTTGTGAGAAATGTATAACTTGCAAACAGGCCAAATCTAGATCTTTACCTCATGGATTGTATACTCCTTTGCCTATACCAAATGAACCTTGGGTAGATATTTCCATGGACTTTGTTTTAGGTTTACCAAGGTCAAAAAAGGGTAATGACTCTGTTTTTGTGGTTGTGGACAGGTTTTCTAAAATGGCACATTTCATTTCATGCCATAAAACAGATGATGCTAATCACATTGCAGACTTATTCTTTCGAGAGATAGTGCGGCTTCATGGTGTGCCAAGGAGCATTGTTTCAGACCGAGATGCCAAGTTCTTGAGCTACTTTTGGAAGACCTTGTGGGGTAAGCTAGGTACTAAACTTATGTTTTCTACAACTTGCCACCCACAAACCGATGGGCAAACTGAGGTAGTTAATCGAACTTTGTCTAGTTTATTGCGTGCTGTCATTCAAAAGAATTTGAAAAATTGGGAGGATTGCTTGCCACATGTTGAATTCGCTTATAATCGTTCTATCCATTCTACTACTAACCTTTCACCTTTTGAAGTTGTGTATGGGTTTAATCCTTTGACTCCAATGGATTTAACACCTTTACCAATTGATGAGCGCGCTAGTTTGGATGGCAAAAGGAAGGCTGAAATGGTGAAGCAATTACATGAAAAGGTTAGGCAGCAAATAAAGAAGAAAACAGAACAATATGCTACTCAAGCCAACAAAGGGCGTAAGAAAGTGACTTTTGAACCCGGAGATTGGGTTTGGGTTCATTTGAGGAAAGAACGTTTTCCGTTGAAACGTCGTTCCAAGTTGCAGCCAAGAGGAGATGGACCATTCCAAGTCATTGCGCGCATAAATGACAATGCTTACAAGTTGGATCTACCAGGTGAGTATAATGTTAGTGCTACATTCAATGTTTCTGATCTTTCTCCATTTAATGTAGATGGTGAAGATTCGAGGACGAATCCCTTTCAAGAGAGGGGGAATGATGGAATCCAAGTTAAGGACATGCAAAGGATGGAGCAATCTGGTTCAACACAACATGATGATCCATTATTCATTGGTGGAGGTCCAATAACTAGAGCTAAAGCTAAAAGGATGAAGGAAGCCCTTAATGGACTAATTCAAGCTGTTTGGGCTAAACAACCAACAATAGGAGCTGAATTGGGCTTGGAGGAATCAATTGGTGTTATCAACTTAATTGAAGCATTTAATAGGGCCTAATTAGTTGTTTTCGGCCTAATTGGATTCTGGTTTTCAGACTTGGTTTTATTTTGAAGTTTTAAGAGATTTCTAGCTGATTTTATGGTGCCTTAAAGTCACATTCCTTAATTTTAGGAATTTCCTTATTTTTAGGAGTAAATCTTGCTGCATTCCTAAAAATAAGGAAGCCTTAAAGTCACATTCCTTAATTTTAGGAACTTCCTTATTTTTAGGAGTAAATCTTGCTGGAAGATTTATTAGGGTTTTCTTCAGCCTTTAAATCATCAATTCTTGTTCTAAACTTGGCAGATTGGAATTTTATGAATTTGGTGAGATTATTCACTTGGTTTGTTCTTCATTGAACTTCTGAACTTATCAAGGTTAATTCCTTGTGGCGTTCTTCTGACTTATCACTCTCAATCTCTTCCTTTCTAGAGTGTGGTGTCAATTATCCTTCTTTATACCTTTGGTTCTTGTTTCTCTAAACATTGGGTCAAGGTTTTTCTTGAGTTCTAAACTGATTTTGGCTTTCCTGGAACTTCATTCATCAACTTGTTCGTGGGTTCCTAGATTCAATTTATGGGGTTCACATCAGGATCTTAGTTAATGATGGTGCATCTATTGCAATCCCCCCACACTTAAATGACACATTGTCCTCAATGTGTGTGAGTATGAACAATAAAAGGTAACCAATTTATGAAAATAGCATATGGAAAAAGGGATTGGAAGGGTGGGCAGGTACCTTTGTTGATCTTGAAATATTGAATGTGAAACATGAAAGCATAAGAGGCATGAGAAATAGATAAGCACACAAGATTAGATAAAGATAGGAAGTTAATATTACATTATTAGAGAAGATCCTAAATACTGAAAAAGAAAGAAAAGAACACAACTAGTCCTAATTAAACAGGCCAAAATAAGAAAGGAAAGAAGGAGAGCTAATTATACAAATTAAGCTAAGAATTAAACATACTAGAGGAAATAAAGACAGAGTTAAATTAATACAAAACAGCAAATAACGAAATAGATAAGCAAAAAGGGAGAGGGAGAGAGAGAAATTCCATGAAAATTCTTGATCTGGCTTGATTGTTTGTGCTGAAGAAGGTATGGAGGAGAACTGGTGACTAATGGTGCCATTCACATGGCTAGTAGCGCAATTCTTCTTGTTTTGGAAATGCTCATGGCCTCGGCCCTCCACCAAACAACTGACTCCTTTGGACTTGCTAATGGCGCCATTACAAAGTGGAGCGGCGCCATTCTTAACATGTGGTTGTCATTTTCTCGGCATCTTACCAAAGGTGAAGGTCGTGATGTTATCCACCTTTTCAGTTAGCCTCCTCTGATTTTCAATGATTTCTGCTATAGTCTCAGGAGGGTGTTGAGCTATGTATTGTTGCATATTGTCTCGAAAATGGTTTTGACTTTGAAGCATGTCGTGCATAGCTCCAGCCAACTGATTCATGCTATGATTCATGCATGGAAGTACATCGGCAAAAGTATCAAGTCTCTCATGGATCTCCTCGACATCTTCATTGTATTGGTTGATTCCATTGTCTTCAGCAGCAATAGGGGAAGGTTGTTCTTGTTGTGGCTCTGGATGTGGTTGTGGTTCTGGCTGTGGTTGGGGCTCTGGCTCCTTATCCTCATCCCCATCAGGTGGTTCCACCATGTAGTTTGGTGGCAAATGCCTTGGCCTGATTGGTATTCCTTGAGCTTTTGTTCTTCGATGAGGGTTCTTCCAAAGTCCTTGCCTGGTGAGTTTCATATGCATTTGAAGTAAGTTGTAAGTGGAAAGGATATTGGCTTCATTGGTCAGGCAAAATTCTGTTGCAAGGGGAATCCCTTTTTGGTGAAGAAGATGAGAAATGAGAACAGGGAACACAAAGGTCTTGTTCTTATGTGGGGAAGTGACCACGTCCCACATAGATTCGAAAATGATTGGAGCCAAAGGAATGCCTCGGATGTGCCCTAAACCATGTACCATTTTATCAGCAATATAAAGGTCAGCTATTCTAGCTGTATTGATGGAGCTGGCCCTGGGAATAGCATTATGTTGAATCATATATATAAGCATTCTGGCCTTAATATCTATATACTTAACCTTGATCGCTGGGAATCCTCGAGAATCACAAGCTGTGGGGATGTCAAAATTATCAACCGCTGTCTCTCGAGTCCAGGTGACATCCGAGATAGTAATCCCTTGGTCAAGATTAAGCCTGTATCCTCTAGGGCGGAGTTGAAGAAAAGTGTTGATATCTTATTCTGAGATTGAAACAGCTCGCCCTTGGACTGCTGAGTGAATGGTAAAATCAACAAATGGTTTCACCTTTGGCATATTGGCATAGAAGACTTTTACCATATAAGGATAGTAGTTGCCCTTGATGTGAAGAACAGAGCTCCATCTTAGAGCCTGAAACCTTTGGGATATTTCTAGCTCATCATTTAGCTGGGGATCAACCAATTTCTCTACCAGCATTTGATTATTGTATCTATTGTTGTTCCACAAAAGAGCTGCATCACTCACAAAGTTATCCCAACCAATAGGGGGTACCTCCAAACATTCTACAATTTCTACTTGTAGCTAGGATAAGTACGGGTCGAATCCCACAGAGAACTAGAGTTAACTACTTTTCAAAAGACATAATTAACACAAAAACAAATAAAGTAAAGGGGGATTTAAAGATAATATAACACTACACTAACATTAAAACTAAAGCTAGACTAAAGCAAGTAAAATAAACATGGACAGAGAACAAAGAAATAACCAAGTGGTCTTCCAATAAGAGATTAATCTAACTCCTAACCTGCCAATGTAGATCCTAGGTTCACAAAAGCATACAAATCATTTGTTGAATAGCCAGCGTAGGCTAAGAGTACTATCGCTTCCCCTTAACCCCTATCTATCCTTAATCCTAGACTAACCCGGTACCTATCGCTTCCCAAGAAAGTCCCTTCTATCTAACAATAACCCATATCCTTCGCGGCTCGGATTTAAGAGTAGACAGAGCAGTGAACATAGATAGATTTTAGCCAACAACAATTAACAATCATACTTCGCGTAGATCATTTAAACTGTATCATTAGATCTCTTGGATAGGTCCTAGTCCAACCAATTGCTACCAATAATCTAAATTACTTACTAAAGATTCAGCAATATAGATTTAGCAAGCAATAACATAATCATCAAGATAAGTGGCCAGCAAATCTAGCTAATCATGCCAAGCAATCAATAAGCATAGAAATCTAACAAATACCCAACAAATAGATTTGTTAATTAATAACAAGAACCTCACTACAAAGAGTTAAGAGATAAATTGAATCCCAAATTGGAATATTAAAGATCTACCCACTCATTAATTGAGGGGAGATCGTAATTAACTAAAAGGAAAGATTAAAGTAAAGAAAAACAAGTGTTTAGATTGAAGAGAATAAGACTTGAGAGAACATTTTCTCTACTTTTCTGCCGAATTCTACAATTCTCGTGTAATGAATTCTATGAATCTGTCCGTACTTCAGAGAAAAGTACAATATTTATATAGCTAGATTACATAATTGCCCCCTTAACCTAATTGCTGACCAAAGGGACAAAGGGCACTAAAGGAACTTCCTGGAGCGGCGCTATTAGGAAGTTGAACGGCGCCGTTAGGGTGCAGAAATGAAACGCCAAGTGAAAGAAATGGAACGGCGCCACTAGGGAAGTGGAACGGCGCCACTAGGGAAGTGGAACGGCGCCGTTAGGGTCTTGTTATTCTACACTCTTGCTGACTTCTTCACTTCTCCAATTTGCCAACTCTGAAGTGTAATGGCGCCACTATGGACATGGAATGGCGCCGTTAGCTTCCTTTGGTGTAGTGAAATGCATGGCTTAGCAACGTTGGAGTGTAATGGCGCCATTAGGGAGTGGAATAGTGCCATTAGCTTGGTCTCTATCTTCATATGTGCGGATTTGGGCAAAGCTGAAGTGGAATGGCGCCATTAGCTCGTTTTCGCGCCTGGTTTGGAATGTCTCGGTATAATGAGCATTTGGAGGGTCAAACGGACTCCGATTGGGGCGTTCTTGGGCATTCTGGAAAGCTTAGGATGTCCTCTACAACTTTGGTGAGATCACAACTGCAAATGAAGCCTTTAAGGTGGTGAAATGCAGCCATTTGTCCGGTGTCGCCAATCTGCCTGCACCTTCACTTAACATTTCAATCCCGTTTCTTTCCTTTGCTTCCAATTTGACTCTTTTCATCTTCAAATGCTCATTTATCCACTCAAAGCTCATTTAGAACCTATAAATACAAAACCATGCTTATATGAGTGGAATTAAAGTAAGATAGACACAATAATTATAAGAAATAAGCACATAAAGTAAGTATAATATTGTGTTTATCACATTTCCCCCACACTTAGACTTTGCTAGTCCCTAGCAAATGTGAGCAAAAATGCAATCTAGAATTTATTCAAGCTAAATCTAACTAAGCTAACTGCATAAATTAATTCCATCGTCGTAGGCACACGATAGTTCTTAGCCTAAACTACAAGCCCATATTAAACCCCCTAGATAAACTAGTAGGAGGAGTTATGGTCTCCTTTATTCAACAAAGCAACAAACAAACACCACAATTAACAATTTAATACATATATGCAGAGTAAGGTGCTATTGAATTTCAATGAAAAGAAAGCATAATATCAATCAAAAAGGAAGGTTAAACAACCAGAAGAATTCAAAATGTATATAAAGCTTTCTCAAACCAAGTATAATCAAATAAGGTATGAATTCACTCTATTCACTCTTTCTTTCTGACCAAGTATAAATGGGGTACACTCAATATATTCCAATAAAAGCATTTTGACCATAAGCTTGCACTTCTATCTCATCTCCACTACTCCATATATATGCATGCATAAACAAGGATTAAGGCTATATTATGGTTGTAATGTGATAGCCATAAATTAATACATGTACTTTGTGCTTAATTAATCTTGGTTTATAGCTATCATAGTCTTAATTATCTCATTTAAGCTTGTTTATATCTTTGCAAGTTAATTATGGAGCTTAGTGATGATAATGAACATTTAAAGGCTAATTGAAGCAAGAATGGAAGCACTACCCGAGAAATTAAACAACAAGGCCTAACGACGCCATTCTAGTTGCTAATGGCGCCGCTACATGTTAAACTTGTCCAACCGAATGCTTGTGCACAACAAAAGGTTCCTAATGGCACCATTCTAGTTCCTAGTGGCGCCATTCCTCTCCAAAGCTTGCAAGGCCAGATGAGTCAGAAATCAATTGGTACCTAACGGCGCCACTCCAATTGCTAATGGCGCCGTTACACTTCAAGGTGTTCAAGGTGTGCAAGTCGGGAGAAGTTAGCACTAGGTACCAAGACTGAAGAAGACAGAACGGCGCCGTCCCTTGGAAACCCCTTATTTCCCTTAGTGCCTTTTCGTTACAATTAAAATTAGAGGGGCAGTCATGTAATTGAGTCATATAAATAGTGTTTTGTGGACCAAAATAGAAGAGAAGAAGGAGAGAGAAAGAAAATAGAAAACAGAGAATCATTCGGGACGATTCAATTCCAAGAATCCTTTCTCTTTGATTCGCAATTCGTTTTGTTTCTTTTCTTGATTTCTCTATTATTTTGATTGTAAACTCTTTGGTTTCTCACTCAAATCATGAGTGAGTAAACCCTTAATTCATTCTATTGTTTGTTGATTAAAAGGGTTTGCAAAGTTAGTGAGGCTCTTGTTCTTAATTTCAATTGATTCGATCAAGTGTTTTGGAATCTCTGATTGGCTTGAGATATGATTTTCTTGTTCTTGGTTTATGAATGCATGCGTAAGTTGGGAATGAGTAAATCATTAGTTAGATCCTGAGTTTGTGAATCTTTAGTAACTAACCGTGATCTTAGAAAAAAGGGAAGACGTAATACTCTTTTCTGGGATTTCAGATATTCAATGACTGGGTAGACGCGGAGTATATCTGGGTTGATTGCATGCTGTACTGATCTTCTTTGCTTAATGCTTTATTCAATCCGTAAATCATCATCGCGAAGATTGTTGGTTCGGTGCGGATAGAAGGGGCCAGTCTAGGAATCGATAGTACTAGGTTGGACTATACAGTCATCAATATGGATTTTAGGAATCTTTAGTACTAATCTTCATAAGCATGCCATTTGATTGATTAATTGTTTGGTTAGTGAGCCTGGGATCTAATTGTCCCTTTACCCTTTTTAATTAATAAATGATAGAATGAATGTCTATTTCATTGTTCATTTATGCCTTATTAATCATTTACACTGTCCTTCCTTGTTCTTGTCTTTAGTTATTTCGGTTTTCACCTCAAAACCCCCTTTTATATTTCTGTGGGATGTTCAGTATATAGGCAAGGTAACTCCATTCTTTTGCCTCTCTGTGGATTCGACCTGTTCTTGCCGCTACTACTCAGTACTGGTTTATAGCAGAAATTTTACTCTCTTGACTGTCTTGACAACAGCCGGTCATAATGGGGCTACGGTGAGTGATTAATGAAAGAAGAGGAAAGGAAAGCAACAAACACCTAGAATAATGAAGCATCAAAGAGTTAAAAATAAGGGCAAATTTAGCTTTCTTCAATTTATTAAGAGCTAGGTTTCTTTTTTGATCACTTTCTTTCACTTAATTGCACCTTTATAACGTTTTATAACCCTTTATATGTTTGAATTTAAGCAAATGGGTGCCAATTTCTTCTTTAAACAGGTGCATTCTTCCCATTTCAACTTTCATTTAGGACTAAGTTTAACCAAACAATTCCTTAGCTCTTTATCACCAAACCAATAACAATTTTAATTCTTCAATGCTTCATTATCCTAAGGCAGGGACATGAACCATTGTTTTTCTTTTAAGCTTTTGGGTTCTTTGGAAAGTGGCTACAAAGAAATAAGGCTTAACTCATTAGTCATTTAGGCTCAAAATGGTTCTCTAATGGAAATTATGAGTTAAGGTTGGCTTATTTGGCTCAAACTTATCCTAATTAAACCTTAATCTTATTCATACAAACACATATTACATGTAATATTGATAAGATATGATGCAAGTTCTAGCAATATACAATCATGGAACAAGAGAAAATATCACTCTTGAAGGAACATAAGATTGAGTGCAATCTTTTAGGCTCAAATTTCTCACTTGGTTTATTATTTACCCAATTTGATTATACTTAAATCAAGTAATCAATATATACATTCAAAAATCCAGTCGGTGGTCTATATCACAAATTGACTAACATCATGCTTCTTAGGATCAATAACAACTTAATAAGCATATATACACCAAATTGCAATCAAAGCATTTGATTATCATCTAACCTAAAGGCTAAACAAAAATTGGATCTTAAGTTAATGTTGGTTTATCCATTTCCCCCACACTTAAATTACACATTGTCCTCAATGTGTGTGCATGTGTACATAGAAAATCATCCAAACAATCAAAATGAAAGGAGTATTTTGAGGGTTTCTTGAGTTACCTTGTTGGAGCTGGCACATTCATGCTATAAAAGAAAGCACAAAGGGAATTATAGATAAAAACATACATTAAGATTGGAAAAATTATGATTGTTCAGCATTAAAGAAAGATCCTAGAACAACCTACAAGAAAAAAAAAAGTTAGTACATATATATGAGCATAGGAAAAAAATAATAAACAAAGTTCACCATGTAGGAGATGTAATGTGATGATGCAAGAAATTGGATGCATTTGGAATGAGTTTGGCATATGGAATATTTTGGGTCAATGTTGGCTCAATGGTTTTTACTTCCTGTGTTGGTCTTGTAGCAGTGTGGGAAGACAGAGAACATGTGAATTGTGGAATTCTGAGTGTGGATATGGAAGAAAAATGACTGGAATGGTGCCATATGAATGAATTCTGATGCCAGCAATCACACTAATTATGAAGGTTTCATTGCTTTCTGCATTTATGAGCTCTTCTTTGGTGATGGAGAAGTGTAATGGCGCCGTTAGGAACTAGAATGGCACCATTAGCTTGCTTTTCTTTTTTCTATTCAGCGCATTTCTCATGTGGAATGGCGCCATACTTAACACTAATGGCGCCATTCTACTTGTTGTCTCGCTGGGCTGCACTATATCTCCGTAAAATGAGCTTTTGGAGGGCCAAATGGAGTCCGATTTTGATGTTCTTAGGCATTCCGGAAAGCTTGAGATGTCCTTTACAACTTTGTTGAAGATCAAAAATGCAAATGGGGCCTTCAAGGTGATGAAAAATAGCCATCTTTGAGAGGTACCCAATCTGCCTGCACCTTAACTTTGAGCTTTAAACATCCTTTCTTTCCGTAGCTTCTAGTTTGACTCCCTTTCAGCTTCCAGTGCTCATTTTCATGACTTAAACCTCTCTTGGAACCATCACAATTGCATGAATGAAGAACAATATGGCATGTAATGTGGTAGACATGGGGTGATGAACATGTTCTGCTTCCATTCAATTATTTCAAAACACTGAAAATAGACTCCCAGTAAGATAAATACCCAAAATAATCTTTGCACTTGATCATCAAAGCTTTGAATCATCCAAAATTTCTTAGATAAAATGTCACCATGAAAGAATGAAAATGATGGAAAAATGACAAATGGAAAATCACATGAGAACTATGGCATATATTATTTCCTATGAGCATATATACAAAAGAAATAGAAAACTAATCTAAGCAAGTTAAAGCTAAATCAATCAAGGAATAAACATAGATATAAAGCAAATATGAAGCTCATACTACAAATGCTAGGATGAATACATGTCATTTATTAACAGAGATGCATAAACATATAAACCAATGACATGAGAATGAGGGTGAGTTTTAGGAGAACTCCCCTGTTCTTCAGTCCATAAGCACAAGCAGAGATCCTTAGATTGATTTCACCTACAAAACAAGAATACAAAGAAATAACAAAGAAGAATGAAATTAGCAAATAACGAAATAAATAAGCAAAAGAGAGAGGGAAAGAGAGAAAGAGAGATTTCATAAAAATCCTTGATCTGGCTAGTTGTTGGTGCTGAAATAGACATGGAGGAGAACTCATGACTAATGGCGCCATTACAACATGGAGTGGCGCCATTCTTCTTGTCTTGCATGTGTTCATTGCCTCGACCCTCCACTAAACAAATGACCCTCCTAGCTTTGCTAATGGCGCCATTACAAGTTGGATTGGCGCCATTTTAAACATGGGTTTCTTTTTAGGCATATTGGCATACAAGACCTTCACCATATTAGGGTAATAGTGTCCTCGGAGTTGAAGAACAGAGCTCCATCCTAAGGCCTGAAACCTTTAGGAGATTTCTAACTCGTCATCTAACTTGTGATCAACCAGTTTCTCCACCACCATGTGATTATTGTATCGATTATTGTACCAAAGAAAAGCTGCATCACTAACAAAGTTGACACGACCAATAGAGGGCACCTCCAAACATTCCACAATTTCCACAGGTGGTTGTTGGTTTGAAGATTCACCCCGATATCTTCTCTGTTTTGGCATTTTGAAGTGTATGGGGTGAATAGCAGAAGATTATAGGTACGGGAAGAGATTAGGCAGAGAATAAGTAGTGTAGGGAGGAACTCAAATGGTGATGCTATTTATAGGCAATTTCTGGAGGAGAGTAATCTCGAAGCAAAGATGTAAAGACAAAATATACAAGGAATTTTGTAGTAGTAATGGCGCCATTAGTGAATGGAGTGGCGCCATTAGCTTGGTGCTTTCTTGAAAGGCTTTTTGCAAGGCATACAAGGGTTGGTCACAATGGAACGGCGTCATTAGGGAATGGAGTGGCACCGTTAGCTCAACAAAAGAATTGAAGACCAATGTTGTGACAAAGAATCAAGAGTGGCGCCATTACAAGTTGGAATGGCGCCATTCTTGGCTACAAAGATGGTGAAGTACCCCTGTTTGGTCTGAAAAAGCACTGAGTTGTGATGTAGGAAAATACCAAATATTACTACTGTCATACTCCTTGTATATCAGTCTACCAATATATGCAAAAAGATTTCCAGATGGCATTGTAAAGCAGTTCCAAAAATTAACCCAAAGTAGCATGGTTGCTGATAAACACTTATTTAAGCTATGATTTATCTCTTATATCTTGTTGTTTAAGTGTTTATTATTACTAACTAAGCTGTTTTGAGTGATTTCATGTCATTGGAAGCTAAAAAGAAGCTTTGGAAGAAAAGGAGTTTAAATCTGGAAATTTTGAGATTTTCCTGTGCAAATATTTTGCAAAGATGGCCAGATTTGACATCCTTAAAGTCCTTTTCTGAGTTCGTGTTCTTCATCAAAGTTGTAGAGGACTTCTTGAGCTTTCCATAATACTAAAGAACACCAAAATCGGAGTTCATTTGGGCCTTCAAAACGTCAAAATACCGAAGCATCCAGAAACCCTACGGAAATCCGATATTGCATTTCTATTTTGGGCTTTGGAGCAAGTTTGGGTTGAAGATGGACAAGTGCACGCCTAAGCCTTATTTGGGGCTGTTTTGGACATGTTATTGAAGATATTTAACCTAGGCCCAAGCCTTGGATTGATGCGATTTAGACCTTGAAGAGAAGTCCTAATTGGAGTAGGAAAACACTTTAATGAGGCTAATTGGAGTAGGAGAAGTCCCTACTTAGGATAATGAAGCATTGAAGACTCAAATTGGTTATTGGGAATGGTATAAAGCATATATTGGCGCAATCCGATCCTATCAAAGTTGATGAATGGAAAATGCACTCTCTCTTGCCTTTGTGATGTAATGAAAATCAAAAGAAAGAAGTGCAAATTAAATGAAAAAATGGATCGAATGATTGATGAAAGCCTAGTCTATGGATGAATTGAAGAATCAGTAACAACAAAGGGCCATCAAATTCATATTCTACCCTGGTTTTGATTCTTGGATGCTTCATTATTCTAGGTGTTTGATTTACTTTACATCCATTCTTTCTTGAGCTTAATCCCAGGACCCCATTACAACCCTTTATACAGTCCCAATTTCTGCTTAATTACGCATGTATCTGGAGTAGTGGAGACAAGGTTGCATTGCAAGCTTATGGTTAACATGCTCTCACTGGAATGTTTTGAGTGTAAACTGCTATAACTTGGTTAGAAGAGTGAATTGTGAGATATCCATACCTTATTCAGTCATACTTGATTAAAAGAAGCCTTATATACATTCCAGATTTTCTCTTTGGTTGCACCATACCTCTGCTTTTTGATTAAATGCCATGCCTGTTTCTTGTTCAGATTCAACATTATCTTACTTTGCATATGTTCATTGAATTGTTCTTGAAACACTTGCTTATCAATCTCTGTTCTTAGTTTAGACCTGAATAAGGGAGACCATACCTCCTCCTACTAGTCTATCTAGAGGTTTAATATGGGCTTGCAGTTTAGGCTAAGAACTACCGTGTTTGTCTACGATAGTGCAATTAGTTTCTGTAGTTAGCTTTAGTTAGTTTGTTTTGAATAATATCCAGATTACATTCTTGCTCACATTTGCTAAGGGACTAGCAAACCTTTAAGTGTGGGGGAAATGTGATAGACATAAATTAATGCATTCACTTTGTGCTTAATCAATCTTGTTTTATGGCTATCATAATCCTAATTATCTCATTTAAGCTTGTTTCTATCTTTGCAGGTCAATTAGGGAGCTTAATGATGATAATGGATATTTGAAGGTTGATTAGAGCAAGTATGAATGGAGCTACCCGAGAGATGTTCAACAAAGCCTAATGGTGCCATTACAAGATGAGATTGGCGCCGTTACACACCAATTGCTCCTAGCCGGGTACTTAATCATGTCCAAGAGACCTAACGGCACCATTACAAGGTAGATTGGCGCCGTTCCTCTTCAACCATGCCAAGGCCGAATGTCCAACATGAAAGAGGCACTAATGGCGCTGTTACAACCTAGATGGCGTTGTTACACCTCCAATTGATTAAGGCTGAGCACAACATTGCACCAAAGGAAGCTAACGGCGCCATTACATGTTCCATAGTGGCGCCATTACAATTCAAAGCGGGCAAGTTGAAGAAGTGAAGAAGTCAGCAAAGTTGCTAAGTGAAGGACCCGAACGGCGCCGTTCCTGATGGAATCCAAGTTAAGGACATGCAAAGGATGGAGCAATCTGGTTCAACACAACATGATGATCCATTATTCATTGGTGGAGGTCCAATAACTCGAGCTAAAGCTAAAAGGATGAAGGAAGCCCTTAATGGACTAATTCAAGCTGTTTGGGCTAAACAACCAACAATAGGAGCTGAATTGGGCTTGGAGGAATCAATTGGTGTTATCAACTTAATTGAAGCATTTAATAGGGCCTAATTAGTTGTTTTCGGCCTAATTGGATTCTGGTTTTCAGACTTGGTTTTATTTTGAAGTTTTAAGAGATTTCTAGCTGATTTTATGGTGCCTTAAAGTCACATTCCTTAATTTTAGGAACTTCCTTATTTTTAGGAGTAAATCTTGCTGCATTCCTCAAAATAAGGAAGCCTTAAAGTCACATTCCTTAATTTTAGGAACTTCCTTATTTTTAGGAGTAAATCTTGCTGCATTCCTGAAAATAAGGAAGCCTTAAAGTCACATTCCTTAATTTTAGGAACTTCCTTATTTTTAGGAGTAAATCTTGCTGGAAGATTTATTAGGGTTTTCTTTAGCCTTTAAATCATCAATTCTTGTTCTAAACTTGGCAGATTGGAATTTTATGAATTTGGTGAGATTATTCACTTGGTTTGTTCTTCATTGAACTTCTGAACTTATCAAGGTTAATTCCTTGTGGCGTTCTTCTGACTTATCACTCTCAATCTCTTCCTTTCTAGAGTGTGGTGTCAATTATCCTTCTTTATACCTTTGGTTCTTGTTTCTCTAAACATTGGGTCAAGGTTTTTCTTGAGTTCTAAACTGATTTTGGCTTTCCTGGAACTTCATTCATCAACTTGTTCGTGGGTTCCTAGATTCAATTTATGGGGTTCACATCAGTTGGCATCAGAGCTTTTGGTATCTAAATCAGTTTCATTGCGTTTTTTGTTTTGATTGTTTCATTCCCTTTGTTTGATTTGTTTCTTTCATTCTGAAAGTTATCAATTCTTGCAAATCTGGTTATTTCTTCTTTAACCTTTCTTTTTCATTTTGTTTCGTTTCTTTGAATCTCCAAATCTTATAAATCTTATAAATCTGGTCAGTTTGTTCTTTTTTTGTTAATGGCTCTTTTTATTTTTCATATCTGTTCCGTTTAGTTTGTTTTTTTTTTTATTATTGCCTCAATTAAAAAAAACGAAATAGATAAAAAAAAAAAAGAGAAAGCAAAAAAAGAAAGTGAAAAGAATCAGAAAACAAAGAAAACAAGTGGAAGTGT
The DNA here is from genome assembly GCA_030664755.1 of Microcos paniculata. NCBI lineage: Eukaryota > Viridiplantae > Streptophyta > Magnoliopsida > Malvales > Malvaceae > Microcos > Microcos paniculata. The sequence goes on from CP131464.1 coordinate 10,569,568, forward strand.
GATTTTGGCAAAAAGGACAGATTTGATTTGAGCATCTTTCTTTGATTCCTGATCAGTATTCCGTTCTTTGAGTCTTTTGTTTCATATTTCTTCTCTTTTATATCCTCTCTATCTTTTATGCTTTTCCTTGATTCCTAATCGATTGAGTTTTATTTGGGTAAGTTAGCTGGGCATTGCAAGGTAATTGCTCTTGATTAGATTTTCTTTAGTTCCTTAAAGAACTTATTTAAGTGAATTGGGTGGTAAAAGGCAAGAGTGTTACCATCATAGTTTAAAAGCCATAAAAGAGTGAAACACACTTGAGTGTAAACACTTGTGAGGATTTCTTTTCTTGGCAAATCTAATCTTTTCAGACTACTATAATGGCTGAGGAAGGAAGGACAGAGACACTTGAACAACGCGCTTTGCGACAACACTTAGAGCGCATGGAGGTCAGATTTGGTGAAATCATGGATAAAATGGAGAGACAAGATGCGGCTATTGCTGTTTTGCAAAGGAATCAAGTTCGTGAGGTTCCTAATGTGCAAAGGCGAGAAAGGCGACAATACCATGATGAACATGAAGAGGAGGAAGAAGATGATGATGACCATGATGATTTTTATCCAAGAGAGGCCAATAACAGATTCAATCATGATAGAGGTGGTCAAAGAGCAAGGAGGATGGGTAATTATGATCAAAACTTGGGGAGTATTAAAATGAAGATTCGACCCTTTTCGGGTAAAAATGATCCTGATGCATACTTGGAGTGGGAGAAGAAAGTGGAGCTAGTCTTTGATTGCCATAATTACTCCGAAGAGAAGAAGGTAAAACTTGCTGCTGTTGAATTTACTGATTATGCTATTATTTGGTGGGATCAACTTGTTTTGACTAGGAGACGAAATCGGGAGAGGCCAATTGATAATTGGGAAGAGATGAAGGCTGTTATGAGGAGGAGATTTATTCCAAGTCATTACTATAGGGACTTGTACCAGCGGTTGCAAGGCCTAACCCAAGGATCCAAGAGTGTGGAGGAGTACCACAAGGAGATGGAGATAGCCATGATTAAGGCTAATATGGAAGAGGACCGAGAGGCAACCATGGCACGATTTTTACATGGCCTAAATAGGGACATTGCAAATGTGGTGGAGTTGCAACATTATGTAGAGTTGGAGGATATGGTACACATGGCCATGAAGGTCGAGCGGCAACTCAAAAGAAAGGGTTCAGCACGGTTCGGACAGAATTCAAGTTCTTCTTCGAAATCAGCTTGGAGCAAAAAGGAAGACAAGGCTGATTTTGTGAGCAAGTCCGAATCATCTAAAAGCAAGGATGCTGGTTCTAGCATAGATAGAGGTAAATCTAACCCCCAAACTTCTAGAAATAGAGATATCAAATGTTTTAAGTGTTTGGGAAAGGGACACATTGCATCCCAATGCCCGAATAAGCGAGTGATGATTTTAAGGGGAGATGGTGAAGTTGAGACTGAAAGTGAGTCTGATGATGACACACCATTGGAGGAGAGTGAAGAAGAAGTACATCCGGTTACTGGTGAAATCCTTGTCACCAGGAGAGTTTTGAATATGCAAGTGAAGGAGGAGGATGAAGCACAAAGAGACAACATCTTCCACACACGTTGTCACATCATGGACAAGGTATGTAGCCTTATTATTGATGGGGGGAGTTGTACTAATGTAGCAAGCACTCTTTTGGTTGAGAAATTGAATCTGCCTACTATGAAGCATCCTAGACCTTATAAGCTTGAATGGTTGAATGAGTGTGGGGAAATTAAGGTTAGCAAACAGGTGCTGGTTTCTTTTTCCATTGGTAGGTATCATGATGAGGTGCTTTGTGATGTTATACCTATGCATGCTGGCCATATGCTTTTAGGTCGACCATGGCAATATGATAAGAATACTATGCATGATGGGCGCACAAATAAGTATTCTTTTGTAATGCATGGGAAACCAATAACTCTTGTACCATTAACACCTCAGCAAGTTTATGAAGATCAAGTGAGAATTAAAAAAGAATGTGAGAAAAGAAAGAGTGAGGCCAAATGTGAGAAAAGAAAGAGTGAGGCCAAACATGAGAAAAGAAAGAGTGAGGCTGAGGGAAGTGGTAAAAAGAATGGGATTGAAAATGAAAAAGAGGCTAAAAACACAAAAAAAGAGGAAAAAGAAGAGTCTCAAGAGCAAGAGAGAAGAAAAGCAAGTTTTTATGCAAAAGAAAATGAGGTTAAGAGAGCTTTTTATTCAAAACAGCCAATGATTGTACTTTTGTACAAAGAGGCTTATTTTAATACTAATGATCTTAACCAATCTTTGCCTAGTGCTGCTAAGTCTCTTTTGCAGGAATTCACTGATGTTTTCCCTGAAGAAGTTCCTGATGGTTTACCACCACTTAGGGGAATAGAGCATCAAATTGATTTCATTCCCGGTGCATCAATTCCTAACCGACCAGCCTATAGGAGTAATCCTGAGGAGACAAAGGAACTTCAAGAGCAAGTTGAGGAGTTGCTAGCTAAAGGGTATGTGAGAGAAAGTTTGAGTCCATGCGCTGTTCCGGTTCTACTTGTGCCTAAGAAGGATGGAACATGGAGAATGTGTGTTGATTGTAGAGCTATCAACAAGATTACGGTAAAGTATCGCCATCCCATTCCTAGGTTAGATGATATGCTTGATGAATTGCATGGTGCTTGTATTTTCTCTAAGATTGATTTGAAATCTGGTTATCATCAAATTCGCATGAGAGAAGGTGATGAATGGAAAACTGCCTTTAAAACTAAGTATGGTTTATATGAGTGGCTGGTTATGCCTTTTGGGTTAAGTAATGCCCCTAGTACTTTCATGAGATTAATGAACCATGTCTTGCGTGCTTTTATTGGTAAGTTTGTTGTTGTGTACTTTGATGATATTCTGATTTATAGCAAAAACTTAGATGAGCATCTTGATCATTTACAAAAGGTTCTAAGTGTTTTGCGTGAAGAGAAGTTGTATGCAAACCTCAATAAATGTTCTTTTTGCACTAGTCAGGTTGTATTTCTTGGATATGTTGTTAGTGCTAAGGGAATAGAGGTTGATGAAGAAAAGGTTAAGGCTATTCGAGAATGGCCTACACCAAAATCAATAACTGAGGTGCGAAGCTTTCATGGATTGGCTAGTTTTTATAGGAGGTTTGTTAAAGATTTTAGCACTATAGCTGCACCATTGACTGAAATTGTTAAAAAAAGTGTTGGATTCAAGTGGGGTAGTGAACAAGAATTAGCTTTCAATTTGATTAAAGACAAGTTAAGTTCAGCACCATTACTTGCTTTACCTAACTTTGCTAAAACTTTTGAAGTTGAGTGTGATGCTTCAGGAATCGGTATTGGGGCTGTTTTGATGCAAGAAAATCGACCCCTTGCTTATTTTAGTGAAAAGCTCAATGGGGCAGCCTTGAACTACCCAACTTATGACAAGGAGATGTATGCTTTGGTGAGGGCCTTGGAGACATGGCAACACTATTTGTGGCCAAAGGAGTTTGTCATTCATACTGATCATGAATCCTTAAAGCATTTGAAGGGCCAAGGTAAGTTGAATAAACGCCATGCAAAATGGGTGGAGTTTATTGAATCTTTTCCTTATGTGATCAAGTACAAACAAGGTAAGGAAAATGTCGTGGCAGATGCTTTGTCTCGAAGGTATGCCTTGATCTCTATTTTGGATACTAAATTATTAGGCTTTGAATACATTAAGGATTTATATTCTTCTGATCATGACTTTGCTAATGTGTTTGAAGCTTGTGAACATGCTGCCTTTGGTAAATTTTATAGGCATGAAGGTTTTTTATTTCGAGAAAATAGATTGTGTGTGCCTATATGTTCTTTAAGGGAGTTGTTGGTTCGTGAGGCTCATGGAGGTGGACTAATGGGACATTTTGGTGTTCGAAAAACATTGGAAGTCCTTATTGAGCATTTCTTTTGGCCACATATGAAACGTGATGTAGAAAGAATTTGTGAGAAATGTATAACTTGCAAACAGGCCAAATCTAGATCTTTACCTCATGGATTGTATACTCCTTTGCCTATACCAAATGAACCTTGGGTAGATATTTCCATGGACTTTGTTTTAGGTTTACCAAGGTCAAAAAAGGGTAATGACTCTGTTTTTGTGGTTGTGGACAGGTTTTCTAAAATGGCACATTTCATTTCATGCCATAAAACAGATGATGCTAATCACATTGCAGACTTATTCTTTCGAGAGATAGTGCGGCTTCATGGTGTGCCAAGGAGCATTGTTTCAGACCGAGATGCCAAGTTCTTGAGCTACTTTTGGAAGACCTTGTGGGGTAAGCTAGGTACTAAACTTATGTTTTCTACAACTTGCCACCCACAAACCGATGGGCAAACTGAGGTAGTTAATCGAACTTTGTCTAGTTTATTGCGTGCTATCATTCAAAAGAATTTGAAAAATTGGGAGGATTGCTTGCCACATGTTGAATTCGCTTATAATCGTTCTATCCATTCTACTACTAACCTTTCACCTTTTGAAGTTGTGTATGGGTTTAATCCTTTGACTCCAATGGATTTAACACCTTTACCAATTGATGAGCGCGCTAGTTTGGATGGCAAAAGGAAGGCTGAAATGGTGAAGCAATTACATGAAAAGGTTAGGCAGCAAATAAAGAAGAAAACAGAACAATATGCTACTCAAGCCAACAAAGGGCGTAAGAAAGTGACTTTTGAACCCGGAGATTGGGTTTGGGTTCATTTGAGGAAAGAACGTTTTCCGTTGAAACGTCGTTCCAAGTTGCAGCCAAGAGGAGATGGACCATTCCAAGTCATTGCGCGCATAAATGACAATGCTTACAAGTTGGATCTACCAGGTGAGTATAATGTTAGTGCTACATTCAATGTTTCTGATCTTTCTCCATTTAATGTAGATGGTGAAGATTCGAGGACGAATCCTTTTCAAGAGAGGGGGAATGATGGAATCCAAGTTAAGGACATGCAAAGGATGGAGCAATCTGGTTCAACACAACATGATGATCCATTATTCATTGGTGGAGGTCCAATAACTCGAGCTAAAGCTAAAAGGATGAAGGAAGCCCTTAATGGACTAATTCAAGCTGTTTGGGCTAAACAACCAACAATAGGAGCTGAATTGGGCTTGGAGGAATCAATTGGTGTTATCAACTTAATTGAAGCATTTAATAGGGCCTAATTAGTTGTTTTCGGCCTAATTGGATTCTGGTTTTCAGACTTGGTTTTATTTTGAAGTTTTAAGAGATTTCTAGCTGATTTTATGGTGCCTTAAAGTCACATTCCTTAATTTTAGGAACTTCCTTATTTTTAGGAGTAAATCTTGCTGCATTCCTCAAAATAAGGAAGCCTTAAAGTCACATTCCTTAATTTTAGGAACTTCCTTATTTTTAGGAGTAAATCTTGCTGCATTCCTGAAAATAAGGAAGCCTTAAAGTCACATTCCTTAATTTTAGGAACTTCCTTATTTTTAGGAGTAAATCTTGCTGGAAGATTTATTAGGGTTTTCTTTAGCCTTTAAATCATCAATTCTTGTTCTAAACTTGGCAGATTGGAATTTTATGAATTTGGTGAGATTATTCACTTGGTTTGTTCTTCATTGAACTTCTGAACTTATCAAGGTTAATTCCTTGTGGCGTTCTTCTGACTTATCACTCTCAATCTCTTCCTTTCTAGAGTGTGGTGTCAATTATCCTTCTTTATACCTTTGGTTCTTGTTTCTCTAAACATTGGGTCAAGGTTTTTCTTGAGTTCTAAACTGATTTTGGCTTTCCTGGAACTTCATTCATCAACTTGTTCGTGGGTTCCTAGATTCAATTTATGGGGTTCACATCAGTTCCATATTCCCTAATAGCGCCGTTCCAACTTCTTCCAATTGGGCGTCTCATCTTCACACCCGAACGGCGCCGTGCCACTTCCTAATGGCGCCGCTCCAGGAAATCACCTGAGTACCCCTTTGCCCCTTTGGTCATCAATTAGGTTAAGAGGGCAATCATGTAATCTAGTGGTTTAAATACCTTCTTTTCTCTTCAGAGAGAAGAGAAGAGAGACGAGAGAAACAATTGAGAAAAACTTATGAGTTTGTATTCAATCTTCCGAGAGATTTTCTCTCTTGAAGCTATATTCATTTAGTTCTTTAATCCATTTTTCCTTTACTTTACTTGTTGAATCTTCGGTTTCTCACTCAATCCATGAGTGAGTAAACCCCCAATTTATTCTATTGTTTGTTGATTATAAGGGTTTGCAAAGTTAGTGAGGCTCTTGTTCTTCATTCCGATTAATCTGTCAAGTGTTTTGATATATCTGATTGTATGGAAATATGGTTTTCTTGTCTCTATTTTGTGAGTGCACGCATGAAATAGGAATAGGTAAAATCTATGGTTAGATTCTGTGTTTGTGAATCTTTAGTAGCCAACCTTAATCTTAGAACAAAGGGAAGACGTAGGATGCTTCTTAGAAATCTCAAATATTCAATGACTGGGTAGACGCAAAGTATATTCAGATTGTTTGCATGATGTACTGATTTTCATTGCTTAATGCTTTTTTCAATCCGTAAATCATCATCGTGAAGATTGTTGGTTCGGTACGGATAAAAGGGACCAGTCTAGGAATCGATAGTACTAGGTTGGGCTATTCAGTCACCAATATGAATTTTAGGAATCTTTAGTACTAATTTTCATAAGCATGCCATTTGATTGATTAATTGTGTTGTTAGTGAGCCTGGGATCTAACTGTTCTTTTACCCCTTATAATTAACAAATGATAGAATGAATACTTTTTATTATTGTCAATCTCTTTTATTTCACTGTTCATTTCTCCAATTTCTTCTTTAGTTAATTGTACTGCCTTTTTATATTCCTGTCCTCATTTATTTCTGCTTTACCTCAAAACCCCCCTTGTTATTTTCTTGTTGAATGTTCAGTCTATAAGCATAGTAAATCCATTTAATTGCCTCTCTGTGGATTCGACCTGCTCTTGCTGCTACTACTTAGTATTGGTTTATAGCAGAAATATTATTCTCCTGATAGGCTTGACGACGGCCGGTCAATACATTTGAGCTTGTGTGGAATGAATGGAATGTCAGAGACTCTGACCATTTTCCTTTACATCTTCATCCAGAATTTGTGGCCCCCATTGCTTATATGCATCTTGATGTTCCAACACCAACCCCGCCTTCAGTTGTTCAACCCCTTGACATTGAGTTGAAACCTTTACCAACTCACCTCAAGTATGTTTTCCTGGAAGACAAGAGCACTTTGCCTATTATCAGCTCTAGTTCATTGAACATCCAGCAAGAAGAAAAGTTGATCAGGGTATTGAGAGAGTATAAAGAGGCCATCGCTTGGACCATTGCAGATGTAAAGGGTATTAGTCCTTCCTTGTGCATGCACCAAATTTTGATGGAAGAATGAGCTAAACCCATTAGACAACCACAAAGGAGATTGAATCCAATGCTCCAGGAGGTAGTAAAGAAGGAAATTCTAAAGTTGTTGGCAGCAGGTATGATATATCCTATCTCAGATAGCCAATGGGTCAGCCCTGTTCAAGTGGTCCCTAAGAAGTCTGGCATCACAGTAGTTGAAAATCAACAGGGAGATTTGATTCCTCAAAGAGTTCAAAATGGCTGGCGAGTTTGTATAGACTATCGCAAACTGAATGCAGCTACACGCAAGGATCACTTTCCCCTGCCATTTATTGATCAAATGTTGGAGAGGTTAGCATGTAGATCATACTATTGTTTTATGGATGGTTTCTTTGGATATTTCCAAATTTCCATTGCCCCTGAAGATCAAGAGAAAACCACTTTTACATGTCCATTTGGGACCTTCTCATACAGAAAGATGTCTTTTGGTCTGGGTAATGCTCCAGCAACATTTCAAAGATGTATGATAAGCATTTTCCAGGACTATGTAGAAAAATTCATGGAAGTCTTCATGGATGATTTTACAATTTATGGAGATACATTTGACTCTTGTTTACATCATTTGGAGCTAGTCTTAAAAAGGTGTTTGGAGACTAATCTCGTGTTGAATGCTGAGAAGTGCCATTTTATGGTTACATAAGGCATAGTGTTGGGTCATATTGTGTCTGCTAATGGTTTGAAAGTGGATAAAGCTAAGGTGGATGTAGCGAAAAATCTACCTTATCCCTCATGTGTTCGAGATGTTAGATCTTTTATGGGACATGCTGGTTTCTATAGGAGATTTATTAAGGATTTTTCTAAGATAGTTGCTCCTCTTTGTCACCTTTTACAGAAAGATGTGGATTTCAATATGAATAATCACTGCAAAGAAGCTTTTGATAAGCTTAAGTCTGCTCTTACATCTACTCCTATAGTTAGACCTCCATATTGGTCTCTCCCATTTGAAATAATGTGTGATGCTAGTGACACTGCTGTAGGAGCAGTTCTGGGGCAAAGAATCGACAAGCTTCCATATGTGATTTATTATGCTTCCAGAACACTTACATTGGCCCAGAGAAATTATACCACCACCGAAAAAGAGTTGTTGGCTGTTGCCTTTGCATTGGAAAATTTTAGATCTTACATTCTAGGCACAAAGGTTATCATATTCTCTGACCATGCTGCTTTGAAATATTTATTGGCAAAGAAAGAAGCCAAGCCACGATTGATTCGATGGATTTTACTCTTGCAAGAGTTTGACCTGGAGATCAAGGATAAAAAAGGTTCTGAATATGTTGTGGCAGACCACTTGAGTAGATTGGATAATTCTACAGACCAAACGATCATTGAGGAAACTCTTCCGTTTGAGCACATGTTTTCCATAGACAAGTGGAGCGGCGCCGTTCTAGTTCCTAATGGCGCCACTCCAATTCTTCAAGCTCATGACTCTACCTTAGTCTTTACTAATGGCACCGTTCCAACTCCTCATGGGGCCACTAGTGCTCAATTGTATGCAATCCGCCACAAGCTACATCCCAATGGCACCGCTCCATTACCTAAAGGCGCCATTCCAAATTCTTCCTATTCCAATTTCATTCCTTGGTATGCCGACATTGTCAACTACCTTGTGACCAAGAGACTGCCATCTAATCTATCCAGAGCTATGAAGACAAAGATTATTCATACAGCAAAGAATTATATCTGGGATGACCCATATTTGTGGAAGCATTGTTCAGATCAGATCATTTGAAGGTGTATTCCAGACAATGAGATTCCTTCAATACTTAATTTTTGCCATTCACTCTAGTGTGGAGGTCACTTTGGATCTACAAGAACTGCTAGAAAAGTGCTGGATTCAGGTTTGTTTTGGCCATCTATTTTTAAGGATTCTTTTGAGTATTGCAAAACTTGATCAGCTTGTCAGAAAGTAGGAAATATTCCCAGAAGAAATCAAATGATACAGTCTCCAATCTATAATGTGGAAATCTTTGATGTTTGGGGAATTGATTTCATGGGGCCTTTTCCTTCATCTTTCGGCTATCTCTACATTTTGTTAGCTGTTGTGGTACGTCGTTAATACCAAATAAAATTCTATGCTAAAACTAAGTAGATAGTGATAAGCACAGGTCGTATTCCACAGAGATTGTTTTAGAAAATCTAATTTGAAGATGCAATAAAAGTAAAGAGTTGAAGAATTTAAGTTTGCAAATTATCACTAACTAAGAAACAATGCAAATAGTGAAAATAAGGAGAAATCAATAGAGAATATTTCAGTTCAAGGAATACTTACTCTTGGAATTTGAATTGATCATAGGCACAAAAGATAATCAAACATGCAAACAATTGGCGTAGGTTAAAAGTACCTATAGCTTCCCTTTAACCCTTGACCGGCCTGTTAAATGTTCAGTCAAGCCTGTCAGGAGAATAATATTTCTGCTATAAACCTATACTAAGTAGTAGCGGCAAGAGCAGGTCGAATCCATAGAGAGGCAATTAAATGGATTTACTATGCTTATAGACTGAACATTTAACAGAAATATAAAAAGGGGGGTTTTGGGGTAAAGTAGAAATAACTAAAGAGAGGAATATAAAAAGACAGTGTAAATAACTAAAGAAGTAATTGGAGAAATGAACAGTGAAATAAAAGAGATTGACAATAATAAAAAGTATTCATTCTATCATTTGTTAATTATAAGGGGTAAAAGAACAGTTAGATCCCAGGCTCACTAACAACACAGTTAATCAACCAAATGGCATGTTTATGAAAATTAGTACTAAAGATTCCTAAAATTCATATTGGTGACTGAATAGCCCAACCTATTACTATCGATTCCTAGACTGGTCCTTTTTACCCGCACCAAACCAACAATATTCGCGATGATGATTTACGGATTGAATAAAGCATTAAGCAATGAAAATCAGTACAGCATGCAAACAATCTGAATATACTTCGCGTCTACCCAGTCATTGAATATTTGAGATCTCTAAGAAGCATCCTACGTCTTCCCTTTGTTCTAAGATTAAGGTTGGCTACTAAAGATTCACAAACAGAGAATCTAACCATAGATTTTACCTATTTCTATTTCATGCGTGCACTCACAAAATAGAGACAAGAAAACCATATTTCCATACAACCAGAGACATCAAAACACTTGACAGATTAATCGAAATGAAGAACAAGAGCCTCACTAACTTTGCAAACCCTTATAATCAACAAACAATAGAATGAATTGGAGGTTTACTCACTCATGGATTGAGTGAGAAACCGAAGATTCAACAAGTAAATTAAAGGAAAATGAAGTAAAAGAACTAAATGAATATAGATTCAAGAGGGAAAATCTCTCCGAAGATTGATTACAAACTCAGATTGTTTTTCTCGTCTCTCCTCCTCTTCTCTTTCTGAAGAGAAAAGAAGATATTTAAACCACTAGATTACATGATTGCCCTCATAACCTAATTGATGACCAAAGGGGCAAGGGGTACTAAGGTGATTTCCTGGAGCGGCGCCATTAGGAAGTAGCACGGCGCCATTCGGTTGTGAAGATGAGAAGCCAAAATGGAAGAAGTTGGAACGGCGACGTTAGGGAATATGGAACGGCGCCATTCGGTCCCTTCATTTAACACCTTGCTGACTTCTTCACTTCTTCAACTTGCCTACTTTGAAGTGTAATGGCGCCGTTAGCTTGCTTTGGTGCAATGTTGTGCTCGGCCTTAATCAATTGAAGGTATAACAACTCCATCTAGGTTGTAACGGCGCCATTAGTGCCTCCTTCATGTTGGTCATTCGGCCTTGGCATGGTTGAAGAGGAACGGCGCCAATCTACTTTGTAATGGCACCGTTAGCTTTCTTTGGACATGATGAGGTACCCGGCTAGGAGCAATAGGTGTGTAACGGCGCCAATCTCATCTTGGAATGGCGCCATTAGGCTTTGTTGAACATCTCTCGGGTTGCTACATTCATACTTGCTCTAATCAACCTTCAAATGTTCATTATCATCATTAAGCTCCCTAATTGATCTGCAAAGATAGAAACAAGCTTAAATGAGATAATTAGGATTATGATAGCCATAAAACAAGATTGATTAAGCACAAAGTGGATGCATTAATTTGTCTATCACATTTCCCCCACACTTAAAGGTTTGCTAGTCCCTTAGCAAATGTGCGCAAGCGTGTAATCTGGATGTTATTCAAAACAAACTAACTAAAGCTAACTACAGAAATTAATTGCACTGTCGTAGACAAACACGGTAGTTCTTAGCCTAAACTACAAGCCCATATTAAACCTCTAGATAAACTAGTAGGAGGAGGTATGGTCTCCCTTGTTTAGGTCTAAACTAAGAACAAAGATTGATAAGCAAGTGTCTTAAGAACAATTCAATGCACATATGCAAAATATGATAATCTTGAATCTGAACAAGAAACAAGCATGGCATATAATCAAAAAGCAGAGGTATGGTGCAACCAAAGAGAAAATCTAGAATGTATGTAAGGCTTCTTTTAATCAAGTATAACCGAATAAGGTATGGATGTCTCACAATTCACTCTTCTAACCAAGTTATAACAATTTACACTCAAAACATTCCAATGAAAGCATGTTAACCATAAGCTTGCAATGCAACCTTGTCTCCACTACTCCATATACATGCATAATTAAACAGAAATTGAGACTGTATAAAGGGTTGTAATGGGGTCCTGGGATTAAGCTCAAGAAGGAATGGATGTAAAGTAAATCAAACACCTAGAATAATGAAGCATTCAAGAATCAAAACCAGGGCAGAATATGAATTTGATGGCCCTTTATTGTTACTGATTCTCCAATTCATCCATAGACTAGGCTTTCATCAATCATTCGATCCATATTTTTTTTTTCATTTAATTTACACTCTAATAGCACATCTTTCTTTTGATTTTCATTACATCACAAAGGCAAGAGAGAGTGCATTTCCCATTCATCAACTTTGATAGGATCGGATTGTGCCATTCTATCTATGCTTTAGACCATTTCCAATAACTAATTTAAGTCTTCAATGCTTCATTATCCTAAGTAGGGACAAGAATCATTGTTTTTCTTCTAAGTTTCAAGGTCTTTTGGGAAGTGGTTTAAAGAAAGAAATAAGCTTAATTCATAATCTTAAAGGCTCAAAAGAGTGAACTAAGGTCAATTTATGAATAAGGATGGCTTATTTGTCTCAATCTTTTCTAAACAGTCATCAATTTTTGTTTAACTAGACACATATTTACATGTAATCTCAACAGGTATCATGCAAGTTCTAGTAACAAAACAATCATGGAATGAAGATAATTGAAAGAATCACACATGAAAGAACATAGGATTGAGCGCAATCCCTTGAAGGCTCAAATTTTCTCTCTTGGTTCATGAATTACCAAATTCAATTATATTTGAATGAATTAAGCAGTATATACATTCCAAAAATTCAATCAGGTCATTTACATACTTATTAACTAAAGTCATGCTTTTCTAAGAATCAATATTAACTTATTAAGCATATATATACCAAATTATGATCAAAATACTTGCTATCAATCAATAAAAACACAGGATCTTAATTAATGATGGTGCATCTATTGCAATCCCCCCACACTTAAATGACACATTGTCCTCAATGTGTGTGAGTATCAACACGAAAAGGTAACGAATTGATGAAAATAGCATATGGAAAAAGGGATAGGAAAGGTGGGCGGGTACCTTTGTTGATCTTGAAATATTGAATGTGAAACATGAAAGTATAAGAGGCAGAAGAAATAGATAAGCACACAGGATTAGATAGAGATAAGAAGTTAATATTACATCATTAGAGAAGATCCTAAATACTGGAAAAGAAAGAAAAGAAGACAACTAGTCCTAATTAAACAGGCCAAAAGAAAAAAGGAAAGCTAATTATACAAATTAAGCTACAAATTAAACATACTAGAGGAAATAAAAACAGAGTTAAATTAGTACAAAACAGCAGATAACGAAATAGATAAGCTAAAGGGAGAAGGAAAGAGAGAAATTTCCATGAAAATTCTTGGTCTGGCTGGATTGTTTGTGCTGCAGAAGGTATGTAGAAGATTTGTAACTAATGGCGCCATTCACATGGCTAGCGGCGCCATTCTTCTTGTTTTGGAAATGCTCATGGCCTCGACCCTCCACCAAACAAATGACTGCTTACTTGAACTTGCTAATGGCGCCATTATGGAATGGAACGGCGCCATTCTTAACATGTAGTGGTCATTTTCTCGGCATCTTACCAAAGATGAAAGCCGTGATGTTATCCACCTTTTCAGTTAGCCTCCTCTGATTTGCAATGATTTCTGTTATAGTCTCCGGAGGATGTTGAGCTATGTATTGTTCCATATTGTCGCGAAAATGGTTTTGACTTTGAAGCATGTCGTGCATAGCTCCAGCCAACTGATTCATGTTGTGATCCATGCGTGGGAGGACATTGGCAAAAGTATCAAGTCTCTCATGAATTTCTTCAACATCTTCATTGTATTGGTCGATTCCATTGTCTTTAGCAACAGAAGGAGTAGGTTGTTCTTGTGGTGGCGCTGGATGTGGTTGTGATGCTGGCTGGGGTTGGGGCTCTGGCTCCTCATCCTCATCCTCATCAGATGATTCCACCATGTAGTTTGGTGGCAAATGCCTTGGCCTAATTGGTATCCCTTGAGCTTTTGTTCTTCGATGAGGGTTTTTCCAAAATCCTTGCCTGGTGAGTTTCATATGCATTTGAAGCAAAGTATAAGTGGTAAGGATATTGGCCTCATTGGTCAGGCAGAATTTCGTTGCAAGGGGAATCCCTTTTTGTTGAAGAAGATGAGAAATTAGAACAGGGAACACAAAAGTCTTTTTCTTATGTGAGGAAGTGACCACGTCCCACATAGATTCCAAGATGATTGGAGCCAAAGGAATGCCTCGGATGTGCCCTAGACCATAGATCATTTTATCAGCAATATAGAGATCAGCTATCCGAGCTGTGTTGAGGGAACTGGCTCTTGGAATGACATTGTGATGGATCATGTAGATGAGCATTCTAGCCTTAATATCCATATACTTAACCTTGATCACTGGGAAACCTCGAGAATCACAAGCTGTAGGAATATCAAAATGGTCAATTGCCGTCTCTCGAGTCCAGGTAACATCTGAGATAGTAATTCCTTGATCAAGATTAAGTCTATATCCTCTCGGGCGGAGTTGAAGAAAAGTGTTGATATCTTCTTCTGAGATTGAAACAGCTCGCCCTTGGACTGCTGAGTGAATGGTAAAATCAGCAAATGGTTTCACCTTTGGCATATTGGCATAGAAGACTTTTACCATATCGGGATAGTAGTTGCCCTTGATGTGAAGAACAGAGCTCCATCCTAGAGCCTGAAACCTTTGAGATAGTTCTAGCTCATCATTTAGTTGGGGATCAACCAATTTCTCCACCAGTATTTGATTATTATATCTATTGTTGTACCACACAAGAGTTGCATCATTTACAAAGTTATCCCGACCGATAGGGGGCACCTCTAGACATTCCACAATTTCTACTTGTGGCTGTTGGCGTGAAGATTCTCCTTGATATCTTCTTCTTCGCATTGTGACATGTAAGGATTGGATAAAAGGAAAGAGGTAAACTCGGGTAGAGAGTATGAAGATGGTGGGCAAGGTAGTGAGGACTTTAAGGTGGTGAGGCTATTTATAGGCAATTTTTGGAGAGAAAGTGTGATCTGGAAAGTGAAGCGTAGGAAAAAATATACAAGGAAGGCTGAAAGAGTAATGGCGCCGTTAGTGACTAGAATGGCGCCATTAGCTTGGTGTTTTCTTGAAAGGCTTTGTGTAAGGCAAACAAGGTTGGTCATGATGGAACGGCGCCATTATGGAATGGAGTGGCGCCGTTCGGCTATCCAAACAATTGAGGACCACTTTTGGTTCAAGCATGCAAGAATGGCGCCATTACAAAATGGAGTGGCGCCGTTCTTGGCCAGAAAAAATGGTGAACTAGCCCTGTTTACACTGAAAAAGCACTGAGCAATGAAGTAATAAAATACCAGCTATTACTTCAATCATACTTCTTGTACATCAGTCTATCAAAATATGTAAAAAGATTTCTAAAAAGCATTGCAGATCATTTCCAAAAATTAGCTCAAAGTAGCATGCTCGCACATGTTCATCAATGAATCGTAACATGCTATGTTCAGATAAGAATTTGCACAAAAATCTCTTTTATTTAGAACAAAAGAAAACAGAGCAAAAAGAGGCAAGACATCAATAACATCAACAAAATTGATTGGATCTTGCAAAGTTCATGTCAAGATTAAAGATGGGAGGGATGTAAAACCTGGCAGTTCACATGCAATTTTAATCTTTCAAGCAAGAATCTTATCAAGTAGTGTTGAGGTCATCGAATCAAAAGCAATCTGCAAAAGAAACAAATGAAGTCATGCTAAGAAAGAAGCAAAACAGAGAAAATAAATAATTAAACAAGAGAAAGGAACAAAAGAGCATCAATCAAAACAAGAAATAGCTTGGGTTGCCTCCCAAGTTGCTGCCCAGTTTATAGTCCTAGCTAGACTTTCTCAGCTTAATTCAAGGAGGGACTTGGCAGGTGGACGATGGAAGACATCCTTCATCCTGGAAAGTGGCTGAATTAGCTTGAATTATTGCTCTTGTAGATACGGCATCAAAGTGGACAGAGGAGATAAGGTTTGAAAAATTGGCATCAACTGCATTATTGTGTTGATTCCTCTCATCAGGATTAGACTTGGATGAGATTTGAAAAGAAATCACATCTCCATCATACTCCATTGTAAGCAATCCAGCAAAGACATCAATCTTTGTGTGAGCAGTTTTCAAGAATGGTCTTCCCAATAACAGAGGACAAGAATTAGAAGAATTGTCTTCTTCCATCTTCACTATGTAAACATCAGTGGGAAAGATTAAATGTTGAACTTGAATCAAAACATCTTCAAGTACTCCTTCAGGCGTGATCAATGACCTATCAGCCAATTGTAAGACAACATCAGTGTGAGATAAAGGTCCCAAATTCAAGCTTAGATAAGTTGAATAAGGCATTACACTTAAAGTAGCACCTAAATCAATCATAGCCTGATCAATAACACCATCTCCAAGAGAGCAAGTAATAGAAAACATACCAGGATCCTTGCATTTAGGTGGTAATTGGCGTTGAATTATGGCAGAAATGTTCTCACCTACAGACACCTTACCATGCAATTTCCTTTTGTTTGTGCAAATTTGCTTGAGGAACTTTGCATACTTGGGAATTTGTTGAATTGCTTCTAGCAATGGAATGTTGATCTCTACCTTACTGAATGTAGCTAGCAGATCAGGATCAAATTCATTCTTGGTGTTCTTGACGAGTCTTGAAGGAAATGGGGCTGGATTGTGCATAGAGGATGAAACATTAGCACTAACGGAGCCATTCTCATGGCTAGCGGCGCCATTAGGTTGATGTTGAACAATTGGATTGGACTTGGAAGATGGAACGGCGCCACTAGGGGTTGTTGTGGCGCCATTAGCATTGCTAATGGAAGACTTGGATATTTGATAATCAAGAACGGCGCCATTAGGAGTTGTAATGGCGCCATTACCATTGCTTGCCTCCAATTGAGCTCTCGGCTTTTGCACAACAGAATCCATTTGATCTTCAGTTTCAGACATTTCTTCTTCATTCTAATGGACAGTTGGATAAGGCATTGACAATTTCCTTCCACTACGAAGTGTAATTGCAGAGACATTCCCCTTTGGATTGACATTCGGTTGAGATGGAACGTGCTCTTTTCCTCTATTTCTCAAATCGTTCATCTCTGTGGCTAATTGGCCAAGTTGCCTTTGCATGACATCCATAGCTGCCTTCTGTTGTTGCATTTGGAGCTTAGATGTCTCTTGGAATTCTAGAGTGTTTTTAGCCAACTGAGTTACTAGATCTTCCAATTTGGATGATGCTGTGGAAGAGGAAGAATCACCAACTTGGGGTCTTGGCGTGTCGTTAAAAGCCAAATTAAAACAAAGCTACTACTAGAGTCTAGTGGTAAGCAAAGGTCGTTCCCACCAAGGATTGATTAATGAACTTCTTCAATTCTTAGCTAGCTAAGTAAAGTGAAAATTCAGATTTTAAAGAGAGAGTATCTTGGAAAATAAGGAAATAGCAAATCAAATAAAGAGAATTCAATAAGATAAAGTTCAGTTTAAAGCAATCCTCACCCTTGGATTAAGTGAATTGATCATTGGTTTTTGATTCACTTACCTTAACATGCAATTGATGTAGATTAGCAATACTACAATGCTTCTCACTAATCCCTATCTTTCCTTAGTCCTAGTTTAATAAGTACTACAAAGCTTCCCTATTAAACCCTTTTTACCTAATCAATCTAGAAACTAGCATCATAGATTTTAAAAAGGTAAAAGCATGAAAACACTAGAAAGATCTTAGCCAATAATGAACAGTCTAGGAACTAGCACCATAGATTTAATTCACACCTAACATCCCCTTAGATAAGAAACTAGCATGTATGAGATCCTAATTCTATCTAATTTACCACTTATGAGAAGGTTTAGTTACAATTCCGAATAAATAAACCTAGCTCTGGCAATTAATTAACATGAAATCTTAACTAGTATGCATCCTAGATGAGAAATCAAGCAATTATAAACCAGAAAAACAGAGGATGAAAGAATACATGCAAGATAAGAGCATTAAGCATAAAATTAAACCTCACAACCAACTTTACCAAGGGCTTAGAATAGCCTTAAACTGATTTGGGAATTAAGCAACTCATAGTAATTGATAAAACACAAAGAAGAAGAAAATAAAATTACTAAGACTTGTATATTTTTACAATGGGTGGCTGACTCTTTATATAGGAGAGTCTAGTAGCCCAAACTTAACTTGCAAGAAAACCTAATTCTAGAAGAAGTCTTTTTCAGCAGTTAGGAATCCTTCTTCAAGTAGGAGAAAAGATAGCACACTCCACATGCCTTGCACATGCTTCATTAAATGGTTTTCCTACTCCAATTAGGACTTCTCTCCAAGGGCTGATCCACATCCTTCTAGGACTTGGGCCAAGCTTTAATATCTTCAATAATATGTCTACAGTCAAGTCCAATTAAGCAAAACGTGCTCAAGTCCATCTCTAATCCGAAATTGCTCCAAAGCCCAAATTAAGAAGCTTTCTCTGATTTTCGCAGGATCTCTGGACTTCTCTGTATTTTAGCCTTTTGACAGCCCAAACGAACTCCGATTTTGCGATCTTTAGCATTCTGGAAAGCTTGAGATGTGCTCTACAACTTTGATGAGAACTAAAACTCAAATAAGGGCTCTAAGGATGTCAAATCTGGTCATCTTTTCAAACTATCTGCACAGGAAAAATCTCAAATTTCCAGATTTAAACACCTTTTATTCCAAAGCTTCCTTTTAGCTTCCTATCACACAAAATCACTCAAAATAACTTAGTTAGAGGTAATAAACACTTAAATCATCAAAGATAAGCAATAAAACATAGTAGAAATAAGTGCCTATCAAATTCCCCCACACTTAGCCCTTGCTAGTCCCCTAGCAACTAAGAAAAACTAAAAACTAAACCATATTGATTCCACTTTCATAGGTGTATGGTGGCACTTAGCATGTGACACAAGCCTTTAAACCCCTAAGTGTCCGTAGAGGAGGAGTTATAGTCTCCTGAGGGTTTACCAGAATGATACCCACAAACATTGCCAACATAACCTTTTTCAATCAAATTCCAAAATCATGAGAATCATAAGTAAGAGCACAATTAAATAATCAATAGAACATAATAGATCAAAACCGAATCACTTTTGCACTCAAAATAAGAAAGTAACACAATAACATCTTAAATCAAGCAACCATGCATCAAGTTAGGTAATCCTCACTGGATATTCACTCTTCCACACAAGTGTTTAAGATATTCAAGGGTGTACTCACTATCCATTGAAAGCATAGTTACCGTAAGCTTGCAATGTATCTAATCTCCACTACTCCAACCTATACATATGCATGAACCAAAAGGACTTAAAGATAGGTTGTAATAGGGCCATAGGTAAGTAGGCTAAGAAAGAAAAGATAAAGAGATCAAAATAAGGTTCAAGAATTAGTAGAGCATAGAATAAAACATGGGCAGATTTAGCTTTGAAAAGCCCAACTCTTTGTACAATTCATCACTCCGCCAAAATTCAACTTCCTTTACACCTTTCTTTCTTTCTTTCTTTCTTTTTAAGCACTACGAATCATTGCCAATCTTCTTTTATAGTGTCTTCTTTCTTTTTTGTTTCAATGCTTTTGCATTTTCTTTTTCTTTTGACATTTTAATTCTTTTCAATTTCATTTGGCAAAGTTCCCACTTTTTTTTTTCAAGCCATGCATCGATCACATAATCTCCCCCACACTTCTTCCTTGTTCACCTTTCAAAGAACAAAACATAAATAAGTAAGCTCTACTAAATCAAGAACAAAGGTAGAGAATACTTGTTTTTCTTTTAGGCTCAAGGTTCTTTAGGATATGGGTAAACAAAGAAAAAGGCAAATCATTTATATATAAGCTCAAGGGGTTAACTAAGTGATTATTTAACAAGGGATGGCTTAATTTGGCTCAAACGCAATCCTAAATGCCTTTTGTTTATGTTCAAGCATATGCATAGCAAACATGTAATCTCAAAAAGATGCAAAGCAAGTTCTAGAAGTAAGGCAATCAATAGGATAAACCACTCAAGAAAAGAATAGATTCTAAGGATTTAACAATCTTATAGGCTCAAAATCTCACAAGTTCATAGTGCCTAACTCAATAGCATGCTTACTTAATCTAATCAATTCTCATGTCACAATGATTATCAAGAAGCAAAGCAATTCAGATCATCAATATCATGCTTCAATCATACTTAACTTAGCTCTAACCCATGAAAATCATGCTTTTGTCATTCAATTGAAAGGTTAATCTACCTAAAAGTCTCATAAACATAAAAACAAAATAAACTAAACATAACCAAACTAATGCAAAATGAAAGATAAAGGTGTTTTTAGAGAAAAGAGCAAACCAACAAGTGGAACCAGCAAGCTCTTGACACAAAGTTGAACCTATATAAAAAAAATGGCATTAGTATAAAAAAAAATCAACAGAAACATAAACTAAGTAAAAACTCAAAATCCTTCCCCCCACACTTAAATACTACATTGTCCTCAATGTAGGAAGAAGAATGTTAAAATGAAGAAAAACAGCAAAGAAAGAAAAAGAAAAACAAATCCTAATGAAGCTTGGGTTGCCTCCCAAGAAGCGCCTTTGTTTAGTGTCTTTGGCTAGACCTCCTCCTTTTTCTATTCTTCATAAATTGGATCCTCCAACTTAAGCTCCTCCAAAAGATGTACTTGGAACCCCTCATAGTATGGCTTAAGTTGATGACCATTCACTTTAAGTACCTTTGATGTTGCCAAACTTTGAATCTCCACTGCACCGTGAGGAAAAACATTAGTAATAACAAAAGGACCAAGCCAACGAGAACAGAGCTTACCTGGAAATAAACGAAGCCTTGAATGGAAAAGAAGAACTTTTTGACCAATTTCAAAAGTCTTCCTTAAAATCATCTTGTCATGCCATGCTTTCGTTTTCTCCTTGTAAATCCTTGAGTTCTCAAAGGCATCATTTCAAATTTCCTCAAGTTCTTGCAATTGCAATTTTCTATGCATTCCAGCATCATCAAAGTTAAAATTGCATTGTTTAGTGGCCCACCATGCCTTATGCTCAAGTTCCACGGGAAGATGACAAGGTTTGCCAAAAACAAGCCTATAGGGAGACATCCCAATAGGTGTTTTATAGGCTGTCCTATATGCCCATAGTGCATCCTCAAGTCTTGCACTCCAATCTTTCCTATTAGGATTCACGGTTTTCTCAAGTATGCTTTTCACTTCTCTATTGGAAACTTCAGCTTGCCCACTAGTTTGAGGATGGTATGAAGTGGAAACCTTGTGTGTGATCCCATACTTCTTCACTAGTGCTTCCACCACTCTATTGCAAAAGTGTGTCCCCTTGTCACTGATCAAAATGCGTGGAATCCCAAACCTAGAGAAGATGCTAGATTTGACAAAATCTACAACAACCTTAGCATTATCAGTCTTGGTGGCTTTAGCTTCCACCCACTTTGAAACATAATCACATGCAAGTAAAATATATTTATTCCCAAAGGAAGAAGGAAAAGGGCCCATGAAATCAATACCCAAACATCAAATATTTCACAAATAAGTATAGAGTGTAAAGGCATTTGATCTCTATGTGTTATATTTCCTACTCTTTGACATCTATCACAAGACTTGCAAAATATATATGCATCTTTAAACAAAGTAGGCCAATAAAAGCCACAATCTAATATCTTCCTTGCTATTCTTTTAGGTCCAAAATGACCTCCACATGCATAAGAGTGACAAAAAGTTAGGATAGAATGAAATTCAGATTGAGGTATACATCTCCTAACTAATTGATCAGAGCAATACTTCCAAAGATAAGGATCATCCCACACATAATATTTAGCATCACTCTTTATCTTATCCTTACGAGATTTACTTACATCACTTGGCAATTGTCTAGATACAAGGTAGTTAACAATATCAGCATACCAAGGCAAAGAATCATGCAAAGCAAGTAAATTTTCATAAGGAAAAGAGTCACTTAGGGGGGTGGTGTCTTCAGGTTGCATAATTCGGCTCAAATGATCAGCCACAAGGTTTTCAACACCTTTCTTGTCTTTAATCTCCAAGTTGAACTCTTGCAGCAGCAAAATCCATCGTATAAGCCTCGGTTTTACCTCCTTTTTTGCTAGTAGGTACCTAAGTGCTGCATGATCAGAATATATAATTACTTTAGCACCAAGCAAATAAGAACGGAATTTATCTAAAGCAAATACAATAGACAAGAGTTCTTTTTCTGTGGTGGTGTAGTTTCTTTGGGCAGCATTCAAAGTCTTAGAGGCATAGTATATCACATGTGCCTCCTTTCCAACTCTTTGTCCCAAAACAGCTCCAATGGCATGATCACTTGCATCGCACATAAGTTCTAATGGTAAGTTCCAATTTGGAGGTTGAATGATTGGAGTGGAAGTGAGTGTTTTCTTCTACCTATCAAATGCTTCCTTGCAATTTTCATCGAACTTGAATTCCACATCCTTTTGTAAAAGGTGACATAGAGGTGATGCTATTTTCGAGAAATCCTTGATAAACCTTCTATAAAAACCTGCATGGCCAAGAAAAGAACGAATCTCCCTCACATTGGAGGGGTAAGGCAGGTTTTTTATAATGTCTATCTTAACCTGATCTACCTCTAGACCTTTAGATGAGACTATATGCCCTAAAACAATACCTTGTTCTACCATAAAGTGACATTTTTCAGAATTCAAAACAAGGTTAGTTTCAATGCATCTTTCCAAGATCAATTTGAGATTATGTAGACAAGCATCAAAAGAATCTCCATAAACGGTAAAATCATCCATAAATACCTCTATGATGTTTTCCACATAATCTTGAAATATGCTCGTCATGCATCTTTGGAAAGTGGCTGGAGCATTGCAAAGTCCAAAGGCCATGCGTCTATAAGCAAATGTGCCAAAAGGACATGTGAATGTTGTCTTCTCTTGATCTTCAGGAGCAATTGCAATTTGGAAGTAACCTGAAAAACCATCAAGGAAACAATAAAATTGACGACCAGCTAATCTCTCAAGCATTTGATCAATAAAAGGGAGAGGAAAATGGTCCTTTCTAGTGGAAGCATTGAGCTTCCTATAGTCGATGCACACACGCCATCCAGTTTGCAATCTTTGAGGCACAAGCTCTCCTTCTTGGTTCTCAACCACGGTGATGCCTGATTTCTTAGGAACCACTTGTACGGGGCTAATCCACTTGCTATCGAAGATTGGATAGATCATTCCTACTTCAAGAAGCTTGAGGATTTCCTTCTTGACTACATCCATCATAGGTGGATTAAGTCTTCGTTGGGCCTCTCTGCTTGGTTTAGCATTATCCTCCAATAAGATGCGATGCATGCATATTGAGGGACTGATTCCCTTGATGTCAGCAATGGTCCATCCTATAGCTGTTTTGTGATCACGAAATACTCGAATCAATTTCTCCTCTTGCAAAGGGGTTAAGCAATTGGATATGATCACGGGCAAGGTCTCATCATCTCCTAAAAAGGCATATTTCAAGTGGATAGGTAAAGGTTTAAGCTCAATCTTTGGTGCCTGCAAAATTGAAGGGAGAAGCTTATAAGTACTTATAGGTAAATCAACACAGGATAAGTTAAATCTAGATGAGATCAAGGGTAAAGAATCTAAATCCAAAGTTGATTCCACTATGTCTTCTCTTGTTGCCAAAGGACATTTCTTGCAATCTTGCCTTGTGTAAGAATTAGCTAATGTCACCTCAAGAGCATCCTCATTATGCAAGTTTAAAACCTGTTGAGACAACACATCAAGAACATCAATAGAAAAAACAGCATGTACATCACTAGGGTACCTCATTGCTTCAAAGATATTGAAGCGAACAATCTCTCCATCAAACTCCATGGTGAGAATACCCTCATAGACATCTATCTTTGTCCTTGCTGTCCTCAAAAATGGTCTCCCAAGTAGTATAGGAACAACTCCAGGGTTATCATCATCTTCCATCCTAAGTACAAAAAAATCAGTGGGAAATACCAATTCGTTTACCTGCACCAAAACATCTTCAACAAGCCCCTCGGGGTAAACATTAGATCTTTCCGCCAATTGTATGATAACTTTGGTTTCAATAAGATTTCCTAGATTTAGAGCTACATAAATGGAATAAGGCATAACATTTATAGAAGCACCTAAATCACACATAGCTTTTTCAAACCTATTGTTACCTAATTGTACAAGGAATAGAAAAAGAACCTAAATCCTTACACTTTGGAGGGAGTTTTCTTTGAATAACAGTGGATACATTCTCCCCCAAACTAGGCCCTTGTTGAAATTGGGGTCTGGGTTGAAAACAATCCTTACATTGTTTCCATACCTAAGGTTAGGATGAGCTCTCCAACCGGGATTGTAGGTAGGTGCAAATGGGTCAAAATTCCTCCTTGGAGGTCCAGGAAATCCAACAGAATTAACATCCTCAACACTAGATTCTTGTAATGTAGGACATTCGTCTGTCTCATGAGTATGTAATGAACATATACCACAAGGACGAGAGGTTGAAGATGCACCCATTTGAGACATCATAAGAGAAGTCAACTTAGATAGTTGATGATTTGTTGAAGCAAGTTGCTGCTCTAATTGAGAACGGCTAACTTCATTTACTTGATGACCGGAAGCATCATCATATGCTTGAAAGTTTTGAGAGCTTGATGCCATAGTGGTGATGATTTTTCGAGCTTGCTCTGTAGGTTGATCAAGAAGTGCTCCACTAGCAGCAGCGTCCATGAGTCCTTTGTTCACAGGTAAGAGGCCATTATAAAAATGATTCAGCAAGCATTGCTCAGGAATTTGGTGCTGAGGACAGCTAGCTACCAAATGTTTAAACCTCTCCCAATAGTCATAGATAGACTCTGTATTTTTCTGGCGGATGGTGCTAATCTGATTTCTGAGATTAAGAATCTTGGCAGCTGGAAAGTACTTGGTAAGAAATTGCTTCTTGAGTTTCTCCCAAGTAGTTATGGAACTAGGCTCCAATCGATACAACCAAGCCTTGGCAGTGTCTGCCAAAGTGAATGGAAAAGCACATAATCTGACTTGTTCCTCTGTCAAGTTACTTGGTTTCATAGTTGAACAAACCATCAAAAATTCCCTCAAGTGCTGGTGAGGATCCTCACTAGGAAGACCATGGAATGTTGGAAGGTAGTGTACAAAGTTGGACTTTAACTCAAAAGCTCCTTCAACTTCCGGAAAAACTATATACAGGGGTTGAAGATTTGGCTCACGCTCCAATAATTGTCGGATGGTGGGCTGAATTTCGTTCTGAGCTGGTGGAATCACTGGAGGCAGTGGGTTAATTGGTGGTTCGTTCCGTGGTGGCTCCATGATTGGTGAGGGTGAAGAACTTTCAATTTGCAAAGATGACTTTTTAGTTTGTTCAACAAACTTCCTGATTTCCTTCAAGCTGATTATGGAGGAATCAAAACTCATACGATGTCTACAACAAAGAGATAAAACCAAGAATGAGAGCAGAGAAAATATACAAGAAAGTAAACTAAACAAAATCAGGGAAGGTAATGGCTAGATAAATAAGCATACTAACATAATAGAAACAAACTTCATTACTACTTTACAATAACAACGAGATAAACACACACAGAATTATATAAACTAAAATGCTATGAAAGTGAAATGATAAAGCCGTAGTTCCCCGGCAACGGCGCCAAAATTTGATGTGTGTCGCAAAGCACCAAAAATAACCTCACTACTCTAGCATGTAGTTAGGGAAGCAAGGATCGATCCCACAAGGAACTATCCAATTTATCATTACTTTCACAAAGCATAAATCAAACTAAACAATAAATTAAAGGGGAGTTTTATGTTGGTGTTGAAAATAATATGTGAGGTATTATCAAGAATGACAATAGTAATGCGATATATGAAAAGATAAAGCCTCCAATCTATTATATGATTAATCTTTTAACCTAACATTTGATCATAGATTCACTAATCAAATATTCTTATCATCAATTGGTTAACCTCATGGAATTGAAACCAGCTTCAAATCCAAAGACCTTTCTCAATGTTGATTAACCTTGACTCTAGGTTCACTTTTAATCCTTCTTCTTATGACTAACTTGAATCCCAGCAATCCAAATTCAAGCCTAGAAGAGCAATAAGCTAGTGAAAGATGAAAGCTAACAACAATCAATAACAAACCCAGCATTCATTATTCCAATTGCATCTTCAAATCTCTTTGGATGTAAAAACATCCTCTTGCTACTCAAGTTCTAAGAAATCCCCAACTCTAGCATTGGAGTTCAAAGATTAGCATGCTAATGAACTACTCAATCAATTATTTGCAACTAATTAACTCAGCAATTCAAAAGACAAGATAATAAACATGATAATTATCTTCAAAGCTCAAGAGATAAAAGAACAATCAATGAACAAGAAAGCATTAAGAACAAGAATCTCACAAATGCAGAAAATAGAGATTGAATCCTATAATAGATTGGAGTTATACAGTATTTTTGCTTAAACGAAAATTACAAGATGATCAGTCTTTTTAAATCCAGCAAAAGATGCAAACTTAAAGACTGCCTTCACTCCACTTTCCAGCTGCTTCTTCTCATTTTCGGATCTCTGTCTCCAGCTGCCAGCCCACAATCCACTGCTCCTCCATAACTCTTCCCATCTGAGGTGAGGAATCTTAAGAATAAAATAAGCTAAAGTAGAAGCCATTAAGGAAAAGAGGGAGACAACTCTGAGATTTAGTTATGGCTCCTCTCCACTGAATCTCCGGAATGTGTTTTTAAAGGGTTTGATAGTGGAATGACAGCATTTAAATGGGTCTGTCGACGTTTTGACTTTGTTAGCCGTCGACGTCTAAGTGTTTGCCCGTCGACGTCTCTGCTTGTTTTCTTCATATTTTTCCCAGCTCGATCGATCCGTCGACGTCTAGATGCCTGTCCGTCGACGTCTAAGTATTCAATCTTTAAGTGTTCGAAGTCAGAAACTTCTACCCGTCGACGTCTAGTGTCTAGCCGTCGACGTCTAGCATGATGAACTCCCTGGAAATGTTGGCCGTGGACGTCTAGCTTCAGATCCGTGGACGGTTGCTTTGGATTTTGGAATTGTGGTCCTCAAGTAGCTTGTCCGTCGACGTCTAATGAGTTAGCCGTCGACGTCTGTGCAGGTACAAGTGATCCCGTTGTTCATTTCTCGATCAGCCGTCGACGTCTAAGTGTTTGCCCGTCGACGGCTCTGCATGTTGGTTCAATTAATCATGGAAATTGTCCCTTTTTAGTTCAAATTTCATTTTTTCTTTTTAAGTACACCTACAAAGCAGAATTGAGCTAACTTAGGCCTCCTAGTATAAAAGTAGGAGAAAGATGAGTGATTTTAAATCCTAATTTAAGTAATAAAAAGGGGTTTAACAATCCTCTTGCAACTCCTTGGACTTTCTGGGAGATTCTACCTTTTTCCCACTTCTCAATTCAATTGCATTAGCATTCTCTTTTGGATTGACAATTGGTTGAGGAGGAAACTTGCTTGAAATTTTGGAATTGATCTCATTAACATTTGTTGCAAGTTGTCCCACTTGAGTTTCCAAATTCTGAATGCTAGTCCTTGTTTCCTGGTTAAAACGCATAGAATCCTCAATTAGTGTTTTAAACATATCATCAAGTGACATATTAGAAGTAGAAAGAGAGGGTTGAGAATCTTGTGCCCTATTTTTCTGGAAATTCATCTTATTGTGCACATTTGATCCTCGATTTCCATAACGAAGATTTGGATGATCCCTCCATCCAAGATTGTAGGTGTTGGAGTAGGGATCATACTTTCTTTGCTGTCTAGAGAATCCTCCAATGGCATTGCCTTCCTCATTGTGTTCCTCATGCAAGGTTGGACAAGCATCGGTAGGGTGTCCTTTATGTGAGCATATTCCACACACCCTTTGTGTCAAGCCACCTATAGCAAAATTTTCAAGCAAAGAGGTAAGTTTATCTAGTCTTTGATCAATATTACTACTACTTACCTCATTGACTCTTCTTGTTGATGCAAAATCTCCTGTCCCGAATTGATGAGTGTTTTCAGCTATATCTTCAATCAATTCTCTTGCTTGATTAGGAGTCTTATTCATCAATGCTCCTCCACTAGCTGCATCTAGCATTTTTCTATCCATAGGTGATAAGCCAATATAGAAAAATCTCAACATAAGTTGTTCAGAAAATTCATGATGTGGGCAACTATTGCACAACTTCTTGTATCTCTCCCAATACTCATACAATGTCTCTCCTTGTTGTTGGCGAACTCCACAAATTTCCTTCATAAGGTTGTTGGTAAGTGTGGCAGGGAAGAACTTTTCCAAGAAAAGTCTTTTCATCTCACTCCAACTCGAAATAGATCCAGGGGAAAGGGAGTACAACCAATCTTGAGCCTTGTCTGCCAAGGTGAAGGGAAACACTCTCAATTTGACATTATCATCGGTCTCATTGGTGGTCTTGAGAGTTGAACAAGCTAAGTAGAACTTTTGAATATGCTTGTGTGGATCTTCACCTGACAAACCATGAAAAGTAGGCAGCAATTGTAAGAGACTAGATTTAATCTCAAAATTTGACTCTAAGTCAGGAAAATTAATGCAAAGTGGAGGAAGATTAATATTGGGAGTAGAGAGCTCCTTGAGTGTCCTTTGCACTTGAGCATTGTTTTGTGCCATGGTTGCTCTTTCTAAGAGAGTTGCTGGTGATAGTAGTGATGAGGAAGATGAAGATGAGTCTTCTTTTGCCTCAAAAGGAAGAATAACTCTCTTTGGAGTGTGGTGTGAGGTAAAGGTAGGTAGAGCTTTATTGAGTTGTTCTCTCAGGTTCTCAAACTTCTTTTTGTATTCTTCTTCCTCTTGAGTCATGCAATCCCTACAAAAGAAGGAGTTTAAAGGTTAAATAACACTAAAACAAAGGAAAGGAAAATAAAAGAAAAGAGAGAAAAATAAAAAGAAGAATTTTCGGAATCAGGAAAACAAAAATCGGCCCAGAAACTGATGAAAAAAGCAGAATTTCGCAAAAATAAGGTGACGCCAGTAGCATAGCTACTGGTTTTGCTCAGCTCGTCGTTTTCCTTCAGAAAAGTTGGGGTCGCACGCATAGTTTTGCTTCGGGTTGATACCTGCCCCGAAATCCTGTAAAAACACTAGAAAAGGAATTGAATTAGTATCTTCAATCCTCGGCAACGGCGCCAGAATTTGGCGTGTCGTTAAAAGCCAAATTAAAACAAAGCTACTACTAGAGTCTAGTGGTAAGCAAAGGTCATTCCCACCAAGGATTGATTAATGAACTTCTTCAATTCTTAACTAGCTAAGTAAAGTGAAAATTTAGATTTTAAAGAGAGAGTATCTTGGAAAATAAGGAAATAGCAAATCAAATAAAGAGAATTCAATAAGATAAAGTTTAGTTTAAAGCAATCCTCACCCTTGGATTAAGTGAATTGATCATTGGTTTTTGATTCACTTACCTTAACATGCAATTGACGTAGATTAGCAATACTACAATGCTTCTCACTAATCCCTATCTTTCCTTAGTCCTAGTTTAATAAGTACTACAAAGCTTCCCTATTAAACCCTTTTTACCTAATCAATCTAGAAACTAGCATCATAGATTTAAAGAAGGTAAAAGCATGAAAACACTAGAAAGATCTTAGTCAATAATGAACAGTCTAGGAACTAGCACCATAGATTTAATTCACAGCTAACATCCCCTTAGATAAGAAACTAGCATGTATGAGATCCTAATTCTACCTAATTTACCACTTATGAGAAGGTTTAGTTACAATTCCGAATAAATAAACCTAGCTCTAGCAATTAATTAACATGAAATCTTAACTAGTATGCATCCTAGATGAGAAATCAAGCAATTATAAACCAGAAAAACAGAGGATGAAAGAATACATGCAAGATAAGAGCATTAAGCATAAAATTAAACCTCACAACCAACTTTACCAAGGGCTTAGAATAGCCTTAAACTTATTTGGGAGTTTAGCAACTCATAGTAATTGAGAAAACACAAAGAAGAAGAAAATAAAATTACTAAGATTTGTATATTTTTACAATGGGTGGCTGACTCTTTATATAGGAGAGTCTAGTAGCCCTAAACTTAACTTGCAAGAAAACCTAATTCTAGAAGAAGTCTTTTTCAGCAGTTAGGAATCCTTCTTCAAGTAGGAGAAAAGATAGCACACTCCACATGCCTTGCACATGCTTCATTAAATGGTTTTCCTACTCCAATTAGGACTTCTCTCCAAGGGCTGATCCACATCCTTCTACGACTTGGGCCAAGCTTTAATATGTTCAATAATATGTCTAGAGTCAAGGCCAATTAAGCAAAACGTGCTCAAGTCCATCTCTAATCCGAAATTGCTCCAAAGCCCAAATTAAGAAGCTTTCTCTGATTTCTGCAGGATCTCTGGACTTCTCTATATTTTAGCCTTTTGACAGCCTAAACGAACTCCGATTTGTGCGATCTTTAGCATTCTGGAAAGCTTGAGATGTGCTCTACAACTTTGATGAGAACTCAAACTCAAATAAGGGCTCTAAGGATGTCAAATCTGGTCATCTTTTCAAACTATCTGCACAGGAAAAATCTCAAATTTCCAGATTTAAACACCTTTTATTCCAAAGCTTCCTTTTAGCTTCCTATCACACAAAATCACTCAAAATAACTTAGTTAGAGGTAATAAACACTTAAATCATCAAAGATAAGCAATAAAACATAGTAGAAATAAGTGCCTATCAGTAAGGAGCATAATTCTACACTGGTGTGGTCCACTGTTCAATTGATTTGCCCAAAAACACTTCAGCACTTACCATTTACGGCATCTCAAATGGCTTTGGCTACACTAGCCTTTCATGGAGTTTTAAGTCCTCATTTTGGTGATCTCTTTCCTAGCTATTTTATTTTCCTTTTATTCTGTTATTTGGTTTTAATTGTTTCTTATTTACTTTCTGCATTACAATGGCATGATCCACCCTAATAAGCATGACCAATATTAGAATAAGGTCTAGCTAAAGACCTAAAAGAAAAGCAGCTACTTGGGAGGCAACCCAAGTTTTCCTTATTTTGATTACTGTTTTGCTCTTCCTTTATTTTGTTTAATTATTTCTTTCCCCTGTTTTGTCCCTTTTCTTTACGTGTTCTTCTTTGTTTCTTTTGTAGAGTACTTTTAATTCAATGACCTCAACAATACCTGATAGGATTCTTGCTTGAACAATTGAACTTGCATGTGAACTGCCAGGTTTTTCATCTCTATCTTCCTTAATTCTGACATGAACTTTGCAAGATCTAATCAATTGTGTTGATGTTATTGATATTTTTGTTCTTTTTGATTTGTTTCCTTTTTCTGAATAAAAGAGACTTTCGTGAAATTTTCTTCTCTAAATCTAGCATGTTACTATTCATTTCTTACTATGTGCAACTGGTACGTCGCTAATACCAAATAAAATTCTATGCTAAAACTAAGTAGATAGTGATAAGCACAGGTCGTATCCCACGAACATTGTTTTAGAAAATCTAATTTGAAGATGCAATAAAAGTAAAGAATTGAAGAATTTAAGTTTGCAAATTATAACTAAGAACAATACAAATAATAAAAATAAGGAGAAATCAATGGAGAATATTTCAGTTCAAGGAATACTTACTCTTGGAATTTGAATTGATCATAGGCACAAAAGATAATCAAACATGAAAACAATTGGCGTAGGTTAAAAGTGCCTATAGCTTCCCTTTAACCCCTATCTTTCCTTATGCCTAGCTTAAATCAGTACCTATAGCTTCCCAATCAAACCCTTTTTATCAAAATAACCTAGGTACCTATAGCTTCCCCAGATTTAATTAAGACAAAAGCAATAAACTCTAGAAAGATCTTAGCCAATAATAACTAATCAAGTCATATAGCCTACTCTCTTAATTACTCCCTTTAATTCTCTCAAACAATATTGAAAAACTATGCAATATCACTTGATTTACTACTTTGAATTAAGCTAACTTACAATTACGGATAAGAAGCTCAAATTCTAGCAATAGAAAATCATACAAAATTAACCAGTTGCGCATCCTAGGTAACTAAGCAAGAAAATCATGAAATAAGCATAGAGAATCAAAAGATATTTGCATAAGAGATAGAAATAAAACTCAAGCCTCACAATCCTTGCATCCAAGAGTCAAGCAACCTTCAACTGAATTGAGAAAATTAGAAGAGCATTCTGAAAATTGCAGCACAAAAGAGAAAAATAAAATTCCTAGCAAAAGCTCTCTCTTTTTACATAGGGAGGCTAAAGCCTTTAAATAGAGACCTAGGAACCTTTAACCTAATAAGTTATCAGCTGGCTTAAGTTTTCTACAAGAAATAGAACTCCTTCTTCAAATAGGAGAAAAAATAGCACACACCACATGCCATGCACATGCCTCATTAAAGTGTTTTCCTACTCCAATTAGGACTTCTCTTCAAGGGCTAAATCGCATCAATCCAAGGCTTGGGCCTAGGTTAAATATCTTCAATAACATGTCCAAAACAGCCCCAAATAAGGCTTAGGCGTGCACTTGTCCATCTTCAACCCAAAATTGCTCCAAAGCCCAAAATAGAAATGCAATATCGGATTTCAGCAGGGTTTCTGGATGCTTCGGTATTTTGAAGTTTTGAAGGCCCAAATGAACTCCGATTTTGGTGTTCTTTAGTATTCTGGAAAGATCAAGAAGTCCTCTACAACTTTTATGAAGAACACAAACTCAGAAGAGGAATTTAAGGATGTCAAATCTGGCCATCTTTGCAAACTATCTGCACAGGAAAATCTCAAAATTTTCAGATTTAAACTCCTTTTCTTCCAAAGCTTCTTTTTAGCTTCCAATGACATGAAATCACTCAAAACAGCTTAGTTAGTAATAATAAACACTTAAACAACAAGATATAAGAGATAAATCATAGCTTAAATAAGTGTTTATCAGCAACCATGCTACTTTGGGTTAATTTTTGGAACTGCTTTACAATGCCATCTGGAAATCTTTTTGCATAAATTGGTAGACTGATATACAAGGAGTATGACAGTAGTAATATTTGGTATTTTCCTACATCGCAACTCAGTGCTTTTTCAATGCAAACAGGGGTACTTCACCATCTTTGTAGCCAAGAATGGCGCCATTCCAACTTGTAATGGCGCCACTCTTGATTCTTTGTCACAACATTGGTCTTCAATTCTTTTGTTGAGCTAACGGTGCCACTCCAATCCCTAATGGCGCCGTTCCATTGTGACCAACCCTTGTATGCCTTGCAAAAAGCCTTTCAAGAAAGCACCAAGCTAATGGCGCCACTCCATTCACTAATGGCGCCATTACTACTACAAAATTCCTTGTATATTTTGTCTTTAAATCTTTGCTTTCCAGATTACTCTCCTCCAGAAATTGCCTATAAATAGCATCACCATCTGAGTTCCTCCCTACATTGCTTATTCTCTGCCTAATCTCTTCCCGTACCTATAATCTTCTGCTATTCACCCCATACACTTCAAAACGCCAAAACAGAGAAGATATCGGGGTGAATCTTCAAACCAACAAGCACCTGTGGAAATTGTGGAATGTTTGGAGGTGCCCTCTATTGGTCGTGACAACTTTGTTAGTGATGCAGCTCTTCTTTGGTACAATAATCGATACAATAATCACATGGTGGTGGAGAAACTGGTTGATCACAAGTTAGATGACGCGTTAGAAATCTCCTAAAGGTTTCAAGCCTTAGGATGGAGCTCTGTTCTTCAACTCCGAGGACACTATTACCCTAATATGGTGAAGGTCTTGTATGCCAATATGCCTAAAAAGAAACCCATGTTTAAAATGGTGCCATTCCAACTTGTAATGGCGCCATTAGCAAAGCTAGGAGGGTCATTTGTTTAGTGGAGGGTCGAGGCAATGAACACATGCAAGACAAGAAGAATGGCACCACTCCATGTTGTAATGGCACCATTAGTCATGAGTTCTCCTCCATGTTTGTTTCAGCACCAACAACTAGCCAGATCAAGGATTTTCATGAAATCTCTCTTTCTCTCTTTCCCTCTCTCTTTTGCTTATTTATTTCGTTATTTGCTAATTTCATTCTTCTTTGTTATTTCTTTTTATTCTTGTTTTGTAGGTGAAATCAATCTAAGGATCTCTGCTTGTGCTTATGGACTGAAGAACAGGGAAGTTCTCTTAAAACTCACCCTCATTCTCATGTCATTGGTTTATATGTTTATGCATCTCTGCTAATAAATGACATGTATTCATCCTAGCATTTGTAGTATGAGCTTCATATTTGCTTTATATCTATGTTTATTCCTTGATTGATTTAGCTTTAACTTGCTTAGATTAGTTTTCTATTTCTTTTGTATATATGCTCATAGGAAATAATATATGCCATAGTTCTCATGTGATTTTCCATTTGTCATTTTCCATCATTTTCATTCTTTCATGGTGACATTTTATCTAAGAAATTATGGATGATTCAAAGCTTTGATGATCAAGTGCAAAGATTATTTTGGGTATTTATCTTACTGGGAGTCTATTTTCAGTGTTTTGAAATAATTGAATGGAAGCAGAACATGTTCATCACCCCATGTCTACCACATTACATGCCATATTGTTCTTCATTCATGCAATTGTGATGGTCCTAAGAGAGGTTTAAGTCATGAAATGAGCACTGGAAGTTGAAAGGGAGTCAAACTAGAAGCTACAGAAAGAAAGGATGTTTAAAACTCAAAGTTAAGGTGCAGGCAGATTGGGTACCTCTCAAAGATGGCTATTTTTCATCACCTTGAAGGCCCCATTTGCATTTGTGATCTTCAACAAAGTTGTAAAGGACATCTCAAGCTTTCCGGAATGCCCAAGAACATCAAAATCGGACTCCATTTGGCCCTCCAAAAGCTCATTTTACGGTGATATAGTGCAGCCCAGCGAGACAACAAGTAGAATGGCGCCATTAGTGTTAAGTATGGCGCCATTCCACATGAGAAATGCGCTGAATAGAAAAAAAAAAAAAGCAAGCTAATGGTGCCATTACACTTCTCCATCACCAAAGAAGAGCTCATAAATGCAGAAAGCAATGAAACCTTCATAATTAGCATGATTGCTGGCCTCAGAATTCATTCATATGGCACCATTCCAGTCATTTTTCTTCCATATCCACACTCAGAATTCCACAATTCACATGTTCTCTCTCTTCCCACACTGCTACAAGACCAACACAAGAAGTAAAAACCATTGAGCCAACATTGACCCAAAATATTCCATACGCCAAACTCATTCCAAATGCATCCAATTTCTTGCATCATCACATTACATCTCCTACATGGTGAACTTTGTTTATTATTTTTTTCCTATGCTCATATATATGTACTAACTTTTTTTTTCTTGTAGGTTGTTCTAGGATCTTTCTTTAATGCTGAACAATCATAATTTTTCCAATCTTAATGTATGTGTTTATCTATAATTCCCTTTGTGCTTTCTTTTATAGCATGAATGTGCCAGCTCCAACAAGGTAACTCAAGAAACCCTGAAAATACTCCTTTCATTTTGATTGTTTGGATGATTTTCTATGTACACATGCACACACATTGAGGACAATGTGTAATTTAAGTGTGGGGGAAATGGATAAACCATCATTAACTTAAGATCCAATTTTTGTTTAGCCTTTAGGTTAGATGATAATCAAATGCTTTGATTGCAATTTGGTGTATATATGCTTATTAAGTTGTTATTGATCCTAAGAAGCATGATGTTAGTCAATTTGTGATATAGACCACCGACTGGATTTTTGAATGTATATATTGATTACTTGATTTAAGTATAATCAAATTGGGTAAATAATAAACCAAGTGAGAAATTTGAGCCTAAAAGATTGCACTCAATCTTATGTTCCTTCAAGAGTGATATTTTCTCTCGTTCCATGATTGTATATTGCTAGAACTTGCATCATATCTTGTCAATATTACATGTAATATGTGTTTGTATGAATAAGATTAAGGTTTAATTAGGATAAGTTTGAGCCAAATAAGCCAACCTTAACTCATAATTTCCATTAGAAAACCATTTTGAGCCTAAATGACTAATGAGTTAAGCCTTATTTCTTTGTAGCCACTTTCCAAAGAACCCAAAAGCTTAAAAGAAAAACAATGGTTCATGTCCCTGCCTTAGGATAATGAAGCATTGAAGAATTAAAATTGTTATTGGTTTGGTGATAAAGAGCTAAGGAATTGTTTGGTTAAACTTAGTCTTAAATGAAAGTTGAAATGGGAAGAATGCACCTGTTTAAAGAAGAAATTGGCACCCATTTGCTTAAAGTCAAACATATAAAGGGTGATAAAACGTTATAAAGGTGCAATTAAGTGAAAGAAAGGGATCGAAAAAGAAACCTAGCTCTTAATAAATTGAAAAAAGCTAAATTTGCCCTTATTTTTAACTCTTTGATGCTTCATTATTCTAGGTGTTTGTTGCTTTACTTTCCTCTTCTTTCATTAACCACTCACCGTAGCCCCATTATGACCGGCTGTCGTCAAGATAGTCAAGAGAGTAAAATTTCTGCTATAAACCAGTACTGAGTAGTAGCGGCAAGAACAGGTCGATTCCAAAGAAAGGCAAAAGAATGGAGTTACCTTGCTTATATACTGAAGATCCCACAGAAATATAAAAGAGGGGTTTTGAGGTGAAAACCGAAATAACTAAAGACAAGAACAAGGAAGAACAGTGTAAATGATTAATAAGGCAGAAATGAACAATGAAATAGACATTCATTCTATCATTTATTAATTAAAAAGGGTAAAGGGACAATTAGATCCCAGGCTCACTAACCAAACAATTAATCAATCAAATGGCATGCTTATGAAGATTAGTACTAAAGATTCCTAAAATCCATATTGATGACTGTATAGTCCAACCTAGTACTATCGATTCCTAGACTGGCCCCTTCTATCCGCACCGAACCAACAATATTCGCGATGATGATTTACGGATTGAATAAAGCATTAAGCAAAGAAGATCAGTACAACATGCAATCAACCCAGATATACTCCGCGTCTACCCAGTCATTGAATATCTGAAATCCCAGAAAAGAGTCTTACGTCTTCCCTTTGTTCTAAGATCACGGTTAGTTACTAAAGATTCACAAACTCAGGATCTAACTAATGATTTACTCATTCCCAACTTATGCATGCATTCATAAACCAAGAACAAGAAAATCATATCTCAAGCCAATCAGAGATTCCAAAACACTTGATCGAATCAATTGAAATTAAGAACAAGAGCCTCACTAACTTTGCAAACCCTTTTAATCAACAAACAATAGAATGAATTAAGGGTTTACTCACTCATGATTTGATTGAGAAACCAAAGAGTTTACAATCAAAATAATAGAGAAATCAAGAAAAGAAACAAAACGAATTGCGAATCAAAGAGAAAGGATTCTTGGAATTGAATCGTCCCGAATGATTCTCTGTTTTCTATTTACTTTCTCTCTCCTTCTTCTCTTCTATTTTGGTCCACAAAACACTATTTACATGACTCAATTACATGACTGCCCCTCTAATTTTAATTGTAACGAAAAGGCACTAAGGGCAATAAGGGGTTTCCAAGGGACGGCGCCGTTAGATTTGCTGGCCACTTATCTTGATGATTATGTTATTGCTTGCTAAATCTATATTGCTGAATCTTTAG
Organism: Microcos paniculata; assembly: GCA_030664755.1. Taxonomy (NCBI): domain Eukaryota; kingdom Viridiplantae; phylum Streptophyta; class Magnoliopsida; order Malvales; family Malvaceae; genus Microcos; species Microcos paniculata. The sequence goes on from CP131464.1 coordinate 10,607,339, forward strand.
TAAGTAATTTAAATTATTGGTAGCAATTGGTTGGACTAGGACCCATCCAAGAGATCTAATGATACAGTTTAAATGATCTACGCAAAGTATGATTGTTAATTGTTGTTGGCTAAAATCTATCTATGTTCACTGCTCTGTCTACTCTTAAATCTGAGCCGCGAAGGATATGGGTTATTGTTAGATAGAAGGGACTTTCTTGGGAAGCGATAGGTACCGGGTTAGTCTAGGATTAAGGATAGATAGGGGTTAAGGGGAAGCGATAGTACTCTTAGCCTACGCTGGCTATTCAACAAATGATTTGTATGCTTTTGTGAACCTAGGATCTACATTGGCAAGTTAGGAGTTAGATTAATCTCTTATTGGAAGACCACTTGGTTATTTCTTTGTTCTTTGTCCATGTTTATTTTACTTGCTTTAGTCTAGCTTTAGTTTTAATGTTAGTGTAGTGTTATATTATCTTTAAATCCCCCTTTACTTTATTTGTTTTTGTGTTAATTATGTCTTTTGGAAAGTAGTTAACTCTAGTTCTCTATGGGATTCGACCCGTACTTATCCTAGCTACAAGTAGAAATTGTAGAATGTTTGGAGGTACCCCCTATCGGTCGGGATAACTTTGTGAGTGATACAGCTCTTTTGTGGTACAACAATAGATACAATAATCAAATGCTGGTAGAGAAATTGGTTGATCCCCAGCTAAATGATGAGCTAGAAATATCCCAAAGGTTTCAGGCTCTAAGATGGAGCTCTGTTCTTCACATCAAGGGCAACTACTATCCTGATATGGTAAAAGTCTTCTATGCTAATATGCCAAAGGTGAAACCATTTGTTGATTTTACCATTCACTCAGCAATCCAAGGGCGAGTTGTTTCAATCTCAGAAGAAGATATCCACACTTTTCTTCAACCTCGCCCTAGAGGATACAGGCTTAATCTTGACCAAGGGATTACTATCTCGGATGTCACCTGGACTCGAGAGACAGCAGTTGATAATTTTGACATCCCTACAGCTTGTGATTCTCGAGGATTCCCAGTGATCAAGGTTAAGTATATAGATATTAAGGCCAGAATGCTTATATATATGATTCAACATAATGTTATTCCCAGGGCCAGCTCCATCAATAAAGCTAGAATAGCTTACCTTTATATTGCTGATAAAATGGTACATGGTTTAGGGCACATCCGAGGCATTCCTTTGGCTCCAATCAGTTTGGAATCTATGTGGGACATGGTCACTTCCCCACATAAGAACAAGACCTTTGTGTTCCCTGTTCTCATTTCTCATCTTCTTCACCAAAAAGGGATTCCCCTTGCAACAGAATTTTGCCTAACCAATGAAGCCAATATCCTTTCCACTTACACCTTACTTCAAATGCATATGAAACTCACCAGGCAAGGACTTTGGAAGAACCCTCATCGAAGAACAAAAGCTCAAGGAATACCAATCAGGCCAAGGCATTTGCCACCAAACTACATGGTGGAACCATCTGATGGGGATGAGGATGAGGAGCCAGAGCCCCAACCACAGGCAGAACCACAACCACATCCAGAGCCACAACAAGAACAACCTCCCCCTACTGCTGCTGAAGACAATGGAATCAACCAATACAATGAAGATGTCGAGGAGATCCATGAGAGACTTTATACTTTTTCCGATGTACTTCCACGCATGAATCATAACATGAATCAGTTGGCTGGAGCTATGCACGACATGCTTCAAAGTCAAAACCATTTTCGAGACAATATGCAACAATACATAGCTCAACACCCTCCTGAAACTATAGCAGAAATCATTGAAAATCAGAGGAGGCTAACTGAAAAGGTGGATAACATCACGACCTTCATCTTTGGTAAGATGCCGAGAAAATGACAACCACATGTTAAGAATGGCGCCGCTCCACTTTGTAATGGCGCCATTAGCAAGTCCAAAGGAGTCAGTTGTTTGGTGGAGGGCCGAGGCCATGAGCATTTCCAAAACAAGAAGAATGGCGCCGCTAGCCATGTGAATGGCACCATTAGTCACCAGTTATCCTCCATACCTTCTTCAGCACAAACAATCAAGCCAGATCAAGAATTTTCATGGAATTTCTCTCTCTTCCTCTCTCTTTTTGCTTATCTATTTCGTTATTTGCTGTTTTGTATTAATTTAACTCTGTCTTTATTTCCTCTAGTATGTTTAATTCTTAGCTTAATTTGTATACTTAGCTCTCCTTCTTTCCTTTCTTATTTTGGCCTGTTTAATTAGAACTACTTGTGTTCTTTTCTTTCTTTTTCAGTATTTAGGATCTTCTCTAATGATGTAATATTAACTTCCTATCTTTATCTAATCTTGTGTGCTTATCTATTTCTCATGCCTCTTATGCTTTCATGTTTCACATTCAATATTTCAAGATCAACAAAGGTACCCGCCCACCCTTCCAATCCCTTTTTCCATATGCTATTTTCATAAATTGGTTACCTTTTATTGTTCATACTCACACACATTGAGGACAATGTGTCATTTAAGTGTGGGGGGATTGCAATAGATGCACCATCATTAATTAAGATCCTATTTTTTTTATTGATAGCAAGTATTTTGATCATAATTTGGTATATATATGCTGACCGGCCGTCGTCAAGCCTGTCAGGAGAATAATATTTCTGCTATAAACCAATACTAAGTAGTAGCGGCAAGAGCAGGTCGAATCCATAGAAAGGCAATTAAATGGATTTACTATGCTTATAGGCTGAACATTTAACAGAAATAAAAAGGGGGGTTTTTTGGGGTAAAGCAGAAATAACTAAAGAAAGGAATATAAATAGACAGTGTAAATAACTAAAGAAGTAATTGGAGAAATGAACAGTGAAATAAAAGAGATTGACAATAATAAAAAGTATTCATTCTATCATTTGTTAATTATAAGGGGTAAAAGAACAGTTAGATCCCAGGCTCACTAACAACACAATTAATCAACCAAATGGCATGCTTATGAAAATTAGTACTAAAGATTCCTAAAATTCATATTGGTGACTGAATAGCCCAACCTAGTACTATCGATTCCTAGACTGTTCCCTTTTACCCGCACCGAACCAACAATCTTCGCGATGATGATTTACGGATTGAATAAACCATTAAGTAATGAAAATCAGTACAGCATGCAAACAATCTGAATATACTTCGCGTCTACCCAGTCATTGAATATTTGAGATCTCTTAGAAGCATCCTACGTCTTCCCTTTGTTCTAAGATTAAGGTTGGCTACTAAAGATTCACAAACACAGAATCTAACCATAGATTTTACCTATTCCTATTTCATGCGTGCACTCACAAAATAGAGACAAGAAAACCATATTTCCATACAATCAGAGACATCAAAACACTTGGCAAATTAATCGGAATGAAGAACAAGAGCCTCACTAACTTTGCAAACCCTTATAATCAACAAACAATAGAATGAATTAGGGGTTTACTCACTCATGGATTGAGTGAGAAACCGAAGATTCAACAAGTAAATTAAAGGAAAATAAAGTAAAAGAACTAAATGAATATAGATTCAAGAGAGAAAATGATGAGAACCCCGTAAATTGAATCTATTTTCTCGAAATAAAAAACCTTCATGCCTATAAAATTTACCAAAGGCAGCATGTTCACAAGCTTCAAACACATTTGCAAAGTCATGATCAGAAGAATATAAATCTTTAATGTATTCAAAGCCTAATAATTTACTATCCAAAATAGAGATCAGGGCATACCTTCGAGACAAAGCATCTGCCATGACATTTTCCTTACCTTGTTTGTACTTGATCACATAAGGAAAAGATTCAATGAACTCCACCCATTTTGCATGGCGTTTATTCAACTTACCTTGGCCCTTCAAATGCTTTAAGGATTCATGATCAGTATGAATGACAAACTCCTTTGGCTACAAATAGTGTTGCCATGTCTCCAAGGCCCTCACCAAAGCATGCATCTCCTTGTCATAAGTTGGGTAGTTAAAGGCTGCCCCATTGAGCTTTTCACTAAAATAAGCAAGGGGTCGATTTTCTTGCATCAAAACAGCCCCAATACCGATTCCTGAAGCATCACACTCAACTTCAAAAGTTTTAGCAAAGTTAGGTAAAGCAAGTAATGGTGCTGAACTTAACTTGTCTTTAATCAAATTGAAAGCTAATTCTTGTTCACTACCCCACTTGAATCCAGCACTTTGTTTAACAATTTCAGTCAATGGTGCAGCTATAGTGCTAAAATCTTTAACAAACCTCCTATAAAAACTAGCCAATCCATGAAAGCTTAGCACCTCAGTTATTGATTTTGGTGTAGGCCATTCTCGAATAGCCTTAACCTTTTCTTCATCAACCTCTATTCCCTTAGCACTAACAACATATCCAGAAATACAACCTGACTAGTGCAAAAAGAGCATTTCTTGAGGTTTGCATACAACTTCTCTTCACGCAAAACACTTAGAACCTTTTGTAAATGATCAAGATGCTCATCTAAGTTTTTGCTATAAATCAGAATATCATCAAAGTACAAAACAACAAACTTACCAATAAAAGCACGCAAGACATGGTTCATTAATCTCATGAAAGTACTAGGGGCATTAGTTAACCCAAAAGGCATAACCAGCCACTCATATAAACCATACTTAATTTTAAAGGCAGTTTTCCATTCATCACCTTCTCTCATGCGAATTTGATGATAACCAGATTTCAAATCAATCTTAGAGAAAATACAAGCACCATGCAATTCATCAAGCATATCATCTAACCTAGGAATGGGATGGCGATACTTTACCGTAATCTTGATGATAGCTCTACAATCAACACACATTCTCCATGTTCCATCCTTCTTAGGCACAAGTAGAACGGGAACCGCACAAGGACTCAAACTTTCTCTCACATACCCTTTATCTAGCAACTCCTCAACTTGCTTTTGAAGTTCCTTTGTCTCCTCAGGATTACTCCTATAGGCTGGTCGGTTAGGAATAGATGCACCGGGAATGAAATCAATCTGATGCTCTATTCCCCTAAGTGGTGGTAAACCATCAGGAACTTCTTCAGGAAAAACATCAGTGAATTCCTGCAAAAGAGACTTAGCAGCACTAGGCAAAGATTGGTTAAGATCATTAGTATTAAAATAAGCCTCTTTGTACAAAAGTACAATCATTGGCTGTTTTAAATAAAAAGCTCTCTTAACCTCACTTTCTTTTGCATCAAAAGTAGATTTTTTTCTCTCTTGCCCTTGACACTCTTCTTTTTCTTCTCTTTTTGTGTTTTCAGCCTCTTTTTCACATTCAATCTCATTCTTTATATCAACCTCATTTTTTTCATTTTCACATTTGGCCTCAGTCTTTTCTTTTTCACATTCAGCCTCACTCTTTCTTTTCTCACATTCGACCTCACTCTTTCTTTTCTCACATTTATCATCACTCTTTCTTTTCTCAAATTCATTTTTCATCCTCGCGAGATCCTCCTTCACATTAGCCCTAATCATGGCTACCTCCATTGGATCAGTCTTGCCCAAAAATGAAGGAGTTTTCATTTTAACACTTCCCAAGTGTTGATCATAATTATCTATCCTCCTTCGCGCATTTCTTTCGTGACCAAATTTATGCACATTAGGAATTGCAAGAACTTGATTCCTTTGCAAAACAGCAATAGCCGCATCGTGTCTCTCCATTTTATCCATGATTTCACCAAATCTGACCTCCATGCGCTCAAAGTGTTGTCGTAAAGCGCATTGTTCAAGTGTCTCTATCCTTCCTTCCTCGGCCATTATAGTAGTCTGGAAAAGATTAGATTTGCCAAGAAAAGAAAACCTCACAAGTGTTTACACTCAAGTGTGTTTCACTCTTTTATGGCTTTTAAACTATGATGGTAACACTCTTGCCTTTTACCACTCAATTCACTTAAATAAGTTCTTTAAGGAACTAAAGAAAATCTAATCAAGAGCAATTACCTCGCCAATGCCCAGCCAACTTACCCAAATAAAACTCAATCGATTAGGAATCAAGGAAAAGCATAAAAGATAGAGAGGATATAAAAGAGAAGAAATATGAAGCAAAAAGACTCAAAGAAATGAATACTGATCAGGAATCAAAGAAAGATAGAAAGGATGCTCAAATCAAATATGTCCTTTTTGCCAAAATCACGCCTCCACTAGTTTTCTTTGTTTTTTTTTCAATTCTTTTCACTTTCTTTTTGCTTTCTCCTTTTTTTTATCTATTTCGTTTTTTTTTTAATTTAGGCAATAAAAAAAAGAGACAAGCTAAACAGAACAGATATGAAAACTAAAAAGAGCAATTAACAAAGAAAAGAACAAACTGACCAGATTTATAAGATTTATAAGATTTGGAGATTCAAAGAAACGAAACAAAAAGAAAGGTTAAAGAAGAAATAACCAGATTTGCAAGAATTGATAACTTTCAGAATGAAAGAAACAAATCAAACAAAGGGAACGAAACAAACAAAACAAAAACGCAATGAAACTGATTTAGATACCAAAAGCTCTGATGCCAACTGATGTGAACCCCGTAAATTGAACCTAGGAACCCACGAACAAGTTGATGGATGAAGTTTCCAGGAAAGCCAAATCAGTTTACAACTCAAGAAAAACCTTGACCCAATGTTTAGAGAAACACGAACCAGAGGTATAAAGAAGGATAATTGACGCCACACTCTAGAAAAGGAAGAGATTGAGAGTGATAAGTCAGAAGAACGCCACAAGGAATCAACCCTGATAAGTTCAGAAGTTCAATAAAGAACAAACCAAGTGAATAACCTCACTAAATTCATGAAATTCCAATCTGAAAAGTTTAGTACAAGAATTGATAATTTAAAGGCTAAAGAAAACCCTAATAAATCTTCCAGCAAGATTTACTCCTAAAAATAAGGAAGTTCTAATTTAAAGGCTAAAGAAAACCCTAATAAATCTTCCAGTAAGATTTACTCCTAAAATAAGGAAGTTCCTAAAATTTAGGAATGTGACTTTAAGGCACCATAAAATCAGCTAGAAATCTCTTAAAACTTCAAAATAAAACCAAGTCTGAAAACCAGAATCCAATTAGGCCGAAAACAACTAATTAGGCCCTATTAAATGCTTCAATTAAGTTGATAACTCCAATTGATTCCTCCAAGCCCAATTCAGCTCCTATTGTTGCTTGTTTAGCCCAAACAGCTTGAATTAGTCCATTAAGGGCTTCCTTCATCCTTTTAGCTTTAGCTCGAGTTATTGGACCTCCACCAATGAATAATGGATCATCATGTTGTGTTGAACCAGATTGCTCCATCCTTTGCATGTCCTTAACTTGGCTTCCATCATGGTTCCGTTGCCGGGAAACGCACCCGGGTCTCCTGGGTGAAAACCAGATATCCTAACCGCTGGACAACAATCTAGATCTTTACCTCATGGATTGTATAGTCCTTTACCTATACCAAATGAACCTTGGGTAGATATTTCCATGGACTTTGTTTTTGGTTTACCAAGGTCAAAAAGGGGTAATGATTCTGTTTTTGTGGTTATGGACAGGTTTTCTAAGATGGCGCATTTCATTTCATGCCATAAAACAGATGATGCTAATCACATTGCAGACTTATTCTTTCGAGAGATAGTGCGGCTTCATGGTGTGCCTAGGAGCATTTTTTCAGACCGAGATGCCAAGTTCTTGAGCTACTTTTGGAAGACTTTGTGGGGTAAGCTAGGTACTAAACTTATGTTTTCTACAACTTGCCATCCTCAAACGGATGGGCAAACTGAGGTAGTCAATCGAACTTTGTCTAGTTTATTGCGTGCTATCATTCAAAAGAATTTGAAAAATTGGGAGGATTGCTTGCCAAATGTTGAATTTGCTTATAATCGTTCTATCCATTCTACTACTAACCTTTCACCTTTTGAAGTTGTGTATGGGTTTAATCCTTTGACTCCAATGGATTTAACACCTTTACCAATTGATGAGCGCTCTAGTTTGGATGGCAAAAGGAAGGCTGAAATGGTGAAGCAATTACATGAAAATGTTAGGCAGCAAATAGAGAAGAAAACGGAACAATATGCTACTCAAGCCAACAAAGGGTGTAAGAAAGTGACCTTTGAACCGGGAGATTGGGTTTGGGTTCATTTGGGGAAAGAACGTTTTCCGTTGAAACGTCGTTCCAAGTTGCAGCCAAGAGGAGATGGACCATTCCAAGTCATTGCGCGCATAAATGACAATGCATACAAGTTGGATCTACCAGGTGAGTATAATGTTAGTGCTACATTCAATGTTTTTGATCTTTCTCCATTTAATGTAGATGATGAAGATTCGAGGACGAATCCTTTTCAAGAGAGGGGGAATGATGGAAGCCAAGTTAAGGACATGCAAAGGATGGAGCAATCTGGTTCAACACAACATGATGATCCATTATTCATTGGTGGAGGTCCAATAATTCGAGCTAAAGCTAAAAGGATGAAGGAAGCCCTTAATGGACTAATTCAAGCTGTTTGGGCTAAACAAGCAACAATAGGAGCTGAATTGGGCTTGGAGGAATCAATTGGTGTTATCAACTTAATTGAAGCATTTAATAGGGCCTAATTAGTTGTTTTCGGCCTAATTGGATTCTGGTTTTCAGACTTGGTTTTATTTTGAAGTTTTAAGAGATTTCTAGCTGATTTTATGGTGCCTTAAAGTCACATTCCTAAATTTTAGGAACTTCCTTATTTTCGGAGTAAATCTTGCTGGAAGATTTATTAGGGTTTTCTTTAGCCTTTAAATTATCAATTCTTGTACTAAACTTTTCAGATTGGAATTTCATGAATTTAGTGAGATTATTCACTTGGTTTGTTCTTCATTGAACTTCTGAACTTATCAGGATTGATTCCTTGTGGCATTCTTCTGACTTATCACTCTCAATCTCTTCCTTTTCTAGAGTGTGGCATCAATTATCCTTCTTTATACCTCTGGTTCGTGTTTCTCTAAACATTGGGTCAAGGTTTTTCTTGAGTTGTAAACTGATTTGGCTTTCCTGGAAACTTCATCAATCAACTTGTTCGTGGGTTCCTAGGTTCAATTTACGGGGTTCACATCAGAAAATCTCTCCGAAGATTGATTACAAACTCAAAGGTTTTTTCCAATTGTTTCTCTCATCTCTCTTCCTCTTCTCTCTTTCTGAAGAGAAAAGAAGATATTTATACCCTTAGATTACATGATTGCCCTCATAACCTAATAGATGACCAAAGGGGCAAGCGGTACTAAGGTGATTTCCTGGAGCGGCGCCATTAGGAAGTAGCACGGCGCCGTTTGGGTGTGAAGATGAGAAGCCAAAATGGAAGAAGTTGGAACGGCGCCATTAGGGAATATAGAACGGCGCCGTTCGGTCCCTTCATTAAACACCTTGCTGACTTCTTCACTTCTTCAACTTGCCTACTTTGAAGTGTAATGGCGCCGTTAGGTTGCTTTGGTGCAATGTTGTGCTCGGCCTTAATCAATTGAAGGTATAACAACTCCATCTAGGTTGTAACGGCGCCATTAGTGCCTCCTTCATGTTGGTCATTCGACCTTGGCATGGTTGAAGAGGAACGGCACCAATCTACTTTGTAATGGCGCCGTTAGCTTTCTTTGGGCATGATGAGGTACCTGGCTAGGAGCAATAGGTGTGTAACGGCGCCAATCTCATCTTGGAATGGCGCCATTAGGCTTTGTTGAACATCTCTCGGGTTGCTAAATTCATACTTGCTCTAATCGATCTTCAAATGTTCATTATCATCATTAAGCTCCCTAATTGATCTGCAAAGATAGAAACAAGCTTAAATGAGATAATTAAGATTATGATAGCCATAAAACAAGATTGATTAAGCACAAAGTGGATGTATTAATTTATGTCTATCATATGCGTAATAAGTTAGTGTTGATTCTTAGAAAAGCATGACTTTAGTTAATAAGTATGTAAATGACCTGATTGAATTTTTGGAATGTATATACTGTTTAATTCATTCAAGTATAACTGAATTTGGTAATCAATTAACCAAGTAAGATATTTGAGCCTTTAAAGGATTGCACTCAATCCTGTGTTCTTTCATGTGTGATTCTTTCAATTATCCTCATTCCATGTTTGTTTTGTTACTAGAACTTGCATGATCCCTGTTGAGATTACATGTAAATATATGTCTAGTTAAACAAAGAATTGATGATTGTTTAGGAAAGATTGAGCCAAATAAGCCATCCTCACTCATAAATTGACCTTAGTTCACTCCTTTGAGCCTTTGAAGATTATGAGAAGAGCTTATTTCTTTCTTTAGCTACTTCCCAAAAGACCTTGAAACTTAAAAGAAAAACAATGATTCTTGTCCCTACTTAGGATAATGAAGCATTGAAGACTCAAATTGGTTATTGGAAATGGTCTAAAGTATAGATTGGCACAATCCGATCCTATCAAAGTTGATGAATGGGAAAATGCACTCTCTTTTGCCTTTGTGATGTAATGAAAATCAAAAGAAAGATGTGTTATTAAAGTGCAAATTAAATGGAAAAAATGGATCGAATGTTGATAAAAGCCTAGTCTGTGGATGAATTGAAGAATTAGTAACAACAAAGGGCCATCAAATTCGTATTCTGCCCTGTTTTTTATTCTTGAATGCTTCATTATTCTAGGTGTTTGATTTACTTTATATCCATTCTTTCTTGAGCTTAATCCCAGGACCCCATTACAACCCTTTATACAGTCCCAATTTCTGTTTAATTATGCATGTATATGGAGTAGTGGAGATAAGGTTGTCTTGCAAGCTTATGGTTAACATGCTTCATGAGAATGCTTTTGAGTGTAAACTGCTATAACTTGGTTAGAAGAGTGAATTGTGAGACATCCATACCTTATTCGGTCATACTTGATTAAAGGAAGCCTTATATACATTCCAGATTTTCTCTTTGGTTGCACCATACCTCTGCTTTTTTATTAAATGTCATGCTTGTTTCTTGTTTAGATTCAACATTATCTTACTTTGCATATGTGCATTGAATTGTTCTTGAAACACTTGCTTGTCAATTTCTGTTCTTAGTTTAGACCTGAACAAGGGAGACCATACCTCCTCCTACTAGTTTATCTAGGGGTTTAATATGGGCTTGTAGTTTAGGCTAAGAATTACCGTGTTTGTCTATGACAGTGTAATTAGTTTCTGTAGTTAGCTGTAGTTAGCTTGTTTTGAATAAAATCCAGATTACATTCTTGCTCACATTTGCTAAGGGACTAGCAAACCTTTAAGTGTGTGGGAAATGTGATAGACATAAATTAATGCATCCACTTTGTGCTTAATCACTCTTGTTTTATGGCTATCATAATCCCAATTATCTCATTTAAGCTTGTTTCTATCTTTGCAGGTCAATTATGGAGCTTAATGATGATAATGAACATTTGAAGGTTGATTAGAGCAAGTATGAATGGAGCTACCTGAGAGATATTCAACAAAGCCTAATGGCACCATTCCTCTTCTACTATGCCAAGGCTGAATGTCCAACATGAGGGAGGCACTAATGATGCCGTTACAACCTAGATGGCGTTGTTACAACTCCAATTGATTAAGGCCGAGCACAACATTGCACCAAAGGAAGCTAACAGCGCCATTCTATATTCCATAGTGGCGCCATTACAATTCAGAGTTGGCAAATTGGCGAAGTGAAGAAGTCAGCAAAGATGCAAAATGAAGACACCCGAACAGCGCCGTTCCATGTTACCTAATGGCGCCATTCCACTTCTTTCCCTTTGGCGTTCCATTTCCACACCCGAACGGCGCCGTGCTACTTCCTAATGGCGCCGCTCCAGGAAATCTCCCTAGAGTGATGTGAACCCCATAAATTGAATCTAGGAACCCAGGAACAAGTTGATGGAATGAAGTTTCCAGGAAAGCCAAATCAGTTTAAAACTCAAGAAAAACCTTGACCCAGTGTTTAGAGAAACAAGAACCAAAGGTCTAAAGAAGGATAATTGATGCCACACTCTTGAAAGGAAGAGATTGAGAGTGATAAGTCAGAAGAACGCCACAAGGAATTAACCTTGATAAGTTCAGAAGTTCAATGAAGAACAAACCAAGTGAATAATCTCACCAAATTCATAAAATTCCAATCTCCAAGTTTAGTACAAGAATTGATCATTTAAAGGCTAAAGAAAACCCTAATAAACCTTCCAGCAAGATTTACTCCTAAAAATAAGGAAGTTCCTAAAATTAAGGAATGTGACTTTAAGGCTTCCTTATTTTTAGGAATGCAGCAAGATTTACTCCTAAAAATAAGGAAGTTCCTAAAATTAAGGAATGTGACTTTAAGGCTTCCTTATTTTTAGGAATGCAGCAAGATTTACTCCTAAAAATAAGGAAGTTCCTAAAATTAAGGAATGTGACTTTAAGGCACCATAAAATCAGCTAGAAATCTCTTAAAACTTCAAAATAAAACCAAGTCTGAAAACCAGAATCCAATTAGACCGAAAACAACTAATTAGGACCTATTAAATGCTTCAATTAAGTTGATAACACCAATTGATTCCTCCAAGCCCAATTCAGCTCCCATTGTTGCTTGTTTAGCCCAAACAGCTTGAATTAGTCCATTAAGGGCTTCCTTCATCCTTTTAGCTTTAGCTCGAGTTATTGGACCTCCACCAATGAATAATGGATCATCATGTTGTGTTGAACCAGATTGCTCCATCCTTTGCATGTCCTTAACTTGGATTCCATCATTCCCCCTCTCTTGAAAAGGATTCGTCCTCGAATCTTCATCATCTACATTAAATGGAGAAAGATCAGAAACATTGAATGTAGCACTAACATTATACTCACCTGGTAGATCCAACTTGTATGCATTGTCATTTATGCGCGCAATGACTTGGAATGGTCCATCTCCTCTTGGCTGCAACTTGGAACGACGTTTCAACGGAAAACGTTCTTTCCTCAAATGAACCCAAACCCAATCTCCGGGTTCAAAAGTCACTTTCTTACGCCCTTTGTTGGCTTGAGTAGCATATTGTTCTGTTTTCTTCTTTATTTGCTGCCTAACCTTTTCATGTAATTGCTTCACCATTTCAGGCTTCCTTTTGCCATCCAAACTAGCGCGCTCATCAATTGGTAAAGGTGTTAAATCCATTGGAGTCAAAGGATTAAACCCATACACAACTTCAAAAGGTGAGAGGTTAGTAGTAGAATGGATAGAACGATTATAAGCGAATTCAACATGTGGCAAGCAATCCTCCCAATATTTCAAATTCTTTTGAATGATAGCACGCAATAAACTAGACAAAGTTCGATTAACTACCTCAGTTTGCCCATCGGTTTGTGGGTGGCAAGTTGTAGAAAACATAAGTTTAGTACCTAGCTTAACCCACAAGGTCTTCCAAAAGTAGCTCAAGAACTTGGCATCTCGGTCTGAAACAATGCTCCTTGGCACACCATGAAGCCGCACTATCTCTCGAAAGAATAAGTCTGCAATGTGATTAGCATCATCTGTTTTATGGCATGAAATGAAATGTGCCATTTTAGAAAACCTGTCCACAACCACAAAAACAGAGTCATTACCCTTTTTTGGCCTTGGTAAACCTAAAACAAAGTCCATGGAAATATCTACCCAAGGTTCATTTGGTATAGGCAAAGGAGTATACAATCCATGAGGTAAAGATCTAGATTTGGCCTGTTTGCAAGTTATACATTTCTCACAAATTCTTTCTACATCACGTTTCATATGTGGCCAAAAGAAATGCTCAATAAGGACTTCCAATGTTTTTCGAACACCAAAATGTCCCATTAGTCCACCTCCATGAGCCTCACGAACCAACAACTCCCTTAAAGAACATATAGGCACACACAATCTATTTTCTCGAAATAAAAAACCTTCATGCCTATAAAATTTACCAAAGGCAGCATGTTCACAAGCTTCAAACACATTAGCAAAGTCATGATCAGAAGAATATAAATCCTTAATGTATTCAAAGCCTAATAATTTAGTATCCAAAATAGAGATCAAGGCATACCTTCGAGACAAAGCATCTGCCACGACATTTTCCTTACCTTGTTTGTACTTGATCACATAAGGAAAAGATTCAATAAACTCCACCCATTTTGCATGGCGTTTATTCAACTTACCTTGGCCCTTCAAATGCTTTAAGGATTCATGATCAGTATGAATGACAAACTCCTTTGGCCACAAATAGTGTTGCCATGTCTCCAAGGCCCTCACCAAAGCATACATCTCCTTGTCATAAGTTGGGTAGTTCAAGGCTGCCCCATTGAGCTTTTCACTAAAATAAGCAAGGGGTCGATTTTCTTGCATCAAAGCAGCCCCAATACCGATTCCTGAAGCATCACACTCAACTTCAAAAGTTTTAGCAAAGTTAGGTAAAGCAAGTAATGGTGCTGAACTTAACTTGTCTTTAATCAAATTGAAAGCTAATTCTTGTTCACTACCCCACTTGAATCCAACACTTTTTTTAACAATTTCAGTCAATGGTGCAGCTATAGTGCTAAAATCTTTAACAAACCTCCTATAAAAACTAGCCAATCCATGAAAGCTTAGCACCTCAGTTATTGATTTTGGTGTAGGCCATTCTCGAATAGCCTTAACCTTTTCTTCATCAACCTCTATTCCCTTAGCACTAACAACATATCCAAGAAATACAACCTGACTAGTGCAAAAAGAACATTTCTTGAGGTTTGCATACAACTTCTCTTCACGCAAAACACTTAGAACCTTTTGTAATTGATCAAGATGCTCATCTAAGTTTTTGCTATAAATCAGAATATCATCAAAGTACACAACAACAAACTTACCAATAAAAGCACGCAAGACATGGTTCATTAATCTCATGAAAGTACTAGGGGCATTACTTAACCCAAAAGGCATAACCAACCACTCATATAAACCATACTTAGTTTTAAAGGCAGTTTTCCATTCATCACCTTCTCTCATGCGAATTTGATGATAACCAGATTTCAAATCAATCTTAGAGAAAATACAAGCACCATGCAATTCATCAAGCATATCATCTAACCTAGGAATGGGATGGCGATACTTTACCGTAATCTTGTTGATAGCTCTACAATCAACACACATTCTCCATGTTCCATCCTTGTTAGGCACAAGTAGAACCGGAACAGCGCAAGGACTCAAACTTTCTCTCACATACCCTTTAGCTAGCAACTCCTCAACTTGCCCTTGAAGTTACTTTGTCTCCTCAGGATTACTCCTATAGGCTGGTCGGTTAGGAATTGATGCACCGGGAATGAAATCAATTTGATGCTCTATTCCCCTAAGTGGTGGTAAACCATCAGGAACTTCTTCAGGGAAAACATCAGTGAATTCCTGCAAAAGAGACTTAGCAGCACTAGGCAAAGATTGGTTAAGATCATTAGTATTAAAATAAGCCTCTTTGTACAAAAGTACAATCATTGGCTGTTTTGAATAAAAAGCTCTCTTAACCTCATTTTCTTTTGCATAAAAACTTGCTTTTCTTCTCTCTTGCTCTTGAGGCTATTCTTTTTCCTCTTTTTTTTGTGTTTTTAGCCTCTTTTTCATTTTCAATCCCATTCTTTTTACCACTTCCCTCAGCCTCACTCTTTCTTTTCTCATGTTTGGCCTCACTCTTTCTTTTCTCACATTTGGCCTCACTCTTTCTTTTCTCACATTCTTTTTTAATTCTCACTTGATCTTTATAAACTTGCTGAGGTGTTAATGGTACAAGAGTTATTGGTTTCCCATGCATTACAAAAGAATACTTATTTGTGCGCCCATCATGCATAGTATTCTTATCATATTGCCATGGTCGACCTAAAAGCATATGGCCAGCATGCATAGGTATAACATCACAAAGCACCTCATCATGATACCTACCAATGGAAAAAGAAACCAGCACCTGTTTGCTAACCTTAATTTCCCCACACTCATTCAACCATTCAAGCTTATAAGGTCTAGGATGCTTCATAGTAGGCAGATTCAATTTCTCAACCAAAAGAGTGCTTGCTACATTAGTACAACTCCCCCCATCAATAATAAGGCTACATACCTTGTCCATGATGTGACAATGTGTGTGGAAGATGTTGTCTCTTTGTGCTTCATCCTCTTCCTTCACTTGCATATTCAAAACTCTCCTGGTGACAAGGATTTCACCAGTAACCGGATGTACTTCTTCTTCACTCTCCGCCAATGGTGTGTCATCATCAGACTCACTTTCAGTCTCAACTTCACCATCTCCCCTTAAAATCATCACTCGCTTATTCGGGCATTGGGATGCAATGTGTCCCTTTCCCAAACACTTAAAACATTTGATATCTCTATTTCTAGAAGTTTGGGGGTTAGATTTACCTCTATCTATGCTAGAACCAGCATCCTTGCTTTTAGATGATTCGGACTTGCTCACAAAATCAGCCTTGTCTTCCTTTTTGCTCCAAGCTGATTTTGAAGAAGAACTTGAATTCTGTCCGAACCGTGCTGAACCCTTTCTTTTGAGTTGCCGCTCGACCTTCATGGCCATGTGTACCATATCCTCCAACTCTACATAATGTTGCAACTCCACCACATTTGCAATGTCCCTATTCAGGCCATGTAAAAATCGTGCCATGGTTGCCTCTCGGTCCTCTTCCATATTAGCCTTAATCATGGCTATCTCCATCTCCTTGTGGTACTCCTCCACACTCTTGGATCCTTGGGTTAGGCCTTGCAACCGCTGGTACAAGTCCCTATAGTAATTACTTGGAATAAATCTCCTCCTTATAACAGCCTTCATCTCTTCCCAATTATCAATTGGCCTCTCCCGATTTCGTCTCCTAGTCAAAACAAGTTGATCCCACCAAACAATAGCATAATCAGTAAATTCAACAGCAGCAAGTTTTACCTTCTTCTCTTCGGAGTAATTATGGCAATCAAAGACTAGCTCCACTTTCTTCTCCCACTCCAAGTAGGCATCAGGATCATTTTTACCCGAAAAGGGTGGAATCTTCATTTTAATGCTCCCCAAGTTTCGATCATAATTACCTATCCTTCTTGCTCTTTGACCACCTCTATCATGATTGAATCTGTTATTGGCCTCTCTTGGATAAAAATCATCATGGTCATCATCATCTTCTTCCTCCTCTTCATGTTCATCATGGTATTGTCGCCTTTCTCGCCTTTGCACATTAGGAACCTCACGAACTTGATTCCTTTGCAAAACAGCAATAGCCGCATCTTGTCTCTCCATTTTATCCATGATTTCACCAAATCTGACCTCCATGCGCTCTAAGTGTTGTCGCAAAGCGCGTTGTTCAAGTGTCTCTGTCCTTCCTTCCTCAGCCATTATAGTAGTCTGAAAAGATTAGATTTGCCAAGAAAAGAAATCCTCACAAGTGTTTACACTCAAGTGTGTTTCACTCTTTTATGGCTTTTAAACTATGATGGTAACACTCTTGCCTTTTACCACCCAATTCACTTAAATAAGTTCTTTAAGGAACTAAAGAAAATCTAATCAAGAGCAATTACCTTGCAATGCCCAGCCAACTTACCCAAATAAAACTCAATCGATTAGGAATCAAGGAAAAGCATAAAAGATAGAGAGGATATAAAAGAGAAGAAATATGAAACAAAAGACTCAAAGAACGGAATACTGATCAGGAATCAAAGAAAGATGCTCAAATCAAATCTGTCCTTTTTTGCCAAAATCACGCTTCCACTTGTTTTCTTTGTTTTCTGATTCTTTTCACTTTCTTTTTTTGCTTTCTCTTTTTTTTTATCTATTTCGTTTTTTTTCTTTTTTTTTCTTCAATTGAGGCAATAATAAAAAAAACAAACTAAACGGAACAGATATGAAGAATAAAAAGAGCCATTAACAAAAAAAGAACAAACTGACCAGATTTATAAGATTTGGAGATTCAAAGAAACGAAACAAAATGAAAAAGAAAGGTTAAAGAAGAAATAACCAGATTTGCAAGAATTGATAACTTTCAAAATGAAAGAAACAAATCAAACAAAGGGAATGAAACAATCAAAACAAAAAAAAAACGTAATGAAACTGATTTAGATACCAAAAGCTCTGATGCCAACTGATGTGAACCCCATAAATTGAATCTAGGAACCCAGGAACAAGTTGATGGAATGAAGTTTCCAGGAAAGCCAAATCAGTTTAAAACTCAAGAAAAACCTTGACCCAGTGTTTAGAGAAACAAGAACCAAAGGTATAAAGAAGGATAATTGACGCCACACTCTATAAAGGAAGAGATTGGGAGTGATAAGTCAGAAGAACGCCATAAGGAATTAACCTTGATAAGTTCAGAAGTTTAATGAAGAACAAACCAAGTGAATAATCTCACCAAATTCATAAAATTCCAATCTCCAAGTTTAGTACAAGAATTGATAATTTAAAGGCTAAAGAAAACCCTAATAAACCTTCCAGCTAGATTTACTCCTAAAAATAAGGAAGTTCCTAAAATTAAGGAATGTGACTTTAAGGCTTCCTTATTTTTAGGAATGCAGCAAGATTTACTCCTAAAAATAAGGAAGTTCCTAAAATTAAGGAATGTGACTTTAAGGCTTCCTTATTTTTAGGAATGCAGCAAGATTTACTCCTAAAAATAAGGAAGTTCCTAAAATTAAGGAATGTGACTTTAAGGCACCATAAAATCAGCTAGAAATCTCTTAAAACTTCAAAATAAAACCAAGTCTGAAAACCAGAATCCAATTAGGCCGAAAACAACTAATTAGGCCCTATTAAATGCTTCAATTAAGTTGATAACACCAATTGATTCCTCCAAGCCCAATTCAGCTCCTATTGTTGGTTGTTTAGCCCAAACAGCTTGAATTAGTCCATTAAGGGCTTCCTTCATCCTTTTAGCTTTAGCTCGAGTTATTGGACCTCGACCAATGAATAATGGATCATCATGTTGTGTTGAACCAGATTGCTCCATCCTTTGCATGTCCTTCACTTGGATTCCATCATAGAGCCCCTTTGCCCCTTTGGTTATCAATTAGGTTAAAAAGGGTAATTATGTAATCTAATGGTTTAAATACCTTCTTTTCTCCGAGAAGAAGACAAGAGGAGGAGAGATGATTGAAACTTCTGAGCTTTGTATTCAACCTTCCGAGAGATTTTCTCTCTTGAATCTACATTTATTTAGTTCCTTTACTCTATTTCCCTTTACCTTACTTGTTGAATGTTCAGTTTCTCACTCAATCCATGAGTGAGTAAACCCCCAATTCATTATATTATTTATTGATTATAAGGGTTTGCAAAGTTAGTGAGGGTCTTGTTCTTCATTCCTATTAATCTGTCAAGTGTTTTGATATCTATGATTTTATGGAAATATGGTTTTCTTGTCTCTATTTTGTGAGTGCACGCATGAAATAGGAATAGGTAAAATCTATGGTTAGATTCTGTGTTTGTGAATCTTTAGTAGCCAACCTTAATCTTAGAACAAAGGGTAGACGTAGGATACTTCTTAGAGATCTCCAATATTCAATGACTGGGTAGACGCGAAGTATATTCAGATTGTTTGCATGCTGTACTGATTTTCATTGCTTAATGTTTTATTCAATCCGTAAATCATCATCGCGAAGATTGTTGGTTTGGTGCGGGGAAAAGGGACCAGTCTAGGAATTGATAATGCTAGGTTGGGCTATTCAGTCACTAATATGAATTTTAGGAATCTTTAGTACTAATTTTCATAAGCATGCCATTTGATTGATTAATTGTGTTGTTAGTGAGCCTGGGATCTAACTGTTCTTTTACCCCTTATAATTAGCAAATGGTAGAATGAATACTTTTCATTATTGTTAATCTCCTTGTGTTTCACTGTTCATTTATTTATTTATACTATCTTTTCATATTTTGTCTCTAGTTATTTCTGCTCTTACCCCAAAACCCCCCTTTATATTTCTATTGAATGTTCAGTCTATAAGCATAGTAAATCCATTTTATTGCCTCTCTGTGGATTCAACCTGCTCTTACCGCTACTACTTAGTATTGCTTTATAGCAGAAATATTATTCTCATGACAGGCTTGACGACGGCCGGTCAAGGGTCTCTTCATTTTACACCTTTGATGACTTCTTCACTTCGCCAATTTGCCAACTCTAAATTGTAATGGCGCCACTATGGAACATAGAATGGCGCCGTTAGCTTCCTTTGGTGCATTGTTGTGCTCGGCCTTAATCAATTGGAGGTGTAACAATGCCATCTAGGTTGTAACGGTGCCATTCTACCTTGTAATGGCGCCACTAAGTCCCTTGGATATGATCAAGTATCCAGCTAGGAACAATTTGTGTGTAACGGCGCCAATCTCACTTTGTAATGGCGCCATTAGGCTTTGTTGAGCATCTCTCGGGTAGCTTCGTTCATACTTGCTCTAATCAACCTTCAAATGTTCATTATCATCATTAAGCTCCATAATTGACCTGCAAAGATTGAAACAGGCTTAAATGAGATAATTAGGATTATGATAGCCATAAAACAAGATTGATTAAGCACAAAGTGGATGCATTAATTTATGTCTATCATTGAGCTAAGCATGTTTTGAGTCAGATGATATGTAACTTGTGAGATTTTGAGCCATATTATAAGATTGTTACATCCTTGCAATCTTCTTTCTTTCTTGAGTGGTTATCCTTGTGAATTCAATACTTCTAGAACTTGCTTTGTATCTCTTCGAGATTACATGTTACTATGCATATGTATAGAGATCATAAAGGTTGATTAGGGATACGCTTGAGCTTAAATAGCCACCCCAAGTACATGACCACTTAGTTACCCTTTTTGAGCTTAATGAACATATGAGAACCTTTTTTTTTATAACCCTATTCTAAAGAACCTTGAACTTTAAAAGAAAAACAAGTTTCTCTAACCTTGTCTTTTGACTAGTGGAGCAATTTAACTTGTTTCTTTGCTGGTTTTGATAGGGAATTGAAGGAATAAGTATGGGGTAATCCATATATGTGGTGTGGCTTGAATGAAGAAAATGAGAATGTCAAGTTGATTCAAAAGGAAGAAAAGTGCCTTCAAAGAAACTAAAAAAAAAAAGAGAGAAAGTAAAGAAATGCATTGAAAAGAAGAAAAAATGAATGCATCAATTGGCACAAATGATACGCTTGACATTTTTCTCAAAGATTGAAAGAAAAGGAGAAATTGGTGGAGTATAATAACTTTGTGCTAAGTGAAGGGCTATTGAAAGAGAAACTAGCCCATATTTCTAAGTTAATTGCTCTACTAGTGCTTAAGACCTTTGTTTTGATTTCCTTATCCTTTCTTTCTTGAGCTCACTAACCCTTGGCCCCATTACAACCTATTGTAAAGACCTTTTTGATTCTTGCATCTGTGTAGATAGGAGTATTGGAGATTAGATGCATTGCAAGCATATGGTAAGTATGTTTTCACTAGTGATATTGAGTGAACCCTTTATCCATATTAAACACTTGAGTGCAAGAGTGAATTCCTGGTGAGGATCATCTAATTTGATGCATGTTTACTTGATTAATGATATTAACTTGTTACTTGATTATTTTGAGTGCATAAGTGGTTTAATTTTGATATATTATGTTTTCTTGTATATTTAATTAAGTTGTTGCTTATAATTTTCTAACTCTTAGAATTTGATTGAAAGGTTGGTTTAGGAATGTTTGTGGGTATCGTTCTGGTAAACCCTCAGCAGACTATAACTCCTCCACTAGGGACACCTAGGGGTTTAAAGGCTTGTGTCACATGCTAAGTGCCACCGTACACCTACGCAAGTGGAATTAATTTGATGTAGTTTAGTGTTTGGTTTTTCTTAGTTTGCTAGGGACTAGCAAAGCTCAAGTGTGGGGGAATTTGATAAACACTTTTTTAAGCTATGATTTATCTCTTATATCTTGTTGTTTAAGTGTTTATTATTACTAACTAAGCTGTTTTGAGTGATTTCATGTCATTAGAAGCTAAAAAGAAGCTTTAGAAGAAAAGGAGTTTAAATCTGGAAATTTTGAGATTTTCCTGTGCAGATAGTTTGCAAATATGGCCAGATTTGACATTCTTAAAGTCCTTTTCTGAGTTTGAGTTCTCATCAAAGGTGTAGAGGACTTCTTGAGCTTTCCAGAATACTAAAGATCACCAAAATCGGAGTTCATTTGGGCCTTCAAAACGTCAAAATACAGAAGAATCCAGAAACCCTGCGGAAATCCGAGATTGCTTTTCTATTTTGGGCTTTGGAGCAATTTTGGGTTGAAGATGGACAAGTGCACGCCTAAGCCTTATTTGGAGCTGTTTTGGACATGTTATTGAAGATATTTAACCTAGGCCCAAGCCTTGGATTGATGCGATTTAGCCCTTGAAGAGAAGTCCTAATTGGAGTAGGAAAACACTTTAATTAGGCATGTGCATGGCATGTGATGTGTGCTATTTTTTCTCCTATTTGAAGAAGGACTTCTATTTCTTGTAGAACACTTAAGCCAGCTGATAACTTATTAGGTTATAGGTTCCTAGGTCTCTATTCAAAGGCCTTAGCCTCCCTATGTAAAAAAAGAGAGGTTTTGCTAGGAATTTTATTTTTCTCTTTTGTGCTGCAATTTTCAGAACGCTCTTCTAATTTTCTTAATTTAGTTGAAGGTTGCTTGACTCTTGGATGCAAGGATTGTGAGGCTTGAGTTTTATTTCTATCTCTTGTGCAAATATCTTTTGATTCTCTATGCTTATTTCATGATTTTCTTGCTTAGTTACCTAGGATGCGCAACTGGTTAATTTTGCATGATTTTCTATTGCTAGAATTTGAGCTTCTTATCCGTAATTGTAAGTTAGCTTAATTCAAAGTAGTAAATCAAGTGATATTGCATAGTTTTTCAATATTGTTTGAGAGAATTAAAGGGAGTAATTAAGAGAGCAGGCTATATGACTTGATTAGTTATTATTGGCTAAGATCTTTCTAGAGTTTATTGCTTTTGTCTTAATTAAATCTGGGGAAGCTATAGGTACCTAGGTTATTTTGATAAAAAGGGCTTGATTGGGAAGCTATAGGTACTGATTTAAGCTAGGCATAAGGAAAGATAGGGGTTAAAGGGAAGCTATAGGTACTTTTAACCTACGCCAATTGTTTGCATGTTTGATTATCTTTTGTGCCTATGATCAATTCAAATTCCAAGAGTAAGTATTCCTTGAACTGAAATATTCTCTATTGATTTCTCCTTATTTTTATTATTTGCATTGTTCTTAGTTATTGTCACGCCCCGACACCATGATCGAGCACGTAACAATCGCCGCAACTCTCAAAATGTATTCTATTAGGTTAGAATACACTTCAAGGGTTGCAAGGCTAAAACGTCATTTTTTCGATTTTTCTCTTATACAGTTTTCATCCAGTTCAATAGTTAAAACACTTAACTAACACCCAAGCAAATCAAAACAGATAAAATACCGAACTGTCGTGGCATAAAAATTCAAGTAAACACAAGACACCAAAACTTCAAGATATTTACGAAAATGCCATTAGATGTCCGACATATTTTTCTGTGAATATTTAAACCAGGCTACAGAATTCAGAAAAATACGGTAACAGTTTCAAAATATTTTAGACACACTAAAATGGTGAAATAGCTATTTAGACCGACATTTACTTACTCGGTGGGTCCTACAAAAATTTTTGAAAAAAAATACTACAAAAGTTGACTTTTCACCCCCGGTCAAGCTTGAGCCAAAAGCCTAGTAGTTCTCACAGCACAACGTACCTACTAGTGCGGTTGATGTCTACAGCCTGAAAAATATGTTATTAAAATACGGGTGAGTAACAGAGTTACCTAGTGAGTGGATAAAATAATTATATAAACAACAATGTAAAAACCGGTATTTATTATAAGGCAATAAACGTCAAAACCATAAACATAAGTAAAACCATAAACATAAACATAAATAAGGCAAGATTTTCACCAACTTTGGCCCATGTATCATCTATTTCATTCGTCAATTCCTCACTCAAGTTGTCGCCTTGGCCAAGGCCGACAACTGAGTAACGAGTCCCATCTTGAACGGTGGATACCACAAGATGGACTCAAATTACCTTGCGGGGTTCCCTCCGCGCCTCCCATCAAGGTACATACCACACTCACCACGCCTCTCAAAAGACGGTCCGTGGCTACTTAGCTACTGCAGTAACAAAATTCCTCCCTTGGAGGCTACCGTATAGTAACATCTTCAAATTGTGATGGCTTATAAACCCTTTGTTTTCATTTCTACAAATTGGCACATTTCAAAACCATATAAAACCTTTTTTCGTTTATTTCAAAAATAAGAATAGAGATTTGTTTTAAAACTATTCTTATAAAATATTTCCCAAAACCAATTTCATAAATTAGCCATCACATTCCATGGGCCATATATTTCTCATTATTCCATCATTTAACACATATAGATAGCAAATAATTTCAGAAAAATAGTATTTAATAAAAATGCAATAAAACTGTAATTTAATTTAATTATCCACTCACAGTGAGATCCTCGCTATTCTTGACCGTTCTCGCCCAGTTCCTTGTCCTTTGATGGCGTAGGAGCTCCTTATTTTCATAAACTCATTTAGTTTCTATAGCCATTGCTAAATTTGATTAAAACCTAAACTAAATGCAATGCCATGCATGCCATGCAATAAATTAGAATTCTAACTCCTAATTATACTTTTCACTAATATTCTTCTACCTAATTTTTCTTCAAAATTCACATTTATTCCATTATAGGTTGAAAATTTCCCATAGCTATGACACATTAGAAATTTCGGTCTTTGCTCCATTTTCACTCAATTTCCACATTTTTCTTTTCCAACATTTTCCTTTAACATTTTCACATCAAATTTACTTCAAAACAACTACATTTTCATTTAAATTCCAAAATGACAAAAAATGCAATTTTCCTTGTAATTTTCGGCATAAATATTGAAAAATTAAAAATTTCTTTTCTAATGAAATTTGATGGCATTTCCTAGTTTAGTAAGCTTCCATGAACTTCATATTTTAATCCTAAGGTTCCATGAATTCAATTTGACCCAAAAATCTTAAATTCAAAAATTCTCCATAACTTTTCTAATTTTCTAGATTCACACTCCTACAAGTGATTTCAAGTTAAATTGACCCTATATTCATGTTTAGCATGCCATAATCTACATTCTAACATCAAAATTAGGCATGCTTACCTTGATTTGTGAAAATCCACCAAGAACCCTAGACTTTCCAATTGCAATTTCTCCTCACTTAGCTTGAATTTATTGAAATTGATTTAGGAATGTTGATGGGCTAATCAAAAGGTTTAATTTGATAGGTAATTTTAGTAGGCTTGTTTGGAGAATTTAGGACTTGTGTTTTATGGAGGAAGCTTGCAAGGTTCAACAATGGTGAAAGTGTTCTTCATTTCTCAAGGTTGAAGACAACTAAATTAATTGTATGAATTTTCTAAACTTTTCTCCACCATGGCCGGATTTTGCATGCAAAGAGATGATGAAATTTTGTTCAATCCTAGCCATCCATTCTTAAAGCTTTGACACTTGTCATTAGATGGTTAAATCCATAAAAGATGATTTTGTTCTTAGTTCCCATTTTGTCCTCCAACAATCACTAAAATTCCATCTATATCCTAAGTCAGTGTAATAAAATTTTTCAGTGTATATTTTTATTCTTCATGCAATTTCTTTTTATTCCATTGGCAGTGAAATTTTTAAATTCTCTGTTAATTTTTTGTAAAATCAGTCTAAACTTCTAATCTTACGACTAAACTTCAACAATTCATTTAATTCCATTTATATCCTATTCATAACTTAAGGAAGGCCTAAACTATATTTTCCATGATTTCCTACTAAATGATGCATGCCGGACGAACTAGGAGAAACAGTAATTTAGAACGGGTATTACAGTTATAATTTGTAAACTTAAATTCTTCAATTCTTTACTTTTATTGCATCTTCAAATTCGATTTTCTAAAACAATCTTCGTGGGATACGACCTGTGCTTATCACTATCTACTTAGTTTTAGCATAGAATTTTATTTGGTATTAACGACGTACCAACCGAGTTGTCAAGTTCGTTGGTATCATCAATCGATCAAAGGAAGAACTCAGGTTTCGTTTGCACATGTTTCTGAGTATTCATTGTTGGGAGGTACCTCTTATCCTTTCTCTTGTATTGAATCAATGAACTTTCTCTCTCGTTTGTATAAATCTATTTTTGAATGTGAATTGAAGTTTGAATTCCTTTCGTTTGAATGAATCTTGTTCTGAAATGCAAAAATTGAATCAAGCTGATTTATTTCTTTGATCATTTTCTTAATAATGCGATGAATCTTAATGTTAATTGGTTTGTTGCTTGTATTAAATTTTGTCATGAATTTCAAAATGTGAATAAACATGCGAGAAACCATACAGGTATGAAAATGCTCATTTAATTTTCAAAGGCATAGGTTAGGTTTAAGAGACAGGGTTTCAACTAACCAGTCACTTCGAAAGAAAGTGGAAGCTGTTTGTGGCAAATCATCAAGAATGTGCAGAAATAATAGAAAAGAGCAATCTGAGTCAGGAAAAGCACTGATACAATTTGAAATTGTTAATCAAAATGAATGAGCAAGAAGATTGGGATTGAGTATGATGGAATCCAAGTTAAGGACATGCAAAGGATGGAGCAATCTGGTTCAACACAACATGATGATCCATTATTCATTGGTGGAGGTCCAATAACTCGAGCTAAAGCTAAAAGGATGAAGGAAGCCCTTAATGGACTAATTCAAGCTGTTTGGGCTAAACAACCAACAATAGGAGCTGAATTGGGCTTGGAGGAATCAATTGGTGTTATCAACTTAATTGAAGCATTTAATAGGGCCTAATTAGTTGTTTTCGGCCTAATTGGATTCTGGTTTTCAGACTTGGTTTTATTTTGAAGTTTTAAGAGATTTCTAGCTGATTTTATGGTGCCTTAAAGTCACATTCCTTAATTTTAGGAACTTCCTTATTTTTAGGAGTAAATCTTGCTGCATTCCTCAAAATAAGGAAGCCTTAAAGTCACATTCCTTAATTTTAGGAACTTCCTTATTTTTAGGAGTAAATCTTGCTGCATTCCTGAAAATAAGGAAGCCTTAAAGTCACATTCCTTAATTTTAGGAACTTCCTTATTTTTAGGAGTAAATCTTGCTGGAAGATTTATTAGGGTTTTCTTTAGCCTTTAAATCATCAATTCTTGTTCTAAACTTGGCAGATTGGAATTTTATGAATTTGGTGAGATTATTCACTTGGTTTGTTCTTCATTGAACTTCTGAACTTATCAAGGTTAATTCCTTGTGGCGTTCTTCTGACTTATCACTCTCAATCTCTTCCTTTCTAGAGTGTGGTGTCAATTATCCTTCTTTATACCTTTGGTTCTTGTTTCTCTAAACATTGGGTCAAGGTTTTTCTTGAGTTCTAAACTGATTTTGGCTTTCCTGGAACTTCATTCATCAACTTGTTCGTGGGTTCCTAGATTCAATTTATGGGGTTCACATCAGTTGGCATCAGAGCTTTTGGTATCTAAATCAGTTTCATTGTGTTTTTTGTTTTGATTGTTTCATTCCCTTTGTTTGATTTGTTTCTTTCATTCTGAAAGTTATCAATTCTTGCAAATCTGGTTATTTCTTCTTTAACCTTTCTTTTTCATTTTGTTTCGTTTCTTTGAATCTCCAAATCTTATAAATCTTATAAATCTGGTCAGTTTGTTCTTTTTTTGTTAATGGCTCTTTTTATTTTTCATATCTGTTCCGTTTAGTTTGTTTTTTTTTTTATTATTGCCTCAATTAAAAAAAACGAAATAGATAAAAAAAAAAGAGAAAGCAAAAAAAGAAAGTGAAAAGAATCAGAAAACAAAGAAAACAAGTGGAAGTGTGATTTTGGCAAAAAGGACAGATTTGATTTGAGCATCTTTCTTTGATTCCTGATCAGTATTCCGTTCTTTGAGTCTTTTGTTTCATATTTCTTCTCTTTTATATCCTCTCTATCTTTTATGCTTTTCCTTGATTCCTAATCAATTGAGTTTTATTTGGGTAAGTTGGCTGGGCATTGCAAGGTAATTGCTCTTGATTAGATTTTCTTTAGTTCCTTAAAGAACTTATTTAAGTGAATTGGGTGGTAAAAGGCAAGAGTGTTACCATCATAGTTTAAAAGCCATAAAAGAGTGAAACACACTTGAGTGTAAACACTTGTGAGGATTTCTTTTCTTGGCAAATCTAATCTTTTCAGACTACTATAATGGCTGAGGAAGGAAGGACAGAGACACTTGAACAACGCGCTTTGCGACAACACTTAGAGCGCATGGAGGTCAGATTTGGTGAAATCATGGATAAAATGGAGAGACAAGATGCGGCTATTGCTGTTTTGCAAAGGAATCAAGTTCGTGAGGTTCCTAATGTGCAAAGGCGAGAAAGGCGACAATACCATGATGAACATGAAGAGGAGGAAGAAGATGATGATGACCATGATGATTTTTATCCAAGAGAGGCCAATAACATGATGTGAACCCCATAAATTGAATCTAGGAACCCACGAACAAGTTGATGAATGAAGTTCCAGGAAAGCCAAAATCAGTTTAGAACTCAAGAAAAACCTTGACCCAATGTTTAGAGAAACAAGAACCAAAGGTATAAAGAAGGATAATTGACACCACACTCTAGAAAGGAAGAGATTGAGAGTGATAAGTCAGAAGAACGCCACAAGGAATTAACCTTGATAAGTTCAGAAGTTCAATGAAGAACAAACCAAGTGAATAATCTCACCAAATTCATAAAATTCCAAATCTGCCAAGTTTAGAACAAGAATTGATGATTTAAAGGCTAAAGAAAACCCTAATAAATCTTCCAGCAAGATTTACTCCTAAAAATAAGGAAGTTCCTAAAATTAAGGAATGTGACTTTAAGGCTTCCTTATTTTCAGGAATGCAGCAAGATTTACTCCTAAAAATAAGGAAGTTCCTAAAATTAAGGAATGTGACTTTAAGGCTTCCTTATTTTGAGGAATGCAGCAAGATTTACTCCTAAAAATAAGGAAGTTCCTAAAATTAAGGAATGTGACTTTAAGGCACCATAAAATCAGCTAGAAATCTCTTAAAACTTCAAAATAAAACCAAGTCTGAAAACCAGAATCCAATTAGGCCGAAAACAACTAATTAGGCCCTATTAAATGCTTCAATTAAGTTGATAACACCAATTGATTCCTCCAAGCCCAATTCAGCTCCTATTGTTGGTTGTTTAGCCCAAACAGCTTGAATTAGTCCATTAAGGGCTTCCTTCATCCTTTTAGCTTTAGCTCGAGTTATTGGACCTCCACCAATGAATAATGGATCATCATGTTGTGTTGAACCAGATTGCTCCATCCTTTGCATGTCCTTAACTTGGATTCCATCATAACAGATTCAATCATGATAGAGGTGGTCAAAGAGCAAGGAGGATGGGTAATTATGATCAAAACTTGGGGAGTATTAAAATGAAGATTCGACCCTTTTCGGGTAAAAATGATCCTGATGCATACTTGGAGTGGGAGAAGAAAGTGGAGCTAGTCTTTGATTGCCATAATTACTCCGAAGAGAAGAAGGTAAAACTTGCTGCTGTTGAATTTACTGATTATGCTATTATTTGGTGGGATCAACTTGTTTTGACTAGGAGACGAAATCGGGAGAGGCCAATTGATAATTGGGAAGAGATGAAGGCTGTTATGAGGAGGAGATTTATTCCAAGTCATTACTATAGGGACTTGTACCAGCGGTTGCAAGGCCTAACCCAAGGATCCAAGAGTGTGGAGGAGTACCACAAGGAGATGGAGATAGCCATGATTAAGGCTAATATGGAAGAGGACCGAGAGGCAACCATGGCACGATTTTTACATGGCCTAAATAGGGACATTGCAAATGTGGTGGAGTTGCAACATTATGTAGAGTTGGAGGATATGGTACACATGGCCATGAAGGTCGAGCAGCAACTCAAAAGAAAGGGTTCAGCACGGTTCGGACAGAATTCAAGTTCTTCTTCGAAATCAGCTTGGAGCAAAAAGGAAGACAAGGCTGATTTTGTGAGCAAGTCCGAATCATCTAAAAGCAAGGATGCTGGTTCTAGCATAGATAGAGGTAAATCTAACCCCCAAACTTCTAGAAATAGAGATATCAAATGTTTTAAGTGTTTGGGAAAGGGACACATTGCATCCCAATGCCCGAATAAGCGAGTGATGATTTTAAGGGGAGATGGTGAAGTTGAGACTGAAAGTGAGTCTGATGATGACACACCATTGGAGGAGAGTGAAGAAGAAGTACATCCGGTTACTGGTGAAATCCTTGTCACCAGGAGAGTTTTGAATATGCAAGTGAAGGAGGAGGATGAAGCACAAAGAGACAACATCTTCCACACACGTTGTCACATCATGGACAAGGTATGTAGCCTTATTATTGATGGGGGGAGTTGTACTAATGTAGCAAGCACTCTTTTGGTTGAGAAATTGAATCTGCCTACTATGAAGCATCCTAGACCTTATAAGCTTGAATGGTTGAATGAGTGTGGGGAAATTAAGGTTAGAAAACAGGTGCTGGTTTCTTTTTCCATTGGTAGGTATCATGATGAGGTGCTTTGTGATGTTATACCTATGCATGCTGGCCATATGCTTTTAGGTCGACCATGGCAATATGATAAGAATACTATGCATGATGGGCGCACAAATAAGTATTCTTTTGTAATGCATGGGAAACCAATAACTCTTGTACCATTAACACCTCAGCAAGTTTATGAAGATCAAGTGAGAATTAAAAAAGAATGTGAGAAAAGAAAGAGTGAGGCCAAATGTGAGAAAAGAAAGAGTGAGGCCAAACATGAGAAAAGAAAGAGTGAGGCTGAGGGAAGTGGTAAAAAGAATGGGATTGAAAATGAAAAAGAGGCTAAAAACACAAAAAAAGAGGAAAAAGAAGAGTCTCAAGAGCAAGAGAGAAGAAAAGCAAGTTTTTATGCAAAAGAAAATGAGGTTAAGAGAGCTTTTTATTCAAAACAGCCAATGATTGTACTTTTGTACAAAGAGGCTTATTTTAATACTAATGATCTTAACCAATCTTTGCCTAGTGCTGCTAAGTCTCTTTTGCAGGAATTCACTGATGTTTTCCCTGAAGAAGTTCCTGATGGTTTACCACCACTTAGGGGAATAGAGCATCAAATTGATTTCATTCCCGGTGCATCAATTCCTAACCGACCAGCCTATAGGAGTAATCCTGAGGAGACAAAGGAACTTCAAGAGCAAGTTGAGGAGTTGCTAGCTAAAGGGTATGTGAGAGAAAGTTTGAGTCCTTGCGCTGTTCCGGTTCTACTTGTGCCTAAGAAGGATGGAACATGGAGAATGTGTGTTGATTGTAGAGCTATCAACAAGATTACGGTAAAGTATCGCCATCCCATTCCTAGGTTAGATGATATGCTTGATGAATTGCATGGTGCTTGTATTTTCTCTAAGATTGATTTGAAATCTGGTTATCATCAAATTCGCATGAGAGAAGGTGATGAATGGAAAACTGCCTTTAAAACTAAGTATGGTTTATATGAGTGGCTGGTTATGCCTTTTGGGTTAAGTAATGCCCCTAGTACTTTCATGAGATTAATGAACCATGTCTTGCGTGCTTTTATTGGTAAGTTTGTTGTTGTGTACTTTGATGATATTCTGATTTATAGCAAAAACTTAGATGAGCATCTTGATCATTTACAAAAGGTTCTAAGTGTTTTGCGTGAAGAGAAGTTGTATGCAAACCTCAATAAATGTTCTTTTTGCACTAGTCAGGTTGTATTTCTTGGATATGTTGTTAGTGCTAAGGGAATAGAGGTTGATGAAGAAAAGGTTAAGGCTATTCGAGAATGGCCTACACCAAAATCAATAACTGAGGTGCGAAGCTTTCATGGATTGGCTAGTTTTTATAGGAGGTTTGTTAAAGATTTTAGCACTATAGCTGCACCATTGACTGAAATTGTTAAAAAAAGTGTTGGATTCAAGTGGGGTAGTGAACAAGAATTAGCTTTCAATTTGATTAAAGACAAGTTAAGTTCAGCACCATTACTTGCTTTACCTAACTTTGCTAAAACTTTTGAAGTTGAGTGTGATGCTTCAGGAATCGGTATTGGGGCTGTTTTGATGCAAGAAAATCGACCCCTTGCTTATTTTAGTGAAAAGCTCAATGGGGCAGCCTTGAACTACCCAACTTATGACAAGGAGATGTATGCTTTGGTGAGGGCCTTGGAGACATGGCAACACTATTTGTGGCCAAAGGAGTTTGTCATTCATACTGATCATGAATCCTTAAAGCATTTGAAGGGCCAAGGTAAGTTGAATAAACGCCATGCAAAATGGGTGGAGTTTATTGAATCTTTTCCTTATGTGATCAAGTACAAACAAGGTAAGGAAAATGTCGTGGCAGATGCTTTGTCTCGAAGGTATGCCTTGATCTCTATTTTGGATACTAAATTATTAGGCTTTGAATACATTAAGGATTTATATTCTTCTGATCATGACTTTGCTAATGTGTTTGAAGCTTGTGAACATGCTGCCTTTGGTAAATTTTATAGGCATGAAGGTTTTTTATTTCGAGAAAATAGATTGTGTGTGCCTATATGTTCTTTAAGGGAGTTGTTGGTTCGTGAGGCTCATGGAGGTGGACTAATGGGACATTTTGGTGTTCGAAAAACATTGGAAGTCCTTATTGAGCATTTCTTTTGGCCACATATGAAACGTGATGTAGAAAGAATTTGTGAGAAATGTATAACTTGCAAACAGGCCAAATCTAGATCTTTACCTCATGGATTGTATACTCCTTTGCCTATACCAAATGAACCTTGGGTAGATATTTCCATGGACTTTGTTTTAGGTTTACCAAGGTCAAAAAAGGGTAATGACTCTGTTTTTGTGGTTGTGGACAGGTTTTCTAAAATGGCACATTTCATTTCATGCCATAAAACAGATGATGCTAATCACATTGCAGACTTATTCTTTCGAGAGATAGTGCGGCTTCATGGTGTGCCAAGGAGCATTGTTTCAGACCGAGATGCCAAGTTCTTGAGCTACTTTTGGAAGACCTTGTGGGGTAAGCTAGGTACTAAACTTATGTTTTCTACAACTTGCCACCCACAAACCGATGGGCAAACTGAGGTAGTTAATCGAACTTTGTCTAGTTTATTGCGTGCTATCATTCAAAAGAATTTGAAAAATTGGGAGGATTGCTTGCCACATGTTGAATTCGCTTATAATCGTTCTATCCATTCTACTACTAACCTTTCACCTTTTGAAGTTGTGTATGGGTTTAATCCTTTGACTCCAATGGATTTAACACCTTTACCAATTGATGAGCGCGCTAGTTTGGATGGCAAAAGGAAGGCTGAAATGGTGAAGCAATTACATGAAAAGGTTAGGCAGCAAATAAAGAAGAAAACAGAACAATATGCTACTCAAGCCAACAAAGGGCGTAAGAAAGTGACTTTTGAACCCGGAGATTGGGTTTGGGTTCATTTGAGGAAAGAACGTTTTCCGTTGAAACGTCGTTCCAAGTTGCAGCCAAGAGGAGATGGACCATTCCAAGTCATTGCGCGCATAAATGACAATGCTTACAAGTTGGATCTACCATGTGAGTATAATGTTAGTGCTACATTCAATGTTTCTGATCTTTCTCCATTTAATGTAGATGGTGAAGATTCGAGGACGAATCCTTTTCAAGAGAGGGGGAATGATGGAATCCAAGTTAAGGACATGCAAAGGATGGAGCAATCTGGTTCAACACAACATGATGATCCATTATTCATTGGTGGAGGTCCAATAACTCGAGCTAAAGCTAAAAGGATGAAGGAAGCCCTTAATGGACTAATTCAAGCTGTTTGGGCTAAACAACCAACAATAGGAGCTGAATTGGGCTTGGAGGAATCAATTGGTGTTATCAACTTAATTGAAGCATTTAATAGGGCCTAATTAGTTGTTTTCGGCCTAATTGGATTCTGGTTTTCAGACTTGGTTTTATTTTGAAGTTTTAAGAGATTTCTAGCTGATTTTATGGTGCCTTAAAGTCACATTCCTTAATTTTAGGAACTTCCTTATTTTTAGGAGTAAATCTTGCTGCATTCCTCAAAATAAGGAAGCCTTAAAGTCACATTCCTTAATTTTAGGAACTTCCTTATTTTTAGGAGTAAATCTTGCTGCATTCCTGAAAATAAGGAAGCTTTAAAGTCACATTCCTTAATTTTAGGAACTTCCTTATTTTTAGGAGTAAATCTTGCTGGAAGATTTATTAGGGTTTTCTTTAGCCTTTAAATCATCAATTCTTGTTCTAAACTTGGCAGATTGGAATTTTATGAATTTGGTGAGATTATTCACTTGGTTTGTTCTTCATTGAACTTCTGAACTTATCAAGGTTAATTCCTTGTGGCGTTCTTCTGACTTATCACTCTCAATCTCTTCCTTTCTAGAGTGTGGTGTCAATTATCCTTCTTTATACCTTTGGTTCTTGTTTCTCTAAACATTGGGTCAAGGTTTTTCTTGAGTTCTAAACTGATTTTGGCTTTCCTGGAACTTCATTCATCAACTTGTTCGTGGGTTCCTAGATTCAATTTATGGGGTTCACATCAGAGTAAGAAGTTTCTGGCGTGTCGTTAAATGCCAAATTAAAACTAAGCTACTACTAGAGTATAATGGTAAGCAAAGGTCATTCCCACCAAGGATTGATTATTGAACTTCTTCAATTCCTAACTAGCAAACAAGGCAAATGAAAAATTCTTGAGTTTGGAAATAAGATTAATCTAAAAGTGAACAAAGCAAATAAAATAAAAAGATGTAATCAATAATAGAAAATTTCAGTTTAAAACAATCATCCCTCTTGAATTAGATAAATCGATCATAGGCAATCAAACAAACTATCTAATCTTGCATACAATAGGCGTAAGTTAAAGTACTCAAGTTTCATATTAACCCCTATCTTTCCTTAGGTTTAGCCTAATTAATACTCGAGTTTCTTAAGAAGACCCTTTTCATCAAATCAATTCAATATCCCAGCAATATGAATTTAAATATGACAAAAGCATGAGAAACAAGAAAGATATTAGCCTATATGAACAACAAACCTACTGTTGAGTACCAAAATAAACATATTTTCCTATGTTAATCTCTATGGATTTATGTATTTCATTGTATAAACTAAGCTTACTTAGCTTTGTTTCACTTTGTAGGTGTCAATTGAGGTAATTGAGTGAAAATGATGGAATTGAAGTGAAAAGGACCAAACACAAATCAAGTGGGAAGACAAGATGTAAAGAACTCAAAGTTGAAATCCTGACAGATTGGATAGATCATAAATATGGCTGATTTTATCTATGTTCGAGACTTCAATTGTTTTTGTGATCTACATCAAAGTTATAGAGGACATCTTGGGCTTTCCGGAATGCAAAAGAACGTCGAAATCGGAGTTCGTTTGACCCTCCAAATGTCTGTTTTACGAGAGACTATCAAACTAAGTCCGGGTCTGCCCGACCAATCCGTCGACGGGTAAGCATGCAGACGTCGACGGCTGCTCGAGAAATGGACACGAGATCACTTACACAAGCAGAGACGTCGACGTCCAACTCTAGACGTCGACGGCCAAATCTAGACATTGACGGGTAGACTCTAGACGTCGACGGGTAGAAGTTTCTGACTTCGAACACTTAAAGATTGAATACTTAGACGTCGACGGGCAGGTATCTAGACGTCGACGGATCGATCGAGCTGGGAAAAATATGAAGAAAACAAGCAGAGACGTCGACGGGCAGACACTTGGACGTCGACGGCTAACAAAGTCAAAACGCCGACAGACCCACTTAAATGCTGTCATTCCACTATCAAACCCATTAAAAATACATTCCGGATATTCAGTAGAGAGGAGCCATAACTAAACCTCAGAGTTGTCTCCCTCTTTTCCTCAATGGCTCCTACTTTAGTTTATTTTATTCTTAAGAGTCCTCACCTCAAATGGGCAGAGTTATGGAGGAGTAGAGGACTATGGGCTGGCAGTGCTGGACGGCAGAAAGAAAGGGAGAAAGAGCAGCTTAAAAGGGGAGTTGAGTTCAGTTTTGAAGTGTGTATTTTTGCTGGGTTCCATTATTCTTCTTGTAATTTTCGTTTAAGCAAAACTCTATAACTCCAATCTATTATAAGATTCAATCACTTTGATCTGCATTTGTGAGATTCTTGTTCTTAATGCTTTCTTGTTCATTGATTGTTCTTCTATCTCTTGAGCTTTAAAGATGATTATCATGTTTATTATCTTGTATTTTGGATTGCTGAGTTAATTAGTTGTAAATAATTGATTGAGTAGTTCATTAGCATGCTAATGTTTGAACTCCAAAGCTAGAGTTTGGTGATTTCTTAGAACTTGAGTAGCAAGAGGATGTTTTTACATTCAAAGAGATTTGAAGATGCAATTTGAATAATGAATGCTGGGTTTGTTATTGATTGTTGTTAGCTTTCATCTTTCACTAGCTTATTGCTCTTCTAGGCTTGAATTTGGATTGCTGGGATTCAAATTAGCCATAAGAGGAAGGATTAATAGTGAACCTAGATTCATGGTTAATCAACATTAGGAAAGATCCATGGATTTGAAGCTGGTTTCTAATCCATGGGGTTAACCAATTAATGAGAAGAATGTTTGGCCAGTGAATCAATGATCAAGTGCTAGGTTGAAAGATTGATCATATAATAGATTGGAGGTTTTATTTTATCATACATTGCATTATTATTACCATACTTGGTAACTCCTTATATCTTATTTCCAGCACCAATACAAAAACCCCCTCTTTAAATTCTTGTTTAGTTTGATTTATGCTTTGTGAAAGTAATGATAAATTGGATAGCTCCTTGTGGGATCGACCCTTGCTTCCCTAACTACACGTTAGAGTAGTGAGGTTATTTTTGGTGCTTTGCGACACGCATCAAATTTTGGCGCCGTTGCCGGGGAGCTACGGCATTTATCATTACTTTCTTTACATTTTCATTTGTTTCCCCTGTTCCCTTGTGATTTTTCCCTGTTTTTCTTTAGATTAGAACTTGTTTAATTATTTACTTAACTTACTTTCATTTCCGCTTTTGTACTTGTTGTTTTCTTGTTTCGCTTTTGTTCGCTATGATTCTCTTGTTGTTCTTTGTTTCATTTTTTTTAGGATTTTGTGCACATCAAACTTGAGCCACCCACCCTCTCCACCTGAGCTAAAAATTGGTGTCTTATTCCTCAACGGGCATATGTTGAGACGTTGACGGATGGGATTTGAACAAGATAAGTCAGAAACATTTAGACGTCGAAGGTTATTTACTTGGACGTCGACGGATGGGTCTGAGCAAGACAAATCGTGAAGTCAGAAATACTTAGACGTCAACGGGCTCATAGTCAGACGTCGACGGATGACACGGGCATGAGCAACATATGAATTTGAGCTTTTAGACGTTGACGTATAAACACATAGCCGTTGACGGGTACTCACCTTAATCCGTCCAAGCAATGGTAAATGAGCCCCTTTTAAAGGAATATATCTTAAGACCCACCCACCCACCCTTATTCTTTCTCACGTTGTTTCTTTATGTTGTGATTCTAGTTTGAGCACTTACATTTTCAGCCTACAAGGTATGCAGTCTTCCAACCTCAACTCATATATTTCGACTCTTGAAAATGCATTCCTTGATCGCACCAAGTATATTGCATTTTCTTTATGCTTACCCTTTTTATACTTGCTTGTATTTGTTCTTGTGGACTACATGATGTTCCAACATTGAGGACAATGTTTGATTTAAGTGTGGGGGGGATTTGCAATTGCATTGCTTGATAATTGGGGGTAGTAGTTTAGTTACATGATAGTTAACTTTCAAATGGAATGATGAGTTATTCATGGTATGAGTGTTAGCCTAGTTAGGAATGAAAGATGCATGATGTTGATTGAATAAAATGCTTTGCTTCTTGATTTCTAAGTATCGTGTTAGTTGATTTCTTTAAGTCAAATATGTTTGAGTAGGGTAATGCATTAAGAACCTTGCGAGGATTTGAGCTTTATAGATTGCACTTCAATCTCTTTTCATTCTTGAGTGTAATTTATGTCTCCTATGGTTGTATGCTTCTAGAACTTGCTTGATACCTTGTTGAGATTACATTTATTGCATTCATGATTGAAAGATGATTAAGGTTTAGGACTAAGTTTGAGCCAAATTGACCAACCTTTGTAAAACCAATGTAGATAACCCCATGAGCTTAACATGATTTTAGCCATGTTCTTTGTTGTTAAACCTTATTATCCCAAAAAGGACCTTAAGCTTTAAAAGAAAAACAAGTTTACTCACCTTGTCTCTTTGACTTAGTGAAATAATTGCCTTGTTTTACATTTATGTTCTTGAAAAAAAAATTGGCAACAAGAATAAATGTGGGGGGAAAAACCACCTTGAGTTGGTCAATTGAGAAAAAGGTTGTATGAGTGAGATGTCCAGAGTATTTAAAGTAAAATAAAATGTGCCTTAAGAAAGCAAAATCTAGAAAGAAAGGCACTATAAAAGAACTTGGCATCTCCTAGGTTCAAATGAAAAAAAAAGAAAAAAAAAGGACGAAAAGAGTGAAAAGAAGTTGATTAAAAGATGGAGAGATTAGTGAATTGTTGACCAAGCCAAGATTTGGGCTATTGAAAGTAAAATCTGCCCATAATTTCAATTAGTTAATATTTCATTAATCTTGAAGAGGCCTTTGATTGAATTCCTTTACTCATTTCTTTCTTTCATAACTTTCTCAACCAAAGCCCCATTACAACCTTACTTTAAAACCTTTTCATTCATTCATTCATGACATGTAAGATGGAGTAGTGGAGATGAGGTAGACTAGCAAGCATATGGTAAGTATATTTTCATAGAAAGACTCTTGAGGGCACCGTTATCAAACACTTGAGTGAATGAGAGATGACTAGTGAGGAATTGCCCTATTCAAGCATGTTTGGTTGAAGTTTGATGCTTGCATTGTTATTTATTAATCTTGTTTGCTTAGTTTTCTTATTCATGATTTGTTATGTTTTCTTTAGTTCTTATCCATGCTTTTACTTGTCACATGTGTTTCTCTTGAGTTCGATTTGAACTTTAACTACCATAATAAGAATGTTGTGGCTATTGTTGGTACACTTTTAGGAGACCATACCTCCTCCTACTAGGGACACCTAGGGGTTTAATATGGGCTTGTAGTTTAGTCTAAAAGCTACCGTGATCTCCTACGAAAATGGACAATAAAGTTAGGTTAGGCTTAGTGTAGATAATAACTCTCCTTAGGCTTGCTCGAGGACGAGCAAAGGTTTAAGTGTGGGGGAATTTGTTGAGTACCAAAATAAACATATTTTCCTATGTTAATCTCTATGGATTTATGTATTTCATTGTATAAACTAAGCTTACTTAGCTTTGTTTCACTTTGTAGGTGTCAATTGAGGTAATTGAGTGAAAATGATGGAATTGAAGTGAAAAGGACCAAACACAAATCAAGTGGGAAGACAAGATGTAAAGAACTCAAAGTTGAAATCCTGACAGATTGGATAGATCATAAATATGGCTGATTTTATCTATGTTCGAGACTTCAATTGTTTTTGTGATCTACATCAAAGTTGTAGAGGACATCTTGGGCTTTCCGGAATGCAAAAGAACGTCGAAATCGGAGTTCGTTTGACCCTCCAAATGTCTGTTTTACGAGAGACTATCAAACTAAGTCCGGGTCTGCCCGACCAATCCGTCGACGGGTAAGCATGTAGACGTCGACGGCTGCTCGAGAAATGGACACGAGATCACTTACACAAGCAGAGACGTCGACGTCCAACTCTAGACGTCGACGGCCAAATCTAGACGTCGACGGGTAGACTCTAGACGTCGACGGGTAGAAGTTTCTGACTTCGAACACTTAAAGATTGAATACTTAGACGTCGACGGGCAGGTATCTAGACGTCGACGGATCGATCGAGCTGGGAAAAATATGAAGAAAACAAGCAGAGACGTCGACGGGCAGACACTTGGACGTCGACGGCTAACAAAGTCAAAACGCCGACAGACCCACTTAAATGCTGTCATTCCACTATCAAACCCATTAAAAATACATTCCAGATATTCAGTAGAGAGGAGCCATAACTAAACCTCAGAGTTGTCTCCCTCTTTTCCTCAATGGCTCCTACTTTAGCTTATTTTATTCTTAAGATTCCTCACCTCAAATGGGCAGAGTTATGGAGGAGCAGAGGACTATGGGCTGGCAGTGCTGGACGGCAGAAAGAAAGGGAGAAAGAGTAGCTTAAAAGGGGAGTTGAGTTCAGTTTTGAAGTGTGTATTTTTGCTGGGTTCCATTATTCTTCTTGTAATTTTCGTTTAAGCAAAACTCTATAACTCCAATCTATTATAAGATTCAATCACTTTGATCTGCATTTGTGAGATTCTTGTTCTTAATGCTTTCTTGTTCATTGATTGTTCTTCTATCTCTTGAGCTTTAAAGATGATTATCATGTTTATTATCTTGTCTTTTGGATTGCTGAGTTAATTAGTTGCAAATAATTGATTGAGTAGTTCATTAGCATGCTAATCTTTGAACTCCAAAGCTAGAGTTTGGTGATTTCTTAGAACTTGAGTAGCAAGAGGATGTTTTTACATTCAAAGAGATTTGAAGATGCAATTTGAATAATGAATGCTGGGTTTGTTATTGATTGTTGTTAGCTTTCATCTTTCACTAGCTTATTGCTCTTCTAGGCTTGAATTTGGATTGCTGGGATTCAAATTAGCCATAAGAGGAAGGATTAATAGTGAACCTAGATTCATGGTTAATCAACATTAGGAAAGATCCATGGATTTGAAGCTGGTTTCTAATCCATGGGGTTAACCAATTAATGAGAAGAATGTTTGGCCAGTGAATCAATGATCAAGTGCTAGGTTGAAAGATTGATCATATAATAGATTGGAGGTTTTATTTTATCATACATTGCATTATTATTACCATACTTGGTAACTCCTTATATCTTATTTCCAACACCAATACAAAAACCCCCTCTTTAAATTCTTGTTTAGTTTGATTTATTCTTTGTGAAAGTAATGATAAATTGGATAGCTCCTTGTGGGATCGACCCTTGCTTCCCTAACTACATGTTAGAGTAGTGAGGTTATTTTTGGTGCTTTGCGACACGCATCACCTACACCAGCGTAATTTGTTTAATTCATATCCGATTTCTCCATAGATAAGCAACTAAGATGTATGAGACCTTAATTCTATCTAATTTACTACTTGTGACAAGAGTTACTTACAATTCCGGATAAACAACTCTAAATCTAGCAATCAATTAACATATAATCTTAACTAGTATGCATCCTAGGCAAGAAAATATGGAATCATAAACATTATGCTTAGAAGAAATCAGAATGCAAGCAAAACAAGATTAATTAAGCACAAACAAAGCCTCATGATCTTCTTCTCCAATAGTTCAGAATTGCTTCAAACTGAAA
This sequence comes from Microcos paniculata, assembly GCA_030664755.1. Classification (NCBI taxonomy): domain Eukaryota; kingdom Viridiplantae; phylum Streptophyta; class Magnoliopsida; order Malvales; family Malvaceae; genus Microcos; species Microcos paniculata. The sequence continues at coordinate 10,648,734 of CP131464.1, forward strand.
ATAAGAATTTAGCAACACATAGTAGAAAAGAGAACACAAGAAGAAAAAAATTTACTAAGAATTGTGTATTTTTACAATGGGTGGCTGACTCTTTATATATAGGAGAGTCTAGTAGTCCTAAACTTAACTAGCAAGAAAACCTAATTCTAGAAGAAGTCTTTTTCAGCAGTTAGGAATCCTTCTTCAAGTAGGAGAAAAGATAGCACACTCCACATGCCTTGCACATGCTTCATTAAAAGGTTTTCCTACTCCAATTAGGACTTCTCTCCAAGGGCTGATCCACATCCTTCTAGGACTTAGGCCAAGCTTAAATATCTTCAATAATATGTCTAGAGTCAAGGCCAATTAAGCAAAAACGTGCTCAAGTCCATCTCCAATCCGAAATTGCTCCAAAGCCCAAATTAAGAAGCTCTCTCTGATTTCCGCAGGATCTCTGAACTTCTCTGTATTTTAGCCTTTTAACAGCACAAACGAACCCCGATTTGTGCTATCTTTAGCATTCTGGAAAGCTTGAGATGTGCTCTACAACTTTCATGAAGAACTCAAACTCAAATAAGGGCTCTAAGGATGTCAAACCTGGTCATCTTTTCAAACTATCTACACAGGAAAAATCTCAAATTTCCAGATTTAAACATCTTTTATTCCAAAGCTTCCTTTTAGCTTCCTATCACACAAAATCACTCAAAATAACTTAGTTAGAGGTAATAAACACTTAAATCATCAAATATAAGCAATAAAACATAGTATAAATAAGTGCCTATCAAATTCCCCCACACTTAACCCTAACTAGTCTGCTAGCAACTAAGAAAAACTAAAAACTAAACCATATTGATTCCACTTTCGTAGGTGTACGGTGGCACTTAGCATGTGACACAAGCCTTTAAACCCCTAAGGGTCTGATGTGTCGTTAATCACCAAAATATAATTAACCTTACTAAAACTATAATATAGTGGTAGCAAGGGTCGAACCCACAGGGATTGGATAAGAAAACCTAACAAATTCTAATCTAGGTAAGCAACGAAAAGAAAATAAAATAAATAGAATTGGGAAATCAAAACTAAACTAAATAAATAAGAAAAATTAAAGAAAGATAATAAATATAAAAAAACTTCAGTTTAAAACAATCCTCACCCTTGGATTAGAGAAATCGATCATAGGCATCTAATAATTACATTATCTTTTGCATGCAATTGACGTAGATTAGCAATACTACAATGCTTCTCACTAATCCCTATCTTTCCTTAGTCCTAGTTTAATAAGCACTACAAAGCTTCCCTATTAAACCCTTTTCACCTAATCAATCTAGAAACTAGCATCAAAGATTTAAAGAAGGTAAAAGCATGAAAACACTAGAAAGATCTTAGTCAATAATGAACAGTCTAGGAACTAGCACCTTAGATTTAATTCACATCCAAATTCTCCATAGATAAGTAACTAAGATGTATGAGACCTTAATTCTATCTAATTTGCCACTTGCGATTAGAGTTACTTACAATTCCGGATAAATAACCCTAGATCTAGCAATCAATTAACATGATTAATTAACTAGTAGGCCTTTCTAGGAAAGAAAACATGCAATCATAAATCACTAAGCATAGAAGAATTTAGAATACATGAAAGATAAAGACATTAAGCACAAAATAGCCTCACAATCTTCTTCTCCAAGAATTCAGAATTGCTCAAAACTGAAAAGGAAAATTAGAATAACATAAAGAGAGAATAAAATTACAAAGATAAAGGTCTTCCAAAGAAAGAGAAGACTGGTCTCTAAAAGAAAAGTTGAGACATCTTACAAGTGGTGGCTAAGGCTCTTTATATAGAGGAGTCAAAAGCCCTAAACTTAACTTGCAAGAAAACCTAATTCTAGTAAAATACTAACTAGGTTAAAGTGTTTACAAAGGAATTAACTAAGTATAAGAGATAATTTAATGGACTTGGATAATTGGGCTTCAATCTTATGAAGAATAAGGCTTAAATAAAGCCTTTTCCAGCAGCTAGAAATCCTTCTTCAAGTAGGAGAAAATATAGCACAAGCCACATGCCATGCACATGCCTCATTAAAGGGTTTTCCTACTCCAATTAGGACTTCTCTCCAAGGGCTGATCCACATCTTTCTAGGACTTGGGCCAACCTTAAATATCTTCAATAACATGTCTAGAACCATGGTCAAGCAAGCCAAGATGTGCTCAAGTCCATCTCTAACACAAAATTCTTCCAAAGCCCAAAATAGGAATTAATCTCGGATTTCCGCAGGGATTCTGGACCTCTCTGTATTTTGACCTTTTCATTGCCGAAATGAACTCCGATTTTTACGATCTTTAGCATTATGGAAAGCTTAAGATGTCCTCTACAACTTTGAATTGAACTCGAACTCAGAAAAGGACTTTAAGGATGTCAAATCTGGCCATCTTTACAAACTATCTGCACAGGAAAAATCTCAAATTTCCAGATTTAAACACCTTTTATTCCAAAGCTTCCTTTTAGCTTCCTAAGACATAAAATCACTCAAAATAACTTAGTTAGAGATAATAAACACCTAAATAATCAAAAGATAAGCGACAAAATATAAGGGAAATAAGTGCCTATCAAATTCCCCCACACTTAACCTTTGCTAGTCCCTTAGCAAACTAAGAAAAACTAAACTAAACAATATTGATTCCACTTTCGTAGGTGTACGGTGGCACTTAGCATGTGATACAAGCCTTTAAACCCCTAAGTGTCCCTAGAGGAGGAGTTATAGTCTCCTGAGGGTTTACCAGAACGATACCCACAAACATTACCTACATAACCTTTTCTGATCAAATTCCAAAAACATGAAAATCATAAATAAGAATTTAGTTAAATAGTCAAGAGAACATAATATATCAAAATCAAATTACTCTACAATCAAAACAATCAAGTAACATGATCATATCTTCAATTAAGTAAACATGCATTGAATTAGGCAGTCCTCACTAGGTAATCACTCTTTCACTCAAGTGTTTATCATAGATAATGGTGCACTCACTATCCCTTGAAAACATACTTACCATAAGCTTGCAATGTATCTAATCTCCAATACTCCAATCTACACATATGCATGAATCAAAAGGTCTTTAAAATAGGTTGTAATGGCGCCATGGGTAAGTAGGTTATGAAAGAAAGGATAAAGATATCAAGAATAATGTTCAAAACTTAGTAGAGCGTATAAGAATAAGTATGGGCAGATTTAATTTGCAATAGCCCAAATTTTGGTACAATTCATCACTTCCACCAAGATTCAACTTCATTTGCACCTTTCTTTCTTTTTAAGCACTAGGAATCATTGCCAATTTTCTTATATAGTGTCTTTCTTTGCTCAATGCTTTTGCATTCAATCTTTTTTTTTGACACTTTTATTCTTTTCAATTTCACTTGGCAAGTTTCCACTTCTTTTTTTCAGCCATACATCAATCACATAATCTCCCCCACACTTCTTCCTTGTTCACCTTTCAAAAAACAAAACATAAGTAAGTAAGCCCTACTAAATTAAGAACAAGGGTAGAGAATACTTGTTTTTCTTTTAAGCTCAAGGTTCTTTAGGATAGGGTAAAACAATGAAAAAGGTAAGTAATATTCTTATAGGCTCAAGGGGTTAACTAAGGATTATTTAAACAAAGGATGGCTTAATTTGGCTCAAACTCAATCCTAAATGCCTTTATCATATTCAAGCATATGCATAGCAAACATGTAATCTCAAAAAGATACAAAGCAAGTTCTAGAAGTAATGCAATCAAGAGGATAATCACTCAAGAAAAAAAATAGATTGTAAGGATGCAACAATCTTATAATAGGCTCAAAAATCTCACAAGTTGCATATTTACCAATTCAAAAGCATGCTTATCTCAATAGAATCAACTTACATGTTACTATGATCATAAAGAAGCAAAGCAATTCAATCTATCAATATCATGCTTCAATCATACTTAACTAGCTCAAATTCATGAAAATCATACTCTTGGCATTCAATTGAAAGGTTAATCTTCCTAAAAATAACCAAAACATATAAACACAATAAACTATACACAACAAAACTCATACAAAAAAAATAATAAAGGTATATTGGAACTTAGAAGCAAACCAACAAATTTTTTTTAGGATGAAAGCGCGCGCCACTTAGGTCCTAAAGCAAAGTGTTGTCCATATTCTTAGCTCCTTAAAACCTTCAAAAAGAAAGAAAAAAAATATATGAGAAACAAAAGCGAAACACAAAAATAACAAAAGTTTACAAAATCCTCCCCCCACACTTGAACACTACATTGTCCTGAATGTAGAAAGGAAGTAAAAAAAAAATTCCTAAGAAAATAACAAAACAAAATAAAAAGAAAGAAAAGAGAAAAAGAAAGCAAATCTAAATATCTTCAATGCCATCTATTGCAGGGATGGCCAAAGCCATGGTTGTTGCAGTGATTGGTTGATGCAAATTCTTCATTTGAACATGGAACTTAAGGATACTTGGCAAATCTTCAAAGTTACCACAATTCTCCTTGTCCTCTTGGATGTCAAAGAATTGGTTCCTATCTACCCATTCACCAAGTATTTTGGCATCTTTATAACCGATTTGAAGGAATCTCTCAACACCCAAGAAATCCGAATTTCCAATCTCCAAGGAATCTTCAATAAGAGAACCATTATCCATATGAACTTCAAGAATTGCTTCTCCATTAGATGAGGGTGTTCCTTGTAGAACTATTAAGGCATTCTCCCCCACACTTGCTTTTAGTGATGAAGTTTCAATCTTGACTAGTGCAATATCTTGAAGAGGTGGCTTGTTTGCTTCCTCTCTTGCCATGGCTAATCTAGAAGGAAAAGGAAGAACAATATCATTAGTAAAATTTGAATTTAAGGGCTGATTGTTTACCTTTCCTTGAGAGATTGCACCATGTTGAAATTCATCTACTTGAACTTCCTCTTCAATGATTTCTTGCTGTTCATTTGCCATGGTTATTGAACTATCGTCATCTTCCATGTTCACCATCGGTTTTGAAAGCAATTCTCTTGATTTTTCCTCTAATTATCTTATTGAAGCAATCAACTTCCCTATTTGATTTTTCAAATTTTGAAAAGATTCCCTTGTTTCTCTTCGAAATTGCATATTGTCCCAAACAAGGGTGTAGAACATATCTTCAATAGATGGATTACATTGGGTGGTTTAGGGTGGTGGTTGCATCCTTTGATGATATGGAATTTGGGTGAATTCTTGATTTCCTCCATAGCAATAAGATGGATGATCTTCCCAACCTACATGATCAGAGTCAAAATATGAGCTAAAAGAAGGTTGATAGAAAGAATATCCACTCATAGCATCAAATTGCTCCGTAAAAGAAAAGAAAAATTAAGTTCAGGGAGCCAGAAAATCCAAAACAGCCCAAAAACCCTAGAAAACAATCGAATTTGGGGTTGAGAGGGTGAGGCCAGTAGCAACGCTACTGGTTTTGATCAGCACGTCGAATTCCTTTGAAAAAGTTGGTGTCGCAATCTTGGTTCCACTGAAAGTCGAAATCTGCACCAAAAATCAGCAACAAGCTAGAAAAGAAAAAGTTAGTATCTTTAACCAATCCCCAGCAACGGCGCCAAAATTTGATGTGTCGTTAATCACCAAAATATAATTAACCTTACTAAAACTATAATATAGTGGTAGCAAGGGTCGAACCCACAGGGATTGGATAAGAAAACCTAACAAATTCTAATCTAGGTAAGCAACGAAAAGAAAATAAAATAAATAGAATTGGGAAATCAAAACTAAACTAAATAAATAAGAAAAATTAAAGAAAGATAATAAATATAAAAAAAACTTCAGTTTAAAACAATCCTCACCCTTGGATTAGAGAAATCGATCATAGGCATCTAATAATTACATTATCTTTTGCATGCAATTGACGTAGATTAGCAATACTACAATGCTTCTCACTAATCCCTATCTTTCCTTAGTCCTAGTTTAATAAGTACTACAAAGCTTCCCTATTAAACCCTTTTCACCTAATCAATCTAGAAACTAGCATCATAGATTTAAAGAAGGTAAAAGCATGATATGTTATCCCGTCCTCCAGTTGTTACAACAGGTCTTATCTCGCACAATAGCCCTTTGGTGCTTTAGGGTTATGAGGAAGAGTACGCCGGCCGGACTTCAAGGGCATATACAGAGGGTTGAGTCGGGGCAACGACTCAAATCTCGTTCATTTTCATGCGAGGGATGACTCGCTCTTTCACCCGAACAACCTTTGTATTCCAGTCGATGGGCAGGATCAGCGCGGGAAGCACATGCTTATCGGATAGCAGGACACAAAGGGGTTGGCGAGACACTTGCCAATCTGCAGCAGTCTTGTTATTGGCCTCGCCTCAGAAGGACGATTTAGAGGATCATAGGGTTTTCAGTCGGAGGTGAAGAATATGGAGATTTGGGTGGTGCATTAACAACTGCATGATCGACGGAATAAACTTTTCCACTTCATCAAAAGAACGGGATGGCTTCTGGGTTAACTGAATCATTCCTTGGTGAAAATGCAATTGCTACTGGTGCTTCCCCAGCCACCTCTGTTTCCGGGTCTTTCTCTGGGTCAATAACTGGAATAGGGCAAAGGGTGCGCGCAATAGAAAGCTATCTCAAAGGGCTTCCATTCAGACCAACTCATAGGGATGGGATACCTAACAAGGGCAAGGCCTATTGGGTGAGGGCAACTGGAATCATGCGCATGGCTCCATCCAACCAAAATGTGAGTCTAATCTTCTCCTCGATCCATTAAAAAATTAACCCCCCTTTTTAGACATAGATGGATTTCTTACTGACCCCGCAATACAGAATAGGACCAATAAATACGTTTACGTTATAACGTTATAGAAGAAAGAAAGAGCGAGAAAGTCTAGCTCCAGTTATTATAGCTCCCCGGGTTATACTAGCTCATTCCAACCCTATAGAGTCGACGCCTTTACGTCTATAGGAGGCGTAACTTGATAGGTTTAGTCATTCCAGTCATTTCGGTCAGCCTGGTAGGTATAGTCAGTATAGTCGGAATTGGGATAAATGAAATAAATTTCAGTCGGAGTTTGATTCATCAGCTGTCTCGATCGAATTGAATTAGCAATCTCTCCCCCAGCTATGGTAGATCTTCCATTGGCTTTCTACCTTTTCTTTTTAGAAGTAGTAGGAGTTTTAGTATGCCTTACTTTCCTACCTTTGAATAAATACCTCTATCAACTAGGAAGCAAGACGTCTTGCTTCTTTTCCCCATGTGGATTCTAAACCGTCGCCTTCCCCAGCTTGTTCTCTGTCCGTGGTTACCTTATTTTGGCTAACAGCCTATTTGTGCTAACAGGACCAGGACAGACCTTTCTGGGCGTATTCCTTCTACTTTTGATGAAAAAAAACAACCTATAACCGCCTTTCCTTAACTTCAGGGAAAGAAAGGAGCAGCTTGATCAGCCATTAGAGATCGCCTTCTAGACCTTCACCTAGATTACATCACGGAAGCAAAAGAGGATGCATCTCATTGAATGTGGTTAAGCATAGTCCGGGAGATGATGTATTCTAGGGGGGAGCCCTTTTTACTCGTATCAGACACGAAATGAACGAAACTTGACTTTTTTCAAGACATACGAGGCATACTCATCTGAGTCTTCTCTTCACCCGGTTCGAGAACTAGATCTCCTTCATTAAGCAGTCCCACAGGCACGGTCAGGAATCAACGTAGGATTCTACAAAACAGTTTAGAGGAGGGAGGACGTTCTATTTATAGATTCAGAGTTTCGCCCGTAAGCTATTGATTGATTCAGGATCAGAGTGACTGCAGTAGCCGGCAGGTAATCCTAATCTTTTATTCGCCTGTCTATGTGCAGGCTTCGTATTGATCCTAAAGATCTCCCTTGAACTCCCAAAAAGGAGAAAAAGATGGACTTCGCTCCCTCAAACCCCGAATTCGTCTTTAGTCGATCCATTAGCTCCCTTTCAACCCGAAGAGAATTAGATATTTAGGAATGACTTACGTTATTAACAAGTTCTTACTTTTCACTTACTTTAATTGGTGTTCGCTTCTGCCGATTTATCGGACGAATCTTGGTTGAAGGAAGATTCCGAATGAGGCGCCTTTAAAGAAGAGCTGAGCCAGAATGTTAGTCTTGAGCAAAAGCGCTTGAACAGAGCTAATTCTAGAGAACGCGGGAACCTTTTCTTCAAAGAAGAAATCCGACGGGGCGAACCTGGCACCGAGGCCAAAAACTGGAAGGGAAGTCCTCGCGAAGCGAAGTTCCGAAAGTAAGAGGCAGAAGTGGAAAGTAGAAGTGCGGTCATCTCTATCTTATACGCACTTTTGAAGGTTAGCGCCTTGGTTGGTCGGGGGTGCATTCATCTAAAGGCATTTCCTTTTGGGATTAGATGAGACCGAGAGTTTACCGTCCTCTCCCGCAGCCAATGAACTTTTGATCCACAGAGTAGAGGGGCAATTTCACATCCTTAACCACGAGGGACATCCCACTGGCCTTACCACTCTAATGGAACCTAAAAATCAGCTAACAATTGTCCTGTAAGTCGGACTCTTCGACGGCTCATTACACGCACGAAGACGGATTCTGAATCGAAGAACCGGCCACGTTCTTGTTCTTCCTTTACCTCCCGCGAAGATACGCTTTGTCTGCTTGAGTTTAAAATCTTTCTTCTCAAAGCCATTCTTGGCATAACAAAGAGTTATTGCCCAGCTAAACTCTTCTTTTCGCGGAATCCACGTGAGTTAGTTATGGCGACTGTAGGTGCCGACATATATCCTAATCTTTTAATTCCCATTTGTGAGCAAGCTAATGCCTGTGAAAATTTGGCAGAAGTGGCATCTAATTCTTGCCTCTTCACACCTGGTACACATGCATATGCTTTACTTGCAAATATCTCGAACGCTATCCCCCATTGGTCATAAGGAGTAAGCGCTTCAGTAGGAACTCTATTCAAAAGATAAGTGCTAGTATTCATCGCTCCAGGTCCCTAATACTATGGATAGTTTAGAGCGAGCAAGATCTACGAACTAGTCTTTTTCAATAGATGAAGTCGTGCTGTGTTTACTCATTGAACACCAACGCAATCGAAAAACCCCATGTTGTCACTCATAGGAGTCCCGAGGTATATCGAAGCGCGGGAGGCTGTGCCTAGGGCACATTACAAATGAAGGATGAAGCTCTGACAAGACCTTCTAAGGTATATGCTTACTCTGAGAGGTGGGTTAGCTTCCACGAAACAGCGTATGCCACTACCAACCAACCGGTTTAGAAAGTAGCCTACTCGGTTGAAAGTATGAAATGGGAGAATTTCCCAGCCTAGAAGGAAAACAAAAAAAGGCTTTTCCGTTCTCAACCACTAAGGAGCTTCTTCAGAGGCGGAGGGAATTGCCCAAGGCTATAAGGAGAGGATAGGAATTTCCCTAGATCTTTCGGAATCAAGTTAGCAATTGAATCAATCTCCTCGAATCGAACAATTGAATCAGAATAAGCTCTTTGCGAAGAAGCCCCTCCCCCTTGTTCACTTCTGCGACTTTAACCCGGGAGCCGATATCTGCACCTTGTCCATCAGTTAGAGAAGTTTTAGAATCGTCTAGGAGTCCTTCGGGGACCTTTGAAGGAATCAAGATGGATATGTCCATCATCCAGAAGATAGAAGCAACACATCTCAAATATGGGGGGATTGGTCTTAGAGTACAGAGTGCGTCTCCTCGAGTCTGCGTATGGGATAATCTCGGTAGACTAGCAAAGGCGCTTACATAGACTCCTGTATCTGATCCCCCTCTTCCAGAGATGGAAAAGCTGATCAAACTCCATGAAGAATTGATGTTCGTTTTCCAGTACAATCTTCATTGGATGGTGGGATCTGTCTTGAGGAATCTACAACTACAAGCGGCTAGTGAATTGGCTAATGAGAAAGCTAAAATGAATGAATGGAGGTTAGACACCTTTACCAGCTCTATTGGAATCAAAAATGCTGTATGGCGCCCCTCTGACTGGTTCTATTTGCGGTTGAGTTGGAGAGCCTAATGCTTCTCTTATTCCTCCTATCTTTCTCACGTCTTCTATGAGAATCTTTGCGTTCAATCACTTTGGCATAAGATCCCATTCCCGCATAAAGGCGGGTCCTAGGTTTTCTCACCAATAGACTTTACCAGCTAGACTAGTGGAGCTGCACTCATAATGCCTGAACCCCCTTGAGGTGAAACCACATTTGATCCTACTTTAAAAGTAGAGCAGAGAAACTGGAATGGAGAAAGGCGAAAATGCCACGTTCTATCATTAGTATTTCACTCCTGGAAGTTCAGCCCTTGGCTACACTCCATAGACAGTACGTACTTCTTAGTTCGGATATGCAAGGATAAGGATTCGAACTGATGTACCAAAAACCGATACCCCTTAGTTCGATACCATACATTATCGACCTTTGGTATGGATGTACACTCCTAGTTCGGATGCTTTCTCTTGGTTCTGAAATAGCTCTAATAAAGGATCATCTTTTCTTCCCTCGACGATAAGTCTTTAGGAGACCTGTTACTGTGCTACTCTTCACTGGTTAGAGATCTAACTGCATGGGTGACAGCCAGAGAAAATCCTCTCATCAACGAGACAGACACAAATAGGAGAAAAAAATCCCCTCCTAATTCAAGTGTGAAGAATGATCGAACGTAGAAAGAAAGAATCATGCGCAACAAGCTTCCGCCAGACAATTGGACCGCTCACTACTTGGGCGGGAGACTAATCATCAGCAAAGAAAATAGGGTTTCGGTTGCTTCATTTCACAAGGTAAGGGAGGCTGGGCTATTCATTACCGAGCAACTCTACGTATTGGTAGGGCTATAACCCTATCTTAGAAATCCCCCTTCATCGGGTCAGGCTGAAAAGGCCTCGTTCTTCCTTCCTTCCTGAAAAAAGGAGTATCCTAGTCTGCCGCTTGGTGTGCCTCAGCTGCTTTGTATGATTCATATGAAGTAATCGGATTCGGATTATTCTGCTTCGTAGGGGGATTCAGATGTGGATTCTGAGGCTAATGCTTCTTCATACCTTACCCAGTTCGTTGGAACCACTTCGTTCGAATCCACGGAACTACGAAGCTAGTCTGATCTGGGAAGGAGCAAAGAGCCCACTTCCTACAATAGCTATCTTTTTTTTTCTTTCGCAAAGTTATCATTTGGCACTGCCTACCTATGGTCATGGCAGCTTAACGGCCAATCTCTGGTCATTACAGCTCGCATATTCAACGAGACCAGGTGCCCGCTTCCCTCGAATGCTGCATTGGAGCGAGTTCTTCCACTGCTGAGTCAAGTTCTGGTAGCCATCCATATGCTTCTCCCGAACTTTGATGAACACCCCGGAAATTCAGTCAATAAGCCAGATTTAAAATCCCTCCTCATCTATCCCTTTACCAGCAGCTAGGGACCAGCTACCAGAGCAAGCAGACAAGCAGACCCCTATGGGGAAAAAAAGCATATCCGCTGGTGATCCAAGCGATTCAAGCGAGTAAGCTCCACCTTTGTCTCCATCTCTGGTTCCAGTGCCAGGCAAAGGCCAACCGAACTCTTCATCTTTCTTTCCATCCTCACGGCTCCGACCAGCAACTGCAAATGCCTGCATAACCTTTGTTCGAGTCCTTTAGTTAGCTCATCACCGGGATCAGAACCAAGCTTTCTAGCATCAACTAACGAAAGGGAATCACCGGTACCAGGTGTAGCTGCATCTAACAGGTGAAAGCGAGTACGAGCAATCCTCCATCTTCTTCTTTTCAATCTCCTGATCCCCCCTGCTTCTAACGCCTTCACTCGGGAAGGAGAACCTTAGGTCCCACCTAATAGGCTGGATTCGGAAGCTCCTGTTACTTCTCTCCCCATCTCTGGTCCCATCCATGGAACCAATGCTTGAAAGCGGGTGTACAAAAATAGGAAAGGGCCGATTCCATTCATCCAAGGCTTGGCCATCTCACTTCCATTCGACAAACTCTAAACTATATAGTGTTCACCCTCCGAATAAGCAGGCAAGTACCGTTTACCGTCGCAGATCACCCCAAATTAGTACCTCTGAGGAAGAGAATCAAACCTTTTCTCAATCAATCGATTTCATCCACTGCCAAGGCATCTCATTCAAGTTCTTATTCTGCTTTCCATCCCGGCCCCGAGGCAAGCGAATGAGCAACCAAACGAAGGAACTAAGCCCGAACTAGCGATCTTTTGAGTCCAGTCCTTTGGCTTTGGTCGCCACCAACCAGCTAACTCAAACCTACCTTAGGGAGGGAAAGAGAAGGTTGTCTTCAAAGCACAACTATCTAGTAGGTCATATCCTCAATCCGTTGATTCCGAACCCAGGGCAAGCCAAGCTCCACCTTCTCAATCCTTGTCTTCTACTCTTGGTGATGTAGCTGATAGCAGCATCCGAACAACCAGTGGTTAATCCCATTTGTAGGCGGGGCCTCTCTTACCTCCAATATCCAGTCAGGAATCTCAATGTCATTGCTAAGAACTGGTGGACAATATCCACTGGACCAAGGTGCCTAGCCTTTTACTTTTATTTTAATATTCTCTTTCTCTCTTTCTGGCTTAGCCTACCAGGGAAATGGCTCCTTTTTCTTGATAGCACAGGTGAGAACACCCCTAATGGGTAAGAATGGAGGCCCCAGATTTCTCTTTATTTCTCTTTTTCAGAGCCCACCAGCATCTTCCTCTCCGTATCAAAATGCTTGTTCTACTGGCCCGGCTAAGCTAATGAGAAGCCCCAATCAGGGCTCCGAAACGATAAAATTCATCCTCTGCTCGCCTCCCAGGCCAATACTGGATACAATGAGTTATTGCAATGCTGGGCACTCAATAAAGGAATTCGAGAAAGGTGGAGCAAGTCGATACCATTCTCAATCTTCCGAAGTAGCAACAACCGAACCTGGGGAAAGAATGCACTCCAAGTCCTCATCTCTTGCTCCTATTAAGCTCAGCCTTAGTAGAAGTGGGTAGCGGCACTGTTCTGGTATGTGATATCCCCTAATGAGGTGCTGTTATAGTTCCTAGGAGTGATGTTCCAACATCCCTTCCTGTCTCAGCTTCTTTTCTCGCATCGCTTAGTAAAGAGTAAGAGCTTCCGAGAAAGCCAAGGATCCGAAGTATATTCTCTACAAAGAAACTTTTCTTCCTTGCTGCTTTTTAGATGCTTACGAACGAAGTTCTACTATGTCCAGCGCAGATCGTTCGTAGCGTCCCAAAAGGCCTGGGCGAAATTCCCAGTCTTAACCATGAGTATTTCCGAAAATCATTCTGTTTAGAAAAGGAGCGATTGAAGCACCCTCACTATTTAGTGATTCGGGATCCAACTCTGTTGTTCTCACCTGCCCTGTCATGTCTTAGGGATCCAAGCCTTCTTTCTTTGCGCTTCCTGTGCTGGAGGTAACCGTGTTTCGATACGCAGCATCATTTTCAAAAGGTCTGGATGCCTCTTTTCTTGGTTGGTTCCTTTTCTCGTTGAACTCTATGTATTGCTCTAGCCGTTCAAGTGGGTTGGGCCGTCTCAGCATTGGTTACTAAGACGGGCTCGGCTCTTGAGACTTCTGAGGAAACTTCAGCTTCTCCATGGCTGGTGTCACTTCCTTGTCCTCCAGACTGGGTCGTGCGGCACTCAGCACGCAGGGTTGCATACTGCACTGGGTTTGCTGTAGGGGATAGCTGTTTACTCGCAGCTTACTTCAAAGATATCTTGCATCAGGGTTTTTAGGGCCTTTTATTATATACTTTGATAATTTCTTTAAAAGCTAACCCTTAATTTAATCTAAATCTAAGGCTATAGGTAAGGGACTACCGGGTGCTGGGTGCTATGAAGAGACTGCTCTTTCTTTTTGGGCTTGTGAATGAGAATGCTTGCATAAATAGCAGCCATAGTCATGCATGCGCTTTGGTTGGTTACCAGATTGAGACTATAGCTATAGTGAGTCAACTAGCCTCTTCGGGAGCCCTCAATCCGTTTTGAACACTGATTCGAAACTCTTTCAGCTACCATATCCCATACCAGTCTTTTGTTTACTTCTGCAGGTGACCATTTCCCGCTATCGCGATGTCTGGGTCATCGCGGATTCGACTCTACTAACGAAATTCCTCGTTCCGTTGATGAGAGACGCTTCGAATCATGGCGTCCGGCTATCCCAGTAACCCTCTCATGCAACTTCCCTTTAACACCAACGGTAGATAGGAACCGAACTGTCTCACGACGAACTTGATTTTCTTTTCCGGTGGCAGAATGGGAGTCAAAGTGAGCGATGGCCCGGGCGTTTAATGCAGCCCGCGGAGAAGAAAGATTCCGGAAAGTTCCCATGAGGCTTTGTTGGTGTCTCGATCAATGCACTTGCCATGGAGGCTATGCTTTGACAATGAATTCTTCATCCACCGATTTGAACTATTGCGCTTTTCCCCACGTTCCTAGAGTCAGCATCCCTTGGTCAAGTCGATTTAGTAGCATTTAGTAGCAGGAGCAGCACTTTACTAATTAACTACCTATTAAAAAATAAAAAAAGAAGACGCTCTTAGTCTTACGACTCGAATGGTTGAGTGAACTCTTCCAATGCACCTAGATCAAGGGTAAGGTTTTGCCGGAGAGAGAAATTTCCCGGAGCGTCGGTCAACGAATTCCGATGCGCATACGGATGCTAGGTGAATTGAAAAGGTTGGACGAGCTGATGAAAGATCTCGCGCGGAATCCTAACTTTCGAAGCGAGTGCAAAGAAGCGGTAATGCTAATTCAATCAATTCCATAAAGAAGCAGCCATCCCATCCCTTATCTCTTTCTCAACCTGCTAGCTCTCACCGATCCATCCTCCTTACTGGCTTAAAACCAGCTCTCTATCAATGATTCACTGATAGATAGTCGATTGACTCTAACCTTCTAGTGGATTGGTAAACTCCGTCCCTAGGACTAGTAGGAGTTGAAGAAGTCTCTCTTGCCTCAGAAGCAGTAGTAGGACTGGGAGTTGGCTCTGACCGTCTAAGCTTTTAAGTTTGCTTTGAAGGAGTAAGCGGATGAACTTCTTTTCCTTCTTTATGGCTTGAAGGCTCTGTACCCATTCATAGGAGCTCGTCACCTCCTTACTCTTAGTTAGGCACAGAAAGATCAGAAAGCAAGGGAATTCCCCCGTACTTCTTCTTTGTAAAGAGGTTCACCTAGGCTCGTCGTTACCTTTAGACAGGCTGTAGGGTATACCGACTGCTAAGCTTTTTTTCCTTAGTGGCTTGGCCCTATCTTGAATGCTATGATCGGACGGTTTTAGGAGCTCACGTAGCCCATGCCGAAGCCGGCCTTGAAAGTCCCACTTCTCTTTCATCCCAGTACCTTCATCGAAAAACCTTTTTTACTGACTTTTCGTGGTAGTCAGCTGCCCTTGGAACTCTTGCTCATGACTGGATCTTTATCCATATCGAATCCAAAAAGAGATTTATGATCCAAGCAAGAAAACTAAAGCGCGTTAGCGCAACGGCTTTCGCGCTAGCGCGCCCTTATTAGAGTAGGGCCGTTGCTTGTTTTGGTCATGAGAAATCAAAAGAAAAGGGCGAGATTGCGTCTTTGGAAGAGGTCGGGCATCAACATCAAGGTCAAGAAGAAGAATCCTGAGTAGTTTCCTTAAATGAACGTAGCAGCGGTAAGGGAATCTAGCTCCTCACCTCTGCTTGCTAAGAGCTTCTTTCTTTCCCCCCTCTGAGGGCTTAATTGGTAAAGAATACCAAGAGTTGAACTCAGTCATATACCCCCACAGCCCCAATTCTTCCTCTCCGATCTAAGACCATCTGAGAACATCTCCGGCATTGTCGAGGGAAACTCAGATAGCCGGAATGATTGGCCTTCACTCCTATCCCATCGGAACTGGCAACAGATCTTTCAGCGGATCCAGCAGCGGATCAATATCAGCTGTGTTCAACTCCTGCAGGACCTTTTTCTATCAATTTCATAAGAAAAGGTAGAAAAGATTAGTCAATCAATGAAAAGGAAGAAGTAGGCAGAAGAGCGTGAAGGACGAAAGAGCGGTTGATCCTGTCCCGACCGAAGACCACGTTATTTTCTCCTATTTCATCTAATGGGAAGGGCTAGTGGGAGGAGTTCACAACTCTTGTCTTCTTCAAGCAGGTATCTGATGTTAGTTCAAATAGGAGCTCTTCTTACCTCAAAAGTCGTTAATCTTCGTCTGGAGCTATAGCTCTTTATTCTTCCCCTGCGTAAAGGTCTTACCTTGAAATGCTTACTGCTTTTTCCTTCCTGGCCTCTTAGTCAGGTGCCACAAGCAAGATTTATGAATTATCTCGGTCCGAAAAAGTCTGTAATGTGAGAACTGCTAACTCGTCTGCTCCCTTTTTTTTCTGTCCGCTATGGAAAAGGCTGTTCTAAAAGACTCATCCGGGGGAGGAAGACGAATCTGTGATAGAAGAAGCTGCTCTTATCGCAAATCCGCTCTGCAGATGAAGTAGGAAAAAGGCAATAGGCGATCATGAAAGTCAGGTGCTCTCCTACGCTAAAAAGGCTTTCACGCCTTTCAAGTGAAAAAAGGAATAGAACTTTCAATTGAACGACCAGTCATAATCAACCGAGACTGATTCTTAAGCCGAGGATGTAGTCGCTTTTCCAGCAAATAGGGAAGGAAGCCGGTGAACAAGCTTTGGCAAGACCTCTTAGCGGGGTCTTGTCTTCTCAGATTCCAGCTTTTCATTTTCTTTTTTTCTTCCCCCGTTCCTTCGTACAACATTAGGAGGTCCCCTGAGGGACTGTAGTTGCCGACGTAGACGAACTTGAAAAGAGATTTCAATTTCACCCGAGAGGGTTGGATTACAGCTTGATTAGATTAGGGGAATTTCCGCTCACCCAGCTGTTAGGTGCGGTATAATAGGATAAGGAGTAGATATCCTAAGAAAGCGGCCGAGCCCCTCTCGGTTGGTTTGGGTATGCGACTAGACCCGCAAGTTTAGGAGGGGGGGACAAGCGAAACTCACTCGAGTTGGGCTCTATCAGAGCCAAGAACGCGATTCAGAATTTCATAAGGTAAGGTCCCTGGCGACTCTTTAATCTCCTTAAAGTTCAAAACAGCTAGGTACGTAGTTTCTCTACCCTACGTTTCAGCTCTTCGCTTCGCCCAGCTAAAGCCTTTGAGAATACTACATTAAAACCTTCTCTTCTCTCATACGATATTATCGCTATCCCATGTAGCTTACCTTCTTCTTTTGATAGAATAGCTTTCCGTGTCGGGGTTCCGAAGGAAATGAGCTAAGCACTGACGGGCGATGATGCTTTGGTTGAGTACCGAAAACGACCGAGGGGGGGGGGGGTTATGGAAGGCTAAAGGCTAACCGCTTTCCCGAGGTATCTAATAACCTTGCTTCATCGCTATAGCCAAAACAAAAAACAGGGGATTCCTGTAAGCCTCTTTAGGGATTCCTCACCCCATGCTACAATTTCCTAAACGTGAGTTTCACAGAATGGGTTTCCCCTATTCCTATTCCCACAGCTACTCTCGTTCCGTAGTAGTCAGTCGCATCCTCGGATTACCCAATCGGATTATCCAAGATATGGGGCACTTTAGGTCGACTTTCGTCCATTCCAGTTCCGGTTGACCGGGGATAAGGTTAGGCCCCCTAAGTAACCGTTTGTTTTGGCTTGGTTCCCTCCGTGGCCTTGATTCATTCCTTGATTGCTCTCCGAGACCATAAAAATCAATCCATAAATGAATTCATCCAAATCAATCAATGAATGCAAAAACAAGGGGGAATTCGGGGAAATCCTTTGATTACGCATTTCATATTTTATATATTCTAGTGACTTGCTGGGAGCAGCTCGTGCAAGATCATTATCATTCACTGTTCGGTAGATCGAGAGAGACTAGATGAGCCATCTTGTATGGCCGAGGACATACAGATTACCTATATTCACTCAGGCTCCCTTTTCAGGAAACAAGAAGAAATGAAGAGGGAAGTCCGAGCTTTTCTACGTGCTCATACCAAAATCTCTCTGAAATCCAGAACGGAAAGAAAGACCTACCTATTGGGGCTAGGATGCACCCCCATCCGGCCGAGATTGATTGGCTGACTGCGCAACCCCTAGATGAAGCGAACTTATACCAAAAAAGGTTAGCGACTCAGAGATTCACATTTAATTAAATAGAGCTGACTCGGGGAAGAGTTAGCAGAAGAAGAAGTAGGTGCAACGCTTTTAGTTGCGACCGGCTGGTAGCTGCGGGAAAGGCTTTTTCTATCGTTTTTCCCAGGACGTAATCGCCTATGAGATGGCTTTCACAGGGCTTCTTGCTACAGAGAGATTGCCGTAGACAGCTTATTATAAGGGAATGCAAGGGCTAGTGGTGACAGAGCATATCCCGAATAAGCGACTGGTCTCACATGGCCTAAAGAAGTTCTCTTTCGATCTTGCCCAATATTGGAAGTCGATGAAACCCCGTGTTTTGGCATAGATATAATATCAGCTGCTTTATCTTGAGATTTGGAAGTCTCGGAAAGAGGGGGACTCTTGACTTGAAAGTAAGGTTTCTCTACTCGTTTGAAGCAAGAGCAAGCCAAACAAAGAAGACATCGGAACTGCTAGTTCCAATTCCCTGCTACGCATAGAGAATTCTTTCTCAACAAAGAAATCAGAGGAAGAAGTCCCCGGATTCCTGTCAAAAAAACAAAGAAAACCAGAGAAAGAAGAACGAGGAAGCTCCTGATTCAACTAGAAAGTCTCGGGGAAGCCCTTCGCATCGCTCGTCCCTTCTAGCCAAGCCAAGTCAAGCTTTCCAGCAGTCAATACAGATGCGGATTTAATAGCTACGCTTACTCCTTCAACCCCGAAAAGATCGGATTTCCGCTAATGTGGATTCGCGAAGAATGGATTCGATAGCGCCGTCTTCTTCCTTCACACAAGGCCATGCCTTTAATACGACAGGACCAATGGCAACTGATGAAACAAGAGAAAAAGCTATCGAAGCACACTAACTAATTGGCCTGGCCTATCCGGTTCTATAGATTATACTGCCAAGCTCAAAGCTTAAAGGCAAAGATCACATTCCTACTGTCAAGCTAAAGGCGAAAGAAGTGGCTTAGCTTAAAAGCTCTTCTTCATAGACACATGAGCGATCCAAGGATTTAGGTTCAAATCAATCTCCCCTTCGAACTTCGGATTCGTTCAAAGAGAAAGAGTAGAACTTGACAGAGAAGTTACACTCTTTTGGCTAATGCCTGGGGCTTTGATTCCTATCTTTCTATTGCTGGAAATCCAACTCTTCCTTTGAAGGCCAAGGCCGATCAAAGGGCCAACTCGAAATGGACCAATTCGAGAAAAGGGTCAAGATAGGGTGCTGCGGTCAAAACAAGGAATGCTTTCACCATTCAGCTTTGGTACGGTACGAAAGCCCTCCCGCATCAAGTAAGAAGTAAAGGCTCTTCAAGACCTCCATTTATTTGTATTTGTCCAATGCTTGAAGATCGATCATCACAGGGGCGTGCTAAGCCAACAAGATTTTGGGCGCTTCCAGTTAGGCTATAGGAAATCCCCCCAAAAAACTTTCCTCGTGAAAAAAAAGAAGGCTTCAAGCGGTTCGGCTGATTCAATCCTGTCGCAATGGAAAGGAAGCTTCACGACCACGGTCATTCTCTAAAGAAAGAGGGACCTTGTGCCATCCCCAATCTTTGCCTACTCGAGGCGGTATACAAGCACCTACCCACTCGCCTAGCCTTCAAGCTAACCCGAACGGTACTTTTGTGGCTAGGAATTGCGTATATATAGAAGAGTTTTGTTTTTCGAGAAATTCTTCGTTAGGGCGATGTGCAAGCTCTTACTTCTGTCTCCTAAGTCAGTTAGTGGATCCAGAAAGCTCTGCCCAAAGGTGCTTTTTGAAAGCCGGTCCCTGGTAGCCCAAGATCCGTCTCTGACAGAAGAAGAAAGCTAGTACTCCCGTCAAGCAAGACGGGAATGTCACTCGACTGAGAAATCATACCTTCAGTAGTGGAAAAATTGTCGCATATACGCTATATTATATGACTACTAACCATATCGGCGGATATCCTTCATAGCTCCTTCCTTGCCCCCCTTTCTACAAACCTTTCTATAATATAAGGGAACCTTGAAGAGCTTTCTTCGCATGCTTGAGCCCATTAAAAAATATTAATATCATATCGATCAAGGCTTTCCTTTAGTTTAATTGCAGCTAGTGGTTTCAGAATATTCCTTCCGCTAAGCGGTTGCGCTAAGTCTTCCTTGGCTTTCCTCCCCTCTATAGCTTTTCTTTGAGATGAGCTTCCGGCTTTGAGCAGAGCCGGGAGCAGATACAGGATCAGAGAAAGACCTCCTTACTTTCCGAATAATCGGCTTTGGCGATTACACTTTCCATCCCTTACAACATAGGGCTTGCGAAAAGAGTCGTTGAAGAAGCCGTGATTGCTTGAGTTGAATCAGTTGAGTTTGGTCCTAACGTATAGTTGAGGCTGCTTTTAGCTTGGAAGCCAAGCAAGTCAGTAGCCAACCAGGGCTTGAGAGATGAATGAGACGGTTGGTTTCGTTCACTCAACAATCATTGAATCCGGATCAGGAAGTGACTGAACTCCCTTTTGAGATAACTGCATCGGTTATGCCGACAACAACATATTCTCTTTCAAAAGAAAGCAGTCTTTTCAAGAAGAAAGTCACACCGCTAATAGGCGTAAAAAGGGATTCCCAGCTACTGACTCTAATAAGACTAATAGCCGTACCGCAGAAAGAAGGTCAACCCCACCTCAGGCAATCACACCTTTATTCCTCGACGATAAAAGAGTAAAAACTCGCTTTCGAGCTAACCAACCAGCCAACAAGCAAAACGAGTTCTCATTCACGGATAACTAAGTAAACTATGTGAAAGAGTCTAAGCCCGGAAAGACAAAGCAGACCCAAAAGAAGAAGGAAGTCGAGCTGTAGTTCGAACTACAGTATTTATTATTCTATTTAGGTAATTAGAAATATCGTATAGAAATAGAATCTGACGCCCAAAACCTCCCATGTCTTTCTTGGTTGGACCAACCCAACCAGTGATTTTGAAAAGTCTTTCCTCATTTTTGTGAAGGAAGCAGAAATGAATGAGAAGAGAAAGCAAATTATTCAAATGATTGAAGAATTATTAAATAACAAAAAGAATATAAAAAGAGAATTAAATAAGACAATAAAAAATGAAGATAAGAAAGAATGTTTTTTTAAATTTTTAGATGTTTTATATGATGATCTAATCAGACGTGCTAATCCTAACAAGAATATCCTTCGCCCGTTATCTCCTCATCTTCCTATTTATAAACCACGGCGTACTTCGGCGGTTCCAATTATCCATAGAATCTCCGGGGCTTTTCTAGTCACTATCGTTTTGTTTTTTTATCTTTTTTGTCTGAAAATGGGTTTGATTTTCTTCACCTATACGAATTTCTACCAATTCCTCTTTTATTCATCAAAGCTTCTCATAATTCTACTTAGTTTTCCATTTCTATGCCGGTTTTTCCTTAAATCTTTTTTCAAAATCCTAAGGAACGCAATTCAATTCCCGGAGACAGCTTCCGTGATTCTACCCCATTTTCTCCGCCCCCCAATCAGTCTTCTCCAACGCCAGGGATCCCCGAGCCCGGCATTGAGCAATGGGCACCGCCGGAACCGCCACTTCCTGAAATTCCCGTTCTCCCCAATCCTTTGATCTCTCCCGACCAACGCCTACTCGAACTAAATGAGCGCATAACTCTTTCTTTTATAGGTCGCTACGAAACGCGCGATCTACATAACCGGGTCAACTATTTGGTTCAAATGGAAAGCATAGAGACACACGTAGAAGCCGCGCTTTTTCATGATGGGCATAACCCCTTTGGGTTACTATACCGCCGAAATCAAATTCGCGGTCTTCTATTTTTTCCACGAGGAACCTTACTTTCTCTTCAGACCCTGCGGAATCATAATAACATGATTTTCTCCGAAGGCACGCGCAACAGTATCCCCTACAACAGAATCCGACGTGCTATCGATAATGCAGACTTGCTGCTTTAGAAGCTTTTTTCTATCTGCTATGATTGGTACGTACGTCGGAGGTTGGTTAGGTGGTATTTGTTTAGTCATTCAGATGGGGACTGGCGTTTTTTTAGCTATGGGTTCAAGTTTCGATCGATATTTGCGGAGTTGATCATCCCTCTCGAAAACGAAGATTTGAAGTGGTCTATAATTTACTGAGTACTCAGTATAACTCACGCATTCGTGTACAAACCAGTGCAGACGAAGTAACACGAATATCTCCGGTAGTAAGTATATTTCCATCAGCCGGCTGGTGGGAGTGAGAAGTTTGGGATATGTTTGGTGTTTCTTCCATCAATCATCCGGATCTACGCCGTATATCAACAGATTATGCTTTCGAGGGTCATCCATTACGAAAAGACCTTCCTCTGAGTGGATATGTGGAAGTACGCTATGATGATCCAGAGAAACGTGTGGTTTCTGAACCCATTGAGATGACCCAAGAATTTTGCTATTTCAATTTTGCCAGTCCTTGGGAACAGCGTAGCGACGGATAATTAAAAAGAAGAATAGATCCAGTCCAGGGGACAAATCAATAGGAAATGCTATTTGCTTTGTAAGAATATTTACAAAAAAGCCTTCGATGTAGTGATGAAATGCTCCATAATCAATGCTATTTGTTTTTGTTTATTACTAAAATGAACCGAATCCTATCAAATATTTATATTTCTCCTTTGAATTACTCATATATATATCCTATGAATTTCATTTTGCATTGGAAACTATTCTAGGAGAAGTTCGAATCCGTTCCGTTCGGATATTGATCGGTCTTGGTTTGACATGGTTTACGCGTTACTGGTTCCCGGAAGAGTTAATATCTTCATTAGCTAAACCCTTTCTTACCCTGCCTTTGGACTCGTATTTTGTTTGTACACAATTAACGGAGGCCTTCTCGACATATGTTGCAACGTCTTCAATAGCATGCTCTTACTTCGTCTTTCCTTTAATAAGTTATCAAATTTGGTGCTTTTTGATCCCCAGTTGCTATGGAGAACAAAGGACGAAATACAATCGATTCCTCCATTTAAGTGGTTCTCGCTTCTCCTTGTTCCTGTTCCTAACTCCTCCCCGGGTAGTTCCCAATGTTTGGCACTTTCTATACTTCGTGGGTGCAACATCAACAAATTCGCTCATGATCAAGTTACAACCTAAGATCTATGACCATATTATGTTAACTGTTCGTATTTCGTTCATTCCATCGGTATGCTCCCAGGTACCTGTAATTGTGATCCGTTTGCCAGAACCAAGGGGTCTTTCTGTGGAAACCTTCACGAACAATCGTCGTTTTTTGATGGTTTTTTCACTTCTCACAGCAGCTCTTTCCACACCTCCAGATATCTGGTGCCAAATCGTCGTCCGTTTCCTTATTTCTTTGATAATAGAGTTGGCTATCTTTGTGGCATCGATTGTACAAGTTCGTGAAGAGGGCTGGACGAGTGGAATGAGGGAGAGCGGCTCAATCGAGAAAAAAGAAGAGTAGCCCCCCTAGAACCTGGCAAAGTAACTATCAATGAATTCCCGAGAAACTCTCAACCAACATATGCAATTCATTCCCATAAAGATTATAACACACAGAGGACTCCTTACCTTAGGAGCGGGATGAGTGATACATCCGGTGAGCGCCGGTGAAGAACGCAAGCAAAGCTGGAGCTCGGGCATTGTTATATTCCATCAAGAGAAAGGAGGCAGACTGGTAAGAAGGCCGACCACATAGGGGGAGCGAACCGAAATGCTCAGTAAGGAGAAGAATGCCTCTCACTACTCTTTCTCTTAGCGGACCCATTACTGAACCGGCCGAAAAGCTAACCTCTTTACTCCTACTATGGGTAAGGAACTACTCTATTGCGGCAAAGAAAGTGAACTCTCCTTCCAAGCCTTCTACTGTACTCTTTAGCATTAGCAATCTAGCTTCCATTGAGAGAGAAGAGTTCATTAGTAGATCATCCCCGAGTTCAAGAGATTCGGGTTCTCTCAAGTCAGTAGCCCTTCCTTATGAGATGAGAGGGGATGCCGAGGAGAAGAAAGAGAAAGAAAGGATTGAGACCAAAGAGGAATGACGGGGTAACTGACTCAATTTAATTTGTTTAAGGGAGGGCGATACTCTGATAGCTGAAGGGCGGTCCTTTTCATCTCTAACTCGAATGTTCGAGCTAATGTAACGGCTATTTCCAGTAGTTGGGGTTGCCTTGATGTCAGAAAGTTGTTCAGTTCAGAAGGTGCGAAAGAATGGCTATTCTCTTGCTCATGTCTTGGCCACAGCTACAGCTCGTAGTCATAGGAAGAGCTCATAGTCTCGGAATTGCTCGCCCGAATCTACTTTTCTCTCAGTTTCTTTCTGATAGTCTTTCGAGATTGGCATTGCCTCAGGGTGAAGCACCTACAGCAAACGTAGACATTTACCCCAAAAAGATTTACGAATACCGGGCTTAAGAGAGCCCCTTGCTGAAGAGGCGGGGAAGAGGGAATCAATACAGTCTTGCTTGTAGTTTCATCGAGATTAGGTTAGTGAAGCAAAAGGGAAGACCACACCTACATGACTTTGAAATTCTATATGAATCTGCATATTTTCATTCTTCGACCTGCTAGCACTAGATCTGCTTCCACCTATTATTCTGTTGCTTATAATAGATCTATTTCTATTGGGGTTCAGTTCATCAGCTCGGGAAACTGGATCAACAGGTGCTTTTTTTTTACTGCATCAACTGAGTCAAGGTAAACCACTGAATCAATAGGCTGTGCTCCAGCGTAGGCTTGCTTCGCTCTATCTCCCGTAAGCTCGTGACGTTTAACGCCCAGTCATTACGATGGGACTCATTGGTGACTGCTCTTATTTATCAGTGAAAAAACAACTGAAACCTACTAACCTCTAGTGACTAACCGCAACCATTTAAGAGCCTCCTTATCCTTTCAAGCCGGGAAAGAAGACGATTTCATAGATAGACTTATTATGTAATGTCTAGATGATCACTACTGACAGTGAGATCAGAAAAGCAAGGAGCTTTCTTTCGATAGTGCTAATGTGGAAATAGAAAGAGATCCTCAATTCATTCATCAACCTTGTGTTATTCCGTATAGCGTACTTTATCGAAAAGGTTGAGCATTCTTTCATTTAGAGATCTCACATCAATGATTCGCAACTACTGCTTGAGACAAGAGAAAGAAGGCCCCCATCGAAAGAAGAAGAAAGACTTCACCTTCAAGCGCGGATCTAACGGCAAGGGAATCAGCTGTTTAGGAAGAGTTCGTAGCACTTTCCCGGGATAGAAGTTTTGCCTTAGCCAGATAAGCCGTTACTCGCCCTTAGCCAATTCGCCTTTGAACCTTGCGCGCCAGAATAGATCTTTCTTCCGCCAATGCCGCCCCTAAGAAAGAATAAAAGGAAGGATGGAATAGACTCGAAGCCTTATCCTACAGAGGTCGATAGTTTAGTATAGTAGTCTTGTAGCCTGACACCATGAAGTTGATCCGGGGGGCCAAGTGAGTAGTAGGTCTGCCAGCCAGTAAGCTGTAGTGCTTTCAGCTGTAGTCCAGTTTGTTAGCTTATCAGTAGTTCTTTCTTTAGTAGTAAAGTAGTAGGAAGTCAGCAAAGAGTAGGCAAGTAGGGAAGAAGCCCGGAAGCGGAGTCTTTTCTCTAAATAGAAAGAGCTTCCGTCTCCTCTTTTGGTCTGTGCTACAAGTGGCCAGCTTAACGCGGGCAGGCGGTGTGTCAGCAGTTGGGCCAAGCGAAAGAACAACATCACATTCATCTCTTTGTGGATCACTTTTCCTAGTCGCATAACCAAAGAAAAGGAATCTGACTACTGAGAATGCAAAAAGTGTAAACAAAGCTCTTGCGCACACATCCGATATCGCTTTTCTTCCCTCACTCCACTGAATCCGTCACTCTTGGCAAAGAAGGGGGAAGGTCAAGCTTTTTCCACTTTCTTTAGGATCCGAGCCAAGGATCATATATTCCATTTATGGCTAGCCTTTTTCTAAGCTAAGCCCACCCTCCAGCCCTAGCCTTAGCAACGAGACAGCAAAGAGAGAGCCTTTCATGCAGCCCCCAGCGATCAAAATCTCGCAAGACAAGCTCCCGGGGAGGAAGAATTAAATGAGCAATAGAATTGATGAGCGAGAACATTATAGATTGACAGCTAGTGATGTGGAGAAAGATCAAGAGCATGCCTTCTTTTCGACCATAGCGATCAGAGTTCATCAGAGTAGCGGATCGGGCGAGGCCAGCCAGCTCCTACTAGGCCAGCAACTACCGCTCGTGACCCCCCGACACGTATGGGAAGTCGAATTCCTATCTTGTCATAAACCATCCCATAGACTACTTCCTCTTCCTGTCTTCCTAACAAGTTCAGGCTATCCATGGATTCTTTCGTTCTTTCATCGTAAAAAGATCAGACGTAAAGACAAAAAATATGCTAGTGAACTTTGTCCTTCTATTCCTTGTAGTGATAACCTTAGCGCGGAAAGTCGGAAAGTCCACTTTTCGCTAGTATTCAGAAACTCATGGGGTTCATTGTTATTTTATTAAGCAAAGCACCCGTTAGTCGATACATTCCTGACGTGAACTCTCGTCCCTATCCTTTCGCTCATATACTCATTTTTCTATGTCAATAAATAAATGAGGAAGCATAGTAAATGAATTAGCTCTATGATATAAAAAAGGATTTCATGGACTGAATGCTTTGACTCCAAAAACAAAGACTTAAGACTCAGAGGTCGGATTTCCCCCTCAGGGCCAGAGCATCTTTAACTCTAAGACCGACTAACGGGAAGAAGTTCCCCATACGTAGGTGATGAAATTGAAAAAGTTGATGTCCGATCGTCATGTGGTAATGCCAAAGACCCGGGAATATCACCCCGAGCACCAAGTAAGAATTTCTTAAGAGAGAGGGGATCTTGAGTTGACTCAAAAGGCATAAATTATAGATCTCACTTCTGCCTGCAACGGAAGTAAAGGTTAGTTACACTAAGTCTCGGCCACTAAATAAAGTGATTGTCGATCTCTTTCTCTGATTGTGAAGGAAGAGTCTACGGGTTTCCCAGAGCCGAAGCCCCTGTCGCTTTCCATGAGAAGGAACAAGATATTTTCTACGATCTGCTTGCTTGAGATTGACTATCTTACTGAAAAGCGCCCGGAACTAAGTACCGAAACTTTCCTCCCGTATCAACACAAGGTTTTTTATTTCCTTTTTCGGGCTAACATTTTTATTCATTAAGGAAAGTAGGGAAGTTGACCAAGGAAAAGATAGCTAGCTTTAGTATTCCCTAATAGAAAAAGCGTTTAAGTTCCATAAGCAAAAGAACCCACCCTATTTACTGCCTGGTATACGAGTAGAGTAGGAAGAGGATCGGGTTATCAAAGCCCCTAATGGTGGGGACTTATCATTGAGTCCACTCTTTCAGTCTTCCTAACGCCCCTCTCTTTTTTCTAACACTCACCAACTTGGGCAACAGCGGCATTCTCCTTTGAATATATCCCATTTTGATGGAACTCTCTCACAAACTAAGAACTCTATTCGAAAGTAGAATTAGCACCTTTTACACCCATTTTCATGTATATGGATGTTATCAACGGAGACCAATCCTCGTCTGGACCAAGGTGCATAGCCTTTTTTCTTTCCTGGCATAGATAGAATGAGACGAGTAAGAGGCTCCAGACGTTGAACTACGGAACGTAGGATTAGGATCAATGACTTTTATCAGACTGAAAGAGAGCCGATTGGCTTCCATAGTCCTAGTACACGTCCAGCTTAAATAGAATAAGATTCGCGGACATCCGCTTTAGTTTAGGAATTTTATAACATAAATAAGGGAGTTAACTATTATTACTTCTTTCTCGATGCTTTGAATAGCCCTTCTTCGGTGCCTTAGGAATTTCGTCTAGTAAGGGCAGATCTGTCGATAGCATTCCTTCCCCGCGCTCTCTCACTCTGCCTTTTGCATTCCCAGCGCGAAGTCCAATCGCTTCTTTCTTTAAAGCAATCTCCTTTCTTTGACTCTCTTTCCTCGAATGTGATCTTCTTATTATAGGATAGCGAATCGGATCTTTGAGTTGATAGTCACCTCAACAAAGCATTCCGGTTCTTGGCTTGAAAGCAGTTGTCTTGAAGTTCAGAATAGAAGGGAAAAGAAGTACGGGTGTTAGAGCTTATTTTGTTCATGTATTTGCATTATAATTTGGATGAATTAGACACCTAAGTACTTTAATTAATCACTAATTGAGGTGTTTTCCAATTGTAGGTGAAATAATGGAGAAAATGCAAATACATGTTAAAATAGTCCATTTTGGGATTAAAATAAAGAAAGAAGTTCGAGCCACTTAGAGGCTGCGAGAGAGCCTCTCAATGGCTGTTCGTGAGTTCAAGAGTCAGGGAGCAGAGAAACCTAGCCACTTAGAGGCTACGTGAGAGCCTCTCAGTGGCCGAGTTCGACCTGAAGTTGTCAGATGCGATTTTTGCGGGATTAGTTGCAACAGAAAATTCAAATTCGAAATTGACTCATTCAAAGCCGTGAAAATCGTTTCAGTTGCCAATTACCTGGGCTAAGGAGCTGGAAAATACATTTTTACCCTCACTTAACTTTGTAATCATGTTTTAAGAAAGGATAGATTAGGAAATCGATAGTTATTAGTTAGACTATAAATAGCCTTAGCTCTTCTTAGAAGAGCAGTTTTTGAGTTTGTTTAAAACGTGAAAAGCTTGGTTCTCTGAAGATTTTGAAGAATTCTCTCAACTTTCATGGAGGTTTCTTCATCTTCCATGAGAAGCTAAGTACTTCTAATCCGATTTAGCTTGTAATTGTAAATCTTCTCCAATCAATGGTAAGATCTTGAACTTAAAGCTTTCAATTCTATTGTATTCTTTAATTTCCTGAGCTAATTGATCTTGGAAGTGTTAGAGATCAAGTGATTTTGGGGAATTCTTGAGTAATGACGGCCGCATTGCTTGGGCTTCTTCAATTCACTAGCTATTCTAGGCAATTTGCTATCCGTAATTGTAGATTTTGCTTAGAACCGAGTAGCAACTAAATCTTAGATTAGATTTGGGGAAATTGAAGGGGAGAGTTACATGGAGATGCGCTGAGCTCACATGGCTCTAGTTAGCTAATATTGCTCTAGATCGTAATGCTCTCTTGTGATTTAAACTTATAGCCGCTAAGGAATAGGTTGATTACAAGGGAAGAGAGTTAGATAGAGTGACCGAGCTTGCTAACTTCAACGATTAAGGAGTGATCGGGCTTAGGCGAAACTGGAGTACCTTAGGCTACGCTAACTATAATAGGATTGGATGATTAGATTGAAGATCAAGGATCAAGGATCCATTAGTTGAAGTTGATTACAATCACTTGCTAGATTGGAGCTCAATTACTCTAGTTTCCTTTTGATTACTTGTTATAGATTTTGTTATTAGTTTGATTTCTTAGTTTTGAGATTGAATTCCAAGCCACTCTACCTTTAAATTCTAGTTTGCATCTCAATTTGTTTAGTTGATTTCTAGTTTCTGTTTTATGAGCCATTGTTCCTTTGTTTGTTGTTCGATTGTAGTGAATAAGAGTAAAGAGAAGTATAACGAGCTCCCTGTGGGATCGATCCTTGCTTCCCTAGCTATATGTTAGTTTAGTAAGGTTTATTTTGGAAGTGCCACGACAAGCTTCACCAACGGGCAAGAGGGAATGATTTGATGAATAGTAGCTGTACAATGGTTCCAAGCCAGGGAAGAAATGCCATCGGTCAGTCCGAGTGTGAGTCTGTCCGGTCAAACGAAAGAAAGGCAAACAAGACAGCGAAGGAGTTAGTGCATTGATGCCCAGAAGGAGCTGTGACTGGTATAGAATCAGCTCCTAGTCTTAGTTAGCTCTCCTAGCTGCACTAGAATAACTATTATAGAAGAGTATGGCATCAGTCAATCTTCTTTGCACGTGAATCAGATATGGGACTTTTCTCTCGGTGGAAGCCGCTCTAGCTGACCTCCTTTAGAGAGAAAGAATCTTTCTATCCAGCCGTTAGTTGATAGTTTGATTGATGAAGGGTGGACGCTTGTCATATTGATTCGATCCACTAAGAAAGAAATCGAAAAAAAATGCAGAACAAGCCCAGAGTCACCATGACTTCTTATTCTTCTCTCAAGGGACTGTAATTAAGATAACATCCTCGAGTGAGGTTAGGCTTGACCTAAGTGCTCAAGGGTAGGATTTCTTCGTTAGAGTAAGTGCGATCAAAGTAAAAGCTGGAATCGTTCTTACCGTCTAGCTCTTAAGTAGGGCGGTGGTCTTTCCTGACTTTTGACAGAGAATTCCTTCTTTCTCACGGGTCGGCGAGTCTAGCACGTAGATGGTTCTTTGATGAGTCGATTAAAGTCAATTTTTTTTCTACAAAGCGATCTTTTAAGGAACCTTGTATACCTTCCTTTCAAGTAAGGGCATCATGTCTTACGATCCATTCTTAAACTAAAATCGATGAGTTAGCCTAAAAAGCCTTCTGGGAAATGCACCAATGCTTACTTATCCTAGATGGGAATGGATTTGCAGAGAAATGTGAAAAAGAAGAAAGAAACCAACTTTTTCTTCCAAAAACAGACTCTAATTTTCTTTGAACCACTAGATGATGGTCAAAAAGACCCTCCACTTAGTCAAGCCTAAACGCCCGTGAGGATGGTTTCAACGGGTCACTGCGAAGCTATTGCTCTAATAGGCCGTTGGGCGAGAAGGCAGCTAATACGAGCCTTGCTTTTTCTTCTATCTATATACTCTTAGTCTATCGCTGGTGTCGTACAAGCACCTAAAGCGACTCATTCACACGCTTGAATTTCGTTTAGTACCGAGATCGTCTGACGCCCCGCATGCGAGAGAAGCGCTTATCCTTAATGACGATATATACGATGGGTTGGCACTATCGCAAATCAAGAAAAAGTCTTCAATCAATAGAGGTAGTCATATTCCAGTGCCGACTGCATGTACGACTAAAATGAAAGCTGCGATTGCAACTCTTGTAGAAAAAGAGGGAGCGGGGAAGGGTCCACGACCACGATTCACCTCAAGAAGAAATGCATTCATCATACGATTAGCTGTTACGGGCTTTCTTTACCTAAAATGAGACTTTAGCTACATATGGGGTTGTTGCCGGGCTAGCCTCTTCTTACTTGCTCCTTATTTGGCCACTCCAGGAACAACTCTTCATGGCCATTATGGTCCCAATTACCGATGATCTCGGCAGCGCAGTTTTCTACGCTATGAAGACCATTGAACTAGGAGATGCCTGCAATACGAGACAATGGGTAATACAAAGTCCACCCGCTGAAGCCATCATGTCGTGGAAAAGAGGCTTTTGGTGAAGTTCTCAGGAATAAAAACCTGTAGTGATGACCATGCTTAACAAGCTCCTTTGAAACTCAAGTACGAAGAGTCGATAGTGCAATTCACCTTGGATTGAATGACTATGGGTATGGGATACGCTCATGACACTCCCATTTCCAGTAGGCATTAGGCAAGGGATTGATCAAGGAGAAGAGAAGGCAGCCTGCAAAGAACGTAGGAAGAATCTTTCGTCCTCAGACTCGGTATACCAACTAAGAGTTGAGCAATCGCCTATACCTTCTTATACTTTGTTTTATCACAAGATAACTGAGAAAGGGGGAGATCCTAAGTAAGTACTCTTACAAGAGTGAACTCTTAAGCTGGGGATAACCCTGGATGAATCCATTTGCGATTACAATATCAATCAGACAGTCTAGGATTTTTATGACCCTACTGAGCTAGACCTGGTAAGATCTTACTGAATCTATGCCCGAACTCTTCCTCTATCCCGATCAAAGCAATGTATGTCAAACTTTCTCCACTGGTCTCTTCATCGTCCTACAATGGCGTTATTTGGCCTTCTATTGATAGAGAGTTTCATAGCATCTCTTTTTTATCCCCTTTTGCCTTCGCTTTTAGCGCTTTCAATTGTATGATTTTCTTTATTGAATGCTGCGCATTTCAATCACATAGGAGACATCGTGTTAAGAAAGATCTAGCTTTGGAAAGAAAGACCCTCCCCAATGGATTCGACTCATGGGTTCACCTGGCTCTATTGTCATTGTAGTTCTTGCTACAATAGAGAAACAGGTATAAAACCAGGACCAGGGTCGAACACTTTGATTACAAGGTCCGATATCGCATCCCAATGTCAAGCCCTTCCCCCAAGGCTTTCCCCCTTTCACCGACAGAACAAGACAAAAACAGGCTTGCAGGTATAGCTTGGCTTAGGAAGGGATCCCCACACAACTATTAGCATGCCCCGGACGAGACAACAACTCTTTCAAAGGTGGGATTCCCAACCCCCTATTCAGATTAGCCTAACATTCTCATTCTAGGAAAAGGAGGTCAACATCATCACTTTCAACTAGGGTTGGCATTCCAATCGCGGGAAGGAACAACAAAGCCAGCTCTTCTTTCCTTTCTCCTCAGCTTGATGGGCAGGCTTACGGAAAGACCAGATGCGGATAGCGGATATTGATTACAAAACTCCTTAATCGCTTAGACAACCTTCTAACTCGCTGCAAGGAGAGACTGGGAAGCGTGACTATTCTGAAGTAAGAGGTATCGAGAGTAGCCAGAGGCTTATAACATAGAAGAATGGATGGATGCCCAGTCTTTTTCTCTCGAAGTAAACTCTTTTAATAGAAAGAATCTCTCGCTGGTCTAGCTCCTAAAGAAGTAGGTAGGGCGATCAGTCGAATCAGAACCTAAAGGTCTGGAAAATTTCTGGTATAATTTCCTTGAATCTGAAAGCTATGGCAGCTAGTCAGCTTAACCTGCCTGTCCGCGGAAAGAAAAGAAGGATAGTTGGTAAAGGGGGCCGCCCAGAGTCGAAGTCGTGTAACCGTGTAACTAAGCACATAACGTATAGGATAACTAGAAAGGCTTGTATGGCTGAATTGAGTGGAGGCAGCGGTTAGCTGCGCTGCTGCATATTCTAATTAGCCCTTCTTCTCTTCCCGTCCGTACTCTATGACTGTATGTAGGGAACACCGCCTCTATAGATAAAGCATAGCAAAAGTGCGCTCTATAGCTAGCTCCAATTGAAGGTTGAGGAGAAGAGCCGCTAAAGCCCTTTTTCACTACGTCAGCCTCGGGCTAGTGCTTAATTAGCCCTGAACCAGGGCGGAAGGAATAGCACGCAAAAGCCGGTTGGGAGCAATACAGGGTTAGAAGCAGACAGGCAAGAGCAGGTCGGACTGTGATTTTCCTTTAAAGGAGCCTAGTGGGAAATGCCAAAATTGAGTTCTGCTCTGGCGAATGTAGCTGATCTTTCATTCCTTTGAAGGTTGGACCCCTTTCCTGGCCTGGCATTGGTAAGTGGAGTGAAGAAGCCCACCTTACGCGGGTTACCACGAATTGACTTTTTCGCCCAGCCTCCCTCTCAAAGGGAGGAGAAGTGGAAGATTGGTATTTAGGTTTGGAAAGAGTCTGTAAGGGTTGCGGTAGAAAGCACCAATAATATATATAGAAAAATGGGTACTCCCTATATTAAGAAATATATACCTGAAAAATCATTCTGTAATGACTATGTGACCATGAAGGGAGTAGTTGATTCGTTCCAATTCATTGGTTTAAATCCGGTATAAATATCATAATATAAATATATATGACGGGATCGCCGTCTTGACAAACATGAATAGAAAGAGTTCTTTTGTTTTTAATGGTAACAAGAAGAATTGTTTTTTTTCCTCGAGCCTCGAAGGAAGATCTTTCTTTGACGAAAAGTTTTATATTTCTAATGGATTGGGCGGGCGTACCTTTACTACAAGAATATGAATGACTCGCTATTCACTCGCGGTTTTTGGGTCATAATCATAAGATTATATAGGAGAGATGGCCGAGTGGTTCAAGGCGTAGCATTGGAACTGCTATGTAGGCTTTTGTTTACAGAGGGTTCGAATCCCGTTATACGCGATGTGGCGAAAAAGACTGAAAAACCGAGAGATAAAATGCCCGCATTAAGATTTAAAACTTGTCGTCTACTTTCAGGAAATGTTCGGAACAGAGAACTTACAATAATACAACGCCGCATTCTCCGAAGATTGAGGAACAAGAAGAGATCTCTTAAGAGAAAGATTTATCCGAGAAAAAATCTTAACAGTTACATCCAATTACAAACTACACGAAAGTTGCCCCTTTTTCATGGGGATTTACCCATCACAGAGATGCACAGAGGAACAGAACGAGCTTCATATATCCCTTTTCTACTCAATCCAGAAACAAGATCGGACGTTATTCCGGTTCGTCTCCATTTTCGTGAAACTATTCCTCAAGCAAGGCAGCTGATAAGTCATCGAAGGGTTTGTGTGAATAATGAAATGGTAAAAATTAATCATTTGAAACTTTCCCACGGTGATATAATATCTTTTCAAGAAAATAACGCGAGAACCCGCCGCGGTGAAGAAATAAGGAGATTTTTCTATATCGAAATATCAGTTAAAAAAATCATAGAAATCTCAATTGAAAAAATCATAAAAAGCAAATTCCGATATCTCCCGGTAAGAATGTGGAAAAGAATCAGGTTCCGCCTACTCAAAACTAAGAGGGAACGCCGCTTACTACTAATCCACCTACTCAAAACTAAGAGGGGATGCCGCTTACTACTAAAATCCCAGTTTTTGCAAAGGTTGCGCTCTTTTATGCAAGAAGAAGACTTGTCAAGAACAAAGAAGTTTGGATCCGAAAAAGTATGCTTAGGCAGTTCCTTCGCTAAGCACAACAGAATGAAGAGGAATTTGTATCATTTCAAATCCCTATTCTTATCGAAGAGAAGGAACGAGAAAAATCGATATCTTCCTACTAAAAAAACAAGAAGAAAAATAGTTTACAACTCTTATTTATATAGTAATTCGACCTATCGCTCCGCATCCCCCCATCTGTTTACTATGAAGAGAAGAATCAAAAGGATTGAACTACCTACTCATTATTCGGAGGTGAATCATAGAACACTAAAAGCTGTGGTATCTTATGGACCTAACATAGGTCACATCCCTCACGACATAAGATTGAAAGATCTAAACCTTCCTCTTCGGAGCGGAAACGGGCACGGCCAAAACATATAAAGATCGGCGTAGTCGCTCATAGGGACATATCCATTTTTCAAAAATAAGAGAAAAGAATCTGTTCATTTCTCAAGGGTCGAGTGCTTATGGACCTTGCAAAGGGAAGAGGCGCCGAGGAGAGACAAAACGAACAGAAGCTGAGAGATTCACCTGCACCCGCAGGAATGCACTCCGGTCTAAGGCCTTGGCTGACGTACGATCCCCGCGAAGCTCCACACTTCAAACAAAGGGAGCTATGTAGACAGATTTTGTGGTCTTTACTTTCGTGTTTGGATTAGGTAAACTGTGAGGAACAGCACAAGAAAATGGGTTTTTAGCCAAAACAGTGTGAGTAGCCCGCCCCAATCAATCAAGCGTAGCGATCACTGAACGATTGATTCCTACTCTTATTATATAATATTCTTATTCTTGGATGATATAATATAGATGGTGGGAACAATGAAGCTGATTCTTCATCTGTAGGTTGCAATCCGTATGATTTCTTTTATCGATCTACTGCTAGCTTTCGCTTATCCGATGCACTCACATCCAACTACTTAAACTGGGACCAATCATGTTGATTGCCTATCCGACCCAGCTTTAACAACTGGTTTTTGAATCACAGACTTTATCCTCTCAATTGGGGAGGCCTCTAGCCTTCAGTTCTATTAAAAAGAGATTCTTTATGGATTTTCTTTCCAAGGAAAGCAGACAGTCTATTGCGGATCTTCACTTCAATCATAGTAAGCAGAGAGGGCTGGATCTGGATACCGTAAGGCACATGCAACAAGACGAAAAGCGTCAGAAAAGGGATGTGACCATGAAGAGGTTGGGCTGGTTTTGAGCTGCCCGATTTTCTCTTTCGGTACCAGACACCGAGATAGGCTAGCCTTATTCGATACGATAAGACAGGTAAAAAAAGAAAGGCCGGGGTCGAGAGCCCATTTCATATTCTCCAGTTCCATTCCAGATCGAGTGAGCCAATTGATTGATCTTTCACCGGGGCAGTGATAAGGGGAACCGCTGGAAACAAGAAAGGCTGATCCCTTACTCTCCGCTTTCATCGGGTTGAAGTCGAGTTGCCTGACACTCCTTCCTTTGAAAATAGCCTCTCTGTCTGTCCTCACCTCCATCTGAAAGACGAAAGCACTTTAACGAGAGAAAAAACTCCCTTGGCGGGGTAATGGAAGCATTGCTTTCTACATTCGAAGCACTAATTTCATTCTATTGGGACCTAGAGGAGCTATAGTACGAAAGATAGCTATTCTTCGCATCTCGAAAGAAAAAAAAGTACACTACCATTAAACAGACCCTCTAGAGCTCCGCAGCGAGGACATAGCGGAGATCTTTAAGTGCGGAATCGACGACGTCCTGTTCTGTTAGCCGACAGCGTCAAGACTTTTCATTATGGGCTAAATATGATCAAGAACCATATTCATTAGTCGATCCCATTTCCTTTTCATCATTCCAGTAAGTAAGTTAATCGTTGGTATGCCATATTCTTAATAGCAAGCACAGAAGCACGAAAGCTAGCCACCTCGGTCCCTTCCCTCTACTTCTGTCCCCGCAAGAGTCACTCTTGAAAGCTTGATTGACCAGGAAGACAAGCTAAATAAGGAACATTAGCCAGCAGGCAAGTAAGCGAGAGTTTGATGCCGAGAATCCCTTTCTTTCCCTGCTCGCAATCTCTCCTTCCCTGCCACCTCAGATGGAATAGTGCGATGCCCCCTGTCGATCAAGGGAAGAAGTCAACTAGCATTATTGAGTGCGACCAGTCCTTTGTTCGAGCAAAGAATGAGAGCAAGTCGCTGAAGTCACCGCTTTAAGGCTCTCTCTTTAAGATCAAGGTCTAAGACCGTCTCTTTTTTTCCATGAGCTATACTGCGCCATGTTTATGAACAGTTGTTTTGAATAGGATCGAATAAAGATCTGCCCTCATTGAGATATCTCTTCTTCAGAGCTTAAACCCCTGATCATTAGTTAGCATTCTCCATCCCGCCTTTGCCAAAGCAGCTTTGTGTACTTCAGCCATCTTGCGAATACCCAGTCCCCCATTTTTCCTTTGGTTGACACACAGTGTCCCAGGCAAGATTGTGTGCTTTTCTTGTATTGTAAGTTTCCCCCTACATTTTTGCACCTCTCAACTTCTTCAATGATAGAAGTTGGAAGTTTAGTCGATTGCATAGCATAAGTAGGCATTGAAGCACTTACCGACTGAATGTTTGTCGCTCCTGGCAGCTAGAGAGAAAGTAGCAGCTTTCCTCGCCGAGGGTCACTGTTTACTAGGCTATTCTTCCCATTTCGAAAGAGGAGTTCCCTGATCCGAACCTTCGACTTACTAGGATTTCTCTTTCCTAGGTGCAGGAGCGGGATAAGATAAAAAGAAGGAAGAACCGCATCTTTCTCTGTGAACGAATCCTAGTTAGCTTGGCACTAGGAGTTGTCTAATCAAAGGGCGTAAGCGCAGCAGTTAGAATTTCATCCGCATCTGGCTTGACGACAGCTTTCCTGGGTGGATTACTTTTCAATGCCTAGTTTCGTAGCCAAGCAAAGGGAATCACCTTTTTGATTTGATCGTTCTCTCTCTTGAGATTTGGTTGTTGGTCATGACCTTATCTTAGGGCGAGTTCCCTCTATTGGTATCTACTTGTTGATAGGCACTACAAATCTTCATGATCTAGAAGTTGGTATTGAATCTACCTTTCCTTCCCAACTAAGCCTATCTCCAGTTTTAGTTCTTAATGCTTCACGAAATAGAATAGCTTGGGTCATCAATCCGTTGTCGGATCTAGGTGCGGGTTCGATAATTCCGTCTTTTATATATCAGCATCTAAGCCAGCCACAGGTTTTCTGTCCTTGACCTCCCCATTTGGAGATGGACTAGGGGGGAAGCGATGGAGCAAGCAGATACAAAGGCTGGAGAGGCAGGGGTTGAGGCATTACCAGTAGTAGCATCAGGTTAGCCCGTAGTCAAAGACGCAAAGGCAAGTAGCTCTTCCCGTTGGGGACAGGTTGTGAAGTAATTCATTCCACTATTTTTTCTGGTTTTCTAGCTTAGTTCAGTGTCGGTTTAGTCAGTCGAGGTAAGCGCATCTAGTTTGAGTCCTTCTGCCATCGTCCTAAGTAGCATTGTTTACTTCGGATACGGGGGAGAACATAGAGAGATTCCCTTTTGAAAAGGCTATTCAAAGCATCGAGAAGGAAGAAGACCGCAGTGTGACAGATCCTATGGGCTTGGAAGCGCCCCCTAGAGAAAGTATTCCCGACTAGGGAACCCGCCTTTAGTAGATCATACCTATTACTATTTAAACTAGTCCCTTGCATGGCCCGCTATCAAAGCACTTAGAACTAGAAATGTAGGAGATAGAATATTGCTACTTTGTTAAAGGCGGAGGATCACCTTAGCAAACATTCCAACCCTAAAGACTGCGGCAACTCCCACTGGAATTGGGTAAACATTCCTACTAGACATCTTACCCTGTAATTAGCTTGCTTTTCCCAGAGACTGCTGGAAAGGTCACTTACACTCCATCGGCTAGAGATGGATCAAGGGTGTAAACCCACACTGGAACTCCAGAAACTTATCTATATTCTGCAATTGGTTTGGCTGGAGATATGGCAGGGAATAGCCCGTTGGTTGAACCTCCTGGACTGAAAGGAAGCTCGTTTGGACTGATGATATAGACCCCAAGCAAAGAAAACTTCCATCCCAGCAAAGGAAACTAACTCGCCTCCGGCAGCTTCCACTCAAACCGAAGGGACAGCAGGATAGGCTTGGATGACTGTTGAGTACCAAAATAGACATATTTTCCTATGTTAATCTCTATGGATTTATGCATTTCATTATATAAACTAAGCTTACTTAGCTTTGTTTCACTTTGTAGGTATCAATTGAGGTAATTGAGTGAAAATGATGGAATTGAAGTGAAAAGGACCAAACACAAATCAAGTGGGAAGACAATATGTAAAGAACTCAAAGTTGAAATCCTGACAGATTGGATAGATCATAAATATGGCTGATTTTCTCTATGTTCGAGACTTCAATTGTTTTTGTGATCTACATCAAAGTTATAGAGGACATCTTGGGCTTTCCGGAATGCTAAAGAACGTCGAAATCGGAGTTCATTTGACCCTCCAAATGTCTGTTTTACGAGAGACTATCAAACTAAGTCCGGGTCTGCCCGACCAATCCGTCGACGGGTAAACATGTAGACGTCAACGGCTGCTCGAGAAATGGACACGAGATCACTTACACAAGCAGAGACGTCGACGGCCAACTCTAGACGTCGACGGCCAACTTTAGACGTCGACGGGTAGAATCTAGACTTCGACGGGTAGAAGTTTCTGACTTCGAACACTTAAAGATTGAATACTTAGACGTCGACGGATCGATCGAGCTGGGAAAAATATGAAGAAAACAAGCAGAGACGTCGACGGGCAAACACTTAGACGTCGACGGCTAACAAAGTCAAAACGCCGACAGACCCATTTAAATGTTGTCATTCCACTATCAAACCCATTAAAAATACATTCCGGATATTCAGTTGAGAGGAGCCATAACTAAACCTCAGAGTTGTCTCCCTCTTTTCCTCAAATGGCTTCTACTTTAGCTTATTTTATTTTTAAGATTCCTTATCTCAGATGGAAGGAATTATTGAGGAGCAGTGGACTATGGGCTGGCAGTGCTGGACGGCAGAAAGAAAGGGAGAAAGAGCAGCTTAAAAGGGGAGTTGAGTTCAGTTTTGAAGTGTGTATTTTTGCTGGGTTCTATTATTCTTCTTGTAATTTTCGTTTAGCAAAACTCTATAACTCCAATCTATTATAAGATTCAATCATTTTGATCTGCACTTGTGAGGTTCTTGTTCTTAATGCTTTCTTGTTCATTGATTGTTCTTCTATTTCTTGAGCTTTAAAGATGATAATCATGTTTATTATCTTGTCTTTTGGATTGCTGAGTTAATTAGTTGCAAATAATTGATTGAGTAGTTCATTAGCATGCTAATCTTTGAACTCCAAAGCTAGAGTTTGGTGATTTCTTAGAACTTGAGTAGCAAGAGGATGTTTTTACATTCAAAGAGATTTGAAGATGCAATTTGAATAATGAATGCTGGGTTTGTTATTGATTGTTGTTAGCTTTCATCTTTCACTAGCTTATTGCTCTTCTAGGCTTGAATTTGGATTGCTGGGATTCAAATTAGCCATAAGAGGAAGGATTAATAATGAACCTAGATTCATGGTTAATCAACATTAGGAAAGATTCATGGATTTGAAGCTGGTTTCTAATCCATGGGGTTAACCAATTAATGAGAAGAATGTTTGGTCAGTGAATCAATGATCAAGTGCTAGGTTGAAAGATTGATCATATAATAGATTGGAGGTTTTATTTTATCATACATTGCATTATTATTACCATACTTGGTAACTCCTTATATCTTATTTCCAACACCAATACAAAACCCCCTCTTTAAATTCTTGTTTAGTTTGATTTATGCTTTGTGAAAGTAATGATAAATTGGATAGCTCCTTGTGGGATCGACCCTTGCTTCCCTAACTACATGTTAGAGTAGTGAGGTTATTTTTGGTGCTTTACGACACGCATCAATGACCCAACCCTTAGGACGACATCCTCAAAACTTGCTTGATCTGGCTTGTATTACACCCCCAGGATCCCCGACAAAAGCAAGAAGTGGGAAGAGTCCTACAACTGAAGTCCCATTCCCTCCTTCTTGCTTGTGTTAAGGTGAATTGCCTTTTTCCTTTACTAGGCGACTTAGAAAAAGCCCTCTCCCGCTTCCAAAATCGCTTTTTTTATCCTTCAACCCTACCTTAATCGAGATCCGTAGAGGCATAAGTCGCTACATCGACTGGCTTCATTCAAGTTTGTGCTGGCTATTAAACTGTGCTTCCTTCAGCTGCTTGATCGGATGTAAAAACTTTCTATGATATGATTTTAAAGTGGTGTACCGATTGATGATTGAAAGCATACGGACTATTGAACGGCTCTTGATGGGGCTTTCCCTTTCTGTCTTGCAGTCAGAAGCTAGCAGATCTCTTTCTTCAATGGGTGGATTCTCTATTAATGTAATGGGTGAAGCTTCTATTGAAAGCAAGGCAAGATCAAGTATTGAAGTCATACCCGTATTCTATAGGGCTAGCTTTGGATCAATGTCCCCGAAAGCGAGAAAGAAAATGGAGGACGTTACCTAAGGTGAAAGAAATCGGAGTAGGCCTCCGGGAAAGAGATTTGAGTGGCTTTAGACTTCTTTCAACGACACAAGGGACAAGGTTATGAAAGAGTTTGCCTATGAAGCTGAAGGGAACATGCCGCAACACAGCGCTAAAAGCCTTTCGACTCACCCACATCTTCCATGAGATGGCTGGCTTCGTCTTCACTTTCAAGCTGGAAACCCAGGAACGTCAATTGACAACCTTTAGCTTCTACTACAACTATACAAGGCTGTTTAAGTTGAAGAAGCTGATAGTTTTTCCTTACCTGCCAGGTATATTGGCTTGGGTAGATTGCTTTGAATAGCTATGTTTCGTACCCTTGCGATTCGACTTTCCGGAGAGAATGCGTTGGTATAGAATCTAACAGCAATCCTTCCCGCTAGGCGAGATCTTTGAGCATTGCTAGGCTACTCTTAACTTAATAAGTAATTTCTAGAGTCAGCAGTTCAGCCCGATCGTAGACCAGTCTCGTAGTTGATTCTTCTTTAAAGTATGCACGGAGCCTACCCCAGGCTAATGGTTGGTTCTGTCTACTATATTTTAGTATGATTGATATTCTCGAGGCGCTTCTTCTCTCCCTTAAGAGGCGGGATAAGAAAGAGAGAGGAAGACTTTAAATTTAAATATCTGTTAATTTCTTCTTCAATTGATTCCTAACAGGATTGACAAATGTCACTGTGCGTAACACATCTAATTGGAAGTGGAATGAAGATAATGCGCTTTACTCTTTCATTTGTAGCTGGATTACCCCGGGTTAACTTGAATCTGTTCTTTTTAGTTTTTCACTAAGCCTCATCCGAGGCCTTGATTACTTCTCAAATCAAATTAACATTATTGAATTGAATCCCTTTCTCTCTCCGATCTTATTAGTTTAGTAGCCGCCGTGGAAGTAACAGTAGTTTTAGCAGAGTAAGCTAGAAGATGACCAACCCCATCATGATTAGTGGATACTCGGATGGCATATGATTCACTAGCGCAGGCGAGAGAGTTAGCCTTGGCTACTTTACTACGACTACGCCTATGAAAGAGACAACAGACGAACACCAACGCCTAACAATTCTTCTATTTTATTGGCTGCTGATTCGAGAACAAGAACAGCTTCTTCCTTGTCACAGCTACCAGCCAAAGCAAATTGATTTCATGTCGGCGAAAACCTCTCAACGAGCCTTTCCGTGAATTCAATATCTGTCTCGTTCCCCAGTCCTACTGCTCCTATTAATGCTACTGCTTTCTTTTCATTGTCTTATGTCTTAATGGCACACATATTCTACTTCTAGTCGGCAGGGCTCGATAAGGCTTCTAAATTTTGGGGCATTTTCTAATTAAATTAAGGTTATGGCATAGTGACGAGAGCAGGGAATCTATGATTGACCTGCCTTAGCTTGTTTTTCCTATTTCAGGTGAGGATGCTTGCACTTCAACTAATTCCCCCCAACTGCCCTAACCTTTTCTGTCTGATGACTTGCTAAGAAACTAAACTGCAGCCCTAGCAGCCTTTTACCTAGCGCTTAACCTCGCTGATACTGCTTTGAGAGATTGCGAAAAACTAAGTTGACTTGCCTCACAGCTTGACGACTCCTTTGATTTGCTTACTGCTTACTAAGCCCTAGCTTACTATAAGGAAAAGGGATTTCAATTTAATTCCTCCTTGCGGGGCTTGAAAAAAAAAGAACTTGCCCTAAACTAAGTCTCGTCAACGTCTGACCTACCAAGGAAGAAAGAGCCCTTAAGGTTCAGGGCTTACTTCATACTCGCTTATAAAAAAAGGGCGCTTACTAAAGTAAAGGGAATTCAAAATAAAGGGGACTCAAAATCTTTCTATTCCCCCGGCACTTTAACTGGCTCTGGCTCGCCTCCACTAGATAACTATAAATTCTGGCCTGCAGGAGAAAGAAGCTCGACTGGACGGACCTCTTTCTTCATATGGCCCACTAAAAAAGGAAACCGCAAACACTGACATTGCCACAAGCGAGAAGTACTTTTTTTCTGAAGACTCAGGAGATCCACTCTATTATAAGAGCTTAGGAATAATAATAAGTAGAATAAGCTAGCTGATCTCAAAGTGCTCTTAGCAGTTGATCCTTAGTAATCGCTAAATAAGGGACCCTCTTAATCTCAATGTACTCAATAAACAAAGTTTCCTACTGGTGGGAGGATCCGAATGACCTCTACTCCACCCCCAACAAGAAGAATCCACCCTTCTCCCAGCTATATAAATAGAAAGATAGATCCATCCATCTATCCTATCCGATTTCGATTTTGATATCTAAAAAAGAATCGATTTCATTCAACGTTTGATTCA
Organism: Microcos paniculata; assembly: GCA_030664755.1. Classification (NCBI taxonomy): domain Eukaryota; kingdom Viridiplantae; phylum Streptophyta; class Magnoliopsida; order Malvales; family Malvaceae; genus Microcos; species Microcos paniculata. Next base: position 10,692,358 of record CP131464.1, read on the forward strand.
AAGAACTGTGCTTAGCCCCCCCGCTCATGAAACGACTCTGCTGCAATGGATGGCAGAGGGCCCGTAGTACCCAAAGCGCTGGAGTGATCCAGTAGCCGGGAAGGGGCCTAGAAGTGCCTACTACTACACCACACTACACTTGGCTCTACACATTTACCGAGCTAACCCCTGTCCAGTGCCTGGCAGAGCTAAGGGGGCTTCAATCCTTATTCCTTATCCCCATCTTCGCCCAGGCTAACGGACAGATCCCCTTCTGACTGTGGCTTAAAAGCGCTCTTTCAATGTCGTTCTCGATCATACATAATATTCTTTTTCGCTTTGTCCCCTACCCTACCTCATAACCACCTTAGGATTGAGGGTTTTCATCCTATGCCAACCCAAAGACTAGCTTTCGTACATAAGCTCCTCCAACAGATTCAACTGCAATTGCTGTTGACTTTTTCTTTGCTACTGATGTTGGGGATCCCGCTACTCAATGTGTAATGGGATCTCCTGCTCCCCGTGCTTCGGTCACTCTATATGCGATTGGAAAATCAGTTGCTAGCACTGGGTATCGCCCTAGAACTGGAAGGGATACGGGGCTAAATGCCTTTCCAGCTTTCACAGCATCCGCCCTTGCCTTAGATGTTTTAGTCTCTGTCTCAACCTGTGCCTTCGCTGTCTACCCAATGCCTTAATATACGAGGAAAGTTGCTGCGCAGAGCGTCAGAGCCGATTAACTAAGTGGATTACCAATTATAGAACCCGTTCCAGCCCCATCAGTTTAAACTCTTTATCCAGTCGATGAAGATCCCGAAGCGGGGTCCCTAGTTCACAAGCCTTTTCCATAGCTAGTCCGGGTTGAAGCATAATTCGTGGAAGCGGGACAGAAAAATCGATCCGGTCGAATAATCCGTTCCGGTTCAGTTGAGCTCGATCCCGCGGAGACGCGAGCAAGAGACACAAAGGCGAAGGTGAAGCCGCGGAATCATGGGTTGGTGCAGAGGCAGCATTCCCGCACGCTACCGGTCCTAGATCAAAATGAATACCCCATTTGAGTGGCCGGCATCAGAGTTGGAGCTTTAGATCTTTTGCCCGTATTTGCTACTCGTCAAGGCAGCTCGGGAATCAGCCAACATTACTTTCCTGGCTTTATTGCCTTAAGTTAAGGTATTCTCTAGCTTGAATCGAATAAAGAAAGAATCCAATCCAGAGAAAACTCAATCCCTGTGTCCTTTCCTTTGCCCTATTAATTCAACCTTCGGCAGGGGATAGGGAAATACCAGTAGGAAAACTCACTTTAGACAGACTAGGGAAAAGACTAAAGCTCTATCTTAGAATAAGGTAAGCGATCCTAAGACAGAGATTCCGTAGAGCCATAGCAACATGCCTTCTTTCTTGCCTTTTAGCTTAGATCTCTTCCGCTATTAGCTCCCATATAGTTTGTAGTTCCGAGGAAGCCTGTTTTCCAAACAAACCACGCTCTAGTCCTCTTGATATCTATATACTTGATGAATCCATCCCTTCGACTTGAAAGAAGCCAACACCCTCGGGTTCTGGTTATGGTCTTGTTTGTGCTACTGCCTCGAACTCGACTTCTGCCAAGCACCTCGCGCGGTAGAGCTAGGATTGGAAAGAGTGGGTAATGAAAGGGGCACCACTTCTTGATAGCGTACCGGACCTGCGTTTGAACGGAGAAAGACTCCCACAGACTTGCTTGCAGAAGGAATAGAACGAGATGCTCTTAGTTCTGACCTAGCCAATCCAAGATAAGCAGAAATGCATCGGATTAGCCGGCAGTAAGGAAACTTAGTAGCCTGGTGGCACGACACGGAAAGACCAGAGCATACTGGATGTAACGAAGGAAGTGCAGAGTCACTAGTCGCGCTAACATGAAAATCGGGTTGATTTTTCAAAGAAAGTAACATCCATGGAGATAGACTTTCATTTTTGTAATGGGATCAAAGCATTTATACCCTTACAAAATCTCCTTTAGAGCTTCCTAGCTACCGTAAGAAGAACAAGGAAAGTCTATCCCTTCTAATCCGCTTGCTGTCTCGTTTCGGCTATCATTTGTTGCGAGTGTACTAAAACGATTCAAAGCCAGGCGAGTGGATCCCCGCGGAATGAGCCCCCATTGGCAAAGAATCCTCCATTGACCCTAGATGACCGCCTTCTTCTTTTGGGTTAAAGGGCAAGAAAGGGACTAACCTCATCAAATCCCATGCGGAACGGACTGGATTGGTCGAACTACGATAAGCCGTAGCACGAGATTACTGGCTTGTTTGCCTTAGGATTGGCAGCTCTTACGCTCTATTCTATAGGGGGATACAAGAAAGAGTTCTAAACTACTGATGCTCGTCAGCTCCTTAGATCAGTACTATTGCTAGTAAAGATAGGCTACCCGGGAAAAGCGAAGGAAGGCCTTACTTTTATTTTAGCATTCGGCTGAAACTTTCTTGAATTGAACTGGCTGTCTTACGAGCTTGCCCTAGTTGAAAAACTACTGCTTTTGGTACAACCCGGAGAGTAGGCCCCACCTCTTGTGATAATATCACATGCTCACCCTTTCTCTAGAAAGATAGCCTAAGCCTACTAGTCTGCCATAATCAACTCCTTGCAAGCCTAAGATGGCTACTTACCTAGGGGACTGCTTTTAAGCTCTCATTTGCTCACTGCCTTTTACCTAGCTTCCTTGCTCTAACTTTTACAACCTAGCCTGCCCTAGCCACCCTCGAAAAGACATATTCAGCCCCCCATCCAAATCGCCGTAGCATTTAGCATCTCTATCTGCATTCCTTCCCATAGGCATTAGCCTCAGAATCCCCATCTGAACCCCATTCACATCGTTAGAAGCCAAATCTAAAGTCTCAGCCAAACCGACATACTCTCTTTCTCCCAAACTAATAGTTCCCGACCCAACAACTATTCTTTTTCCCGAAGCTGAACCATAAAGGAAGCTGGTGGGTGTCGCAAAGCACCAAAAATAACCTCACTACTTCTACTATGCAATAGGGTAAGCAAGGGTCGATCCCACGAGGAAAAAGGCTATTCTTTTTCACTCTACTTTCTAAGCATAAATCAAACTAAATAAGTTAAAGGGGAGTTTATGTTGGTTATGGAAATAATATATGAGATATTATCAAGATTGACAATAGTAATACAATATATGAAAAGACAAAGCCTCCAATCTATTATATGATCAATCTTTCAACCTAACATTTGATCATAGATTCACTAATCAAATATTCTTATCATCAATTGATTAACCTCATGGAATTGAAACCAGCTTCAAATCCATAGACCTTTCTCAATGTTGATTAACCTTGAATCTAGGTTCATTTTTAATCCTTCTTCTTACGACTAACTTGAATCCTAGCAATCCAAATTCAAGTCTAGAAGAGCAATAAGAAATGAAAAGGTAAAAGCTAACAACAATCAATAACAAACCCAGCATTCATTATTCAAATTGCTTCTTCAAATCTCTTTGGATGTAAAAACATCCTCTTGCTACTCAAGTTCTAAGAAATCCCCAACTCTAGCATTGGAGTTCAAAGATTAGCATGCCAATGAACTACTCAATCAATTATTCGCAACTAATTAATTCAACAATTCAAAAGACAAGATAATAAACATGATAATCATCTTCAAAGCTCAAGAGATAGAAGAACAATCAATGAACAAGAAAACATTAAGAACAAGAATCTCACAAATGCAGAAAATAGAGATTGAATCCTATAATAGATTGGAGTTATAGAGTATTTCGCTCAAATGAAAATTACAAGATGAATAATTTCTTTCAAACCCAGCAAAAGATGCAAACTTAAAGACTAAATCAACTCCACTTTCCAGCTGTTTCTTCACATTTTCGGATCTCTGTCTCCAGCTGCCAACCCACACTCCACTGCTCTTCCATAATTCTTCCCATCTGAGGTGAGGAATCTTAAGAATAAAATAAGCTAAAGTAAGAGCCATTGAGGAAAAGAGGGAGACAACTCTGAGGTTTAGTTATGGCTCCTCTCTACTGAATATCCGGAATGTATTTTTAATGGGTTTGATAGTGGAATGACAGCATTTAAGTGGGTCTGTCGGCGTTTTGACTTTGTTAGCCGTCGACGTCTAAGTGTCTGCCCGTCGACGTCTCTGCTTGTTTTCTTCATATTTTTCCCAGCTCGATCGATCCGTCGACGTCTAGATACCTGCCCGTCGACGTCTAAGTATTCAATCTTTAAGTGTTCGAAGTCAGAAACTTCTACCCGTCGACGTCTAGAGTCTACCCGTCGACGTCTAAAGTTGGCCGTCGACTTCTAGAGTTGGCCGTCGACGTCTCTGCTTGTGTAAGTGATCTCGTGTCCATTTCTCGAGCAGCCGTCGACGTCTACATGGTTACCCGTCGACGGATTGGTCGGGCAGACCCGGCCTTAGTTTGATAGTCTCTCGTAAAACAGACATTTGGAGGGTCAAACGAACTCCGATTTCGACGTTCTTTAGCATTCCGGAAAGCCCAAGATGTCCTCTATAACTTTGATGTAGATCACAAAAACAATTGAAGTCTTGAACATAGAGAAAATCAGCCATATTTATGATCTATCCAATCTGTCAGGATTTCAACTTTGAGTTCTTTACATCTTGTCTTCCCACTTGACTTGTGTTTGGTCCTTTTCACTTCAATTCCATCATTTTCACTCAATTACCTCAATTGACACCTACAAAGTGAAACAAAGCTAAGTAAGCTTAGTTTATACAATGAAATACATAAATCCATAGAGATTAACATAGGAAAATATGTTTATTTTGGTACTCAACAAATTCCCCCACACTTAAACCTTTGCTCGTCCTCGAGCAAGCCTAAGGAGAGTTATTATCTACACTAAACCTAACCTAACTTCATTGTCCATTTTCGTAGGAGAACACGGTAGCTTTTAGCCTAAACTACAAGTCCATATTAAACCCCTAGGTGTCCCTAGTAGGAGGAGGTATGGTCTCCTAAAAGTGTACCAACAATAGCCACAACATTCTTATTATGGTAGTTAAAGTTCAAATCGAACTCAAGAGAAACACATGTGACGAGTAAAAGCATGGATAAGAACTAAAGAAAACATAACAAATCATGAATAAGAAAACTAAGCAAACAAGATTAATAAATAACAATGCAAGCATCAAACTTCAACCAAACATGCTTGAATAGGGCAATTCCTCACTAGTCATCTCTCATTCACTCAAGTGTTTGATAATGGTGCCCTCAAGAGTCTTTCTATGAAAATATACTTACCATATGCTTGCTAGTCTACCTCATCTCCACTACTCCATCTTACATGTCATGAATGAATGAATGAAAAGGTTTTAAAGTAATGTTGTAATGGGGCCTTGGTTGAGAAAGTTACGAAAGAAAGAAATGAGTAAAGGAATTCAATCAAAGGCCTCTTTAAGATTAATGAAGTATTAACTAATTGAAATTATGGGCAGATTTTACTTTTAATAGCCCAAATTTTGGTTTGGTCAACAATTCACTAATCTCTCCATCTTTTAATCAACTTCTTTTCACTCTTTTCTTTCTTTTTTTTTTCTTTTCATTTGAACCTAGGAGATGCCAAGTTCTTTTATAGTGCCTTTCTTTCTAGATTTTGCTTTCTTAAGGCACATTTTATTTTACTTTAAATACTTTGGACATCTCACTCATACAACCTTTTTCTCAATTGACCAACTCAAGGTGGTTTTTCCTGGCGCCGTTGCCGGGGATCGAACCCGGGTCACCCGCGTGACAGGCGGGAATACTTACCACTATACTACAACGACTATGTGTTTATACGTCAACGTCTAAAAGCTCAAATTCATATGTTGCTCATGCCCGTGTCATCCGTCGACGTCCAAGTAAATAACCGTCGACGTCTAAATGTTTTTGACTTATCTTGTTCAAACAACATCCGTCAATGTCTCAACATATGCCCGTTGAGGAATAAGACACCAATTTTTAGCTCAAGTGGAGAGGGTGAGTGGCTCAAGTTGGTGTGTACAAAATCCTGAAAAATGAAACAAAGAACAACAAGAGAATCAAAGCGAACAAAAGCGAAACAAGAAAACAACAAGTACAAAAGCTGAAATGAAAGTAAGTTAAGTAAATAATTAAACAAGTTCTAATCTAAAGAAAAACAGGGAAAAATCACAAGGGAACAGGGGAAACAAATGAAAATGTAAAGAAAGTAATGATAAATGCCGTAGCTCCCCGGCAACGGCGCCAAAATTTGGTGGGTGTCGCAAAGCACCAAAAATAACCTCACTACTTCTACTATGCAATAGGGTAAGCAAGGGTCGATCCCACGAGGAAAAAGGCTATTCTTTTTCACTCTACTTTCTAAGCATAAATCAAACTAAATAAGTTAAAGGGGAGTTTATGTTGGTGATGGAAATAATATATGAGATATTATCAAGATTGACAATAGTAATGCAATATATGAAAAGACAAAGCCTCCAATCTATTATATGATCAATCTTTCAACCTAACATTTGATCATAGATTCACTAATCAAATATTCTTATCATCAATTGATTAACCTCATGGAATTGAAACCAGCTTCAAATCCATAGACCTTTCTCAATGTTGATTAACCTTGAATCTAGGTTCATTTTTAATCCTTCTTCTTACGACTAACTTGAATCCTAGCAATCCAAATTCAAGTCTAGAAGAGCAATAAGAAATGAAAAGGTAAAAGCTAACAACAATCAATAACAAACCCAGCATTCATTATTCAAATTGCTTCTTCAAATCTCTTTGGATGTAAAAACATCTTCTTGCTACTCAAGTTCTAAGAAATCCCCAACTCTAGCATTGGAGTTCAAAGATTAGCATGCCAATGAACTACTCAATCAATTATTCGCAACTAATTAATTCAACAATTCAAAAGACAAGATAATAAACATGATAATCATCTTCAAAGCTCAAGAGATAGAAGAACAATCAATGAACAAGAAAACATTAAGAACAAGAATCTCACAAATGCAGAAAATAGAGATTGAATCCTATAATAGATTGGAGTTATAGAGTATTTCGCTCAAATGAAAATTACAAGATGAATAATTTCTTTCAAACCCAGCAAAAGATGCAAACTTAAAGACTGAATCAACTCCACTTTCCAGCTGTTTCTTCACATTTTCGGATCTCTGTCTCCAGCTGCCAACCCACACTCCACTGCTCTTCCATAATTCTTCCCATCTGAGGTGAGGAATCTTAAGAATAAAATAAGCTAAAGTAAGAGCCATTGAGGAAAAGAGGGAGACAACTCTGAGGTTTAGTTATGGCTCCTCTCTACTGAATATCCGGAATGTATTTTTAATGGGTTTGATAGTGGAATGACAGCATTTAAGTGGGTCTGTCGGCGTTTTGACTTTGTTAGCCGTCGACGTCTAAGTGTCTGCCCGTCGACGTCTCTGCTTGTTTTCTTCATATTTTTCCCAGCTCGATCGATCCGTCGACGTCTAGATACCTGCCCGTCGACGTCTAAGTATTCAATCTTTAAGTGTTCGAAGTCAGAAACTTCTACCCGTCGACGTCTAGAGTCTACCCGTCGACGTCTAAAGTTGGCCGTCGACATCTAGAGTTGGCCGTCGACGTCTCTGCTTGTGTAAGTGATCTCGTGTCCATTTCTCGAGCAGCCGTCGACGTCTACATGGTTACCCGTCGACGGATTGGTCGGGCAGACCCGGCCTTAGTTTGATAGTCTCTCGTAAAACAGACATTTGGAGGGTCAAACGAACTCCGATTTCGACGTTCTTTAGCATTCCGGAAAGCCCAAGATGTCCTCTATAACTTTGATGTAGATCACCAAAACAATTGAAGTCTTGAACATAGAGAAAATCAGCCATATTTATGATCTATCCAATCTGTTAGGATTTCAACTTTGAGTTCTTTACATCTTGTCTTCCCACTTGATTTGTGTTTGGTCCTTTTCACTTCAATTCCATCATTTTCACTCAATTACCTCAATTGACACCTACAAAGTGAAACAAAGCTAAGTAAGCTTAGTTTATACAATGAAATACATAAATCCATAGAGATTAACATAGGAAAATATGTTTATTTTGGTACTCAACAGAAGCATATATATAAATATATAGGATTAGGATATAAAAGCATTCGTAGCTGAATCAAGGACTGGGTAGGACTCAGTTCCTGGGAAGGAATCAAATTCATTCGATTCTATGTGTGGGTAAGAAATAACAACACAAGCCTTTAAGGCTGAAAATAAGCCTTTTTCTTTCAGAACCTTGAAAGGAAGGGAGGTTTTTCATTAAATAATTCCAAATAACCGTCGGATATAGGGCATCCGAATACGTTGACTCACCAGCCGAATCTGCACCCGCAGAATATAAATAATCAACCGAATCCTGCGCTCTTTCATCTGCCAAATCATATGAAGAAAATTCTCCGCATCCAAAGCAGCAGCGGCTAAAGCCTCATCCGTACCTGTAGAAGAGTAACCATTTGCCTAATTTAAAGATACAGACGAAGCCTACGAAGACCCCGAATCTGCGGATCCAGGGCAATGGGTGGGTGGCCTTTTGTGGGGACAGGCTATGTATGATACCGATTATGGGCGGTTCAGGGTCAGAAGGTGCGCAAAAGATCAAATAGGGTAACATATTCTATTTCACCGGTATAGCCATTTCTGTCTTTGATAACTTTTCCAGGTCTTTCTGCTCCTTCAAATTCAAGTGATATTGGTGCTCGTTCATTAAAGACCGAATAGAGACAGGTGAAAAATCCGTCTCCAGACCGTGAATACGAAAACGCTTAGCAAACTCAGCTGAGCCCCTATATGATTTTTGAGTTTCAATTTGAACTCTCTGAAGACACTGAGAATAAACTTCAGCAACTTGCGCATCAGCGATGACAACATTATCGCCGAGCATGGGACACATCAACTAAAGTGCTTTTTGAACGAAACCTACTGGCTTAGGGGCAATTGCTACGAAAATGGGTGTATCCGGAACGGGGTTCCAATCTCTAAATGGATCTGCTATAGCTACTCAATCTCGATCTGAAACTTGAAGGGGCGCTCCATAGCTTCAACTGAGACTGCCTTTAGCCAACATCGGCTATGGATCATGCCGATCATCATAAGGCCATCTCGGTATGGGGTTGGATCATCGGCTCCCCTGCCTAGTAAAGGGAACTGTGCCTTAGCTTTCTTTTCTTCCTATCAAAACACAAAGATAGGTTTTGGTACGAAGTAATGGAGTGTGACATCAGCTCACATTAGTCTCTCTTTCAGCAAAGTAGAAAACGACTCATTGAAAGACAAAAGCAAACCGGAGTCTTTGCTCCCTGGATAAGTCTCATTCGATGTCGCAACCAATGCTTTTCACATCCGATCTTCTGGACCGAGAAAGGGCTACCGAAAGAAAGAGGGAACCATATTTAAAAGAAAGCGCTTTGCCTTACCTATGATGAAAGGAATAATAGACAACCATCACGATCGACTAAAAGGAAAGTAGCCCTAAATAGGGGGATTTTGGTTCAAATCCAATTTGTTCGTGAGCACGTTACTTAGCAGTGAACTGTCCTGCTAGCCTTACCCTGCAGTGAAGTTTATTCCTTCCCTGACTTGTTTGAAAAAAAGCATTTCTTTTCCTTCGCTCGTAGGGGAAATACTTCACACCGGAATCCGGTCTGTCTATCAACCATCGGTTCTTCCATTTCGTTCATACCCGGCGAAGAAAAAGCTTCAATTCACAACCTAGGTAAGGCTACCTTGCCTGAAGACATGGGATTGCCGTAGAAGTCACATGCCGAGCAAGTTCTTGCCTCTTCTTCCTCTACCTATCTCGGGTAAGCTACATCCATACATAGTCTAATCCTCTGATTGACTGTACTAGGTACAGAATCTTAGTCCCAAGAGTTCTGCAGAAGCGGGCTTAGAAAGGGCGGTCCTATATCAACTTAGTTGATAAAGGCAGGTAGTACCCATAATTCTAATCAAAGCAAGCTTTCAAAACAAAAGGCGGCTATCTTAATCACGACGTTCTTAAAGGTTGGAGAGCCTACACTTAACTTAGTTTCAAAAAGGTTGATATTAGCATTAGCACTCGCTTAGGTGCTAAAGGTAGAAAGGTAGATATGTAAATCACTTAGTCCTTGAAATAGGGATAGGGCCTATTAATCAAATTCCAATAGAGTACCAGTACTATACTAGTGAAGGAGGAAATCGTAGTCCCACAGGATTCAATGAAGCTATGCCTTTTTCCTCTGTTAGTTAGAATCAGTCTCCTCTTGGCTACTTACTTAGGTCAATCAGTTTCTTCCTTTCCTCTTCATTGGAAACTTAGTTCGTCCTTATCCCGTTCGTGACCCCTTGGCCCTCTCAGTGCTGCTTTTAGATCTCTTCCGCCTCCGTTTTTCGCTTCCTTCCTTCACTTGAGAAAGTATAAAATGATATTGAATGGGTGGAACAGGCAAGGGATAACTCGAGGGGGTCGGCCCCATGCTTTGGCTTGCTTTTTTTTATCGATGGACCCGGGTGTCTTCGCACAAACGAGATGAGTTGGTCCGGAACAAACTGACTACGCTCCTCGCCAATCGTGGGCATGAAATGGCTCATGCCCCCCCCCCCTCCATTGATAGTCCTCCTAAGCCGATAGGCTTTACCTGGTATCGAGACCTACTGACATAGATTAAGCAGCTACTAGATCCCCCGTCTTGTCGAAGAAAAAAATTCAAATACTTCGTTCTAATCCGATTGGGATTGACTATCTTCTTTACTTCGACAGATGTGGTCAACCCCAGCTTGCTTATCTACAGCTGCCCTATTCCGTTTAACTTAATGAATTTGATCCAATCCAATAAGCCCGTAAGCGCCGGTACAATATAATTAGAATATCCTTGTTAGAGGTGTATAGTATTTCTTCATTTCCTGCGTAATCTGATGCTTACTCTTCAAACATTAGGGGGGTGGTAACTCCACTTGAGTCAACAGGCCCCATGTAGGGAAGAGATAGAGCTCTAATCAATCTTTATGTCAAGGATTGCCGGAGTTTCTTATCTTGACCCCTCCCTTGACTCAACCTTATGGATTCATCCCAAGACTCGAAAGATCTTTTTAGAAAGATACAGAAAAAACTTTCTATCAAAACAAGATTGAAGTATGGTCCAAGACCGACATCTGTGAAAAAGCCGAACTCACACGTTACCACTGGCGCTATGCTGCCTCCTCGTCATCGTGCAGCACTCCTATAAGGGTGAATATTCAATATAAAATTCTTTGAGACTCCCCAAGGGGAACGGGATCACGCAATAAAAGATTACTATCAATTAAGCTGGTACAGCCACTTGTAGTACTACTTTCGCTGCTCTTCTACTCCCTGGCACTCGTGTCGCCATACCCCCCGCGGCATTTCCATGACCAACTAAAAATAACCAGCAAAACCCATTCTGAATGGAACCAACCCATTTGTTGTAACCTCCAACTCTATTCTTTGAGGATAGCTCCCCTCTTCTATTCCGGACGGGGTTTATTATATTTAAACATAATAAATAGAGTCTCACTCAATAGTTAAAGGGTCTTTCATTGATCAGAAGGTGTTGTTTCTTTCCATCCCGTTTAGAAGCACTTCATAGTTTGTTATCCATTATTCCATTCGTTGAATGCAGCTGCGGAATATACAATAGTTGACTTAAGAAAAGTTCTCGGACATTCTTTAATTTAAAAAGATCAAGTTTGAGCTCTTTTTTAAGAGTAGAGTGGGTTTAGTTGGGAAGCGTCTTTCTTGAGCTTAGCAAGCGGAAGGGCTTTCATCGGAGAGCAAACTCCCGAGATATTAGTGGCTTGATGAACTATCCCATTTATAAATTTCGTATGAAACAGATCAGCTGGTCCGAATAGAATCTGGAGTTGTTCGGATGATTGCCCCTGCTGGGAATCGATTCATGCCAAAACGGGACTTCTTCACTTGTCAGTCGCCCGGGGCGCCTCTTGTTTTCTTTTCTTGATCCCCTTGTATGATGGTCTCGAACCTGACGAATTAGCATGCGTTGACCACTTTATCTTGTCTTGATAGGGGCATTTTTTACCTTTCTTCAACCGGGGGCGCTGCTATATAAAAAAAAGAAAGCAGATGGTTAGAAGTAAAGGCCGAACGTGGGCGCTACACCGAGATTGTTTAGCATACCCTAATGTAGGGTAATCATGAGAATCCCTAGGTTTCAGTCATAAGCTCCAGCCTTTGTGGATCTAGTAGGGGCTTCCGTCCCGAACGGATGAGATAATCGAAGTCTTTTCCCGCGTCAGCGGGAGAATGTTAGTGGTCAAAGATCTCAGAGTTTGAAACTGACACACTATAAACCTAAAAAGAAAAGTGATCCTCAATCTTTTTATTGCTGGAGACACAGATTAGTCTGCAATAATTGGTTAATCACAGCGAGCGACTCTCTGGCCATTATCAGACTAAACCAACCAGATGTCTTCGCAAGCAAAAGAAGAGTTGTCGCTCTTTCTGTCCACCAGTTACCAGGGTATCTATTTATACTGAATACTCATACTCGATCCTTAACCGATGCCGCAGGGCAGACGAAGAATGATTGTATAGTTTCAAATTCGATAAAGAATCTCTGCTCCCTCTCCCCTGCATATACTCCCTTCTTCACTCACCGCCACGCAGGGAGTCCCATTCTGCAAGGATAGTCGTGGTTAGAATCACAAGCACATAATGTAGCTAAAAAGGCTCGCCCTTCTGTTGGAGCAGCTTCTCTCCGAGTCGCGGAGATATCGTATTTCTGAATAGTTACCTCGTTCCATTCACCACAAGGCATCCGTCTTCCTAACTTCCTCAATCTTGTCCCTCCGAAGCCTTGCTCTATCAAAACGATTGCTAGAATAGTCGATCAATAAACCCTTACATAACCATAATATAGGTGGCTTAATAACCTTTGCATAGAGCCGCAAGGATACATCTGAGCTAATTTCATTTTTGCGTATCGTGATGCTCCTTGCTTTTGCCGTGGAAAGGGGTTCGTCTTGGCTTTGTCTGGTAAGTTGCGATGGCTTCAGGACACATTCTTTCGAAGAAAATGACATGGATAACTAGCGAACCACTACAATAGGAAATAACGGATCTATTCAGAAAAGTTGAAAAAGCTGCTTTATGGATATCTACCTAGGGAAGGTTGAAAGCGGAAGGAAGTCTAAAATAAATAAGATCGTGCTTCGTATTCGTTTACTACACCGGCAATAGGATCGTCTCGTCGAGTATGAAATGAATAGTAGCAACCAACAGTGTGAAAGCGTCCGTTACCTAATAGGTAGGTGTAATATGTTATAGCTGGCAGCTCCGGAGCTGTATCAAAAGACTTATTGCTTATCAAATAAAGTGATTGAACTTGTTTACTTGGGCGGATATGGGTAGAAAGAGGCGACTTACGACACCGGAGAAACTTTCCTATGTAGATGTTGCACATCAGAAGAAGAAGAGCGCTTGCTAGTAGAAAAATTGGCACGTTTTAGACATCAGAACAAGAAAGATCGTGATTTCTTGTTTTCAAAAAAGCTCTCGTTCTTTCCTGAAAAAAGGTGCCTTTCTTTCTTCTAGGCGGCAACTTTGACTTTTAGTCAATTTTTTCTTGCACTGACTAGTGCTGTGGTCTTTCGACCGTTGATCGTCACATCGACATGCATGAGCTTTGATTCATACCATTCCGGGCTCAAAAAGGACCCTTTCATTCATGACATCTTCTTTCTTTCTGGTTAAAGATCGGCCTTGTCGAGGGCTAGGAAGTGAAGAAAGCGTTGGCTAGCCGACGATTCAATCTTATATAACATATCTGCAGAACTCTTAATGATAGCCTGGGAGTTATCATTAAGAGTTCTGCCTTATAGGGAGTAGTCAAGAAAAGATGACTCTGATCTTTCCTTCTATGGAGCCGGATGTGAGCTTCTCGCCTACTGATCTTACTCAAAAAGAGTCAATGGCAGCGGATTCGTGAACAGGAAAAGAAAGGACCTCTTGCTCCTGACCCGAACCCTCGGAAGGAAAGAAAGCATTTGAACAAGACCACGGACACCATCACTAAACCATATTGACTATCCGAAAGCCTACCTTCCCTTCGCTCCTTCCCCGGCTACGGCTACAGAGTTGGATAAATCTCACTTATGCTTCTTAACACTTGGAGTTCGAAGTGGATCCTTATTTCTTTGTTCTGCGCTCCACTGGATCTACTGTCTCTAATTCAGCATCTGCTTTCAATGCTAGCTCGATTGCAGCTATCTTCGCCGGGTGAGCAAAAAGCATTTACTTTGCGCCTGCCACTCCTACTAATCTTACTCCAACAGATGAATAAGAGGCCACTTACTTGGTAGAACTTGAATCAGAATCTCTTTCTTCATTCTCGGCTTCTTCAACAAGAGCTTATTTCCCCGCTAAGCATTCGTTCCCAGTCGACTCAACAAAAGAAATTCTTCGTTGGTACCATGAAACCACTACCACGCCTAGGAAGTGAGTTGGCCAGGGCCCCCCTTTACGATTGATTCATTCAACCGTGGACCGCTTATGTATTCCCCTAACCCTCATCGCGGTCCAACAGCCCATGAGTTATTCTAAGAACCCGCTCCAGACCATTTGGGTCAACCCAGAGGTCTTTTTTTTTTTCATTATCTTCTTATGGACCTATATTCTTTTACGTGCTAGGCCTATCGTCACGGTAAACGTTCTTGTCTCTTTCGAGCTTTTGTCGTGGAGGTGGCTGTCTAGACCACGTAATCCGAAAGTTCTATATTCAAAAGTCTATGTCTATTCTTTGTCTATAGCGATCGGTTACCCGTTGGGTTAGAAGACAACAGTATGGGGTTGCCCCCCTACTACGCTTCAAGCTGCCAATCCAGGAGTGGAGTCTCGGGATCGAGGATTCAAGGAAGGGAGCCCGTCATAACACGCAGTCGGCGCGTCGGACTGTCCCGACCTAAAATAGAATCAGTCCTCGCGGGAAGCGGAACCTTGAAGGTCAGGCCCTGAAGAGGTCCCACCACATTCATTCAAATGGGCAGGGTTCCCGAGGGAACGAGGATCCCCCGCCCTAGTCTGATAGCGGAGTTAAGTGGAGAAGTAACTAAGAGAATCAAGACAAGCAATACAGGAAGGAAGAGGTTAGGGGTTTGTTTAACGAAGGGTAAGCTTCAACTATTAGAGACTTGAGAAGTGCACTGAAGGTTAACTATGTCAATCTACAACTCAATGTGATTGGCTTCGCCCGGGGTAGACGGCTCTACCAGCTACAACCATGAAGCTGAGGTCATCGTGTTGGAAGAAGTTAATATTGATAGATAGGGCTGACCTAGTCCCCTTTGAAGACAAGACCTTCCTTTTTCTTTCTTTGCTTTTCCTCTGTCCATTGCCCTATCAGAATCAGTATCGGTTGATTCCTTCCCAAATGATGAGAGGAGGAGGCTTTTTTTTGTTCGCTTGCTTGCTGGCAAGCTCTATACCGACCTTGGCTATTTGAGGCAATTTCTAAAGCATTTAGTCTCGCTAGCTATGCTAGCTTCTTTGGTATGGCTAGCTTGTTTTTTGGTGAGGTATTGCCCTGCTGTCGCATTCTTCCTTTGCGCTGTGCTCCCTCTCGTAATTTCTCTGCGACCTCTCTCTTTCTACTTTGTATTAGCTTTGTTAATTGGAATTGCCCCATGCAAGCGATTATAGCTAGCCTCTCTTTCATCGTTACCAGTTTCCAAGGCTGATGTCACTGATAGCTCTGCTTTCATTCTGATTGGCTACTAGAAGGGATAAGAACTATGCTTTGATCGGAAGGCACCTCTGCCGCCGTTACGTTGGGGAACTCTATCCTTTCCCTTCGAAAATGCTGAGACGGTAAATATTGGTGAACGGGGACCGGGTTACGACGTGCTTAGTGATGATACAGAAGAGAATTCCGAAGTGCTCTATGGATTGGCTCTGGGGTAGCATTCGATGACAATTACTGGCTTCACTACCGATTCCACGTTGAAATCTCTGTCGACTTATCCTCGGCAATTAGGCTAGCCAAGTACTCTACCCGTATTGGTGCTATTAGCCAATGACAGATGGATAGTGGCCTTCACTTTTGAGCGAATTGGGTGAGTGGGAAATTCCCATCATTGTAGTCAGAGTGTGGGACTGAGCTTTCCGAATGAGAAAGAAAAAAAAGGGGGCTAGCCTTTGCTCTGTCGTCTTGCTCGTCCGTCTCGCTAAGAAAGTGTTGGAGGTATTTAGAAATACAAATATCTCGCTGAAGTATGGCTAGGCAGTAGCAAGGAAGGTCTCTCTCGCTATGGCTCTTTCGCGGGGGGTTTATCTGGACATCTAATCCATGCAGGTATGCCAAATGACTTTCTCTTTATAACGAGGAAGGGAAATGGAATTTATAGGAAGAAACCTCTGTGATGTGGTATAAGATGGCCAATTGCATTAAAAGAGTGGCTAAAGAGATTTTTGGAGAATATAAGGGTAAAAATCACTTACATAAAGAAAGTTGGGGGTGAAACCAACCAAGATGTATGTCGTCCGACCCAACCTCAGACTCTTTCTTCCCGACCTGGGAAGTCTTTCGACCTCACTCACTTGATCAGCAAATGGGAAGCTTGAAAAAGCGGATTAGAGCTCCTTCTTCCGTAAAATAAAGCAAAACGGCTGCTGCAACTACAGGTGAAAGTGGCACGGGTCTTGTATGATGGAGAAAAAATGACCAGAATCAAAAGATAGACCAAATTCAATGGAGGATGGGGAGTATGGCTGAGATTCCAAATCTTAAGAGATTGAAAGAGTGTAGGGGACATATTCTACATCTTAATAGCCCCGTGCTTTATTAGCGCAGTGTTAGAGAAGGGAGGACCGAACAATATGACAGGGCAAGAGCTTCGCTTAGCTTAGTTAGGAAGGCAATATTTCGCGTACTAAGGCGCGCGTAAGCATCAAAGCCCATAGCGCGATAGGAAAGAATCTTAGTCTGGGCAGGTGCGGATGGGGATTCGAACATTGATTCTACAGATTCGGATTTGGATGCCCCTGCGCATAAAGATATGGATAGGGATGCCGATTCAGATGCGGCTACAAAGGCTCGTTTGAGTGATTCATAAACCTTCGTCGGCATAAACAAGCAAGGGTTTCATCCTCCGCTTATGGGAATGCTATTTCGAGAAATGCTGCTTCAGGATAAACTAGATATTTTGCGAGATAAACTGGATATGTTAGTTCGGCTGATGCTGGTTTGGATTCTTACCTAATCTTTTTCCATCTTACAATCGCCCTGTAGTTTTCTTCGCTGGAGCGCAGGTTTGGAACCCTATCTTACTAATAATAAGAAAGGGACTTGTTGAAGCTATGAAGCATCTTAGAGTATTCCATTCCGTTTTTCAGCTGGATCCGGGCGGCCTGAAAAAACTGTATTTTTTAGAGAGAGAGGGGCTTTTTTCGAAAGGCTATCAACGTATACGTATATAGATATAGTGAGTGTGCGTTCAGGGTGTAGGTGTACCACTTACGAGAAAGAACCCCAAGTCAGTAAAGTAGTTAACCAAACACAAGTAGTTCGTCAGTCCTTCCTCCGACGCCTCCCGTTCATTCTTCTTCATTTCATCATGTTTGTTGTGTTGTTTCGTGCATAGGTCCCAAGCCCTTCTTAGAAAGCTCTCCTCCCTCTCCTTAAGTAAAAAAAAAGAAGAATGCTGCTTTTTGATTGAACGAACATTGTAAGAACCTTTCTAACCGACACCTCAGTCATAATGTCACCCACGTCTTTTTTTTTTCTTTTGAACAAAGAGGCAAACGCCTGAATAATCCTCATTTTTTATTTTTTGTGTTTTTTTATTTGAATCCAAAATAACTGGCGGGTTTCATTAATGAAAAGAAAAGCGGAGGCCTGCCATCTGCTAGCATTGTGGTCTTTATCAATGACCCACCCTTTCTTTGAACCTTGTCAATGATCGAACTTAAAGATATGAACTGAGTGCCATTTGATGAGTAACTGAGAACAAAGGAGAGGGATATAGAAAGGATGAAGTAATGAAAGAGGAAGTCATTGCTAGTAGTAACGACTTGTTACGATCCATTGGTTCATATAGAATCCATGTCCTAGGTGTATCAAAAAACATTCTTTTCGCTAAGCGTATATAATAAAATAGAGTGAAAGGGTCCACCCCGAAACTAAGGGGGTACTAACTAACAGCTGAGTCCTCTTCGAACCGCAGGAGATAGTTTCCCATCATACGGCTCACCAACTTCACTTGCCTCTATGGGAGGCTCGCTCCGGGCAGGTTCGGATCACTTACAACACACAGCTCCACGAAGGAAGGGGTTGGGTTAAGAACGTTTTCAATATGATTTTTTTTCCATATTTGTTTGATCTCTTCCATCTCTGCCCCGCGTTGTCACCTATGTTGAAAAAAGGTTTGGAACCCTATAGAGAATGAAGAGGAGCCAAGGATCTTCCTTTCAACAGTGCTTCTCGAGGCTCCACTCTCCCCCCTAAAAAAGTAAGGCCCCCCCTTTACTTTTTATTATATTAGAATAGCGCGCCCCTTTAGAGAAAGGATCGTAAGCACTTCACTCGCTAGGGGATGGGATTCATTCACTTGCAATCCTGCTAGCACTACAAAAAGCTCCGGTCTTAACGCCCTTACTACTGCTGTGCGATCTTGGTTCCACTGAAAGTCGAAATCTGCACAAAAAATCAGCAACAAGCTAGAAAAGAAAACGTTAGTATCTTTAACCAATCCCCAGCAACGGCGCCAAAATTTGATGTGTCGTTAATCACAAAAATATAATTAACCTTACTAAAACTATAATATAGTGGTAGCAAGGGTCGAACCCACAGGGATTGGATAAGAAAACCTAACAAATTCTAATCTAGGTAAGCAACGAAAAGAAAATAAAATAAATAGAATTGGGAAATCAAAACTAAACTAAATAAATAAGAAAAATTAAAGAAAGATAATAAATTTAAAAAAAAACTTCAGTTTAAAACAATCCTCACCCTTGGATTAGAGAAATCGATCATAGGCATCTAATAATTACATTATCTTTTGCATGCAATTGACGTAGATTAGCAATACTACAATGCTTCTCACTAATCCCTATCTTTCCTTAGTCCTAGTTTAATAAGTACTACAAAGCTTCCCTATTAAACCCTTTTCACCTAATCAATCTAGAAACTAGCATCATAGATTTAAAGAAGGTAAAAGCATGAAAACACTAGAAAAATCCTAGTCAATAATGAACAGTCTAGCACAAGCCACATGCCATGCACATGCTTCATTAAAGGGTTTTCCTACTCCAATTAGGACTTCTCTCCAAGGGCTGATTCACATCTTTCTAGGACTTGGGCCAACCTTAAATATCTTCAATAACATGTCTAGAACCATGGCCAAGCAAGCCAAGACGTGCTCAAGTCCATCTCTAACACAAAATTCTTCCAAAGCCTAAAATAGGAATTAATCTCGAATTTCCGTAGGGATTCTGGACCTCTCTGTATTTTGACCTTTTCGTTGCCGAAATGAACTCCGATTTTTACGATCTTTAGCATTATGGAAAGCTTAAGATGTCCTCTACCACTTTGAATTGAACTCGAACTCAGAAAAGGACTTTAAGGATGTCAAATCTGGCCATCTTTACAAACTATCTGCACAGGAAAAATCTCAAATTTCCAGATTTAAACACCTTTTATTCCAAAGCTTCCTTTTAGCTTCCTAAGACATAAAATCACTCAAAATAACTTAGTTAGAGATAATAAACACCTAAATAATCAAAAGATAAGCAACAAAATATAAGGGAAATAAGTGCCTATCAATGTCCCTAGAGGAGGAGTTATAGTCTCCTGAGGGTTTACCAGAACGATCATGGAATGAGGATAATTGAAGGAATCACACATGAAAGAATATAGGATTGAGTGCAATCCATAAGGCTCAAATATCTCACTTGGTTAATTGATTACCAAATTCAATTATACTTGAATGAATTAAACAGCATGTACATCAAAGGATTCAATCAGATAATTAGTTCCAAATCTACTAACATTATGGTTATTCTTTCCATTAAGAGCAACAACTGACTTAATAAACACATGTGAACCAATTTGTACTTCAAATATTTACAAGTTTCACAGGTTTATTCATCAAACTCCCCCACACTTAAATGAAACATTGTCCTCAATGTATAAGCTCCAAGAAGGTAAGTGAACAGGGAATTACCTTGGTTGAGATGGGAGGAAGAAGATGAAATAAGGAGAATGGAAGAATGATCATGTGAAAAGTGAGAATAGGACACAAGAATCCGAGAAGAGTTAGAGTCAAATAGATAAAAGCTCCATAGCATAACAAGAAGGAGAACAGACAAGATACATTGCAATGTAGAAGAAAACATAAGGATTTAATGCAATAAAGGAAGATGAAAGATTACGCTAGAATGCATAAATAACTAAAGATAGATGGCAAAGCAACATGGAGCCGAGATACAATAGCAATGTAAAAATGCATGCATGAGAAGAGTGGGAATTGGAAATGGAGACAAAGTTCGCATTGGCATTAGTCCACAATTCTAAGGCTTCGGGGGTTTGTGGGAAGTTTGGCAAGTGGCAATGACACCCAACTTGATGCTAAGGTCTACATGCAAATCTTTAATGTAGTACTTTAGTTCATCTTCTTTGTTTTCAAGTCGTTCCAATTGAGAGGAGAGTTGGCCAAAGGCTTGATGCATCTCATGGCGTGTGGGAGGATCATTTGGGTTTGGAGGAGGTAAGACAAACTGTGGTTCTTTGTGAGAGTCAGTGTCATAGGCACCTGTTGATTGTGGTGGGGAGGGGGGAGCACTAGTTGTGGCTGGCGATTTTCCTTTGGCTCTTTTCTTGGTTTTCGATGTGGATGATGGAACTTGCTTATGGGAGCTCCCAGAGGCTGAACTTCTTGTGCGAGGCATTATGAGGTATGAGGCTGATGCAATGCCAAGATGCAATATAAAAAGAAGGGAAGATAAGAAGTAGCCTGGTAGGTGAATAGAATCCGGACACTGGTGGAACCTGAGTTTGGATGCTGCAACACGGTACAGGGACCTGAAAAGATTCGAGGTATCAAACAAAGTAGCAGTGGGTTAAAAGGAAACGGACAAAAGCTAAAATAATAGAAGAACAAAAAGAAATGGAAAGAAAACATTGGGTTGCCTCCCAATTAGCTGCCCGTGTTTAAGGTCTTTAGCTAGACCATGCTTCAACACTAATGCTCATATGATGGGGGGAAAATATTGATGGACTCAATATCATGAATTTGGATTGGCTCCAGGAAAGGTTTGAGTCGATGGCCATTAACTTTGAAAAGCTTATTTGTAGATTGACTCCTGATTTCAACAGCTCCATGAGGAAAGACTTTAGTAACTATGTATGGCCCAAGCCATCGTGACCTAAGTTTGCCTGGAAAGAGCCTAAATCTCGAGTGATACAGCAAAACTTTTTGGCCTTCATGAAAAGATTTCCTCAAAATAGATTGATCATGCCACTGTTTAGCTTTAGCTTTATAGATGCTTGAACTCTCATAAGCTTCATTTCTCATTTCTTCAAGTTGTTGAAGTTGAAGTTTACGATCCAAGCCAGCTTGAGATAAGTCCAAATTACATTTTTTTACCGCCCACTGTTGAGTACCAAAATAAACATATTTTCCTATGTTAATCTCTATGGATTTATGTATTTCATTGTATAAACTAAGCTTACTTAGCTTTGTTTCACTTTGTAGGTGTCAATTGAGGTAATTGAGTGAAAATGATGGAATTGAAGTGAAAAGGACCAAACACAAATCAAGTGGGAAGACAAGATGTAAAGAACTCAAAGTTGAAATCCTGACAGATTGGATAGATCATAAATATGGCTGATTTTATCTATGTTCGAGACTTCAATTGTTTTTGTGATCTACATCAAAGTTATAGAGGACATCTTGGGCTTTCCGGAATGCTAAAGAACGTCGAAATCGGAGTTCGTTTGACCCTCCAAATGTCTGTTTTACGAGAGACTATCAAACTAAGTCCGGGTCTGCCCGACCAATCCGTCGACGGGTAAGCATGTAGACGTCGACGGCTGCTCGAGAAATGGACACGAGATCACTTACACAAGCAGAGACGTCGACGTCCAACTCTAGACGTCGACGGCCAAATCTAGACGTCGACGGGTAGACTCTAGACGTCGACGGGTAGAAGTTTCTGACTTCGAACACTTAAAGATTGAATACTTAGACGTCGATGGGCAGGTATCTAGACGTCGACGGATCGATCGAGCTGGGAAAAATATGAAGAAAACAAGCAGAGACGTCGACCGGCAGACACTTGGACGTCGACGGCTAACAAAGTCAAAACGCCGACAGACCCACTTAAATGCTGTCATTCCACTATCAAACCCATTAAAAATACATTCCGGATATTCAGTAGAGAGGAGCCATAACTAAACCTCAGAGTTGTCTCCCTCTTTTCCTCAATGGCTCCTACTTTAGCTTATTTTATTCTTAAGATTCCTCACCTCAAATGGGCAGAGTTATGGAGGAGCAGAGGACTATGGGCTGGTAGTGCTGGACGGCAGAAAGAAAGGGAGAAAGAGCAGCTTAAAAGGGGAGTTGAGTTCAGTTTTGAAGTGTGTATTTTTGCTGGGTTCCATTATTCTTCTTGTAATTTTCGTTTAAGCAAAACTCTATAACTCCAATCTATTATAAGATTCAATCACTTTGATCTGCATTTGTGAGATTCTTGTTCTTAATGCTTTCTTGTTCATTGATTGTTCTTCTATCTCTTGAGCTTTAAAGATGATTATCATGTTTATTATCTTGTCTTTTGGATTGCTGAGTTAATTAGTTGCAAATAATTGATTGAGTAGTTCATTAGCATGCTAATCTTTGAACTCCAAAGCTAGAGTTTGGTGATTTCTTAGAACTTGAGTAGCAAGAGGATGTTTTTACATTCAAAGAGATTTGAAGATGCAATTTGAATAATGAATGCTGGGTTTGTTATTGATTGTTGTTAGCTTTCATCTTTCACTAGCTTATTGCTCTTCTAGGCTTGAATTTGGATTGCTGGGATTCAAATTAGCCATAAGAGGAAGGATTAATAGTGAACCTAGATTCATGGTTAATCAACATTAGGAAAGATCCATGGATTTGAAGCTGGTTTCTAATCCATGGGGTTAACCAATTAATGAGAAGAATGTTTGGCCAGTGAATCAATGATCAAGTGCTAGGTTGAAAGATTGATCATATAATAGATTGGAGGTTTTATTTTATCATACATTGCATTATTATTACCATACTTGGTAACTCCTTATATCTTATTTCCAACACCAATACAAAAACCCCCTCTTTAAATTCTTGTTTAGTTTGATTTATGCTTTGTGAAAGTAATGATAAATTGGATAGCTCCTTGTGGGATCGACCCTTGCTTCCCTAACTACATGTTAGAGTAGTGAGGTTATTTTTGGTGCTTTGCGACACGCATCACCCACCATGCCTTATGTTCGAGTTCCACTGGTAAATGACATGGTTTACCAAAGACAAGTCTATAAGGAGACATACCAATGGGAGTTTTGTAGGCAGTTCTGTAAGCCCACAGAGCATCATCAAGACGAAGGCTCCAATCTTTCCTTTGGGGGTTGAGTATCTTTTCCAAAATAGATTTAATTTCTCTGTTGGAAACTTCTGCTTGACCACTTGTTTGAGGGTGGTAAGATGTAGAGACTTTGTGAGTAATCCCATATTTCTACATTAGAGATTCGATCACCCTGTTACAGAAGTGAGTGCCTTTGTCACTTATCAAAGCCTTTGGAGTGCCAAATCTGGAGAGAATGTTACCTTTGAGGAACTTGAGCACTGTCTTTGAATTGTCAGTCTTAGTGGGGGCAGCTTCAATCCATTTGGACACATAGTCAACAGCTAACAAAATATAGAGATAGCCGAAAGATGAAGGAAAAGGCCCCATGAAATCAATTCCCCAAACATCAAAGATTTCCACATTATAGATTGGAGACTGTATCATCTAATTTCTTTTGGAAATATTTTCTACTTTCTGACAAGCTGAGCAAGTTTTGCAATACTCAAAAGAATCCTTAAAAATAGATGGCCAAAACAAACCCGAATCTAGCACTTTTCTAGCAGTTCTTGTAGATCCAAAGTGACCTCCACACTCGAGTGAATGGCAAAAATTAAGTATTGAAGGAATCTCATTGTCTGGAATACACCTTCGAATGATCTGATCTGAACAATGCTTCCACAAATATGGGTCATCCCAGATATAATGCTTTGCTGTATGAATAATCTTTGTCTTCATAGCTCTCGATAGATTAGATGGTAGTCTCTTGGTCACAAGGTAGTTGACAATGTCGGCATACCAAGGAATGAAATTGGAATAGGAAGAATTTGGAATGGTGCCTTTAGGTAATGGAGCGGCGCCATTGGGATGTAGCTTGTGGCGGATTGCATACAATTGAGCACTAGTGGGGCCATGAGGAGTTGGAACGGCGCCATTAGTAAAGACTAAGGTAGAGTCATAAGCTTGAAGAATTGGAGTGGCGCCATTAGGAACTAGAACGGCGCCGCTCCACCTGTCTATGGAAAACATGTGCTCAAACGGAAGAGTTTCCTCGATGATCGTTTGGTTTGTAGAATTATCCAATCTACTCAAGTGGTCTGCCACAACATTTTTAGAACCTTTTTTATCCTTGATCTCCAGGTCAAACTCTTGCAAGAGTAAAATCCATCGAATCAATCATGGCTTGGCTTTTTTCTTTGCCAATAAATATTTCAAAGCAGCATGGTCAGAGAATATGATAACCTTTGCGCCTAGAATGTAAGATCTAAATTTTTCCAATGCAAAGACAACAGCCAACAACTCTTTTTCGGTGGTGGTATAATTTCTCTAGGCCAATGTAAGTGTTCTGGAAGCATAATAAATCACATATGGAAGCTTGTCAATTCTTTGCCCCAGAACTGCTCCTACAGCAGTGTCACTAGCA
Source organism: Microcos paniculata (assembly GCA_030664755.1). Lineage (NCBI taxonomy): Eukaryota > Viridiplantae > Streptophyta > Magnoliopsida > Malvales > Malvaceae > Microcos > Microcos paniculata. The sequence goes on from CP131464.1 coordinate 10,717,319, forward strand.
TCACACATTATTTCAAATGGGAGAGACCAATCTGGAGGTCTAACTATAGGAGTAGATGTAAGAGCAGACTTAAGCTTATTAAAAGCTTCTTTGCAGTGATTATTCATATTGAAATCCACATCTTTCTACAAAAGGTGACACAGAGGAGCAGCTATCTTAGAAAAATCCTTAATGAATCTCCTATAGAAACCAGCATGTCCCAGAAAAGATCTAACATCTCAAACACATGAGGGATAAGGTAGATTTTTTACTACATCCACCTTAGCTTTATCCACTTCCAAACCATTAGCAAACACAATATGACCCAACACTATGCCTTGTGTAACCATAAAATGGCACTTCTCAGCATTCAACACGAGATTAGTCTCCAAACACTTTTTTAAGACTAGCTCCAAATGATGTAAACAAGAGTCCAATGTATCTCCATAAATTGTAAAATCATCCATGAAGACTTCCATGAATTTTTCTACATAGTCCTGGAAAATGCTTATCATACATCTTTGAAATGTTGCTGGAGCATTACACAGACCAAAAGACATCTTTCTGTATGAGAAGGTCCCAAATGGACATGTAAAAGTGGTTTTCTCTTGATCTTCAGGGGCAATGGAAATTTGGAAATATCCAGAGAAACCATCCATAAAACAATAGTATGATCTACATGCTAAACTCTCCAACATTTGATCAATAAATGGCAGGGGAAAGTGATCCTTGCGTGTAGCTGCATTCAGTTTGCGATAGTCTATACAAACTCGCCAGCCGTTTTGAACTCTTTGAGGAATCAAATCTCCCTGTTGATTTTCAACTACTGTGATGCCAGACTTCTTAGGGACCACTTGAACAGGGCTGACCCATTGGCTATCTGAGATAGGATATATCATACCTGCTGCCAACAACTTTAGAATTTCCTTCTTTACTACCTCCTGGAGCATTGGATTCAATCTCCTTTGTGGTTGTCTAATGGGTTTAGCTCCTTCTTCCATCAAAATTCGGTGCATGCACAATGAAGGACTAATACCCTTTACATCTGCAATGGTCCAAGCGATGGCCTCTTTATACTCTCTCAATACCTTGATCAACATTTCTTCTTGCTGGATGTTCAATGAACTAGAGATGATAATAGGCAAAGTGCTATTGTCTCCCAAGAAAAATTACTTGAGGTGAGTTGGTAGAGGTTTCAACTCAATGTCAGGGGGTTGAACAACTGAAGGTGGGGTTGGTGTTGGAACATCAAGATGCATATAAGCAATGGGGGCCTGCATTCTTGGGATAAAAGAGTTGGTAGCAGAAATAGTCTCCACAAATTCTAGATGAAGATGTAAAGGAAAATGGTCAGAGTCTCTGACATTCCATTCATTGGACAACACAAGCTCAAGTGTATCTTCTTTATGCATGAGCTGAATTTGTTTGGCTAAAGAATCTACCACATCTATCATAAACACAGAATGATCTTCTTGCAGAAATTTCAAGGCATCAAACACACTAAAAGAAATCAAGTTTCCATCAAATTCCATTGTCAAGGTGCCTGCATACACATCTATTTTGGTGCGAGCTGTGCGAAGAAAAGGACGTCCCAATAACAAGGGGAAAGAAGGAAGATCACTATCCTCTTGCATGTGGAGAAAATCAGCTGGAAAAATGAGTTTATCAACTTGCACAAGAATATCTTCTACAAGACCTTCAGGATAGATATTAGTTCTGTCTGCTAACTGAATAACAATCTGTGTAGAACTCAGAGGTCCCAATCCCAAAGAATCATATATAGAAAGAGGCATAATGTTTATAGCAGAACCCAAATCACAGATTGCCTTGTGCATATGCATAAAGCCAACAGAACAAGGAATCGTGAAAGATCCTAAATCCTTGCATTTTGGAAGTAATTTTCTTTGCAAAATTGCTGACACATTCTCATTTAAGTATACGAATTCATCTTCATGCAATTTCATCACCGAACAAACTTGTTTAAGAAAGAGAGAATACCTTGGTACTTCCTTGATTGTTTTAAGCAGAGGAATGTTAATAAGATGCTTTTGGAATACCTCAAGCATTTCTTGCTCTTGTACACTCTGTTTGGAAACTTGTAGTCTGGACGGATATGGAGGAACTGGGGCATGCTCATGAAGCTGAACAATATTGGCTGAGTGCAGGTCATGAATGGGAATGGCACCGTTAGGTGGTTGAATGGCGCCATTCGTGTGTGGTGAAGGAAGCCGTGTTGAAGTTTGAAGAGGAACGGCATCGTTAGGTAATGGAATGGCGCCGTTTGGTTGAGTTGGAGAAATGTAAGAAGCCAAAGGATGAATGGCGCCATTAGGCAATGAAATGGCGCCGTTCGTGCCTTTGGTTTCAGCTTGAACTTCTTCTTCGTCTTCAATTACATAGAGAGGCGGTTTAGTTTCAAGAAAGCGGTCTGTATGACAGAGTGAGACTGGAGTACAACCGAGAGGACAAGGTTCATCATGGATCATAGGAGATGTAGTCTCTGTAGCTTGATGATCAAGAGGACTAACAATAGGCACAGAGGAATGTCCATTGTGAACTTGAGTCTCGAGGGATTTGAATGAACTTTGCAATTGCTGAATTTGAGTGCTTGTAGTTTCTTGACATATCATAATCTGATTGAGAAACTTGGCAAACATGTCACCCATTTGCTGTAATCCCAAAGAAGTTTGAGTGATATTGGCGGCTTGTTGAAGGAACTGTTGGCCTTGTTTATTCACCAGTGTCGAAAGTGAAGCTACTTCTTCATGGAGTTGATGTAGATGATCTCCAAATTTAGCTACCCTTTCAAGTTCTTGACTGGTTTGGGGAGTGTGTAAAGAATCAAATTGCTGAGCATTAATTGACATTGTATGGAGCAAACTTCTAGCTTCTTGTGGAGTCTTATTCATCAACGAACCTCCACTGGCAACATCAATAAGTGTTCTAACTTGAGGTATCAAGCCATCATAAAAGTTCTCTATGAGGAGCTATTCTGAAATTCGATGGTAGGGGCAGCTCTGGCATAAGCGTTCATATCTCTCCCAGTAGACATGCCAAGGCTCATCCTTCTTTTGGTGGCAAGAATAGATCCCTTTTCTGATAGAAGACACCTTAGAGACTGGGAAATAATAATCTAAGAATGCCCTTTGTAATTGATCCCAAGAGTGAACTAAAGCTGGAGGTAATGTATACAACCAATCTCGAGCTTTTCCAGATAATGACAAAGGAAATGCCCTAGTCTGATTTGTTCATTAGAAACCCCAGAGGATTGAGCAGTTGCACAAACCAGATAAAATTCTTTGAGATGTTTATGAGGGTCTTCTCCTTCAGAACCTTTAAAAATAGGCAAAAGATTGATAGCTCCTGGCCGCAACTCCAAAGGTGCCTCCAAAACTGGGTAAGAAATGCAAAGAGGATGATCATCAATAATTGGTGCAGCCAATTCTTTCAAAGTTAAAGAGGAGTCCATATTATAAAATGAGAGATCAAATCAAATAAACAATTACTCACAGGAATCGTAAAATATGAAAGAATCTAATGAAATGAAACAATAACAAATAGAATGAACAGTAAATAAACAAAGTAAATGGCACAGTCTCCCCGGCAACGGCGCCAAAACCTTGACCGGCCGTTGTCAAGACAGTCAAGAGAGTAAAATTTCTGCTATAAACCAGTATTGATTTGTAGCGGCAAGAACAGGTCGAATCCACAAAGACGCAAAAGAATGGATTTACCGTGCTTATATACTGAACATTCAACAGAAATATAAAGGGGGGTTTTGGGGTGAAAGCAGAAATAACTAAAGACAAGAATAAGGAAAAACAGTGTAAACGATTAATAAAGCAGAAATGAACAATGAAATAGATATTCATTCTATCGTTTGTTAATTAAAAAGAGGGTAAAGGAACAATTAGATCCCAGGCTCACTAACCATACAATTAATCAATCAAATGGCATGCTTATGAAAATTAGTACTAAAGATTCCTAAAATCCATATTGATGACTGAATAGTCCAACCTAGTACTATCGATTCCTAGACTGGCCCCTTTTATCCGCACCGAACCAACAATCTTCACGATGATGATTTACGGATTGAATAAAGCATTAAGCAAAGAAGATCAGTACAGCATGCAATCAACCCCGGTCATTGAATATCTGAAATCACAAGAAAGAGTCTTACGGCTCTCTTTTGTTCTAAGATCAAGGCTGGCTACTGAAGATTCACAAACTCAGATCTAACCAATGATCTGCCCATACCCAACTTACGCATGCATTCATAAACCAGGAACAAGAAAATCATATCTCAAGGCAATCAGAGATTTCAAAACATTTGATCAGATCAATTGAAATTAAGAACAAGAGCCTCACTAACTTTGCAAACCCTTTTAATCAACAAACAATAGAATGAATTAAGGGTTTACTCACTCATGGATTGAGTGAGAAACCAAAGAGTTTACAATCAGAATAAGAGAGAATTCAAGAAAAGAAAACAAAACTAATCCGGAATCAAAGAGAAAGGATTATTGGAATTGAATCGTCCGAAACGATTCTCTGTTCTCTATTTTTTCTTCTCATCTCCTCCCTTCTACTTTGATTAAAATAACACTATTTATATGACTCAATTACATTACTACCCCTCTAACTTAACTAGAACATAGAGACACTAAAGGACAATAAGGGGTTTTCATGGAACGACGCCATTAGGGAAGTAGCACGGCGCCATTCGGGTGTGCAAATGAAGTGCCAAATAGAAGAAGTGGAACGGCGCCAGTAGGGAACATGGAACGGCGCCGTTCGGGTCTCTTCATTTTACATCTTTGCTGACTTCTTCATTTCTCCAATTTGCCAACTCTGAAGTGTAATGGCGCCACTATGGAACATGTAATGGTGCCGTTAGCTTCCTTTGATGTAGTGTTGTGCTCGGTCTTGTGCAATTGGAGGTGTAACAACGCCATGTAGATTGTAACGGCGCCATTAGTGCCTTCCTCATGTTGGACACTCGGCCTTGGCATGGTTGAAGAAGAACGGCGCCATTCCACCTTGTAATGGTGCCACTAGGTCCCTTAGAAATGATCAAGTATCCAGCTAGGAGCAATTGGTGTGTAACGGCGCCAATCTTACTTTGTAATGGCGCCATTCGGCCTTGTTGAACACCTCTCGGGTAGCTCCATTCATACTTGCTCTAATCAGCCTTTAAATGTTCATTATCATCACTAAGCTCCATAATTAACCTGCAAAGATATAAACAAGCTTAAATGATATAATTAGGATTATGATAGCCATAAAATAAGAGTAATTAAGCATAAAGTAGATGTATCAATTTATGTCTATCAAACACCTACAAGAAAAAGAAGGGATTAATAGGAAACAAAGAAAAACAAAGAAACAATCAAACAGATAAGAACTAAACAGAAGAAAAACAAAAGGAACAGAAAATAAGCAGAGTAAATGCCACTGCCTCCCCAGCAACGGCGCCAAAACCCTTGACTGGCTGTCGTCAAGCCTGTCAGGAGAATAATATTTCTGCTATAAGCCAATTCTCAGTACTAGCGGTAAGAGCAGGTTGAATTCACAGAGAGGCAATAAAATGGATTTACTATCCTTATAGACTGAACATTCAACAAAAATATAAAGGGGGGTTTTGGGGTAAGAGCAGAAATAACTAGAGACAAAATATGAAAAGGCAGTATAAATAAATAAATGAACAGTGAAATAAAAGGAGATTAATAGTGATGAAAAGTATTCATTCTATCATTTGCTAATTAGAAGGGGTAAAGGAACAGTTAGATCCCAGGCTCACTAACAACACAATTAATCAATCAAATGGCATGCTTATGAAAATTAGTACTAAAGATTCCTAAAATTCATATTGGTGACTGAATAGCCCAACCTAGTACTATCGCTTTCTAGACTGGTCCCTTTTACCAGCACCGAACCAACAATCTTCGCAATGATGATTTACGGATTGAATAAAGCATTAAGCAATGGAAATCGGTACAGCATGCAAACAACCTGAATATACTTCGCGTCTACCCAGTCATATAATATTTAATATCTCTAAGAAGCATCCTACGTCTTCCCTTTGTTCTAAGATTAAGGTTGGCTACTAAAGATTCACAAACACAGAATCTAACCATAGATTTTACCTATTCCTATTTCATGCGTGCACTCACAAATTAGAGACAAGAAAACCATATTTCCATACAATCAGAGATATCAAAACACTTGACAGATTAATCGGAATGAAGAACAAGAGCCTCACTAACTTTGCAAACCCTTATAATCAACAAATAATAGAATGAATTGGGGGCTTACTCACTCATGGATTGAGTGAGAAACCGAAGATTCAACAAGTAAAGTAAAGGGAAATGGAGTAAAAGAACTAAATAAATGTAGATTCAAGAGAGAAAATCTCTCGGAAAGTTGAATACAAAACTCAGGAATCTCAAATGTTTCTCTCGTCTCCTCCTCTTTTCTCTCTCGGAGAAAAGAAGGTATATATACCACTAGATTACATAATTGCCCTCTTAACCTAATTGATGACCAAAGGGGCAAAGGGGTACTAAGGTGATTTCCTGGAGCGGCGCCATTAGGAAGTAGCACGGCGCCGTTCTAGTGTGAAAATGAAACGCCAAATGGAAAGAAGTGGAACGGCGCCATTAGGGAATATGGAACGGCGCCATTCGGGTCCCTTCATTTAACACCTTTGCTGACTTCTTCACTTCTCCAACTTGCCAACTTTGAAGTGTAAGGGCGCCACCATGGAACATGTAATGGCGCCGTTAGTTTCCTTTGGTGCATTGTTGTGCTCAGCCTTAATCAATTGGAGGTGTGACAACGCCATCTAAGTTGTAACGGCGCCATTAGTGCCTCCCTCATGTTGGACATTCGGCCTTGGCATAGTAGAAGAGGAATGGCGACATTCTACCTTGTAATGGCGCCGTTAGGTCCCTTGGACATGATGAAGTACCCGGCTAGGCTCAATTGGTGTGTAACGGCGCCAATCTCTCTTTGTAATGGCGCCATTAGGCTTTGTTGAACATCTCTCAGGTAGCTCCATTCATACTTGCTCTAATCAACCTTCAAATGTTCATTATCATCATTAAGCTCCCTAATTGACCTGCAAAGATAGAAACAAGCTTAAATGAGATAATTAGGATTATGATAGCCATAAAACAAGATTGATTAAGCACAAAGTGGATGCATTAATTTATGTCTATCAGTAACAACGCCATGTAGGTTGTAACGGCGCCATTAGTGCCTTCCTCATGTTGGACATTCGGTCTTGGCATGGTTGAAGAAGAATGGTGCCATTCTTACTTTGTAATGGCGCCATTAGATGATGAAGTATCCAGCTAGGAGCAATTGGTGTGTAACGGCGCCAATCTTACTTTGTAATGGCGCCATTCGGCCTTGTTGAACATCTCTCGGGTAGCTCCATTCATACTTACTCTAACCAGCCTTTAAATGTTCATTATCATTACTAAGCTCAATAATTAACCTGCAAAGATATAAACAAGCTTAAATGATATAATTAGGATTATGATAGCCATAAAATAAGAGTGATTAAGCAAAAAGTAGATGTATCAATTTATGTCTATCACAATTCCCCCACACTTAAAGGTTTGCTAGTCCCTTAGCAAATGTGAATAATAATACAATCCAGGACTTCTTCAAAAGACCAGGCAAGTATTGCAAGAGCAAATTGATATACTTATGCAGATTAAGGCACTGCCGAATCTTAAGGAAAAGATAAACTCACAATAGTAGTCGAAAATGAAAACTAATCATCAAGAAGAAACAAAGAATGTATAATAAGCTTCCTTCATTCAAGTATAACTGAATAAGGCATGAAAGTCTCACATTTCACTCTTCTAACCAGGTTAAAGTGGTTTACACTCAAATGCATTCCAATGAAGCATGTTAACCATAAGCTTGCAATGCAACCTTATCTCCACTACTCCATATACATGTATAATTAAGCAAGAAATTGAGACTATGTAGAGGGTTGTAATGGGGTCCTGGAATTAGGCTCAAGAAAGAATGGGTATAGGGTAAATCAAACTCCTAGAATAATGAAGCATCAAAGAATCAAGACCCGGGCAAAATATGAGCTTGATAGCCCTCTGTTATTGCCATTTCTTCAATTCATCTATAGACTAGGCTTTCATCACATTTGATCCATTATTTTCATTTAATTTACACTTAAATAGCACCTCTTTTTTTTCTTTTGATTTTCATTTCATTACAAAGGTAACAAAGAGTGCATTTTCCATTCATCAACTTTGATAGGATCAGATTGTGCCAATCTATGCTTTAGCCCATTTCCAATGACCAATTTAAGTCTTCAATGCTTCATCATCCTAAGCAGGGACAAGAATCATTGTTTTTCTTTTAAGTTTCAAGGTCTTTTGGGAAGTGGCTGAAGAAAGAAATAAGCTCTTCATAATCTTAAAGGCTCAAAAGAGTGAACTAAGGTTAACTTATGAGTAAGGATGGCTTATTTGGCTCAATCTTTCCTAAACAGTCATCAATTTTTGTTTAACTAGACATATATTTACATGTAATCTCAACAGGTATCATGCAAGTTCTAGTAACAAAACAATCATGGAATGAAGATAATTGAAAGAATCACATATGAAAGAATACAGGATTGAGTCCAATCCTTAAGGCTCAAATATCTCACTTGGTTAAATGATTACCAATTGCAATTATACTTGAGTGAATTAAACAGTATATACATCCAAAGATTCAATCGGATCATTAGTTCCAAATCTACTAACATTATGGTTATTCTTTCCATTAAGAGCAACAGATGGCTTAATACACACATGTGAACCAATTTGTACTTCAAATATTTACAAGTTTCACAGGTTTATTCATCAAACTCCCCCACACTTAAATGAAACATTATCCTCAATGTATAAGCTCTAAGAAGGTAAAGCTGTCAAGGAGCAAGGTAAGTGAACAGGGAATTACCTTGGTTAAGATGGAGGAATAAGATGAGATAAGGAGAATGGAAGAATAAACATTTGAAAAGGGAGAATACGACACAAGAATCCGAGAAGAGTGAGAGTCAAATAGATAAAAGCTCCATAGCATAACAAGAAGGAGAACAGACAAGATACATTGCAATGTAGAAGAAAACACAAGGATTTAATGCAATACAGGAAGATGAAAGATTGCGCTAGAATGCGTAAATAACTAAAGATAGATGGCAAAGCAACATAGAGCCGAGATACAATAGCAATGTAAAAATGCATGCATGAGAAGAGTGGGAATTGGAAATGGAGACAAAGTTCGCATTGGCATTAGTCCACAATTCTAAGGCTGTGGGGGTTTGTGGGAAGTTTGGCAAGTGGCAATGACACCCAACTTGATGCTAAGGTCTACATGCAAATCTTTAATGTAGTGCTTCAGTTCATCTTCTTTGTTTTCAAGTCACTCCAATTGAGAGGAGAGTTGGCCAAAGTCTTGATGCATCTCATGGCGTGTGGGAGGATCATTTGGGTTTGGAGGAGGTAAGACAAACTGTGAGTCTTTGTGAGAGTCAGTGTCATAGGCACCTGCTGACTGTGGTGGGGAAGGTGGAGCACTAGTTGCGGCCGGAGATTTTCCTTTGGCTCTTTTCTTGGTTTTCAATGTGGACTGTGGAACTTGCTTATGGGAGCTCCCAGAGGCTAAACTTCTTGTGCGAGGCATTATGAGGTATGGAGTGGATGCAATGCCAAGATGCAAATGATATGCAATATAAAAAGAAGAGAAAATAAGAAGTAGCCTGGAGTAGGTGAATGGAATCTTGACATTGTGGAACCTGAGTTTGTATGCTGCAACACGGTATAGGGACCTGAAAAGATTCGAGGTATCAAACAAAGTAGCAGTGGGTTAAGAAGAAACGGACAAAAGCTAAAATAACAGAAGAACAAAAAGAAATGAAAAGAAAACATTGGGTTGCCTCCCAATTAGCTGCCTGTGTTTAAGGTCTTTAGCTAGACCATGCTTCAGTGCTAATACTCATCTCTGTTGGAAACTTCTGCTTGACCACTTGTTTGAGGGTGGTAAGATGTAGAGACTTTGTGAGTAATCCCATATTTCTCCATTAGAGATTGGACCACCTTTGTTACAGAAGTGAGTGCCTTTGTCACTTATCAAAGCCTTTGGAGTGCCAAATCTGGAGAGAATGTTACCTTTGAGGAACTTGAGCACTGTCTTTGAATTGTCAGTCTTAGTGGGGGCAGCTTCAATCCATTTGGACACATAGTCAACAGCTAACAAAATGTAGAGATAGCCGAAAGATGAAGGAAAAGGCCCCATGAAATCAATTCCCCAAACATCAAAGATTTCCACATTATAGATTGGAGACTGTATCATTTGATTTCTTCTGGAAATATTTCCCACTTTCTGACAGGCAGAGCAGGTTTTGCAATACTCAAAGGAATCCTTAAAAATAGAGGGCCAAAACAAACCCGAATCCAACACTTTTCTAGCAGTTCTTGCAGACCCAAAATGTCCTCCACATTCGAGTGAGTGGCAAAATTGGAGTACTGAAGGAATCTCATTGTCTGGAATGCATATTCTGATGATCTTGTAATACCCGTTCCAAATTACTGTTCCTCTTAGTTCGTCCGGCATGCATCATTTAGTAGGAAATCATGGAAAATATAGTTTAAGCCTTACATAAGTTATGGATAGGACATAAATGGAATTAAATAAATTGTTGAAGAATTAGTAGTAAAATTAGAAGTTTAGACAGAATTTACAAAAAATTGACAGAGAATTTTAAAATTTCGCTGCCAATGGAATAAAAGGAAACAGTCTAAAGAATAAAAATATACACTGAAAATTTTATTACACTGACTTAGGATATGGATGGGATTTTAGTGATTGTTGGAGGACAAAATGGGAACTTAGAACAAAATTCTCTTTTATGGACTTAACCATCTAATGACAAGTGGCAATGGCTTAGGAATTGATGGCTAAGATGAAAACAAATTTCATCATCTTATGGAAGAGAAAGAAATCCGGCCATGACTTTGGAAATTGCTAGAAATTTCATTTAAGCTTTTGTTGTCTTCAACCTTGAGCAAAATGAAGAACAACCACCATTGATGAAAGCTTAAAAACCTTCCACCACAAAACACAAGTCCAAAATTCTCCAAACAAGCCTATTAAAATTACCTATCAAATTAAACCTCTTGATTAGCCCATTAACATTCCTAAATCAATTTTAAGAAATTCAAGCTAAGTGAGGAGAAATTGCAATTGGAAAGTCTAGGGTTCTTGGTGGATTTTCACAAATCAAGGTAAGTATGCCTAATTTTGATGTTAGAATGTAGATTATGGCATGCTAAACATGAATATAATGTCAATTTAACTTAAAATTCTTTGTAGAAGTGTGAATCTAGAAAATTAGAAAGATTATGGAGCATTTTTGAATTTAAGATTTCTAGGCCAAATTGAATTCATGAAACCTTAGGATTAAAATATGAAGTTCATGGAAGCTTACTAAACTAGGAAATGTCATTAAATTACATTAGAAATGGAAATTTTAATTTTTCAATAATTTATGAAGAAATTTCAAGGAAAATAGCATCTTTGTCATTTTGGAATTTAAATGAAAATGTAGTTGTTTTTGAAGTAAATTTGATGTGAAAATGTTAAAGAGAAATGTTGGAAAAGAAAAATGTGAAAATTGGGTGAAATTAGAGCAAAGGTCGAAATTTTTCTAATGTGCCATAGCTATGGGAAATTTTCAACCTATAATGGTATAGATGTGAATTTTGGAGAAATTAGATTGGAAGAATATTAGTGAAAAATGCTAATTAGGAGTTAGAATTCAAATTTAGTGCATGGCATGCATGGCATTACACTTAGTCTAAGTCTTAATTAAATTTAGCAATGGCTATAGAAACTAAATGAGTTTATGAAAATAAGGAGCTCCTACGCCATCAAAGGACAAGGAATCGGGTGAGAACGGTCAAGAATAGCGAGGACCTCACTGTGAGTGGATAACGAAATTTTAAATCTCTACTCCTTATTGTTTTGTTAAATGTGGTTTCATGAAAGTTTATTATTATGCTATGTGTTTAGAGAAATGGCTTATTTGAATGTGTATTGAATGATGCTAAATGTGAATGGCCCATGGAATGTGATGGCTAAATTGAAATGTTTGGTTTTGAGAATTGAATATGGAAAATGGTTTTGAGATAAAATTGCTAATATTGATTTCAAAACATTGAAAGTTTTATTACATAATTTTTCAAAGATAATGTTTTATTCGAAGTAAACATAAAAAGGTTTGCAAGCCATCACAATTCTAAGATTGTTACTATACGGTGGCCTCCAAGGGAGGAATTTTGTTACTGCAGTAGCTAAGTAGCCACAGACCGTCTTTTGAGAGGCATGGTGAGTGTGGTATGTACCTTGGCGAGAGGCGCGGAGGGAAACCTGCAAGGTAATTTGAGTCCATCTTGTGGTATCCACCGTTCAAGATGGGACTCGCTACTCAGTTGTCGGCCTCGGCCAAGGCAACAACTTGAGTGAGGAATTGACGGACAAAATAGATGATACATGGGCCAAAGTTTATGGAATTCTTACCTTATTTATGTTTATGTTTATGGTTTTATTATGTTTATGGTTTGACTTTTATTGCCTTATAATAAATACTGGTTTTTACATTGTCGTTTATATAATTATTTTATCCACTCACTGGGTAACTTTGTTACTCACCCGTGTTTTTAATAAAATATTTTTTCAGGCTGTAGACATTAACCGCGCTAGTAGGTACGTTGTGGTGGGAAAACTGCTAGGCTTTTGGCTCAGGTTTGACCGAGGGTGCAAAAGTCAACTTTTTGTATTATTTTTCAAAAATTCGTGTAGGACCCACCGAGTAAGTGAATGTCTGTTTAAATAGCTATTTCACCGTTTTAATGTGTCTAATAATATTCGAAGCTATTACCGTATTTTTCTGAATCCTGTAGCTTGGTTTAAAAATTCACCGAAAAATATGTCGTAAACCTAATGGCATTTTCGTAAATATCATGAAGTTTTGGTGCTTTGTGTTTACATGAATTTTTATGCCATCACAGTTCAATATTTTATCTGTTTTGAATTGTCTACATGTTAGTTAAGTGTTTTAAGTATTAAACTGGATGAAAACTGTATAAGAGAAAAATTGGTAAAATGACCATTTTAGCCTTGCAACCTTTGAAGTGTATTCTAACCTAATAGAATGCATTTCGAGGGTTGCGGCGATTGTTACGTGCCCAATTATGGTGTCGGGGCGTGACAGATCTGATCTGCACAATGCTTCCACAAGTATGGTTCATCCGAAATATACTGCTTTGCGGTATGAATGATCTTTATCTTCATAGCTCTGGATAGATTAGATGGCAGTTTCTTGGTCACAAGATAGTTGACAATGTCGGCATACCATGGAATGAAACTTGAATGGGAGGAATTTGAAATGGCGCCAATAGGTAATGGAGCGGCGCCATTATGACTTAGCTTGTGGTGGATTGCATGTAATCGAGCACTGGTGGTGCCATGAGGAGTTAGAGCAGCGCCATTAGTGGAAGCTAAGCTAGAGTCGTGAGCTTGGAGAATTGGAGTGGCACCATTAGGAACTAGAATGGTGCCATTCCACTTGTCTATTGAAAACATGTGCTCGAATGGAAGAGTTTCCTCGATGATCATTTGGTCTGTAGAGTTATCCAATCTACTCAAGTGGTCTGCTACAACATTCTCGGAACCTTTCTTATCCTTAATCTCCAGGTCAAACTCTTGTTAGAGTAAGATCCATCGAATTAATCGTGGCTTAGCTTCTTTCTTTGCGAATAAATATTTCAAAGCAGCATGGTCAGAGAATATGATAACCTTTGCGCCTAGAATGTAAGATCTAAATTTTTCCAATGCAAAGACAACAGCCAACAACTCTTTTTCGGTGGTGGTATAATTTCTCTGGGCCAATGTAAGTGTTCTGGAAGCATAATAAATCACATATGGAAGCTTGTCAATTCTTTGTCCCAGAACTGCTCCCACAGTAGTGTCACTAGCATCACACATTATCTCAAATGGGAGAGACCAATCTGGATGTCTAACTATAGGAGTAGATGTAAGAGCAGACTTAAGCTTGTCAAAAGCTTCTTTGCAGTGATTATCCATATTGAAATCCACCTCTTTTTGTAAAAGGTGACAAAGAGGAGCAGCTATCTTAGAAAAATCCTTAATAAATCTCCTATAGAAACCAACATGTCCCAAAAAAGATCTAACATCTCGAACACATGAGGGATAAGGTAGATTTTTCACTACATCCACCTTGGCTTTATCCACTTCCAGACCATTGCCAGACACAATATGACCCAACACTATGCCTTGAGTAACCATAAAATGGCACTTCTCAGCATTCAACACGAGATTAGTCTCCAAACATCTTTTTAAGACCAACTCCAGATGATGTAAACAGGAGTCAAATGTATCTCCATAAATAGTAAATCATCCATGAAGACTTCCATGAATTTTTCTACATAGTCTTGGAAAATGCTTATCATACATCTTTGAAATGTTGCTGGAGCATTACACAGACCAAAAGACATCTTCCTGTATGAGAATGGACATGTAAAAATGGTTTTCTCTTGATCTTCAGGGGCAATGGAAATTTGGAAATATCCAGAGAAACCATCCATAAAACAATAGTATGATCTACATGCTAACCTCTCCAACATTTGATCAGTAAATGGCAGGGGAAAGTGATCCTTGTGTGTAGCTGCATTCAGCTTGCGATAGTCTATACAAACTCGCCAGCCATTTTGAACTCTTTGACGAATCAAATCTCCCTGTTGATTTTCAACTACTGTGATGCTAGACTTCTTAGGGACCACTTGAACAGGGCTGACCCATTGGCTATCTGAGATAGGATATATCATACCTGCTGCCAACAACTTTAGAATTTCCTTCTTGACTACCTCTTGGAGCATTGGATTCAATCTCCTTTGTGGTTGGCAAATGGGTTTAGCTCCTTCTTCCATTAAAATTCGGTGCATGCACAAGGAATGACTAATACCCTTTACATCTGCAATGGTCCAAGCGATGGCTTTTTTATACTCTCTCAGTACCCTGATCAACTTTTCTTCTTGCTGGATGTTCAATGAACTAGAGATGATAATAGGCAAAGTGCTATTGTCTCAAAGGAAAACATACTTGAGGTGAGTTGGTAGAGGTTTCAACTCAATGTCAGGGGGTTGAATGACTGAAGGTGGGGTTGGTGTTGGAACATCAAGATGCATGTAAGCGATGGGGGCCTGAATTCTTGGAATAAAAGAGTTGACAGCATATATAGTCTCCAAAAATTCTGGGTGAAGATGTAAAGGAAAATGATCATAATCACTGACATTCCACTCATTGGACAACACAAGCTCAAGTGTATCTTCTTTATGCATGAGCTGAATTTGTTTGGCTAAAGAATCTACCACATCTATCATAAACACAGAATGATCTTCTTGCGAAAATTTCAAAGCATCAAAAACACTAAAAGAGGTCAAATTTCCATCAAATTCCATTGTCAATGTGCCTGCATACACATCTATTTTGGTGCGAGCTGTGCGAAGAAAAGGACGGCCCAATAATAAGGGAAAGGATGGAAGATCACTATCCTCTTGCATGTGAAGAACATAAAAGTCAGCTGGAAAAATGAGTTTATCAACTTGCACAAGAATATCTGACCGGCCGTCGTCAAGCCTGTCAGGAGAATAATATTTCTGCTATAAACCAATACTAAGTAGTAGATTGTTGTGAGATTTTGAGCCTATTCTATAGATTGTTGCATCCTTACAATCTATTTTTTTTTCTTGAGTGATTATCCTCTTGATTGCATTACTTATAGAACTTGCTTTGTATCTTTTTGAGATTACATGTTTACTATGCATATGCTTGAATATGATAAAGGCATTTAGGATTGAGTTTGAGCCAAATTAAGCCATCCTTTGTTTAAATAATCCTTAGTTAACCCCTTGAGCCTATAAGAATATTACTTACCTTTTTCATTGTTTTACCCTATCCTAAAGAACCTTGAGCTTAAAAGAAAAACAAGTATTCTCTACCCTTGTTCTTAATTTAGTAGAGCTTACTTATGTTTTGTTCTTTGAAAGGTGAAGAAGGAAGAAGTGTGGGGGAGATTATGTGATTGATGTATGGCTGAAGAAAAAAAAAGTGGAAACTTGCCAAGTGAAATTGAAAAGAATAAAAGTGTCAAAAAAAAAAGATTGAATGCAAAAGCATTGAAAAAAAAAAGACACTATATAAGAACATTGGCATTGATTCCTAGTGCTTAAAAAGAAAGAAAGGCGCAAAGAAGTTGAATTTCGGTAGAGTAATGAATTGTACCAAAAGTTGGGCTATTGCAAGTTAAATCTGCCCATACTTATTCTTATATGCTCTACTAAGTTTTGAACATTATTCTTGATATCTTTATCCTTTCTTTCTTAACCTACTTACCCATGGCCACATTACAACCTATTTTAAAGACCTTTTGATTCATGCATATGTGTAGATTGGAGTAGTGGAGATTAGATACATTGCAAGCTTATGGTAAGTATGTTTTCAAGGGATAGTGAGTGCACCATTATCTATGATAAAACACTTGAGTGAAAGAGTGATTACCTAGTGGGGACTACCTAATTCAATGCATGTTTACTTAATTGAAGATATGATCATGTTACTTGATTGTTTTGATTGTAGAGTAATTTGATTTCGATATATTATGTTTTCTTGATTATTTAACTAAGTTCTTATTTGTGGTTTTCATGTTTTTGGAATTTGATTAGAAAAGGTTATGTAGGCAATGTTTGTGGGTATCGTTCTGGTAAACCCTCAGGAGACTATAACTCCTCCTCTTGGGACACTTAGGGGTTTAAAGGCTTGTGTCACATGTTAAGTGCCACCGTACACCTACGAAAGTGGAATCAATATATGCAGTTTAATTTTTAGTTTTTCTTAGTTTGCTAAGGGACTAGCAAAGGTTAAGTGTGGGGGAATTTGATAGGCACTTATTTCTCTTTTATTTTGTTCCTTATCTTTGATGATTTGAGTGTTTATTATCTCTAACTAAGTTATTTTGAGTGATTTTATGTCTTAGGAAGCTAAAAGGAAGCTTTGGAATAAAAGGTGTTTAAATCTGGAAATTTGAGATTTTTCCTGTGCAGATAGTTTGTAAAGATGGCCAGATTTGACATCCTTAAAGTCCTTTTCTGAGTTCGAGTTCTCCATCAAAGTTGTAGAGGACATATTAAGCTTTCCAGAATGCTAAAGATCGCAAAATCTGAGTTCGTTTGGGTAGTTAAAAGGTCAAAATACAGAGAGGTCCAGAATCCCTGCGGAAATCCGAGATTAATTCCTCTTTTGTGCTTTGGAGCAATTTTGGGTTGGAGATGGACTTGAGCACGTCTTGGCTTGATTGGCCATGATTCTAGACCTGTTATTGAAGATATTTAAGCTTGGCCCAAGTCCTAGAAAGATGTGGATCAGCCCTTGGAGAGAAGTCCTAATTGGAGTAGGAAAACCCTTTAATGAAGCATGTGCATGGTGATAGACATAAATTAATGCATCCACTTTGTGCTTAATCAATCTTGTTTTATGGCTATCATAATCCTAATTATCTCATTTAAGCTTGTTTCTATCTTTGCAGATCAATTAGGGAGCTTAATGATGATAATGAACATTTGAAGGCTGATTAGAGCAAGTATGAATGGAGCAACCCGAGAGATGTTCAACAAAGACTAATGGCGCCATTACAAAGAGAGATTGGCGCCGTTACACACATATTGCTCCTAGCCGGGTACCTCATCATGTCCAAAGAAAGCTAACGGCGCCATTACAAAGCAGATTGGCGCCGTTCCTCTTCAACCATGCCAAGGCCGAATGTCCAACATGAAGGAGGCACTAATGGCACCGTTACAACTTAGATGGCATTGTCACACCTCCAATTGATCAAGGCCGAGCACAACATTGCACCAAAGAAACCGAACGGCGCCATTCTATATTCCATATTGGCGCCGTTACACTTCAAAGTTGGCAAGATGAAGAAGTGAAGAAGTCAGCAAAATTGCTAAGTGAAGGACCCGAATGGCGCCGTTCCATATTCACTAATGGCGCCGTTCCAACTTCTTCCAATTAGGCGTCTCATCTTCACACCCGAACGGCGCCGTGCTACTTCCGAATGGCGCCGCTCCAGGAAATCACCTTAGTACCCCTTGCCCCTTTTGGTTATCAATTAGGTTATGAGGGCAATCATGTAATCTAGTGGTATAAATATCTTCTTTTCTCTTCAGGAAGAGAGAACAGAGACAAGAGACGAGAGAAACAATTTGGGGGAAAACAATCTGAGTTTGTAATCAATCTTCAGAGAGATTTTCTCTCTTGAATCTATATTCATTCAGTTCTTTTACTCCATTTTCCTTTACTTTACTTGTTGAATCTTCGGTTTCTCACTCAATCCATGAGTGAGTAAACCTCCAATTCATTCTATTGTTTGTTGATTATAAGGGTTTGCAAAGTTAGTGAGGCTCTTGTTCTTCATTCCGATTAATCTACCAAGTGTTTTGATGTCTCTAATTGTATGGAAATATGGTTTTCTTGTCTCTATTTTGTGAGTGCACGCATGAAATAGGAATAGGTAAAATCTATGGTTAGATTCTGTGTTTGTGAATCTTTAGTAGCCAACCTTAATCTTAGAACAAAGGGAAGACGTAGGATGCTTCTTAGAGATTTCAAATATTCAATGACTAGGTAGATGCAAAGTATATTCAAATTGTTTGCATGCTGTACTGATTTTCATTGCTTAATGCTTTATTCAATCCGTAAATCATCATCGCGAAGATTGTTGGTTCGGTGCGGGTAAAAGGGACCAGTCTAGGAATCGATAGTACTAGGTTGGGCTATTCAGTCACCAATATGAATTTTAGGAATCTTTAGTACTAATTTTCATAAGCATGCCATTTGGTTGATTAATTGTGTTGTTAGTGAGCCTGGGATCTAACTGTTCTTTTACCCCTTATAATTAACAAATGATAGAATGAATACTTTTTATTATTGTCAATCTCTTGTATTTCACTGTTCATTTCTCTAATTACTTCTTCAGTTATTTACACTGTCTTTTTATATTCCTCTCTTTAGTTATTTCTGCTTTACCCCAAAACCCCCCTTTTATATTTCTGTTAAGTGTTCAGTCTATAAGCATAGTAAATCCATTTAATTGCCTCTCTGTGGATTCGACCTGCTCTTGCCGCTACTACTTAGTATTGGTTTATAGCAGAAATATTATTCTCCTGACAGGCTTGACGACGGCCGGTCACATGGCATGTGGCTTGTGCTATATCTTCTCCTACTTGAAGAAGGATTTCTAGCTGCTGAAAAAGGCTTTATTTAAGCCTTATTCTTCATAAGATTGAAGCCCAATTATCCATGTCCTTTAAATGAGCTCTTGTACTTAGTTAATTCCTTTGTAAACACTTTAACCTAGTTAGTATTTTTCTAGAATTAGGTTTCCTTTTCTTGCAAGTTAAGTTTAGGGCTTTTGACTCCTCTATATAAAGAGCCTTAGCCACCACTTGTAAGATGTCTCAACTTTTCTTTTAGAGACCAGTCTCATCTTTCTTTGGGAGACTTTTTGATGTGAACCCCATAAATTGAATCTAGGAACCCAGGAACAAGTTGATGGAATGAAGTTTCCAGGAAAGCCAAATCAGTTTAAAACTCAAGAAAAACCTTGACCCAGTGTTTAGAGAAACAAGAACCAAAGGTATAAAGAAGGATAATTGACGCCACACTCTAGAAAGGAAGAGATTGAGAGTGATAAGTCAGAAGAACGCCACAAGGAATTAACCTTGATAAGTTCAGAAGTTCATTGAAGAACAAACCAAGTGAATAATCTCACCAAATTCATAAAATTCCAATCTGCCAAGTTTAGAACAAGAATTGATAATTTAAAGGCTAAAAAAACCCTAATAAACCTTCCAGCAAGATTTACTCCTAAAAATAAGGAAGTTCCTAAAATTAAGGAATGTGACTTTAAGGCTTCCTTATTTTTAGGAATGCAGCAAGATTTACTCCTAAAAATAAGGAAGTTCCTAAAATTAAGGAATGTGACTTTAAGGCTTCCTTATTTTTAGGAATGCAGCAAGATTTACTCCTAAAAATAAGGAAGTTCCTAAAATTAAGGAATGTGACTTTAAGGCACCATAAAATCAGCTAGAAATCTCTTAAAACTTCAAAATAAAACCAAGTCTGAAAACCAGAATCCAATTAGGCCGAAAACAACTAATTAGGCCCTATTAAATGCTTCAATTAAGTTGATGACACCAATTGATTCCTCCAAGCCCAATTCAGCTCCTATTGTTGGTTGTTTAGCCCAAACAGCTTGAATTAGTCCATTAAGGGCTTCCTTCATCCTTTTAGCTTTAGCTCGAGTTATTGGACCTCCACCAATGAATAATGGATCATCATGTTGTGTTGAACCAGATTGCTCCATCCTTTGCATGTCCTTAACTTGGATTCCATCATTCCCCCTCTCTTGAAAAGGATTCGTCCTCGAATCTTCATCATCTACATTAAATGGAGAAAGATCAGAAACATTGAATGTAGCACTAACATTATACTCACCTGGTAGATCCAACTTGTATGCATTGTCATTTATGCGCGCAATGACTTGGAATGGTCCATCTCCTCTTGGCTGCAACTTGGAACGACGTTTCAACGGAAAACGTTCTTTCCTCAAATGAACCCAAACCCAATCTCCGGGTTCAAAAGTCACTTTCTTATGCCCTTTGTTGGCTTGAGTAGCATATTGTTCTGTTTTCTTCTTTATTTGCTGCCTAACCTTTTCATGTAATTGCTTCACCATTTCAGCCTTCCTTTTGCCATCCAAACTAGCGCGCTCATCAATTGGTAAAGGTGTTAAATCCATTGGAGTCAAAGGATTAAACCCATACACAACTTCAAAAGGTGAGAGGTTAGTAGTAGAATGGATAGAACGATTATAAGCGAATTCAACATGTGGCAAGCAATCCTCCCAATTTTTCAAATTCTTTTGAATGATAGCACGCAATAAACTAGACAAAGTTCGATTAACTACCTCAGTTTGCCCATCGGTTTGTGGGTGGCAAGTTGTAGAAAACATAAGTTTAGTACCTAGCTTACCCCACAAAGTCTTCCAAAAGTAGCTCAAGAACTTGGCATCTCGGTCTGAAACAATGCTCCTTGGCACACCATGAAGCCACACTATCTCTCGAAAGAATAAGTCTGCAATGTGATTAGCATCATCTGTTTTATGGCATGAAATGAAATGTGCCATTTTAGAAAACCTGTCCACAACCACAAAAACAGAGTCATTACCCCTTTTTGACCTTGGTAAACCTAAAACAAAGTCCATGGAAATATCTACCCAAGGTTCATTTGGTATAGGCAAAGGAGTATACAATCCATGAGGTAAAGATCTAGATTTGGCCTGTTTACAAGTTATATATTTCTCACAAATTCTTTCTACATCACGTTTCATATGTGGCCAAAAGAAATGCTCAATAAGGACTTCCAAAGTTTTTCGAACACCAAAATGTCCCATTAGTCCACCTCCATGAGCCTCACGAACCAACAACTCCCTTAAAGAACATATAGGCACACACAATCTATTTTCTCGAAATAAAAAACCTTCATGCCTATAAAATTTACCAAAGGCAGCATGTTCACAAGCTTCAAACACATTAGCAAAGTCATGATCAGAAGAATATAAATGCTTAATGTATTCAAAGCCTAATAATTTAGTATCCAAAATAGAGATCAAGGCATACCTTCGAGACAAAGCATCTGCCACGACATTTTCCTTACCTTGTTTGTACTTGATCACATAAGGAAAAGATTCAATAAACTCCACCCATTTTGCATGGCGTTTATTCAACTTACCTTGGCCCTTCAAATGCTTTAAGGATTCATGATCAGTATGAATGACAAACTCCTTTGGCCACAAATAGTGTTGCCATGTCTCCAAGGCCCTCACCAAAGCATACATCTCCTTGTCATAAGTTGGGTAGTTCAAGGCTGCCCCATTGAGCTTTTCACTAAAATAAGCAAGGGGTCGATTTTCTTGCATCAAAACAGCCCCAATACCGATTCCTGAAGCATCACACTCAACTTCAAAAGTTTTAAGCAAAGTTAGGTAAAGCAAGTAATGGTGCTGAACTTAACTTGTCTTTAATCAAATTGAAAGCTAATTCTTGTTCACTACCCCACTTGAATCCAACACTTTTTTTAACAATTTCAGTCAATGGTGCAGCTATAGTGCTAAAATCTTTAACAAACCTCCTATAAAAACTAGCCAATCCATGAAAGCTTCGCACCTCAGTTATTGATTTTGGTGTAGGCCATTCTCGAATAGCCTTAACCTTTTCTTCATCAACCTCTATTCCCTTAGCACTATCAACATATCCAAGAAATACAACCTGACTAGTGCAAAAAGAACATTTCTTGAGGTTTGCATACAACTTCTCTTCATGCAAAACACTTAGAACCTTTTGTAAATGATCAAGATGCTCATCTAAGTTTTTGCTATAAATCAGAATATCATCAAAGTACACAACAACAAACTTACCAATAAAAGCATGCAAGACATGGTTCATTAATCTCATGAAAGTACTAGGGGCATTAGTTAACCCAAAAGGCATAACCAGCCACTCATATAAACCATACTTAGTTTTAAAGGCAGTTTTCCATTCATCACCTTCTCTCATGCGAATTTGATGATAACCAGATTTCAAATCAATCTTAGAGAAAATACAAGCACCATGCAATTCATCAAGTATATCATCTAACCTAGGAATGGGATGGCGATACTTTATCGTAATCTTGTTGATAGCTCTACAATCAACACACATTCTCCATGTTCCATCCTTCTTAGGCACAAGTAGAACTGGAACAGCGCAAGGACTCAAACTTTCTCTCACATACCCTTTAGCTAGCAACTCCTTAACTTGCTTTTGAAGTTCCTTTGTCTCCTCAGGATTACTCCTATAGGCTGGTCGGTTAGGAATTGATGCACCGGGAATAAAATCAATTTGATGCTCTATTCCCCTAAGTGGTGGTAAACCATCAGGAACTTCTTCAGGGAAAACATCAGTGAATTCCTGCAAAAGAGACTTAGCAGCACTAGGCAAAGATTGGTTAAGATCATTAGTATTAAAATAAGCCTCTTTGTACAAAAGTACAATCATTGGCTGTTTTGAATAAAAAGCTCTCTTAACCTCATTTTCTTTTGCATAAAAACTTGCTTTTCTTCTCTCTTGCTCTTGAGGCTCTTCTTTTTCCTCTTTTTTTGTGTTTTTAGCCTCTTTTTCATTTTCAATCCCATTCTTTTTACCACTTCCCTCAGCCTCACTCTTTCTTTTCTCATGTTTGGCCTCACTCTTTATTTTCTCACATTCTTTTTTAATTCTCACTTGATCTTCATAAACTTGCTGAGGTGTTAATGGTACAAGAGTTATTGGTTTCCCATGCATTACAAAAGAATACTTATTTGTGCGCCCATCATGCATAGTATTCTTATCATATTGCCATGGTCGACCTAAAAGCATATGGCCAGCATGCATAGGTATAACATCACAAAGCACCTCATCATGATACCTACCAATGGAAAAAGAAACCAGCACCTGTTTGCTAACCTTAATTTCCCCCACACTCATTCAACCATTCAAGCTTATAAGGTCTAGGATGCTTCATAGTAGGCAGATTCAATTTCTCAACCAAAAGAGTGCTTGCTACATTAGTACAACTCCCCCCATCAATAATAAGGCTACATACCTTGTCCATGATGTGACAACGTGTGTGGAAGATGTTGTCTCTTTGTGCTTCATCCTCCTCCTTCACTTGCATATTCAAAACTCTCCTGGTGACAAGGATTTCACCAGTAACCGGATGTACTTCTTCTTCACTCTCCTCCAATGGTGTGTCATCATCAGACTCACTTTCAGTCTCAACTTCACCATCTCCCTTTAAAATCATCACTCGCTTATTCGGGCATTGGGATGCAATGTGTCCCTTTCCCAAACACTTAAAACATTTGATATCTCTATTTCTAGAAGTTTGGGGGTTAGATTTACCTCTATCTATGCTAGAACCAGCATCCTTGCTTTTAGATGATTCGGACTTGCTCACAAAATCAGCCTTGTCTTCCTTTTTGCTCCAAGCTGATTTCGAAGAAGAACTTGAATTCTGTCCAAACCGTGCTGAACCCTTTCTTTTGAGTTGCCGCTCGACCTTCATGGCCATGTGTACCATATCCTCCAACTCTACATAATGTTGCAACTCCACCACATTCGCAATGTCCATATTCAGGCCATGTAAAAATCGTGCCATGGTTGCCTCTCGGTCCTCTTCCATATTAGCCTTAATCATGGCTATCTCCATCTCCTTGTGGTACTCCTCCACACTCTTGGATCCTTGGGTTAGGCCTTGCAACCGCTGGTAGAAGTCCCTATAGTAATGACTTGGAATAAATCTCCTCCTCATAACAGCCTTCATCTCTTCCCAATTATCAATTGGCCTCTCCCGATTTCGTCTCCTAGTCAAAACAAGTTGATCCCACCAAACAATAGCATAATCAGTAAATTCAACAGCAGCAAGTTTTACCTTCTTCTCTTCGGAGTAATTATGGCAATCAAAGACTAGCTCCACTTTCTTCTCCCACTCCAAGTATGCATCAGGATCATTCTTACCCGAAAAGGGTAGAATCTTCATTTTAATACTCCCCAAGTTTCGATCATAATTACCTATCCTCCTTGCTCTTTGATCACCTCTATCATGATTGAATCTGTTATTGGCCTCTCTTGGATAAAAATCATCATGGTCATCATCATCTTCTTCCTCCTCTTCATGTTCATCATGGTATTGTCGCCTTTCTCGCCTTTGCACATTAGGAACCTCACGAACTTGATTCCTTTGCAAAACAGCAATAGCCGCATCTTGTCTCTCCATTTTATCCAGGATTTCACCAAATCTGACCTCCATGCGCTCAAAGTGTTGTCGCAAAGCGCGTTGTTCAAGTGTCTCTGTCCTTCCTTCCTCAGCCATTATAGTAGTCTGAAAAGATTAGATTTGCCAAGAAAAGAAATCCTCACAAGTATTTACACTCAAGTGTGTTTCACTCTTTTATGGCTTTTAAACTATGATGGTAACACTCTTGCCTTTTACCACCCAATTCACTTAAATAAGTTCTTTAAGGAACTAAAGAAAATCTAATCAAGAGCAATTACCTTGCAATGCCCAGCCAACTTACCCAAATAAAACTCAATCGATTAGGAATCAAGGAAAAGCATAAAAGATAGAGAGGATATAAAAGAGAAGAAATATGAAACAAAAAGACTCAAAGAACGGAATACTGATCAGGAATCAAAGAAAGATGCTGAAATTAAATCTGTCCTTTTTGCCAAAATCACGCTTCCACTTGTTTTCTTTGTTTTCTGATTCTTTTCACTATCTTTTTTGCTTTCTCTTTTTTTTTTATCTATTTCGTTTTTTTTTCTTTTTTTTTCTTCAATTGAGGCAATAAAAAAAACAAACTAAACGGAACAGATATGAAAAATAAAAAGAGCCATTAACAAAAAAAGAACAAACTGACCAGATTTATAAGATTTATAAGATTTGGAGATTCAAAGAAACGAAACAAAATGAAAAAGAAAGGTTAAAGAAGAAATAACCAGATTTGCAAGAATTGATAACTTTCAGAATGAAAGAAACAAATCAAACAAAGGGAATGAAACAATCAAAACAAAAAACGCAATGAAACTGATTTAGATACCAAAAGCTCTGATGCCAACTGATGTGAACCCCATAAATTGAATCTAGGAACCTAGGAACAAGTTGATGGAATGAAGTTTCCAGGAAAGCCAAATCAGTTTAAAACTCAAGAAAAACCTTGACCCAGTGTTTAGAGAAACAAGAACCAAAGGTATAAAGAAGGATAATTGACGCCACACTCTAGAAAGGAAGAGATTGAGAGTGATAAGTCAGAAGAACGCCACAAGGAATTAACCTTGATAAGTTCAGAAGTTCATTGAAGAACAAACCAAGTGAATAATCTCACCAAATTCATAAAATTCCAATCTGCCAAGTTTAGAACAAGAATTGATAATTTAAAGGCTAAAAAAACCCTAATAAACCTTCCAGCAAGATTTACTCCTAAAAATAAGGAAGTTCCTAAAATTAAGGAATGTGACTTTAAGGCTTCCTTATTTTTAGGAATGCAGCAAGATTTACTCCTAAAAATAAGGAAGTTCCTAAAATTAAGGAATGTGACTTTAAGGCACCATAAAATCAGCTAGAAATCTCTTAAAACTTCAAAATAAAACCAAGTCTGAAAACCAGAATCCAATTAGGCCGAAAACAACTAATTAGGCCCTATTAAATGCTTCAATTAAGTTGATAACACCAATTGATTCCTCCAAGCCCAATTCAGCTCCTATTGTTGGTTGTTTAGCCCAAACAGCTTGAAGAAGATTGTGAGGCTATTTTGTGCTTAATGTCTTTATCTTTCATGTATTCTAAATTCTTCTATGCTTAGTGATTTATGATTGCATGTCTTCTTCTCTAGGATGGCCATCTAGTTAATTGAACATGTTAATTGATTGCTAGATCTAGGGTTATTTATCCGGAATTGTAAGTAACTCTAATCGCAAGTGGCAAATTAGATAGAATTAAGGTCTCATACATCTTAGTTACTTATCTATGGGGAATTTGGATGTGAATTAAATCTATGGTGTTAGTTCCTAGACTGTTCATTATTGACTAAGACCTTTCTAGTGTTTTCATGCTTTTACCTTCTTTAAATCTATGATGCTAGTTTCTAGATTGATTAGGTGAAAAGGGTTTAATAGGGAAGCTTTGTAGTACTTATTAAACTAGGACTAAGGAAAGGTAGGGATTGGTGAGAAGCATTGTAGTATTGCTAATCTACGTCAATTACATGCAAAAGATAAGGTAATTATTAGATGCCTATGATCGATTTCTCTAATCCAATGGTGAAGATTGTTTTAAACTGAAGTTTTCTTTATATTTATTATCTTTCTTTAATTTTTGCTATTTATTTAGTTTAATTTAGATTTTATTTTAATCCTGAAAATCTATCTACTTTATTTTCTTTGCTTACTTATCTAGATTAGAATTTGTTAGGTTTTCTTATCCAATCCCTGTGGGTTCGACTCTTGCTACCACTATATTATAGTTTTAGTAAGGTTAATTATATTTTGGTGATTTACGACACATCAGTTAACAATGCCAAGCTTCAAGCACAATTACAGTCCAACATTCCATCCAACCCTATAGATCACATGTTCTTTCACCATGAATCATTGGGAAACTTTGCTCTTCAAAATGAACACTTTAACAATGGAAAAGAGATACAAGGGCAGCCAAGCTTTCAAGGAGAATATCGGAACATGAGATATTCATGTCCATTTGAGCCACAAAGTTCAGCTTTATCTTTGGTGGACAATATCCATGCCCTTGCTCTTCAAAGTTACCAATTCAAATAAAGAAGTAAATAAGGATCTTATGTCTTCAACGTCAAGAGCTCATGGTGTGGAGAATCAATGGACTCAAATGAAATCAAAGGAATGGAATGCATCTTTATCAAGTTATGCTCAACATGGATACTCTGTACCTCAAGGATGGCAGGGAGAGTCCAACCTCAGTCAAGTTTATGGTTCATCATTGCCTTCAAGACACACACATTTCATGGACAAATATGATATCGTGCCATCTTCATTGGCAAACATCTCATATGTGACACCAAGTTCATTTTCAGCCCCACCACTTCAAAGTTGTGTATCATACCGAGTAGAACAGGGTCCAAAAAGGGGTTTAGGCAAAAGGGCTTTTAAATAAGCTCGGAAGGCCCAATGCTGCATTTTGTGCACAAACGCGCAAATCCAAAAACTTTGGGGAAACACAAGTTTCGGTCCATTTTTTTTTTGCAACCACCACTTCAGTGATGTGTATCCTACAGAGTAGAACATGTTCAAAAAACTGTTCAGGCAAAAAGGCTTTTAAATAAGCTCAGAAGGCCAATGAACCGTTTCGTACACTAACATACAAAACCCAGAACTTTGGTAAAACATAAGTTTCGATCCATTTTTTGGCGCAACCACCACATGAAAGTTGTGTATCATACCGAGTAGTGCATGTTCAAAAAGTTGTTTAGGCAAAAAGGCTTTTAAATAAGCCCGTAAGTCCTGACGATCCGTTTCCTGCACAAATGTAAGACATAAGTTTTGAACCTTTTTTTTATGGAACCACCATATCATAGTTGTGTATCCTATCAAGTAGACATGTTCAAAAATAGGTTTCGAAAAAAGGGCTTTTAACTAAGCCCAGAAGGTCGAATGCTCCGTTTTGTGCACAGGCCCATAGAACCGCGAACTTTGGTAAAACACAAGTTTCGATCCATTTTTTAGTGCAACCATCACTTCAAATTTGTGTATCATAACAAGTAGAACATGTTGCAGAAAGTGTTTCCACAAAAAGGATTTTAAATAAGCCCGTAAGGCCCAATGTTCCGTTTCGTGCAGAAACGCATAAAGTTACGAACATTGGTAAAACATGAGTTTTGATCCATTTTTTTGTGCAACCACCACTTCAAATTGCGTATCATATCGAGTAGAGCATTTTCAAAGAAGGGTTCAGGCAAAAAGGATTTTAAAGAAGCCCGTAGGGCCCAAAGATCCGTTTTGTGCACAAATGGAAAAAATCGTGACGCCAGTTTTGATCAATTATTTTGTGCAACCACCATTTCTAAGTTGGGTATCCTATCAAGTAGAAAATGTTCAGAAAAGGGTTTTGGCAAAAAGGCTTTTAAATAAGCCGGAAAGGCCTAATGCTACATTTTGTGGACAAACGTACAAAACCGCGTACTTTGGCAAAACACAAGTTTTGATCCATTTTTTTGTGCAACCACCACTTCAAAGTTGTGTATCATACCGAGTAGAGCAGGGTCCAAAAAGGGGTTTAGGCAAAAGGGCTTTTAAATAAGCTCAGAAGGACCAATGCTGCATTTTGTGCACAAACGCACAAATCCACAAACTTTGGTGAAACATAAGTTTCGGTCTTTTTTTTTTGTGCAACCACCACTTCAGTGTTGTGTATCCTACAGAGTAGAACATGTTCAAAAAAGGGTTCAGACAAAAAGGCTTTTAAATAAGCTCAGAAGGCCAATGATCCGTTTCGTACACTAACATACAAAACCCGGAACTTTGGTAAAACACAAGTTTCGATCCATTTTTTTGCGCAACCACCACATGAAAGTTGTGTATCATACCGAGTAGTGCATGTTCAAAAAGTTGTTTAGGCAAAAAGGCTTTTAAATAAGCCCGTAAGTCCTGACGATCCGTTTCCTGCACAAATGTAAGACATAAGTTTTGAACCTTTTTGATGCGTGTCGCAAAGCACCAAAAATAACCTCACTACTCTACTATGCAATAGGGTAAGCAAGGGTCGATCCCACGAGGAAAAAGGCTATTCTTTTTCACTCTACTTTCTAAGCATACATCAAACTAAATAAGTTAAAGGGGAGTTTTATGTTGGTGATGGAAATAATATATGAGATATTATCAAGATTGACAATAGTAATGCAATATATGAAAAGACAAAGCCTCCAATCTATTATATGATCAATCTTTTAACCTAACATTTGATCATAGATTCACTAATCAAATATTCTCATCATCAATTGATTAACCTCATGGAATTGAAACCAGCTTCAAATCCATAGACCTTTCTCAATGTTGATTAACCTTGAATCTAGATTCACTTTTAATCCTTCTTCTTACGACTAACTTGAATCCTAGCAATCCAAATTCAAGTCTAGAAGAGCAATAAGCAATGAAAAGGTAAAAGCTAACAACAATCAATAACAAACCCAGCATTCATTATTCAAATTGCATCTTCAAATCTCTTTGGATGTAAAAACATCCTCTTGCTACTCAAGTTCTAAGAAATCCCCAACTCTAGCATTGGAGTTCAAAGATTAGCAAGCAAATGAACTACTCAATCAATTATTTGCAACTAATTAACTCAGCAATTCAAAAGACAAGATAATAAACATGATAACCATCTTCAAAACTCAAGAGATAGAAGAACAATCAATGAACAAGAAAGCATTAAGAACAAGAATCTCACAAATGCAGAAAATAGAGATTGAATCCTACAATAGATTGGAGTTATAGAGTATTTTGCTTAAACGAAAATTACAAGATACGCAGTTCTCAGCCAAGCTACCAACTTAAAGACTCTACCCACTCCACTTTCCAGCTGCTTCTTCTCATTTTCGGATCTCTGTCTCTACCTGCCAGCCCACAATCCACTGCTCCTCCATACTCTGCCCATCATCCACTGCTCCTCCATACTCTGCCCATCTGAGGTGAGGAATCTAAAGAATAAAATAAGCTAAAGTAGGAGCCATTGAGGAAAAGAGGGGGACAACTCTGAGGTTTAGTTATGGCTCCTCTGTGCTGAATATCTGGAATGTATTTTTAATGGGTTTGATGGTGGAACGACAGCATTTAAGTGGGTCTGTCGGCGTTTTGACTTTGTTAGCCGTCGACGTCCAAGTGTCTACCCGTCGACGTCCCTGCTTGTTTTCTTCATATTTTTTCCAGTTCGATCGATCCGTCGACGTCTAAGTATCTGCACGTCGACGTCCAAGTATTCAACCTTTGAGTATTCGAAGTCAGAAACTTCTACCCGTTGACGTCTAGTGACTGGCCGTCGACGTCCAAGTGTTCAACCTTGGAGTATTCGAAGTCAGAAACTTCTACCCGTCGACGTCTAATTTCTAGCCGTCGACGTCTAGCATGATGAACTCTCTGGAATTGTTGGCCGTGGACGTCCAGCTTCAGATCCGTGGACGGTTGCTTTGGATTCTGGAATTGTGGTCCTCGAGTAGCTTGTCCGTCGACGTCTATTGAGTTACCCGTCGACGTCTATGCAGGTGCAAGTGATCCTGTTGTTCATTTCTCGAGCAGCCGTCGACGTCTAATGAGTTTACCCGTCGACGGCTCTGCATGTTGGTTCAATTAATCATGGAAATTGTCCCCTTTTAGTTCAAATTTCATTTTCCCTTTTAAGTACACCTACAAAGCAGAATTGAGCTTACTTAAGCCTCCTAGTATAAAAGTAGGAGAAAGAGGAGTGATCTTAAATCCTAATTTAAGTGATAAAAAGGCGTTTAACAAATTCCCCCACACTAGAATCTTACTCGTCCTCGAGTAAGCCTAAAGCAAAAGAGCAATAACACACTAAACCTTAAAAGATAACACCACACAAAAACTTCAAACTAGTTAACTCTTCAATTTAGATTTCAGAGGAAATTCATGCGGTATATAGAAGCATATTATAAAGTAGAAGAGAGCATAGCAATTCAAGAATCAAGATATTTAAGCAAAATGGAAGCAATTTCCCTTCAACCAATCATGTTTGAATGGAATAATTCATCACTGGAAATCCCTCATTCACTCAAGTGTGTTTCATGGTGCGCTCAATCTTTGCGTGAAAATAGACCTACCATAAGCTTGCTAGTCTACCTCATCTCCACTACTCCAGTATGCACATCATGGATGAAAAGATGAAAACGATGAAATAGGGTTGTAATGAGGTCTTGGTTGAGTAAGTTATGAAGAAAAGGGTAAAGGAGTTCAATAAAAAATTTCTTCAAAACTTAGTGAAATATCAAGCTATCGGGGAGAAAATGAAGATGGTCTTAGATATTTTAATAGCCCGACTCTTTTGATCTACCCATTCCAACTTTTTTTTCTTTCATTCTTCTTTACAATGAACCGAAAGGCTGTTGATTTCTTCTGTTGTGCCATTCTTTATACATTAGGATTCTTCTGGGCACATTTTTGAAAATTAATGTCTTTTGAACTTCTCATCTCTAAAACTTCTTCTTAATTTATCAATTCTTGAAGCGAAAAGTCCCCCCACACTTAGACTTGTTACTCTTCTGCCCAGAACATACAAATCCTACAAGTCACTAATTTCACTAAGTTGAAGAAACAGGGTGAGAGAACTTGTTTTTTTTTTTTTTTCTTTTGAGGCTTGAGGTTCTTTTAGAAATTTTAGGTTCATCAACAAAAATAAAGCTAAGACCTTTTAGGCTCAAGGGGTTCTCTACATTGGTTTTTCGCAAGGGTTGGTCAATTTGGCTCAAGTTTAGCCCTAATCTTTACCATCTTCTCAAACATGCATGCATTATATGTAACTTCAACAAGGTATAAAGCAAGTTCTAGAGAAATATAATCATGCAAGATCCAATTTACTCTCAAGAATAAAAGAGATTGTAGTGCAATCTTAAGGCTCAAATCTCTCACAAGGTTGAAGAATCCTTATTCCATCAAAACATGTTCAGCTCAAGAGAATTACTACAAGTTGCTTAAAAATTGAGATTCAAGAAATTTCAAGGCTCTTTTCCAATTTAAACTATGCTTGTATTTTCTTCATGAACAACGTCACATCTTCTAATTTGCAAATTAAGATTCTATCAACAAGCTATAACTCCTAATTTAAAAACGTTTTAGTTACTAAAGTCCCCCCCACACTTAAAATGAGCATTGTCCGCAATGCGGTCTCGACAATAAAAAGAGAGGTATCACAGAACAGTACCTTGATGTTGTTGAGGAAGTGAATGAAGACAATTCCAGCAAATGCAATCAACAATAATGGGGGAAAAGTAACAAACAGAAGATTAAATTGCCATGAATCGAAATCAGGAGTTAAAAGGTTGAGAATAAACTAAAATCTAAAAGTTAAAGAGTTAAAATGTACGACAACTAGAAGTTAAGGTCTGTCACAATTAAACAAGATAATAAAGGTAAAATGCATGCATGAAAATGCTAGAAAGAGCTAAAGTTCACTGAGGCGGTGGTGGAGGTTGGTTATAGAAAGCTAAAATCTGATCAAGCTTATTGTGGAGCGATTGAACATCATCGGTCAAACGCGTCACATTCCCTTGTAGTGCATTAAAACTCTGATCCATGTTCTGGCACCAACCGAGCATCTGAGACTGAAATTGGTACTGAAGGAGCGGCCTATTGCCGACCGGTAGCTCGAATGGTGGGGGAGGTTGCTGATCCTGTGGCTGTTCTTGTTCTTCTCCTTCTTCCTCACCTTCAGCCGGCTGATCTTGCATGTTTGGTGGCTTAGTCCACAGTCCTCCCGCCTGGACATAACCAAAGATCTTCATCTTGGTGGCATCGACACAGTCTGTTTTGGTGGTGAGCTTCTTCCGCTCATTTTCGAATGAAATGCCACAATGCCGGAGGATTTTGGTAATGAGCACCGGAAAAGGAATGCAGCGGTGCTGAGTAGTGGGAGAGACAACTTGAAGATCTTGGAAGTAGTTAGACTTTGTATCTCCACCGCTCCATGGTCAAATACCTTAGTTACTATGAATGGGCCTATCCACCTACTCCGAAGTTTTCCTGGAAAAATATGCAGTTTAGAGTTGTAGAGTAGCACCTTTTGGCCTTCACAAAATGTTTTCTTCTTCAGAAGTTTGTCGTGGTAAGCTTTAGTGCGTTCTTTGTAGGTGAAAGAGCTCTCATAAGCATCGTGGCGTAGTTCCTCGAGCTCTTGAAGTTGAAGCTTTCCTTGAATCCCAACCTCATCAATATTCAAGTTGCACTTTTTGATGGCCCAAAGAGCGCGATGCTCTAACTCTACTGGCAAATGGCAGGCTTTTCCATATACCAAGCGGTAAGGAGACATGTCAAGTGGTGTCTTATAGGCAGTTCGATATGCCCACAAAGCGTCTTCAAGTCTCTGACTCCAATCTGCTCGATTAGGATTAACTGTCTTTTGGAGGATGGCTTTAATTTCTCGATTTGAAATCTCGGCTTGACCACTCGTTTGGGGGTGGTACGCAGTGGACACCTTGTGAGTAACTCCATACTTCTTCAAGAGAGAAGCCATAAGCTTGCTACAGAAATGAACACCCCTATCGCTGATAAGGATACGTGGCACTCCGAATCGAGAAAAAATGTTAGACCTGAGAAACTCACAAACCACTTTAGAATCATTAGTTCGGGTGGCTTTAGCTTCCACCCAACGAGAAACGTAGTCACAAGCCAGTAGAATGTAAACAAAGCCATTGGACTTAGGGAAAGGTCCCATAAAATCAATTGCCCAAACATCAAAAATTTCACAAATTACAATTAAATTCAGGGGCATTTGATCTTTGTATGTGATTTTTCCTACCCTTTGACAATTATCACAGGATTTGCAAAAGATGTGAGCATCTTTAAACAAGGAAGGCCAATAAAAACCACATTCTAGGATTTTCCTAGCAGTTCGTTGAGGGCCAAAATGACCTCCACATGCATGTGAATGGAAAAAACATAGAATACTCGAAATTTCATGATCAGGAATACATCTCCTAATGATTAAATCACTACAATGTTTCCATAAGTAAGGATCATCCCATACATAAAATTTGGCATCATGTTTAAGCTTATCCTTCTTTGCCTTAGGAAAACCACTAGGAAATTCCCTAGTGACCAAGAAATTGACAATGTCAGCATACCAAGGAATTTGTATATCAAGAGCACAGAGCATTTCATCAGGAAATGAATCATTAATGGAAGAAGTTACCTCAGAACTTACCAACCGGCTGAGGTGGTCAGCTACTAAGTTTTCCGCACCCTTTTTATCCCTAATTTCAAGGTTGAATTCTTGAAGAAGAAGGATCCAACGAATCAATCTGGGTTTAGCTTCCTTCTTAGCAAGAAGGTACTTAAGGGCTGCATGATCAGAGAATACAATCACCTTGGTGCCAAGCAAATAAGAGCGGAATTTGTCTAGAGCGAAGACAATTGCAAGAAGCTCCTTCTCTGTGGTGGTGTAGTTTTTCTGAGCATCGTTCAAAGTGCGTGAGGCATAATAAATGACATGTGGAACTTTGCCCTCTCGCTGGCCCAGCACTGCTCCCACAGCTACATCACTTGCATCACACATAAGTTCAAAAGGTAGATCCCAGTTGGGAGGTTGCAAGATGGGAGCTGATGTAAGAGCATTCTTCAACTTGTCAAATGCTTCCTTGCATGACTCATCAAAATGAAAGGTGATATCTTGTTGCAACAGACGGCACATGGGGACTGCGATCTTAGAGAAATCTTTGATGAAACGCCGGTAAAATCCCGCATGGCCAAGAAAGGATCGAATTGATTTGACTGAGGAAGGATAGGGCAAATTTTGAATGACATCAATTTTAGCTTTATCCACTTCAATGCCCTTAGCTGATACTATGTGGCCCAAGACAATTCCTTGAGTAACCATAAAGTGGCATTTTTCTGAATTGAGAACCAAATTCGTCTCAATGCACCGGTCAAGAATAGTAGCGAGGTTATCCAGGCAACTATCAAAAGAATCTCCATAAACAGAGAAATCGTCCATAAAGACTTCTATAATCTTGTCTACATACTCTGAGAAAATGCTCAGCATGCATCGTTGGAAGGTAGCTGGAGCGTTGCAAAGACCAAAGGGCATGCGCCTATATGAGAACGTACCAAAGGGGCAAGTGAATGTGGTCTTTTCTTGATCCTCTGGAGCTATCATGATCTGAAAATAGCCAGAGTATCCATCTAGGAAGCAGTAGTAAGCTCTTCCAGCTAACTTCTCCAACATTTGATCAATGAAAGGCAATGGAAAGTGATCTTTCTTTGTAGCATCATTAAGTTTCCTATAATCTATACACACCCTCCAACCATTTTGCACTCTTTGAGGTACAAGATCACCACTTGTGTTTTGCACTACTGTAATACCGGTTTTCTTGGGTACCACTTGCACTGGACTAACCCATTCACTATCTGAGATAGGATAGATGATACCAACTTGTAAAAGCTTCAAAATCTCCTTTTTGACCACCTCCATCATGGGAGGATTCAAGCGGCGTTGAGGTTGCCTAAGTGGTTTGGAATCATCTTCCAATAAGATTCTATGCATGCAAATGGATGGGCTAATACCCTTAATGTCAGCAACCGTCCATCCAATAGCTTCCTTTCGAGCCTTAAGAACTTGTAAAAGTTGAAGCTCTTGGGTAGAAGTAAGAGTATTGGAAATGATTACAGGGAGTGTTTCATTCTCACCAAGGAAGGCATATTTGAGATGAGCGGGAAGAGTTTTAAGCTCAATAGATGGTGCTTCAATGATAGAGGGGAGAAGTTTGGTGGAAGGGATAGGAAGATCCATGTAAGAAACATTGGCAAGCTGTGATTTAGATGGGAGGGCGGCCAAAGAAGCTAAGATGGACTGAGTTTCCTCATCATAGTTTTCTTCTTCAAAATCTAAATTGTCATAGTCCATGCTCTGAGTTAATACAGAAAATAGAGGATCTTCTCGAGCAAAATCCAATAAGGACATAGAACAAACATCCACAAAATCTTCAGCCATAATAGATTGATCATCTAAAGGGTACCTCATGGCATCAAAGAGATTGAATGTAATTACCTTCCCATCAAACTCCATGGAAAGATGACCTTCATGACAGTCAATCTTGGTTCTAGCGGTGCGGAGAAACGGCCGGCCAAGAAGAATAGAAGAGGATGAAGAACATTCCTCACTTCCCATTTTTAGAACATAGATATCCGCCGGAAAGATTAATTCATTGACTTGCACTAGAACATCCTCCAGAACACCCTCCGGATACACATAAGATCGGTCAGCCAATTGGATCACAACTCCGGTTCTTGTCAATGGCCCCATGTCCAAAGAGAGATAAAGAGAATGTGGCATAAGACTGATAGCAGCTCCTAGATCACACATAGCTTTTGGAATTTGAGTCTTTCCAATAGTGATAGGGATACATTTGGGTGGAAGTTTGTGTTGAAGAACTGCTGATACATTTTCACTCAAGGTAATCACTTCATTCCCCTTAAGCTTGCGCTTATGAGTGCACAAGTCCTTGAGAAACTTGGCGTATCTAGGAACTTGCTTGATGGCGTCGAGAAGAGGAATATTCACTTGTACTCGGCGAAAAACTTCCAAGATATCTGGTTCAATGTTTTCCTTGGGTTTCTTTGTTAATCTTGAGGGAAAGGGGGCCACCCCTTTAGGCTTTGGATTAGGATGGGAAGTATTTGTGTTCGGTTTTGGGTTTTGGGTGGATGTAGAGGCTTCAAAGTCATTTGGTCTAATGGGAAAAGGTGGAACAGGGTCAGGGAATTGTGCCCGTCGACGTCCAAGTTCTTCACCCGTCGACGGATCAAAGTTTCTGGGTAAATCATTTTCAGGTATAGTGCTTGCCCGTGGACGGGTAGGTGTGTCATCCGTCGACGGATCTGAAGGGTCTGGAACTAATTCATCTTGCTCCAAGCTTGCCCGTGGACGTCCAGTAGTTTTACCCGTCGACGTCTCTTCCAGAACAGGGGAGAAAGATTCCATCTCCCCTTCCAAGTTTTCCTCCTCGTTTACTTTGTGTTTTCTTTTCTCCTGCCGATCCGGAAGAACTTGTCCACTTCTCAAGTGTATTGCGTTGACATTGGCCCTCGGGTTGATGATGGATTGAGAAGGTAACTTTCCCGAAGATTGGGATGTAAGATCATTAACAGATGTGGCAAGTTGCCCAACTTGTCTCTGAAGATCTTCTAAGGAGGTGTTCACTTGTAGAAATTGTGACTTGGTAGCTTCTTGGAAGGATAATTGCGATGATGCAAGTTGAGTCACCAGATCCTCGAGTTTAGATGTAGAGGATGGTGTGGATGAGGGTCCTTGATTAGGTGGAGCATTATGAGAGGAAGCTTGAAATTGATTGGATTGTGAGGGTGCTGTTGGTCTGTTTTGAAAAGCACTAGGCCCTTGTTGAAATTGGGGTCGGGATTGAAAATGAGGAGCCACATTGTTTCCATACCTAAGGTTAGGATGAGCTTTCCAACCGGGATTATAGGTAGGTGCAAATGGATCAAAATTCCTCCTTGGAGGTCCAGGAAATCCAACAGAATTAACATCTTCAACACCAGATTCTTGTAATGTAGGGCATGCGTCTGTCTCATGAGTATGCAATGAACAAATACCACAAGGACGAGAAGTTGAAGACGCACCCATTTGAGACATCATAAGAGAAGTCAACTTAGAAAGTTGATGATTTGTTGAAGCAAGTTGCTGCTCCAATTGAGAACGGCCAACTTCATTCACTTGATGACAGGAAGTATCATCATAAGATTGAAAGTTTTGAGAGCTTGATGCCATAGTGGTGATGATTTTTCGAGCTTGCTCTGTAGGTTGATCAAGAAGTGCTCCACTAGCAGCAGCGTCCATGAGTCCTTTGTTTACAGGTAAGAGGCCATTATAAAAATGATTCAGCAAGCATTGCTCAGGAATTTGGTGCTGAGGGCAGCTAGCTACCAAATGTTTAAACCTCTCCCAATAATCATAGATAGACTCTGCATTTTTCTGACGGATGGTGCTAATCTGATTCCTGAGATTAAGAATCTTGGCGGCTGGAAAGTACTTGGTGAGAAATTGCTTCTTGAGTTGCTCCCAAGTAGTGATGGAACTAGGCTCCAGTCGATACAACCAAGCCTTGGCAGTATCCGCCAATGTGAATGGAAAAGCACGTAATCTCACTTGCTCCTCTGTCAAGCTGCTAGGTTTCATAGTTGAACAAACCATCAAAAATTCCCTCAAGTGTTGGTGAGGATCTTCACTAGGGAGACCATGGAATGTTGGGAGGTAGTGTACAAAGTTGGATTTCAACTCAAAAGCTCCTTCGACCTCCGGAAAAACTATACATAAAGGTTGAAGATTTGGCTCACGCTCCAATAATTGTCGGATGGTGGGCTGAATTTCATTCTGAACTGGTTGTGGATTAATTGGTGGTTCATTCCGTGGTGGCTCCATGATTGGTGAAGGTAAAGAACTCTCAGCTTGCAAAGATGACTTTTTAGTTTGCTCAATAAACCTTCTGATTTCCTTCAAGCTGGTTGTGGAAGATTCAAAACTCATACAATATCTACAACAAAGAGATGAAACCAAAAAAATGAACCAAAAAAATGAGAGTTAAGAAAATATACAAGAAAGTAAACCAAACAAAATCAGGGGAAGAGATAGCTAGATAGGTAAGCACACTAACACAACAGATATCAAAGAAACAAATTTCATTAACACCTTGCAATAATAACGAAATAGATACACACAGAAATATATAAGCCAGAATGCTATGAAAGTGAAGTGAAATGATAAAGCACAGGTTCCCCGGCAACGGCGCCAAAATTTGATGCGTGTCGCAAAGCACCAAAAATAACCTCACTACTCTACTATGCAATAGGGTAAGCAAGGGTCGATCCCACGAGGAAAAAGGCTATTCTTTTTCACTCTACTTTCTAAGCATACATCAAACTAAATAAGTTAAAGGGGAGTTTTATGTTGGTGATGGAAATAATATATGAGATATTATCAAGATTGACAATAGTAATGCAATATATGAAAAGACAAAGCCTCCAATCTATTATATGATCAATCTTTTAACCTAACATTTGATCATAGATTCACTAATCAAATATTCTCATCATCAATTGATTAACCTCATGGAATTGAAACCAGCTTCAAATCCATAGACCTTTCTCAATGTTGATTAACCTTGAATCTAGGTTCACTTTTAATCCTTCTTCTTACGACTAACTTGAATCCTAGCAATCCAAATTCAAGTCTAGAAGAGCAATAAGCAATGAAAAGGTAAAAGCTAACAACAATCAATAACAAACCCAGCATTCATTATTCAAATTGCATCTTCAAATCTCTTTGGATGTAAAAACATCCTCTTGCTACTCAAGTTCTAAGAAATCCCCAACTCTAGCATTGGAGTTCAAAGATTAGCAAGCTAATGAACTACTCAATCAATTATTTGCAACTAATTAACTCAGCAATTCAAAAGACAAGATAATAAACATGATAACCATCTTCAAAGCTCAAGAGATAGAAGAACAATCAATGAACAAGAAAGCATTAAGAACAAGAATCTCACAAATGCAGAAAATAGAGATTGAATCCTACAATAGATTGGAGTTATAGAGTATTTTGCTTAAACGAAAATTACAAGATACGCAGTTCTCAGCCAAGCTACCAACTTAAAGACTCTACCCACTCCACTTTCCAGCTGCTTCTTCTCATTTTCGGATCTCTGTCTCCAGCTGCCAGCCCACAATCCACTGCTCCTCCATACTCTGCCCATCATCCACTGCTCCTCCATACTCTGCCCATCTGAGGTGAGGAATCTAAAGAATAAAATAAGCTAAAGTAGGAGCCATTGAGGAAAAGAGGGGGACAACTCTGAGGTTTAGTTATGGCTCCTCTGTGCTGAATATCCGGAATGTATTTTTAATGGGTTTGATGGTGGAACGACAGCATTTAAGTGGGTCTGTCGGCGTTTTGACTTTGTTAGCCGTCGACGTCCAAGTGTCTGCCCGTCGACGTCCCTGCTTGTTTTCTTCATATTTTTTTCAGTTCGATCGATCCGTCGACGTCTAAGTATCTGCACGTCGACGTCCAAGTATTCAACCTTTGAGTATTCGAAGTCAGAAACTTCTACCCGTTGACGTCTAGTGACTGGCCGTCGACGTCCAAGTGTTCAACCTTGGAGTATTCGAAGTCAGAAACTTCTACCCGTCGACGTCTAATTTCTAGCCGTCGACGTCTAGCATGATGAACTCTCTGGAATTGTTGGCCGTGGACGTCCAGCTTCAGATCCGTGGACGGTTGCTTTGGATTATGGAATTGTGGTCCTCGAGTAGCTTGTCCGTCGACGTCTATGCAGGTGCAAGTGATCCCGTTGTTCATTTCTCGAGCAGCCGTCGACGTCTAATGAGTTTACCCGTCGACGGCTCTGCATGTTGGTTCAATTAATCATGGAAATTGTCCCCTTTTAGTTCAAATTTCATTTTCCCTTTTAAGTACACCTACAAAGCAGAATTGAGCTTACTTAAGCCTCCTAGTATAAAAGTAGGAGAAAGAGGAGTGATCTTAAATCCTAATTTAAGTGATAAAAAGGCGTTTAACAAATTCCCCCACACTTGAATCTTACTCGTCCTCGAGTAAGCCTAAAGCAAAAGAGCAATAACACACTAAACCTTAAAAGATAACACCACACAAAAACTTCAAACTAGTTAACTCTTCAATTTAGATTTCAGAGGAAATTCATACGGTATATAGAAGCATATTATAAAGTAGAAGAGAGCATAGCATTTCAAGAATCAAGATATTTAAGCAAAATGGAAGCAATTTCCCTTCAACCAATCATGTTTGAATGGAATAATTCATCACTGGAAATCCCTCATTCACTCAAGTGTGTTTCATGGTGCGCTCAATCTTTGCATGAAAATAGACCTACCATAAGCTTGCTAGTCTACCTCATCTCCACTACTCCAGTATGCACATCATGGATGAAAAGATGAAAAAGATGAAATAGGGTTGTAATGAGGTCTTGGTTGAGTAAGTTATGAAGAAAAGGGTAAAGGAGTTCAATAAAAAATTTCTTCAAAACTTAGTGAAATATCAAGCTATCGGGGAGAAAATGAAGATGGTCTTAGATATTTTAATAGCCCGACTCTTTTGATCTACCCATTCCAACTTTTTTTTCTTTCATTCTTCTTTACAATGAACCGAAAGGCTGTTGATTTCTTCTGTTGTGCCATTCTTTATACATTAGGATTCTTCTGGGCACATTTTTGAAAATTAATGTCTTTTGAACTTCTCATCTCTAAAACTTCTTCTTAATTTATCAATTCTTGAAGCGAAAAGTCCCCCCACACTTAGACTTGTTACTCTTCTGCCCAGAACATACAAATCCTACAAGTCACTAATTTCACTAAGTTGAAGAAACAGGGTGAGAGAACTTGTTTTTTTTTTTTTTTTTTTTGAGATTTGAGGTTCTTTTAGAAATTTTAGGTTCATCAACAAAAATAAAGCTAAGACCTTTTAGGCTCAAGGGGTTCTCTACATTGGTTTTTCGCAAGGGTTGGTCAATTTGGCTCAAGTTTAGCCCTAATCTTTACCATCTTCTCAAACATGCATGCATTATATGTAACTTCAACAAGGTATAAAGCAAGTTCTAGAGAAATATAATCATGCAAGATCCAATTTACTCTCAAGAATAAAAGAGATTGTAGTGCAATCTTAAGGCTCAAATCTCTCACAAGGTTGAAGAATCCTTATTCCATCAAAACATGTTCAGCTCAAGAGAATTACTACAAGTTGCTTAAAAATTGAGATTCAAGAAATTTCAAGGCTCTTTTCCAATTTAAACTATGCTTGTATTTTCTTCATGAACAACGTCACATCTTCTAATTTGCAAATTAAGATTCTATCAACAAGCTATAACTCCTAATTTAAAAACATTTTAGTTACTAAAGTCCCCCCCCCCATACTTAAAATGAGCATTGTCCGCAATGCGGTCTCGACAATAAAAAGGGAGGTATCACAGAACAGTACCTTGATGTTGTTGAGGAAGTGAATGAAGACAATTCCAGCAAATGCAATCAACAATAATGGGGGAAAAGTAACAAACAGAAGATTAAATTGCCATAAATCGAAATCAGGAGTTAAAAGGTTGAGAATAAACTAAAATCTAAAAGTTAAAGAGTTAAAATGTACGACAACTAGAAGTTAAGGTCTGTCACAATTAAACAAGATAATAAAGGTAAAATGCATGCATGAAAATGCTAGAAAGAGCTAAAGTTCACTGAGGCGGTGGTGGAGGTTGGTTATAGAAA
Source organism: Microcos paniculata (assembly GCA_030664755.1). Classification (NCBI taxonomy): domain Eukaryota; kingdom Viridiplantae; phylum Streptophyta; class Magnoliopsida; order Malvales; family Malvaceae; genus Microcos; species Microcos paniculata. The sequence continues at coordinate 10,760,080 of CP131464.1, forward strand.
GCCAAAATCTGATCAAGCTTATTGTGGAGCGATTGAACATCATCGGTCAAACGCGTCACATTCCCTTGTAGTGCATTAAAACTCTGATCCATGTTCTGGCACCAACCGAGCATCTGAGACTGAAATTGGTACTGAGGGAGCGGCCTATTGCCGACCGGTAGCTCGAATGGTGGGGGAGGTTGCTGATCCTGTGGCTGTTCTTGTTCTTCTCCTTCTTCCTCACCTTCAGCCGGCTGATCTTGCATGTTTGGTGGCTTAGTCCACAGTCCTCCCGCCTGGACATAACCAAAGATCTTCATCTTGGTGGCATCGACACAGTCTGTTTTGGTGGTGAGCTTCTTCCGCTCATTTTCGAATGAAATGCCACAATGCCGGAGGATTTTGGTAATGAGCACCGGAAAAGGAATTCAGCGGTGCTGAGTAGTGGGAGAGACAACCTCGCGCATGGCACTGATGATTGTGGATGCTAGCGGAATACCCGGGGCTTCTTGCAAGCCGTGGATAATTTTGTCCATTGCATAGACATCCTTGCCGCGGACAATGTGGGTATCACTGATCTTTGGATCCACATTATGATGAATAAGATAGGCTACCAAGCGGCTTTGAATGCTGAAGTCGCGACAGAAAAGGGCAGCCTTTTTGCCAGGCACTGGTCGATATCCTACCTCAAACTGAGCCAAGGCGGCTTGTCTGGACCAAGGGCGATCGGGATCGTCTTCTTCTTCATCTGAGCCTTCATACATGGAGCCTTGATTTGGAATACGGAAATGTTCCCAGAGGAATTCCGCGTTGATGGTGATCTTTTTCTTTAGCACCATGGTCTGGATTTCAGGTAAATCAGCCCCCTTGTTCTTGATGTTGGCATAAAAGAGGACTGCCAAGTCAGGATAGTACTCGCCCTTTATGTCGAGGACAAAATCCCAATCCACCTCGTGAAAGAGATTCACTAGATTGAACTGGCGAGCAATAAGAGGATGGATTGTCTTCTCCACGATTTGTCGAGAGGATTGATGATCTCGAAACCATTGTTCACACTCGGGAGAGAAAAAATCATTAGCCACAGTAGGCTCTGAGGCTGAAGCCGGGGCCTTGCCCTTGGCAGCCCTGGATGCTCGGGGTCTGGGAGTTGGTGAAGGTTCAGCAGAAGCTTGGGACTTAGATTGGCGAGGTCTCTTAGACATTTTGTCGAACAGTTGGTATGATGAACAAAGATCCTGAAGCAATCTCAAGAAAATCCCACAATGAACACTTGTATGATGAACAATATGCACTTAGCAATGAATTCCACTTGGTTATCTCAGTAATAGCATCACAGAAACTCAAGTATTCAAACAATTATAGCCCAACTCGGATGCCAGCAGTTATCTCAAGCAAAAGTGCCAAATTTTGAAGATTTTAAGCATGTAATCCATCCAATAGAGCAATATTTCGATGCTAAATCAATCAAGATAAGTAGAAGAGTATATAACTGACCGACTGGAGTGCTAAACGCAACCAAATTTGCTTCAAGAACCCTAATTCGAAATTTTGCCCAAATCGGCTCCAAGAACACCAATCTTCTGAATTTGTTGAAATTGCAGGAAAGGATGGAAGGAATAGCGGATGAGATTGATGTTTTTAGTGAAAAGGAAGTGGGTGTGGCTGAATTAAGTTGGAAGATTGGTGGATATGGAAGAGAGGAGAAGTTGGTTTGTTTTGGAGGGAGGGTTTCGGTTTTAAATGATGAAATAGTTGTGGTGAAAGTGACGGCTGATGGTAGTTAAAAACTGTGGAATTCGACCGATCCGTCGACGTCTAGGTCCTAGACGTCGATGTCTAGACATTTCTGACTTTGGATAATTCGGTTCCCCGTGGCATCCGTCGACGTCTAACCCTTGGACGTCGACGTCTAGATATTTCTGACTTCAACAATTTTCTGTGCCGAAACATATCCGTCGACGTCTATCCTTATGCCCGTCGACGTCTAGATATTTCTGACTTCTCAAATATTATCGTGACTGAACCATCCGTCGACGTCTACTTACATATCCGTCGACGTCTATATATTTCTGACTTGTCTTGTGAAAACCCCATCCGTCGACGTCTAGATACCTGCCCGTCGACGTCTAACTGTCTCTGAACCCAATAAAAACCTTGATTTCACCCTCTTTGCTTAGTCTCGAGATTTACAAACTGTGGAGTGCAGAGAGCCAGAGAAGTGCCTATTGCATAGATCACAAGTCGAATAGTCTCACCCAATTTGAACCTCAGGAACTCTTAGCTAAATGTGGATGGAATGAATGCATGCAAAAGCAAAGGAAATAAAAGAAGGAAAGGAATACATTACAGCGAGTGATAGAAGAACTTGGGTTGCCTCCCAAGCAGCGCCTTTGTTTAACGTCGTTGGCTCGACTGGAGGAACAGATCAAGGAATATATGTAGGATCAGTGAAGAGAATATCCTCTATGGAAGAAACCGTAACTCCTTCATAATATGGTTTCAAGCGATGTCCGTTGACCTTGAAGATCTTGGAAGTAGTTAGACTTTGTATCTCCACCGCTCCATGGTCAAATACCTTAGTTACTATGAATGGGCCTATCCACCTACTCCGAAGTTTTCCTGGAAAAATATGCAGTTTAGAGTTGTAGAGTAGCACCTTTTGGCCTTCACAAAATGTTTTCTTCTTCAGAAGTTTGTCGTGGTAAGCTTTAGTGCGTTCTTTGTAGGTGAAAGAGCTCTCATAAGCATCGTGGCGTAGTTCCTCGAGCTCTTGAAGTTGAAGCTTTCCTTGAATCCCAACCTCATCAATATTCAAGTTGCACTTTTTGATGGCCCAAAGAGCGCGATGCTCTAACTCTACTGGCAAATGGCAGGCTTTTCCATATACCAAGCGGTAAGGAGACATGTCAAGTGGTGTCTTATAGGCAGTTCGATATGCCCACAAAGCGTCTTCAAGTCTCTGACTCCAATCTGCTCGATTAGGATTAACTGTCTTTTGGAGGATGGCTTTAATTTCTCGATTTGAAATCTCGGCTTGACCACTCGTTTGGGGGTGGTACGCAGTGGACACCTTGTGAGTAACTCCATACTTCTTCAAGAGAGAAGCCATAAGCTTGCTACAGAAATGAACACCCCTATCGCTGATAAGGATACGTGGCACTCCGAATCGAGAAAAAATGTTAGACCTGAGAAACTCACAAACCACTTTAGAATCATTAGTTCGGGTGGCTTTAGCTTCCACCCAACGAGAAACGTAGTCACAAGCCAGTAGAATGTAAACAAAGCCATTGGACTTAGGGAAAGGTCCCATAAAATCAATTGCCCAAACATCAAAAATTTCACAAATTACAATTAAATTCAGGGGCATTTGATCTTTGTATGTGATTTTTCCTACCCTTTGACAATTATCACAGGATTTGCAAAAGATGTGAGCATCTTTAAACAAGGAAGGCCAATAAAAACCACATTCTAGGATTTTCCTAGCAGTTCGTTGAGGGCCAAAATGACCTCCACATGCATGTGAATGGAAAAAACATAGAATACTCGAAATTTCATGATCAGGAATACATCTCCTAATGATTAAATCACTACAATGTTTCCATAAGTAAGGATCATCCCATACATAAAATTTGGCATCATGTTTAAGCTTATCCTTCTTTGCCTTAGGAAAACCACTAGGAAATTCCCTAGTGACCAAGAAATTGACAATGTCAGCATACCAAGGAATTTGTATATCAAGAGCACAGAGCATTTCATCAGGAAATGAATCATTAATGGAAGAAGTTACCTCAGAACTTACCAACCGGCTGAGGTGGTCAGCTACTAAGTTTTCCGCACCCTTTTTATCCCTAATTTCAAGGTTGAATTCTTGAAGAAGAAGGATCCAACGAATCAATCTGGGTTTAGCTTCCTTCTTAGCAAGAAGGTACTTAAGGGCTGCATGATCAGAGAATACAATCACCTTGGTGCCAAGCAAATAAGAGCGGAATTTGTCTAGAGCGAAGACAATTGCAAGAAGCTCCTTCTCTGTGGTGGTGTAGTTTTTCTGAGCATCGTTCAAAGTGCGTGAGGCATAATAAATGACATGTGGAACTTTGCCCTCTCGCTGGCCCAGCACTGCTCCCACAGCTACATCACTTGCATCACACATAAGTTCAAAAGGTAGATCCCAGTTGGGAGGTTGCAAGATGGGAGCTGATGTAAGAGCATTCTTCAACTTGTCAAATGCTTCCTTGCATGACTCATCAAAATGAAAGGTGATATCTTGTTGCAACAGACGGCACATGGGGACTGCGATCTTAGAGAAATCTTTGATGAAACGCCGGTAAAATCCCGCATGGCCAAGAAAGGATCGAATTGATTTGACTGAGGAAGGATAGGGCAAATTTTGAATGACATCAATTTTAGCTTTATCCACTTCAATGCCCTTAGCTGATACTATGTGGCCCAAGACAATTCCTTGAGTAACCATAAAGTGGCATTTTTCTGAATTAAGAACCAAATTCGTCTCAATGCACCGGTCAAGAATAGTAGCGAGGTTATCCAGGCAACTATCAAAAGAATCTCCATAAACAGAGAAATCGTCCATAAAGACTTCTATAATCTTGTCTACATACTCTGAGAAAATGCTCAGCATGCATCGTTGGAAGGTAGCTGGAGCGTTGCAAAGACCAAAGGGCATGCGCCTATATGAGAACGTACCAAAGGGGCAAGTGAATGTGGTCTTTTCTTGATCCTCTGGAGCTATCATGATCTGAAAATAGCCAGAGTATCCATCTAGGAAGCAGTAGTAAGCTCTTCCAGCTAACTTCTCCAACATTTGATCAATGAAAGGCAATGGAAAGTGATCTTTCTTTGTAGCATCATTAAGTTTCCTATAATCTATACACACCCTCCAACCATTTTGCACTCTTTGAGGTACAAGATCACCACTTGTGTTTTGCACTACTGTAATACCGGTTTTCTTGGGTACCACTTGCACTGGACTAACCCATTCACTATCTGAGATAGGATAGATGATACCAACTTGTAAAAGCTTCAAAATCTCCTTTTTGACCACCTCCATCATGGGAGGATTCAAGCGGCGTTGAGGTTGCCTAAGTGGTTTGGAATCATCTTCCAATAAGATTCTATGCATGCAAATGGATGGGCTAATACCCTTAATGTCAGCAACCGTCCATCCAATAGCTTCCTTTCGAGCCTTAAGAACTTGTAAAAGTTGAAGCTCTTGGGTAGAAGAGTATTGGAAATGATTACAGGGAGTGTTTCATTCTCACCAAGGAAGGCATATTTGAGATGAGCGGGAAGAGTTTTAAGCTCAATAGATGGTGCTTCAATGATAGAGGGGAGAAGTTTGGTGGAAGGGATAGGAAGATCCATGTAAGAAACATTGGCAAGCTGTGATTTAGATGGGAGGGCGGCCAAAGAAGCTAAGATGGACTGAGTTTCCTCATCATAGTTTTCTTCTTCAAAATCTAAATTGTCATAGTCCATGCTCTGAGTTAATACAGAAAATAGAGGATCTTCTCGAGCAAAATCCAATAAGGACATAGAACAAACATCCACAAAATCTTCAGCCATAATAGATTGATCATCTAAAGGGTACCTCATGGCATCAAAGAGATTGAATGTAATTACCTTCCCATCAAACTCCATGGAAAGATGACCTTCATGACAGTCAATCTTGGTTCTAGCGGTGCGGAGAAACGGCCGGCCAAGAAGAATAGAAGAGGATGAAGAACATTCCTCACTTCCCATTTTTAGAACATAGATATCCGCCGGAAAGATTAATTCATTGACTTGCACTAGAACATCCTCCAGAACACCCTCCGGATACACATAAGATCGGTCAGCCAATTGGATCACAACTCCGGTTCTTGTCAATGGCCCCATGTCCAAAGAGAGATAAAGAGAATGTGGCATAAGACTGATAGCAGCTCCTAGATCACACATAGCTTTTGGAATTTGAGTCTTTCCAATAGTGATAGGGATACATTTGGGTGGAAGTTTGTGTTGAAGAACTGCTGATACATTTTCACTCAAGGTAATCACTTCATTCCCCTTAAGCTTGCGCTTATGAGTGCACAAGTCCTTGAGAAACTTGGCGTATCTAGGAACTTGCTTGATGGCGTCGAGAAGAGGAATATTCACTTGTACTCGGCGAAAAACTTCCAAGATATCTGGTTCAATGTTTTCCTTGGGTTTCTTTGTTAATCTTGAGGGAAAGGGGGCCACCCCTTTAGGCTTTGGATTAGGATGGGAAGTATTTGTGTTCGGTTTTGGGTTTTGGGTGGATGTAGAGGCTTCAAAGTCATTTGGTCTAATGGGAAAAGGTGGAACAGGGTCAGGGAATTGTGCCCGTCGACGTCCAAGTTCTTCACCCGTCGACGGATCAAAGTTTCTGGGTAAATCATTTTCAGGTATAGTGCTTGCCCGTGGACGGGTAGGTGTGTCATCCGTCGACGGATCTGAAGGGTCTGGAACTAATTCATCTTGCTCCAAGCTTGCCCGTGGACGTCCAGTAGTTTTACCCGTCGACGTCTCTTCCAGAACAGGGGAGAAAGATTCCATCTCCCCTTCCAAGTTTTCCTCCTCGTTTACTTTGTGTTTTCTTTTCTCCTGCCGATCCGGAAGAACTTGTCCACTTCTCAAGTGTATTGCGTTGACATTGGCCCTCGGGTTGATGATGGATTGAGAAGGTAACTTTCCCGAAGATTGGGATGTAAGATCATTAACAGATGTGGCAAGTTGCCCAACTTGTCTCTGAAGATCTTCTAAGGAGGTGTTCACTTGTAGAAATTGTGACTTGGTAGCTTCTTGGAAGGATAATTGCGATGATGCAAGTTGAGTCACCAGATCCTCGAGTTTAGATGTAGAGGATGGTGTGGATGAGGGTCCTTGATTAGGTGGAGCATTATGAGAGGAAGCTTGAAATTGATTGGATTGTGAGGGTGCTGTTGGTCTGTTTTGAAAAGCACTAGGCCCTTGTTGAAATTGGGGTCGGGATTGAAAATGAGGAGCCACATTGTTTCCATACCTAAGGTTAGGATGAGCTTTCCAACCGGGATTATAGGTAGGTGCAAATGGATCAAAATTCCTCCTTGGAGGTCCAGGAAATCCAACAGAATTAACATCTTCAACACCAGATTCTTGTAATGTAGGGCATGCGTCTGTCTCATGAGTATGCAATGAACAAATACCACAAGGACGAGAAGTTGAAGACGCACCCATTTGAGACATCATAAGAGAAGTCAACTTAGAAAGTTGATGATTTGTTGAAGCAAGTTGCTGCTCCAATTGAGAACGGCCAACTTCATTCACTTGATGACAGGAAGTATCATCATAAGATTGAAAGTTTTGAGAGCTTGATGCCATAGTGGTGATGATTTTTCGAGCTTGCTCTGTAGGTTGATCAAGAAGTGCTCCACTAGCAGCAGCGTCCATGAGTCCTTTGTTTACAGGTAAGAGGCCATTATAAAAATGATTCAGCAAGCATTGCTCAGGAATTTGGTGCTGAGGGCAGCTAGCTACCAAATGTTTAAACCTCTCCCAATAATCATAGATAGACTCTGCATTTTTCTGACGGATGGTGCTAATCTGATTCCTGAGATTAAGAATCTTGGCGGCTGGAAAGTACTTGGTGAGAAATTGCTTCTTGAGTTGCTCCCAAGTAGTGATGGAACTAGGCTCCAGTCGATACAACCAAGCCTTGGCAGTATCCGCCAATGTGAATGGAAAAGCACGTAATCTCACTTGCTCCTCTGTCAAGCTGCTAGGTTTCATAGTTGAACAAACCATCAAAAATTCCCTCAAGTGTTGGTGAGGATCTTCACTAGGGAGACCATGGAATGTTGGGAGGTAGTGTACAAAGTTGGATTTCAACTCAAAAGCTCCTTCGACCTCCGGAAAAACTATACATAAAGGTTGAAGATTTGGCTCACGCTCCAATAATTGTCGGATGGTGGGCTGAATTTCATTCTGAACTGGTTGTGGATTAATTGGTGGTTCATTCCGTGGTGGCTCCATGATTGGTGAAGGTAAAGAACTCTCAGCTTGCAAAGATGACTTTTTAGTTTGCTCAATAAACCTTCTGATTTCCTTCAAGCTGGTTGTGGAAGATTCAAAACTCATACAATATCTACAACAAAGAGATGAAACCAAAAAAATGAACCAAAAAAATGAGAGTTAAGAAAATATACAAGAAAGTAAACCAAACAAAATCAGGGGAAGAGATAGCTAGATAGGTAAGCACACTAACACAACAGATATCAAAGAAACAAATTTCATTAACACCTTGCAATAATAACGAAATAGATACACACAGAAATATATAAGCCAGAATGCTATGAAAGTGAAGTGAAATGATAAAGCACAGGTTCCCCGGCAACGGCGCCAAAATTTGATGCGTGTCGCAAAGCACCAAAAATAACCTCACTACTCTACTATGCAATAGGGTAAGCAAGGGTCGATCCCACGAGGAAAAAGGCTATTCTTTTTCACTCTACTTTCTAAGCATACATCAAACTAAATAAGTTAAAGGGGAGTTTTATGTTGGTGATGGAAATAATATATGAGATATTATCAAGATTGACAATAGTAATGCAATATATGAAAAGACAAAGCCTCCAATCTATTATATGATCAATCTTTTAACCTAACATTTGATCATAGATTCACTAATCAAATATTCTCATCATCAATTGATTAACCTCATGGAATTGAAACCAGCTTCAAATCCATAGACCTTTCTCAATGTTGATTAACCTTGAATCTAGGTTCACTTTTAATCCTTCTTCTTACGACTAACTTGAATCCTAGCAATCCAAATTCAAGTCTAGAAGAGCAATAAGCAATGAAAAGGTAAAAGCTAACAACAATCAATAACAAACCCAGCATTCATTATTCAAATTGCATCTTCAAATCTCTTTGGATGTAAAAACATCCTCTTGCTACTCAAGTTCTAAGAAATCCCCAACTCTAGCATTGGAGTTCAAAGATTAGCAAGCTAATGAACTACTCAATCAATTATTTGCAACTAATTAACTCAGCAATTCAAAAGACAAGATAATAAACATGATAACCATCTTCAAAGCTCAAGAGATAGAAGAACAATCAATGAACAAGAAAGCATTAAGAACAAGAATCTCACAAATGCAGAAAATAGAGATTGAATCCTACAATAGATTGGAGTTATAGAGTATTTTGCTTAAACGAAAATTACAAGATACGCAGTTCTCAGCCAAGCTACCAACTTAAAGACTCTACCCACTCCACTTTCCAGCTGCTTCTTCTCATTTTCGGATCTCTGTCTCCAGCTGCCAGCCCACAATCCACTGCTCCTCCATACTCTGCCCATCATCCACTGCTCCTCCATACTCTGCCCATCTGAGGTGAGGAATCTAAAGAATAAAATAAGCTAAAGTAGGAGCCATTGAGGAAAAGAGGGGGACAACTCTGAGGTTTAGTTATGGCTCCTCTGTGCTGAATATCCGGAATGTATTTTTAATGGGTTTGATGGTGGAACGACAGCATTTAAGTGGGTCTGTCGGCGTTTTGACTTTGTTAGCCGTCGACGTCCAAGTGTCTGCCCGTCGACGTCCCTGCTTGTTTTCTTCATATTTTTCCCAGTTCGATCGATCCGTCGACGTCTAAGTATCTGCACGTCGACGTCCAAGTATTCAACCTTTGAGTATTCGAAGTCAGAAACTTCTACCCGTTGACGTCTAGTGACTGGCCGTCGACGTCCAAGTGTTCAACCTTGGAGTATTCGAAGTCAGAAACTTCTACCCGTCGACGTCTAATTTCTAGCCGTCGACGTCTAGCATGATGAACTCTCTGGAATTGTTGGCCGTGGACGTCCAGCTTCAGATCCGTGGACGGTTGCTTTGGATTCTGGAATTGTGGTCCTCGAGTAGCTTGTCCGTCGACGTCTATTGAGTTACCCGTCGACGTCTATGCAGGTGCAAGTGATCCCGTTGTTCATTTCTTGAGCAGCCGTCGACGTCTAATGAGTTTACCCGTCGACGGCTCTGCATGTTGGTTCAATTAATCATGGAAATTGTCCCCTTTTAGTTCAAATTTCATTTTCCCTTTTAAGTACACCTACAAAGCAGAATTGAGCTTACTTAAGCCTCCTAGTATAAAAGTAGGAGAAAGAGGAGTGATCTTAAATCCTAATTTAAGTGATAAAAAGGCGTTTAACACTTTTTTTTATGAAACCACCATATCATAGTTGTGTATCCTATCAAGTAGACATGTTCAAAAATAGGTTTCGAAAAAAGGGCTTTTAAATAAGCCCAGAAGGTCGAGTGCTCCGTTTTGTGCACAGGCCCATAGAACCGCGAATTTTGGTAAAACACAAGTTTCGATCCATTTTTTAGTGCAACCATCACTTCAAATTTGTGTATCATAACAAGTAGAACATGTTGCAGAAAGTGTTTCCACAAAAAGGATTTTAAATAAGCCCGTAAGGCCCAATGTTCCGTTTCGTGCAGAAACGCATAAAGTTACAAACATTGGTAAAACACGAGTTTTTATCCTTTTTTTTGTGCAACCACCACTTCAAATTGCGTATCATATCGAGTAGAGCATTTTCAAAAAGGGGTTCAGGCAAAAAGGTTTTTAAATAAGCCCGTAGGGCCCAACGATCCGTTTTGTGCACAAATGGACAAAATCTTGTCACAAGTTTCGATCAATTATTTTGTGCAACCACCACCTCAAAGTTGGGTATCCTTTCAAGTAGAAAATGTTCAGAAAAGGGTTTCGGCAAAACGGCTTTTAAATAAGCCCGAAAGGCCTAATGCTACGTTTTGTGCACAAACGCTCAAAACCGCGAACTTTGGCAAAACACAAGTTTTGATCCATTTTTTTGTGTAACCACCACTTGAAAGTTGTGTATCATACCGAGTAGAGCAGGGTCAAAAAAGGGGTTTAGGCAAAAGGGCATTTAAATAAGCTCGGAAGGCCCATTGCGGCATTTTGTGCACAAACGCACAAATCCACAAACTTTGGTGAAACACAAGTTTCGGTCCATTTTTTTTGTGCAACCACCACTTCAATGTTGTGTCTCCTACAGAGCAGAACATGTTCAAAAAAGGGTTCAGGCTAAAAGGCTTTTAAATAAGCTCAGAAGGCCAATGCTCCGTTTCGTACACCACATGAAACCCGGAACTTCGGTAAAACACAAGTTTCGATCCATTTTTTTGCGCAACCACCACATGAAAATTGTGTATCATACCGAGTAGTGCATGTTCAAAAAGTTGTTTAGGCAAAAAGGCTTTTAAATAAGCCCGTAAGTCCTGACGATCCGTTTCGTGCACAAATGCACGAAATCGTGAACTTTGGTAAGACATAAGTTTTGATCCTTTTTCTTATGCAACCACCATATCATAGTTGTGTATCCTATGAAGTAGACATGTTCAAACATAGGTTTCGCAAAAAAGGCTTTTAAATAAGCCCGGAAGGCCGAATGCTCCATTTTGTGCACAGGCGCATAGAACCGCGAACTTTGGTAAAACACAAGTTTCGATCCATTTTTTAGTGCAACCATCACTTAAAAGTTGTGTATCATAACAAGTATAACATGTTGAAGAAAGCATTTCCACAAAAACGACTTTAAATAAGCCCGTAAGGCCCAATGTTCCGTTTCGTGCAGAAACGCATAAAGTTACGAACATTGGTAAAACAGGAGTTTTGATCCATTTTTTTGTGCAACCACCACTTCAAATTGCGTATCATATCGAGTGGAGCATTTTCAAAGAAGGGTTCAGGCAAAAAGGATTTTAAAGAAGCCCGTAGGGCCCAAAGATCCGTTTTGTGCACAAATGGAAAAAATCGTGACGCCAGTTTTGATCAATTATTTTGTGCAACCACCATTTCTAAGTTGGGTATCCTATCAAGTAGAAAATGTTCAGAAAAGGGATTTGGCAAAAAGGCTTTTAAATAAGCCGGAAAGGCCTAATGCTACGTTTTGTGGACAAATGTACAAAAACGCGTACTTTGGCAAAACACAAGTTTTGATCCATTTTTCTGTGCAACCACCACTTTAAAGTTGTGTATCATACCGAGTAGAGCAGGGTCAAAAAAGGGGTTTAGGCAAAAGGGCTTTTAAATAAGCTCCGAAGGACCAATGCTGCATTTTGTGCACAAACGCACAAATCCACAAACTTTGGTGAAACATAAGTTTCGGTCTTTTTTTTTTGTGCAACCACCACTTCAGTGTTGTGTATCCTACAGAGTAGAACATGTTCAAAAAAGGGTTCAGACAAAAAGGCTTTTAAATAAGCTCAGAAGGCCAATGATCCGTTTCGTACACTAACATACAAAACCCGGAACTTTGGTAAAACACAAGTTTCGATCCATTTTTTTGCGCAACCACCACATGAAAGTTGTGTATCATACCGAGTAGTGCATGTTCAAAAAGTTGTTTAGGCAAAAAGGCTTTTAAATAAGCCCGTAAGTCCTGACGATCCGTTTCCTGCACAAATGTAAGACATAAGTTTTGAACCTTTTTTTTATGGAACCACCATATCGTAGTTGTGTATCATATCAAGTAGACATGTTCAAAAATAGGTTTCGAAAAAAGGGCTTTTAAATAAGCCCAGAAGGTCGAATGCTCCGTTTTGTGCACAGGCCCATAGAACCGCGAACTTTGGTAAAATACAAGTTTCGATCCATTTTTTAGTGCAACCATCACTTCAAATTTGTGTATCATAACAAGTAGAACATGTTGCAGAAAGCGTTTCCACAAAAAGGATTTTAAATAAGCCCGTAAGGCCCAATGTTCCGTTTCGTGCAGAAACGCATAAAGTTACAAACATTGGTAAAACACGAGTTTTTATACATTTTTTTCTGCAACCACCACTTCAAATTGCGTATCATATCGAGTAGAGCATTTTCAAAAAGGGGTTCAGGCAAAAAGGTTTTTAAATAAGCCCGTAGGGCCCAACGATCCGTTTTGTGCTCAAATGGACAAAATATTGACACAATTTTCGGATAATTATTTTGTGCAACCACCACCTCAAAGTTGGGTATCCTATCAAGTAGAAAATGTTCAGAAAAGGGTTTCGGCAAAAAGGCTATTAAATAAGCCCGGAAGGCCTAATGCTACGTTTTGTGCACAAACGCATACAACCGCGAACTTTGGTAAAACACAAGTTTTGATCCATTTTTTTGTGCAACCACCACTTTAAAGTTGTGTATCATACCGAGTAGAGCAGGGTCAAAAAAGGGGTTTAGGCAAAAGGGCTTTTAAATAAGCTCCGAAGGACCAATGCTGCATTTTGTGCACAAACGCACAAATCCACAAACTTTGGTGAAACATAAGTTTCGGTCTTTTTTTTTTGTGCAACCACCACTTCAGTGTTGTGTATCCTACAGAGTAGAACATGTTCAAAAAAGGGTTCAGACAAAAAGGCTTTTAAATAAGCTCAGAAGGCCAATGATCCGTTTCGTACACTAACATACAAAACCCGGAACTTTGGTAAAACACAAGTTTCGATCCATTTTTTTGCGCAACCACCACATGAAAGTTGTGTATCATACCGAGTAGTGCATGTTCAAAAAGTTGTTTAGGCAAAAAGGCTTTTAAATAAGCCCGTAAGTCCTGACGATCCGTTTCCTGCACAAATGTAAGACATAAGTTTTGAACCTTTTTTTTATGGAACCACCATATCGTAGTTGTGTATCATATCAAGTAGACATGTTCAAAAATAGGTTTCGAAAAAAGGGCTTTTAAATAAGCCCAGAAGGTCGAATGCTCCGTTTTGTGCACAGGCCCATAGAACCGCGAACTTTGGTAAAATACAAGTTTCGATCCATTTTTTAGTGCAACCATCACTTCAAATTTGTGTATCATAACAAGTAGAACATGTTGCAGAAAGCGTTTCCACAAAAAGGATTTTAAATAAGCCCGTAAGGCCCAATGTTCCGTTTCGTGCAGAAACGCATAAAGTTACAAACATTGGTAAAACACGAGTTTTTATACATTTTTTTCTGCAACCACCACTTCAAATTGCGTATCATATCGAGTAGAGCATTTTCAAAAAGGGGTTCAGGCAAAAAGGTTTTTAAATAAGCCCGTAGGGCCCAACGATCCGTTTTGTGCTCAAATGGACAAAATCTTGACACAATTTTCGAATAATTATTTTGTGCAACCACCACCTCAAAGTTGGGTATCCTATCAAGTAGAAATGTTCAGAAAAGGGTTTCGGCAAAAAGGCTATTAAATAAGCCCGGAAGGCCTAATGCTACGTTTTGTGCACAAACGCATAAAACCGCGAACTTTGGTAAAACACAAGTTTTGATCCATTTTTTTGTGCAACCACCACTTGAAAGTTGTGTATCATACCGAGTAGAGCAGGGTCAAAAAAGGGGTTTAGGCAAAAGGGCTTTTAAATAAGCTCCGAAGGACCAATGCTGCATTTTGTGCACAAACGCACAAATCCACAAACTTTGGTGAAACATAAGTTTCGGTCTTTTTTTTTTTGTGCAACCACCACTTCAGTGTTGTGTATCCTACAGAGTAGAACATGTTCAAAAAAGGATTCAGACAAAAAGGCTTTTAAATAAGCTCAGAAGGCCAATGATCCATTTCGTACACTAACATACAAAACCCGGAACTTTGGTAAAACACAAGTTTCGATCCATTTTTTTGCACAACCACCACATGAAAGTTGTGTATCATACCGAGTAGTGCATGTTCAAAAAGTTGTTTAGGCAAAAAGGCTTTTAAATAAGCCCGTAAGTCCTGACGATCCGTTTCCTGCACAAATGCAGGAAATTGTGAACTTTGGTAAGACATAAGTTTTGCTCCTTTTTCTTATGCAACCACCATATCATAGTTGTGTATCCTATCAAGTAGACATGTTCAAACATAGGTTTTGCAAAGAAGGCTTTTAAATAAGCCCGGAAGGCCGAATGCTCCGTTTTGTGCACAGGCGCATAGAATCGCGAACTTTGGTAAAACACAAGTTTCGATCCATTTTTTAGTGCAACCATCACTTAAAAGTTGTGTATCATAACAAGTATAACATGTTGAAGAAAGCATTTCCACAATAACGACTTTAAATAAGCCCGTAAGGCCCAATGTTCCGTTTCGTGCAGAAACGCATAAAGTTACGAACATTGGTAAAACACGAGTTTTGATCCATTTTTTTGTGCAACCACCACTTCAAATTGCGTATCATATCGAGTAGAGCATTTTAAAAGAAGGGTTCAGGCAAAAAGGATTTTAAAGAAGTCCGTAGGGCCCAAAGTTCTGTTTTGTGCTCAAATGGACAAAATCGTGACGCCAGTTTTGATCAATTATTTTGTGCAACCACCATTTCTAAGTTGGGTATCCTATCAAGTAGAAAATGTTCAGAAAAGGGATTTGGCAAAAAGGCTTTTAAATAAGCCGGAAAGGCCTAATGCTACGTTTTGTGGACAAATGTACAAAAACGCGTACTTTGGCAAAACACAAGTTTTGATCCATTTTTCTGTGCAACCACCACTTTAAAGTTGTGTATCATACCGAGTAGAGCAGGGTCAAAAAAGGGGTTTAGGCAAAAGGGCTTTTAAATAAGCTCCGAAGGACCAATGCTGCATTTTGTGCACAAACGCACAAATCCACAAACTTTGGTGAAACATAAGTTTCGGTCTTTTTTTTTTGTGCAACCACCACTTCAGTGTTGTGTATCCTACAGAGTAGAACATGTTCAAAAAAGGGTTCAGACAAAAAGGCTTTTAAATAAGCTCAGAAGGCCAATGATCCGTTTCGTACACTAACATACAAAACCCGGAACTTTGGTAAAACACAAGTTTCGATCCATTTTTTTGCGCAACCACCACATGAAAGTTGTGTATCATACCGAGTAGTGCATGTTCAAAAAGTTGTTTAGGCAAAAAGGCTTTTAAATAAGCCCGTAAGTCCTGACGATCCGTTTCCTGCACAAATGTAAGACATAAGTTTTGAACCTTTTTTTTATGGAACCACCATATCGTAGTTGTGTATCATATCAAGTAGACATGTTCAAAAATAGGTTTCGAAAAAAGGGCTTTTAAATAAGCCCAGAAGGTCGAATGCTCCGTTTTGTGCACAGGCCCATAGAACCGCGAACTTTGATAAAATACAAGTTTCGATCCATTTTTTAGTGCAACCATCACTTCAAATTTGTGTATCATAACAAGTAGAACATGTTGCAGAAAGCGTTTCCACAAAAAGGATTTTAAATAAGCCTGTAAGGCCCAATGTTCCGTTTCGTGCAGAAACGCATAAAGTTACAAACATTGGTAAAACACGAGTTTTTATACATTTTTTTCTGCAACCACCACTTCAAATTGCGTATCATATCGAGTAGAGCATTTTCAAAAAGGGGTTCAGGCAAAAAGGTTTTTAAATAAGCCCGTAGGGCCCAACGATCCGTTTTGTGCTCAAATGGACAAAATCTTGACACAATTTTCGAATAATTATTTTGTGCAACCACCACCTCAAAGTTGGGTATCCTATCAAGTAGAAATGTTCAGAAAAGGGTTTCGGCAAAAAGGCTATTAAATAAGCCCGGAAGGCCTAATGCTACGTTTTGTGCACAAACGCATAAAACCGCGAACTTTGGTAAAACACAAGTTTTGATCCATTTTTTTGTGCAACCACCACTTGAAAGTTGTGTATCATACCGAGTAGAGCAGGGTCAAAAAAGGGGTTTAGGCAAAAGGGCTTTTAAATAAGCTCCGAAGGACCAATGCTGCATTTTGTGCACAAACGCACAAATCCACAAACTTTGGTGAAACATAAGTTTCGGTCTTTTTTTTTTTGTGCAACCACCACTTCAGTGTTGTGTATCCTACAGAGTAGAACATGTTCAAAAAAGGATTCAGACAAAAAGGCTTTTAAATAAGCTCAGAAGGCCAATGATCCATTTCGTACACTAACATACAAAACCCGGAACTTTGGTAAAACACAAGTTTCGATCCATTTTTTTGCACAACCACCACATGAAAGTTGTGTATCATACCGAGTAGTGCATGTTCAAAAAGTTGTTTAGGCAAAAAGGCTTTTAAATAAGCCCGTAAGTCCTGACGATCCGTTTCCTGCACAAATGCAGGAAATTGTGAACTTTGGTAAGACATAAGTTTTGCTCCTTTTTCTTATGCAACCACCATATCATAGTTGTGTATCCTATCAAGTAGACATGTTCAAACATAGGTTTTGCAAAGAAGGCTTTTAAATAAGCCCGGAAGGCCGAATGCTCCGTTTTGTGCACAGGCGCATAGAACCGCGAACTTTGGTAAAACACAAGTTTCGATCCATTTTTTAGTGCAACCATCACTTAAAAGTTGTGTATCATAACAAGTATAACATGTTGAAGAAAGCATTTCCACAATAACGACTTTAAATAAGCCCGTAAGGCCCAATGTTCCGTTTCGTGCAGAAACGCATAAAGTTACGAACATTGGTAAAACACGAGTTTTGATCCATTTTTTTGTGCAACCACCACTTCAAATTGCGTATCATATCGAGTAGAGCATTTTAAAAGAAGGGTTCAGGCAAAAAGGATTTTAAAGAAGTCCGTAGGGCCCAAAGTTCTGTTTTGTGCTCAAATGGACAAAATCGTGACGCCAGTTTTGATCAATTATTTTGTGCAACCACCATTTCTAAGTTGGGTATCCTATCAAGTAGAAAATGTTCAGAAAAGGGATTTGGCAAAAAGGCTTTTAAATAAGCCGGAAAGGCCTAATGCTACGTTTTGTGGACAAATGTACAAAAACGCGTACTTTGGCAAAACACAAGTTTTGATCCATTTTTCTGTGCAACCACCACTTTAAAGTTGTGTATCATACCGAGTAGAGCAGGGTCAAAAAAGGGGTTTAGGCAAAAGGGCTTTTAAATAAGCTCCGAAGGACCAATGCTGCATTTTGTGCACAAACGCACAAATCCACAAACTTTGGTGAAACATAAGTTTCGGTCTTTTTTTTTTGTGCAACCACCACTTCAGTGTTGTGTATCCTACAGAGTAGAACATGTTCAAAAAAGGGTTCAGACAAAAAGGCTTTTAAATAAGCTCAGAAGGCCAATGATCCGTTTCGTACACTAACATACAAAACCCGGAACTTTGGTAAAACACAAGTTTCGATCCATTTTTTTGCGCAACCACCACATGAAAGTTGTGTATCATACCGAGTAGTGCATGTTCAAAAAGTTGTTTAGGCAAAAAGGCTTTTAAATAAGCCCGTAAGTCCTGACGATCCGTTTCCTGCACAAATGTAAGACATAAGTTTTGAACCTTTTTTTTATGGAACCACCATATCGTAGTTGTGTATCATATCAAGTAGACATGTTCAAAAATAGGTTTCGAAAAAAGGGCTTTTAAATAAGCCCAGAAGGTCGAATGCTCCGTTTTGTGCACAGGCCCATAGAACCGCGAACTTTGGTAAAATACAAGTTTCGATCCATTTTTTAGTGCAACCATCACTTCAAATTTGTGTATCATAACAAGTAGAACATGTTGCAGAAAGCGTTTCCACAAAAAGGATTTTAAATAAGCCTGTAAGGCCCAATGTTCCGTTTCGTGCAGAAACGCATAAAGTTACAAACATTGGTAAAACACGAGTTTTTATACATTTTTTTCTGCAACCACCACTTCAAATTGCGTATCATATCGAGTAGAGCATTTTCAAAAAGGGGTTCAGGCAAAAAGGTTTTTAAATAAGCCCGTAGGGCCCAACGATCCGTTTTGTGCTCAAATGGACAAAATCTTGACACAATTTTCGAATAATTATTTTGTGCAACCACCACCTCAAAGTTGGGTATCCTATCAAGTAGAAATGTTCAGAAAAGGGTTTCGGCAAAAAGGCTATTAAATAAGCCCGGAAGGCCTAATGCTACGTTTTGTGCACAAACGCATAAAACCGCGAACTTTGGTAAAACACAAGTTTTGATCCATTTTTTTGTGCAACCACCACTTGAAAGTTGTGTATCATACCGAGTAGAGCAGGGTCAAAAAAGGGGTTTAGGCAAAAGGGCTTTTAAATAAGCTCCGAAGGACCAATGCTGCATTTTGTGCACAAACGCACAAATCCACAAACTTTGGTGAAACATAAGTTTCGGTCTTTTTTTTTTTGTGCAACCACCACTTCAGTGTTGTGTATCCTACAGAGTAGAACATGTTCAAAAAAGGATTCAGACAAAAAGGCTTTTAAATAAGCTCAGAAGGCCAATGATCCATTTCGTACACTAACATACAAAACCCGGAACTTTGGTAAAACACAAGTTTCGATCCATTTTTTTGCACAACCACCACATGAAAGTTGTGTATCATACCGAGTAGTGCATGTTCAAAAAGTTGTTTAGGCAAAAAGGCTTTTAAATAAGCCCGTAAGTCCTGACGATCCGTTTCCTGCACAAATGCAGGAAATTGTGAACTTTGGTAAGACATAAGTTTTGCTCCTTTTTCTTATGCAACCACCATATCATAGTTGTGTATCCTATCAAGTAGACATGTTCAAACATAGGTTTCGCAAAGAAGGCTTTTAAATAAGCCCGGAAGGCCGAATGCTCCGTTTTGTGCACAGGCGCATAGAACCGCGAACTTTGGTAAAACACAAGTTTCGATCCATTTTTTAGTGCAACCATCACTTAAAAGTTGTGTATCATAACAAGTATAACATGTTGAAGAAAGCATTTCCACAATAACGACTTTAAATAAGCCCGTAAGGCCCAATGTTCCGTTTCGTGCAGAAACGCATAAAGTTACGAACATTGGTAAAACACGAGTTTTGATCCATTTTTTTGTGCAACCACCACTTCAAATTGCGTATCATATCGAGTAGAGCATTTTAAAAGAAGGGTTCAGGCAAAAAGGATTTTAAAGAAGCCCGTAGGGCCCAAAGTTCTGTTTTGTGCTCAAATGGACAAAATCGTGACGCCAGTTTTGATCAATTATTTTGTGCAACCACCATTTCTAAGTTGGGTATCCTATCAAGTAGAAAATGTTCAGAAAAGGGATTTGGCAAAAAGGCTTTTAAATAAGCCGGAAAGGCCTAATGCTACGTTTTGTGGACAAATGTACAAAAACGCGTACTTTGGCAAAACACAAGTTTTGATCCATTTTTCTGTGCAACCACCACTTTAAAGTTGTGTATCATACCGAGTAGAGCAGGGTCAAAAAAGGGGTTTAGGCAAAAGGGCTTTTAAATAAGCTCCGAAGGACCAATGCTGCATTTTGTGCACAAACGCACAAATCCACAAACTTTGGTGAAACATAAGTTTCGGTCTTTTTTTTTTGTGCAACCACCACTTCAGTGTTGTGTATCCTACAGAGTAGAACATGTTCAAAAAAGGGTTCAGACAAAAAGGCTTTTAAATAAGCTCAGAAGGCCAATGATCCGTTTCGTACACTAACATACAAAACCCGGAACTTTGGTAAAACACAAGTTTCGATCCATTTTTTTGCGCAACCACCACATGAAAGTTGTGTATCATACCGAGTAGTGCATGTTCAAAAAGTTGTTTAGGCAAAAAGGCTTTTAAATAAGCCCGTAAGTCCTGACGATCCGTTTCCTGCACAAATGTAAGACATAAGTTTTGAACCTTTTTTTTATGGAACCACCATATCGTAGTTGTGTATCATATCAAGTAGACATGTTCAAAAATAGGTTTCGAAAAAAGGGCTTTTAAATAAGCCCAGAAGGTCGAATGCTCCGTTTTGTGCACAGGCCCATAGAACCGCGAACTTTGGTAAAATACAAGTTTCGATCCATTTTTTAGTGCAACCATCACTTCAAATTTGTGTATCATAACAAGTAGAACATGTTGCAGAAAGCGTTTCCACAAAAAGGATTTTAAATAAGCCCGTAAGGCCCAATGTTCCGTTTCGTGCAGAAACGCATAAAGTTACAAACATTGGTAAAACACGAGTTTTTATACATTTTTTTCTGCAACCACCACTTCAAATTGCGTATCATATCGAGTAGAGCATTTTCAAAAAGGGGTTCAGGCAAAAAGGTTTTTAAATAAGCCCGTAGGGCCCAACGATCCGTTTTGTGCTCAAATGGACAAAATCTTGACACAATTTTCGAATAATTATTTTGTGCAACCACCACCTCAAAGTTGGGTATCCTATCAAGTAGAAATGTTCAGAAAAGGGTTTCGGCAAAAAGGCTATTAAATAAGCCCGGAAGGCCTAATGCTACGTTTTGTGCACAAACGCATAAAACCGCGAACTTTGGTAAAACACAAGTTTTGATCCATTTTTTTGTGCAACCACCACTTGAAAGTTGTGTATCATACCGAGTAGAGCAGGGTCAAAAAAGGGGTTTAGGCAAAAGGGCTTTTAAATAAGCTCCGAAGGACCAATGCTGCATTTTGTGCACAAACGCACAAATCCACAAACTTTGGTGAAACATAAGTTTCGGTCTTTTTTTTTTTGTGCAACCACCACTTCAGTGTTGTGTATCCTACAGAGTAGAACATGTTCAAAAAAGGATTCAGACAAAAAGGCTTTTAAATAAGCTCAGAAGGCCAATGATCCATTTCGTACACTAACATACAAAACCCGGAACTTTGGTAAAACACAAGTTTCGATCCATTTTTTTGCACAACCACCACATGATAGTTGTGTATCATACCGAGTAGTGCATGTTCAAAAAGTTGTTTAGGCAAAAAGGCTTTTAAATAAGCCCGTAAGTCCTGACGATCCGTTTCCTGCACAAATGCAGGAAATTGTGAACTTTGGTAAGACATAAGTTTTGCTCCTTTTTCTTATGCAACCACCATATCATAGTTGTGTATCCTATCAAGTAGACATGTTCAAACATAGGTTTCGCAAAGAAGGCTTTTAAATAAGCCCGGAAGGCCGAATGCTCCGTTTTGTGCACAGGCGCATAGAACCGCGAACTTTGGTAAAACACAAGTTTCGATCCATTTTTTAGTGCAACCATCACTTAAAAGTTGTGTATCATAACAAGTATAACATGTTGAAGAAAGCATTTCCACAATAACGACTTTAAATAAGCCCGTAAGGCCCAATGTTCCGTTTCGTGCAGAAACGCATAAAGTTACGAACATTGGTAAAACACGAGTTTTGATCCATTTTTTTGTGCAACCACCACTTCAAATTGCGTATCATATCGAGTAGAGCATTTTAAAAGAAGGGTTCAGGCAAAAAGGATTTTAAAGAAGCCCGTAGGGCCCAAAGATCTGTTTTGTGCACAAATGGACAAAATCGTGACGCCAGTTTTGATCAATTATTTTGTGCAACCACCATTTCTAAGTTGGGTATCCTATCAAGTAGAAAATGTTCAGAAAAGGGTTTCGGCAAAAAGGCTATTAAATAAGCCCGGAAGGCCTAATGCTACGTTTTGTGCACAAACGCATACAACCGCGAACTTTGGTAAAACACAAGTTTTGATCCATTTTTTTGTGCAACCACCACTTGAAAGTTGTGTATCATACCGAGTAGAGCAGGGTCAAAAAAGGGGTTTAGGCAAAAGGGCTTTTAAATAAGCTCCGAAGGACCAATGCTGCATTTTGTGCACAAACGCACAAATCCACAAACTTTGGTGAAACATAAGTTTCGGTCTTTTTTTTTTGTGCAACCACCACTTCAGTGTTGTGTATCCTACAGAGTAGAACATGTTCAAAAAAGGGTTCAGACAAAAAGGCTTTTAAATAAGCTCAGAAGGCCAATGATCCGTTTCGTACACTAACATACAAAACCCGGAACTTTGGTAAAACACAAGTTTCGATCCATTTTTTTGCGCAACCACCACATGAAAGTTGTGTATCATACCGAGTAGTGCATGTTCAAAAAGTTGTTTAGGCAAAAAGGCTTTTAAATAAGCCCGTAAGTCCTGACGATCCGTTTCCTGCACAAATGTAAGACATAAGTTTTGAACCTTTTTTTTATGGAACCACCATATCGTAGTTGTGTATCATATCAAGTAGACATGTTCAAAAATAGGTTTCGAAAAAAGGGCTTTTAAATAAGCCCAGAAGGTCGAATGCTCCGTTTTGTGCACAGGCCCATAGAACCGCGAACTTTGGTAAAATACAAGTTTCGATCCATTTTTTAGTGCAACCATCACTTCAAATTTGTGTATCATAACAAGTAGAACATGTTGCAGAAAGCGTTTCCACAAAAAGGATTTTAAATAAGCCCGTAAGGCCCAATGTTCCGTTTCGTGCAGAAACGCATAAAGTTACAAACATTGGTAAAACACGAGTTTTTATACATTTTTTTCTGCAACCACCACTTCAAATTGCGTATCATATCGAGTAGAGCATTTTCAAAAAGGGGTTCAGGCAAAAAGGTTTTTAAATAAGCCCGTAGGGCCCAACGATCCGTTTTGTGCTCAAATGGACAAAATCTTGACACAATTTTCGAATAATTATTTTGTGCAACCACCACCTCAAAGTTGGGTATCCTATCAAGTAGAAATGTTCAGAAAAGGGTTTCGGCAAAAAGGCTATTAAATAAGCCCGGAAGGCCTAATGCTACGTTTTGTGCACAAACGCATAAAACCGCGAACTTTGGTAAAACACAAGTTTTGATCCATTTTTTTGTGCAACCACCACTTGAAAGTTGTGTATCATACCGAGTAGAGCAGGGTCAAAAAAGGGGTTTAGGCAAAAGGGCTTTTAAATAAGCTCCGAAGGACCAATGCTGCATTTTGTGCACAAACGCACAAATCCACAAACTTTGGTGAAACATAAGTTTCGGTCTTTTTTTTTTTGTGCAACCACCACTTCAGTGTTGTGTATCCTACAGAGTAGAACATGTTCAAAAAAGGATTCAGACAAAAAGGCTTTTAAATAAGCTCAGAAGGCCAATGATCCATTTCGTACACTAACATACAAAACCCGGAACTTTGGTAAAACACAAGTTTCGATCCATTTTTTTGCACAACCACCACATGATAGTTGTGTATCATACCGAGTAGTGCATGTTCAAAAAGTTGTTTAGGCAAAAAGGCTTTTAAATAAGCCCGTAAGTCCTGACGATCCGTTTCCTGCACAAATGCAGGAAATTGTGAACTTTGGTAAGACATAAGTTTTGCTCCTTTTTCTTATGCAACCACCATATCATAGTTGTGTATCCTATCAAGTAGACATGTTCAAACATAGGTTTCGCAAAGAAGGCTTTTAAATAAGCCCGGAAGGCCGAATGCTCCGTTTTGTGCACAGGCGCATAGAACCGCGAACTTTGGTAAAACACAAGTTTCGATCCATTTTTTAGTGCAACCATCACTTAAAAGTTGTGTATCATAACAAGTATAACATGTTGAAGAAAGCATTTCCACAATAACGACTTTAAATAAGCCCGTAAGGCCCAATGTTCCGTTTCGTGCAGAAACGCATAAAGTTACGAACATTGGTAAAACACGAGTTTTGATCCATTTTTTTGTGCAACCACCACTTCAAATTGCGTATCATATCGAGTAGAGCATTTTAAAAGAAGGGTTCAGGCAAAAAGGATTTTAAAGAAGCCCGTAGGGCCCAAAGATCTGTTTTGTGCACAAATGGACAAAATCGTGACGCCAGTTTTGATCAATTATTTTGTGCAACCACCATTTCTAAGTTGGGTATCCTATCAAGTAGAAAATGTTCAGAAAAGGGTTTCGGCAAAAAGGCTATTAAATAAGCCCGGAAGGCCTAATGCTACGTTTTGTGCACAAACGCATACAACCGCGAACTTTGGTAAAACACAAGTTTTGATCCATTTTTTTGTGCAACCACCACTTTAAAGTTGTGTATCATACCGAGTAGAGCAGGGTCAAAAAAGGGGTTTAGGCAAAAGGGCTTTTAAATAAGCTCCGAAGGACCAATGCTGCATTTTGTGCACAAACGCACAAATCCACAAACTTTGGTGAAACATAAGTTTCGGTCTTTTTTTTTTGTGCAACCACCACTTCAGTGTTGTGTATCCTACAGAGTAGAACATGTTCAAAAAAGGGTTCAGACAAAAAGGCTTTTAAATAAGCTCAGAAGGCCAATGATCCGTTTCGTACACTAACATACAAAACCCGGAACTTTGGTAAAACACAAGTTTCGATCCATTTTTTTGCGCAACCACCACATGAAAGTTGTGTATCATACCGAGTAGTGCATGTTCAAAAAGTTGTTTAGGCAAAAAGGCTTTTAAATAAGGCCGTAAGTCCTGACGATCCGTTTCCTGCACAAATGTAAGACATAAGTTTTGAACCTTTTTTTTATGGAACCACCATATCGTAGTTGTGTATCATATCAAGTAGACATGTTCAAAAATAGGTTTCGAAAAAAGGGCTTTTAAATAAGCCCAGAAGGTCGAATGCTCCGTTTTGTGCACAGGCCCATAGAACCGCGAACTTTGGTAAAATACAAGTTTCGATCCATTTTTTAGTGCAACCATCACTTCAAATTTGTGTATCATAACAAGTAGAACATGTTGCAGAAAGCGTTTCCACAAAAAGGATTTTAAATAAGCCCGTAAGGCCCAATGTTCCGTTTCGTGCAGAAACGCATAAAGTTACAAACATTGGTAAAACACGAGTTTTTATACATTTTTTTCTGCAACCACCACTTCAAATTGCGCATCATATCGAGTAGAGCATTTTCAAAAAGGGGTTCAGGCAAAAAGGTTTTTAAATAAGCCCGTAGGGCCCAACGTCCGTTTTGTGCTCAAATGGACAAAATCTTGACATAATTTTCGGATAATTATTTTGTGCAACCACCACCTCAAAGTTGGGTATCCTATCAAGTAGAAAATGTTCAGAAAAGGGTTTCGGCAAAAAGGCTATTAAATAAGCCCGGAAGGCCTAATGCTACGTTTTGTGCACAAACGCATACAACCGCGAACTTTGGTAAAACACAAGTTTTGATCCATTTTTTTGTGCAACCACCACTTGAAAGTTGTGTATCATACCGAGTAGAGCAGGGTCAAAAAAGGGGTTTAGGCAAAAGGGCTTTTAAATAAGCTCCGAAGGACCAATGCTGCATTTTGTGCACAAACGCACAAATCCACAAACTTTGGTGAAACATAAGTTTCGGTCTTTTTTTTTGTGCAACCACCACTTCAGTGTTGTGTATCCTACAGAGTAGAACATGTTCAAAAAAGGGTTCAGACAAAAAGGCTTTTAAATAAGCTCAGAAGGCCAATGATCCGTTTCGTACACTAACATACAAAACCCGGAACTTTGGTAAAACACAAGTTTCGATCCATTTTTTTGCGCAACCACCACATGAAAGTTGTGTATCATACCGAGTAGTGCATGTTCAAAAAGTTGTTTAGGCAAAAAGGCTTTTAAATAAGCCCGTAAGTCCTGACGATCCGTTTCCTGCACAAATGTAAGACATAAGTTTTGAACCTTTTTTTTATGGAACCACCATATCGTAGTTGTGTATCATATCAAGTAGACATGTTCAAAAATAGGTTTCGAAAAAAGGGCTTTTAAATAAGCCCAGAAGGTCGAATGCTCCGTTTTGTGCACAGGCCCATAGAACCGCGAACTTTGGTAAAATACAAGTTTCGATCCATTTTTTAGTGCAACCATCACTTCAAATTTGTGTATCATAACAAGTAGAACATGTTGCAGAAAGCGTTTCCACAAAAAGGATTTTAAATAAGCCCGTAAGGCCCAATGTTCCGTTTCGTGCAGAAACGCATAAAGTTACAAACATTGGTAAAACACGAGTTTTTATACATTTTTTTCTGCAACCACCACTTCAAATTGCGTATCATATCGAGTAGAGCATTTTCAAAAAGGGGTTCAGGCAAAAAGGTTTTTAAATAAGCCCGTAGGGCCCAACGATCCGTTTTGTGCTCAAATGGACAAAATCTTGACACAATTTTCGAATAATTATTTTGTGCAACCACCACCTCAAAGTTGGGTATCCTATCAAGTAGAATTGTTCAGAAAAGGGTTTCGGCAAAAAGGCTATTAAATAAGCCCGGAAGGCCTAATGCTACGTTTTGTGCACAAACGCATAAAACCGCGAACTTTGGTAAAACACAAGTTTTGATCCATTTTTTTGTGCAACCACCACTTGAAAGTTGTGTATCATACCGAGTAGAGCAGGGTCAAAAAAGGGGTTTAGGCAAAAGGGCTTTTAAATAAGCTCCGAAGGACCAATGCTGCATTTTGTGCACAAACGCACAAATCCACAAACTTTGGTGAAACATAAGTTTCGGTCTTTTTTTTTTTGTGCAACCACCACTTCAGTGTTGTGTATCCTACAGAGTAGAACATGTTCAAAAAAGGATTCAGACAAAAAGGCTTTTAAATAAGCTCAGAAGGCCAATGATCCATTTCGTACACTAACATACAAAACCCGGAACTTTGGTAAAACACAAGTTTCGATCCATTTTTTTGCACAACCACCACATGAAAGTTGTGTATCATACCGAGTAGTGCATGTTCAAAAAGTTGTTTAGGCAAAAAGGCTTTTAAATAAGCCCGTAAGTCCTGACGATCCGTTTCCTGCACAAATGCAGGAAATTGTGAACTTTGGTAAGACATAAGTTTTGCTCCTTTTTCTTATGCAACCACCATATCATAGTTGTGTATCCTATCAAGTAGACATGTTCAAACATAGGTTTCGCAAAGAAGGCTTTTAAATAAGCCCGGAAGGCCGAATGCTCCGTTTTGTGCACAGGCGCATAGAACCGCGAACTTTGGTAAAACACAAGTTTCGATCCATTTTTTAGTGCAACCATCACTTAAAAGTTGTGTATCATAACAAGTATAACATGTTGAAGAAAGCATTTCCACAATAACGACTTTAAATAAGCCCGTAAGGCCCAATGTTCCGTTTCGTGCAGAAACGCATAAAGTTACGAACATTGGTAAAACACGAGTTTTGATCCATTTTTTTGTGCAACCACCACTTCAAATTGCGTATCATATCGAGTAGAGCATTTTAAAAGAAGGGTTCAGGCAAAAAGGATTTTAAAGAAGCCCGTAAGGCCCAAAGTTCTGTTTTGTGCTCAAATGGACAAAATCGTGACGCCAGTTTTGATCAATTATTTTGTGCAACCACCATTTCTAAGTTGGGTATCCTATCAAGTAGAAAATGTTCAGAAAAGGGATTTGGCAAAAAGGCTTTTAAATAAGCCGGAAAGGCCTAATGCTACGTTTTGTGGACAAATGTACAAAAACGCGTACTTTGGCAAAACACAAGTTTTGATCCATTTTTCTGTGCAACCACCACTTTAAAGTTGTGTATCATACCGAGTAGAGCAGGGTCAAAAAAGGGGTTTAGGCAAAAGGGCTTTTAAATAAGCTCCGAAGGACCAATGCTGCATTTTGTGCACAAACGCACAAATCCACAAACTTTGGTGAAACATAAGTTTCGGTCTTTTTTTTTTGTGCAACCACCACTTCAGTGTTGTGTATCCTACAGAGTAGAACATGTTCAAAAAAGGGTTCAGACAAAAAGGCTTTTAAATAAGCTCAGAAGGCCAATGATCCGTTTCGTACACTAACATACAAAACCCGGAACTTTGGTAAAACACAAGTTTCGATCCATTTTTTTGCGCAACCACCACATGAAAGTTGTGTATCATACCGAGTAGTGCATGTTCAAAAAGTTGTTTAGGCAAAAAGGCTTTTAAATAAGCCCGTAAGTCCTGACGATCCGTTTCCTGCACAAATGTAAGACATAAGTTTTGAACCTTTTTTTTATGGAACCACCATATCGTAGTTGTGTATCATATCAAGTAGACATGTTCAAAAATAGGTTTCGAAAAAAGGGCTTTTAAATAAGCCCAGAAGGTCGAATGCTCCGTTTTGTGCACAGGCCCATAGAACCGCGAACTTTGGTAAAATACAAGTTTCGATCCATTTTTTAGTGCAACCATCACTTCAAATTTGTGTATCATAACAAGTAGAACATGTTGCAGAAAGCGTTTCCACAAAAAGGATTTTAAATAAGCCCGTAAGGCCCAATGTTCCGTTTCGTGCAGAAACGCATAAAGTTACAAACATTGGTAAAACACGAGTTTTTATACATTTTTTTCTGCAACCACCACTTCAAATTGCGTATCATATCGAGTAGAGCATTTTCAAAAAGGGGTTCAGGCAAAAAGGTTTTTAAATAAGCCCGTAGGGCCCAACGATCCGTTTTGTGCTCAAATGGACAAAATCTTGACACAATTTTCGAATAATTATTTTGTGCAACCACCACCTCAAAGTTGGGTATCCTATCAAGTAGAAATGTTCAGAAAAGGGTTTCGGCAAAAAGGCTATTAAATAAGCCCGGAAGGCCTAATGCTACGTTTTGTGCACAAACGCATAAAACCGCGAACTTTGGTAAAACACAAGTTTTGATCCATTTTTTTGTGCAACCACCACTTCAAAGTTGTGTATCATACCGAGTAGAGCAGGGTCAAAAAAGGGGTTTAGGCAAAAGGGCTTTTAAATAAGCTCCGAAGGACCAATGCTGCATTTTGTGCACAAACGCACAAATCCACAAACTTTGGTGAAACATAAGTTTCGGTCTTTTTTTTTTTGTGCAACCACCACTTCAGTGTTGTGTATCCTACAGAGTAGAACATGTTCAAAAAAGGATTCAGACAAAAAGGCTTTTAAATAAGCTCAGAAGGCCAATGATCCATTTCGTACACTAACATACAAAACCCGGAACTTTGGTAAAACACAAGTTTCGATCCATTTTTTTGCACAACCACCACATGAAAGTTGTGTATCATACCGAGTAGTGCATGTTCAAAAAGTTGTTTAGGCAAAAAGGCTTTTAAATAAGCCCGTAAGTCCTGACGATCCGTTTCCTGCACAAATGCAGGAAATTGTGAACTTTGGTAAGACATAAGTTTTGCTCCTGTTTCTTATGCAACCACCATATCATAGTTGTGTATCCTATCAAGTAGACATGTTCAAACATAGGTTTCGCAAAGAAGGCTTTTAAATAAGCCCGGAAGGCCGAATGCTCCGTTTTGTGCACAGGCGCATAGAACCGCGAACTTTGGTAAAACACAAGTTTCGATCCATTTTTTAGTGCAACCATCACTTAAAAGTTGTGTATCATAACAAGTATAACATGTTGAAGAAAGCATTTCCACAATAACGACTTTAAATAAGCCCGTAAGGCCCAATGTTCCGTTTCGTGCAGAAACGCATAAAGTTACGAACATTGGTAAAACACGAGTTTTGATCCATTTTTTTGTGCAACCACCACTTCAAATTGCGTATCATATCGAGTAGAGCATTTTAAAAGAAGGGTTCAGGCAAAAAGGATTTTAAAGAAGCCCGTAGGGCCCAAAGATCTGTTTTGTGCACAAATGGACAAAATCGTGACGCCAGTTTTGATCAATTATTTTGTGCAACCACCATTTCTAAGTTGGGTATCCTATCAAGTAGAAAATGTTCAGAAAAGGGATTTGGCAAAAAGGCTTTTAAATAAGCCGGAAAGGCCTAATGCTACGTTTTGTGGACAAATGTACAAAAACGCGTACTTTGGCAAAACACAAGTTTTGATCCATTTTTCTGTGCAACCACCACTTTAAAGTTGTGTATCATACCGAGTAGAGCAGGGTCAAAAAAGGGGTTTAGGCAAAAGGGCTTTTAAATAAGCTCCGAAGGACCAATGCTGCATTTTGTGCACAAACGCACAAATCCACAAACTTTGGTGAAACATAAGTTTCGGTCTTTTTTTTTTGTGCAACCACCACTTCAGTGTTGTGTATCCTACAGAGTAGAACATGTTCAAAAAAGGGTTCAGACAAAAAGGCTTTTAAATAAGCTCAGAAGGCCAATGATCCGTTTCGTACACTAACATACAAAACCCGGAACTTTGGTAAAACACAAGTTTCGATCCATTTTTTTGCGCAACCACCACATGAAAGTTGTGTATCATACCGAGTAGTGCATGTTCAAAAAGTTGTTTAGGCAAAAAGGCTTTTAAATAAGGCCGTAAGTCCTGACGATCCGTTTCCTGCACAAATGTAAGACATAAGTTTTGAACCTTTTTTTTATGGAACCACCATATCGTAGTTGTGTATCATATCAAGTAGACATGTTCAAAAATAGGTTTCGAAAAAAGGGCTTTTAAATAAGCCCAGAAGGTCGAATGCTCCGTTTTGTGCACAGGCCCATAGAACCGCGAACTTTGGTAAAATACAAGTTTCGATCCATTTTTTAGTGCAACCATCACTTCAAATTTGTGTATCATAACAAGTAGAACATGTTGCAGAAAGCGTTTCCACAAAAAGGATTTTAAATAAGCCCGTAAGGCCCAATGTTCCGTTTCGTGCAGAAACGCATAAAGTTACAAACATTGGTAAAACACGAGTTTTTATACATTTTTTTCTGCAACCACCACTTCAAATTGCGTATCATATCGAGTAGAGCATTTTCAAAAAGGGGTTCAGGCAAAAAGGTTTTTAAATAAGCCCGTAGGGCCCAACGATCCGTTTTGTGCTCAAATGGACAAAATCTTGACACAATTTTCGAATAATTATTTTGTGCAACCACCACCTCAAAGTTGGGTATCCTATCAAGTAGAAATGTTCAGAAAAGGGTTTCGGCAAAAAGGCTATTAAATAAGCCCGGAAGGCCTAATGCTACGTTTTGTGCACAAACGCATAAAACCGCGAACTTTGGTAAAACACAAGTTTTGATCCATTTTTTTGTGCAACCACCACTTCAAAGTTGTGTATCATACCGAGTAGAGCAGGGTCAAAAAAGGGGTTTAGGCAAAAGGGCTTTTAAATAAGCTCCGAAGGACCAATGCTGCATTTTGTGCACAAACGCACAAATCCACAAACTTTGGTGAAACATAAGTTTCGGTCTTTTTTTTTTTGTGCAACCACCACTTCAGTGTTGTGTATCCTACAGAGTAGAACATGTTCAAAAAAGGGTTCAGACAAAAAGGCTTTTAAATAAGCTCAGAAGGCCAATGATCCGTTTCGTACACTAACATACAAAACCCGGAACTTTGGTAAAACACAAGTTTCGATCCATTTTTTTGCGCAACCACCACATGAAAGTTGTGTATCATACCGAGTAGTGCATGTTCAAAAAGTTGTTTAGGCAAAAAGGCTTTTAAATAAGCCCGTAAGTCCTGACGATCCGTTTCCTGCACAAATGTAAGACATAAGTTTTGAACCTTTTTTTTATGGAACCACCATATCGTAGTTGTGTATCATATCAAGTAGACATGTTCAAAAATAGGTTTCGAAAAAAGGGCTTTTAAATAAGCCCAGAAGGTCGAATGCTCCGTTTTGTGCACAGGCCCATAGAACCGCGAACTTTGGTAAAATACAAGTTTCGATCCATTTTTTAGTGCAACCATCACTTCAAATTTGTGTATCATAACAAGTAGAACATGTTGCAGAAAGCGTTTCCACAAAAAGGATTTTAAATAAGCCCGTAAGGCCCAATGTTCCGTTTCGTGCAGAAACGCATAAAGTTACAAACATTGGTAAAACACGAGTTTTTATACATTTTTTTCTGCAACCACCACTTCAAATTGCGTATCATATCGAGTAGAGCATTTTCAAAAAGGGGTTCAGGCAAAAAGGTTTTTAAATAAGCCCGTAGGGCCCAACGATCCGTTTTGTGCTCAAATGGACAAAATCTTGACACAATTTTCGAATAATTATTTTGTGCAACCACCACCTCAAAGTTGGGTATCCTATCAAGTAGAAATGTTCAGAAAAGGGTTTCGGCAAAAAGGCTATTAAATAAGCCCGGAAGGCCTAATGCTACGTTTTGTGCACAAACGCATAAAACCGCGAACTTTGGTAAAACACAAGTTTTGATCCATTTTTTTGTGCAACCACCACTTCAAAGTTGTGTATCATACCGAGTAGAGCAGGGTCAAAAAAGGGGTTTAGGCAAAAGGGCTTTTAAATAAGCTCCGAAGGACCAATGCTGCATTTTGTGCACAAACGCACAAATCCACAAACTTTGGTGAAACATAAGTTTCGGTCTTTTTTTTTTTGTGCAACCACCACTTCAGTGTTGTGTATCCTACAGAGTAGAACATGTTCAAAAAAGGATTCAGACAAAAAGGCTTTTAAATAAGCTCAGAAGGCCAATGATCCATTTCGTACACTAACATACAAAACCCGGAACTTTGGTAAAACACAAGTTTCGATCCATTTTTTTGCACAACCACCACATGAAAGTTGTGTATCATACCGAGTAGTGCATGTTCAAAAAGTTGTTTAGGCAAAAAGGCTTTTAAATAAGCCCGTAAGTCCTGACGATCCGTTTCCTGCACAAATGCAGGAAATTGTGAACTTTGGTAAGACATAAGTTTTGCTCCTTTTTCTTATGCAACCACCATATCATAGTTGTGTATCCTATCAAGTAGACATGTTCAAACATAGGTTTCGCAAAGAAGGCTTTTAAATAAGCCCGGAAGGCCGAATGCTCCGTTTTGTGCACAGGCGCATAGAACCGCGAACTTTGGTAAAACACAAGTTTCGATCCATTTTTTAGTGCAACCATCACTTAAAAGTTGTGTATCATAACAAGTATAACATGTTGAAGAAAGCATTTCCACAATAACGACTTTAAATAAGCCCGTAAGGCCCAATGTTCCGTTTCGTGCAGAAACGCATAAAGTTACGAACATTGGTAAAACACGAGTTTTGATCCATTTTTTTGTGCAACCACCACTTCAAATTGCGTATCATATCGAGTAGAGCATTTTAAAAGAAGGGTTCAGGCAAAAAGGATTTTAAAGAAGCCCGTAGGGCCCAAAGATCTGTTTTGTGCACAAATGGACAAAATCGTGACGCCAGTTTTGATCAATTATTTTGTGCAACCACCATTTCTAAGTTGGGTATCCTATCAAGTAGAAAATGTTCAGAAAAGGGATTTGGCAAAAAGGCTTTTAAATAAGCCGGAAAGGCCTAATGCTACGTTTTGTGGACAAATGTACAAAAACGCGTACTTTGGCAAAACACAAGTTTTGATCCATTTTTCTGTGCAACCACCACTTTAAAGTTGTGTATCATACCGAGTAGAGCAGGGTCAAAAAAGGGGTTTAGGCAAAAGGGCTTTTAAATAAGCTCCGAAGGACCAATGCTGCATTTTGTGCACAAACGCACAAATCCACAAACTTTGGTGAAACATAAGTTTCGGTCTTTTTTTTTTGTGCAACCACCACTTCAGTGTTGTGTATCCTACAGAGTAGAACATGTTCAAAAAAGGGTTCAGACAAAAAGGCTTTTAAATAAGCTCAGAAGGCCAATGATCCGTTTCGTACACTAACATACAAAACCCGGAACTTTGGTAAAACACAAGTTTCGATCCATTTTTTTGCGCAACCACCACATGAAAGTTGTGTATCATACCGAGTAGTGCATGTTCAAAAAGTTGTTTAGGCAAAAAGGCTTTTAAATAAGGCCGTAAGTCCTGACGATCCGTTTCCTGCACAAATGTAAGACATAAGTTTTGAACCTTTTTTTTATGGAACCACCATATCGTAGTTGTGTATCATATCAAGTAGACATGTTCAAAAATAGGTTTCGAAAAAAGGGCTTTTAAATAAGCCCAGAAGGTCGAATGCTCCGTTTTGTGCACAGGCCCATAGAACCGCGAACTTTGGTAAAATACAAGTTTCGATCCATTTTTTAGTGCAACCATCACTTCAAATTTGTGTATCATAACAAGTAGAACATGTTGCAGAAAGCGTTTCCACAAAAAGGATTTTAAATAAGCCCGTAAGGCCCAATGTTCCGTTTCGTGCAGAAACGCATAAAGTTACAAACATTGGTAAAACACGAGTTTTTATACATTTTTTTCTGCAACCACCACTTCAAATTGCGTATCATATCGAGTAGAGCATTTTCAAAAAGGGGTTCAGGCAAAAAGGTTTTTAAATAAGCCCGTAGGGCCCAACGATCCGTTTTGTGCTCAAATGGACAAAATCTTGACACAATTTTCGAATAATTATTTTGTGCAACCACCACCTCAAAGTTGGGTATCCTATCAAGTAGAAATGTTCAGAAAAGGGTTTCGGCAAAAAGGCTATTAAATAAGCCCGGAAGGCCTAATGCTACGTTTTGTGCACAAACGCATAAAACCGCGAACTTTGGTAAAACACAAGTTTTGATCCATTTTTTTGTGCAACCACCACTTCAAAGTTGTGTATCATACCGAGTAGAGCAGGGTCAAAAAAGGGGTTTAGGCAAAAGGGCTTTTAAATAAGCTCTGAAGGACCAATGCTGCATTTTGTGCACAAACGCACAAATCCACAAACTTTGGTGAAACATAAGTTTCGGTCTTTTTTTTTTGTGCAACCACCACTTCAGTGTTGTGTATCCTACAGAGTAGAACATGTTCAAAAAAGGATTCAGACAAAAAGGCTTTTAAATAAGCTCAGAAGGCCAATGATCCATTTCGTACACTAACATACAAAACCCGGAACTTTGGTAAAACACAAGTTTCGATCCATTTTTTTGCACAACCACCACATGAAAGTTGTGTATCATACCGAGTAGTGCATGTTCAAAAAGTTGTTTAGGCAAAAAGGCTTTTAAATAAGCCCGTAAGTCCTGACGATCCGTTTCCTGCACAAATGCAGGAAATTGTGAACTTTGGTAAGACATAAGTTTTGCTCCTTTTTCTTATGTAACCACCATATCATAGTTGTGTATCCTATCAAGTAGACATGTTCAAACATAGGTTTCGCAAAGAAGGCTTTTAAATAAGCCCGGAAGGCCGAATGCTCCGTTTTGTGCACAGGCGCATAGAACCGCGAACTTTGGTAAAACACAAGTTTCGATCCATTTTTTAGTGCAACCATCACTTAAAAGTTGTGTATCATAACAAGTATAACATGTTGAAGAAAGCATTTCCACAATAACGACTTTAAATAAGCCCGTAAGGCCCAATGTTCCGTTTCGTGCAGAAACGCATAAAGTTACGAACATTGGTAAAACACGAGTTTTGATCCATTTTTTTGTGCAACCACCACTTCAAATTGCGTATCATATCGAGTAGAGCATTTTAAAAGAAGGGTTCAGGCAAAAAGGATTTTAAAGAAGCCCGTAGGGCCCAAAGATCTGTTTTGTGCACAAATGGACAAAATCGTGACGCCAGTTTTGATCAATTATTTTGTGCAACCACCATTTCTAAGTTGGGTATCCTATCAAGTA
Organism: Microcos paniculata; assembly: GCA_030664755.1. Taxonomy (NCBI): domain Eukaryota; kingdom Viridiplantae; phylum Streptophyta; class Magnoliopsida; order Malvales; family Malvaceae; genus Microcos; species Microcos paniculata. The sequence continues at coordinate 10,796,139 of CP131464.1, forward strand.
GAAAATGTTCAGAAAAGGGACTTGGCAAAAAGGCTTTTAAATAAGCCGGAAAGGCCTAATGCTACGTTTTGTGGACAAATGTACAAAAACGCGTACTTTGGCAAAACACAAGTTTTTATCCATTTTTCTGTGCAACCACCACTTTAAAGTTGTGTATCATACCGAGTAGAGCAGGGTCAAAAAAGGGGTTTAGGCAAAAGGGCTTTTAAATAAGCTCCGAAGGACCAATGCTGCATTTTGTGCACAAACGCACAAATTCACAAACTTTGGTGAAACATAAGTTTCGGTCTTTTTTTTTTTTGTGCAATCACCACTTCAGTGTTGTGTATCCTACAGAGTAGAACATGTTCAAAAAATTGTTCAGACAAAAAGGCTTTTAAATAAGCTCAGAAGGCCAATGATCCGTTTCGTACACTAACATACAAAACCCAGAACTTTGGTAAAACACAAGTTTCGATCCATTTTTTTGCGCAACCACCACATGAAAGTTGTGTATCATACCGAGTAGTGCATGTTCAAAAAGTTGTTTTGGCAAAAAGGCTTTTACATAAGCCTGTAAGTCCTGACGATCCGTTTCGTGCACAAATGCACGAAATCGTGAACTTTGGTAAGACATAAGTTTTGATCCTTTTTCTTATGCAACCACCATATCATAGTTTTGTATCCTATCAAGTAGACATGTTCAAACATAGGTTTCGCAAAAAAGGCTTTTAAATAAGCCCGGAAGGCCGAATGCTCCGTTTTGTGCACAGGCACATAGAACCGCGAACTTTGGTAAAACACAAGTTTCGATCCATTTTTTAGTGCAACCATCACTTAAAAGTTGTGTATCATAACAAGTAGAACATGCTGAAGAAAGCATTTCCACAAAAACGACTTTAAATAAGCCCGTAAGGCCCAATGTTCCGTTTCGTGCAGAAACGCATAATGTTACGAGCATTGGTAAAACACGAGTTTTGATCCATTTTTTTGTGCAACCACCACTTCTGATTGCGTATCATATCGAGTAGAGCATTTTCAAAGAAGGGTTCCGGCAAAAAGGATTTTAAAGAAGCCCGTAGGGCCCAAAGATCTGTTTTGTGCACAAATGGACAAAATCGTGACGCCAGTTTTGATCAATTATTTTTTGCAACCACCATTTCTAAGTTGGGTATCCTATCAAGTAGAAAATGTTCAGAAATGGGTTTTGGCAAAAAGGCTTTTAAATAAGCCGGAAAGGCCTAATGCTACGTTTTGTGGACAAACGAACAAAAACGCGTACTTTGGCAAAACACAAGTTTTGATCCATTTTTCTGTGCAACCACCACTTGAAAGTTGTGTATCATACCGAGTAGAGCAGGGTCCAAAAAGGGGTTTAGGCAAAAGGGCTTTTAAATAAGCTCTGAAGGACCAATGCTGCATTTTGTGCACAAACGCACAAATCCACAAACTTTGGTGAAACACAAGTTTCGGTCTTGTTTTTTTGTGCAACCACCACTTCAGTGTTGTGTATCCTACAGAGTAGAACATGTTCAAAAAAGGGTTCAGGCTAAAAGGCTTTTAAATAAGCTCAGAAGGCCAATGCTCCGTTTCGTACACTAACATACAAAAATCGGAACTTTGGCAACCACCACATGAAAATTGTGTATCATACCAAGTAGTGCATGTTCAGAAAGTTGTTTAGGCAAAAAGGCTTTTAAATAAGCCTGTAGGTCCTGATGATCTGTTTCGTGCACAAATGCACGAAATCGTGAACTTTGGTAAGACATGAGTTTTGATCCTTTTTTTTATGCAACCACCATATCATAGTTGTGTATGCTATCAAGTAGACATGTGATCGCCCGTCGTCAAGACAATCAAAAGAATAAATTTTCCGTATTCCTCCAACTAAGTAGCTAGGATAAGCACGGGTCGAATCCCACAGAGAACTAGAGTTAACTACTTTCCAAAAGACATAATTAACACAAAAACAAATAAAGTAAAAGGGGGGTTTAAAGATAATATAACACTAAACTAACATTAAAACTAAAGCTAGACTAAAGCAAGTAAAATAAACATGGACAGAGAACAAAGAAATAACCAAGTGGTCTTCCAATAAGAGATTAATCTAACTCCTAACTTGCCAATGTAGATCCTAGGTTCACAAAAGCATACAAATCATTTGTTGAATAGTCAGCGTAGGCTAAGAGTACTATCGCTTCCCCTTAACCCCTATCTATCCTTAATCCTAGACTAACCCGGTACCTATCGCTTCCCAAGAAAGTCCCTTCTATCTAACAATAATCCGTGTCCTTCGCGGCTCGGATTTAAGAGTAGACAAAGCAGTGAACATAGATAGATTTTAGCCAACAACAATTAACAATCATACTTCAAGCAGATCATTTAAACTGTATCATTAGATCTCTTGGATGGGTCCTAGTCCAACCAATTGCTACCAATAATCTAAATTACTTACTAAAGATTCAGCAATATAGATTTAGCAAGCAATAACATAATCATCAAGATAAGTGGCCAGCAAATCTAGCTAATCATGCCAAGCAATCAATAAGCATAGAAATCTAACAAATACCCAACAAATAGATTTGTTAATTAACAACAAGAACCTCACTACAAAGAGTTAAGAGATAAATTGGATCCCAAATTGGAATATTAAAGATCTACCCACTCATTAATTGAGGGGAGATCGTAATTAACTAAAAGGAAAGATTAAAGTAAAGAAAAACAAGTGTTTAGATTGAAGAAGAGAATAAGACTTGAGAGAAAATTCTCTTTACTTTTCTGCCGAGTTCTACAATTCTCGTCTAATGAATTCTATCAATCTCTCCGTACTTCAGAGAAAAGTACAATATTTATATAGCTAGATTACATAATTGCCCCCTTAACCTAATTGCTGACCAAAGGGACAAGGGGCACTAAAGGAACTTCCTAGAGCGGCGCCATTAGGAAGTTGAACGGCGCCGTTAAGGTGCGGAAATGAAACGCCAGGTGAAAGAAATGGAACGGCGCCACTAGGGAAGTGGAATGGCGCCGTTAGGGTCTTCTCATTCTACACTCTTGCTGACTTCTTCACTTCTCCAATTTGCCAACTCTGAAATGTAATGGCGCCACTATGGAACATGGAATGGCGCCGTTAGCTTCCTTTGGTGTAGTGAAATACATGGCTTGGCAATGTTGGAGTGTAATGGCGCCATTAGGGAGTGGAATGGCGCCGTTAGCTTGGTCTCTATCTTCATATGTGCGGATTCGGGCAAGGCTGAAGTGGAATGGCGCCGTTAGGAACTAGAATGGCGCCATTAGCAAGTTTTCTCGCCTGGTTTGGAATGTCTCGGTAGAATGAGCATTTGGAGGGTCAAACGGACTCCGATTGGGGCTTTCTTGGGCATTCTGGAAAGCTTAGGATGTCCTCTACAACTTTGGTGAAGATCACAACTGCAAATGAAGCCTTTAAGGTGGTGAAATTCAGCAATCTTTCAGGTGTCGCCAATCTGCCTGCACCTTCACTTTACATTTCAATCCCGTTTCTTTCCTTTGCTTCCAATTTGACTCTTTTCATCTTCAAATGCTCATTTTTCCACTCAAAGCTCATTTAGAACCTATAAATACAAAACCATGCTTATATGAGTGGAATTAAAGTAAGATAGACACAATAATTATAAGAAATAAGCACATAAAGTAAGTATAATATTGTGTCTATCAACATGTTCAAAAATAGGTTTCGCAAAAAAGGCTTTTAAAAAAGCCCGGAAGGCCGAATGCTCCGTTTTGTGCACAGGCGCATAGAACCGCGAACTTTGGTAAAACACAAGTTTCGATCCATTTTTTAGTGCAACCATCACTTAAAAGTTTTGTATCATATCAACTAGAACATGTTGAAGAAAGCATTTCCACAAAAACGATTTTAAATAAGCCCGTAAGACCCAATGTTCCGTTTCGTGCAGAAACGCATAAAGTTACGAACATTGGTAAAACACGAGTTTTGATCCATTTTTTTGTGCAACCACCACTTCCAATTGCGTATCATATCGAGTAGAGCATTTTCAAAGAAGGGTTCAGGCAAAAAGGATTTTAAAGAAGCCCGTAGGGCCCAAAGATCTGTTTTGTGCACAAATGGACAAAATCGTGACACAAGTTTCGATCAATTATTTTGTGCAACCACCATTTCTAAGTTGGGTATCCTATCAATTAGAAAATGTTCAGAAAAGGGTTTTGGCAAAAAGGCTTTTAAATAAGCCTGGAAGGCATAATGCTACGTTTTGTGGACAAACGTACAAAACCGCATACTTTGGCAAAACACAAGTTTTGATCCATTTTTTTATGCAACCACCACTTCAAAGTTGTGTATCCTCTTTCCTCTTCTCACTCGTGGATAACCGAAATGAATCTTCCTTATTAGGCATTAAGACATTACCACAAGCTTGTTGATGATCCAATTTGTTGTTCATGACAGAGCTAGTCATCTTAGCTTGTAAAGACTCAAAGGAATATTGAAATTGTTGGAGTTGAGTTGTGTTGTAAGCTTGACAATCCATGTGATATTGGATAATCTTGGTCAAGAAAACACCAAGATGTTGCAAGCTGGTAGAATTTCTAGCAACTTGTTCGGCATGTTGGTTTAGAAACTCATTCAACCGTGAAGTTAAAATCTTAAGAGCAAGCACTTGATTAGTTAAGGTGTGCATTGATTGTTGAAGCTTCATGAGTTGAGTGGTCTGAGAATTATTGCATGATGAAGAAGAAAAAATTTGAGTTCAATTTGTAGCCATAGCCAGAGCTTGTGTATCAGATTGCAGTACAGGAGTAGCCATAGGAAATAGACAACAAAAAATACCTAAAAAGAAAGAAAAAAAAACACCAATTAAGCAAGAAATAGAGATAAATTAAACAAGCAACAGACTAGAATAAAGGATAACAGGTAAGGAAATTAAACAAACACACGAACTATTTAAATAAGCTCAGAAGGCCAATGCTCCGTTTCGTACACTAACATACAAAACCCGAAACTTTGGTAAAACACAAGTTTCGATCCATTTTTTCGCGCAACCACCACATGAAAGTTGTATATCATACCGAGTAGTGCATGTTCAAAAAGTTGTTTAGGCAAATAAGCCCGTAAGTCCTGACGATCCGTTTCGTGCACAAATGCACGAAACCGTGAACTTTGGTAAAACACAAGTTTTGATCCATTTTTTCATGCAACCACCATATCATAGTTGTGTATCTGATGCGTGTCACAAAGCACCAAAAATAACCTCACTACTCTAACATGTAGTTAGGGAAGCAAGGGTCGATCCCACAAGGAGCTATCCAATTTATCATTACTTTCACAAAGCTTATATCAAACTAAACAAGAATTTAAAGAGGGGGTTTTGTATTGGTGTTGGAAATAAGACATAAGGAGTTACCAAATATGGTAATAATAATGCAATGTATGATAAAATAAAACCTCCAATCTATTATATGATCAATCTTTCAACCTAGCACTTGATCATTGATTCACTGACCAAACATTCTTCTCATTAATTGGTTAACCCCATGGATTAGAAACCAGCTTCAAATCCATGAATCTTTCCTAATGTTGATTAACCATGAATCTAGGTTCATTATTAATCCTTCCTCTTATGGCTAATTTGAATCCCAGCAATCCAAATTCAAGCCTAGAAGAGCAATAAGCTAGTGAAAGATGAAAGCTAACAACAATCAATAACAAACCCAGCATTCATTATTCAAATTGCATCTTCAAATCTCTTTGAATGTAAAAAAACATCCTCTTGCTACTCAAGTTCTAAGAAATCACCAAACTCTAGCTTTGGAGTTCAAAGATTAGAATGCTAATGAACTACACAATCAATTATTTGCAACTAATTAACTCAGCAATCCAAAAGACAAGATAATAAACATGATTATCATCTTTAAAGCTCAAGAAATAGAAGAACAATCAATAAACAAGAAAGCATTAAGAACAAGAACCTCACAAGTGCAGATCAAAATGATTGAATCTTATAATAGATTGGAGTTATAGAGTTTTGCTAAACGAAAATTACAAGAAGAATAATAGAACCCAGCAAAAATACACACTTCAAAACTGAACTCAACTCCCCTTTTAAGCTGCTCTTTCTCCCTTTCTTTCTGCCATCCAGCACTGCCAGCCCATAGTCCTCTGCTCCTCCATAACTCTGCCCATCTGAGGTGAGGAATCTTAAGAATAAAATAAGCTAAAGTAGGAGCCATTGAGGAAAAGAGGGAGACAACTCTGAGGTTTAGTTATGGCTCCTCTCTACTGAATATCAGGAATGTATTTTTAATGGGTTTGATAGTGGAATGACAGCATTTAAGTGGGTCTGTCGGCGTTTTGACTTTGTTAGCCGTCGACGTCCAAGTGTCTGCCCGTCGACGTCTCTGCTTGTTTTCTTCATATTTTTCCCAGCTCGATCGATCCGTCGACGTCTAGATACCTGCCCGTCGACGTCTAAGTGTTCAATCTTTAAGTGTTCGAAGTCAGAAACTTCTACCCGTCGACGTCTAGAGTCTACCAGTCGACGTCTAGATTTGGCCGTCGACGTCTAGAGTTGGCCGTCGACGTCTCTGCTTGTGTAAGTGATCTCGTGTCCATTTCTCGAGCAGCCGTCGACGTCTACATGCTTACCCGTCGACGGATTGGTCGGGCAGACCTGGACTTAGTTTGATAGTCTCTCGTAAAATAGACATTTGGAGGGCCAAACGAACTCCGATTTCGACGTTCTTTAGCATTCCGGAAAGCCCAAGATGTCCTCTATAACTTTGATGTAGATCACAAAAACAATTGAAGTCTCGAACATAGATAAAATCAGCTATATTTATGATCTATCCAATCTGTCAGGATTTCAACTTTGAGTTCTTTACACCTTGTCTTCCCACTTGATTTGTGTTTGGTCCTTTTCACTTCAATTCCATCATTTTCACTCAATTACCTCAATTGACACCTACAAAATGAAACAAAGCTAAGTAAGCTTAGTTTATACAATGAAATACATAAATCCATAGAGATTAACATAGGAAAATATGTTTATTTTGGTACTCAACAAATTCCCCCACACTTAAACCTTTGCTCGTCCTCGAGCAAGCCTAAGGAGAGTTATTATCTACACTAAACCTAACCTAACTTCATTGTCCATTTTCGTAGGAGAACACGGTAGCTTTTAGCCTAAACTACAAGCCCATATTAAACCCCTAGGTGTCCCTAGTAGGAGGAGGTATGGTCTCCTAAAAGTGTACCAACAATAGCCACAACATTCTTATTATGGTAGTTAAAGTTCAAATCGAACTCAAGAGAAACACATGTGACGAGTAAAAGCATGGATAAGAACTAAAGAAAACATAACAAATCATGAATAAGAAAACTAAGCAAACAAGATTAATAAATAACAATGCAAGCATCAAACTTCAGCCAAACATGCTTGAATAGGGCAATTCCTCACTAGTCATCTCTCATTCACTCAAGTGTTTGATAACGGTGCCCTCAAGAGTCTTTCTATGAAAATATACTTACCATATGCTTGCTAGTCTACCTCATCTCCACTACTCCATCTTACATGTCATAAATGAATGAATGAAAAGGTTTTAAAGTAAGGTTGTAATGGGGCTTTGGTTGAGAAAGTTATGAAAGAAAGAAATGAGTAAAGGAATTCAATCAAAGGCCTCTTCAAGATTAATGAAGTATTAACTAATTGAAATTATGAGCAGATTTTACTTTTAATAGCCCAAATCTTGGCTTGGTCAACAATTCACTAATCTCTCCATCTTTTAATCAACTTCTTTTCACTCTTTTCGTCCTTTTTTCTTTTTTTTCATTTGAACCTAGGAGATGCCAAGTTCTTTTATAGTGCCTTTCTTTCTAGATTTTGCTTTCTTAAGGCACATTTTATTTTACTTTAAATACTTTGTGCATCTCACTCATACAACCTTTTTCTCAATTGACCAACTCAAGGTGGTTTTTCCCCCCACACTTATTCTTGTTGCCAACCTTTTTCCAAGAACATAAATGTAAAACAAGGCAATTATTTCACTAAGTCAAAGAGACAAGGTGAGTAAACTTGTTTTTCTTTTAAAGCTTAAGGTCCTTTTTGGGATAATAAGGTTTAACAACAAAGAACATGGCTAAAATCATGTTAAGCTCATGGGGTTATCTACATTGGCTTTACAAAGGTTGGTCAATTTGGCTCAAACTTAGTCCTAAACCTTAATCATCTTTCAAACATGAATGCAATAAATGTAATCTCAACAAGGTATCAAGCAAGTTCTAGAAGCATACAACCATAGGAGACATAAGTTACACTCAAGAATGAAAAGAGATTGAAGTGCAATCTATAAAGCTCAAATCCTCGCAAGGTTGTTAATGCATTACCCTACTCAAACATATTTGACTTAAAGAAATCAACTAACACGATACTTAGAAATCAAGAAGCAAAGCATTTTATTCAATCAACATCATGCATCTTTCATTCCTAACTAGGCTAACACTCATACCATGAATAACTCATCATTCCATTTGAAAGTTAACTATCATGTAACTAAACTACTACCCCTAATTATCAAGCAATGCAATTGCAAATCCCCCCCACACTTAAATCAAACATTGTCCTCAATGTTGGAACATCATGTAGTCCACAAGAACAAATACAAGCAAGTATAAAAAGGGTAAGCATAAAGAAAATGCAATATACTTGGTGCGAATCAAGGAATGCATTTTTAAGAGTCGAAATATGTGAGTTGAGGTTGGAAGACTGCATACCTTGTAGGCTGAAAATGTAAGTGCTCAAACTAGAATCACAACATAAAGAAACAACGTGAGAAAGAATAAGGGTGGGTGGGTGGGTCTTAAGATATATTCCTTTAAAAAGGGCTCATTTACCATTGCTTGGACGGATTAAGGTGAGTACCCGTCAACGGCTATGTGTTTATACGTCAACGTCTAAAAGCTCAAATTCATATGTTGCTCATGCCCGTGTCATCCATCGACGTCTAGAGTTTGATCCGTCGACGTCTAAGTAAATCTGACTTCACGATTTGTCTTGCTCTGACCCATCCGTCGACGTCCAAGTAAATAACCGTCGACGTCTAAATGTTTCTGACTTATCTTGTTCAAACAACATCCGTCAATGTCTCAACATATGCCCGTTGAGGAATAAGACACCAATTTTTAGCTCAAGTGGACAGGGTGAGTGGCTCAAGTTGGTGTGTACAAAATCCTGAAAAATGAAACAAAGAACAACAAGAGAATCAAAGCGAACAAAAGCGAAACAAGAAAACAACAAGTACAAAAGCTGAAATGAAAGTAAGTTAAGTAAATAATTAAACAAGTTCTAATCTAAAGAAAAACAGGGAAAAATCACAAGGAAACAGGGGAAACAAATGAAAATGTAAAGAAAGTAATGATAAATGCCGCAGCTCCCCGGCAACGGCGCCAAAATTTGATGCGTGTCGCAAAGCACCAAAAATAACCTCACTACTCTAACATGTAGTTAGGGAAGCAAGGGTCGATCCCACAAGGAGCTATCCAATTTATCATTACTTTCACAAAGCTTATATCAAACTAAACAAGAATTTAAAGAGGGGGTTTTGTATTGGTGTTGGAAATAAGACATAAGGAGTTACCAAGTATGGTAATAATAATGCAATGTATGATAAAATAAAACCTCCAATCTATTATATGATCAATCTTTCAACCTAGCACTTGATCATTGATTCACTGACCAAACATTCTTCTCATTAATTGGTTAACCCCATGGATTAGAAACCAGCTTCAAATCCATGAATCTTTCCTAATGTTGATTAACCATGAATCTAGGTTCATTATTAATCCTTCCTCTTATGGCTAATTTGAATCCCAGCAATCCAAATTCAAGCCTAGAAGAGCAATAAGCTAGTGAAAGATGAAAGCTAACAACAATCAATAACAAACCCAGCATTCATTATTCAAATTGCATCTTCAAATCTCTTTGAATGTAAAAAAACATCCTCTTGCTACTCAAGTTCTAAGAAATCACCAAACTCTAGCTTTGGAGTTCAAAGATTAGCATGCTAATGAACTACACAATCAATTATTTGCAACTAATTAACTCAGCAATCCAAAAGACAAGATAATAAACATGATTATCATCTTTAAAGCTCAAGAAATAGAAGAACAATCAATAAACAAGAAAGCATTAAGAACAAGAACCTCACAAGTGCAGATCAAAATGATTGAATCTTATAATAGATTGGAGTTATAGAGTTTTGCTAAACGAAAATTACAAGAAGAATAATAGAACCCAGCAAAAATACACACTTCAAAACTGAACTCAACTCCCCTTTTAAGCTGCTCTTTCTCCATTTCTTTCTGCCATCCAGCACTGTCAGCCCATAGTCCTCTGCTCCTCCATAACTCTGCCCATCTGAGGTGAGGAATCTTAAGAATAAAATAAGCTAAAGTAGGAGCCATTGAGGAAAAGAGGGAGACAACTCTGAGGTTTAGTTATGGCTCCTCTCTACTGAATATCCGGAATGTATTTTTAATGGGTTTGATAGTGGAATGATAGCATTTAAGTGGGTCTGTCAGCGTTTTGACTTTGTTAGCCGTCGACGTCCAAGTGTCTGCCCGTCGACGTCTCTGCTTGTTTTCTTCATATTTTTCCCAGCTCGATCGATCCGTCGACGTCTAGATACCTGCCCGTCGACGTCTAAGTGTTCAATCTTTAAGTGTTCGAAGTCAGAAACTTCTACCCGTCGACGTCTAGATTTGGCCGTCGACGTCTAGAGTTGGCCGTCGACATCTCTGCTTGTGTAAGTGATCTCGTGTCCATTTCTCGAGCAGCCTTCGACGTCTACATGCTTACCCGTCGACGGATTGGTCGGGCAGACCCGGACTTAGTTTGATAGTCTCTCGTAAAACAGACATTTGGAGGGCCAAACGAACTCCGATTTCGACGTTCTTTAGCATTCCGGAAAGCCCAAGATGTCCTCTATAACTTTGATGTAGATCACAAAAACAATTGAAGTCTCGAACATAGATAAAATCAGCCATATTTATGATCTATCCAATCTGTCAGGATTTCAACTTTGAGTTCTTTACACCTTGTCTTCCCACTTGATTTGTGTTTGGTCCTTTTCACTTCAATTCCATCATTTTCACTCAATTACCTCAATTGACACCTACAAAATGAAACAAAGCTAAGTAAGCTTAGTTTATACAATGAAATACATAAATCCATAGAGATTAACATAGGAAAATATGTTTATTTTGGTACTCAACAGTATCCTATCAAGTAGACATTTTCAAAAATAGGTTTCGAAAAAAAGGCTTTTAAATAAGCCCAGAAGGTCGAATGCTCCGTTTTGTGCACAGGCCCATAGAACCGCGAACTTTGGTAAAACACAAGTTTCGATCCATTTTTTATTGCAACCATCACTTCAAAGTTGTGTATCATAACAAGTAGAACATGTTGAAGAAAGCATTTCCACAAAAACTACTTTAAATAAGCTCATAAGGCCCAATGTTCCGTTTGTGCAGAAACGAATAAAGTTACGAACATTGGTAAAACACGAGTTTTGATCCATTTTTTTGTGCAACCACCACTTCAAATTGCGTATCATATCGAGTAGACCATTTTCAAATGGACAAAATCGTGACGCCAGTTTCGATCAATTATTTTGTGCAACCACCATTTCTAAGTTGGGTATCCTGTCAAGTAGAAAATGTTCAGAAAAGAGTTTTGGCAAAAAGGCTTTTAAATAAGCCGGAAAGGCCTAATGCTACGTTTTGTGGACAAACATACAAAACCACATACTTTGGCAAAACACAAGTTTTGATCCATTTTTTTGTGCAACCACCACTTCAAAGTTCTGTATCATACCGAGTAGAGCAGGGTCCAAAAAGGGGTTTAGGCAAAAGGGCTTTTAAATAAGCTCGGAAGGACCAATGCTGCATTTTGTGCACAAACGCACAAATCCACAAACTTTGGTGAAACACAAGTTTCGGTCTTTTTTTTTGTGCAACCACCACTTCAGTGTTGTGTATCCTACAGAGTAGAACATGTTCAAAAAAGGGTTCAGGCTAAAAGGCTTTTAAATAAGCTCAGAAGGCCAATGCTCCGTTTCGTTCACTAACATACAAAAATCGGAACTTTGGTACAACATAAGTTTCGATCCATTTTTTTGCGCAACCACCACATGAAAATTGTGTATCATACCGAGTAGTGCATGTTCAGAAAGTTGTTTAGGTAAAAAGGCTTTTAAATAAGCCCGTAAGTCCTGATGATCCATTTCGTGCACAAATGCACGAAACCGTAAACTTTGGTAAGACATGAGTTTTGATCCTTTTTTTTATGCAACCACCATATCATAGTTGTGTATCCTATCAAGTAGACATGTTTAAAAATAGGTTTCGCAAAAAAGGCTTTTAAATAAGCCCGGAAGGCCAAATGCTCCGTTTTGTGCACAGTCGCATAGAACCGTGAACTTTGGTAAAATACAAGTTTCGATCCATTTTTTAGTGCAACCATCACTTCAAAGTTGTGTATTATAACAAGTAGAACATGTTGGAGAAAGCATTTCCACAAAAACGATTTTAAATAAGCCCGTAAGGTCCAATGTTCCGTTTCCTGCAGAAATGCATAAAGTTACGAACATTGGTAAAACACGACTTTTGATCCATTTTTTTTTTGCAACCACAACTTCAAATTGTATATCATATCGAGTAGAGCATTTTCAAAAAAGGGTTCAGGCAAAAAGGTTTTTAATGAAGCCCGTAGGGCCCAACGATCCGTTTTGTGCGCAAATGGACAAAATCGTGGCACAAGTTTCGATCAATTATTTTGTGCAACCACCACTTCAAACTTTGGGTATCCTATCAAGTAGAAAATGTTCAAAAGAGGGTTTCGGCAAAAAGGCTTTTAAATAAGCTCGGAAGGCCTAATGCTACGTTTTGTGGACAAACGCACGAAACCGCGAACTATGGCAAAACACAAGTTTTGATCCATTTTTTTTTTGCAACCACCACTTCAAAGTTGTGTATCATACCGAGTAGAGCAGGGTCAAAAAAGGGTTTAGGCAAAAGGGCTTTTAAATAAGCTCGGAAGGCCCAATGCTGCATTTTGTGCACAAACGCACAAATCCACAAACTTTGGTGAAACATAAGTTTCGGTCAATTTTTTTTGTGCAACCACCGCTTCAGTGTTGTGTATCCTACAGAGTAGAACATGTTCAAAAAAGGGTTCAGGAAAAAAGGCTTTTAAATAAGCTCAGAAGGCCAATGCTCCGTTTCGTACACTAACGTACTGACCGGCCGTCGTTAAGCCTGTCAGGAGAATAATATTTTTGCTATAAACCAATACTCATAGTAGCGGTAAGAGCAGGTCAAATCCACAGAGAGGCAATAAAATAGATTTACTATGCTTATAGACTGAACATTCAACAGAAATATAAAAGGGGGTTTTGAGGTGAGAGCAGAAATAACTAGAGACAAAATATGAAAAGACAGTATAAATAAATAAATGTACAGTGAAACACAAGGAGATTAAGAATGATGAAAGGTATTCATTCTATCATTTGCTAATTATAAGGCGTAAAAGAACAGTTAGATCTCAGGCTCACTAACAACACAATTAATCAATCAAATGGCATGCTTATGAAAATTAGTACTAAAGATTCCTAAGATTCATATTGGTGACTGAATAGCCCAATCAAGTACTATCGATTCCTAGACTGGTCCCTTTTACCCGCACCGAACCAACAATCTTCGCGATGATGATTTACGGATTGAATAAAGCATTAAGCAATGGAAATCAGTACAGCATGCAAACAACCTGAATATACTTCGCGTCTACCCAGTCATTGAATATTTAATATCTCTAAGAAGCATCCTACGTCTTCCCTTTGTTCTAAGATTAAGGTTGGCTACTAAAGATTCACAAACACAAAATCTAACCATAGATTTCACCTATTCCTATTTCATGCGTGCACTCACAAAATAGAGACAAGAAAACCATATTTCCATACAATCAGAGATATCAAAACACTTGATAGATTAATCGGAATGAAGAACAAGAGCCTTACTAACTTTGCAAACCCTTATAATCAACAAATAATAGAATGAATTGGGGGTTTACTCACTCATGGATTGAGTGAGAAACCGAAGATTCAACAAGTAAAGTAAAGGGAAATAAAGTAAAGGAACTAAATGAAAGTAGATTCAAGAGAGAAAATCTCTCAGAAGGTTGAATACAAAGCTCAGAAGTTTCAATCGTTTCTCTCCTCTCTCTCTTCTTCTTCTCCGAGAAAAGAGAGTATTTAAACCACTAGATTTCATGATTACCCTTTTTAACCTAATTGATAACCAAAGGGGCAAAGGGGCACTAGGGAGATTTCCTGGAGCGGCGCCATTAGGAAGTAGCACGGCGCCGTTCGGGTGTGGAAATGGAACGCCAAAGGGAAACAAGTGGAACGGCGCCACTATGGAACATGGAACGGCGCCGTTCGAGTCTCTTCATTTTACACCTTTGCTGACTTCTTCACTTCGCCAATTTGCCAACTCTTAAGTGTAATGGCGCCACTATAGAACATAGAATGGCGTCGTTAGCTTCCTTTGGTGCATTGTTGTGCTCGGCCTTAATCAATTGGAGGTGTAACAACGCCGTCTAGGTTGTAACGGCACCATTAGTGCCTTCCTCATGTTGGACATTCGGCCTTGGCATGGTTGAAGAAGAATGCCGCCATTCTACCTTGTAATGGCGCCACTAGGTCCCTTGGACATGATCAAGTACCCGGCTAGGAGCAATTGGTGTGTAACGGCACCAATCTCACTTTGTAATGGCGCCATTAGGCTTTGTTGAACATCTCTCGGATAGCTCCATTCATACTTGCTCTAATCAACCTTCAAATGTTCATTATCATCATTAAGCTCCATAATTGACCTGCAAAGATAGAAACAAGCTTAAATGAGATAATGAGGATTATGATAGCCATAAAACAAGATTGATTAAGCACAAAGTGGATGCACTAATTTATGTCTATCACATTTCCCCCACACTTAAAGGTTTGCTAGTCCCTTAGCAAATGTGAGCAAGAATGTAATCTGGATTTTATTCAAAACAAACTAACTAAAGCTAACTACATAAACTAATTGCACTGTCGTAGACAAACACGGTAGTTCTTAGCCTAAACTACAAGCCCATATTAAACCCCTAGATAAACTAGTAGGAGGAGGTATGGTCTCCCTTATTCAGGTCTAAACTAAGAACAGAAATTGACAAGCAAGTGTTTCAAGAACAATTTAATGCACATATGCAAAGTAAGATAATGTTGAATCTAAACAAGAACCAAGCATGACATTTAATCAAAAAGCAGAGGTGTGGTGCAACCAAAGAGAAAATCTGGAATGTATATAAGGCTTCTTTTAATCAAGTATGACCGAACAAGGTATGGATGTCTCACAATTCACTCTTCTAACCAAGTTATAGTAGTTTACACTCAAAAGCATTCTCATGAAGCATGTTAATCATAAGCTTGTAATGCAACCTTGTCTCCACTACTCCATATACATGCATAATTAAGCAGAAATTGGGACTGTATTAAGGGTTGTAATGGGGTCCTAGGATTAAGCTCAAGAAAGAATGGATATAAAGTAAATCAAACACCTAGAATAATGAAGCATTCAGGAATCAAAACCAGGGCAAAATATGAATTTGATGGCCCTTTGTTGTTACCAATTCTTCAATTAATCCACAGACTAGGCTTTTATCAACATTCGATCCATTTTTTCCATTTAATTTGCACTTTAATAGCACATCTTTCTTTTGATTTTCATTACATCACAAAGGTAGGAGAGAGTGCATTTTCCCATTCATCAACTTTGATAGGATCGGATTGTGCCAATCTATGCTTTAGACCATTTCCAATAACCAATTTGAGTCTTCAATGCTTCATTCTCCTAAGCAGGGACAAGAATCATTGTTTTTCTTTTAAGTTTCAAGGTCTTTTGGGAAGTGGCTAAAGAAAGAAATAAGCTCTTCTCATAATTTTAAAGGCTCAAAAGAGTGAACTAGGGTCAATTTATGAGTAAGGATGGCTTAGTTGGCTCAATCTTTCCTAAACAGTCATCAATTTTTGTTTAACTAGCATATATTTACATGTAATCTCAACAGGTATCATGCAAGTTCTAGTAACAAAACAATCATGGAATGAGGAGAATTGAAAGAATCACACATGAAAGAACACAGGATTGAGTGCAATCCTTTGAAGGCTCAAATTTCTTACTTGGTTAATGAATTACCAAATTCATTTATACTTGAGTGAATTAAACAATATATACATTCCAAAAATTCAATCAGGTCATTTACATACTTATTAACTAAAGTCATGCTTTTCTAAGAATCAACACTAACTTATTAAGCATATATATACCAAATTATGATCAAAATACTTGCTATCAATAACAAAAATAGGATCTTAATTAATGATGGTGCATCTATTGCAATCCCCCCACACTTAAATGACACATTGTCCTCAATGTGTTTGAGTATGAACAATAAAAGGTAACCAATTTATGAAAATAGCATATGGAAAAAGGGATTGGAAGGGTGGGCAGGTACCTTTGTTGATCTTGAAATATTGAATGTGAAACATGAAAGCATAAGAGGCAGAAGAAATAGATAAGCACACAGGATTAGATAAAGATAATAAGTTAATATTACATCATTAGAGAAGATCCTAAAAATTGGAAAAGAAAGAAAAGAACACAACTAGTCTGATCGCCCGTCGTCAAGACAATCAAGAGAATGAAATTTATAACCTTACTTAAACTAACAGTATAGAAAGCAAGTAAGGGTCGAACCCAAAGAAAGCAAGAGCAATCTTGTTTTTCAAATAATAACAATAAAACAGGGGGGGGGGGGGGATTGTGGAAAGTGAACAGACAAATATTAAAGCAAATAATAAAGAAAACAATAAATGATCAAGAGTAAAATTAACTGTCTAACTAAAACCTCTAACCTATGATTAACTATCTAATTGACTAGAAATGTGATTCCTAGACTCACTAAGGATATTGAATCAACCTATGGATAGCAGGCGTAGACTTAAGGTACTATCGCTTCCCCTAAATCTCGGTCTATTCTTAATTAGCCTAATTCGGTACCTATCGCTTCCCAAACTAGACCCTTTTACCCAATCAAGCATGATTCCTCCGTGGTAACCATGTACAGGCCAAGTAAAGCATTAATCGATCTAAATAGACATTAGCCCACACTTATCTAACGAAACACTTCGCGCGTTCGCTTGAGATAATCCCTTTGATTGCTATGGATAGGAACTAAGCTACCCACTTGCTACTAATAATCTAATCTAACTACTAAAGATTCATTAGATTAAATTTATCTAGTGTTAATCTTGATTAACCTAAGAGTACCGGTCCAATTAAGCAAAGCAAGTAAACACAGTCAATAATAACAAGCAATCAAAGAATACCCAAGGTTTAATTCAATAATTAAGCACAAGAATCTCATCACAAATCTAACAATAAAGATAATTAAAACATAGATTAGAGAAAACTAAATTCTACCCACTCATTAATTGAGGGGAGACATAAGGAAATTGCATTGAAAATAAAGAAATACAAACGGAGGGAGAGAGGGGAAAGCCCCTCCCTCTTGCGGCAAATTCTTTCTCTCTGGTTGCTCTCAAAACTAAAATCAGTAATCTCCCCAGATCTCCTCGAACTATAGAGAAACAAGGTATTTAAATGACCAAATTACATCAATATCCTTAATGACCTAGTTGCTGACTAAAGAGTGTGAAGGACACTGGAGACATTTCCTGGAACAGCGCCATTACAAAATGGAACGGAGCCGTTATGCTCTTCTTGCTGCGTTGCCTAGCTATTACCCCTAATGGCGCCACTATGAAGTGGAACGGCGCCGTTAGGATCTTCTATTTCTAAGCCCTTGCTGACTTTGCCAATCTTTGCCAATCTTCAAGTGTAATGGCGTCGTTAGCTTGCCTTTGGTGTGTTGAAATGCATGGCTTGGCAATGTTGGACTGTAATGGTGCCATTAGGAAGTGGAATGGTGCCGTTAGCTTGGTCTCTATCTTCATATGTGCGGATTCGGGCAAGGCTGAAGTGGAATGGCGCCGTTAGGAACTAGAATGGCGCCATTAGCAAGTTTTCTCGCCTGGTTTGGAATGTCTCGGTAGAATGAGCATTTGGAGGGCGAAATGGACTCCGATTTGGGCATTCTTAGGCATTCTGGAAAGCTTAGGATGTCCTCTACAACTTTGGTGAAGAACACAAATGCAGATGAAGCCTTTAAGGTGGTCAAATTCAGCAATCTCTCAGATGTCTCAAATCTACCTGCACCTTCACTTTGACATTTCAATCTCGTTTCTTTCCTTTGCTTCCAATTTGACTCTTTTCATCTTCAAATGCTCATTTCTCCACTCAAAGCTCATTTAGAACCTTCAAATACAAAACCATACTTATATGAGTGTAAGTAAGATAAGATAGGCACAATAATCATAGGAAATAAGCACATAAAGTAAGCATAATATTGTGCCGATCATAGTCCTAATTAAACAGGCCAAAATAAGAAAGGAAAGAAAGATAGCTAATTATACAAATTAAGCTAAGAATTAAACATACTAGAGGAAATAAAAAAACAGAATTAAATTAGTACAAAACAGCAAATAATGAAATAGGTAAGCAAAAGAGAGAGGGAAAACGAGAGAAATTCCATGAAAAGTTCTTGATTTGGCTTGATTGTTTGTGCTGAAGAAGGTATGGAGGAGAACTTGTGACTAATGGCGCCATTCACATGGCTAGCGGCGCCATTCTTCTTAGTTTGGAAATGCTCATGGCCTCGGCCCTCCAAACAACTGACTCCTTTGGACTTGCGAATGGCACCATTACAAAGTGGAGCGGCGCCATTCTTAACATGTGGTTGTTATTTTCTCGGCATCTTACCAAAGATGAAGGCCGTGATGTTATCCACTTTTTCAGCTAGCCTCCTCTGATTTTCAATGATTTCTGCTATAGTCTCAGGAGGGTGTTGAGCTATGTATTGTTGCATATTTTCTCGAAAATGATTTTGACTTTGAAGCATATCATGCATAGCTCCAACCAGCTGATTCATGTTGTGATTCATGCGTGGAAGTACATCGGCAAAAGTATCAAGTCTCCCATGGATCTCCTCGACATCTTCATTGTATTGGTTGATTCCATTGTCTTCAGCAGCAGTAGGAGGAGGTTGTTCTTGTTGTGGCTCTGGATGTGGTTGGGCTCTGGCTCCTCATCCTCGTCCCCATCAGAGGGTTCCACCATGTAGTTTGGCGGTAAATGCCTTGGCCTGATTGGTATTCCTTGAACTTTTGTTCTATGATGAGGGTTCTTCCAAAATCCTTGCCTGGTGAGTTTCATATGCATTTGATGTAAGGTGTAAGTGGGAAGGATATTGGCTTCATTGGTCAGGCAAAATTCTGCTCCAAGGGGATCCCTTTTTGGTGAAGAAGATGAGAAATGAGAACAGGGAACACAAAGGTCTTGTTCTTATGTGGGGAAGTGACCACGTCCCATATAGATTCCAAAATGATTGGAGCAGAGGAATGCCTCGAATGTGCCCTAAACCATGTACCATTTTATCAACAATATAAAGGTCAGCTATTCTAGCTATATTGATGGAGCTGGCTCTGGGAATAACATTATGTTGAATCATATATATAAGCATTCTGGCCTTAATATCCATATACTTAACCTTGATTACAGGGAATCCTCGAGAATCACAAGCTGTGGGAATGTCAAAATTATCAACTACTGTCTCTTGAGTCCAGGTGACATCCGAGATAGTAATCCCTTGATCAAGATTAATCCTGTATCCTCTAGGGCGGAGTTGAAGAAAAGTGTTGATATCTTCTTCTGAGATTGAAACAGTTCGCCCTTGGACTGCTGAGTGCATGGTAAAATCAGCAAATGGTTTCACCTTTTCCATATTGGCATAGAAGACTTTTACCATATCAGGATAGTAGTTGCCCTTGATGTGAAGAACAGAGCTCCATCCTAGAGCCTGAAACCTTTGGAATATTTCTAGCTCATCATTTAGCTGGGGATCAACCAATTTCTCTACTAGCATTTGATTATTGTATCTATTGTTGTACCACAAAAGAGCTGCATCACTCACAAAGTTATCCCGACCGATACGGGGTACCTCCAAACATTCTACAATTTCTACTTGTGGCTGTTGGCTTGAAGATTCTCCTTGATATCTTCTTCTTGGCATTGTGAATTGTATGGAGTGAATAACAGAGAAAGGTAGGCTCAGGTAGAGATTAGGGAGATAATGAGCAGTGTAGTGATGAACTTAGGTGGTGAGGCTATTTATAGGCAAATTCTGGAGAGAAAGTGTAATCTGGAAAGCAAAGAGTAGGACAAAATATACAAGGAAGGTTGAAAGAGTAATGGCGCCGTTAGTGAATGGAGTGGCACCATTAGCTTGGTGTTTTCTTGAAAGGCTTTGTGTAAGGCAAACAAGGTTGGTCATGATGGAACGACGCCATTATGGAATGGAGTGGCGTCGTTAGGCTATCCAAACAAATGAAGACCAATTTTTGTTACAAGCATGCAAGAGTGGCGCCATTACAAAATGGAGTGGTGCCGTTCTTGGCCAGAAAAGTGGTGAAGTAGCCTTGTTTACACTGTAAAGGCACTGAGTAGTGAAGTGAGAAAATACCAGCTATTACTACATTCATACTCCTTGTACATCAGCCTATCAAGATATGCAAAAAGATTTTCAAAAAGCATTGCAGAACATTTCCAAAATTTAGCTCAAAGTAGCATGGTTGCACATGTTCATCAATGAATAGTAACATGCTATATTTAGATAAGAATTTTGCACGAAAATCTGTTTTATTCAGAACAAATGAAAACAAAGCAAAAAGAAACAAAACATCAATGACATCAACGAAATTGATTGGATCTTGCAAAGTTCATGTCAGGATTAAAGATGAGAGGGATGTAAAACCTGGTAGTTCACATGCAATTTTCAATCATTCAAGTAAGAATCTCATCAAGTAGTGTTGAGGTCATCGAATCAAAAGCAATCTGCAAAAGAAATAAATGAAATCACGCAGAGAAAAGAAACAAAACAGGGAAAGGAAATAAGTAAACAAGAGAAAGGAACAAAAGAACATCAATCAAAACAAGAAATAGCTTGGGTTGCCTCCCAAGTAGCTGCCCAGTTTATAGTCCTAGCTAGACTTTCTCAGCTTAATTCAAGGAGGGGCTTGGCAGGTGGACGATGGAAAACATCCTTCATCCTGGAAAGTGGCTGAATTAGCTTGAATTATTGTTCTTGTAGATATGGCATCAAAGTGACCAGAGGAGATAAGACTTGGAGAAATGGCATCAACTGCATTATTGTGCAGATTCCTCTCATCAGGATTTGACTTGGATGAGATTTGAAAAGAAATAACATCTCCATCACACTCCATTGTAAGCAATCCAGCAAAGACATCAATTTTTGTGTGAGCAGTTTTCAAGAATGGTCTTCCCAATAACAGAGGACAAGAAGTAGAAGAATTGTCTTCTTCCATCATGACTATGTAGACATCGGTTGGAAAGATTAAATGTTGAACTTGAATCAAAACATCTTCAAGTACTCCTTCAGGGGTTATCAATGATCTATCAACCAATTGTAAGACAACATTAGTGTGAGATAAAGGAAGGTCCCAAATTCAAGCTTAGATAAGTTGAATAAGGCATTACACTTAAAGCAGGACCTAAATCAATCATAGCTTGATCAATAACACCATCTCCAAGAGAACAAGAAATAGAAAACATACCAGGATCCTTGCATTTAGGTGGTAATTGGCGTTGAATTATGGAAGAAATATTCGCACCTACAGACACCTTACCATGCAATTTCCTTTTGTTGGTGCAAATTTGCTTGAGGAACTTTGCATACTTGGGGATTTGTTGAATTGCTTGTAGCAATGGAATGTTGATCTTACCTTGCTGAATGTAGCTAGCAGATCAGGATCAAATTCAATCTTGGTGTTCTTGACGAGCCTTGAAGGAAATGGGGCTGGATTGTGTATAGAAGATGAAGCATTGGAACTAACGGTGCCATTGTCATGGCTATTGGTGCCATTAGGTTGATGTTGAACAATCGGATTGGACTTGGAAGGTGGAATGACGCCATTAGGAATTGTAGTGGCGCCATTAGCATTGCTAATGGAAGACTTTGACATTAAAGAATCAAGAATGGCGCCATTAGGGGTTGTAATGGCGCCATTACCATTGCTTGCCTTCAACTGAGCTCTCGGCTTTTGCACAACAGAATCCATTTGATCTTTGGTCTCGGACATTTCCTCTTCATTTTGATGGACAGTAGGATAGGGCATTGAAAGTTTCCTTCCACTACAAAGTGTAATAGCAGAGACATTCCCCTTGGATTGACATTCGATTGAGATGGAAGGTGCTCTTTTCCTCTATTTCGTAAATCATTCATCTGTGGCTAATTGGCCAATTTGTCTTTGCATGACATCCATAGCTACTTTCTGTTGTTGCATCTGGAGCTTAGATGTCTCTTGGAATTCCAAACTGTTTTTAGCCAATTGAGTTACAATTCCGGATAAATAACCCTAGATCTAGCAATCAATTAACATGTTCAATTAACTAGTTGGCCATCCTAGAGAAGAAAACATGCAATCATAAATCACTAAGCATAGAAGAATTTAGAATGCATGAAAGATAAAGACATTAAGCACAAAATAGCCTCACAATCTTCTTCTCCAAGAATTTAGAATTGCATTAAACTGAAAAATAAAATTAGAAGAACATAAAGAGAGAGTAAAAATAAAATTACAAAGAAAAAGTCTCCCAAAGAAAGATGAGACTGGTCTCTAAAAGAAAAGTTGAGACATCTTACAAGTGGTGGCTAAGGCTCTTTATATAGAGGAGTCAAAAGCCCTAAACTTAACTTGCAAGAAAAGAAAACCTAATTCTAGAAAAATACTAACTAGGTTAAAGTGTTTACAAAGGAATTAACTAAGTATAAGAGATAATTTAATGGATTTGGATAATTGGGCTTCAATCTTGTGGAGAATAAGGCTTAAATAAAGCCTTTTCCAGCAGCTAGAAATCCTTCTTCAAGTAGGAGAAAATATAGCACAAGCCACATGTCATGCACATGCTTCATTAAAGGGTTTTCCTACTCCAATTAGGACTTCTCTTCAAGGGCTGATCCACATCTTTCTAGGACTTGGGCCAAGCTTAAATATCTTCAATAACATGTCTAGAATCATGGCCAAGCAAGCCAAGACGTGCTAAAGTCCATCTCCAACCCAAAATTGCTCCAAAGCCCAAAATAGGAATTAATCTCGGATTTCCGCAGGGATTCTGGACCTCTCTGTATTTTGACCTTTTGACTGCCCAAACGAACTCCGATTTTTGCGATCTTTAGCATTCTGGAAAGCTTAAGATGTCCTCTACAACTTTTATGAGAACTGGAACTCAGAAAAGGACTTCAAGGATGTCAAATCGGGCCATCTTTACAAACTATCTGCACAGGAAAAATCTCAAATTTCCAGATTTAAACACCTTTTATTCCAAAGCTTCCTTTTAGCTTCCTAAGACATAAAATCACTCAAAATAACTTAGTTAGAGATAATAAACACTTAAATCATCAAAATATAAGCAACAAAATATAAGAGAAATAAGTGCCTATCAAGAAACAAGCTTGTTAAACCTCTCCCAATACTCATGAAGAGATTCACCAGCTTGTTGTCTAATACTGGAGATATCCTTTCTAATTGAAGCTGCTTTTGAGGCTGGAAAATACTTCTCCAAAAAGGCTGATTGCAGTTCATTCCATGTTCTAATAGAGGAAGGTGGCAAGGAAAATAACCAATCCTTAGCCTTGTCTGCCAAAGAGAATGGAAAAGCCCTCAGTTTGATTTGCTCCTCGGTGACTCCAGTGGGTTTCATTGAGACACAAACAACATGAAGTTCAGTCAGGTGTTTGTTTGGCTCTTCTCCAGGTAGACCATGGAACTTAGGTAGGAGATGTATCAATCCAGACTTCAATTCGAATGGCACTTCCAATACTGGATATTGGATATAGAGAGGATGATAGTTGAGATTAGGAGAAGCTAATTCCTTCAAAGTACGGTTATCAACAGGATTTTGACCAGGATTAGCCATAAGAACTGCTGGTTGAATTGTCGTTGGAAATTGAACAGAGGATGATGAAGCTAGGTTGATTCCGAGCTTGGCTTTTTGATCTTGGATAAATCTTTGAATATTAGCCAAATCAGAGTTAGATTTGCTTGATTGCATAAAACACCTACAAGAGAAAGCAGGGGATTAATAGGAAACAAAGAAAAACAAAGAAACAATCAAACAGATAAGAACTAAACAGAAGAAAAACAAAAGGAATAGAAAAAAAGCAGAGAAAATGGCACTACCTCCCCGGCAACGGCACCAAAACCCTTGACCGGCCGTCGTCAAGCCTGTCAGGAGAATAATATTTTTGCTATAAACCAATACTCAGTAGTAGCGGTAAGAGCAAGTTGAATCCACAGAGAGGCAATAAAATGGATTTACTATGCTTATAGACTGAACATTCAACAGAAATATAAAAGGGGGTTTTGAGGTAAGAGCAGAAATAACTAGAGACAAAATATGAAAAGACAGTATAAATAAATAAATGTACAGTGAAACACAAGGAGATTAACAATATTGAAAAGTATTCATTCTATCATTTGCTAATTATAAGGGGTAAAAGAACAGTTAGATCCCAGGCTCACTAACAACACAATTAATCAATCAAATGGCATGCTTATGAAAATTAGTACTAAAGATTCCTAAGATTCATATTGGTGACTGAATAGCCCAATCTAGTACTATCGATTCCTAGACTGGTCCCTTTTACCCGCACCGAACCAACAATCTTCGCGATGATGATTTACGGATTGAATAAAGCATTAAGCAATGGAAATCAGTACAGCATGCAAACAACCTGAATATACTTCGCGTCTACCCAGTCATTGAATATTTAATATCTCTAAGAAGCATCCTACGTCTTCCCTTTGTTCTAAGATTAAGGTTGGCTACTAAAGATTCACAAACACAAAATCTAACCATAGATTTCACCTATTCCTATTTCATGCGTGCACTCACAAAATAGAGAGAAGAAAACCATATTTACATACAATCAGAGATATCAAAACACTTGACAGATTAATCGGAATGAAGAACAAGAGCCTCACTAACTTTGCAAACCTTTATAATCAACAAATAATAGAATGAATTGGGGGTTTACTCACTCATGGATTGAGTGAGAAACCGAAGATTCAACAAGTAAAGTAAAGGGAAATAAAGTAAAGGAACTAAATGAATGTAGATTCAAGAGAGAAAATCTCTCGGAAGGTTGAATACAAAGCTCAGAAGTTTCAATCGTTTCTCTCCTCTCTCTCTTCTTCTTCTCGGAGAAAAGAGAGTATTTAAACCACTAAATTTCATGATTACCCTTTTTAACCTAATTGATAACCAAAGGGGCAAAGGGGCACTAGGGAGATTTCCTGGAGCGGCGCCATTAGGAAGTAGCACGGCGCCGTTCGGGTGTGGAAATGGAACGCCAAAGGGAAAGAAGTGGAACGGCGCCACTATGGAACATGGAACAGCGCCGTTCGGGTCTCTTCATTTTACACCTTTTGGCCGGCTGTCGTCAAGACAGTCAAGAGAGTAAAATTTTTGCTATAAACCAGTACTGAGTAGTAGCGGTAAGAACAGGTTGAATCCACAGAGAGGCAAAAGAATGGAGTTACCTTGCTTATATACTGAACATCCCACAGAAATATAAAAGGGGGGTTTTGAGGTGAAAACCGAAATAACTAAAGACAAGAACAAGGAAGAACAGTGTAAATGATTAATAAGGCAGAAATGAACAATGAAATAGACATTCATTCTATCATTTGTTAATTAAAAAGGGTAAAGGGACAATTAGATCCCAGGCTCACTAACCAAACAATTAATCAATCAAATGGCATGCTTATGAAGATTAGTACTAAAGATTCCTAAAATCCATATTGATGACTATATAGTCCAACCTAGTACTATCGATTCCTAGACTGGCCCCTTCTATCCGCACCGAACCAACAATCTTCGCGATGATGATTTACGGATTGAATAAAGCATTAAGCAAAGATGATAGACACAATATAAGGCTTACTTTATGTGCTTATTTCTTATAATTATTGTGTCTATCTTACTTTAATTCCACTCATATAAGCACGGTTTGGTATTTATAGATTCTAAAAGAGCTTTGAGTGGAGAAATGAGCATTTGAAGATGAAAAGAGTCAAATTGGAAGCAAAGGAAAGAAAGGAAATGAAAACGTCAAAGTGAAGGTGCAGGCAGATTAATGAGACCTGAAAGATGGCTTAATTTCACCACCTTAAAGGCTTCATTTGCAGTTGTTTCTTCACCAAACTTGTAGAGGACATCCTAATCTTTCCAGAATGTCCAAGAACGCCCCAATCGGAGTCCATTTGACCCTCCAAATGCTCATTCAACAGAGGCATACCAAACCAGGCGGGACAAATATTGTAATGGCGCCGTTAGCAAGTGAAAAACATTGGAATGGCGCCATTCCACTTCAACTTTGTCCAAAGCCGCATGCATTAAGTCAGCAAAGGAAGTAATGGTGCCGTTACACTTCCTAATGGTGCCATTACACATGGAGAATTGCAATTTGGAAGGTTAGCAAGTGTTTAGAGCTAAAAGACCATAATGGCGCCGCTCGGGTCAGCAACCAGACCAAGTCTCCATGAAGCATTAGTAACGGCGCCATTCGAAGTTCCATAGTGGCGCCATTACACTTCAGAGTTGGCAAATTGGATAAATGAAGAACTCAGCAAGAGTGCAAAATGAGAAGACCCTAACGGCGCCGTTCCATGTTCCCTATTGGCGCCGTTCCACTTCTTCCATTTGGCGTTTCATTTCTGCACTCGAACGGCGCCGTGCTACTTCATAGTGGCGCCGTTCCAGGAAATTTCACCTTTGCCCTTCATGCTCTTTGGATAGTTATTAGGTCATGAGGGCAATTATGTAATCTGGTCATTTAAATATGTCCTTTTCTCTAAGTACGGACAGATTTACATTGAATAGAATTTGGAAAGTTGCGATTCTTCTCTGTAGAATCAAGAACAGAGAGCGAAGGATTCTTTCCTTCCATTTCTATAGAGATTTAATCTTTGTTTGTTTAATCAATTTACTCTTCTTTAATCATCGTTTATTTCTTTATTGTTCTTGGTTTGCCACTTAATTCATAAGTGGTTAAACCCATAATCCATCTAATCTCCCATTAAGTTAAGGGATTTTGCTAGAGAGGTCTTTGTTCTTATCTTAGATTGTTTCAATCGGGTGTTTCAATATCTCTGCTATTATTGATTTATGATTGTTTAGGCTAAAATATATGAATGCATGCGTATATTTGATCTTAGACAATCTATGGTTATTATTATGGAAGATGAATCTTTAGTAGTCATCCTTAATATTTTGTAACAAAGGAAAGGCATAGGACACTTTCTTGGGATATTGGGTAATTAACGACCGGGTATGCACGAAGCTATTACGGGTTAATTGTGTACTGACTGATTGTTTATGCTTTATGCTTTATTAAACCTGTAAATCAATATCGCGAAGAGTCGTTGGTTCAGGCGAGATAAAAGGGTGTTTTCTAGGAATCTTTAGTACTAGTCTACACTGTTTAGTCACCACATAGGCTTAGGGAATCTTTAGTACCTCTGTCTATAGTACACCATTCAATTGTCCAGTCTTATATTTTGTAGACCGATGACCTAGCTATTTTACTTCTCCCTTAACTGATGGTGATGATTAGATGGATATTTCCTTTATTAATTGTTCTTCTCTATTATGTTTCTGCCTTTATTTTATTTGTCTTTCAAAAAAAACCCCATTTACATTTTTGTTCTTTTATTTTATATAAACAAAATAGACTCAATATTGCTTCTCTGTGGATTCGACCTGTGCTTGCTCTTGCTACTTAGTTTAGGACAGTACAGAAATTTATTCTTTTGATCGTCTTGACGACGGGCGATCAAGGTTTTGGCGCCGTTGCCGGGGAAGCAATGCAGTTTATTTTGTTTATTTCTGTTCTTTTGCTTGCTTTGTTTCTGCAGTTCGTGTGTTTGTTTAATTTCCTTACCTGTTATCCTTTATTCTAGTCTGTTGCTTGTTTAATTTATCTCTATTTCTTGCTTAATTGGTGTTTTTTTTCTTTCTTTTTAGGTATTTTTTGTTGTCTATTTCCTATGGCTACTCCTGTACTGCAATCTGATACACAAGCTCTGGCTATGGCTACAAATTCAACTCAAATTTTTTCTTCTTCATCATGCAACAATTCTCAGACCACTCAACTCATGAAGCTTCAACAATCAATGCACTCCTTGACTGATCAAGTGCTTGCTCTTAAGATTTTGACTTCACGGTTTAATGAGTTTCTGAACCAACAAGCTGAACAAGTTGCTAGGACTTCAAGCAACATACAACAACTTAGTGATCTTTTGACCAAGTGTAGCAACTACATCATTGATTGTCAAGCTTACAACATAGCTCAACTCCAGCAACTTCAATCTTCATGTGAGTCTTTACAAGCTAAGATGACTAGCTCTGTCATGAACAACAAATTGGATCAACAACAAGCTTGTGGTAATGTCTTAATGCCTAATAAGGAAGATTCATTTGGGTTATCCACGACTAAGAAGAGGAAAGAAGATTACAGCCATTGTCCAGACTTGTCTTCACAACACATTCAGAGCTATGAACATTCATACCACAACCTTCAAAATGACCACACTCTGCCCCAGAGCCTCACTTATGGTGCCAATATATCAATCCTAGAGCCAAACTTAGTGACACAATTACATGGTGCAAACCAACTTTGCTCGATGTCAACCCCATTTCAGAGCACAAATCTCCATCAAGTTTCAAGTGTAGATGGCATTAGCTCATCTCTCTTAGAGGCAACATCATCTATGGATAATCTAAGGCATTTCAATAAGCAATGTGGAGCTACTCTTTCTAGTGTGCAACCGTGTTCAACATTCAAGGAAGAAGAGTGCTACATTCACAACACTAATGGCGCCATTCATCATGCTAACGGCGCCAATCACTTTCATATTGGTGCCAATATGCCTCCACAAGTCACTAACCCATATTCTCAACATCATGCTACGTATGCAAATTTCCAGAATCAACATCTTTTGTCCAAAAGCTCCAATCAAGGCAACATTTCCCTTTTTCACCCATCCATGGCTCATTGTAGTACATTTGAAGATCAATCATGTGAAGCTAATATAGTGACCAAGGTGGATAAATTTAGTTATGCCTATTGGGACTCGGATGAAGATGAAGATTATATAGCACCAACAGTTGAGAATGCACCACCTGAGCCTAGACAAAATGGTCCTCCAACAACAAGTGTGGGGGAGGACAATCAACCTTGTGAGATTCAAAATCCAAATTCAACCAAGTCTGAGGATGTATCACTGGTGGTTGCAAACATTGCGGACAGTAACCATAGTATTGAAACTTTGGCATATTATGATCCAGATTTCATGGGAGTTGGGACTTTCTTTGCAAAGTTTGAGGCATTGGTGCAAGAGGACCAATTTTATGCTGTGTCACCCATATTTGAATGTGCCGAGGA
This sequence comes from Microcos paniculata, assembly GCA_030664755.1. Classification (NCBI taxonomy): domain Eukaryota; kingdom Viridiplantae; phylum Streptophyta; class Magnoliopsida; order Malvales; family Malvaceae; genus Microcos; species Microcos paniculata. The sequence goes on from CP131464.1 coordinate 10,825,847, forward strand.
GCTACCTAATCACCAAGGGTGGAGCAATGTTCAATGTGTTTGGCCAAAGAAACTATTGCATCTGGCAACAACACTGATGTTGGCTACACTTGCAATTCCTGGAATTCTTTATCAAAAACTTGGTGATTTCTTTTCATTACTTCTTTCAATTCTTTTCTTTCCTGTTCTTTATTTTTATTTTCCTTGTTCGTTTTCTTTTGTTTTGGATTTTTGTGTTTTTCTTTCATTACCAATTTGTGATGTTTTTGTGTTTTCTTCTTACTTACTTTTTGTTCTGCAGTGGAAAGACCCTCCTTGAAAGAGCCATCAATAAAGAGAGGTATAGCCAAAGACTTTAAAGAATGGCGGCTGCTTGGGAGGCAACCCAAGTTTTATTTACTCTGTCTGATATTACTTTTGATTCAGTAACATGAACAAAACTTGATTGGATTTTTGCTTGCAAATCTAAATTTCCATATGAATTGTCAGGTTCTTTATCTCTACACTATATCTCTCTGACATATAGATATTTACACCAATCAATTTTGTAGTTGTTGCTGATATTTTGTTTAGTTTCCTTGAATAAGATATTTACGTGAAACAAGTTTGCATAAAATGGACATATCTTGCATGATACTATTCATTTCTAAACATGTGCAACCATGCTACTTTGGGCTAATTTTTGGAAGTGTTCTGCAATGCTTTCTGGAAATCTTTTTGCATATATTGGTAGACTGATATACAAGGAGTGTGACTACAGTAATAGTTAGTATTTTCTCACATCACAACTCAGTGCTTTTTCAGTGCAAACAGGGGTACTTCACCATCTTTGTAGCCAAGAATGGCGCCATTCCAACTTGTAATGGCGCCACTTTTGATTCTTTGCCACAATATTGGTCTTCAATTCTTTTGTTGAGCTAACGGCGCCACTCCATGTCCTAATGGCGCCATTCCATTGTGACCAATCCTTGTATGCCTTGAACAAAGCCTTTCATGGAAAACCAAGCTAATGGCGCCACTCTCACTCATAATGGCACCACTCCTACTGTTTTTACCTTGTATATTTTTGCTCCAATCCTATTTCTTTCCAGATTTTTAACCTTAGAAATCCATTATAAATAGCCCTCTTTACCATTCAATAATACTGAATAGGCTAGAGAAGACATGGAAGACATGCATGAAAGCTTGGAGAAAAGCCCAGAAAGTGCAAGTTGCTTGTTGATTTCATGTCGTGCACTACCATGATTGGTGCCATGAGCTTATTTATTTGTTCCTTCATGCCATTCCAGTATGGTGCCAGTAGCAACTCCTTATGGCGCCGTGAGTATCATCTCCAGCAAATGAAATTGCTCTCTGTTTCACGTCTCTGTCTCTAGATCTTCCTTAATGATGCAAGTAACTCATGCTTATATTAAGGTGTGCTTATCTATAATCTCTTCTTGTGCTCTTATTTTATAACCTCAGTGTACCAGCTCCATTAAGGTAATCCTCTAAACTCTCGAAATTTTTCTTTCTAATTTTGATTGTTTGGATTCTTTTATCTATACACTTGCACACACATTGAGGACAATGTGTAATTTAAGTGTGGGGGAGGGAATAGATGCACCATCATTAATTTAGATCCTATTTTTTTTTAGATTAGTTAGCTTTAGTTTAGGTTAGATTGCAACATTTAAATCCCTTGATTACATCTTATTTGCATATGTCTATTAAGTTGTTTGATAGTTCGTAATAAAAGAAATCATGTTATTGATTAATAAGGAAATAAATCTCTTGATCAGATTAAAGATTATATATGTTGACTTCTTTGCTTGAGTTTAATTAAATAAGGTGAAAATTTGAACCAAGTGAGATATCTGAGCCTAAATAGGATTGCACTCAATCCTCTGTTCTTTCTTGTGTGATTAATTGTGATATTTCATGTTTATACATTACTAGAACTTGCATGATACCTATTCAAGATTACATGTAATATGTGCATAATTGAACAAAATTAAGGTTTTAATTAGGTAAGTTTGAGCCAAATAAGCCATCCTTAACTCATAATATCCTTAGTTAACCACTTTGAGCCTTAAATGCATGATGAGTTAAACCTTTTCTTGGTAACCACTTCCAAAGAACCCTTAAGCCAAAAAGAAAAACAAATGGTTTCTGTCCCTGCTTAGGATAAGGAAGCATTGAAAAGTTAAATGTATTCTTGGTTTGGTAACTAAGAAAAGCTTACGCATTATTGGTTAAACTTGATCCTAATTAAGTTGAAATGGGAAATGCACCAGTGAAAAAGAGAAATTTACACCTTATTACGTTGAAGATCAATCAAAAGAAAAAGGAGTAACAAGCTAAAAGATGCTGTTATTTGTGAAGAAAAGGATCAAAATGTATTCTGTTGCCTAGCTTGAGAAGGATTAAAGAAACAATGTGACTATATGGGCTATCAAAGTTATATTTGCCCTGTTTTAACTCTTTAATGCTTCTTTGTTCTAGGCTTTTACTTAATCTCATCCCCTTTCTTTCTTGAGCTCAATCCCAGCCCCATTACAGCCATTATAAACCTTAGTTCTTGTTGGTTTTGTACATATATGGAGTAGTGGAGATGTGGTAGATTTGCAAGCTTATGGTTAATGTATTGCATTGGAATAGGATTGAGTGACCCTCTGATACACTTGGTTAGGATGAGAGAATTGTGCGAATCATACACCTTGTTTAATTATGCTTAAGTAAAGAATGATATATGTGCTTTCTTTATCCTATCTTGTTGGTTATCTTCCTTGTTGATTAATGCCATGATTTTCTTTGTTTTAAGAATTGACATTCTCTTATTCTACATATGCTTATTAAGATGTGATTATTGTATTTGATTGTTGATTAGGCTGAATAAAGGAGACCATAACTCCTCCTACTAGTTTAACTAGGGGTTTAATATGGGCTTGTAGTTTAGGCTAAGAACTACCGTGTGCCTACGACAGTGGAATTAATTTATGTAGTTAGCTTAGTTAGATTTACCTTGAATAAGTTCCGGATTGCATTTTTTTTCACATTTGCTAGGGACTAGCAAAGGCTAAGTGTGGGGGAAATGTGATAGACACAATATAAGGCTTACTTTATGTGCTTATTTCTTATAATTATTGTGTCTATCTTACTTTAATTCCACTCATATAAGCACGGTTTTGTATTTATAGATTCTAAAAGAGCTTTGAGTGGAGAAATGAGCATTTGAAGATGAAAAGAGTCAAATTGGAAGCAAAGGAACGAAAGGAAATGAAAACGTCAAAGTGAAGGTGCAGGCAGATTGACGAGACCTGAAAGATGGCTTAATTTCACCACCTTAAAGGCTTCATTTGCAGTTGTGTTCTTCACCAAACTTGTAGAGGACATCCTAATCTTTCCAGAATGTCCAAGAACGCCCCAATCGGAGTCCATTTGTCCCTCCAAATGCTCATTCAACAGAGGCATACCAAACCAGGCGGGACAAATATTGTAATGGCGCCGTTAGCAAGTGAAAAACATTGGAATGGCGCCATTCCACTTCAACTTTGTCCAAAGCCGCATGCATTAAGTCAGCAAAGGAAGTAATGGCGCCGTTACACTTCCTAATGGCGCCATTACACATGGAGAATTGCAATTTGGAAGGTTAGCAAGTGTTTAGAGCTAAAAGACCATAATGGCGCCGCTCGGGTCAGCAACCAGACCAAGTCTCCATGAAGCATTAGTAATGGCGCCATTCGAAGTTCCATAGTGGCGCCATTACACTTCAGAGTTGGCAAATTGGATAAATGAAGAAGTCAGCAAGAGTGCAAAATGAGAAGACCCTAACGGCGCCGTTCCATGTTCCCTATTGGCGCCGTTCCACTTCTTCCATTTGGCGTTTCATTTCTGCACTCGAACGGCGCTGTGCTACTTCATAGTGGCGCCGTTCCAGGAAATTTCACCTTTGCCCTTCATGCTCTTTGGATAGTTATTAGGTCATGAGGGCAATTATGTAATCTGGTCATTTAAATATGTCCTTTTCTCTAAGTACGGACAGATTTACATTGAATAGAATTTGGAAAGTTGCGATTCTTCTCTGTAGAATTAAGAACAGAGAGCGAAGGATTCTTTCCCTCCATTTCTATAGAGATTTAATCTTTGTTTGTTTAATCAATTTACTCTTCTTTAATCATCGTTTATTTCTTTATTGTTCTTGGTTTGCCACTTAATTCATAAGTGGTTAAACCCATAATCCATCTAATCTCCCATTAAGTTAAGGGATTTTGCTAGAGAGGTCTTTGTTCTTATCTTAGATTGTTTCAATCGGGTGTTTCAATATCTCTGCTATTATTGATTTATGATTGTTTAGGCTAAAATATATGAATGCATGCGTATATTTGATCTTAGACAATCTATGGTTATTATTATGGAAGATGAATCTTTAGTAGTCATCCTTAATATTTTGTAACAAAGGAAAGGCATAGGACACTTTCTTGGGATATTGGGTAATTAACGACCGGGTATGCACGAAGCTATTACGGGTTAATTGTGTACTGACGGATTGTTTATGCTTTATGCTTTATTAAACCTGTAAATCAATATCGCGAAGAGTCGTTGGTTCAGGCGAGATAAAAGGGTGTTTTCTAGGAATCTTTAGTACTAGTCTACACTGTTTAGTCACCACATAGGCTTAGGGAATCTTTAGTACCTCTGTCCATAGTACACCATTCAATTGTCCAGTCTTATATTTTGTAGACCGATGACCTAGCTATTTTACTTCTCCCTTAACTGATGGTGATGATTAGATGGATATTTCCTTTATTAATTGTTCTTCTCTATTATGTTTCTGCCTTTATTTTATTTGTCTTTCAAAAAACCCCCCATTTACATTTTTGTTCTTTTATTTTATATAAACAAAATAGACTCAATATTGCTTCTCTGTGGATTCGACCTGTGCTTGCTCTTGCTACTTAGTTTAGGACAGTACAGAAATTTATTCTTTTGATAGTCTTGACGACGGGCGATCAAAAGAAGATCAGTACAGCATGCAATGAACCCAGATATACTCCGCGTCTACCCAGTCATTGAATATCTGAAATCCCAGAAAAGAGTCTTACGTCTTCCCTTTGTTCTAAGATCACGGTTAGTTACTAAAGATTCACAAACTCAGGATCTAACTAATGATTTACTCATTCCCAACTTACGCATGCATTCATAAACCAAGAACAAGAAAATCATATCTCAAGCCAATCAGAGATTCCAAAACACTTGATCGAATCAATTGAAATTAAGAACAAGAGCCTCACTAACTTTGCAAACCCTTTTAATCAACAAACAATAGAATGAATTAAGGGTTTACTCACTCATGATTTGAGTGAGAAACCAAAGAGTTTACAATCAAAATAATAGAGAAATCAAGAAAAGAAACAAAACGAATTGCGAATCAAAGAGAAAGGATTCTTGGAATTGAATCGTCCCGAATGATTCTCTGTTTTCTATTTTCTTTCTCTCTCCTTGATCGCCCGTCGTCAAGACGATCAAAAGAATGAAATTTATAACCTTACTTAAACTAACAGTATAGAAAGCAAGTAAGGGTCGAACCCAAAGGAAGCAAGAGCAATCTTGTTTTTCAAAATAATAACAATAAAACAGGGGGGATTGTGGAAAGTGAACAGACAAATATTAAAGCAAATAATAAATGATAAAGAGTAAAATTAACTATCTAACTAAAACCTCTAACGTATGATTAACTATCTAATTGACTAGAAATGTGATTCCTAGACTCACTAAGGATATTGAATCAACCTATGGATAGTAGGCGTAGACTTAAGGTACTATCGCTTCCCCTAAATCCCGGTCTATTCTAAATTAGACTAATTCGATACCTATCGCTTCCCAAACTAGACCCTTTTACCCAACCAAGCATGATTCCTCCGCGGTAACCATGTACAGGCCAAGTAAAGCATTAATCGATCTAAATAGACATTAGCCCACACTTATCTAACGAAACACTTCGCGCGTTCGCTTGAGATAATCCCTTTGATTGCTATGGATAGGAACTAAGCTACCCACTTGCTACTAATAATCTAATCTAACTACTAAAGATTCATTAGATTAAACTTAGCTAGTGTTGATCTTGATTAACCTAAGAGTACCGGTCCAATTAAGCAAATCAAGTAAACACAGTCAATAATAACAAGCAATCAAAGAATACCCAAGGTTTAATTCAATAATTAAGCACAAGACTCTCATCACAAATCTAACAATAAAGATAATTAAAACATAGATTAGAGAAAACTAAAGTCTACCCACTCATTAATTGAGGGGAGACATAAGGAAATTGCATTGAAAATAAAGAAATACAAACGGAGGGAGAGAGGGGAAAGCCCCTCCCTCTTGCGGCAAATTCTTTCTCTCTGGCTGCTCTCAAAACTAAAATCTGTAATCTGCCTCCATCCGTTCGAACTCTAGAGAAAACAAGGTATTTAAATGACCAGATTACATCAATACCCTCAATGACCTAGTTGCTGACTAAAGAGTGTGGAGGACACTGGAGACATTTCTTGGAACGGCGCCATTACAAAGTGGAACGGCGCCGTTATGCTCTTCTTATTGCGTTGCCTGGCTATTACCCCTAATGGCGCCACTATGAAGTGGAACGGCGCCGTTAGGGTCTTCTATTTTTAAGCCCGTGCTGACTTTGCCCATCTTTGCCAACCTTCAAGTGTAATGGCGCCGTTAGCTTGCCTTTGGTGTGTTGAAATGCATGGCTTGGCAATGTTGGAGTGTAATGGCGCCATTAGGAAGTGGAATGGCGCCGTTAGCATGGTCTTTCTCTTCATTTGCGCAGCTTTGGGCAGTAATGAAATGTAATGGCACCGTTATGAACTAGAATGGCGCCATTAGCAAGTTTTCTCGCCTGGTTTGGAATGTCTCGGTAGAATGAGAATTTGGAGGGTCAAACGGACTCTGATTGGGGCGTTCTTGGGCATTCTGGAAAGCTTAGGATGTCCTCTACAACTTTGATGAGAACACAAATGTAGATGAAGCCTTTAAGGTGGTGAAATTCGGCCATCTTTCAGATGTCGCCAATCTGCCTGCACCTTTACTTTGACATTTCAATCCCGTTTCTTTCCTTTGCTTCCAATTTGACTCTTTTCATCTTCAAATGCTCATTTCTCCACTCAAAGCTCATTTGGAACCTTCAAATACAAAACCATGCTTATATGAGTGGAAGTAAGATAAGATAGGCACAATAATCATAGGAAATAAGCACATAAAGTAAGAATGATATTGTGCCGATCACAATTCCCCCACACTTAGACTTTGCTATTCCCTAGCAAACTAATGAGTAAAGCATGTAATCTGGAAATTATTTAACTAAATCTAACTAACACTAACTTACTACAGAAATCAAATCCACTGTCGCAGGCATACACGGTAGTTCTTAGCCTAAACTACAAGCCCATATTAAACCCCTAGATAAACTAGTAGGAGGAGTTATGGTCTCCTTTATTCAACCTAAATTAAGAACAGAAATGACAAACAAGTATTTCAAGAACAATTCAATACACATATGCAAAGTAAGATAATGTTGAATCTGATCAAGAAATACGCATGATATTTAATCAAAAAGCAGAGGCATAATGCAACCAAAGAGAAAGTTAGGAATGCATATAAGGCTTCTTTCAATCAAGTATAACTAAACAAGGTATGGAAGTCTCACAATTCACTCTTCTAACCATGTTTCAAGTAAGTTTGCACTCAAAACATTCCAGTGAAAGCATGTTAACCATAAGCTTGCAATGCAACCTTATCTCCACTACTCCATATACATGCCTAATTAAACAAGAAATTGAGATTGTGCAAAGGGTTGTAATGGGGTCCTGGGAATAGGCTCAAGAAAGAATGGATATAAGATAAATCAAACACCTAGAATAATGAAACATTAAAGAATTAAAACCAGGGCAAAATGTGAGTTTGATAGCCCTCTGTTGTTGCCATTTCTTCAATTCATCCATAGACTAGGTTTTCATCAACATTCGATCCATTAATTCCATTTAATTTGCACTTTAATAACACCTTTTTTTTTTTTCATTTCATCACAAGGGTAACATGGAAGTGCATTTTCCCATTCATCAACTTTGATAGGATCGGATTGTGCCAATCTATACTTTAGCTCATTTCCAATAACCAATTTAAGTCTTTAATGCTTCATTATCCTAAGCAGGGACAAGAATCATTGTGTTTCTTTTAAGTTTCAAAGTCTTTTGGAAAGTAGCAAATCAAAGAAATAAGCTCAACTCATAATCTTTAAGGCTCAAAAGAGTAAACTAAGGTCAATTTATGAGTAAGGATGGCTTATTTGGCTCAATCTTTCCTAAACAATCTTCAATTTTTGCTTAACTAGGCACATATTTACATGTAATCTCAATAGGTATCATGCAAGTTCTAGTAACAAAACAATCATGGAATGAGGATAATTGAAAGAATCACACATGAAAGAACACAGGATTGAGTGCAATCCTTTAAAGGCTCAAATATCTCACTTGGTTAATTGATTACCAAATTCAATTATACTTGAATGAATTAAACAGTATATACATTCCAAAAATTCAATTAGGCCATTTTCATACTAATTAACTAAAATCATGCTTTTCTAAGATTCAACACTAACTTATTAAGCATATATATACCAAATTATGATCAAAATCCTTGCTGTCAATTAAAAAAAACAGGATCTTAGTTAATGATGGTGCATCTATTGCAATCCCCCCACACTTAAATGACACATTGTCCTCAATGTGTGTGACTGTGAGCAAATAAAGGCAACCAATTCATCAAAAGAGCATACGAAAGAGGGATGTTGAGTAGTTGGTTGGTACCTTTGTTGATCTTGGAATATTGATTGTGAAGCATAAAAGCATAGGAGGTAAGAGAAATAGATAAACACACATGATTAGATAAAAGAAAGAAGTTATATTACATCATTAGAGAAGATCCTACAACTGGAAAAAGGAAATAAAATAACAAAACTACTCCTAGTTAAACATGCCGAAATAAAAAGAAAAATAAAGAGAGATAATTATACAAATTAAGCTAGAATAAAAACAAGCTAAAAGAAATAAAAGCAGAGTTTAATTAATACAAATTAGCAAATAATTAAACAAATAATTAAAAGAGAGATAGAGGAAAAGAGAGAAAGAGAGATTCATGAAATTCCTTGGTCTGGGTGTTGGTGGTGCTGAAGACATGGGAGAGGAAGCTAATGGCTAATGGCGCCATTCTTCTTATCTTGCATTTGCTCATTTGCCTCGGCCCTCCACCAAACAAGTGACTTCTAGGCTTTGCTAATGGCGCCATTATGAGTTGGAATGGCGCCATTCTAAACATGGGTTCTTTTTGGGCAAATTGGCATACAAAACCTTCACCATATCAGGGTAGTAGTGTCCTTGGAGCTGAAGAACAGAGCTCCATCCTAAGGCCTGAAACATTTGGGAGATTTCTAGCTCATCATTTAACTTAGGATCAACCAGTTGCTCCACCACCATGTGATTATTGTATCTATTGTTGTACCATAGAAGAGCTGCATCACTAACAAAGTTGTCACGACCAACAGGGGCACATCCAAACATTCCACAATTTCCCACAAGTGGTTGTTGGTTTGAAGATTAACCCTGATATCTTCTCTGTTTTGGCATTTTGAAGTGTATGGGGTGAATAGCAGAAGATAATAGGTCGGGAAGAGATTAGGCAGAGAATAAGCAGTGTAGTGAGGAACTCAGATGGTGAGGCTATTTATAGGCAATTTCTGGAGGAGAGTAATCTGGGAAATAATGATATCAGGATAAAAATATACAAGGGAGTTTGTAGTGGTAATGGCGCCATTATGGGTTGTAGTGGCGCCATTAGCTTGGTATTTTCATGAAAGGCTTTGTGCAAGGCAAACAAGGATTGGTCACAAAGGAATGGCACCATTAAGACATAGAGTGGCGCCGTTAGTGCAACAAAAGAATTGAAGACCAAAGTTGTAACAATCATGCAAGAATGGCGCCATTACAAAGTGGAGTGGCGCCATTCATGGCTACAAAGATGGTGAAGTACCCCTGTTTGCACCGAAAAAGCACTGAGTTGTGAAGTGAGAAAATACAAACTATTACTACAGTTATACTCCTTGTATATCAGTCTACCAATATATGCAAAAAGATTTCTAGATAGCATCGCAGAACATTTCCAAAAATTAGCCCAAACTAGCATGGTTGTACATATTTAACAATGAATAGTAACATGCTGTATTCAGATAAGAATATTCACGAAAATCTCTATTATTCAGAAAAATAAAAACAAAGCAAAAAGAAACAAAAATATCAATGACATCAACACAATTGATTGGATCTTGCAAAGTTCATGTCAGGATTAAAGAGGATAGGGATGAAAAACCTGGCAATTCACATGCAAGTTCAATTGTTCAAGCAAGAATCCTATCAGGTATTGTTGAGGTCATTGAGTTAAAAGCACTCTGCAAAAGAAACAAAGAAGAACACGTAAAGAAAAGAGACAAAACAGGGGAAAGAAACAATTAAACAAAATAAAGGAATAGCAAAATGGCAATCAAAATAAGGAAAACTTGGGTTGCCTCCCAAGTAGCTGCTCTTCTTTTAGGTCTTTAGCTAGACCTTATTCTAATATTGGTCATGCGTATTAGGGTGGATCTTGCCATTGTAATGCAGAAAGTAAATAAGAAACAATTAAAACCAAATAACATAATAAAAGGAAAATAAAAGAGCTAGGAAAGAGATCACCAAAATGAGGACTTAAAACTCCATGAAAAGCTAGTGTAGCCAAAGCCATTTGAGATGCCGTAAATGGTAATTGCTTAAGTGTCTTTGGGCAAATCAATTGAACACTAGACCACACCAACGGAGGAGAGTGCTCCTTGATAGAGTTACAGGCTGTTTTGACATCAAGAAGAAAATCATAGGGTATCCGCTCTTCATACTTGGACAAGAACAATTCAACACCCAAGAAGTCAGGATCATCATAGATGATAGCCTCAACATTTGGACAATCATTCACTATTTGATCACTAGGATGAAATTCATCTCCACACTTTGGTGAAGATGAAACTTGGACGGTGCATGAGTGATCACTTTCCCCCACACTTGTCTTAGATTGTAAGGCAGTATGTTCATGTGGCTCTTGTGATATGGCTTCAACAAGTATTGTTGTGGGATAATTGATGCGTGTCGCAAAGCACCAAAAATAACCTTACTACTCTAACATGTAGTTAGGGAAGCAAGGGTCGATCCCACAAGGAGCTATCCAATTTATCATTACTTTCACAAAGCAAATATCAAACTAAACAAGAATTTAAAGAGGGGGTTTTGTATTGGTGTTGGAAATAAGATATAAGGAGTTGCCAAGTATGGTAATAATAATGCAATGTATGATAAAATAAAACCTTCAATCTATTATATGATCAATCTTTCAACCTAGCACTTGATCATTGATTCACTGACCAAACATTCTTCTCATTAATTGGTTAACCCCATGGATTAGAAACCAGCTTCAAATCCGTGGATCTTTCCTATTGTCGATTAACCATGAATCTAGGTTCACTATTAATCCTTCCTCATATGGCTAATTTGAATCCCAGCAATCCAAATTCAAGCCTAGAAGAGCAATAAGCTAGTGAAAGATGAAAGCTAACAACAATCAATAACAAACCCAGCATTCATTATTCAAATTGCATCTTCAAATCTCTTTGAATGTAAAAACATCCTCTTGCTACTCAAGTTCTAAGAAATCACCAAACTCTAGCTTTGGAGTTCAAAGATTAGCATGCTAATGAACTACTCAATCAATTATTTGTAACTAATTAACTCAGCAATCCAAAAGACAAGATAATAAACATGATAATCATCTTTAAAGCTCAAGAGATAGAAGAACAATCAATGAACAAGAAAGCATTAAGAACAAGAATCTCACAAATGCAGAAAAAGTGATTGAATCCTATAATAGATTGGAGTTCTAGAGTATTTTACTTAAACGAAAATTACAAGATGATAAGTTCTCTGAAACCCAGCAAAAGATGCAAACTTAAAGACTGCCTCAACTCCACTTTCCAGCTGCTTCTTCTCATTCTCGGATCTCTGTCTCCAGCTACCAGCCCACAATCCACTGTTCCTCCATAATTCTTCCCATCTGAGGTGAGGAATCTTAAGAATAAAATAAGCTAAAGTAGAAGCCATTTGAGGAAAAGAGGGAGACAACTCTGAGATTTAGTTATGGCTCCTCTCCACTGAATCTCCGGAATGTGTTTTTAAAGGGTTTGATAGTGGAATGACAGCATTTAAATGGGTCTGTCGACGTTTTGACTTTGTTAGCCGTCGACGTCTAAGTGTCTGCCCATCGACGTCTCTGCTTGTTTTCTTCATATTTTTCCCAGCTCGATCGATCCGTCGACGTCTAGATACCTGCCCGTCGACGTCTAAGTGTTCAATCTTTAAGTGTTCGAAGTCAGAAACTTCTACCCGTCGACGTCTAGAGTCTACCCGTCGACGTCTAGATTTGGCCGTCGACGTCTAGAGTTGGCCGTCGACGTCTCTGCTTGTGTAAGTGATCTCGTGTCCATTTCTCGAGCAGCCGTCGACGTCTACATGCTTACCCGTCGACGGATTGGTCGGGCAGACCCGGACTTAGTTTGATAGTCTCTCGTAAAACAGACATTTGGAGGGACAAACGAACTCCGATTTCGACGTTCTTTAGCATTCCGGAAAGCCCAAGATGTCCTCTATAACTTTGATGTAGATCACAAAAACAATTGAAGTCTCGAACATAGATAAAATCAGCCATATTTATGATCTATCCAATCTGTCAAGATTTCAACTTTGAGTTCTTTACATCTTGTCTTCCCACTTGATTTGTGTTTGGTCATTTTCACTTCAATTCCATCATTTTCACTCAATTACCTCAATTGACACCTAAAAAGTGAAACAAAGCTAAGTAAGCTTAGTTTATACAATCAAATGCATAAATCCATAGAGATTAACATAGGAAAATATGTCTATTTTGGTACTCAACAAATTCCCCCACACTTAAACCTTTGCTCGTCCTCGAGCAAGCCTAAGGAGAGTTATTATCTACACTAAACCTAACCTAACTTTATTGTCCATTTTCGTAGGAGAACACGGTAGCTTTTAGACTAAACTACAAGCCCATATTAAACCCCTAGGTGTCCCTAGTAGGAGGAGGTATGGTCTCCTAAAAGTTTACCAACAATAGCCACAACATTCTTATTATGGTAGTTAAAATTCAAATCGAACTCAAGAGAAACACATGTGACGAGTAAAAGCATGGATAAGAACTAAAGAAAACATAACAAATCATGAATAAGAAAACTAAGCAAACAAGATTAATAAATAACAATGCAAGCATCAAACTTCAAACAAACATGCTTGAATAGGGCAATTACTCACTAGTCATCTCTCATTCACTCAAGTGTTTGATAATGGTGCCCTCAAGAGTCTTTCTATGAAAATATACTTACCATATGCTTGCTAGTCTACCTCATCTCCACTACTCCATCTTACATGTCATGAATGAATGAATGAAAAGGTTTTAAAGTAAGGTTGTAATGGGGCTTTGGTTGAGAAAGTTATGAAAGAAAGAAATGAGTAAAGGAATTCAATCAAAGGCCTCTTCAAGATTAATGAAATATTAACTAATTGAAATTATGGGCAGATTTTACTTTTAATAGCCCAAATCTTGGCTTGGTCAACAATTCACTAATCTCTCCATCTTTTAATCAACTTCTTTTCACTCTTTTCGTCTTTTTTTTTTTCATTTGAACCTAGGAGATGCCAAGTTCTTTTATAGTGCCTTTCTTTCTAGATTTTGCTTTCTTAAGGCACATTTTATTTAACTTTAAATACTTCGGACATCTCACTCATACAACCTTTTTCTCAATTGACCAACTCAAGGTGGTTTTTCCCCCCACACTTATTCTTGTTGCCAACCTTTTCCAAGAACATAAATGTAAAACAAGGCAATTATTTCACTAAGTCAAAGAGACAAGGTGAGTAAACTTGTTTTTTTCTTTTAAAGCTTAAGGTCCTTTTTGGGATAATAAGGTTTAACAACAAAGAACATGGCTAAAATCATGTTAAGCTCATGGGGTTATCTACATTGGTTTTACAAAGGTTGGTCAATTTGGCTCAAACTTAGTCCTAAACCTTAATCATCTTTCAAACATGAATGCAATAAATGTAATCTCAACAAGGTATCAAGCAAGTTCTAGAAGCATACAACCATAGGAGACATAATTTACACTCAAGAATGAAAAGAGATTGAAGTGCAATCTATAAAGCTCAAATCCTCGCAAGGTTGTTAATGCATTACACTACTCAAACATATTTGACTTAAAGAAATCAACTAACACGATACTTAGAAATCAAGAAGCAAAGCATCTTATTCAATCAACATCATGCATCTTTCATTCCTAACTAGGCTAACACTCATACCATGAATAACTCATCATTCCATTTGAAAGTTAACTATCATGTAACTAAACTACTACCCCCAATTATCAAGCAATGCAATTGCAAATCAAAAGTGTCAACTCCCTGCCAGTATCACCCGTCGACGTATGAGGTTAGAGACATCGACGGATGACTACTTCAGCTCAACTTATCTTCCTTGTCCGTCGAGGAATATGGCACCAATTTTTAGCTCAAGTGGAGAGGGTGGGTGGCTCAAGTTGGTGTGTACAAAATCCTGAAAAATGAAACAAAGAACAGCAAGAGAATCAAAGCGAACAAAAGCGAAACAAGAAAACAACAAGTACAAAAGCTGAAATGAAAGTAAGCTAAGTAAATAATTAAACAAGTTCTAATCTAAAGAAAAACAGGGAAAAAATCACAAGGGAACAGGGGAAACAAATGAAAATGTAAAGAAAGTAATGATAAATGCTGTAGCTCCCCGGCAACGGCGTCAAAATTTGATGCGTGTCGCAACGCACCAAAAATAACCTTACTACTCTAACATGTAGTTAGGGAAGCAAGGGTCGATCCCACAAGGAGCTATCCAATTTATCATTACTTTCACAAAGCAAATATCAAACTAAACAAGAATTTAAAGAGGGGGTTTTGTATTGGTGTTGGAAATAAGATATAAGGAGTTGCCAAGTATGGTAATAATAATGCAATGTATGATAAAATAAAACCTCCAATCTATTATATGATCAATCTTTCAACCTAGCACTTGATCATTGATTCACTGACCAAACATTCTTCTCATTAATTGGTTAACCCCATGGATTAGAAACCAGCTTCAAATCCGTGGATCTTTCCTATTGTCGATTAACCATGAATCTAGGTTCACTATTAATCCTTCCTCTTATGGCTAATTTGAATCCCAGCAATCCAAATTCAAGCCTAGAAGAGCAATAAGCTAGTGAAAGATGAAAGCTAACAACAATCAATAACAAACCCAGCATTCATTATTCAAATTGCATCTTCAAATCTCTTTGAATGTAAAAACATCCTCTTGCTACTCAAGTTCTAAGAAATCACCAAACTCTAGCTTTGGAGTTCAAAGATTAGCATGCTAATGAACTACTCAATCAATTATTTGCAACTAATTAACTCAGCAATCCAAAAGACAAGATAATAAACATGATTATCATCTTTAAAGCTCAAGAAATAGAAGAACAATCAATGAACAAGAAAGCATTAAGAACAAGAACCTCACAAGTGCAGATCAAAATGATTGAATCTTATAATAGATTGGAGTTATAGAGTTTTGCTAAACGAAAATTACAAGAAGAATAATAGAACACAACAAAAATACACCCTTCAAAACTGAACTCAACTCCCCTTTTAAGCTGCTCTTTCTCCCTTTCTTTCTGCCGTCCAGCACTGCCAGCCCATAGTCCACTTCTCCTCAATAATTCCTTCCATCTGAGATGAGGAATCTTAAGAATAAAATAAGCTAAAGTAGAAGCCATTTGAGGAAAAGAGGGAGACAACTCTGAGATTTAGTTATGGCTCCTCTCCACTGAATCTCCGGAATGTGTTTTTAAAGGGTTTGATAGTGGAATGACAGCATTTAAATGGGTCTGTCGACGTTTTGACTTTGTTAGCCGTCGACGTCTAAGTGTCTGCCCGTCGACGTCTCTGCTTGTTTTCTTTATATTTTTCCCAGCTCGATCGATCCATCGACGTCTAGATACCTGCCCGTCGACGTCTAAGTGTTCAATCTTTAAGTGTTCGAAGTCAGAAACTTCTACCCGTCGACGTCTAGAGTCTACCCGTCGACGTCTAGATTTGGCCGTCGACGTCTGGAGTTGGCCGTCGATGTCTCTGCTTGTGTAAGTGATCTCGTGTCCATTTCTCGAGCAGCCGTCGACGTCTACATGCTTACCCGTCGACGGATTGGTCGGGCAGACCCGGACTTAGTTTGATAGTCTCTCGTAAAATAGGCATTTGGAGGGTCAAACGAACTCCGAGTTCGACGTTCTTTAGCATTCCGGAAAGCCCAAGATGTCCTCTATAACTTTGATGTAGATCACAAAAACAATTGAAGTCTCGAGCATAGATAAAATCAGCCATATTTATGATCTATCCAATCTGTCAGGATTTCAACTTTGAGTTCTTTACATCTTGTCTTCCCACTTGATTTGTGTTTGGTCCTTTTCACTTCAATTCCATCATTTTCACTCAATTACCTCAATTGATACCTACAAAGTGAAACAAAGCTAAGTAAGCTTAGTTTATATAATGAAATGCATAAATCCATAGAGATTAACATAGGAAAATATGTCTATTTTGGTACTCAACAATAATCCTCTTCATCCGAATCCCAATATCCATGTTTAATGCTATTCTCCTTAACCAATGTAGTAGTACTCCATGGTTGATCTTCAGTGGAGGCACTTGGAGTGGAAAATGAATAGCAAGAAGGAAGCGTTGATGCTTCAAAGTGCATGAGTTGGGATGGTTGATGGACAACTTGAGGAATCATCACAGGAGAAGTATCAAAGCCTTCCAAAGTACTTTCAAAGGTAAGAGCGGCGCCATACTTAACACTAATGGTGCCATTCTTGTTAGTTATGCCGTGGTCAATTTCTGCAAGCTTTTTGTCGCAAGTGGCCGAAGCATACTCCAATGTTGAACTAGGCATGAAGAGACTTGACATTGGTCCTTGAACACTTAGTGGTGGGGTTGGAGGTGAACTTGGTACCATATATGAGATGTTTGCCAATGAAGATGGCACCATAGCAGAGTTGTCCATGAAATGTTTGTGTCTTAAAGGCAATGACGAACCATAAACTTGGCTGAGGTTGGACTCTCCCTGCCATCCTTGAGGTACAGAGTTTCCATGTTGAGTGCCATGTGATAAAGATCTATTCCAGTCCAGTGATTGCATATGAGTCCATAGATTCACCACACCATGAGCTCTTGATGTTGAAGACATAAGATCTTTCTTTACTTCTTCATTGAATTTGTGACTTTGAAGAACAAGGGCATGGATATTGTCCATCAAAGATGAAGCTGAACTTTGTGGCTCAAATGGACATGTATATCTCATATTGTAATGTTGTTCTTGAATGCTTGGCTGCCCTTGTATTGCTCTTACAGTGTGAAATTGCTGGTGTTGAAGAGTAAAGGTTGGCAATGACTCATGTTGAGAGAACACATGATCTGCAGCTTTGGATGGAATGTAAGACAATAATTGTGCTTGGAGCTTGGCGTTGTTGGTCTTTAATTTACGATTCAAATCAGCCAACTCCAATGAAATAGATGATAAAGACATGGGGCTTTCTTGTATGTTGTTGAAGGGTGGAGTGGGTAGGTAGCTCATATTGATGTCCGAGTCCTGTAAAGTGATGGAAAGAACAAGAAAAGATCAAAGCAAACAAAGATAAATGACAGAAAAGAAGTAAATGCTAGGAAGTTAAGCTAGTGTTAAACTAAAGACATAAGTAAGATTACTGGAAATAATAGCTAAATAAGTAGACTACCATAGAGAATAGAATGAAATTTGTAAACAAAAAGCACTAACGTAGCAAAACAGAAATGAAATAACAATAAACTAGCTAAATGAACAAAGTGACAGGAATGAAAAGAACAAAAATATAAGAAAAACAAAATTAGCTGCGTTGCTTCCCCGGCAACGGCGCCAATTCTTTGATCGCCCGTCGTCAAGACGATCAAAAGAATGAAATTTATAACCTTACTTAAACTAACAGTATAGAAAGCAAGTAAGGGTCGAACCCAAAGGAAGCAAGAGCAATCTTGTTTTTCAAATAATAACAATAAAACAGGGGGGATTGTGGAAAGTGAACAGACAAATATTAAAGCAAATAATAAATGATAAAGAGTAAAATTAACTATCTAACTAAAACCTCTAACGTATGATTAACTATCTAATTGACTAGAAATGTGATTCCTAGACTCACTAAGGATATTGAATCAACCTATGGATAGCAGGCGTACACTTAAGGTACTATCGCTTCCCCTAAATCCCGGTCTATTCTAAATTAGCCTAATTCGGTACCTATCGCTTCCCAAACTAGACCCTTTTACCCAATCAAGCATGATTCCTCCGCGGTAACCATGTACAGGCCAAGTAAAGCATTAATCGATCTAAATTGACATTAGCCCACACTTATCTAACGAAACACTTCGCGCGTTCGCTTGAGATAATCCCTTTGATTGCTATGGATAGGAACTAAGCTACCCACTTGCTACTAATAATCTAATCTAACTACTAAAGATTCATTAGATTAAACTTAGCTAGTGTTGATCTTGATTAACCTAAGAGTACCGGTCCAATTAAGCAAATCAAGTAAACACAGTCAATAATAACAAGCAATCAAAGAATACCCAAGGTTTAATTCAATAATTAAGCACAAGACTCTCATCACAAATCTAACAATAAAGATAATTAAAACATAGATTAGAGAAAACTAAAGTCTACCCACTCATTAATTGAGGGGAGACATAAGGAAATTGCATTGAAAATAAAGAAATACAAACGGAGGGAGAGAGGGGAAAGCCCCTCCCTCTTGCGGCAAATTCTTTCTCTCTGGCTGCTCTCAAAACTAAAATCTGTAATCTGCCTCCATCCGTTCGAACTCTAGAGAAAACAAGGTATTTAAATGACCAGATTACATCAATACCCTCAATGACCTAGTTGCTGACTAAAGAGTGTGGAGGACACTGGAGACATTTCTTGGAACGGCGCCATTACAAAGTGGAACGGCGCCGTTATGCTCTTCTTGTTGCTTTGCCTGGCTATTACCCCTAATGGCGCCACTATGAAGTGGAACGGCGCCGTTAGGGTCTTCTATTTTTAAGACCGTGCTGACTTTGCCCATCTTTGCCAACCTTCAAGTGTAATGGCGCCGTTAGCTTGCCTTTGGTGTGTTGAAATGCATGGCTTGGCAATGTTGGAGTGTAATGGCGCCATTAGGAAGTGGAATGGCGCCGTTAGCATGGTCTTTCTCTTCATTTGCGCAGCTTTGGGCAGTAATGAAATGTAATGGCACCGTTATGAACTAGAATGGCGCCATTAGCAAGTTTTCTCGCCTGGTTTGGAATGTCTCGGTAGAATGAGAATTTGGAGGGCCAAACGGACTCTGATTGGGGCGTTCTTGGGCATTCTGGAAAGCTTAGGATGTCCTCTACAACTTTGATGAAGAACCCAAATGCAGATGAAGCCTTTAAGGTGGTGAAATTCGGCCATATTTCAGATGTCGCCAATCTGCCTGCACCTTTACTTTGACATTTCAATCCCGTTTCTTTCCTTTGCTTCCAATTTGACTCTTTTCATCTTCAAATGCTCATTTCTCCACTCAAAGCTCATTTGGAACCTTCAAATACAAAACCATGCTTATATGAGTGGAAGTAAGATAAGATAGGCACAATAATCATAGGAAATAAGCACATAAAGTAAGAATGATATTGTGCCGATCACTCCTTCTTCTCTTCTATTTTGGTCCACAAAACACTATTTATATGACTCAATTACATGACTGCCCCTCTAATTTTAATTGTAACGAAAAGGCACTAAGGGCAATAAGGGGTTTCCAAGGGATGGCGCCGTTCTGTCTTCTTCAGTCTTGGTACCAAGTGCTAACTTCTCCCGACTTGCACACCTTGAACACCTTGAAGTGTAACGGCGCCATTAGCAACTGGAGTGGCGCCGTTAGGTACCAATTGATTTATGACTCATCCGGCCTTGCAAGCTTTGGAGAGGAATGGCGCCACTAGGAACTAGAATGGCGCCGTTAGGAACCTTTTGTTGTGCTCAAGCAATCGGCTGGACAAGTTTAACATGTAGCGGCGCCATTAGCAACTAGAATGGCGCCGTTAGGCCTTGTTGTTTAATTTCTCAGGTAGTTCTTCCATTCTTGCTTCAATTAGCCTTTAAATGTTCATTATCATCACTAAGCTCCATAATTAACCTGCAAAGATATAAACAAGCTTAAATGAGATAATTAAGACTATGATAGCTATAAACCAAGATTAATTAAGCACAAAGTACATGTATTAATTTATGGCTATCACATTTCCCCCACACTTAAAGGTTTGCTAGTCCCTTAGCAAATGCGAATAATAATACAGTTCGGGACCACGAGCAAGTATTCCAAGAGCAAATTGATTTACAAATGTATCTTAAGGCATTGCCGAATCTTAAGGTAAAGATGAACTCACAATACCAGTAGAGAATGAAAAGCAATCATCAAGATGAAACAAAGAATGTATAATAAGCTTCCTCCATTCAAGTTTAACTGAACAAGGTATGGAGATCTCACAATTCACTCTTCTAACCAAGTTAAAGTGGTTTACACTCAAATGCATTCCAATGAAGAATGTTAACCATAAGCTTGCAATGCAACCTTATCTCCACTACTCCATATACATGCATAATTAAGCAAGAAATTGAGACTATGTAGAGGGTTGTAATGGGGTCCTAGAATTAAGCTCAAGAAAGAATGGGTATAGGGTAAATCAAACTCCTAGAATAATGAAGCATCAAAGAATCAATATCCGGGCAAAATATGAGCTTGATAGCCTTCTGTTATTGCCATTTCTTCAGTTCATCTATAGAGTAGGCTTTCATCACATTTGATCCATTATTTTCATTTAATTTACACTTAAATAGCACCTCTTTTGTTTTCTTTTGATTTTCATTTCATTACAAAGGTAACAGAGGGTGCATTTTCCATTCATCAACTTTGATAGGATCAGATTGTGCCAATCTCTGCTTTAGCCCATTTCCAATGACCAATTTAAGTCTTCAATGCTTCATCATCCTAAGCAGGGACAAGAATCATTGTTTTTCTTTTAAGTTTCAAGGTCTTTTGGGAAATGGCTGGAGAAAGAAATAAGCTCAACTCATAATTTTAAAGGCTCAAAAGAGTGAACTAAGGTCAATTTATGAGTAAGGATGGCTTATTTGGCTCAATCTTTCCTAAACAGTCATCAATTTTTGTTTAACGAGACATATATTTTCATGTAATCTCGACAGGTATCATGCAAGTTCTAGTAACAAAACAATCATGGAATGAAGAGAATTGAAGAAACACACACGAAAGAATACAGGATTGAGTGCAATCCTTAAGGCTCAAATATCTCACTTGGTTAATTGATTACCAAATTCAATTATACTTGAATGAATTAAACAGTATGAACATCCAAAGATTTAATCCGATAATTAGTTCCAAATCTGCTAACATTATGGTTATTCTCTTCATTAAGAGCAACAACTGACTTAATACACACATGTGATCCAATTTGTACTTCAAATATTTACAAGTTTCACAGGTTTATTCATCAAACTCCCCCACACTTAAATGAAACATTGTCCTTAATGTATAAGCTCTAAGAAGGTAAGTGAACAGGGAATTACCTTGGTTGAGATGGGAAGAAGAAGATGAAAGAGAATGGAAGAATGATCATGTAAAAAGGGAGAAAAGGACACAAGAATTCGAGAAGAGTTAGAGTCAAATAGATAAAAGCTTCATAACATAAAAAGAAGGAGAACAGACAAGATACTTTGCAATGTAGAAGAAAACACAAGGATTTAATGCAATACAGGAAGGTAAAAGATTACACTAGAATGCGTAAACAACTAAAGATAGATTGCAAAGTAACATGGAGCCGAAATACAGTAGCAGTGTAAAAATGCATGAGAAGAGTGGGAATTGGAAAAGGGAAGCAGGGGCCGCTTGGCATCAATCAACAATTCTAAGGCTTCGATGGTTTATGGGAAGTGTGGCAAGTGGCAATGACACCCAACTTAATGCTAAGGTCTACATGCAAATCTTTAATGTAGTGCTTCAGTTCATCTTCCTTGTTTTCCAGTCGTTCGAGTTGAGAGGAGAGTTGGCCAAAGGCTTGATGCATCTCTTGGCGTGTGGGAGGATCATTTGGGTTGGGAGGAGGTAAAACAATGATGTGAACCCCGTATATTGAACCTAGGAACCCACGAACAAGTTGATGGATGAAGTTTCTAGGAAAGCCAAATCAGTTTACAACTCAAGAAAAACCTTGACCCAATGTTTAGAGAAACATGAACCAGAGGTATAAAGAAGGAAAATTGACGCCACACTCTAGAAAAGGAAGAGATTGAGAGTGATAAGTCAGAAGAATGCCACAAGGAATTAACCTTGATAAGTTCAGAAGTTCAATGAAGAACAAACCAAGTGAATAATCTCACCAAATTCATAAAATTCCAATCTTAATTGCTAAAGAAACAAGAATTGATATTTAATGGCTAAAGGAAACCCTAATAAATCTTCCAGCAATACTTATTCCTAAAAATAAGGAAGTTCCTAAAATTTAGGAATGTGACTTTAAGGCACCATAAAATCAGCTACAAATCTCCTAAAAATCTTCAAATTGTAAGAAAGACTTCTGTTTTTAATTAATGAAAATCAATCAGGCCAAATAGACCACAAATCAGCCCATTAAATGCTTGAATTAATGGAATAAGGCTCGTTGATCTCTCCAAGCCCAATTCAGATCCTTTTGTTGCTTCTTTGATCCAAAAATCTTCAATTAATCCATTAAGAACTCCTTTCATCCTTTTAGCTTTAATCCGAGCTATTAGACCTCCAACAATGTGTAATGGATCATCAAGTTGCATGGAATCAGATTGCACCATCTTTAGCATGTTCCTAGCTTGGTTCCCATCATTCCCCCTTTCCTAAAAAAGATTTGTCCTCGAATCTTCATCACCTACATCAAATGGAAATAGATCAGAAATCTGTTAAGGACGAATCCTTTTCAAGAGATGGGGAATGATGGAAGCCAAGTTAAGGACATGCAAAGGATGGAGCAATCTGGTTCAACACAACATGATGATCCATTATTCATTGGTGGAGGTCCAATAACTCGAGCTAAAGCTAAAAGGATGAAGGAAGCCCTTAATGGACTAATTCAAGCTGTTTGGGCTAAACAAGCAACAATAAAGTAGACAAAGTTTGATTAATTACCTCAATTTTCCCATCAATTTGTGGATGGCAAGTTGTAGAAAACATTAGCTTAGTACCTAGCTTACCCCACAAAGTCTTCCAAAGGTAGCTCAAAAACTTGGCATCATGATCAGAAACAATTCTTCTTGGCACTCCATGAAGCCAAACTATCTCACAAAAGAATAAGTTAGGAAAGAAAGTATGCTGATGCTCCATTCCTCCAAGTAGGGATAAACCATCATGATGTTTATTTAGAAAGACATCAACAAGTTCCTGCAAAAGAGATATAGAAACACTAGACAAAGAAGGGTTAAGGTTGTTAGTATTAAAATAAGCCTCTTTGTACAAAAGTACAACTAGTGGCTGATTTGAATAAAAAGCTCTCTCAACCTGACTTTCTTTTGCGTCAAAACTAGATTTTTTTTCTCTCTTGCTCTTGAGGCTTTTCTTTTTCTTTTCTTTTTGTGTTTTCAGCCTCTTTTTCACATTCAATCTCATTCTTTATATAATTTTTCTCAACCTCATTTTTTTCATTTTCACATTTGGCCTCAGTCTTTTCTTTTTCACATTCAGCCTCACTCTTTCTTTTCTTACATTCGGCCTCACTTTTTCTTTTCTCACATTCAGCGTCACTCTTTCTTTTCTCAAATACTTTTTTTATCCTTGCTAGATCCTTTTTCACATTAGCCTTAATCCTGGCTACCTCCATTGGATCATTCTTCTCCAAAAATGAAGGAATGTTCATTTTAACACTCCCCAAGCGTTGATCATAATTATCTATCCTCCTTACTCTTTGACCACCTCTATCATGATTGAATCTGTTATTGGCCTCTCTCGGATCAAAATCATCATGGTTCATCATGGTATTGTCGCCTTTCTCGCCTTTGCACATTAGGAACTTCACGAACTTGATTCCTTTGCAAAACAGCAATAGCCGCATCGTGTCTCTCCATTTTATCCATGATTTCACCAAATATGACCTCCATGCACTCAAAGTGTTGTCGCAAAGTGCGTTGTTCAAGTGTCTCTATCCTTCCTTCCTCAGCCATTATAGTAGTCTGGAAAAGATTAGATTTGCCAAGAAAAAAAAACCTCACAAATGTTTACACTCAAGTGTATTTCACTCTTTTATGGCTTTTAAACTATGATGGTAACACTCTTGCCTTTTACCACTCAATTCACTTAAATAAGTTCTTTAAGGAACTAAAGAAAATCTAATCAAGAGCAATTACCTTGCAACGCCCAGCCAACTTACCCAAATAAAACTCAATCGATTAGGAATCAAAGCAAAGCATAAAAGATAGAGAGGATATAAAAGATAAGAAATATGAAACAAAAAAGACTCAAAGAAAGGAATACTGATCAGGAATCAAAAAAGATAGAAAAGATGCTCAAATCAAATCTGTCCTTTTTGCCAAAATCACGCCTCCACTAGTTTTCTTTGTTTTTTGATTCTTTTCACTTTCTTTTTGCTTTCTCCTTTTTTTATCTATTTCGTTTTTTTTTCTTTTTTTTTCAATTGAGGTAATAAAAAAAAGAAACAAACTAAACAGAACAGATATGAAAAATAAAAAGAGCAATTAACAAAGAAAAGAACAAAATGACCGGATTTATAAGATTTGGAAAGTATGTGAATCAAAGAAACAAAATGAAACAAGAAAGGTTAAAGAAGAAATAACCAGATTTGCAAGAATTGATAACTTTCAGAATGAAAGAAACAAATCAAACAAAGGGAACGAAACAAACAAAACAAAAACGCAATGAAACTGATTTAGATACCAAAAGCTCTGATGCCAACTGATGTGAACCCCGTAAATTGAACCTAGGAACCCACGAACAAGTTGATGGATGAAGTTTCCAGGAAAGCCAAATCAGTTTACAACTCAAGAAAAACCTTGACCCAATGTTTAGAGAAACACGAACCAGAGGTATAAAGAAGGAAAATTGACTCCACACTCTAGAAAAGGAAGAGATTGAGAGTGATAAGTCAGAAGAACGCCACAAGGAATTAACCTTGATAAGTTCAGAAATTCAATGAAGAACAAACCAAGTGAATAATCTCACCAAGTTCATAAAATTCCAATCTTAATGGCTAAAGAAACAAGAATTGATATTTAATGGCTAAAGGAAACCCTAATAAATCTTCCAGCAATACTTATTCCTAAAAATAAGGAAGTTCCTAAAATTTAGGAATGTGACTCTAAGGCACCATAAAATCAGCTACAAATCTCCTAAAAATCTTCAAATTGTAATAAAGACTTCTGTTTTTAATTAATGAAAATCAATCAGGCCAAATAGACCACAAATCAGGCCCATTAAATGCTTGAATTAATGGAATAAGGCTCGTTGATCTCTCCAAGCCCAATTCAGATCCTTTTGTTGCTTCTTTGATCCAAAAATCTTCAATTAATCCATTAAGAACTCCTTTCATCCTTTTAGCTTTAATCCAAGCTATTAGACCTCCAACAATGTGTAATGGATCATCAAGTTGCATGGAATCAGATTGCACCATCTTTAGCATGTTCCTAGCTTGGTTCCCATCAGACAAACTGTGGTTCTTTGGGAGAGTCAGTGTCATAGGCACCTTCAGACTGTGGAGGAGAGGGAGGAACACTATCGGTGGTTGGAGATTTTCCTTTGGCTCTTTTCTTGGTTTTTGATGTGGATGGTGGAACTTGCTTATGGGAGCTCCCAGAGGCTGAACTTCCTGTGCGAGGCATTATGAAGTATGGAGTTGATGCAATGCCAAGATGCAAATGATATGCAATATAAAAAGAAGAGAAGATAAGAAGTAGCCTGGGTAGGTGAATGGAATCCTGACATTGTGGAACCTGAGTTTGTATGCTGCAACACGGTACAGGGACCTGAAAAGATTCGAGGTATCAAACAAAGTAGCAGTGGGTAAAGAAGAAATGGACAAAAGCTAATATAACAGAAGAATAAAAAAAATGAAAAGAAAACATTGGGTTGCCTCCCAATTAGTTGCCCGTGTTTAAGGTCTTTAGCTAGACCATGCTTCAGCGCTAATGCTCATATGATGGGGGAAAAATATTGATGGACTCAATATCATGAATTTGGATTGGCTCCAGGAAAGGTTTGAGTCGATGGCCATTAACTTTGAAAAGCTTATTTGTAGATTGACTCTTAATTTCAACAGCTCCATGAGGGAAGACTTTAGTAACTATGTATGGCCCAAGCCATCGTGACCTGAGTTTGCCTGGAAAGAGCCTCAATCTCGAGTGATACAACAAAACTTTTTGGCCTTCATGAAAAGATTTCCTCAAAATAGATTGATCATGCCACTGTTTAGCCTTAGCTTTATAGATGCTTGAACTCTCGTAAGCTTCATTTCTCATTTCTTCAAGTTGTTGAAGTTGAAGCTTACGATCCAAGCCATCTTGAGATAAGTCCAAATTACATTTTTTTACCGCCCACCATGCCTTATGTTCAAGTTCCACTGGTAAATGACATGGTTTGCCAAAGACAAGTCTGTAAGGAGACATACCAATGGAAGTTTTGTAGGCAGTTCTGTAAGCCCACAAAGCATCATCAAGACGAAGGCTCCAATCTTTCCTTTGGGGATTGACTGTCTTTTCCAGGATAGATTTAATTTCTCTATTGGAAACTTCTGCTTGACCACTTGTTTGAGGATGGTAAGATGTAGAGACTTTGTGAGTAATCCCATATTTTTCCATTAGAGATTGGATTACCTTGTTACAAAAGTGAGTGCCTTTGTCACTTATCAAAGCCTTTGGAGTGCCAAATCTGGAGAGAATGTTACCTTTGAGGAACTTGAGCACTGTCTTTGAATTATCAGTCCTAGTGGGGGGGGGGGGGCTTCAATCCATTTGGAGACATAGTCAACAGCTAGCAAGATGTAGAGATAGCCGAAAGATGAAGGAAAAGGCCCTATGAAATCAATTCCCCAAACATCAAAGATTTCCACATTATAGATTGGAGATTGTATCATCTGATTCCTTTTGGAAATATTTCCTACTTTCTGACAAGCTGAGCAAGTTTTGCAATACTCAAAAGAATCCTTAAAAAGAGATGGCCAAAACAAACCCAAATCCAACACTTTCCTAGCAGTTCTTGTAGATCCAAAACGACCTCCACACTCGAGTGAATGGCAAAAATTAAGTACTGAAGGAATCTCATTGTCTGGAATACACCTTCGAATTATCTGATCTGCACAATGCTTCCACAAATATGGGTCATCCCAGATATAATGCTTTGCTGTATGAATAATCTTTGTCTTCATAGCTCTGGATAGATTAGATGGCAGTCTCTTGGTCACAAGGTAGTTGACAATGTCGGCATACCAAGGAATGAAATTGGTATAGGAAGAATTTGGAATGGCGCCAGTAGGTAATGGAGCGGCGCCATTCGGATGTAGCTTGTGGCGGATTGCATACAATTGAGCACTAGTGGCACCATGAGGAGTTGGAACGGCGCCATTAGTAGATACTAAGGTAGAACCGGGAGCTTGAAGAATTGGAGTGGCCCCATTAGGAACTAGAACGGTGCCGCTCCAATTGTCTACAGAAAACATATGCTCAAACGGAAGAGTTTCCTCGATGATTGTTTGGTCTGTAGAAGTATCCAATCTGCTCAAGTGGTCTGCCACAACATTTTCAGAACCTTTCTTATCCTTAATCTCCAGGTCAAACTCTTGTAAGAGTAAAATCCAGTGAATCAATCGTGGCTTGGCTTATTTCTTTGCCAATAAATATTTTAAAGCAGCATGGTCAGAGAATATGATAACCTTTGCGCCTAAAATGTAAGATCTAAATTTTTTCAATGCAAAGACAACAGCCAACAACTCTTTTTCGGTGGTGGTATAGTTTTTCTGGGCCAATGTAAGTGTTCTAGAAGCATAATAAAACACATACAGAAGCTTGTCGATTCTTTATCCCATAACTGCTCCCACAGCAGTGTCACTAGCATCACACATTATCTCAAAAGGAAGAGACCAATCTGGAGGTCTCACTATAGGAGTAGATGTAAGAGCAGACTTAAGCTTATCAAAAGCTTCCTTGCAGTGATTATCCATAGTGAAATCCACATCTTTCTGCAAAAGGTGACAAAGAGGAGCAGCTATCTTAGAAAAATCCTTAATAAATCTCCTATAGAAACCAGCATGTCCCAGAAAAGATCGAACATCTCGAACACATGAGGGATAAGGTAGATTTTTCACTACATCCACCTTGGCTTTATCCACTTCCAGACCATTGGCAGACACAATATGACCCAAAACTATGCCTTGGGTGACTATAAAATGGCACTTCTCAGCATTCAACATGAGATTAGTCTCCAAACACCTTTTTAAAACCAGCTCCAGATGATGTAAACAGGAGTCAAATGTATCTCCATAAATTGTAAAATCATCCATGAAGACTTCCATGAATTTTTCTACATAGTCCTGGAAAATGCTGATCATACATCTTTGAAATGTTGCTGGAGCATTACACAGACTGAAAGACATCTTCCTGTATGAGAAGGTTCCAAGTAGACATGTAAAAGTGGTTTTCTCTTGATCTTCAGGGGCAATGGAAATTTGGAAATATCCAGAGAAACCATCCATAAAGCAATAGTATGATCTACATGCTAACCTCTCCAACATTTGATCAATAAATGGCAGGGGAAAATGATCCTTGCGTATGGCTGCATTCAGCTTGCGATAGTCTATACAAACTCACCAGCCATTTTGAACTCTTTGAGGAATCAAATCTCCCTGTTGATTTTCAACCACTGTAATGCCAGACTTCTTAGGGACCACTTGAACAGGGCTGACCCATTGGCTATCTGAAATAGGATAGATCATGCCTGCTGCCAACAACTTTAGAATTTCTTTCTTGACGACTTCCTAGAGCATTGGATTCAATCTCCTTTGTGGTTGTCTAATGGGTTTGGCTCCGTCTTCCATCAAAATTCGGTGCATGCACAAGGACTAATACCCTTAACATCTGCAATTGTCCACGCAATGGCCTCTTTATACTCTCTCAGTACCCTGATCAACTTTTCTTCTTGCTGGATGTTCAATGAACTAGAGATGATAATAGGCAAAGTGCTATTGTCTCCCAGGAAAGCATATTTAAGGTGGGTTGGTAGAGGTTTCAACTCAATGTCAGGGGGTTGAATAACTGAAGGTAAGGTTGGTGTTGGAACATCAAGATGCATATAAGCAATGGGGGCCTGCATTCTTGGGATAAAAGAGTTGATAGTAGAAATAGTCTCCACAAATTCCGGATGAAGATGTAAAGGAAAATGGTCAGAGTCTCTGACTTTCCATTCATTGGACAACACAAGCTCAAGTGTATCTTCTTTATGCATGAGCTGAATCTGTTTGGCTAAAGAATCTACCACATCTATCATAAACACAGAATGATCTTCTTGCGGAAATTTCAAGGTATCAAACACACTAAAAGAAATTAAGTTTCCATCAAATTCCATTGTCAAGGTGCCTGCATACACATCTATTTTGGTGCGAGCTGTGCGAAGAAAAGGACGTCCTAATAACAAGGGAAAAGAAGGAAGATCACTGTCTTCTTGCATGTGAAGAACATAAAAGTCAGCTGGAAAAATGAGTTTATCAACTTGCACAAGAATATCTTCCACAAGACCTTCAGGATAGATATTAGTTCTGTCTGCTAACTAAATAACAATCTGTGTAGAAGTTAAAGGTCCTAATCCCAAAGAATCATATATAGAAAGAGGCATAATGTTAATAGCAGAACCCAAATCACAAATTGCCTTGTGCATATGCATAGAGCCTACAGAACAAGGAATCGTGAAAGATCCTAAATCCTTGCATTTTGGAGGAAATTTTCTTTGCAAAATTGTTGACACATTCTCATTCAAGTACATCAATTCATCTTCATGCAATTTCATTACCGAACAAACTTGCTTGAGAAAGAGAGCATACCGTGGTATTTCCTTGATTGTTTTAAGCAGAGGAATATTAATAAGATGCTTTTGGAAAACCTCAAGCATTTCTTTCTCTTGTACACTCTGTTTGGAAACTTGTAGTCTGGACGGATATGGAGGAACTGGGGCACGCTCATGAGGCTGAATAATATTGGTTGAGTGCAGGTCATGAATGGGAATGGCGCCGTTAGGTGGTTGAATGGCGCCATTCGTGTGTGGTGAAGGAAGCCGTGTTAAAGTTTGAGGAGGAAGGGCACCTTTAGGTAATGGAATGGCGCCGTTCAGCTGAGTTGGAGAAATGGAAGAAGCCAAAGGAGGATTGGCGCCATTAGGTAATGGAACGGCGCCGTTCGTGCCTTTGGTTTCAGCTTGAACTTCTTCTTCTTCTTCAATTACATAGAGAGGTGGTTTAGTTTCGAGAAAGCGGTCTTGAGGACAAAGTGAGACTGGAGTACAGCCGAGAGGAAAAGGTTCATCAAGGATCATAGGAGAGGTAGTCTCTATAGCTTGATGATCAAGAGAACTAACAATAGGCACAGAGGAATGTCCATTGTGAACTTGAGTCTCGAGGGATTTGAATGAACTTTGTAGTTGCTGAATTTGAGTGCTTGTAGTTTCTTGACATATCATAATCTGATTGAGGAACTTAGCAAACATGTCACCCATTTGCTGTAATCCCAAAGAAGTTTGAGTGATATTGGCGGCTTGTTGAAGGAACTGTTGGCCTTGTTTATTCGACACTTTGTATTCATGGAGTTGATGTAGATGATCTCCAAATTTTGCTACCCTTTCAAGTTCTTGACTGGTTTGAGGAGTGTGTAAAGAATCAAATAGCTGAGCATTAATTGACATTGTATGGAGCAAACTTTTAGCTTCTTGTGGAGTCTTATTCATCAACGAACCTCCACTGGCAACATCAATAAGTGTTCTGGCTTGAGGTATCAAGCCATCATAAAAGTTCTCTATGAGGAGCTGTTCTGAAATTCGATGATAGGGGTAGCTCTGGCATAAGCGTTCATATCTTTCCCAGTAGACATGCCAAGGTTCATCCACCTTTTGGTGGCAAGAATAGATCTCTTTTTTGATAGAAGACACCTTAGAGGCTGGGAAATAATAATCTAAGAATGCCCTTTGTAATTGATCGTAAGAGTGAACTGAAGCTGGAGGTAATGTATACAACCAATCTCGAGCTTTTCCAGATAATGACAGAGGAAATGCCCTCAGTCTGATTTGTTCGTTAGAAACCCCAGATGGTTGAACGGTTGCACAAACCAAATGAAACTCTTTGAGATGTTTATGAGGGTCTTCTCCTTCAGAACCTTTAAAGATAGGTAGAAGATTGATAGTTCCTGGCCGCAACTCCAGAGGTGCCTCCAAAACTGGATAAGAAATACAAAGAGGATGATCATTAATAATTGGTGCAGCCAATTCTTTCAAAGTTAAAGAGGAGTCCATATTGTAGAATTAGAGATCAAGTCAAATAAACAAAGACTTACAGGAATTGTAAAATATGAAAGAATCTAATGAAATAAAACAATAACAAATAGAATGAACAGCAAAAAAACAAAGTAAATGGCACAGCCTCCGCGGCAACGGCGCCAAAACCTTGACCGACTGTCGTCAAGACAGTCAAGAGAGTAAAATTTCTGCTATAAACCAGTACTGAGTAGTAGCGGCAAGAACAGGTCGAATCCACAGAGAGGCAAAAGAATGGAGTTACCTTGCTTATATACTGAACATCCCACAGAAATATAAAAGGGGGGTTTTGAGGTGAAAACCGAAATAACTAAAAACAAGAACAAGGAAGAACAGTGTAAATGGTTAATAAGGCAGAAATGAACAATGAAATAGACATTCATTCTATCATTTGTTAATTAAAAAGGGTAAAGGGACAATTAGATCCCAGGCTCACTAACCAAACAATTAATCAATCAAATGGCATGCTTATGAAGATTAGTACTAAAGATTCCTAAAATCCATATTGATGACTGTATAGTCCAACCTAGTACTATCGATTCCTAGACTGGCCCCTTCTATCCGCACCGAACCAACAATCTTCGCGATGATGATTTACAGATTGAATAAAGCATTAAGCAAAGAAGATCAGTACAGCATGCAATCAACCCAGATATACTCCGCGTCTACCCAGTCATTGAATATCTGAAATCCAAGAAAAGAGTCTTACGTCTTCCCTTTGTTCTAAGATCACGGTTAGTTACTAAAGATTCACAAACTCAGGATCTAACTAATGATTTACTCATTCCCAACTTACGCATGCATTCAT
Organism: Microcos paniculata; assembly: GCA_030664755.1. NCBI lineage: Eukaryota > Viridiplantae > Streptophyta > Magnoliopsida > Malvales > Malvaceae > Microcos > Microcos paniculata. The sequence goes on from CP131464.1 coordinate 10,858,489, forward strand.
AAACCAAGAACAAGAAAATCATATCTCAAGCCAATCAGAGATTCCAAAACACTTGATCGAATCAATTGAAATTAAGAACAAGAGCTTCACTAACTTTGCAAACCCTTTTAATCAACAAACAATAGAATGAATTAAGGGTTTACTGATGTGAACCCCATAAATTGAATCTAGGAACCCACGAACAAGTTGATGAATGAAGTTCCAGGAAAGCCAAAATCAGTTTAGAACTCAAGAAAAACCTTGACCCAATGTTTAGAGAAACAAGAACCAAAGGTATAAAGAAGGATAATTGACACCACACTCTAGAAAGGAAGAGATTGAGAGTGATAAGTCAGAAGAACGCCACAAGGAATTAACCTTGATAAGTTCAGAAGTTCAATGAAGAACAAACCAAGTGAATAATCTCACCAAATTCATAAAATTCCAATCTGCCATGTTTAGTACAAGAATTGATGATTTAAAGGCTAAAGAAAACCCTAATAAATCTTCCAGCAAGATTTACTCCTAAAAGTAAGGAAGTTCCTAAAATTAAGGAATGTGACTTTAAGGCTTCCTTATTTTCAGGAATGCAGCAAGATTTACTCCTAAAAATAAGGAAGTTCCTAAAATTAAGGAATGTGACTTTAAGGCTTCCTTATTTTGAGGAATGCAGCAAGATTTTACTCCTAAAAATAAGGAAGTTCCTAAAATTAAGGAATGTGACTTTAAGGCACCATAAAATCAGCTAGAAATCTCTTAAAACTTCAAAATAAAACCAAGTCTGAAAACCAGAATCCAATTAGGCCGAAAACAACTAATTAGGCCCTATTAAATGCTTCAATTAAGTTGATAACACCAATTGATTCCTCCAAGCCCAATTCAGCTCCTATTGTTGGTTGCTTAGCCCAAACAGCTTGAATTAGTCCATTAAGGGCTTCCTTCATCCTTTTAGCTTTAGCTCGAGTTATTGGACCTCCACCAATGAATAATGGATCATCATGTTGTGTTGAACCAGATTGCTCCATCCTTTGCATGTCCTTAACTTGGATTCCATCATTCCCCCTCTCTTGAAAAGGATTCGTCCTCGAATCTTCACCATCTACATTAAATGGAGAAAGATCAGAAACATTGAATGTAGCACTAACATTATACTCACCTGGTAGATCCAACTTGTAAGCATTGTCATTTATGCGCGCAATGACTTGGAATGGTTCATCTCCTCTTGGCTGCAACTTGGAACGACGTTTCAACGGAAAACGTTCTTTCCTCAAATGAACCCAAACCCAATCTCCGGGTTCAAAAGTCACTTTCTTACGCCCTTTGTTGGCTTGAGTAGCATATTGTTCTGTTTTCTTCTTTATTTGCTGCCTAACCTTTTCATGTAATTGCTTCACCATTTCAGCCTTCCTTTTGCCATCCAAACTAGCGCGCTCATCAATTGGTAAAGGTGTTAAATCCATTGGAGTCAAAGGATTAAACCCATACACAACTTCAAAAGGTGAAAGGTTAGTAGTAGAATGGATAGAACGATTATAAGCGAATTCAACATGTGGCAAGCAATCCTCCCAATTTTTCAAATTCTTTTGAATGATAGCACGCAATAAACTAGACAAAGTTCGATTAACTACCTCAGTTTGCCCATCGGTTTGTGGGTGGCAAGTTGTAGAAAACATAAGTTTAGTACCTAGCTTACCCCACAAGGTCTTCCAAAAGTAGCTCAAGAACTTGGCATCTCGGTCTGAAACAATGCTCCTTGGCACACCATGAAGCCGCACTATCTCTCGAAAGAATAAGTCTGCAATGTGATTAGCATCATCTGTTTTATGGCATGAAATGAAATGTGCCATTTTAGAAAACCTGTCCACAACCACAAAAACAGAGTCATTACCCTTTTTTGACCTTGGTAAACCTAAAACAAAGTCCATGGAAATATCTACCCAAGGTTCATTTGGTATAGGCAAAGGAGTATACAATCCATGAGGTAAAGATCTAGATTTGGCCTGTTTGCAAGTTATACATTTCTCACAAATTCTTTCTACATCACGTTTCATATGTGGCCAAAAGAAATGCTCAATAAGGACTTCCAATGTTTTTCGAACACCAAAATGTCCCATTAGTCCACCTCCATGAGCCTCACGAACCAACAACTCCCTTAAAGAACATATAGGCACACACAATCTATTTTCTCGAAATAAAAAACCTTCATGCCTATAAAATTTACCAAAGGCAGCATGTTCACAAGCTTCAAACACATTAGCAAAGTCATGATCAGAAGAATATAAATCCTTAATGTATTCAAAGCCTAATAATTTAGTATCCAAAATAGAGATCAAGGCATACCTTCGAGACAAAGCATCTGCCACGACATTTTCCTTACCTTGTTTGTACTTGATCACATAAGGAAAAGATTCAATAAACTCCACCCATTTTGCATGGCGTTTATTCAACTTACCTTGGCCCTTCAAATGCTTTAAAGATTCATGATCAGTATGAATGACAAACTCCTTTGGCCACAAATAGTGTTGCCATGTCTCCAAGGCCCTCACCAAAGCATACATCTCCTTGTCATAAGTTGGGTAGTTCAAGGCTGCCCCATTGAGCTTTTCACTAAAATAAGCAAGGGGTCGATTTTCTTGCATCAAAACAGCCCCAATACCGATTCCTAAAGCATCACACTCAACTTCAAAAGTTTTAGCAAAGTTAGGTAAAGCAAGTAATTGTGCTGAACTTAACTTGTCTTTAATCAAATTGAAAGCTAATTCTTGTTCACTACCCCACTTGAATCCAACACTTTTTTTTAACAATTTCAGTCAATGGTGCAGCTATAGTGCTAAAATCTTTAACAAACCTCCTATAAAAACTAGCCAATCCATGAAAGCTTCGCACCTCAGTTATTGATTTTGGTGTAGGCCATTCTCGAATAGCCTTAACCTTTTCTTCATCAACCTCTATTCCCTTAGCGCTAACAACATATCCAAGAAATACAACCTGACTAGTGCAAAAAGAACATTTCTTGAGGTTTGCATACAACTTCTCTTCACGCAAAACACTTAGAACCTTTTGTAAATGATCAAGATGCTCATCTAAGTTTTTGCTATAAATCAGAATATCATCAAAGTACACAACAACAAACTTACCAATAAAAGCACGCAAGACATGGTTCATTAATCTCATGAAAGTACTTAACCCAAAAGGCATAACCAGCCACTCATATAAACCATACTTAGTTTTAAAGGCAGTTTTCCATTCATCACCTTCTCTCATGCGAATTTGATGATAACCAGATTTCAAATCAATCTTAGAGAAAATACAAGCACCATGCAATTCATCAAGCATATCATCTAACCTAGGAATGGGATGGCGATACTTTACTGTAATCTTGTTGATAGCTCTACAATCAACACACATTCTCCATGTTCCATCCTTCTTAGGCACAAGTAGAACCGGAACAGCGCAAGGACTCAAACTTTCTCTCACATACCCTTTAGCTAGCAACTCCTCAACTTGCTCTTGAAGTTCCTTTGTCTCCTCAGGATTACTCCTATAGGCTGGTCGGTTAGGAATTGATGCACCGGGAATGAAATCAATTTGATGCTCTATTCCCCTAAGTGGTGGTAAACCATCAGGAACTTCTTCAGGGAAAACATCAGTGAATTCCTGCAAAAGAGACTTAGCAGCACTAGGCAAAGATTGGTTAAGATCATTAGTATTAAAATAAGCCTCTTTGTACAAAAGTACAATCATTAGCTGTTTTGAATAAAAAGCTCTCTTAACCTCATTTTCTTTTACATAAAAACTTGCTTTTCTTCTCTCTTGCTCTTGAGGCTCTTCTTTTTCCTCTTTTTTTGTGTTTTTAGCCTCTTTTTCATTTTCAATCCCATTCTTTTTACCACTTCCCTCAGCCTCGCTCTTTCTTTTCTCATGTTTTGCCTCACTCTTTCTTTTCTCACATTTGGCCTCACTCTTTCTTTTCTCACATTCTTTTTTAATTCTCACTTGATCTTCATAAACTTGCTGAGGTGTTAATGGTACAAGAGTTATTGGTTTCCCATGCATTACAAAAGAATACTTATTTGTGCGCCCATCATGCATAGTATTCTTATCATATTGCCATGGTCGACCTAAAAGCATATGGCCAGCATGCATAGGTATAACATCACAAAGCACCTCATCATGATACCTACCAATGGAAAAAGAAACCAGCACCTGTTTGCTAACCTTAATTTCCCCACACTCATTCAACCATTCAAGCTTATAAGGTCTAGGATGCTTCATAGTAGGCAGATTCAATTTCTCAACCAAAAGAGTGCTTGCTACATTAGTACAACTCCCCCCATCAATAATAAGGCTACATACCTTGTCCATGATGTGACAACGTGTGTGCAAGATGTTGTCTCTTTGTGCTTCATCCTCCTCCTTCACTTGCATATTCAAAACTCTCCTGGTGACAAGGATTTCACCAGTAACCGGATGTACTTCTTCTTCACTCTCCTCCAATGGTGTGTCATCATTAGACTCACTTTCAGTCCCAACTTCACCATCTCCCCTTAAAATCATCACTCGCTTATTCGGGCATTGGGATGCAATGTGTCCCCTTCCCAAACACTTAAAACATTTGATATCTCTATTTCTAGAAGTTTGGGGGTTAGATTTACCTCTATCTATGCTAGAACCAGCATCCTTGCTTTTAGATGATTCGGACTTGCTCACAAAATCAGCCTTGTCTTCCTTTTTGCTCCAAGCTGATTTCGAAGAAGAACTTGAATTCTGTCCGAACCGTGCTGAACCCTTTCTTTTGAGCTGCCGCTCGACCTTCATGGCCATGTGTACCATATCCTCCAACTCTACATAATGTTGCAACTCCACCACATTTGCAATGTCCCTATTCAGGCCATGTAAAAATCGTGCCATGGTTGCCTCTCGGTCCTCTTCCATATTAGCCTTAATCATGGCTATCTCCATCTCCTTGTGGTACTCCTCCACACTCTTGGATCCTTGGGTTAGGCCTTGCAACCGCTGGTACAAGTCCCTATAGTAATGACTTGGAATAAATCTCCTCCTCATAACAGCCTTCATCTCTTCCCAATTATCAATTGGTCTCTCCCGATTTCGTCTCCTAGTCAAAACAAGTTGATCCCACCAAATAATAGCATAATCAGTAAATTCAACAGCAGCAAGTTTTACCTTCTTCTCTTCGGAGTAATTATGGCAATCAAAGACTAGCTCCACTTTCTTCTCCCACTCCAAGTATGCATCAGGATCATTCTTACCCGAAAAGGGTGGAATCTTCATTTTAATACTCCCCAAGTTTCGATCATAATTACCTATCCTCCTTGCTCTTTGACCACCTCTATCATGATTGAATCTGTTATTGGCCTCTCTTGGATAAAAATCATCATGGTCATCATCATCTTCTTCCTCCTCTTCATGTTCATCATGGTATTGTCGCCTTTCTCGCCTTTGCACATTAGGAACCTCACGAACTTGATTCCTTTGCAAAACAGCAATAGCCGCATCTTGTCTCTCCATTTTATCCATGATTTCACCAAATCTGACCTCCATGCGCTCTAAGTGTTGTCGCAAAGCGCGTTGTTCAAGTGTCTCTGTCCTTCCTTCCTCAGCCATTATAGTAGTCTGAAAAGATTAGATTTGCCAAGAAAAGAAATCCTCACAAGTGTTTACACTCAAGTGTGTTTCACTCTTTTATGGCTTTTAAACTATGATGGTAACACTCTTGCCTTTTACCACCCAATTCACTTAAATAAGTTCTTTAAGGAACTAAAGAAAATCTAATCAAGAGCAATTACCTTGCAATGCCCAGCCAACTTACCCAAATAAAACTCAATCGACTAGGAATCAAGGAAAAGCATAAAAGATAGAGAGGATATAAAAGAGAAGAAATATGAAACAAAAGACTCAAAGAACGGAATACTGATAAGGAATCAAAGAAAGATGCTGAAATCAAATCTGTCCTTTTTGCCAAAATCACGCTTCCACTTGTTTTCTTTGTTTTCTGATTCTTTTCACTTTCTTTTTTTGCTCTCTTTTTTTTATCTATTTCGTTTTTTTTTCTTTTTTTTTTCTTCAATTGAGGCAATAATAAAAAACAAACAAACTAAACGGAACAGATATGAAAAATAAAAAAAGCCATTAACAAAAAAAAGAACAAACTGACCAGATTTATAAGATTTATAAGATTTGGAGATTCAAAGAAACGAAACAAAATGAAAAAGAAAGGTTAAAGAAGAAATAACCAGATTTGCAAGAATTGATAACTTTCAGAATGAAAGAAACAAATCAAACAAAGGGAATGAAACAATCAAAACAAAAAACGCAATGAAACTGATTTAGATACCAAAAGCTCTGATACCAACTGATGTGAACCCCATAAATTGAATCTAGGAACCCACGAACAAGTTGATGAATGAAGTTCCAGGAAAGCCAAAATCAGTTTAGAACTCAAGAAAAACCTTGACCCAATGTTTAGAGAAACAAGAACCAAAGGTATAAAGAAGGATAATTGACACCACACTCTAGAAAGGAAGAGATTGAGAGTGATAAGTCAGAAGAACGCCACAAGGAATTAACCTTGATAAGTTCAGAAGTTCAATGAAGAACAAACCAAGTGAATAATCTCACCAAATTCATAAAATTCCAATCTGCCATGTTTAGTACAAGAATTGATGATTTAAAGGCTAAAGAAAACCCTAATAAATCTTCCAGCAAGATTTACTCCTAAAAGTAAGGAAGTTCCTAAAATTAAGGAATGTGACTTTAAGGCTTCCTTATTTTCAGGAATGCAGCAAGATTTACTCCTAAAAATAAGGAAGTTCCTAAAATTAAGGAATGTGACTTTAAGGCTTCCTTATTTTGAGGAATGCAGCAAGATTTTACTCCTAAAAATAAGGAAGTTCCTAAAATTAAGGAATGTGACTTTAAGGCACCATAAAATCAGCTAGAAATCTCTTAAAACTTCAAAATAAAACCAAGTCTGAAAACCAGAATCCAATTAGGCCGAAAACAACTAATTAGGCCCTATTAAATGCTTCAATTAAGTTGATAACACCAATTGATTCCTCCAAGCCCAATTCAGCTCCTATTGTTGGTTGCTTAGCCCAAACAGCTTGAATTAGTCCATTAAGGGCTTCCTTCATCCTTTTAGCTTTAGCTCGAGTTATTGGACCTCCACCAATGAATAATGGATCATCATGTTGTGTTGAACCAGATTGCTCCATCCTTTGCATGTCCTTAACTTGGATTCCATCATTTACTCACTCATGATTTGAGTGAGAAACCAAAGAGTTTACAATCAAAATAATAGAGAAATCAAGAAAAGAAACAAAACGAATTGCGAATCAAAGAGAAAGGATTCTTGGAATTGAATCGTCCCGAATGATTCTCTGTTTTCTATTTTCTTTCTCTCTCCTTCTTCTCTTCTATTTTGGTCCACAAAACACTATTTATATGACTCAATTACATGACTGCCCCTCTAATTTTAATTGTAACGAAAAGGCACTAAGGGCAATAAGGGGTTTCCAAGGGACGGCGCCGTTAGGTATTGGAGCGGCGTCGTTCTGTCTTCTTCAGTCTTGGTACCAAGTGCTAACTTCTCCCGACTTGCACACCTTGAACACCTTGAAGTGTAACGGCGCCATTAGCAACTGGAGTGGCGCCGTTAGGTACCAATTGATTTATGACTCATCCGGCCTTGCAAGCTTTGGAGAGGAATGGCGCCACTAGGAACTAGAATGGCGCTGTTAGGAACCTTTTGTTGTGCACAAGCAATCGGCTGGACAAGTTTAACATGTAGCGGCGCCATTAGCAACTAGAATGGCGCCGTTAGGCCTTGTTGTTTAATTTCTCAGGTAGTTCTTCCATTCTTGCTTCAATTAGCCTTTAAATGTTCATTATCATCACTAAGCTCCATAATTAACCTGCAAAGATATAAACAAGCTTAAATGAGATAATTAAGACTATGATAGCTATAAACCAAGATTAATTAAGCACAAAGTACATGTATTAATTTATGGCTATCACCTTTGCTGACTTCTTCACTTCACCAATTTGCCAACTCTTAAGTGTAATGGGGCCACTATAGAACATAGAATGGTGCCGTTAGCTTCCTTTGGTGCATTGTTGTGCTCGGCCTTAATCAGTTGGAGGTGTAACAACGCCATCTAGGTTGTAACAGCGCCATTAGTGCCTTCCTCATGTTGGACATTCGGCCTTGGCATTGTTGAAGAAGAATGGCGCCATTCTACCTTGTAATGGCGCCACTAGGTCCATCGGACATGATCAAGTACTTGGCTAGGAGCAATTGGTGTGTAACAGCGCCAATCTCACTTTGTAATGGTGCCATTAGGCTTTGTTGAACATCTCTCGGATAGCTCCATTCATACTTGCTCTAATCAACCTTCAAATGTTCATTATCATCATTAAGCTCCATAATTGACCTGCAAAGATAGAAACAAGCTTAAATGAGATCATTAGGATTATGATAGCCATAAAACAAGATTGATTAAGCACAAAGTGGATGCATTAATTTATGTCTATCACGAACAAAACCCGAAACTTTGGTAAAACAAAAGTTTCGATCCATTTTTTTACGCAACCACCACATGAAAGTTGTATATCATACTGAGTAGTACAAGTTCAAAAAGTTGTTTAGGCAAAAAGGCTTTTAAATAAGCCCGTAAGTCCTGACGATCCGTTTCGTGCACAAATGCACGAAACCGTGAACTTTGGTAAGACATAAGTTTTGATCCTTTTTTTTAAGCAACCACCATATCATAGTTGTGTATCCTATCAAGTAGACATGTTCAAAAATAGGTTTCGCAAAAAAGGCTCTCAAATAAGCCCAGAACGCCGAATGCTCCGTTTTGTGCACAGGCGCATAGAACCACAAACTTTGGTAAAACACAAGTTTTGATCCATTTTTTAGTGCAACCATCACTTCAAAGTTGTGTATCATAACAAGTAGAACATGTTGAAGAAAGCGTTTCCACAAAAACGATTTTAAATAAGCCCATAAGGCCCAATGTTCCATTTCGTGCAGAAACGCATAAAGTTACGGACATTGGTATAACACGAATTTTGATCATTTTTTTGTGCAACCACCACTTCAAATTGTGTATCATATCGAGTAGAGCATTTTCAAAAAAGGGTTTCGGCAAAAAGGTTTTTAAAGAAGCCCGTAGGGCCCAAAGATCCGTTTTGTGCAAAAATGGACAAAATCGTGACACAAGTTTCAATCAATTATTTTGTGCAACCACCACTTCAAAGTTGGGTATCCTATCAAGTTGGAAATGTTCAGAAAAGGGTTTCACCAAAAAGGCATTTAAATAAGCCCGGAAGGCGTAATGCTACGTTTTGTGGACAAACGTACGAAACCGCATACTTTGGCAAAACACAAGTTTTGATCCATTTTTTTGTGCAACCACCACTTCAAAGTTGTGTATCATACCGAGTAGAGCAGGGTAAAAAAAGGGGTTTAGGCAAAAGGCCTTTTAAATAAGTACGGAATGCCCAATGCTGCATTTTGTGCACAAACGCACAAATCCACAAACTTTGGTGAAACACAAGTTTCGGCCCACTTTTTTTTTTACAACCACCACTTCAGTGTTGTGTACCCTACAGAGTAGAACGTTTTCAAAAAAGGGTTCAGGCTAAAAGGCGTTTAAATAACATATACTAACATACAAAACCCGAAACTTTGGTAAAACACAAGTTTCGATCCATTTTTTTGCGCAACCACCACATGAAAGTTGTATATCATACCGAGTAGTGCATGTTCAAAGAGTAGTTTAGGCAAAAAGGCTTTTAAATAAGCTCGTAAGTCCTGACTATCCGTTTCGTGCACAAATGCACGAAACCGTGAACTTTGGTAAAACACAAGTTTTGACCCATTTTTTCATGCAACCACAATATCATACTTGTGTATCCTATCAAGTAGACATGTTCGAAAACAGGTTTCGCAAAAAAGGCTTTAAAATAAGCCCGGAAGTCCGAATGCTCCGTTTTATGCACAGGCCCATAGAACTGCAAACTTTGGTAAAACACAAGTTTTGATCCATTTTTTAGTGCAACCATCACTTCAAAGTTGTGTATCATAACAAAGAGAACATGTTGAAGAAAGCGTTTCCACAAAAACGATTTTGAATAAGCCCGTAAGGCCCAATGTTCCGTTTCGTGCAGAAACGCATAAAGTTACGAACATTGGTAAAACACGAGTTTTTATCCATTTTTTTGCAACCACCACTTCAAATTGCGTATCATATCGAGTAGAGCATTTTCAAAAAAGGGTTCAGGCAAAAATGTTTTTCAATAGGCCCGTAGGGCCCAACGATCCGTTTTGTGCCCAAATGGACAAAATCGTGCACAATTTTGGATCAATTATTTTGTGCAACCACCACTTCAAAGTTGGGTATCCTATCAAGTAGAAAATGTTCAGAAAAGGGTTTCGGCAAAAAGGCTTTTAAATAAGCCCGGAAGGCCTAAAGCTACGTTTAGTGGACAAACGCACAAAACTGCGAGCTTTGGCAAAACACAAGTTTTGATCCATTTTTTTGTGCAACCACCACTTCAAAGTTGTGTATCATACCAAGTAGAGCAGGGTCAAAAAAGGGGTTTAGGCAAAAGGGCTTTTAAATAAGCTCGGAAGGCCCGATGCTGCATTTTGTGCACAAACGCACAAATCCACAAACTTTGGTGAAACACAAGTTTCGGCCCATTTTTTTTGTGCAACCACCACTTCAGTGTTGTGTATCCTACAGAGTAGAACATGTTCAAAAAAGGGTTCAGGCAAAAAGGCTTTTACATAAGCTCAAAAGGCCAATGCTCCGTTTCGTACACTAAAATACAGAACCCGGAACTTTGGTAAAACACAAGTTTCGATCCATTTTTTTGAGCTACCACCACAAGAATGTTGTGTATCATACCGAGTAGTGCATGTTCAAAAAGTTGTTTATGGAAAAAGGCTTTTAAATAAGCTCGTAAGTCCTGACGATCCGTTTCGTGCATCCGTGAACTTTGGTAAAACACAAGTTTTGACCCATTTTTTCATGCAACCACCATATCATACTTGTGTATCCTATCAAGTAGACATGTTCGAAAATAGGTTTCGCAAAAAAGGCTTTTAAATAAACCGGGAAGGCCGAATGCTCCGTTTTATGCACAGGCCCATAGAACCGCAAACTTTGGTAAAACACAAGTTTCAATCCATTTTTTAGTGCAACCATCACTTCAAAGTTGTGTATCATAACAAGTAGAACATGTTGAAGAAAGCGATTCCACAAAAACGATTTTGAATAAGCCCGTAAGGCCCAATGTTCCGTTTCGTGCAGAAACGCATAAAGTTACGAACATTGGTAAAACACGAGTTTTTATCCATTTTTTTGCAACCACCACTTCAAATTGCGTATCATATCGAGTAGAGCATTTTCAAAAAAGGGTTCAGGAAAAAAGGTTTTTAAAGAAGCCCGTAGGGCCCAAAGATCCAATTTGTGCACAAATGGAGAAAATCGTGACACAAGTTTCGATCAATTATTTTGTGCAACCACCACTTCAAAGTTGGGTATCCTATCAAGTAGAAAACGTTCAGAAAAGGGTTTCGCCAAAAAGGCATTGAAATAAGCCCGGAAGGCCTAATGCTACGTTCTGTGGACAAACGTACGAAATCGCATACTTTGGCAAAACACAAGTTTTGATCCATTTTTTTGTGCAACCACCACTTCAAAGTTGTGCATCATACCGAGTAGAGCAGGGTAAAAAAAGGGTTTAGGCAAAAGGCCTTTTAAATAAGTACGGAATGCCCAATGCTGCATTTTGTGCACAAACGCACAAATCCACAAACTTTGGTGAAACACAAGTTTCGGCCCATTTTTTTTTTTTACAACCACCACTTCAGTGTTGTGTATCCTACAGAGTAGAACGTTTTCAAAAAAGGGTTCAGGCTAGAAGGCGTTTAAATAAGCTCAGAAGGCCAATGCACCGTTTCCTGCACTAACATACAAAACCCGAAATTTGGTAAAACACAAGTTTCGATCAATTTTTTTGCGCAACCACCACATGAAAGTTGTATATCATACCGAGTAATGCATGTTCAAAGAGTAATTTAGGCAAAAGGGCTTTTAAATAAGCCCGTAAGTCCTGACTATCCGTTTCGTGCACAAATGCACGAAACCGTGAACTTTGGTAAAACACAAGTTTTGACCCATTTTTTCATGCAACCACCATATCATACTTGTGTATCCTATCAAGTAGACATGTTCGAAAATAGGTTTCGCAAAAAAGGCTTTTAAATAATTCGGGAAGGCCGAATGATCCGTTTTATGCACAGGCCCATAGAACCGCAAACTTTGGTAAAACACAAGTTTCAAACCATTTTTTAGTGCAACCATCACTTCAAAGTTGTGTATCATAACAAGTAGAACATGTTGAAGAAAGCGTTTCCACAAAAACGATTTTGAATAAGCCCGTAAGGCCCAATGTTCCGTTTCGTGCAGAAACGCATAAAGTTACGAACATTTGTAAAACACGAGTTTTGATCCATTTTTTTGCAACCACCACTTCAAATTGCGTATCATATCGAGTAGAGCATTTTCAAAAAAGGGTTCAAGCAAAAAGGTTTTTAAAGAAGCCCGTAGGGCCCAAAGATCCGTTTTGTGCACAAATGGAGAAAATCGGGACACAAGTTTCGATCAATTATTTTGTGCAACCACCACTTCAAAGTTGGGTATCCTATCAAGTAGAAAACGTTCAGAAAAGGGTTTCGCCAAAAAGGCATTGAAATAAGCCCGGAAGGCCTAATGCTACGTTCTGTGGACAAACGTACGAAATCGCATACTTTGGCAAAACACAAGTTTTGATCCATTTTTTTGTGCAACCACCACTTCAAAGTTGTGCATCATACCGAGTAGAGCAGGGTAAAAAAAGGGTTTAGGCAAAAGGCCTTTTAAATAAGTACGGAATGCCCAATGCTGCATTTTGTGCACAAACGCACAAATCCACAAACTTTGGTGAAACACAAGTTTCGGCCCATTTTTTTTTTTTACAACCACCACTTCAGTGTTGTGTATCCTACAGAGTAGAACGTTTTCAAAAAAGGGTTCAGGCTAGAAGGCGTTTAAATAAGCTCAGAAGGCCAATGCACCGTTTCCTGCACTAACATACAAAACCCGAAATTTGGTAAAACACAAGTTTCGATCAATTTTTTTGCGCAACCACCACATGAAAGTTGTATATCATACCGAGTAATGCATGTTCAAAGAGTAATTTAGGCAAAAGGGCTTTTAAATAAGCCCGTAAGTCCTGACTATCCGTTTCGTGCACAAATGCACGAAACCGTGAACTTTGGTAAAACACAAGTTTTGACCCATTTTTTAATGCAACCACCATATCATACTTGTGTATCCTATCAAGTAGACATGTTCGAAAATAGGTTTCGCACAAAAGGCTTTTAAATAAACCGGGAAGGCCGAATGCTCCGTTTTATGCACAGGCCCATAGAACCGCAAACTTTGGTAAAACACAAGTTTCAATCCATTTTTTAGTGCAACTATCACTTCAAAGTTGTGTATCATAACAAGTAGAACATGTTTAAGAAAGCGTTTCCACAAAAACGATTTTGAATAAGCCCGTAAGGCCCAATGTTCCGTTTCGTGCAGAAACGCATAAAGTTACGAACATTGGTAAAACACGAGTTTTTATCCATTTTTTTGCAACCACCACTTCAAATTGCGTTTCATATCGAGTAGAGCATTTTCAAAAAAGGGTTCAGGCAAAAATGTTTTTAAATAGGCCCGTAGGGCCCAACGATCCGTTTTGTGCCCAAATGGACAAAATCGTGCACAATTTTGGATCAATTATTTTGTGCAACCACCACTTCAAAGTTGGGTATCCTATCAAGTAGAAAATGTTCAGAAAAGGGTTTCGGCAAAAAGGCTTTTAAATAAGCCCGGAAGGCCTAAAGCTACGTTTTGTGGACAAACGCACAAAACCGCGAACTTTGGCAAAACACAAGTTTTGATCCATTTTTTTGTGCAACCACCACTTCAAAGTTGTGTATCATACCAAGTAGAGCAGGGTCAAAAAAGGGGTTTAGGCAAAAGGGCTTTTAAATAAGCTCGGAAGGCCCGATGCTGCATTTTGTGCACAAACGCACAAATCCACAAACTTTGGTGAAACACAAGTTTCGGCCCATTTTTTTTGTGCAACCACCACTTCAGTGTTGTGTATCCTACAGAGTAGAACATGTTCAAAAAAGGGTTCAGGCAAAAAGACTTTTAAATAAGCTCAAAAGGCCAATGCTCCGTTTCGTACACTAAAATACAGAACCCGGAACTTTGGTAAAACACAAGTTTCGATCCATTTTTTTGAGCTACCACCACAAGAATGTTGTGTATCATACCGAGTAGTGCATGTTCAAAAAGTTGTTTATGGAAAAAGGCTTTTAAATAAGCTCGTAAGTCCTGACGATCCGTTTCGTGCATCCGTGAACTTTGGTAAAACACAAGTTTTGACCCATTTTTTCATGCAACCACCATATCATACTTGTGTATCCTATCAAGTAGACATGTTCGAAAATAGGTTTCGCAAAAAAGGCTTTTAAATAAACCGGGAAGGCCGAATGCTCCGTTTTATGCACAGGCCCATAGAACCGCAAACTTTGGTAAAACACAAGTTTCAATCCATTTTTTAGTGCAACCATCACTTCAAAGTTGTGTATCATAACAAGTAGAACATGTTGAAGAAAGCGTTTCCACAAAAACGATTTTGAATAAGCCCGTAAGGCCCAATGTTCTGTTTCGTGCAGAAACGCATAAAGTTACGAACATTGGTATAACACGAGTTTTGATCCATTTTTTGTGCAACCACCACTTCAAATTGCGTATCATATCGAGTAGAGCAATTTCAAAAAAGGGTTCAGGCAAAAAGGTTTTTAAAGAAGCCCGTAGGGCCCAAAGATCCGTTTTGTGCAAAAATGGACAAAATCGTGACACAAGTTTCAATCAATTATTTTGTGCAACCACCACTTCTAAGTTGGGTATCCTATCAAGTAGGAAATGTTCAGAAAAGGGTTTCGCCAAAAAGGCATTTAAATAAGCCCGGAAGGCGTAATGCTACGTTTTGTGGACAAACGTACGAAACCGCATACTTTGGCAAAACACAAGTTTTGATCCATTTTTTTGTGCAACCACCACTTCAAAGTTGTGTATCATACCAAGTAGAGCAGGGTCAAAAAAGGGGTTTAGGCAAAAGGGCTTTTAAATAAGCTCGGAAGGCCCGATGCTGCATTTTGTGCACAAACGCACAAATCCACAAACTTTGGTGAAACACAAGTTTCGGCCCATTTTTTTTGTGCAACCACCACTTCAGTGTTGTGTATCCTACAGAGTAGAACATGTTCAAAAAAGGGTTCAGGCAAAAAGACTTTTAAATAAGCTCAAAAGGCCAATGCTCCGTTTCGTACACTAAAATACAGAACCCGGAACTTTGGTAAAACACAAGTTTCGATCCATTTTTTTGAGCTACCACCACAAGAATGTTGTGTATCATACCGAGTAGTGCATGTTCAAAAAGTTGTTTATGGAAAAAGGCTTTTAAATAAGCTCGTAAGTCCTGACGATCCGTTTCGTGCATCCGTGAACTTTGGTAAAACACAAGTTTTGACCCATTTTTTCATGCAACCACCATATCATACTTGTGTATCCTATCAAGTAGACATGTTCGAAAATAGGTTTCGCAAAAAAGGCTTTTAAATAAACCGGGAAGGCCGAATGCTCCGTTTTATGCACAGGCCCATAGAACCGCAAACTTTGGTAAAACACAAGTTTCAATCCATTTTTTAGTGCAACCATCACTTCAAAGTTGTGTATCATAACAAGTAGAACATGTTGAAGAAAGCGTTTCCACAAAAACGATTTTGAATAAGCCCGTAAGGCCCAATGTTCCGTTTCGTGCAGAAACGCATAAAGTTACGAACATTGGTAAAACACGAGTTTTTATCCATTTTTTTGCAAGCACCACTTCAAATTGCGTATCATATCGAGTAGAGCATTTTCAAAAAAGGGTTCAGGCAAAAATGTTTTTAAATAGGCCCGTAGGGCCCAACGATCCGTTTTGTGCCCAAATGGACAAAATCGTGCACAATTTTGGATCAATTATTTTGTGCAACCACCACTTCAAAGTTGGGTATCCTAGCAAGTAGAAAATGTTCAGAAAAGGGTTTCGGCTAAAAGGCTTTTAAATAAGCCCGGAAGGCCTAAAGCTACGTTTTGTGGACAAACGCACAAAACCGCGAACTTTGGCAAAACACAAGTTTTGATCCATTTTTTTGTGCAACCACCACTTCAAAGCTGTGTATCATACCGAGTAGAGCAGGGTCAAAAAAGGGGTTTAGGCAAAAGGGCTTTTAAATAAGCTCGGAAGGCCCGATGCTGCATTTTGTGCACATACGCACAAATCCACAAACTTTGGTGAAACACAAGTTTCGGCCCATTTTTTTTGTGCAACCACCACTTCAGTGTTGTGTATCCTACAGAGTAGAACATGTTCAAAAAAGGGTTCAGGCAAAAAGGCTTTTAAATAAGCTCAAAAGGCCAATGCTCCGTTTCGTACACTAAAATACAGAACCCGGAACTTTGGTAAAACACAAGTTTCGATCCATTTTTTTGAGCTACCACCACAAGAATGTTGTGTATCATACCGAGTAGTGCATGTTCAAGAAGTTGTTTATGGAAAAAGGCTTTTAAATAAGCTCGTAAGTCCTGACGATCCGTTTCGTGCATCCGTGAACTTTGGTAAAACACAAGTTTTGACCCATTTTTTCATGCAACCACCATATCATACTTGTGTATCCTATCAAGTAGACATGTTCGAAAATAGGTTTCGCAAAAAAGGCTTTTAAATAAACCGGGAAGGCCGAATGCTCCGTTTTATGCACAGGCCCATAGAACCGCAAACTTTGGTAAAACACAAGTTTCAATCCATTTTTTAGTGCAACCATCACTTCAAAGTTGTGTATCATAACAAGTAGAACATGTTGAAGAAAGCGTTTCCACAAAAACGATTTTGAATAAGCCCGTAAGGCCCAATGTTCCGTTTCGTACAGAAACGCATAAAGTTACGAACATTGGTAAAACACGAGTTTTTATCCATTTTTTTGCAACCACCACTTCAAATTGCGTATCATATCGAGTAGAGCATTTTCAAAAAAGGGTTCAAGCAAAAAGGTTTTTAAAGAAGCCCGTAGGGCCCAAAGATCCGTTTTGTGCACAAATGGAGAAAATCGGGACACAAGTTTCGATCAATTATTTTGTGCAACCACCACTTCAAAGTTGGGTATCCTATCAAGTAGAAAACGTTCAGAAAAGGGTTTCGCCAAAAAGGCATTGAAATAAGCCCGGAAGGCCTAATGCTACGTTCTGTGGACAAACGTACGAAATCGCATACTTTGGCAAAACACAAGTTTTGATCCATTTTTTTGTGCAACCACCACTTCAAAGTTGTGCATCATACCGAGTAGAGCAGGGTAAAAAAAGGGTTTAGGCAAAAGGCCTTTTAAATAAGTACGGAATGCCCAATGCTGCATTTTGTGCACAAACGCACAAATCCACAAACTTTGGTGAAACACAAGTTTCGGCCCATTTTTTTTTTTTACAACCACCACTTCAGTGTTGTGTATCCTACAGAGTAGAACGTTTTCAAAAAAGGGTTCAGGCTAGAAGGCATTTAAATAAGCTCAGAAGGCCAATGCACCGTTTCCTGCACTAACATACAAAACCCGAAACTTTGGTAAAACACAAGTTTCGATCAATTTTTTTGCGCAACCACCGCATGAAAGTTGTATATCATACCGAGTAATGCATGTTCAAAGAGTAATTTAGGCAAAAGGGCTTTTAAATAAGCCCGTAAGTCCCGACTATCCGTTTCGTGCACAAATGCACGAAACCATGAACTTTGGTAAAACACAAGTTTTGACCCATTTTTTAATGCAACCACCATATCATACTTGTGTATCCTATCAAGTAGACATGTTCGAAAATAGGTTTCGCAAAAAAGGCTTTTAAATAAGCCCGGAAGTCCGAATGCTCCGTTTTATGCACAGGCCCATAGAACCGCAAACTTTGGTAAAACACAAGTTTCAATCCATTTTTTAGTGCAACCATCACTTCAAAGTTGTGTATCATAACAAGTAGAACATGTTGAAGAAAGCGTTTCCACAAAAACGATTTTGAATAAGCCCGTAAGGCCCAATGTTCTGTTTCGTGCAGAAACGCATAAAGTTACGAACATTGGTATAACACGAGTTTTGATCCATTTTTTGTGCAACCACCACTTCAAATTGCGTATCATATCGAGTAGAGCAATTTCAAAAAAGGGTTCAGGCAAAAAGGTTTTTAAAGAAGCCCGTAGGGCCCAAAGATCCGTTTTGTGCAAAAATGGACAAAATCGTGACACAAGTTTCAATCAATTATTTTGTGCAACCACCACTTCTAAGTTGGGTATCCTATCAAGTAGGAAATGTTCAGAAAAGGGTTTCGCCAAAAAGGCATTTAAATAAGCCCGGAAGGCGTAATGCTACGTTTTGTGGACAAACGTACGAAACCGCATACTTTGGCAAAACACAAGTTTTGATCCATTTTTTTGTGCAACCACCACTTCAAAGTTGTGTATCATACCAAGTAGAGCAGGGTCAAAAAAGGGGTTTAGGCAAAAGGGCTTTTAAATAAGCTCGGAAGGCCCGATGCTGCATTTTGTGCACAAACGCACAAATCCACAAACTTTGGTGAAACACAAGTTTCGGCCCATTTTTTTTGTGCAACCACCACTTCAGTGTTGTGTATCCTACAGAGTAGAACATGTTCAAAAAAGGGTTCAGGCAAAAAGACTTTTAAATAAGCTCAAAAGGCCAATGCTCCGTTTCGTACACTAAAATACAGAACCCGGAACTTTGGTAAAACACAAGTTTCGATCCATTTTTTTGAGCTACCACCACAAGAATGTTGTGTATCATACCGAGTAGTGCATGTTCAAAAAGTTGTTTATGGAAAAAGGCTTTTAAATAAGCTCGTAAGTCCTGACGATCCGTTTCGTGCATCCGTGAACTTTGGTAAAACACAAGTTTTGACCCATTTTTTCATGCAACCACCATATCATACTTGTGTATCCTATCAAGTAGACATGTTCGAAAATAGGTTTCGCAAAAAAGGCTTTTAAATAAACCGGGAAGGCCGAATGCTCCGTTTTATGCACAGGCCCATAGAACCGCAAACTTTGGTAAAACACAAGTTTCAATCCATTTTTTAGTGCAACCATCACTTCAAAGTTGTGTATCATAACAAGTAGAACATGTTGAAGAAAGCGTTTCCACAAAAACGATTTTGAATAAGCCCGTAAGGCCCAATGTTCCGTTTCGTGCAGAAACGCATAAAGTTACGAACATTGGTAAAACACGAGTTTTTATCCATTTTTTTGCAAGCACCACTTCAAATTGCGTATCATATCGAGTAGAGCATTTTCAAAAAAGGGTTCAGGCAAAAATGTTTTTAAATAGGCCCGTGGGGCCCAACGATCCGTTTTGTGCCCAAATGGACAAAATCGTGCACAATTTTGGATCAATTATTTTGTGCAACCACCACTTCAAAGTTGGGTATCCTATCAAGTAGAAAATGTTCAGAAAAGGGTTTCGGCAAAAAGGCTTTTAAATAAGCCCGGAAGGCCTAAAGCTACGTTTTGTGGACAAACGCACAAAACCGCGAACTTTGGCAAAACACAAGTTTTGATCCATTTTTTTGTGCAACCACCACTTCAAAGCTGTGTATCATACCGAGTAGAGCAGGGTCAAAAAAGGGGTTTAGGCAAAAGGGCTTTTAAATAAGCTCGGAAGGCCCGATGCTGCATTTTGTGCACATACGCACAAATCCACAAACTTTGGTGAAACACAAGTTTCGGCCCATTTTTTTTGTGCAACCACCACTTCAGTGTTGTGTATCCTACAGAGTAGAACATGTTCAAAAAAGGGTTCAGGCAAAAAGGCTTTTAAATAAGCTCAAAAGGCCAATGCTCCGTTTCGTACACTAAAATACAGAACCCGGAACTTTGGTAAAACACAAGTTTCGATCCATTTTTTTGAGCTACCACCACAAGAATGTTGTGTATCATACCGAGTAGTGCATGTTCAAGAAGTTGTTTATGGAAAAAGGCTTTTAAATAAGCTCGTAAGTCCTGACGATCCGTTTCGTGCATCCGTGAACTTTGGTAAAACACAAGTTTTGACCCATTTTTTCATGCAACCACCATATCATACTTGTGTATCCTATCAAGTAGACATGTTCGAAAATAGGTTTCGCAAAAAAGGCTTTTAAATAAACCGGGAAGGCCGAATGCTCCGTTTTATGCACAGGCCCATAGAACCGCAAACTTTGGTAAAACACAAGTTTCAATCCATTTTTTAGTGCAACCATCACTTCAAAGTTGTGTATCATAACAAGTAGAACATGTTGAAGAAAGCGTTTCCACAAAAACGATTTTGAATAAGCCCGTAAGGCCCAATGTTCCGTTTCGTGCAGAAACGCATAAAGTTACGAACATTGGTAAAACACGAGTTTTTATCCATTTTTTTGCAACCACCACTTCAAATTGCGTATCATATCGAGTAGAGCATTTTCAAAAAAGGGTTCAAGCAAAAAGGTTTTTAAAGAAGCCCGTAGGGCCCAAAGATCCGTTTTGTGCACAAATGGAGAAAATCGGGACACAAGTTTCGATCAATTATTTTGTGCAACCACCACTTCAAAGTTGGGTATCCTATCAAGTAGAAAACGTTCAGAAAAGGGTTTCGCCAAAAAGGCATTGAAATAAGCCCGGAAGGCCTAATGCTACGTTCTGTGGACAAACGTACGAAATCGCATACTTTGGCAAAACACAAGTTTTGATCCATTTTTTTGTGCAACCACCACTTCAAAGTTGTGCATCATACCGAGTAGAGCAGGGTAAAAAAAGGGTTTAGGGAAAAGGCCTTTTAAATAAGTACGGAATGCCCAATGCTGCATTTTGTGCACAAACGCACAAATCCACAAACTTTGGTGAAACACAAGTTTCGGCCCATTTTTTTTTTTTACAACCACCACTTCAGTGTTGTGTATCCTACAGAGTAGAACGTTTTCAAAAAAGGGTTCAGGCTAGAAGGCGTTTAAATAAGCTCAGAAGGCAAATGCACCGTTTCCTGCACTAACATACAAAACCCGAAACTTTGGTAAAACACAAGTTTCGATCAATTTTTTTGCGCAACCACCGCATGAAAGTTGTATATCATACCGAGTAATGCATGTTCAAAGAGTAATTTAGGCAAAAGGGCTTTTAAATAAGCCCGTAAGTCCCGACTATCCGTTTCGTGCACAAATGCACGAAACCATGAACTTTGGTAAAACACAAGTTTTGACCCATTTTTTAATGCAACCACCATATCATACTTGTGTATCCTATCAAGTAGACATGTTCGAAAATAGGTTTCGCAAAAAAGGCTTTTAAATAAGCCCGGAAGTCCGAATGCTCCGTTTTATGCACAGGCCCATAGAACCGCAAACTTTGGTAAAACACAAGTTTCAATCCATTTTTTAGTGCAACCATCACTTCAAAGTTGTGTATCATAACAAGTAGAACATGTTGAAGAAAGCGTTTCCACAAAAACGATTTTGAATAAGCCCGTAAGGCCCAATGTTCTGTTTCGTGCAGAAACGCATAAAGTTACGAACATTGGTATAACACGAGTTTTGATCCATTTTTTGTGCAACCACCACTTCAAATTGCGTATCATATCGAGTAGAGCAATTTCAAAAAAGGGTTCAGGCAAAAAGGTTTTTAAAGAAGCCCGTAGGGCCCAAAGATCCGTTTTGTGCAAAAATGGACAAAATCGTGACACAAGTTTCAATCAATTATTTTGTGCAACCACCACTTCAAAGTTGGGTATCCTATCAAGTAGGAAATGTTCAGAAAAGGGTTTCGCCAAAAAGGCATTTAAATAAGCCCGGAAGGCGTAATGCTACGTTTTGTGGACAAACGTACGAAACCGCATACTTTGGCAAAACACAAGTTTTGATCCATTTTTTTGTGCAACCACCACTTCAAAGTTGTGTATCATACCGAGTAGAGCAGGGTAAAAAAGGAGTTTAGGCAAAAGGCCTTTTAAATAAGTACGGAATGCCCAATGCTGCATTTTGTGCACAAACGCACAAATCCACAAACTTTGGTGAAACACAAGTTTCGGCCCATTTTTTTTTTTTACAACCACCACTTCAGTGTTGTGTATCCTACAGAGTAGAACGTTTTCAAAAAAGGGTTCAGGCTAGAAGGCGTTTAAATAAGCTCAGAAGGCCAATGCACCGTTTTGTGCACTAACATACAAAACCCGAAACTTTGGTAAAACACAAGTTTCGATCAATTTTTTTGCGCAACCACCACATGAAAGTTGTATATCATACCGAGTAATGCATGTTCAAAGAGTAATTTAGGCAAAAGGGCTTTTAAATAAGCCCGTAAGTCCTGACTATCCGTTTCGTGCACAAATGCACGAAACCGTGAACTTTGGTAAAACACAAGTTTTGACCCATTTTTTAATGCAACCACCATATCATAGTTGTGTATCCTATCAAGTAGACATGTTCGAAAATAGGTTTCGCAAAAAAGGCTTTTAAATAAACCGGGAAGGCCGAATGCTCCGTTTTATGCACAGGCCCATAGAACCGCAAACTTTGGTAAAACACAAGTTTCGATCCATTTTTTAGTGCAACCATCACTTCAAAGTTGTGTATCATAGCAACTAGAACATGTTGAAGAAAGCGTTTCCACAAAAACGATTTTAAATAAGCCCGTAAGGCCCAATGTTCCGTTTCGTGCAGAAACGCATAAAGTTACGAACATTGGTATAACACGAGTTTTGATCCATTTTTTGTGCAACCACCACTTCAAATTGCGTATCATATCGAGTAGAGCAATTTCAAAAAAGGGTTCAGGCAAAAAGGTTTTTAAAGAAGCCCGTAGGGCCCAAAGATCCGTTTTGTGCAAAAATGGACAAAATCGTGACACAAGTTTCAATCAATTATTTTGTGCAACCACCACTTCAAAGTTGGGTATCCTATCAAGTAGGAAATGTTCAGAAAAGGGTTTCACCAAAAAGGCATTTAAATAAGCCCAGAAGGCGTAATGCTACGTTTTGTGGACAAACATACGAAACCGCATACTTTGGCAAAACACAAGTTTTGATCCATTTTTTTGTGCAACCACCACTTCAAAGTTGTGTATCATACCGAGTAGAGCAGGGTAAAAAAGGAGTTTAGGCAAAAGGCCTTTTAAATAAGTACGGAATGCCCAATGCTGCATTTTGTGCACAAACGCACAAATCCACAAACTTTGGTGAAACACAAGTTTCGGCCCTTTTTTTTTTTTTACAACCACCACTTCAGTGTTGTGTATCCTACAGAGTAGAACGTTTTCAAAAAAGGGTTCAGGCTAAAAGGTGTTTAAATAAGCTCAGAAGGCCAATGCTCCGTTTCGTGCACTAACATACAAAACCCGAAACTTTGCTAAAACACAAGTTTCGATCCATTTTTTTGCGCAACCACCACATGAAAGTTGTATATCATTCCGAGTAGTGCATGTTCAAAGAGTAGTTTAGGCAAAAGGGCTTTTAAATAAGCCCGTAAGTCCTAACTATCCGTTTCGTGCACAAATGCAAGAAACCGTGAACTTTGGTAAAACACAAGTTTTGACCCATTTTTTAATGCAACCACCATATCATAGTTGTGTATCCTATCAAGTAGACATGTTCGAAAATAGGTTTCGCAAAAAAGGCTTTTAAATAAACCGGGAAGGCCGAATGCTCCGTTTTATGCACAGGCCTATAGAACCGCAAACTTTGGTAAAACACAAGTTTCAATCCATTTTTTAGTGCAACCATCACTTCAAAGTTGTGTATCATAACAAGTAGAACATGTTGAAGAAAGCGTTTCCACAAAAACGATTTTGAATAAGCCCGTAAGGCCCAATGTTCCGTTTCGTGCAGAAACGCATAAAGTTACGAACATTGGTAAAACACGAGTTTTTATCCATTTTTGTGCAACCACCACTTCAAATTGCGTATCATATCGAGTAGAGCATTTTCAAAAAAGGGTTCAGGCAAAAAGGTTTTTAAAGAAGCCCGTAGGGCCCAAAGATCCGTTTGTGCACAAATGGAGAAAATCGTGACACAAGTTTCGATCAATTATTTTGTGCAACCACCACTTCAAAGTTGGGGATCCTATCAAGTAGAAAATGTTCAGAAAAGGGTTTCACCAAAAAGGCATTTAAATAAGCCCGGAAGGCCTAATGCTACGTTTTGTGGACAAACGTACGAAACCGCATACTTTGGCAAAACACAAGTTTTGATCCATTTTTTTATGCAACCACCACTTCAAAGTTGTGTATCATACCGAGTAGAGCAGGGTAAAAAAAGGGGTTTAGGCAAAAGGCCTTTTAAATAAGTACGGAATGCCCAATGCTGCATTTTGTGCACAAACGCACAAATCCACAAACTTTGGTGAAACACAAGTTTCGGCCCACTTTTTTTTTTACAACCACCACTTCAGTGTTGTGTACCCTACAGAGTAGAACGTTTTCAAAAAAGGGTTCAGGCTAAAAGGCGTTTAAATAACATACACTAACATACAAAACCCGAAACTTTGGTAAAACACAAGTTTCGATCCATTTTTTTGCGCAACCACCACATGAAAGTTGTATATCATACCGAGTAGTGCATGTTCAAAGAGTAGTTTAGGCAAAAAGGCTTTTAAATAAGCCCGTAAGTCCTGACGATCCGTTTCGTGCACAAATGCAAGAAACCGTGAACTTTGGTAAAACACAAGTTTTGACCCATTTTTTAATGCAACCACCATATCATAGTTGTGTATCCTATCAAGTAGACATGTTCGAAAAAAGGTTTCGCAAAAAAGGCTTTTAAATAAGCCCGGAAGGCCGAATGCTCCGTTTTATGCATAGGCCCATAGAACCGCAAACTTTGGTAAAACACAAGTTTCGATCCACTTTTTAGTGCAACCATCACTTCAAAGTTGTGTATCATAACAAGTAGAACATGTTGAAGAAAGCGTTTCCACAAAAACGATTTTAAATAAGCCCGTAAGGCCCAATGTTCCGTTTCGTGCGGAAACGCATAAAGTTACGAACATTGGTAAAACACGAGTTTTTATCCATTTTTTTGTGCAACCACCACTTCAAATTGCGAATCATATCGAGTAGAGCATTTTCAAAAAAGGGTTCAGGCAAAAATGTTTTTCAATAGGCCCGTAGGGCCGAACGATCCGTTTCGTGCCCAAATGGACAAAATCGTGCACAAGTTGTGATCAATTATTTTGTGCAACCACCACTTTAAAGTTGGGTATCTGATCGGCACAATATCATTCTTACTTTATGTGCTTGTTTCCTATGATTATTGTGCCTATCTTATCTTACTTCCACTCATATAAGCATGGTTTTGTATTTGAAGGTTCCAAATGAGCTTTGAGTGTAGAAATGAGCATTTGAAGATGAAAAGAGTCAAATTGGAAGTAAAGGAAAGAAACGGAATTGAAATGTAAAGTGAAGGTGCAGGCAGATTGGAGACATCTGAAATATGGCTGAATTTCACCACCTTAAAGGCTTCATCTGCATTTGTGTTCTTCATCAAAGTTGTAGAGGACATCCTAAGCTTTCCAGAATGCCCAAGAACACCCCAATCGGAGTCCGTTTGGCCCTCCAAATGCTCATTCTACCGGGACATTATAAACCAGGCGAGAAAACTTGCTAATGGCGCCATTCTAGTTCATAACGGCGCCATTATATTTCATTACTGCCCAAAGCTGCGCAAATGAAGAGAAAGACCAAGCTAACGGAGCCATTCCACTTCCTAATGGCGCCATTACACTCCAACATTGCCAAGCCATGCATTTCAACACACCAAAGGCAAGCTAATGGCGCCATTACACTTGCTAACGGCGCCATTACACTTGAAGGTTGGCAAAGATGGGCAAAGTCAGCACGGGCTTAAAAATAGAACACCCTAACGGTGCCGTTCCACTTCATAGTGGCGCCATTAGGGGTAATAGCCAGACAACGCAGCAAGAAGAGCATAACGGTGCCGTTCCATTTTGTAATGGCGCCGTTCAAGGAAATGTCTCTAGCGTCCTTCACACTCTTTAGTCAGCAACTAGGTCATTGAGGGTATTGATGTAATTTGGTCATTTAAATACCTTGTTTTCTCTAGAGTTCGAACGGATGGAGGCAGATTACTGATTTTTTGTTTTGAGAGCAACCAGAGAGAACTAGCCGCAAGAGGGAGGGGCTTTCCCCTCTCTCCCTCCGTTTGTATTTCTTTATTTTCAATGCAATTTCCTTATGTCTCCCCTCAATTAATGAGTGGGTAGACTTTAGTTTTCTCTAATCTATGTTTTAATTATCTTTATTGTTAGATTTGTGATGAGATTCTTGTGCTTAATTATTGAATTAAACCTTGGGTATTCTTTGATTGCTTGTTATTATTGACTGTGTTTACTTGATTTGCTTAATTGGACCGGTACTCATAGGTTAATCAAGATTAACACTAGCTAAATTTAATCTAATGAATCTTTAGTAGTTAGATTAGATTATTAGTAGCAAGTGGGTAGCTTAGTTCCTATCCATAGCAATCAAAGGGATTATCTCAAGCGAACGCGCGAAGTGTTTCGTTAGATAAGTGTGGGCTAATGTCTATTTAGATCGATTAATGCTTTACTTGGCCTGTGCATGGTTACCGCGGAGGAATCATGCTTGATTGGGTAAAAGGGTCTAGTTTGGGAAGCGATAGGTACCGAATTAGGCTAATTAAGAATAGACCGGGATTTAGGGGAAGCGATAGTACCTTAAGTCTACGCCTGCTATCCATAGGTTGATTCAATATCCTTAGTGAGTCTAGGAATCACATTTCTGGTCAATTAGATAGTTAATCATAGGTTAGAGGTTATAGTTAGATAGTTAATTTTACTCTTTATCATTTATTATTTGCTTTAATATTTGTCTGTTCACTATCCACAATCCCCCCTTGTTTTATTGTTATTATTTGAAAAACAAGATTGCTCTTGCTTCCTTTGGGTTCGACCCTTACTTGCTTTCTATACTGTTAGTTTAAGTAAGGTTATAAATTTCATTCTTTTGATCATCTTGACGACGGGCGATCAGTATCCTATCAAGTAGAAAATGTTCAGAAAAGGGTTTCGGCAAAAAGGCTTTTAAATAAGCCCGGAAGGCCTAAAGCTACGTTTTGTGGACAAACACACAAAACCGCGAACTTTGGCAAAACACAAGTTTTGATCCATTTTTTGTGCAACCACCACTTCAAAGTTGTGTATCATACCGAGTAGAGCAGGGTCAAAAAAGGGGTTTAGGCAAAAGGGCTTTTAAATAAGCTCGGAAGGCCCGATGCTGCATTTTGTGCACAAACGCACAAATCCACAAACTTTGGTGAAACACAAGTTTCGGCCCATTTTTTTTGTGCAACCACCACTTCAGTGTTGTGTATCCAACAGAGGAGAACATGTTCAAAAAAGGGTTCAGGCAAAAAGGCATTTAAATAAGCTCAAAAGGCCAATGCTCCGTTTCGTACACTAAAATACAGAACCCGGAACTTTGGTAAAACACAAGTTTCGATCCACTTTTTTGCGCTACCACCACATGAATGTTGTGTATCATACCGAGTAGTGCATGCTCAAAAAGTTGTTTAAGCAAAAAGGCTTTTAAATAAGCCCGTAAGTCCTGACGATCCGTTTCGTGCATCCGTGAACTTTGGTAAGACATAAGTTTTGATCATTTTTTTATGCAACCACCATATCATAGTTGTGTATCCTATCAAGTAGACAT
Organism: Microcos paniculata; assembly: GCA_030664755.1. Classification (NCBI taxonomy): domain Eukaryota; kingdom Viridiplantae; phylum Streptophyta; class Magnoliopsida; order Malvales; family Malvaceae; genus Microcos; species Microcos paniculata. The sequence continues at coordinate 10,886,386 of CP131464.1, forward strand.
ATTCAAAAATAGGTTTCGCAAAAAAGGCTTTCAAATAAGCCCGGAAGGCCGAATGCTCCGTTTCGTGCACAGGCACATAGAACCGCAAACTTTGGTAAAACACAAGTTTCGATCCATTTTTCAGTGCAACCATCACTTCAAAGTTGTGTATCATAACATGTAGAACATGTTGAAGAAAGCGTTTCCACAAAAACGATTTTAAATAAGCCTGTAAGGCCCAATGTTCCGTTTCGTGCAGAAACGCATAAAGTTACGAACATTGGTAAAACACGAGTTTTTATCCATTTTTTTGTGCAACCACCACTTCAAATTGCGTATCATATCGAGTAGAGCATTTTCAAAAAAGGGTTCAGGCAAAAATGTTTTTCAATAGGCCTGTAGGGCCCAACGATCCGTTTTGTGCCCAAATGGACAAAATCGTGCACAAGTTTTGATCAATTATTTTGTGCAACCACCACTTCAAAGTTGGGTATCCTATCAAGTAGAAAATGTTCAGAAAAGGGTTTTGGCAAAAAGGCCTAATGCTACGTTTTGTGGACAAACGCACAAAACCGCGAACTTTTGCAAAACACAAGTTTTGATCCATTTTTTTGTGCAACCACCACTTCAAAGTTGTGTATCATACCAAGTAGAGCAGGGTAAAAAAAGGGGTTTAGGCAAAAGGCCTTTTAAATAAGTATGGAATGCCCAATGCTGCATTTTGTGCACAAACGCACAAATCCACAAACTTTGGTGAAACACAAGTTTCGGCCCATTTTTTTTGTACAACCACCACTTCAGTGTTGTGTATCACACAAAATCACTCAAAAAAATGCCTACAGAGTAGAACGTGTTCAAAAAAGGGTTTAGGCTAAAAGGCATTTAAATAAGCTCAGAAGGCCAATGCTCCGTTTCGTACACTAACATACAAAACCCGAAACTTTGGTAAAACACAAGTTTCGATCCATTTTTTTGCGCAACCACCACATGAAAGTTGTATATTGATAGGCACTTATTTCTACTATGTTTTATTGCTTATCTTTGACGATTTAAGTGTTTATTACCTCTAACTAAGTTATTTTGAGTGATTTTGTGTGATAGGAAGCTAAAAGGAAGCTTTGGAATAAAAGGTGTTTAAACCTGGAAATTTGAGATTTTTCCTGTGCAGATAGTTTGAAAAGATGACCAGATTTGACATTCTTAGAGCCCTTATTTGAGTTTGAGTTCTGTATCAAAGTTGTATAGCACATCTCAAGCTTTCCAGAATGCTAAAGATCGCACAAATCGGAGTTCGTTTGGGCTGTCAAAAGGCTAAAATACAGAGAAGTCCAGAGATCCTGCGGAAATCAGAGAAAGCTTCTTAATTTGGGCTTTGGAGCAATTTCGGATTAGAGATGGACTTGAGCACGTTTTTGCTTAATTGGCCTTGACTCTAGACATATTATTGAAGATATTAAAGCTTGGCCCAAGTCCTAGAAGGATGTGGATCAGCCCTTGGAGAGAAGTCCTAATTGGAGTAGGAAAACCATTTAATGAAGCATGTGCAAGGCATGTGGAGTGTGCTATCTTTTCTCCTACTTGAAGAAGGATTCCTAACTACTGAAAAAGACTTCTTCTAGAATTAGGTTTTCTTGCAAGTTAAGTTTAGGGCTACTAGACTCTCCTATATATAAAGAGTCAGCCACCCATTGTAAAAATACACAAGTCTTAGTAATTTTATTTTATTTTCTTCTTCTTTGTGTTTTCTCAATTACTATGAGTTGCTAAACTCCCAAATCAGTTTAAGGCTATTCTAAGCCCTTGGTAAAGTTGGTTGTGAGGTTTAATTTTATGCTTAATGCTCTGATCTTGCATGTATTCTTTCATCCTCTGTTTTTCTGGTTTATAATTGCTTGATTTCTCATCTAGGATGCATACTAGTTAAGATTTCATGTTAATTAATTGCTAGAGCTAGGTTTATTTATCCGGAATTGTAACTAAACCTTCTCATAAGTGGTAAATTAGATAGAATTAGGATCTCATACATGCTAGTTTCTTATTTAAGGGGATGTTTGTTGTGAATTAAATCTATGGTGCTAGTTCCTAGACTGTTCATTATTGACTAAGATCTTTCTAGTGTTTTCATGCTTTTACCTTCTTTAAATCTATGATGCTAGTTTCTAGATTGATTAGGTAAAAAGGGTTTAATAGGGAAGCTTTGTAGTACTTATTAAACTAGGACTAAGGAACGATAGGGATTAGTGAGAAGCATTGTAGTATTGCTAATCTACGTCAATTGCATGTTAAGGTAAGTGAATCAAAATCCAATGATCAATTCACTTAATCCAAGGGTGAGGATTGCTTTAAACTGAACTTTATCTTATTGAATTCTCTTTATTTGATTTGCAATTTCCTTATTTTCCAAGATACTCTCTCTTTAAAATCTGAATTTTCACTTTACTTATTTTGCTTAGCTAGTTAAGAATTGAAGAAGTTCATTAATCAATCCTTGGTGGGAACGACCTTTGCTTACCACTAGACTCTAGTAGTAGCTTTGTTTTAATTTGGCTTTTAACGACACGCCATATATGATACCGAGTAGTGCATGTTCAAAGAGTTGTTTAGGCAAAAAGGCTTTTAAATAAGCCCGTAAGTCCTGGCGATCCGTTTCGTGCACAAATGCAAGAAACCGTGAACTTTGGTAAAACACAAGTTTTGACCCATTTTTTAATGCAACCACCATATCATAGTTGTGTATCCTATCAAGTAGACATGTTCGAAAATAGGTTTCGCAAAAAAGGCTTTTAAATAAGCCCGGAAAGCCGAATGCTCCGTTTTATGCACAGGCCCATAGAACAGCAAACTTTGGTAAAACACAAGTTTCAATCCATTTTTTAGTGCAAGCATCACTTCAAAGTTGTGTATCATAACAAGTAGAACATGTTGAAGAAAGCGTTTCTACAAAAACGATTTTAAATAAGCCCGTAAGGCCCAATGTTCCGTTTCGTGCAGAAACGCATAAAGTTACGAACATTGGTAAAACACGAGTTTTTATCCATTTTTTTTGCAACCACCACTTCAAATTTCGTATCATATCGAGTAGAGCATTTTCAAAAAAGGGTTCAGGCAAAAATGTTTTTCAATAGGCCCGTAGGGCCGAACGATCCGTTTCGTGCCCAAATGGACAAAATCGCGCACAAGTTGTGATCAATTATTTTGTGCAACCACCATTTTAAAGTTGGGTATCCTATCAAGTAGAAAATGTTCAGAAAAGGGTTTCGGCAAAAAGGCTTTTAAATAAGCCCAGAAGGCCTAAAGCTACGTTTTGTGGACAAACGCACAAAACCGCGAACTTTGGCAAAACACAAGTTTTGATCCATTTTTTTGTGCAACCACCACTTCAAAGTTGTGCATCATACCGAGTAGAGCAGGGTAAAAAAAGGGGTTTAGGCAAAAGGGCTTTTAAATAAGCCCGTAAGTCCTGACTATCCGTTTCGTGCACAAATGCAAGAAACCGTGAACTTTGGTAAAACACAAGTTTTGACCCATTTTTTCATGCAATCACCATATCATACTTGTGTATCCTATCAAGTAGACGTGTTCGAAAATAGGTTTCGCAAAAAAGGCTTTTAAATAAGCCCGGAAGGCCGAATGCTCCGTTTTATGCACAGGCCCATAGAACCGCAAACTTTGGTAAAACAAAACTTTCGATCCATTTTTTAGTGCAACCATCACTTCAAAGTTGTGTATCATAACAAGTAGAACATGTTGAAGAAAGCGTTTCCACAAAAACGATTTTAAATAAGCCCGTAAGGCCCAATGTTCCGTTTCGTGCAGAAACGCATAAAGTTACGAACATTGGTAAAAAACGAGTTTTTATCAATTTTCTTGTTCAACCACCACTTCAAATTGCGTATCATATCGCGTAGAGCATTTTCAAAAAAGGGTTCAGGCAAAAATGTTTTTCAATAGGCCCGTAGGGCCCAACGATCTGTTTTGTGCCCAAATGGACAAAATCGTGCACAAGTTTCGATCAATTATTTTGTGCAACCATCACTTCAAAGTTGGGTATCCTATCAAGTAGAAAATGTTCAGAAAAGACTTTCGGCAAAAAGGCTTTTAAATAAGCCCGGAAGGCCTAAAGCTACTTTTTGTGGACAAACGCACAAAACCGCGATCTTCGGCAAAACACAAGTTTTGATCCATTTTTTTGTGCAACCACCACTTCAAAGTTGTGTATCATACCGAGTAGAGCAGGGTCAAAAAAGGGGTTTAGGCAAAAGGGCTTTTAAATAAGCTCGGAAGGCCCGATGCTGCATTTTGTGCACAAACGCACAAATCCACAAACTTTGGTGAAACACAAGTTTCGGCCCATTTTTTTTGTTCAACCACCACTTCAGTGTTGTGTATCCAATAGAGGAGAACATGTTCAAAAAAGGGATCAGGCAAAAAGGCTTTTAAATAAGCTCAAAAGGCCAATGCTCCGTTTCGTACACTAAAATACAGAACCCGGAACTTTGGTAAAACACAAGTTTCGATCCACTTTTTTGCGCTACCACCACATGAATGTTGTGTATCATACCGAGTAGTGCATGCTCAAAAAGTTGTTTAAGCAAAAAGGCTTTTAAATAAGCCCGTAAGTCCTGACGATCTGTTTCGTGCATCCGTGAAATTTGGTAAGACATAAGTTTTGATCATTTTTTTATGCAACCACCATATCATAGTTGTGTATCCTATCAAGTAGACATGTTCAAAAATAGGTTTCACAAAAAAGGCTTTCAAATAAGCCCGGAAAGCCGAATGCTCCGTTTCGTGCACAGGCGCATAGAACCGCAAACTTTGGTAAAACACAAGTTTCGATCCGTTTTTCAGTGCAACCATCACTTCAAAGTTGTGTATCATAACATGTAGAACATGTTGAAGAAAGCGTTTCCACAAAAACGATTTTAAATAACCCCGTAAGGCCCAATGTTCCGTTTCGTGCAGAAACGCATAAAGTTACGAACATTGGTATAACACGAGTTTTGATCCATTTTTTTGTACAACCACCACTTCAAATTGCGTATCATATCGAGTAGAGCATTTTCAAAAAAGGGTTCAGGCAAAAATGTTTTTCAATAGGCCTGTAGGGCCCAACGATCTGTTTTGTGCCCAAATGGACAAAATCGTGCACAAGTTTCGATCAATTATTTTTTGCAACCACCACTTCAAAGTTGGGTATCCTATCAAGTAGAAAATGTTCAGAAAAGGGTTTCGGAAAAAAGGCCTAATGCTACGTTTTGTGGACAAACGCACAAAACCGCAAACTTTTGCAAAACACAATTTTTGATCCTTTTTTTTGTGCAACCGCCACTTCAAAGTTGTGTATCATACCGAGTAGAGCAGGGTCAAAAAAGGGGTTTAGGCAAAAGGGCTTTTAAATAAGCTCGGAAGGCCCGATGCTGCATTTTGTGCACAAACGCACAAATCCACAAACTTTGGTGAAACACAAGTTTCGGCCCATTTTTTTTGTACAACCACCACTTCAGTGTTGTGTATCCAATAGAGGAGAACGTGTTCAAAAAAGGGTTCAGGCTAAAAGGCATTTAAATAAGCTCAAAAGGCCAATGCTCCGTTTCGTACACTAAAATACAGAACCCGAAACTTTGGTAAAACACAAGTTTCGATCCATTTTTTTGCGCAACCACCACATGAATGTTGTGTATCATACCGAGTAGTGCATGCTCAAAAAGTTGTTTAAGCAAAAAGGCTTTTAAATAAGCCCGTAAGTCCTGACGATCTGTTTCGTGCATCCGTGAACTTTGGTAAGACATAAGTTTTGATCATTTTTTTATGCAACCACCATATCATAGTTGTGTATCCTATCAAGTAGACATGTTCAAAAATAGGTTTCACAAAAAAGGCTTTCAAATAAGCCCGGAAAGCCGAATGCTCCGTTTCGTGCACAGGCGCATAGAACCGCAAACTTTGGTAAAACACAAGTTTCGATCCGTTTTTCAGTGCAACCATCACTTCAAAGTTGTGTATCATAACATGTAGAACATGTTGAAGAAAGCGTTTCCACAAAAACGATTTTAAATAACCCCGTAAGGCCCAATGTTCCGTTTCGTGCAGAAACGCATAAAGTTACGAACATTGGTATAACACGAGTTTTGATCCATTTTTTTGTACAACCACCACTTCAAATTGCGTATCATATCGAGTAGAGCATTTTCAAAAAAGGGTTCAGGCAAAAATGTTTTTCAATAGGCCTGTAGGGCCCAACGATCTGTTTTGTGCCCAAATGGACAAAATCGTGCACAAGTTTCGATCAATTATTTTTTGCAACCACCACTTCAAAGTTGGGTATCCTATCAAGTAGAAAATGTTCAGAAAAGGGTTTCGGAAAAAAGGCCTAATGCTACGTTTTGTGGACAAACGCACAAAACCGCAAACTTTTGCAAAACACAATTTTTGATCCATTTTTTTGTGCAACCGCCACTTCAAAGTTGTGTATCATACCGAGTAGAGCAGGGTCATAAAAGGGGTTTAGGAAAAAGGCCTTTTAAATAAGTACGGAATGCCCAATGCTGCATTTTGTGCACAAACCCACAAATCCACAAACATTGGTGAAACACTAGTTTCGGCCCATTTTTTTTGTACAACCACCACTTCAGTGTTGTGTATCCCACAGAGTAGAACGTGTTCAAAAAAGGGTTCAGGCTAAAAGGCATTTAAATAAGCTCAGAAGGCCAATGCTCCGTTTCGTACACTAACATACAAAACCCGAAACTTTGGTAAAACACAAGTTTCGATCCATTTTTTTGCGCAACCACCACATGAGGGTTGTATATCATACCGAGTAGTGCATGTTCAAAGAGTTGTTTAGGCTAAAAGGCTTTTAAATAAGCCTGTAAGTCCTGACGATCCGTTTCGTGCTCAAATGCACGAAACCGTGAACTTTGGTAAAACACAAGTTTTGACCCATTTTTTCATGCAACCACCATATCATAGTTGTGTATCCTATCAAGTAGACATGTTCGAAAATAGGTTTCGCAAAAAAGGCTTTTAAATAAGCCCGGAAGGCTGAATGCTCCGTGTTGCGCGTCGTATCACAACAAAATTTAACCTTACTAATCTACTATGTAGTAGGGTAAGCAAGGATCGATCCCACGAGGAAAGGCTGTTCTATTTCACACTACTTTCTAAACATAAATCAAACTAAACAATAAATTAAAGGGGAGTTTTATGTTGGTGTTGGAAATAATATGTGAGGATTTATCAAGAATGACAATAGTAATATGATATATGAAAATACAAAGCCTCCAATCTATTATATGATCAATCTTTTAACCTAACATTTGATCATAGATTCGCTAATCAAATATTCTTATCATCAATTGGTTAACTTCATAGAATTGAAACCAGCTTCAAGTCCATAGACCTTTCTCATTGTTGATTAAACTTGAATCTAGGTTCACTTTTAATCCTTCTTCTTATGACTAACTTGAATCCTAGCAATCCAAATTCAAGTCTAGAAGAGCAATGAGCAATGGAAAGGTAAAAGCTAACAACAATCAATAACAAACCCAGCATTCATTATTCCACTTGCATCTTCAAATCTCTTTGGATGTAAAAACATCCTCTTGCTACTCAAGTTCTAAGAAATCCCCAACTCTAGCATTGGAGTTCAAAGATTAGCATGCTAATGAGCTACTTAATTAATTATTTGCAACTAATTAACTCAGCAATCCAAAAGACAAGATAATAAACATGATAATCATCTTCAAGGCTCAAGAGATAGAAGAACAATCAATGAACAAGAAAGCATTAAGAACAAGAATCTCACAAATGCAGAAAAAGTGATTGAATCCTATAATAGATTGGAGTTATAGAGTATTTTTGCTTAAACGAAAATTACAAAAATGATAAGTCCTCTCAAACCCAGCAGAAGATGCAAACTTAAAGACTGCCTCCACTCCACTTTCCAGCTGCTTCTTCTCATTTTCGCATCTCTGTCTCCAGCTGCCAGCCCACAATCCACTGCTCCTCCATAATTCTTCCCATCTGAGGTGAGGAATCTTAAGAATAAAATAAGCTAAAGTAGAAGCCATTTGAGGAAAAGAGGGAGACAACGCTGAGATTTAGTTATGGCTCCTCTCCACTGAATCTCCGGAATGTGTTTTTAAAGGGTTTGATAGTGGAATGACAGCATTTAAATGGGTCTGTCGACGTTTTGACTTTGTTAGCCGTCGACGTCTCTGCTTGTTTTCTTCATATTTTTCCCAGCTCGATCGATCCGTCGACGTCTAAAGATGTGCACGTCGATGTCTAAGTGTTCAACCTTTAAGTATTCGAAGTCAGAAACTTCTACCCGTCGACGTCTAGTGTATAGCCGTCGACGTCTAGCATGATGAACTCCCTGGAAATGTTGGCCGTGGACGTCCAGCTTCAATCCGTGGACGGTTGCTTTAGATTCTGGAATCATGGTCATCAAGTTGCTTGTCCGTCGACGTCTAATGAGTTAGCGGTCGACGTCTATGCAGGTGCAAGTGATCCCGTTGTTTATTTCTCGAGCATCCGTCGACGTCTAATGAGTCACCCGTCGACGGCTTTGCATGTTGGTTCAATTAATCATGGAAATTGTCCCTTTTTAGTTCAAATTTCATTTTCCCTTTTAAGTACACCTACAAAGCAGAATTGAGCTAACTTAGGCTTCCTAGTATTAAAGTAGGAGAAAGAAGAGTGATCTTAAATCCTAATTTAAGCAAAAAAAAGAGGTTTAACAAATTCCCCCACACTTGAATCTTACTCGTCCTCGATTAAGCCTAGAGAAATAACAAAATAAGCCTTAAAATAGAATGCCACACAAGAAAAAAATTTAAACTAGTTAACTCATCAAATCAAATTTCAGAGGAAATTCATGCGGTATATAGAAGCATATTGTAAAGTAGAAGAGAGCATAGCAATTCAAGAATCAAGATAATTAAGTAACAATGGAAGCAATTTCCCTTCAACCAAACATGTTTGAATGGAATAATTCATCATTGGAAATCCCTCATTCACTCAAGTGTGTTTCAAGGTGCGCTAAATCTTTGCATGAAAATAGACCTACCATAAGCTTGCTATTTTACCTCATCTCCACTACTCCAGTATGCACATCATGGATAAAAAGATGAAAAAGATGAAATGGGGTTGTAATGAGGTCTTGGTTGAGTAAGCTATGAAGAAAAGGGTAAAGGAGTTCAATAGAAAGTTTCTTCAAAACTTAGTGAAATATCAAGCTATCGGGAAGAAAATGAAAATGGTCTTAGATATTTTAATAGCCCGACTCTTTTGATCTACCCATTCCAACTTTTTCTTTTCATTCTTCTTTACAATGAACCGAAAAGCTGTTGATTTCTTCTGTTGTGCCATTCTTTACACATTAGGATTCTTTTGGGCACATTTTTTAAAATTAATGTCTTTTGAACTTCTCATTTCTAAAACTTTTTCTTAATTGACCAATTCTTGAAGCGAAAATTTCCCCCACACTTAGACTTGTTACTCTTTGGCCTAGAACATAAAAATCATACAAGTCACTCATCTCACTAAGCTGAAGAAACAGGGTGAGAGAACTTGTTTTTCTTTTGAGGCTTGAGGTTCTTTTAGGAAATTTAGGTTCATCAACAAAAATAAAGCTAAAATCTTTTAGGCTCAAGGGGTTCTCTACATTGGTTTTACAAAGGTTGGTCAATTTGGCTCAAACTTAGTCCTAATCTTGATCTGATGTGAACCCCATAAATTGAATCTAGGAACCCACGAACAAGTTGATGAATGAAGTTCCAGGAAAGCCAAAATCAGTTTAGAACTCAAGAAAAACCTTGACCCAATGTTTAGAGAAACAAGAACCAAAGGTATAAAGAAGGATAATTGACACCACACTCTAGAAAGGAAGAGATTGAGAGTGATAAGTCAGAAGAACGCCACAAGGAATTAACCTTGATAAGTTCAGAAGTTCAATGAAGAACAAACCAAGTGAATAATCTCACCAAATTCATAAAATTCCAATCTCTTAAAACTTCAAAATAAAACCAAGTCTGAAAACCAGAATCCAATTAGGCCGAAAACAACTAATTAGGCCCTATTAAATGCTTCAATTAAGTTGATAACACCAATTGATTCCTCCAAGCCCAATTCAGCTCCTATTGTTGGTTGTTTAGCCCAAACAGCTTGAATTAGTCCATTAAGGGCTTCCTTCATCCTTTTAGCTTTAGCTCGAGTTATTGGACCTCCACCAATGAATAATGGATCATCATGTTGTGTTGAACCAGATTGCTCCATCCTTTGCATGTCCTTAACTTGGATTCCATCATTCCCCCTCTCTTGAAAAGGATTCGTCCTCGAATCTTCACCATCTACATTAAATGGAGAAAGATCAGAAACATTGAATGTAGCACTAACATTATACTCACCTGGTAGATCCAACTTGTAAGCATTGTCATTTATGCGCGCAATGACTTGGAATGGTCCATCTCCTCTTGGCTGCAACTTGGAACGACGTTTCAACGGAAAACGTTCTTTCCTCAAATGAACCCAAACCCAATCTCCGGGTTCAAAAGTCACTTTCTTACGCCCTTTGTTGGCTTGAGTAGCATATTGTTCTGTTTTCTTCTTTATTTGCTGCCTAACCTTTTCATGTAATTGCTTCACCAATTATCAATTGGCCTCTCCCGATTTCGTCTCCTAGTCAAAACAAGTTGATCCCACCAAATAATAGCATAATCAGTAAATTCAACAGCAGCAAGTTTTACCTTCTTCTCTTCAGAGTAATTATGGCAATCAAAGACTAGCTCCACTTTCTTCTCCCACTCCAAGTATGCATCAGGATCATTTTTACCCGAAAAGGGTGGAATCTTCATTTTAATACTCCCCAAGTTTTGATCATAATTACCCATCCTCCTTGCTCTTTGACCACCTCTATCATGATTGAATCTGTTATTGGCCTCTCTTGGATAAAAATCATCATGGTCATCATCATCTTCTTCCTCCTCTTCATGTTCATCATGGTATTGTCGCCTTTCTCGCCTTTGCACATTAGGAACCTCACGAACTTGATTCCTTTGCAAAACAGCAATAGCCGCATCTTGTCTCTCCATTTTATCCATGATTTCACCAAATCTGACCTCCATGCGCATAAAAATAAGGAAAACCTTATTTTACCAACTGATGTGAACCCCATAAATTGAATCTAGGAACCCACGAACAAGTTGATGAATGAAGTTCCAGGAAAGCCAAAATCAGTTTAGAACTCAAGAAAAACCTTGACCCAATGTTTAGAGAAACAAGAACCAAAGGTATAAAGAAGGATAATTGACACCACACTCTAGAAAGGAAGAGATTGAGAGTGATATAAAAGAGAAGAAATATGAAACAAAAGACTCAAAGAACGGAATACTGATCAGGAATCAAAGAAAGATGCTCAAATCAAATCTGTCCTTTTTGCCAAAATCACACTTCCACTTGTTTTCTTTGTTTTCTGATTCTTTTCACTTTCTTTTTTTGCTTTCTCTTTTTTTTTTATCTATTTCGTTTTTTTTAATTGAGGCAATAATAAAAAAAAAAACAAACTAAACGGAACAGATATGAAAAATAAAAAGAGCCATTAACAAAAAAAGAACAAACTGACCAGATTTATAAGATTTATAAGATTTGGAGATTCAAAGAAACGAAACAAAATGAAAAAGAAAGGTTAAAGAAGAAATAACCAGATTTGCAAGAATTGATAACTTTCAGAATGAAAGAAACAAATCAAACAAAGGGAATGAAACAATCAAAACAAAAAACGCAATGAAACTGATTTAGATACCAAAAGCTCTGATGCCAACTGATGTGAACCCCATAAATTGAATCTAGGAACCCACGAACAAGTTGATGAATGAAGTTCCAGGAAAGCCAAAATCAGTTTAGAACTCAAGAAAAACCTTGACCCAATGTTTAGAGAAACAAGAACCAAAGGTATAAAGAAGGATAATTGACACCACACTCTAGAAAGGAAGAGATTGAGAGTGATAAGTCAGAAGAACGCCACAAGGAATTAACCTTGATAAGTTCAGAAGTTCAATGAAGAACAAACCAAGTGAATAATCTCACCAAATTCATAAAATTCCAATCTCTTAAAACTTCAAAATAAAACCAAGTCTGAAAACCAGAATCCAATTAGGCCGAAAACAACTAATTAGGCCCTATTAAATGCTTCAATTAAGTTGATAACACCAATTGATTCCTCCAAGCCCAATTCAGCTCCTATTGTTGGTTGTTTAGCCCAAACAGCTTGAATTAGTCCATTAAGGGCTTCCTTCATCCTTTTAGCTTTAGCTCGAGTTATTGGACCTCCACCAATGAATAATGGATCATCATGTTGTGTTGAACCAGATTGCTCCATCCTTTGCATGTCCTTAACTTGGATTCCATCATGATCATCTTCTCAAACATGCATGCATTATATGTAACTTCAACAAGGTATAAAGCAAGTTCTAGAGGAATATAATCATGCAAGATCAAATTTACTCTCAAGAATAAAAGAGATTGTAGTGCAATCTTAAGGCTCAAATCTCTCACAAGGTTGAAGAATCCTTATTCTATTCAAACATATTCGGCTTAAGAGAGTTACTACAAGTTGCTTAAAAATCAAGAAGCAAGAAATCTTAAAGCTCTTTTCCAATTTAAACTATGCTTATATTTACTTCATGAACAACTTCACATCTTCTAATTTGCAAATTAATCTATCAAAAAAAAAAACTATAACTCCTAATTAGCAAAGGTTTTAGTTACTAAAGTTCCCCCACACTTAAAATAAGCATTGTCCGCAATGCTATCTTGACAATAAATCATAAAAGAGAGGTATCACAGAACAGTACCTTGATGTTGTCGAGGAAGTAAATGAAGACAATTCCAGCAAATGTAATCAACAATAATGGGGTGAAAGTAACAAAAGAAAGATTAAATTGCCATAAATCAAAATTAGGAGTTATAAGGTCGAGAATAAACTAAAATCCAAAAGTTAAAGAGTTAAAATGTACGACAACTAGAAGTTAAAGTCTGTCACAATTAAAAGAGATAATAAAAGTAAAATGCATGCATGAAAGTGCAAGAATAAGCTAAAGTTCACTGAGGCGGTGGTGGAGGCTGGTTATAGAAAGCTAAAATCTGATCAAGCTTATTGTGGAGCGAGTGAACATCATCAGTCAAACACGTCACATTCCCTTGTAGTGCATTGAAATTCTGATCCATGTTCTGGCACCAACCAAGCATTTGAGACTGAAATTGGTACTGAGGGATTGGCCTATTACCAACCGGTAGCTCGAATGGAGGGGGAGCTTGCTGATCTTGCGGCTGATGATGTTCATTTTGGTGGCATCGACACAATCTGTTTTGGTGGTGATCTTCTTCCGCTCATTTTCAAAGGAGATGCCACAGTGTTGGAGAATTTTGGTGATGAGCACTGAAAATGGAATGCAGCGGTGCTGAGTAGTAGGAGAGACAACCTCTCTCATGGCACTGATGATGGTTGACGCCAGCGGAATACCCGAGGCTTCTTGCAGACCGTGGACAATTTTATCCATCATGTAGACATCTTTGCTGCGGACAATGTGGGTGTCACTGATCTTGGGATCCACATTATGGTGGATCAGATATGCCACCAGGCGACTTTGAATACTAAAATCGCGGCAGAAAAGAGCAGCCTTTTTACCGGGCACTGGTCTATACCCCACATCAAATCTAGCTAAGGCATCATGTCTGGACCAAGGACGGTCTGGATCTTCTTCCTCTTCATCATTGTCTTCATACATAGATCCTTCATTTGGAATATTGAAATGTTCTTGGAGGAATGCCGCATTGATGGTGATCTTTTTCTTGAGCACCATAGTCTGAATTTTAGGCAAGTCAGTTCGCTTGTTCTTGATCTTGGCGTAAAAGAGGACCGCCAGATCAGGGTAATACTCGCCCTTGATGTCGAGGACAGCATCCCAACCCACCTCGTGAAACAAGTGCACTAGATCGAATTCGCGTGCAATAAGAGGATGCACTGTCTTCTCCACAATTTGACGAGAGGTCTGGTGCTCTTTAAACCATTGTTCACACTCGGGAGAGAAAAATTCATTGGCTACAGTAGGCGCGGAGGCTGAAGTCGGGGCCTTGCCCTTGGCAGCCCTTGATGCTCGGGGTCTGGGAGGTGGTGAAGGTTCAGCAGAAGCTTGGGACTTGGATTGGCGAGGTCTCTTAGACATTTTGTCGAACAGTTGGGATGATGAACAAAAATCCTGAAGCAATCTCAAGAAAATTCCACAATGAACACTTGTATGATGAAAAATATATACTCAGCAATGAATTCCACTTGATTATCTTAGTAATAGCATCAAAGAAACCCAATTATTCAAACAATTGTAGCCCAACTCGGATTCCAGCAATTATCACAAGCAAAAGTGTCAAATTTTGAAGATTATAAGCATGTAATCCATCCAATAGTTCAATATTTCGATGCTAAATCAATCAAGAGAAGTAGAAAAGTATATAACTGACCAACTGGAGTGTTAAACGCAACCAAATTTGCTTCAAGAACACCAATTCGAATTTTCGCCCAAATTTGCTCCAAGAACACCAATCTCTGAATTTGTTGAAATTGAAGGGAAAGGTGGAACAAATAGTGAATGGGGGTGATGTTTTCAGTGAAAAAGGAAGTGGGTTTGGTGTGATTGGGTTGGAAGATTGGTGGATATGGAAGAGAGTTGAAGTTGGTTGGTTTTGGAGGGAGGGTTTCGGTTTTGAATGAGGAAATAGTGTTTGGGGAAAGTGACGGCTGATGAGGGTTAAAAGCTGCGAAATTCGACTGATCCGTCGACGTCTAGTGTCTAGCCGTCGCCGGCTAAACATTTCTGACTTGGAGCAATTTCGGTTCCCCGTATCATCCTTCGACGTCTAACCCTTGGACGTCGACGTCTAGATATTTCTGACTTCAAAAATTTTCTGTGCCGAAACTGATCCGTCGACGTCTATCCATATGCCTGTCGACGTCTAAATATTTTTGACTTCCCAAATATTATCGTGACTGAGCCATCCGTCGACGTCCAACTTTATACCCGTCGACGTCCAGATATTTCTGACTTGTCTTGTAAAAACCCCATCCGTCGACGTCTAGATACCTGCCCGTCGATGTCTAAATGTGTCTGAACCCAACAAAAACCTTGATTTTGCCCTTTTTGCTTATTCTCGAGACTTTCAAACTTTGGATTGCAGAGTGCCAGAGAAGTGCCACTTGTATAGCGCAAAAGTCGAACAGCCTTACCCAAATCGAATCTTATGAACTCTTAGCTAGATGTGGATGGAATGAATGCATGCAAAAGCAAAAGAAATAAAAGAAGGAAAGAAATACATTACAGCGAGTGAAGGAAGAACTTGGGTTACCTCCCAAGCAGCGCCTTTGTTTAACATCGTTGGCTCGACTAGAAGACCAGATCAAGGAATATGTGTAGGATCAGTGAAGAGAATGTCCTCTATGGAAGAAACCGAAACTCCTTCATAATATGGTTTCAAGCGATGTCCATTGACCTTGAAGATCTTGGAAGTAGTCAAACTTTGGATTTCCACCGCTCCATGGGCAAATACCTTAGTTACTATGAATGGGCCTATCCACCTACTCCGGAGTTTTCCTGGAAAAAGATGTAGTTTAGAGTTGTAGAGTAACACCTTTTGGCCTTCACAAAATGTTTTCTTCTTCAGAAGCTTGTCGTGGTAAGCCTTGGTGCGTTCTTTGTAGGTGAAAGAGCTCTCATAAGCATCATGGCGTAGTTCCTCGAGCTCTTGAAGTTGAAGCTTTCTGTGAATTCCAGCCTCATCAATATTCAAGTTACACTTTTTGATGGCCCAAAGAGCGCGATGCTCTAACTCTACTGGCAAATGGCATGCTTTTCCATATACCAAGCGGTAAGGAGACATGTCAAGTGGTGTTTTGTAGGCAGTTCGATATGCTAACAAAGCGTCTTCAAGTCTTTGATCCCAATCCGCCCGATTAGGGTTGACTGTCTTTTGGAGGATGGCTTTAATTTCTCGATTTGAGATCTCGGCTTGACCACTAGTTTGGGGGTGGTATGCAGTGGACACATTGTGAGTAACTCCATACTTCTTCAAGAGAGAAGGCATAAGCTTGCTACAGAAATGAACACCCTTATCGCTGATGAGGACACGGGGCACTCCAAAGTGAGAGAAAATATTAGATTTGAGAAACTCACAAACCACTTTAGAATCATTAGTTCGGGTAGCTTTAGCTTCCACCCAACGAGAAACGTAGTCACAAGCTAGTAGAATGTAAACAAAGCCATTGGACTTAGGGAAAGGTCCCATAAAATCAATTGCCCAAACATCAAAAATTTCACAAATTACAATTGAATTTAGGGGCATTTGATCTTTATATGTGATTTTTCCTACCCTTTGACAATTATCATAGGATTTGCAAAAGATGTGAGCATCTTTAAATAAGGAAGGCCAATAAAAATCACATTCTAGGATTTTCCTAGCAGTTCGTTGAGGGCCAAAATGACCTCCACATGCATGGGAATGGCAAAAAGTTAGAACACTAGAAATTTCATGATCAGGGATGCATCTCCTAATAATTAAATCACTACAATGTTTCCATAGGTAGGGATCATCCCATACATAAAATTTAGCATCATGCTTAAGCTTATCCTTCTTTGCTTTAGGAAAACCACTAGGAAATTCCCTAGTGACCAAGAAATTGACAATGTCAGCATACCAAGGAATTTGTACATCAATAGCACAGAGCATTTCATCAGGAAATGAGTCATTAATGGAAGAAGTTACCTCAGAACTTACCAACCAGCTGAGGTGGTCAGCTACTAAGTTTTCCGCACCCTTTTTGTCCTTAATTTCAAGGTTAAATTCTTGGAGAAGAAGGATCCAACGAATCAATCTAGGTTTAGCTTACTTCTTAGCAAGGAGGTACTTAAGGGCTTCTCAGTGGTGGTGTAATTTTTCTGAGCGTCGTTCAAAGTGCGTGAGGCATAATAAATGACATGTGGAACTTTGCCCTCTCGCTGGCCAAGCACTGCACCCACAGCTATATCACTTGCATCACACATAAGTTCAAAAGGTAGATCCCAGTTGGGAGGTTGCAAGATGGGAGCTGATGTAAGAGCATTCTTCAACTTGTCAAAGGCCTCTTTACATGACTCATCAAAATGAAAGGTGATATCTTGTTGTAACAGACGGCACATAGGAACTGCGATCTTAGAGAAATCTTTGATGAACCGCCGGTAAAATCTCGCATGGCCAAGAAAGGATCGAATTGATTTAACTGAGGAAGGATAGGGCAAGTTCTGTATGACATCAATTTTAGCTTTATCCACTTCGATGCCCTTAGCTGATACTATGTGGCCCAAAACAATTCCTTGAGTAACCATAAAGTGGCATTTTTCTGAATTGAGAACCAAATTTGTCTCAATGCACCGGTCAAGAATAGTAGCGAAGTTAGCCAGGCAATTATCAAAAGAATCTCCATAAACAGAGAAATCATCCATAAAGACTTCAATAAACTTGTCTACATATTCTGAGAAAATACTCAGCATGCATCGTTGAAAGGTAGCTGGAGCGTTGCAAAGACCAAAGGGCATGCGCCTATATGAGAATGTACCAAAGGGGCAAGTAAATGTGGTCTTCTCTTGATCCTCTGGAGCTATCATGATCTGAAAATAACCAGAATATCCATCTAGGAAACAATAGTAAGCTCTTCCAGCTAACTTCTCCAACATTTGATCAATGAAAGGCAATGGAAAGTGATCCTTCTTTGTAGCATCATTAAGTTTCCTATAATCTATGCACACCCTCCAACCATTCTGCACTCGTTGAGGTACAAGATCACCACTTGCATTTTGCACTACTGTAATACCGGTTTTCTTGGGTTCCACTTGCACAAGACCAACCCATTCACTATCTGAGATAGGATAGATGATACCAACTTGTAAAAGCTTCAAAATCTCCTTTTTGACCACCTCCATCATGGGAGGATTCAAGCGGCGTTCAGGTTGCCTAAGTGGTTTGGAATCATTTTCTTATAAAATTCTATGCATGCAGATTGATGAGCTAATACCTTTTATGTCAGCAACCGTCCATCCAATAGCTTCCTTTCGAGCCTTAAGAACTTGTAAAAGTTGAAGCTCTTGGGTAGAAGTGAGAGTATTGGAAATGATTTCAGGGAGTGTTTCATTCTCACCAAGGAAGGCATATTTGAGATGAGCGGGAAGAGTTTTAAGCTCAATAGATGGTGCTTTAATGATAGAGGGGAGAAGTTTGGTGGAAGGGATAGGAAGATCCATGTAAGAAACATTGGCTACGTGTGATTTAGATGGGAGTGCGGCTAAAGAAGATAAGATAGACTGGATTTCTTCATTATAGATCTCCTCTTCAAAATCTAAATTGTCATAGTCCATGCTCTGAGTTAATGCAGAAAATAGAGGATCTTCTCGAGTAAAATCCAATAAGGACATAGAACAAACATCCACAAAATCTTCAGCCATAATAGATTGATCATCTAAAGGGTACCTCATGGCATCAAAGAGATTGAATGTAATTACCTTCCCATCAAACTCCATGGAAAGATGACCTTCATGACAGTCGATCTTGGTTCTAGCAGTGCGGAGAAATGGTCGGCCAAGAAGAATAGACGAGGATGGAGAACACTCCTCACTTCCCATCTTTAGAACATAGATATCCGCCGGGAAGACTAATTCATTGACTTGCACTAGAACATCCTCCAGAACACCCTCCGGATATACATAAGATCGATCCGCCAATTGGATCACAACTCCGGTTCTTGTCAATGGCCCCATGTCCAAAGAGAGATAAAGAGAATGTGGCATAAGACTAATAGCAGCTCCTAGATCACACATAGCCTTTGGAATTTGAGTCTTTCCAATAGTGATAGGAATGGAAAATGAACCTTTATCCTTACACTTGGGTGGAAGTTTGTGTTGAAGAACTGCTGACACATTCTCACTCAAGGTAATTACTTCATTCCCCTTAAGCTTGCGCTTATGAGTGCACAAGTCCTTGAGAAACTTGGCATATCTAGGAACTTGCTTGATGGCATCGAGAAGAGGAATATTCACTTGTACTCGATGAAAGACTTCCAAGATATCCGGTTCAATGCTTTCCTTGGGTTTCTTTGTTAGTCTTGAGGGAAAGGGAGCTACTCCTTTAGGCTTTGGATTAGGATGGGAAGTATTTGTGTTTGGTTTTGGGTTTTGGGTGGATGTAGAGGCTTCAAAGTCATTTGGTCTAATGGGAAAAAGTGGAACAGGGTCAGGGGATTGTGCCCGTCGACGTCCAAGTCCTTCATCCGTCGACGGATCAAAGTTTCTGGGTAAATCATTTTCAGGTATGTTGCTTGCCCTTCGACGGGCAAGTGAGTCATCCGTCGACGGATCTGAAGGGTCAGAAACTAATTCATCCAGCTCCAAGCCTGCCCGTCGACGTCCAGTGATTTTGTCCGTTGACGTCTCTTCATGAACAGGGGAGAAAGATTCCATCTCCCCTTCCAGGTTTTCCTCCTCATTTACTTTATGTTTTCTTTTCTCGTGCCGATCCGAAAGAACTTGACCACTCCGCAAATGTATTGCACTAACATTAGCCTTCGGATTGATGATGGATTGAGAAGGCAACT
The DNA here is from genome assembly GCA_030664755.1 of Microcos paniculata. NCBI lineage: Eukaryota > Viridiplantae > Streptophyta > Magnoliopsida > Malvales > Malvaceae > Microcos > Microcos paniculata. Next base: position 10,906,037 of record CP131464.1, read on the forward strand.
TTCCCGAAGATTGGGATGTAAGATCATTAACAGATGTAGCAAGTTGCCCAACTTGTCTTTGAAGATCTTCCAAGGAGGTGTTCACTTGTAGAAATTGCGACTTGGTAGCTTCTTGGAAAGATAACTGAGATGATGCAAGTTGAGTCACTAAATCCTCGAGTTTGGATGTAGAGGATGGTGTGGATGAGGGTCCTTGATTAGGTGGAGCATTATGAGAGGAAGCTTGAAATTGGTTGGATTGTGAGGGTGCTGTTGGTCTGTTTTGGAAAGCATTAGGCCCTTGTTGAAATTGGGGTCTGGGTTGAAAATGAGGGGCTACATTGTTTCCATACCTAAGGTTAGGATGAGCTCTCCAACCGGGATTGTAGGTAGGTGCAAATGGGTCAAAATTCCTCCTTGGAGGTCCAGGAAATCCAACAGAATTAACATCCTCAACACTGGATTCTTGTAATGTAGGGCATGCGTCTGTCTCATGAGTATGCAATGAACATATACCACAAGGACGAGAAGTTGAAGATGCACCCATTTGAGACATCATAAGAGAAGTCAACTTAGATAGTTGCTGATTTGTTGAAGCAAGTTGCTGCTCTAATTGAGAATGGCCAACTTCATTCACTTGATGACAGGAAGCATCATCATATGCTTGAAAGTTTTGAGAGCTTGATGCCATAGTGGTGATGATTTTACGAGCTTGCTCTGTAGGTTGATCAAGAAGTGCCCCACTAGCAGCAGCGTCCATGAGTCCTTTGTTCACAGGTAAGAGACCATTATAAAAATGATTCAACAAGCATTGCTCAGGAATTTGGTGCTGAGGACAGCTAGCTACCAAGTGTTTAAACCTCTCCCAATAATCATAGATAGACTCTGTATTTTTCTGGTGGATGGTGCTAATCTGATTCCTGAGATTAAGTATCTTGGCAGCTGGAAAGTACTTGGTAAGAAATTGCTTCTTGAGTTACTCCCAAGTAGTTATGGAACTAGGCTCCAATCGATACAACCAAGCCTTGGCAGTGTCTGCCAAAGTGAATGGAAAAGCACGTAATCTGACTTGCTCCTCTGTCAAGTTACTCGGTTTCATAGTTGAACAAACCATCAGAAATTCCCTCAAGTGTTGGTGAGGATCTTCACTAGGGAGACCATGGAATGTTGGAAGGTAGTGTACAAAGTTGGACTTCAACTCAAAAGCTCCTTCGACTTCCGGAAAAACTATACACAGAGGTTGAAATTTGGCTCACGCTCCAATAATTGTCGAATGGTTGGCTGAATTTCGTTCTGTACTGGTGGTACGATTGGAGGCGGTGGATTAAGTGGTAGCTCATTCCGTGGTGGTTCCATGATTGGTGAGGGTGAAGAACTCTCAGCTTGCAAAGATGCTTTTTTATTTTGTTCAACAAACTTCCTGATTTCCTTCAAGCTGACTATGGAAGAATCAAAACTCATACAATATCTACAACAAAGAGATAAAACCAAAAATGAGGGCAAAGAAGATATATAAGAAAGTAAACCAAACAAAATCAAGGGAGGTAATGGCTAGATAAATAAGCATACTAACATAATAGAAACAAACTTCATTAACACTTTGCAATAACAACGAGATAAACACACACAGAATTATATAAGCTAAAATGCTATGAAAGTGAAGTGAAATGGTAAAGCACAATTTCCCCGGCAACGGCGCCAAAAATTTGTTGCGCGTCGTATCACAACAAAATTTAACCTTACTAATCTACTATGTAGTACGGCAAGCAAGGATCGATCCCATGAGGAAAGGCTGTTCTGTTTCACACTACTTTCTAAACATAAATCAAACTAAACAATAAATTAAAGGGGAGTTTTATGTTGGTGTTGAAAATAATATGTGAGGATTTATCAAGAATGACAATAGTAATGTGATATATGAAAAGACAAAGCCTCCAATCTATTATATGATCAATCTTTTAACCTAACATTTGATCATAGATTCACTAATCAAATATTCTTATCATCAATTGGTTAACCTCATAGAATTGAAACCAGCTTCAAGTCCATAGACCTTTCTCAATGTTGATTAACCTTGAATTTAGGTTCACTTTTAATCCTTCTTCTTATGACTAACTTGAATCCTAGCAATCCAAATTCAAGTCTAGAAGAGCAATGAGCAATGGAAAGGTAAAAGCTTACAACAATCAATAACAAACCCAGCATTCATTATTCCAATTGCATCTTCAAATCTCTTTGGATGTAAAAACATCTTCTTGCTACTCAAGTTCTAAGAAATCCCCAACTCTAGCATTGGAGTTCAAAGATTAGCATGCTAATGAGCTACTTAATTAATTATTTGCAACTAATTAACTCAGCAATCCAAAAGACAAGATAATAAACATGATAATCATCTTCAAGGCTCAAGAGATAGAAGAACAATCAATGAACAAGAAAGCATTAAGAACAAGAATCTCACAAATGCAGAAAAAGTGATTGAATCCTATAATAGATTGGAGTTATAGAGTATTTTTGCTTAAACGAAAATTACAAAAATGATAAGTCCTCTCAAACCCAGCAGAAGATGCAAACTTAAAGACTACCTCCACTCCACTTTCCAGCTGCTTCTTCTCATTTTCGCATCTCTGTCTCCAGCTGCCAGCCCACAATCCACTGCTCCTCCATAATTCTTCCCATCTGAAGTGAGGAATCTTAAGAATAAAATAAGCTAAAGTAGAAGCCATTTGAGGAAAAGAGGGAGACAACTCTGAGATTTAGTTATGGCTCCTCTCCACTGAATCTCCGGAATGTGTTTTTAAAGGGTTTGATAGTGGAATGACAGCATTTAAATGGGTTTGTCGACGTTTTAACTTTGTTAGCCGTCGACGTCTAAGTATCTGCCCGTCGACGTCTCTGCTTGTTTTCTTCATATTTTTCCCAGCTCGATCGATCCGTCGACGTCTAAAGATGTGCACGTCGACGTCTAAGTGTTCAACCTTTAAGTATTCGAAGTCAGAAACTTCTACCCGTCGACGTCTAGTGTCTAGCCGTCGACGTCTAGCATGATGAACTCCCTGGAAATGTTGGCCGTGGACATCCAGCTTCAATCCGTGGACGGTTGCTTTAGATTCTGGAATCATGGTCATCAAGTAGCTTGTCCGTCGACGTCTAATGAGTTAGCCGTCGACGTCTATGCAGATGCAAGTGATCCCGTTGTTCATTTCTCGAGCATCCGTCGACGTCTAATGAGTCACCCGTCGACGGCTTTGCATGTTGGTTCAATTAATCATGGAAATTGTCCCTTTTTAGTTCAAATTTCATTTTCCCTTTTAAGTACACCTACAAAGTAGAATTGAGCTAACTTAGGCTTCCTAGTATTAAAGTAGGAGAAAGAAGAGTGATCTTAAATCCTAATTTAAGCAATAAAAAGAGGTCTAACACTCCGTTTTATGCACAGGCCCATAGAACCGCAAACTTTGGTAAAACACATGTTTCGATCCATTTTTTAGTGCAACCATCACTTCAAAGTTGTGTATCATAACAAGTAGAACATGTTGAAGAAAACGTTTCCACAAAAACGATTTTAAATAAGCCCGTAAGGCCCAATGTTCCGTTTCGTGCAGAAACGCATAAAGTTACGAACATTGGTAAAACATGAGTTTTTATCCATTTTTTTGTGCAACCACCACTTCAAATTGCGTATCATATCGAGTAGAGCATTTTCAAAAAAGGGTTCAGGCAAAAATGTTTTTCAATAGGCCCGTAGGGCCGAACGATCCGTTTCGTGCCCAAATGGACAAAATCGTGCACAAGTTTCGATCAATTATTTTGTGCAACCACCACTTTAAAGTTGGGTATCCTATCAAGTAGAAAATGTTCAGAAAAGGGTTTCGGCAAAAAGGCTTTTAAATAAGCCTGGAAGGCCTAAAGCTACGTTTTGTGGACAAACGCACAAAACCGCGAACTTTGGCAAAACACAAGTTTTGATCCATTTTTTTGTGCAACCACCACTTCAAAGTTATGTATCATACCGAGTAGAGAAGGGTCAAAAAAGGGGTTTAGGCAAAAGGCTTTTTAAATAAGTACGGAATGCCCAATGCTGCATTTTGTGCACAAACGCACAAATCCACAAACTTTGGTGAAACACAAGTTTCGGCCCATTTTTTTTGTACAACCACCACTTCAGTGTTGTGTATCCTACAGAGTAGAACGTGTTCAAAAAAGGGTTCAGGCTAAAAGGCATTTAAATAAGCTCAAAACGCCAATGCTTCGTTTTGTACACTAACATACAAAACCCGATACTTTGGTAAAACACAAGTTTCGATCCATTTTTTTGCGCAACCACCACATGAAAGTTGTATATCATACCGAGTAGTGCATGTTCAAAGAGTTGTTTAGGCAAAAAGGCATTTAAATAAGCCCGTAAGTCCTGACGATCCGTTTCGTGCACAAATGCACGAAACCGTGAACTTTGGTAAAACACAAGTTTTCACGCATTTTTTCATGCAACCACCATATCATAGTTGTGTATCCTATCAAGTCCACATGTTCGAAAATAGGTTTCGCAAAACAGGCTTTTAAATAAGCCCAGAAGGCCGAATGCTCCGTTTTATGCACAGGCCCATAGAACCGCAAACTTTGGTAAAACACAAGTTTGGATCCATTTTTTAGTGCTACCATCACTTCAAAGTTGTGTATCATAACAAGTAGAACATGTTGAAGAAAGTGTTTCCACAAAAACGATTTTGAATAAGCCCGTAAGGCCCAATGTTCCGTTTCGTGCAGAAACGCATAAAGTTACGAACATTGGTAAAACACGAGTTTTTATCCATTTTTTTTGTGCAACCACCACTTCAAATTGCGTATCATATCGAGTAGAGCATTTTCAAAAAAGGGTTTAGGCAAAAATGTTTTTCAATAGGCCCGTAGGGCCCAACGATCCGTTTTGTGCCCAAATGGACAAAATCGTGCACAAGTTTCGATCAATTATTTTGTGCAACCACCACTTCAAAGTTGGGTATCCTATCAAGTAGAAAATGTTCAGAAAAGGGTTTCGGCAAAAAGGCTTTTAAATAAGCCCGGAAGGCCTAAAGCTACGTTTTGTGGACAAACGCACAAAACCGCGAACTTTGGCAAAACACAAGTTTTGATCCATTTTTTTGTGCAACCACCACTTCAACGTTGTGTATCATACCGAGTAGAGCAGGGTCAAAAAAGGGGTTTAGGCAAAAGGGCTTTTAAATAAGCTCGGAAGGCCCGATGCTGCATTTTGTGCACAAACGCACAAATCCACAAACTTTGGTGAAACACAAGTTTCGGCCCATTTTTTTTGTGCAACCACCACTTCAGTGTTGTGTATCCTACAGAGTAGAACATGTTCAAAAAAGGGTTCAGGCAAAAAGGCTTTTAAATAAGCTCAAAAGGCCAATGCTCCGTTTCGTACACTAAAATACAGAACCCGGAACTTTGGTAAAACACAAGTTTCGATCCATTTTTTTGCGCTACCACCACATGAATGTTGTGTATCATACCGAGTAGTGCATGTTCAAAAAGTTGTTTAAGCAAAAAGGCTTTTAAATAAGCCCGTAAGTCCTAACGATCCGTTTCGTGCACAAATTCACGAAACCGTGAACTTTGGTAAAACACAAGTTTTGACCCATTTTTTCATGCAACCACCATATCATAGTTGTGTATCCTATCAAGTCGACATGTTCGAAAATAGGTTTCGCAAAAAAGGCTTTTAAATAAGCCCGGAAGGCGGAATGCTCCGTTTTATGCACAGGCCCAAAGAACCGCAAACTTTGGTAAAACATAAGTTTCGATCCATTTTTTAGTGCAACCATCACTTCAAAGTTGGGTATCATAACAAGTAGAACATGTTGAAGAAAGCGTTTCCACAAAAACGATTTTAAATAAGTCCGTAAGGCTGATAGCCATAAATTAATACATGTACTTTGTGCTTAATCAATCTTGGTTTATAGCTATCATAGTCTTAACTATCTCATTTAAGCTTGTTTATATCTTTGCAGGTTAATTATGGAGCTTAGTGATGATAATGAACATTTAAAGGCTGATTGAAGCAAGAATGGAAGAACTACCCGAGAAGTTGAACTACAAGGCCTAACGGCGCCATTCTAGTACCTAATGGCGCCGCTACATGTTAAACCTGTTCAGCCGAATGCTTGTGCACAACAAAGGTTCCTAACGGCGCCATTCGTGTTCCTAGCGGCGCCATTCCTCTCCCAAGCATTAAAGGCCGGATGTGTTAGGACTTACACTTCAAGGTGTTCAAGGTGTGCAAGTCGGGAGAAGTTAACATCTGATGCAAGACTGAAGATGACAGAACGGCGCCGCTCCAGTACCTAACGGCGCCGTCCCTTAGAAACCCCTTATTGCCCTTAGTGTCTTTTCGTTATAATTAAGCTAGGAGGGGCAGTCATGTAATTGAGTGATATAAATAGTGTTTTGTAGACCAAAATACGAGGGGGGGAGAAAAAAAGAGGAAAAAAGGGAGAATAGAGAGAACAGAGAATCATTCGGGACGATTCAATTCCAAGAATCTTTTCTCTTTTATTCGCAATTCGTTTTTGTTTCCTTTCCATTATCCTTATTGTAAACTCTTTGGTTTCTCACTCAATTCATGAGTGAGTAAACCCTTAATTCATTCTATTGTTTGTTGATTAAAAGGGTTTGTAAAGTTAGTGAGGCTCTTGTTCTTAATTTCAATTGATCCGATCAAGTGTTTTGGAATCTCTAATTGGCTTGAGATATGATTTTCTTGTTCTTGGTTTATGAATGCATGCGTAAGTTGGGAATGGGCAAATCATTAGTTAGATCCTGAGTTCGTGAATCTTTAGTAACTGACCTTGATCTTAGAACAAAGGGAAGACGTAAGACTCTTTCTTGGGATTTCAGATATTCAATGGCTGGGTAGACGCGGAGTATATCTGGGTTGATTGCATGCTGTACTGATCTTCTTTGCTTAATGCTTTATTCAATCCGTAAATCATCATCGCGAAGATTGTTGGTTCGGTGCGGGTAAAAGGGGCCAGTCTAGGAATCGATAGTACTAGATTGGACTATTCAGTCATCAACATGGATTTTAGGAATCTTTAGCACTAATCTTCATAAGCATGCCATTTGATTGATTAATTGTATGGTTAGTGAGCCTGGGATCTAACTATTCCTTTACCCTTTTTAATTAACAAATGATAGAATGAATGTCTATTTCACTGTTTATATCTGTGTTATTAATCATTTACATTACTCTTTCTTATTCTTGTCTTTAGTTATTTATGTTTTCATCCCAAACCCCCTTTTATATTTCTGTGGAATGTTCAGTATTTAAACACGGTAAATCCATTCTTTTGCCTCTCTGTGGATTCGACCTATTCTTGCCACTACTACTCAGTTTTGGTCTATAGCAGAAATATTACTCTCTTGACTGTCTTGACGACGGCCGGTCAAGGTTTTGGCGCCGTTGCCGGGGAGGCTGTGCCATTTTCTTTGTTTATTTGCTGTTCATTCTATTTTTTTTTGTTTTATTTTATTAGATTCTTTCATATTTTACAATTCTTGCAAGTATTTGTTTATGTGACTTGATCTCTCATTTTACAATATGGACTCTTCTTTAACTTTGAAAGAATTAGCTGCACCAATTATTGATGATCATCCTATTTGTATTTCTTATCCAGTTTTGGAGGCACCTCTGGAGTTGCGGCCAGGAACTATCAATCTCTTGCCCATCTTTAAAGGTTCTGAAGGAGAAGACCCTCATAAACATCTTAAAGAATTTCATCTGGTTTGTGCAACTGTTCAACCCTCTGGGGTTTCTAATGAACAAATCAGATTGAGGGCATTTCCTCTGTCATTATCTGGAAAAGCTCGAGATTGGTTGTATACATTACCTCCAGCTTCAGTTCACTCTTGGGATCAATTACAAAGAGCATTCTTAGATTATTATTTCCCAGCCTCTAAGGTGTCTTCTATCAGAAAAGAGATCTATTCTTGCCACCAAAAGGAGGATGAGCCTTGGCATGTCTACTGGGAAAGATATGAACGCTTATGCCAGAGCTGCCCCTATCATCGAATTTCAGAACAGCTTCTCATAGAGAACTTTTATGATGGCCGAATACCTCAAGCCAGAACACTTATTGATGTTGCCAGTGGAGGTTCGTTGATGAATAAGACTCCACAAGAAGCCAGAAGTCTGCTCCATACAATGTCAATTAATGCGCAGCAATTTGATTCCTTACATACTCCCAAACTAGTCAAGAACTTGAAAGGGTAGCTAAATTTGGAGATCATCTACATCAACTTCATGAAGAAGTAGCTTCACTTTCGACACTGGTGAATAAACAAGGCCAACAGTTCCTTCAACAAGCCACCAATATCACTCAAACCTCTTTGGGATTACAGCAAATGGGTGACATGTTTGCCAAGTTCCTCAATCAGATTATGATATGTCAAGAAACTACCAGCACTCAAATTCAGCAATTACAAAGTTCATTCAAATCCCTTGAGACTCAAGTATACAATGGACATTCCTCTGTGCCTATTGTTAACCCTCTTGATCATCAAGCTACAGAGATTCCATCTCCTATGATCCTTGATGAACCTTGTTCTCTCGATTGTACTCCAGTCTCACTTTGTCATCAAGACCGCTTTCTTGAAACTAAACCACCTCTCTATGTGATTGAAGACGAAGAAGATTTCCAAGCTGAAACCAAAGACATGAACGGCGCCGTTCTAGTTCCTAACGGCGCCAATCCTCCTTTGGCTTCTTCCATTTCTCCAACTCAATCGAACAGCGCCATTCCATTACCTAACGGCGCCGTTCCTCTTCAAACTTCAACACGATTTCCTTCACCACACACGAATGGCACCATTCAACTACCTAACGGTGCCATTCCCATTCATGATCTGCACTCAACCAAAATTGTTCAGCCTCATGAGCGTACCCCAGTTCCTCCATATCCGTCCAGACTACAAGTTTCCAAACAAAGTGCACAAGAGCAAGAAATGCTTGAGGTCTTCCAAAAGCATCTTATTAATATTCCTCTGCTCAAAACAGTCAAGGAAATACCAAGGTATGCTCTCTTTCTTAAACAAGTTTGCTCGGTAATGAAATTGCATGAAGATGAATTGGTGTACTTGAATGAGAATGTGTCAGCAATTTTGCAAAGAAAATTACCTCCAAAATGCAAGGATTTAGGATCTTTCACGATTCCTTGTTCTATTGGCTCTATGCATAAGCACAAGGCAATTTGTGATTTGGGTTCTGCTATAAACATTATGCCTCTATCTATATATGATTCTTTGGGATTAGGACCTTTAACTTCTACACAGATTGTTATTCAGTTAGCAAACAGAACTAATATCTATCCTGAAGGTCTTGTGGAAGACATTCTTATGCAAGTTGTTAAACTCATTTTTCCAGCTGACTTTTATGTTCTTCACATGCAAGAAGACAGCGATCTTCCTTCTTTTCCCTTTTTATTGGGACGTCCTTTTCTTCGCACAGCTCGTACCAAAATAGATGTGTATGCAGGCACCTTGACAATGGAATTTGATGGAAATTTGATTTCTTTTAGTGTGTTTGATGCCTTGAAATTTCCGCAAGAAGATCATTCTGTATTTATGATAGATGTGATAGATTCTTTAGCCAAACAGATTCAGCTCATGCATAAAGAAGGTACACTTGAGCTTGTGTTGTCCAATGAATGGAAAGTCAGAGACTCCGATCATTTCCCTTTACATATTCATCCAGAATTTGTGGAGACTATTTCTGCTATCAACTCTTTTATCCCAAGAATGCAGGCTCCCATTGCTTACATGCATCTTGATGTTCCAAACCCAACCCCACCTTCAGTTATTCAGCCCCCTGACATTGAGTTGAAACCTCTGCCCTCCCACCTCAAATATGCTTTCCTGGGAGACAATAGCACTGATGTGAACCCCGTAAATTGAATATAGGAACCCACGAACAAATTGATGAATGAAGTTTCCAGGAAAGCCAAATCAGTTTCGAACTCAAGAAAAACCTTGACCCAGTGTTTAGAGAAACACGAACCAAAGGTATAAAGAAGGATAATTGACGCCACACTCTAGAAAAAAGGAAGAGATTGAGAGTGATAAGTCAGAAGAACGCCACAAGGAATCAACCCTGATAAGTTCAGAAGTTCAATGAAGAACAAACCAAGTGAATAATCTCACTAAATTCATAAAATTCCAATCTTTTATGTTTTGTACAAGAATTGATATTTAAAGGCTATAGAAAACCCTAATAAATCTTCCAGCAAGACTTATTCCTAAAAATAAGGAAGTTCCTAAAATTTAGGAATGTGACTTTAAGGCACCATAAAATCAGCTACAAATCTCCTAAAAATCTTCAAATTGTAATAAAGACTTCTTTTTTTAATTAATGAAAATCAATCAGGCCAAATAGACCACAAATCAGGCCCATTAAATGCTTGAATTAATGGAATAAGGCTCATTGATCTCTCCAAGCCCAATTCAGATCATTTTGTTGCTTCTTTGATCCAAACATCTTCAGTTAATCCATTAAGAACTCCTTTCATCCTTTTAGCTTTAATCCAAGCTATTAGACCTCCAACAATGTGTAATGGATCATCAAGTTGCATGGAATCAGATTGCACCATCTTTAGCATGTTCCTAGCTTGGTTCCCATCAAGCACTTTGCCTATTATCATCTGTAGTTCATTGAATATCCAGCAAGAAGAAAAGTTGATCAAGGTACTAAGAGAGTACAAAGAAGCCATTGCATGGACAATTGCAGATGTTAAAGGTATTAGTCCTTCCTTGTGCATGCATCGAATTTTGATGGAGGAGGGAGCCAAACCCATTAGACAACCACAAAGGAGATTGAATCCAATGCTCCAGGATGTCGTCAAGAAAGAAATTTTAAAGTTGTTGGCAGCAGGCATGATCTATCCTATTTCAGATAGCCAATGGGTCAGACCTGTTCAAGTGGTCCCTAAGAAGTCTGGCATTACAGTGGTTGAGAATCAACAGCGAGATTTGATTCCTCAAAGAGTTCAAAATGGCTGGCGAGTTTGTACAGACTATCGCAAACTGAATGCAGCCACACGCAAGGATCATTTTCCTCTGCCATTTATTGATCAAATGTTGGAAAGGTTAGCATGTAGATCATACTATTGCTTCATGGACGGTTTCTTTGGATATTTCCAAATTTCCATTGCCCCTGAAGATCAAGAGAAAACTACTTTTACATGTCCATTTGGAACCTTCTCATACAGGAAGATGTCTTTCGGTCTGTGTAACGCTCCAGCAACATTTCAAAGATGTATGATCAGTATTTTCCAAGACTATGTAGAAAAATTCATGGAAGTCTTCATGGATGATTTTACCATTTATGGAGATACATTTGACTCCTGTTTACATCATCTGGAGCTGGTTTTAAAAAGGTGTTTGGAGACTAATCTCGTGTTGAATGCTGAGAAGTGCCATTTTATGGTCACCCAAGGCATAGTTTTGGGTCATATTGTGTCTGCCAATGGTCTGGAAGTGGATAAAGCCAAAGTGGATGTAGTGAAAAATCTACCTTATCCCTCATGTGTTTGAGATGTTAGATCTTTTTTGGGACATGCTGGTTTCTATAGGAGATTTATCAAGGATTTTTCTAAGATAGCTGCTCCTCTTTGTTATCTTTTGCAGAAAGATGTGGATTTCAATATGGATATTCACTGCAAAGAAGCTTTTGATAAGCTTAAGTCTGCTCTTACATCTACTCCTATAGTTAGACCTCCAGATTGGTCTCTCCCATTTGAAATTATGTGTGATGCTAGTGACACTTCTGTGGGAGTAGTTCTGGGACAAAGAATTGACAAGCTTCCATATGTGATTTATTATGCTTCCAGAACACTTACATTGGCCCAAAGAAATTATACCACCACCGAAAAAGAGTTATTGGTTGTAGTCTTTGCATTGGAAAAATTTCGATCCTACATTTTAGGCGCAAAGGTTATCATATTTTCTGACCATGCTGCTTTGAAATATTTATTGGCAAAGAAAGAAGCCAAGCCACGATTGATCAGATGGATTTTACTGTTGCAAGAGTTTGACCTGGAGATCAAGGATAAGAAAGGTTCTGAAAATGTTGTGGCAGATCACTTGAGTAGATTGGATAATTCTACAGACCAAACGATCATCGAGGAAACTCTTCCGTTTGAGCACATGTTTTCCATAGACAAGTGGAGCGGCGCCGTTCTAGTTCCTAATGGCGCCACTCCAATTCTTCAAGCTCCCAATTCTACCTCAGTATCCACTAGCGGCGCCGTTCCAACTCCTCATGGCGCCACTAGTGCTCACTTGCATGCAATCCGTCACAAGCTACATCCGAATGGCGCCGCTCCATTACCTACTGGCGCCATTCCAAATTCCTCCTACACCAATTTCATTCCTTGGTATGCCGACATTGTCAACTACCTTGTAACCAAGAGACTGCCATCTAATCTATCCAGAGCTATGAAGACAAAGATTATTCATACAGCAAAGCATTATATCTGGGATGACTCATATTTGTGGAAGCATTGTGCAGATCAGATCATTCGAAGGTGTATACCAGACAATGAAATTCCTTCAGTACTTACTTTTTGCCATTCACTAGAGTGTGGAGGTCATTTTGGATCTATAAGAACTGCTAGGAAAGTGCTGGATTCAGGTTTGTTTTGGCCATCTCTCTTTAAGGATTCCTTTGAGTATTGCAAAACTTGCTCAGCCTGTCAGAAAGTAGGAAGTATTTCCAAAAGAAACCAGATGATACAATCTCCAATTTATAATGTGGAAATCTTTGATGTTTGGGGAATTGATTTCATGGGGCCTTTTCCTTCATCTTTCGGCTATCTCTACATCTTGCTAGCTATTGACTATGTCTCCAAATGGATTGAAGCCACACCCACTAGGACTGATAATTCAAAGACAGTGCTCAAGTTCCTCAAAGGTAACATTCTCTCCAGATTTGGCACTCCAAAGGCTTTGATAAGTGACAAGGGCACTCACTTCTGTAACAAACTGATCCAATCTCTAATGGAAAAATACGGGATTACTCACAAAGTCTCTACCTCTTACCATCCTCAAACAAGTGGTCAAGCAGAAGTTTCCAATAGAGAAATTAAATCTATACTGGAAAAGACAATCAACCCCCAAAGGAAAGATTGGAGCCTTCGTCTTGATGATGCTCTGTGGGCTTACAGGATTGCCTACAAAACTCCCATTGGTATGTCTCCTTACAGACTTGTCTTTGGTAAACCATGTCATTTACCAGTGGAACTTGAACATAAGGCATGGTGGGCGGTAAAAAAAATGTAATTTGGACTTATCTCAAGCTGGTTTAGATCGTAAACTTCAACTTCAACAACTTGAAGAAATGAGAAATGAAGCTTACGAGAGTTCAAGCATCTATAAAGCTAAGGCTAAACAGTGGCATGATCAATCTATTTTGAGGAAATCTTTTCATGAAGGCCAAAAAGTTTTGCTGTATCACTCGAGATTGAGGCTCTTTCCAGGCAAACTCAGGTCACGATGGCTTGGGTCATACATAGTTACTAAAGTCTTTCATCATGGAGCTGTTGAAATCAGGAGTCAATCTACAAATAAGCTTTTCAAAGTTAATGGCCATCGACTCAAACCTTTCCTGGAGCCAATCCAAATTCATGATATTGAGTCTATCAAAGTACTTCCCTGTTCACTCACCTTCTTAGAGCTTACACATTGAGGACAATGTTTCATTTAAGTGTGGGGGAATTTGATGAATAAACCTGTGAAACTTGTAAATATTTGAAGTACAAATTAGTTCACATGTGTGTATTAAGTCAATTGTTGCTCTTAATGAAAAGAATAACCATAATGTTAGCAGATTTGGAACTAATTATCTGAGTGAATCTCTGGATGTATATATTGTTTAATTCATTCAAGTATAATTGAATTTGGCAATCAATTAACCAAGTGAGATATTCGAACCTTAAGGATTGTACTCAATCCTGTATTCTTTCGTGTGTGTTCCTTCAATTCTCTTCATTCCATGATTGTTTTGTTACTAGAACTTGCATGATACCTGTTGAGATTACATGGAAATACATGTCTAGTTAAACAAAAATTGATGACTGTTTAGGAAAGATTGAGCCAAATAAGCCATCCTTACTCATAAATTGACCTTAGTTCACTCTTTTGAGCCTTTAAGATTATGAGTTAAGCTTATTTCTTTCTTCAGCCACTTTCCAAAAGACCTGGAAACTTAAAAGAAAAACAATGATTTTTGTCCTTGCTTAGGATGATGAAGCATTGAAAACTTAAATTGGTCATTGGGAATGGGCTAAAGCAGAGATTGGCACAATTTGATCCTATCAAAATTGATGAATGGAAAATGCACCCTCTGTTACCTTTGTAATGAAATGAAAATCAAAAGAAAACAAAAGAGGTGCTATTTAAGTGTAAATTAAATGCAGAATATGGATCAAATGAGATGAAAGCCTAATCTATAGATGAATGGAAGAAATGGCAATAACAGAAAGCTATCAAGCTCATGTTTTGCCCGGATATTAATTTTTAGATGCTTCATTATTCTAGGAGTTTGATTTACCGTATACCCATTCCTTCTTGATGCCTAATTCCAGGAGCCCATTACAACCCTTAACACAGTCTCAATTTCTTGCTTAATTATGCATGTATATGGAGTAGTGGAGATAAGGTTGTATTGCAAGCTTATGGTTAACATTCTTCATTGGAATGCATCTGAGTGTAAACCACTTTAACTTGGTTAGAAGAGTGAATTGTGTGATCTCAATACCTTGTTCAGTTAAACATGAAAGAAGGAAGCTTGTTATACATTCTTTGCTTCTTCTTCTTGATGATTGGTTTTCATTCTCTACTGGTATTGTGAGTTCATCTTTACCTTAAGATTCGATAGTGCCTTAAGACGCATATGTAAATCAATTTGCTCATGGAATACTTGCTTGTAGTCCCGAACTGTATTATTATTCACATTTGCTAAGGGACTAGCAAACCTTTAAGTGTGGGGGAAATGTGATAGCCATAAATTAATACATGTACTTTGTGCTTAATCAATCTTGGTTTATAGCTATCATAGTCTTAACTATCTCATTTAAGCTTGTTTATATCTTTGCAGGTTAATTATGGAGCTTAGTGATGATAATGAACATTTAAAGGCTGATTGAAGCAAGAATGGAAGAACTACCCGAGAAGTTGAACTACAAGGCCTAACGGTGCCATTCTAGTACCTAATGGCGCCGCTACATGTTAAACCTGTTCAGCCGAATGCTTGTGCACAACAAAGGTTCCTAACGGCGCCATTCGTGTTCCTAGCGGTGCCATTCCTCTCCCAAGCATGAAAGGCCGGATGTGTTAGGACTAAATTGATTCCTAACGGCGCCATTCCATTTGCTAATGGTGCCGTTACACTTCAAGGTGTTCAAGGTGTGCAAGTCGGGAGAAGTTAACATCTGATGCAAGACTTGATGCAAGACTGAAGATGACAGAACGGCGCCGCTCCAGTACCTAATGGCGCCGCTCCAGTACCTAATGGCGCCGTCCCTTAGAAACCCCTTATTGCCCTTAGTGTCTTTTCGTTATAATTAAGATAGGAGGGGCAGTCATGTAATTGAGTGATATAAATAGTGTTTTATAGACCAAAATACGAGGGGGGAGAAAAAAAGAGGAAAAAAGGGAGAATAGAGAGAACAGAGAATCATTTGGGATGATTCAATTCCAAGAATCTTTTCTCTTTTATTCGTAATTCGTTTTTGTTTCCTTTCCATTATCCTTATTGTAAACTCTTTGGTTTCTCACTCAATTCATGAGTGAGTAAACCCTTAATTCATTCTATTGTTTGTTGATTAAAAGGGTTTGTAAAGTTAGTGAGACTCTTGTTCTTAATTTCAATTGATCCGATCAAGTGTTTTGGAATCTCTAATTGGCTTGAGATATGATTTTCTTGTTCTTGGTTTATTAATGCATGCGTAAGTTGGGAATGGGCAAATCATTAGTTAGATCCTGAGTTCGTGAATCTTTAGTAACTGACCTTGATCTTAGAACAAAGGGAAGACGTAAGACTCTTTCTTGGGATTTCAGATATTCAATGGCTGGGTAGACGCGGAGTATATCTGGGTTGATTGCATGCTGTACTGATCTTCTTTGCTTAATGCTTTATTCAATCCGTAAATCATCATCGCGAAGATTGTTGGTTCGGTGCGGGTAAAAGGGGCCAGTCTAGGAATCGATAGTACTAGATTGGACTATTCAGTCATCAACATGGATTTTAGGAATCTTTAGCACTAATCTTCATAAGCATGCCATTTGATTGATTAATTGTATGGTTAGTGAGCCTGGGATCTAACTGTTCCTTTACCCTTTTTAATTAACAAATGATAGAATGAATGTGTATTTTACTGTTTATATCTGTGTTATTAATCGTTTACATTACTCTTTCTTATTCTTGTCTTTAGTTATTTCTGTTTTCATCCCAAACCCCATTTTATATTTCTATGGAATGTTCAGTATTTAAACACGGTAAATCCATTCTTTTGCCTCTCTGTGGATTCGACCTGTTCCTGCCACTACTACTCAGTTTTGGTCTATAGCAGAAATATTACTCTCTTGACTGTCTTGACGACGGCCGGTCAAAGGCCCAATGTTCCGTTTCGTGCAGAAACGCATAAAGTTACGAACATTGGTAAAACACGAGTTTTTATCCATTTTTTTGTGCAACCACCACTTCAAATTGCATATCATATCGAGTAGAGCATTTTCAAAAAAGGGTTCAGGCAAAAATGTTTTTCAATAGGCCCGTAGGGCCCAACGATCCGTTTCGTGCCCAAATGGACAAAATCGTGCACAAGTTTCAATCAATTATTTTGTGCAACCACTACTTCAAAGTTGGGTATCCTATCAAGTAGAAAATGTTCAGAAAAGGGTTTCGGCAAAAAGGCTTTTAAATAAGCCCGGAAGGCCTAAAGCTACGTTTTGTGGACAAACGCACAAAACCGCGAACTTTGGCAAAACACAAGTTTTGATCCATTTTTTTGGGCAACCACCACTTCAAAGTTGTGTATCATACCGAGTAGAGCAGGGTCAAAAAAGGGGTTTAAGCAAAAGGGCTTTTAAATAAGCTCGGAAGGCCCGATGCTGCATTTTGTGCACAAACGCACAAATCCACAAACTTTGGTGAAACACAAGTTTCGGTCCATTTATTTTGTGCAACCACCACTTCAGTGTTGTGTATCCTACAGAGTAGAACATGTTCAAAAAATGGTTCAGGCAAAAAGGCTTTTAAATAAGCTCAAAAGGCCAGTGCTCCGTTTCGTACACTAAAATACAAAACCCGAAACTTTGGTAAAACACAAGTTTTGATCCATTTTTTTGCGCTATCACCACATGAATGTTGTGTATCATACCGAGTAGCGCATGTTCAAAAAGTTGTTTAGGCAAAAAGGCTTTTAAATAAGCCCGTAAGTCCTGACGATCCGTTTCGTGCACGAATGCACGAAACCCTAAACTTTGGAAAGACATAAGTTTTGATCCTTTTTTTATGCAACCACCATATCATAGTTGTGTATCCTATCAAGTAGACATGTTCAAAAATAGGTTTCACAAAAAAGGCTTTTAAATAAGCCCGGAAGGCCGAATGCTCCGTGTTGTGCTCAGGCGCATAAAACCGGGAACTTTGGTAAAACACAAGTTTCAATCCATTTTTTAGTGCAACCATCACTTCAAAGTTGGGTATCATAACAAGTAGAACATGTTGAAGAAAGCGTTTCCACAAAAACGATTTTAAATAAGCTCGTAAGGCCCGAGGTTCCGTTTCGAGCAGAAATGCATAAAGTTACGAACATTGGAAAAACAAGAGTTTTGATCCATTTTTTTATGCAACCACCACTTCAAATTACGTATCATATCGAGTAGAGCATTTTCAAAAAAGGGTTCAGGCAAAAAGGTTTTTAAATAAGCCCGTAGGGCCCAACGATCCGTTTTGTGCACAAATGGACAAAATCGTGGCACAAGTTTCGATCAATTATTTTGTGCAACCACCACTTCAAACTTGGGTACCCTATCAAGTAGAAAATGTTCAGAAAAGGGTTTCGGCAAAAAGGCTTTTAAATAAGCCCGGAAGGCCTAATGCTACGTTTTGTGGACAAACGCACGAAGCCTCGAACTTTGGCAAAACACAAGTTTTGATCCATTTTTTTGTGCAACCACCACTTCAAAGTTGTGTATCATACCGAGTAGAGCAGGGTCAAAAAAGGGTTTAGGCAACAGGGCTTTTAAATAAGCTCGGAAGGCCCAATGCTGCATTTTGTGCACAAACGCACAAATCCACAAACTTTGGTGAAACACAAGTTTCGGTCCATTTATTTTGTGCAACCACCACTTCAGTGTTATGTATCCTATAGAGTAGAACATGTTCAAAAAAGGGTTCAGGCAAAAAGGCTTTTAAATAAGCTCAAAAGGCCAGTGCTCCGTTTCGTACACTAAAATACAAAACCCGAAACTTTGGTAAAACACAAGTTTTGATCCATTTTTTTGCGCTATCACCACATGAATGTTGTGTATCATACCGAGTAGCGCATGTTCAAAAAGTTGTTTAGGCAAAAAGGCTTTTAAATAAGCCCGTAAGTCCTGACGATCCGTTTCGTGCACGAATGCACGAAACCCTAAACTTTGGAAAGACATAAGTTTTGATCCTTTTTTTATGCAACCACCATATCATAGTTGTGTATCCTATCAAGTAGACATGTTCAAAAATAGGTTTCACAAAAAAGGCTTTTAAATAAGCCCGGAAGGCCGAATGCTCCGTGTTGTGCTCAGGCGCATAAAACCGGGAACTTTGGTAAAACACAAGTTTCAATCCATTTTTTAGTGCAACCATCACTTCAAAGTTGGGTATCATAACAAGTAGAACATGTTGAAGAAAGCGTTTCCACAAAAACGATTTTAAATAAGCTCGTAAGGCCCGAGGTTCCGTTTCGAGCAGAAATGCATAAAGTTACGAACATTGGAAAAACAAGAGTTTTGATCCATTTTTTTATGCAACCACCACTTCAAATTACGTATCATATCGAGTAGAGCATTTTCAAAAAAGGGTTCAGGCAAAAAGGTTTTTAAATAAGCCCGTAGGGCCCAACGATCCGTTTTGTGCACAAATGGACAAAATCGTGGCACAAGTTTCGATCAATTATTTTGTGCAACCACCACTTCAAACTTGGGTACCCTATCAAGTAGAAAATGTTCAGAAAAGGGTTTCGGCAAAAAGGCTTTTAAATAAGCCCGGAAGGCCTAATGCTACGTTTTGTGGACAAACGCACGAAGCCTCAAACTTTGGCAAAACACAAGTTTTGATCCATTTTTTTGTGCAACCACCACTTCAAAGTTGTGTATCATACCGAGTAGAGCAGGGTCAAAAAAGGGTTTAGGCAACAGGGCTTTTAAATAAGCTCGGAAGGCCCAATGCTGCATTTTGTGCACAAACGCACAAATCCACAAACTTTGGTGAAACACAAGTTTCGGTCCATTTATTTTGTGCAACCACCACTTCAGTGTTATGTATCCTATAGAGTAGAACATGTTCAAAAAAGGGTTCAGGCAAAAAGGCTTTTAAATAAGCTCAAAAGGCCAATGCTCCGTTTCATACACTAACGTACAAAACCTGAAACTTTGGTAAAACACAAGTTTCGTTCCATTTTTTTGCGCAACCACCACATGAAAGTTGTATATCATACCGAGTAATGCATGTTCAAAAAGTTTTTTGGGCAAAAAGGCTTTTAAATAAGCCCGTAAGTCCTGACGATCCGTTTCGTGCACAAATGCACGAAACCGTGAACTTTGGTAAGACATAAGTTTTGATCCTTTTTTTTATGCAACCACCATATCATAGTTGTGTATCCTATCAAGTAGACATGTTCAAAAATAGGTTTAGCAAAAAAGGCTTTTAAATAAGCCCGGAAGGCCGAATGCTCTGTTTTGTGCACAGGCGCATAGAACTGTGAATTTTAGTAAAACACAAGTTTCGATCCATTTTTTAGTGCAACCATCACTTCAAAGTTGTGTATCATAACAAGTAGAACATGTTGAAGAAAGTGTTTCCACAAAAACGATTTTAAATAAGCCCGTATGGCCCAATGTTCCGTTTCGTGCAGAAATGCATAAAGTTACGAACATTGGTAAAACACGAGTTTTGATCCATTTTTTTGTGCAACCCCCACTTCAAATTGCGTATCATATCGAGTAGAGCATTTTCAAAAAGGGTTCAGAAAAAAAGCTTTTTAAAGAAGCGCGTAGGGCCCAAAGATCCGTTTTGTGCACAAATGGACAAAATCATGACACAAGTTTCGATCAATTATTTTGTGCAACCACCACTTCAAAGTTCGGTATCCTATCAAGTAGAAAATGTTCAGAAAAGGGTTTCGGCAAAAAGGCTTTTAAATAAGCCCGGAAGGCCTAATGCTACGTTTTGTGGACAAACGTACAAAACCGCGAACTTTGTCAAAACACAAGTTTTGATCCATTTTTTTGTGCAACCACCACTTCAAAGTTGTGTATCATACCGAGTAGAGCAGGGTCAAAAAAGGGGTTTGGGCAAAAGGGCTTTTAAATAAGTTCGGAAGGCCCGATGCTGCATTTTGTGCACAAACGCACAAATCCACAAACTTTGGTGAAACACAAGTTTCTGTCCATTTTTTTTGTGCAACCACCACTTCAGTGTTGTGTATCCTACAGAGTAGAACATGTTTAAAAAAGGGTTCAGGCTAAAAGGCTTTTAGCACGAAACCCTGAACTTTGGTAAGACATAAGTTTTGATCCTTTTTTTTATGCAACCACTGTATCATAGTTGTGTATCCTATCAAGTAGACATGTTCAAAAATAGGTTTCACAAAAAAGGCTTTTAAATAAGCCCGGAAGGCCGAATGCTCCGTGTTGTGTGATAGACATAAATTAATGCATCCACTTTGTGCTTAACCAATCTTGTTTTATGGCTATCATAATCCTAATTATCTCATTTAAGCTTGTTTTTATCTTTGCAGGTCAATTAGGGATCTTAATGATGATAATGAACATTTGAAGGTTGATTAGAGTAAGTATGAATGGAGCTACCCGAGAGATGTTCAACAAAGCCTAATGGCGCCATTACAAGGAGAGATTGGCGCCGTTACACACCAATTGCTCCTAGCCGGGTACTTCATCATGTCCAAGGGACCTAACGGCGCTATTACAAGGTGGAATGGCGCCATTCCTCTTCTACTATGCCAAGGCCGAATGTCCAACATGAGGGAGGCACTAATGGCGCCGTTACAACTTAGATGGCGTTGTCACACCTCCAATTGATTAAGGCCAAGCACAAGAATGCACCAAAGGAAGCTAACGGCGCCATTACATGTTCCATGGTGGCGCCATTACACTTCAAAGTTGGCAAGTTGGAGAAGTGAAGACGTCAGCAAAGGTGTTAAATGAAGGGACCCGAACGGCGCCGTTCCATATTCCCTAATGGCGCCATTCCACTTCTTTCCATTTTGGCGTTTCATTTTCACACTAGAACGGCGTCGTGCTACTTCCTATGGCGCCGCTCCAGGAAATCACCTTAGTACCCCTTTGCCCTTTTGGTCATCAATTAGGTTAAGAGGGCAATTATGTAATCTAGTGGTATATATACCTTTTTTTCTCCAAGAGAGAAAAGAGGAAGAGACATGAGAAACATTGGAGATTCCTAAGTTTTGTATTCAACTTTTCGAGAGATTTTCTCTCTTGAATCTACATTTATTTAGTTCTTTTACTCCATTTCCCTTTACTTTACTTGTTGAATCTTCGGTTTCTCACTCAATCCATGAGTGAGTAAACCCCCAGTTCATTCTATTATTTGTTGATTATAAGGGTTTGCAAAGTTAGTGAGGCTCTTGTTCTTCATTCCGATTAATCTGTCAAGTGTTTTGATATCTCTGATTGTATGGAAATATGGTTTTCTTGTCTCTATTTTGTGAGTGCACGCATGAAATAGGAATAGGTAAAATCTATGGTTAGATTCTGTGTTTGTGAATCTTTAGTAGCCAACCTTAATCTTAGAACAAAGGGAAGACGTAGGATGCTTCTTAGAGATTTCAAATTTTCAATGACTGGGTAGACGCGAAGTATATTCAGATTGTTTGCATGCTGTACTGATTTTCATTGCTTAATGCTTTATTCAATCCGTAAATCATCATCGCGAAGATTGTTGGTTCGGTGCGGGTAAAAGGGACCAGTTTAGGAATCGATAGTACTAGGTTGGGCTATTCAGTCACCAATATGAATTTTAGGAATCTTTAGTACTAATTTTCATAAGCATGCCATTTGATTGATTAATTGTGTTGTTAGTGAGCCTGGGATCTAACTGTTCTTTTACCCTTATGATTAGCAAATAATAGAATGAATACTTTTCGCCGAATGTCAATCTCTTTTATTTCACTGTTCATTTCTCCAATTGCTTCTTTAGTTATTTATACTGCCTTTTTATATTCCTGTCCTCATTTATTTCTACTTTACCTCAAAACCCCCTCTTATATTTTTGTTGAATGTTCAGTCTATAAGCATAGTAAATCCATTTAATTGCCTCTCTGTGGATTCGACCTGCTCTTGCCGCTACTACTGAGTATTGGTTTATAGCAGAAATATTATTCTCCTGACGGGCTTGATGACGGCCGGTCAAGGGTTTTGGCGCCGTTGCCCGGGAGGCAGTGCCGTTTACTCTGCTTATTTTCTGTTCATTTAGTTTTTCTGTTTAGTTCTTATATGTTTGATTGTTCTTTGTTTTTCTTTGTTTCTTTTTAATCCCCTGCTTTCTCTTGTAGGTGTTTTATGCAATCAAGCAAATCTGACTCTGATTTGGCTAATATTCAAAAATTTATCCAAGATCAAAAAGCCAAGCTCAGAATCAGCCTAGCTTCATCTTCCTCTATTCAATTTCCAGCAACAATTCAACCAGCAGTCCTTATGGCTAATCCTGATCAAAATCCTGTTGATAACCGTACTCTGAAGGAATTAGCTGCTCCTAATCTCAACTATCATCTTCTCTATATCCAATATCCAGTATTGGAAGTGCCATTCGAATTGAAGTCTGGATTGATACATCTCCTACCAAAGTTTCATGGTCTACCTGGAGAAGAGCCAAACAAACACTTGACTGAACTTCATATTGTTTGTGTCTCGATGAAACCCACTAGAGTCACCGAGGAGCAAATCAAACTGAGGGCCTTTCCATTCTCTTTGGCAGACAAGGCTAAGGATTGGTTATTTTCCTTGCCACCGTCCTCTATTAGAACATGGAATGAACTGCAATCAGCCTTTTTGGAGAAGTATTTTCCAACTTCAAAAGCAGCTTCAATTAGAAAGGATATCTCCAGTATTAGACAGTAAGCTGGGGAATCTCTTCATGAGTATTGGGAGAGGTTGAACAAGCTTGTTTCTTCATGTCCTCACCACCAAATATCTGACCAATTGCTCATCCAATACTTCTATGAAGGATTGTCTTCTATGGATCGAACTATCATTGATGCAGCAAGTGGTGGTGCTTTGGTTGAGAAGACTACTAGAGATGCACAGAGATTGATTTCCACTATGGCTGCCAATGCTCAACAGTTTGGTACAAGGAGAGATGTGATTCTAAAGCCTACCAATGTCGTGACTTCATCTGCTCATATTGAAGCTCAACTTGCTCAGACTACCAAGACTTTGCAAGACCTTGCTCTATTGTTAAAGAATCAAGTTGGAGCCGTGCCTGATAAAGTGTGCAGTTAATGCCAATATTCATCTCATCCCGTGGATGAATGTCCTATGCTTCAACAATGCAATGAAGAGAATCAAGCTAGTGTTAATGCCGTTGGTCAACAGCAAGCTCAGCAAACTACTCAGAGGACATACGATCATTATGCTCCCACGTTCAATCCTGGTTGGAGGGATCATCCAAATTTCAGGTATGGCAATACTAATCAATCTCCATTCAGACCAAATTTTCCTCCCATAACTCAACTTTTACAGAGACCCCAAGTTGGTGATTCTTCCTCTTCGACAGCATCATCCAAATTGGAAGATCTTGTAACTCAGTTGGCTAAAAACACTCTGGAATTCCAAGAGACATCTAAGCTCCAGATGCAACAACAGAAGGCAGCTATGGATGTCATGCAAAGACAACTTGGCCAATTAGCCACAGAGATGAATGACCTGAGAAATAGAGGAAAAGAGAACCTTCCATCTCAACCGAATGTCAATCCTAAAGGGAATGTCTCTGCTATTACACTTCGTAGTGGAAGGAAACTTTCAATGCCCTATCTTACTGTCCATCAGAATGAAGAGGAAATGTCTGAGACCGAAAATCAAATGGATTCTGTTGTGCCAAAGTCGATAGCTCAATTGAAGGCAAGCAATGGTAATGGCGCCATTACAACCCCTAATGGCGCCGTTCTTGATTCTTCAATGTCCAAGTCTTCCATTAGCAATGCTAATGGCGCCACTACAGTTCCTAATGGCGCCGTTCCACCTTCCAAGTCCAATCCGATTGTTCAACATCAAACTAATGGCACCGCTAGCCATGAGAATGTTGCCGTTAGTTCCAATGCTTCATCTTATACACACAATCCAGCCCCATTTCCTTCAAGGCTCATGGTGCATGTCGTAACACAACAAAATTAACCTTACTAATCTACTATACAGTAGGGTAAGCAAGGATCGATCCCACGAGGAAAGGCTATTTAATTTCACATTACTTACTAAGCATAAATCAAACTAAACAAGAATTTAAAGGGGGATTCTGTATTGGTGTTGAAAATAATATGTAAGGATTTATCAAGAATGACAATAATAATACAATACATGATAAAACAAAGCCTCCAATCTCTTATATGATCAATCTTTTAACCTAACACTTGATCATTGATGTGTCGTAAATCACCAAAATATAATTAACCTTATTAAAACTATAATATAGTGGTAGCAAGGGTCGAACCCACAGGGATTGGATAAGAAAACCTAACAAATTCTAATCTAGCTAAGCAACAAAAAGAAAAGAAAATAAATAAAATTCGGAAATCAAAACTAAACTAAGTACATAACAAAAATTAAAGAAGGATAATAAATATAAATAAAACTTCAGTTTAAAACAATCTTCACCCTTGGATTAGAGAAATCGATCATAGGCATCTAATAATTACCTTATCTTTTGCATGCAATTGGCGTAGGTTAAAGTACTCAAGTTTCCTATTAACCCCTATCTTTCCTTAGTCCTAGTCTAATTAGTACTCGAGTTTCCTAAAAAGACCCTTTTCATCAACTCAATCCAATATCCCAACAATATGAATTCAAAGATGATAAAAGCATGAAAACAATAGAGAGATCTTAGCCAATATGAACAACAAAATTACACCAGCGCACTTTGTTTAATCCATGTCTAAATTCCCCATAGATAAGTAACTAAGATGTATGGGACCTTAATTCTATCTAATTTGCCACTTGTGATTAGAGTTACTTACAATTCCGGATAAATAACCCTAGATCTAGCAATCAATTAACATGCTTAATTAACTAGTTGGCCTTTCTAGAAAAGAAAACATGCAATCATAAATCACTAAGCATAGAAGAATTTAGAATACATGAAAGATAAAGACATTAAGCACAAAATAGCCTCACAATCTTCTTCTCCAAGAATTCAGAATTGCTCAAAACTGAAAAAGAAAATTAGAATAACATAAAGAGAGAGTAAAAATAAAATTACAAAGATAAAGTCTCCCAAAGAAAGATGAGACTGGTCTCTAAAAGAAAAGTTGAGACATCTTACAAGTGGTGGCTAAGGCTCTTTATATATGGAGGAGTCAAAAGCCCTAAACTTAACTTGCAAGAAAAGAAAAACCTAATTCTAGAAAAATACTAACTAGGTTAAAGTGTTTACAAAGGAATTAACTAAGTATAAGAGATAATTTAATGGATTTGGATAATTGGGCTTCAATCTTGTGGAGAATAAGGTTTAAATAAAGCCTTTGTCAGCAGCTGGAAATCCTTCTTCAAGTAGGAGAAAATATAGCACAAGCCACATGCCATGCACATGCTTCATTAAAGGGTTTTCCTACTCCAATTAGGACTTCTCTCCAAGGGCTGATCCACATCTTTCTAGGACTTGGGCCAACCTTAAATATCTTCAATAACATGTCTAGAACCATGGCCAAGCAAGCCAAGACGTGCTCAAGTCCATCTCTAACACAAAATTCTTCCAAAGCCCAAAATAGGAATTAATCTCGGATTTCCGCAGGGATTCTGGACCTCTCTGTATTTTGACCTTCTCACTGCCCAAACGAACTCCGATTTTTGCGATCTTTAGCATTCCGGAAAGCTTAAGATGTCCACTACAACTTTGATGGAGAACTCAAACTCCGAAAAGGACTTTAAGGATGTCAAATCTGTCCATCTTTACAAACTATCTGCATAGGAAAAATCTCAAATTTCCAGATTTAAACACCTTTTATTCCAAAGCTTCCTTTTAGCTTCCTAAGACATAAAATCACTCAAAATAACTTAGTTAGAGATAATAAACACTTAAATCATCAAAAGATAAGCAACAAAATATAAGAGAAATAAGTGCCTACAAATTCCCCCACACTTAACCTTTGCTAGTCGCTTAGCAAACTAAGAAAAATTAAACTAAATAATATTGATTCCACTTTCCTAGGTGTACGGTGGCACTTAGCATGTGACACAAGCCTTTAAACCCCTAAGTGTCCCTAGAGGAGGAGTTATAGTCTCCTGAGGGTTTACCAGAACTATACCCACAAACATTACCTACATAACCTTTTCTGATCAAATTCCAAAAACATGAAAATCATAAATAAGAATTTAGTTAAATAGTCAAGAGAACATAAAATATCAAAATCAAATTGCTCTACAATCCAAACAATCAAGTAACATGATCATATCTTCAATTAAGTAAACATGCATTGAATTAGGCAGTCCTCACTAGGTAATCACTCTTTCACTCAAGTGTTTATCATAGATAATGGTGCACTCACTATCCCTTGAAAACTTACCATAAGCTTGCAATGTATCTAATCTCCACTACTCCAACCTACACATATGCATGAATCAAAAGGTGATAGGCACTTATTTCTTTTATATTTTGTTGCTTATCTTTTGATGATTTAAGTGTTTATTATCTCTAACTAAGTTATTTTGAGTGATTTTATGTCTTAGGAAGCTAAAAGGAAGCTTTGGAATAAAAGGTGTTTAAATCTGGAAATTTGAGATTTTTCCTGTGCAGATAGTTTGTAAAGATGGCCAGATTTGACATCCTTAAAGTCCTTTTATCAGTTCTAGTTCTTCATCAAAGTTGTAGAGGACATATTAAGCTTTCCAGAATGCTAAAGATCGCAAAAATCGGAGTTAGTTTGGGCAGCAAAAAGGTCAAAATACAGAGAGGTCCAGAATCCCTGCGGAAATCCGTGATTAATTCCTATTTTGGGATTTGGAGCAATTTTGGGTTAGAGATGGACTTGAACACGTCTTGGCTTGCTTGGCCATGGTTCTAGACATGTTATTGAAGATATTTAAGCTTGGCCCAAGTCCTAGAAAGATGTGGATCAGCCCTTGGAGAGAAGTCCTAATTGGAGTAGGAAACCCTTTAATGAAGCATGTGCATGACATGTGGCTTGTGCTATATTTTCGCCTACTCGAAGAAGGATTTCTAGCTGCTGAAAAAGGCTTTATCTAAGCCTTATTCTTCATAAGATTGAAGCCCAATTATCCAAGTCCATTAAATTATATCTTATACTTAGTTAATTCCTTTGTAAACACTTTAACCTAGTTAGTATTTTACTAGAATTAGGTTTTCTTGCAAGTTAAGTTTAGGGCTTTTGACTCCTCTATATAAAGAGCCTTAGCCATCCCTTGTAAGATGTCTCAACTTTTCTTTTAGAGACCAGTCTCATCTTTATTTGGGAGACCTTTTTCTTTGTAATTTTATTTTTACTCTCTCTCTCTTTATGTTCTTCTAATTTTATTTTTCAGTTTAATGCAATTCTAAATTCTTGGAGAAGAAGATTGTGAGGCTATTTTGTACTTAATGTCTTTATCTTTCATGTATTCTAAATTCTTCTATGCTTAGTGATTTATGATTGCATGTTTTCTTCTCTAGGATGGCCAACTAGTTAATTGAACATGTTAATTGAGTGCTAGATCTAGGGTTATTTATCCGGAATTGTAAGTAACTCTAATCGCAAGTGGCAAATTAGATAGAATTAAGGTCTCATACATCTTAGTTACCTATCTATGGAGAATTTGGATGTGAATTAAATCTATGGTGCTAGTTCCTAGACTGTTCATTATTGACTAAGATCTTTCTAGTATTTTCATGCTTTTACCTTCTTTAAATCTATGATGCTAGTTTCTAGATTGATTAGGTGAAAAGGGTTTAATAGGGAAGCTTTGTAGTACTTATTAAACTAGGACTAAGGAAAGATAGGGATTAGTGATAAGCATTATAGTATTGCTAATCTACGTCAATTACATGCAAAAGATAAGGTAATTATTAGATGCCTATGATCGATTTCTCTAATCCAAGGGTGAAGATTGTTTTAAACTGCAGTTTTACATATTATTTGTCTTTTCTTTCATTATTTAGTTTAATTTAGTTTTTACATTGATTTTCCTGCCTTATTACTTTATTTGTTTGCTTGCTCAGCTAGATTAGAATTTGTTAGATTTTCTTACCCAATCCCTGTGGGTTCGACCCTTGCTACTACTATATTATAGTTTTAGTAAGGTTAATTATATTTTGGTGATTTACGACACATCAAAAGGTCTTTAAAATAGGTTGTAATGGGGCCATGGGTAAGTAGGTTATGAAAGAAAGGATAAAGATATCAAGAATAATGTTCAAAACTTAGTAGAGCGTATAAGAATAAGTATGGGCAGATTTAATTTGCAATAGCCCAAATTTTGGTACAATTCATCACTTCCACCAAGATTCAACTTGATTTGCACCTTTCTTTCTTTTTAAGCACTAGGAATCATTGCCAATTTTCTTATATAGTGTCTTTCTTTGTTCAATGCTTTTGCATTCAATCTTTTTTTTTTTTGACACTTTTATTCTTTTCTATTTCACTTGGCAAGTTTCCACTTCTTTTTTTCAGCCATACATCAATCACATAATCTCCCCCACACTTCTTCCTTGTTCACCTTTCAAAGAACAAAACATAAGTAAGTAAGCTCTACTAAATTAAGAACAAGGGTAGAGAATACTTGTTTTTCTTTTAAGCTCAAGGTTCTTTAGGATAGGGTAAAACAATGAAAAAGGTAAGTAATATTCTTATAGGCTCAAGGGGTTAACTAAGGATTATTTAAACAAAGGATGGCTTAATTTGGCTCAAACTCAATCCTAAATGCCTTTATCATATTCAAGCATATGCATAGCAAACATGTAATCTCAAAAAGATACAAAGCAAGTTCTAGAAGTAATGCAATCAAGAGGATAATCACTCAAGAAAAAAAAATTAATTGTAAGGATGAAACAATCTTATAATAGGCTCAAAAATCTCACAAGTTGCATATTTACCAATTCAAAAGCATGCTTATCTCAATAGAATCAACTTACATGTTACTATGATCATAAAGAAGCAAAGTAATTCAATCTATCAATATCATGCTTCAATCATACTTAACTATCTCAAATTCATGAAAATCATACTCTTGGCATTCAATTGAGAGGTTAATCTACCTAAAAATAGCCTAAACATTAAAAAAAATAAACTAGACACAACAAAACTCATACAAAAAAAAATAAAGGTATATGGGAACTTAGAAGCAAACCAACAAATTTTCTAGGATGAAAGCGCGCGCCACTTAGGTCCTAAAACAAAGCGTTTTCCATATTCTTAGTTCCTCAAAACCTTCAAAAAGAAAGAAAAAAAATATATATAAGAAACAAAAGCAAAACACAAAATAACAAAAGAAAACAAAAGTTTACAAAATCCTCCCCCCACACTTGAACACTACATTGTCCTCAATGTAGAAAGGAAGCAAAATCCTAAGAAAAATAACAAAGCAAAATAAAAAGAAAGAAAAGAGAAAAAGAAAGCAAATCTGAAAATCTTCAATGCCATCTATTGCAAGGATGGCCAAAGCCATGGTTGTTGCAGTGATTGGTTGATGCAAATTCTTCATTTGAACATGAAACTTAAGTATACTTGGCAAATCTTCAAAGTTACCACAATTCTCCTTGTCCTCTCGGATGTCAAAGAATTGGTTCCTATCTACCCATTCACCAAGTATTTCGGGATCTTTATAACCTTTTTGAAGGAATCTCTCAACACCCAAGAAATCCGGATTTCCAATCTTCAAGGAATCATCAATATGAGAACCACTATCCATGTGAGCTTCAAGAATTGTATCTCCATAATTTGATGAGGGTGTTCCTTGCAGAACTATTGACGCATTCTCCCCCACACTTGCTTTTGGTGATGAAGTCTCAATCTTGACTAGTGCAATATCTTGAAGAGGTGGCTTGTTTGCTTCCTCTCTAGTCATGGCTAATCTAGAAGAAAAAGGAGGAACAATATCATTAGTAAAATCTGAATTTAAGGGCTGATTGTTTACCTTTTCTTGAGAGGTTGCACCATGTTGAAATTCATCTACTTGAACTTCCTCTTCAATGATTTCTTGCTGCTCTCTTACCATGGAAATTGCACAATCATCATCTTCTATGTTCACCACCAGTTGTGAAAGCAATTCTCTTGATTTTTCCTCTAATTCTCTTATTGAAGCAATCAACTTCCCTATTTGATTTTCCAAATTTTGAAGAGATTCCCTTGTTTCTCTTCGAAATTGCATATTGTCCCAAACAAGGGTGTAGAACATATCTTCAATAGATGGATTACATTGGGTGGTTTGGGGTGGCGGTTGCATCCCTTGATGATAAGGAATTTGGGTGAATTCTTGATTTCCTTCATAGCAATAAGATGGATGATCTTCCCAACCTACATGGTAAGAGTCAAAATATGAGTTAAAAGAAGGTTGATAGAAAGAATATCCACTCATAGCATCAAATTGCTCCATAAAAGAAAAGAAAAATTAAATTCAGGGAGCCAGAAAATCAAAAACAGCCCCAAAACCCTAGAAAACAATCGAATTTGGAGCTAAGAGGGTGGGGCCAGTAGCATCTCTACTGGTTTTTATTAGCACGTCGAATTCCTTTGAAAACGTTGGTGCCGCAATCCTGGTTCCACTGAAAGTTGAAATCTGCACCAAAAATCAGAAACAAGCTAGAAAAGAAAACGTTAGTATCGTTAACCAATCCCCGGCAACGGTGCCAAAATTTGATGTGTCGTAAATCACCAAAATATAATTAACCTTACTAAAACTATAATATAGTGGTAGCAAGGGTCGAACCCACAGGGATTGGATAAGAAAACCTAACAAATTCTAATCTAGCTAAGCAACAAAAAGAAAAGAAAATAAATAAAATTCGGAAATCAAAACTAAACTAAGTACATAACAAAAATTAAAGAAGGATAATAAATATAAATAAAACTTCAGTTTAAAACAATCTTCACCCTTGGATTAGAGAAATCGATCATAGGCATCTAATAATTACCTTATCTTTTGCATGCAATTGGCGTAGGTTAAAGTACTCAAGTTTCCTATTAACCCCTATCTTTCCTTAGTCCTAGTCTAATTAGTACTCGAGTTTCCTAAAAAGACCCTTTTCATCAACTCAATCCAATATCCCAGCAATATGAATTCAAAGATGATAAAAGCATGAAAACACTAGAGATAGAGAGATCTTAGCCAATATGAACAACAAAATTACACCAGCGCACTTTGTTTAATCCATGTCTAAATTCCCCATAGATAAGTAACTAAGATGTATGAGACCTTAATTCTATCTAATTTGCCACTTGTGATTAGAGTTACTTACAATTCCGGATAAATAACCCTAGATCTAGCAATCAATTAACATGCTTAATTAACTAGTTGGCCTTTCTAGAAAAGAAAACATGCAATCATAAATCACTAAGCATAGAAGAATTTAGAATACATGAAAGATAAAGACATTAAGCACAAAATAGCCTCACAATCTTCTTCTCCAAGAATTCAGAATTGCTCAAAACTGAAAAAGAAAATTAGAATAACATAAAGAGAGAGTAAAAATAAAATTACAAAGATAAAGTCTCCCAAAGAAAGATGAGACTGGTCTCTAAAAGAAAAGTTGAGACATCTTACAAGTGGTGGCTAAGGCTCTTTATATATGGAGGAGTCAAAAGCCCTAAACTTAACTTGCAAGAAAAGAAAAACCTAATTCTAGAAAAATACTAACTAGGTTAAAGTGTTTACAAAGGAATTAACTAAGTATAAGAGATAATTTAATGGATTTGGATAATTGGGCTTCAATCTTGTGGAGAATAAGGTTTAAATAAAGCCTTTGTCAGCAGCTGGAAATCCTTCTTCAAGTAGGAGAAAATATAGCACAAGCCACATGCCATGCACATGCTTCATTAAAGGGTTTTCCTACTCCAATTAGGACTTCTCTCCAAGGGCTGATCCACATCTTTCTAGGACTTGGCTCAACCTTAAATATCTTCAATAACATGTCTAGAACCATGGCCAAGCAAGGCAAGACGTGCTCAAGTCCATCTCCAACCTAAAATTGCTCCAAAGCCCATAATAGGAATTAATCTCGGATTTCCGCAGGGATTCTGGACCTCTCTGTATTTTGACAATTTGACTGCCCAAACGAACTCCGATTTTTGCGATCTTTAGCATTCTAGAAAGCTTAAGATGTCCTCTACAACTATGATGAAGAACTCGAACTCCGAAAAGGACTTCAAGGATATCAAATCTGTCCATCTTTACAAACTATCTGCACAGTAAAAATCTCAAATTTCCAGATTTAAACACCTTTTATTCCAAAGCTTCCTTTTAGCTTCCTAAGACATAAAATCACTCAAAATAACTTAGTTAGAGATAATAAACACTTAAATCATCAAAAGATAAGCAACAAAATATAAGAGAAATAAGTGCCCATTTTGTTATCTTTCTTTAATTTTTGTTATTTATTTAGTTTAGTTTTGATTTCCCAATTCTATTTATTGTATTTTCTTTTCGTTGCTTGCCTAGATTAGAATTTGTTAGGTTTTCTTATCCAATCCCTGTGGGTTCGACCCTTGCTACCACTATATTATAGTTTAGTAAGGTTAATTATATTTTGGTGATTTACGACACATCAAATTTTACATGTTAAATCGATCATAGGCATCTAATAATTACCTTATCTTTTCCATGCAATTGGCGTAGGTTAAAGTACTCAAGTTTCCTATTAACCCCTATCTTTCCTTAGTCCTAGTCTAATTAGTACTCGAGTTTCCTAAAAGGACCCTTTTCATCAACTTAATCCAATATCCCAGCAATATGAATTCAAAGATGATAAAAGCATGAAAACACTAGAGAGATCTTAGCCAATATGAACAACAAAATTACACCAGCGCACTTTGTTTAATCCATGTCTAAATTCCCCATAGATAAGTAACTAAGATGTATGAGACCTTAATTCTATCTAATTTGCCACTTGTGATTAGAGTTACTTACAATTCCGGATAAATAACCCTAGATCTAGCAATCAATTAACATGCTTAATTAACTAGTTGGCCTTTCTAGAAAAGAAAACATGCAATCATAAATCACTAAGCATAGAAGAATTTAGAATACATGAAAGATAAAGACATTAAGCACAAAATAGCCTCACAATCTTCTTCTCCAAGAATTCAGAATTGCTCAAAACTGAAAAAGAAAATTAGAATAACATAAATAGAGAGTAAAAATAAAATTACAAAGATAAAGTCTCCCAAAGAAAGATGAGACTGGTCTCTAAAAGAAAAGTTGAGACATCTTACAAGTGGTGGCTAAGGCTCTTTATATATGGAGGAGTCAAAAGCCCTAAACTTAACTTGCAAGAAAAGAAAAACCTAATTCTAGAAAAATACTAACTAGGTTAAAGTGTTTACAAAGGAATTAACTAAGTATAAGAGATAATTTAATGGATTTGGATAATTGGGCTTCAATCTTGTGGAGAATAAGGTTTAAATAAAGCCTTTGTCAGCAGCTGGAAATCCTTCTTCAAGTAGGAGAAAATATAGCACAAGCCACATGCCATGCACATGCTTCATTAAAGGGTTTTCCTACTCCAATTAGGACTTCTCTCCAAGGGCTGATCCACATCTTTCTAGGACTTGGCTCAACCTTAAATATCTTCAATAACATGTCTAGAACCATGGCCAAGCAAGGCAAGACGTGCTCAAGTCCATCTCCAACCTAAAATTGCTCCAAAGCCCATAATAGGAATTAATCTCGGATTTCCGCAGGGATTCTGGACCTCTCTGTATTTTGACAATTTGACTGCCCAAACGAACTCCGATTTTTGCGATCTTTAGCATTCTAGAAAGCTTAAGATGTCCTCTACAACTATGATGAAGAACTCGAACTCCGAAAAGGACTTCAAGGATATCAAATCTGTCCATCTTTACAAACTATCTGCACAGTAAAAATCTCAAATTTCCAGATTTAAACACCTTTTATTCCAAAGCTTCCTTTTAGCTTCCTAAGACATAAAATCACTCAAAATAACTTAGTTAGAGATAATAAACACTTAAATCATCAAAAGATAAGCAACAAAATATAAGAGAAATAAGTGCCCATTTTGTTATCTTTCTTTAATTTTTGTTATTTATTTAGTTTAGTTTTGATTTCCCAATTCTATTTATTGTATTTTCTTTTCGTTGCTTGCCTAGATTAGAATTTGTTAGGTTTTCTTATCCAATCCCTGTGGGTTCGACCCTTGCTACCACTATATTATAGTTTAGTAAGGTTAATTATATTTTGGTGATTTACGACACATCAAATTTTACATGTTAAATCGATCATAGGCATCTAATAATTACCTTATCTTTTCCATGCAATTGGCGTAGGTTAAAGTACTCAAGTTTCCTATTAACCCCTATCTTTCCTTAGTCCTAGTCTAATTAGTACTCGAGTTTCCTAAAAGGACCCTTTTCATCAACTTAATCCAATATTCCAGCAATATGAATTCAAAGATGATAAAAGCATGAAAACACTAGAGAGATCTTAGCCAATATGAACAACAAAATTACACCAGCGCACTTTGTTTAATCCATGTCTAAATTCCCCATAGATAAGTAACTAAGATGTATGAGACCTTAATTCTATCTAATTTGCCACTTGTGATTAGAGTTACTTACAATTCCGGATAAATAACCCTAGATCTAGCAATCAATTAACATGCTTAATTAACTAGTTGGCCTTTCTAGAAAAGAAAACATGCAATCATAAATCACTAAGCATAGAAGAATTTAGAATACATGAAAGATAAAGACATTAAGCACAAAATAGCCTCACAATCTTCTTCTCCAAGAATTCAGAATTGCTCAAAACTGAAAAAGAAAATTAGAATAACATAAATAGAGAGTAAAAATAAAATTACAAAGATAAAGTCTCCCAAAGAAAGATGAGACTGGTCTCTAAAAGAAAAGTTGAGACATCTTACAAGTGGTGGCTAAGGCTCTTTATATATGGAGGAGTCAAAAGCCCTAAACTTAACTTGCAAGAAAAGAAAAACCTAATTCTAGAAAAATACTAACTAGGTTAAAGTGTTTACAAAGGAATTAACTAAGTATAAGAGATAATTTAATGGATTTGGATAATTGGGCTTCAATCTTGTGGAGAATAAGGTTTAAATAAAGCCTTTGTCAGCAGCTGGAAATCCTTCTTCAAGTAGGAGAAAATATAGCACAAGCCACATGCCATGCACATGCTTCATTAAAGGGTTTTCCTACTCCAATTAGGACTTCTCTCCAAGGGCTGATCCACATCTTTCTAGGACTTGGCTCAACCTTAAATATCTTCAATAACATGTCTAGAACCATGGCCAAGCAAGGCAAGACGTGCTCAAGTCCATCTCCAACCTAAAATTGCTCCAAAGCCCATAATAGGAATTAATCTCGGATTTCCGCAGGGATTCTGGACCTCTCTGTATTTTGACAATTTGACTGCCCAAACGAACTCCGATTTTTGCGATCTTTAGCATTCTAGAAAGCTTAAGATGTCCTCTACAACTATGATGAAGAACTCGAACTCCGAAAAGGACTTCAAGGATATCAAATCTGTCCATCTTTACAAACTATCTGCACAGTAAAAATCTCAAATTTCCAGATTTAAACACCTTTTATTCCAAAGCTTCCTTTTAGCTTCCTAAGACATAAAATCACTCAAAATAACTTAGTTAGAGATAATAAACACTTAAATCATCAAAAGATAAGCAACAAAATATAAGAGAAATAAGTGCCCATTTTGTTATCTTTCTTTAATTTTTGTTATTTATTTAGTTTAGTTTTGATTTCCCAATTCTATTTATTGTATTTTCTTTTCGTTGCTTGCCTAGATTAGAATTTGTTAGGTTTTCTTATCCAATCCCTGTGGGTTCGACCCTTGCTACCACTATATTATAGTTTAGTAAGGTTAATTATATTTTGGTGATTTACGACACATCAAATTTTACATGTTAAATCGATCATAGGCATCTAATAATTACCTTATCTTTTCCATGCAATTGGCGTAGGTTAAAGTACTCAAGTTTCCTATTAACCCCTATCTTTCCTTAGTCCTAGTCTAATTAGTACTCGAGTTTCCTAAAAGGACCCTTTTCATCAACTTAATCCAATATCCCAGCAATATGAATTCAAAGATGATAAAAGCATGAAAACACTAGAGAGATCTTAGCCAATATGAACAACAAAATTACACCAGCGCACTTTGTTTAATCCATGTCTAAATTCCCCATAGATAAGTAACTAAGATGTATGAGACCTTAATTCTATCTAATTTGCCACTTGTGATTAGAGTTACTTACAATTCCGGATAAATAACCCTAGATCTAGCAATCAATTAACATGCTTAATTAACTAGTTGGCCTTTCTAGAAAAGAAAACATGCAATCATAAATCACTAAGCATAGAAGAATTTAGAATACATGAAAGATAAAGACATTAAGCACAAAATAGCCTCACAATCTTCTTCTCCAAGAATTCAGAATTGCTCAAAACTGAAAAAGAAAATTAGAATAACATAAATAGAGAGTAAAAATAAAATTACAAAGATAAAGTCTCCCAAAGAAAGATGAGACTGGTCTCTAAAAGAAAAGTTGAGACATCTTACAAGTGGTGGCTAAGGCTCTTTATATATGGAGGAGTCAAAAGCCCTAAACTTAACTTGCAAGAAAAGAAAAACCTAATTCTAGAAAAATACTAACTAGGTTAAAGTGTTTACAAAGGAATTAACTAAGTATAAGAGATAATTTAATGGATTTGGATAATTGGGCTTCAATCTTGTGGAGAATAAGGTTTAAATAAAGCCTTTGTCAGCAGCTGGAAATCCTTCTTCAAGTAGGAGAAAATATAGCACAAGCCACATGCCATGCACATGCTTCATTAAAGGGTTTTCCTACTCCAATTAGGACTTCTCTCCAAGGGCTGATCCACATCTTTCTAGGACTTGGCTCAACCTTAAATATCTTCAATAACATGTCTAGAACCATGGCCAAGCAAGGCAAGACGTGCTCAAGTCCATCTCCAACCTAAAATTGCTCCAAAGCCCATAATAGGAATTAATCTCGGATTTCCGCAGGGATTCTGGACCTCTCTGTATTTTGACAATTTGACTGCCCAAACGAACTCCGATTTTTGCGATCTTTAGCATTCTAGAAAGCTTAAGATGTCCTCTACAACTATGATGAAGAACTCGAACTCCGAAAAGGACTTCAAGGATATCAAATCTGTCCATCTTTACAAACTATCTGCACAGTAAAAATCTCAAATTTCCAGATTTAAACACCTTTTATTCCAAAGCTTCCTTTTAGCTTCCTAAGACATAAAATCACTCAAAATAACTTAGTTAGAGATAATAAACACTTAAATCATCAAAAGATAAGCAACAAAATATAAGAGAAATAAGTGCCCATTTTGTTATCTTTCTTTAATTTTTGTTATTTATTTAGTTTAGTTTTGATTTCCCAATTCTATTTATTGTATTTTCTTTTCGTTGCTTGCCTAGATTAGAATTTGTTAGGTTTTCTTATCCAATCCCTGTGGGTTCGACCCTTGCTACCACTATATTATAGTTTAGTAAGGTTAATTATATTTTGGTGATTTACGACACATCAAATTTTACATGTTAAATCGATCATAGGCATCTAATAATTACCTTATCTTTTCCATGCAATTGGCGTAGGTTAAAGTACTCAAGTTTCCTATTAACCCCTATCTTTCCTTAGTCCTAGTCTAATTAGTACTCGAGTTTCCTAAAAGGACCCTTTTCATCAACTTAATCCAATATCCCAGCAATATGAATTCAAAGATGATAAAAGCATGAAAACACTAGAGAGATCTTAGCCAATATGAACAACAAAATTACACCAGCGCACTTTGTTTAATCCATGTCTAAATTCCCCATAGATAAGTAACTAAGATGTATGAGACCTTAATTCTATCTAATTTGCCACTTGTGATTAGAGTTACTTACAATTCCGGATAAATAACCCTAGATCTAGCAATCAATTAACATGCTTAATTAACTAGTTGGCCTTTCTAGAAAAGAAAACATGCAATCATAAATCACTAAGCATAGAAGAATTTAGAATACATGAAAGATAAAGACATTAAGCACAAAATAGCCTCACAATCTTCTTCTCCAAGAATTCAGAATTGCTCAAAACTGAAAAAGAAAATTAGAATAACATAAATAGAGAGTAAAAATAAAATTACAAAGATAAAGTCTCCCAAAGAAAGATGAGACTGGTCTCTAAAAGAAAAGTTGAGACATCTTACAAGTGGTGGCTAAGGCTCTTTATATATGGAGGAGTCAAAAGCCCTAAACTTAACTTGCAAGAAAAGAAAAACCTAATTCTAGAAAAATACTAACTAGGTTAAAGTGTTTACAAAGGAATTAACTAAGTATAAGAGATAATTTAATGGATTTGGATAATTGGGCTTCAATCTTGTGGAGAATAAGGTTTAAATAAAGCCTTTGTCAGCAGCTGGAAATCCTTCTTCAAGTAGGAGAAAATATAGCACAAGCCACATGCCATGCACATGCTTCATTAAAGGGTTTTCCTACTCCAATTAGGACTTCTCTCCAAGGGCTGATCCACATCTTTCTAGGACTTGGCTCAACCTTAAATATCTTCAATAACATGTCTAGAACCATGGCCAAGCAAGGCAAGACGTGCTCAAGTCCATCTCCAACCTAAAATTGCTCCAAAGCCCATAATAGGAATTAATCTCGGATTTCCGCAGGGATTCTGGACCTCTCTGTATTTTGACAATTTGACTGCCCAAACGAACTCCGATTTTTGCGATCTTTAGCATTCTAGAAAGCTTAAGATGTCCTCTACAACTATGATGAAGAACTCGAACTCCGAAAAGGACTTCAAGGATATCAAATCTGTCCATCTCTACAAACTATCTGCACAGTAAAAATCTCAAATTTCCAGATTTAAACACCTTTTATTCCAAAGCTTCCTTTTAGCTTCCTAAGACATAAAATCACTCAAAATAACTTAGTTAGAGATAATCAACACTTAAATCAATAAATATAAGCAACAAAATATAAGAGAAATAAGTGCCTATCAAATTCTCCCACACTTAACCTTTGCTAGTCCCTTAGCAAACTAAGAAAAATTAAACTAAATAATATTGATTCCACTTTCGTAGGTGTAAGGTGGCACTTAGCATGTGACACAAGCCTTTAAACCCCTAAGTGTCCCTAGAGGAGGAGTTATAGTCTCCTGAGGGTTTACCATAACGATACCCACAAACATTACCTACATAACCTTTTCTGATCAAATTCCAAAAACATGAAAATCATAAATAAGAATTTAGTTAAATAGTCAAGAGTACATAATATATCAAAATCAAATTACTCTACAATCAAAACAATCAAGTAACATTATCATATCTTCAATTAAGTAAACATGCATTGAATTAGGTAGTCCTCACTAGGTAATCACTCTGTCACTCAAGTGTTTATCATAGATAATGGTGCACTCACTATCCCTTGAAAACATACTTACCATAAGCTTGCAATGTATCTAATCTCCACTACTCCAATTACACATATGCATGAATCAAAAGGTCTTTAAAATAGGTTGTAATGGCGCCATGAGTAAGTAGGTTAAGAAAGAAAGGATAAAGATATCAAGAATAATGTTCAAAACTTAGTAGAGCATATAAGAATAAGTATGGGCAGATTTAACTTGCAATATCCCAGCTTTTGGTGCAGTTCATTACTCTACCAAAATTCAACTTCTTTTGCTCCTTTCTTTCTTTTTAAGCACAAGGAATCAATGCCAATGTTCTTATATAGTGTCTTTTTATTTTCAATGCTTTTGCATTCAATCTTCTTTTTTTTTTTGACACTTTTGATTCTTTTCAATTTCACTTGGCAAGTTTCCACTTTTTTGCAAAATTTAACCTAACACTTGATCATTGATTCATTAATCAAACATTCTTATCATCAATTGGTTAACCTCATGGATTTGAAACCAGCTTCAAATCCATGGATCTTTCCTAATATTGATTAACCCTGAATCTAAGTTCACTATTAATCCTTCCTCTTATGGCTAACTTGAATCCTAGCAATCCAAATTCAAGCCTAGAAGAGCAATAAGCTATGGAAAGATAAAAGCTAACAACAATCAATAACAAACCCAGCATTTATTATTCCAATTGCATCTTCAAATCTCTTTGAATGTAAAAACATCCTTGATCGCCCGTCGTCAAGACGATCAAAAGAATAAATTTCTGTACTGTCCTAAACTAAGTAGCAAGAGCAAGCACAGGTCGAATCCACAGAGAAGCAATATTGAGTCTATTTTGTTTATATAAAATAAAAGAACAGAAATGTAAATGGGGGGTTTTTGAAAGACAAATAAAATAAAGGCGGAAACATAATAGAGAAGAACAATTAATAAAGGAAATATCCATCTAATCATCACCATCAGTTAAGGGAGAAGTAAAATAGCTAGGTCATTGGTCTACAAAATATAAGACTGGACAATTGAATGGTGTACTATAGACAGAGGTACTAAAGATTCCCTAAGCCTATGTGGTGACTAAACAGTGTAGACTAGTACTAAACCAACGACTGAACCAACGACTCTTCACGATATTGATTTACAGGTTTAATAAAGCATAAAGCATAAACAA
Organism: Microcos paniculata; assembly: GCA_030664755.1. NCBI lineage: Eukaryota > Viridiplantae > Streptophyta > Magnoliopsida > Malvales > Malvaceae > Microcos > Microcos paniculata. Next base: position 10,947,316 of record CP131464.1, read on the forward strand.
TCAGTCAGTACACAATTAACCCGTAATAGCTTCGTGCATACCCGGTCATTAATTACCAAATATCCCAAGAAAGTGTCCTATGCCTTTCTTTTGTTACAAAATATTAAGGATGACTACTAAAGATTCATCTTCCATAATAATAACCATAGATTGTCTAAGATCAAATATACGCATGCATTCATATATTTTAGCCTAAACAATCATAAATCAATAATAACAGAGATATTGAAACACCCGATTGAAACAATCTAAGATAAGAACAAAGACCTCTATAGCAAAATCCCTTAACTTAATGGGAGATTAGATGGATTATGGGTTTAACCACTTATAAATTAAGTGGCAAACCAAGAACAATAAAGAAATAAACGATGATTAAAGAAGATTAAATTGATTAAAGAAACAGAGATTAAATCTCTACAGAAACTCTCTATTCTTGATTCTACAGAGAAGAATCGCAACTTTCCAAATTCTATTCAGTGTAATTCTGTCCGTACTCAGAGAAAAGGACATATTTAAAATGACTAGATTACATGATTGCCCTCATGACCTAATTACTAAGCAAAGAGTATGAAGGGTAAAGGTGAAATTTCTTGGAACGGCGCCACTATGAAGTAGCACGGCGCCGTTTGGGTGTAGAAACGAAACACCAAATGGAAGAAGTGGAACGGCGCCGTTAGGGTCTTCTCATTTTGCACTCTTGCTGACTTCTTCACTTCTCCAATTTGCCAAGTCTGAAGTGTAATGGCGCCACTATGAAACTTGGAATGGCGCCGTTAGTGTCTTCTAGCTCTAAACACTTGCTGACTTCCCAAATTGCCAATCTCCAAGTGTAATGGCGCCATTAGGAAGTGGAATGGCGCCATTACTGACTTTGATCTTCATATGTGCAGATTTTGGCAAAGTTGAAGTGGAATGGCGCCGTTCCAATGTTTGCCACTTGCTAATGGCGCCATTACAATGTTTGTCCCGCCTGGTTTGGTATGCCTCTGTTGAATGAGCATTTGGAGGGTCAAATGGACTCCGATTGGGACGTTCTTGGACATTCTGGAAAGCTTAGGATGTCCTCTACAACTTTGGTGAAAACACAACTGCAAATGAAGCCTTTAAGGTGGTGAAATTCAGCCATCTTTCAGGTCTCGCCAATCTGCCTGCACCTTCACTTTGACGTTTTAATTTCCTTTCTTTCCTTTGCTTCCAATTTGACTCTTTTCATCTTCAAATGCTCATTTCTCCACTCAAAGCTCTTTTACAACCTATAATTACAAAACCATGCTTATATAAGTGGAATTAAAGTAAGATAGACACAATAATTATAAGAAATAAGCACATAAAATAAGCCTTATATTGTGTCTATCAATCCTCTTGCTACTCAAATTCTAAGAAATCACCAAACTCTAGCATTGGAATTCAAAGATTAGCATGCTAATGAACTACTCAATCAATTATTTGCAACTAATTAACTAAGCAATCCAAAAGGTAAGATAATAAACATGTTCATCATCTTTAAAGCTCAAGAGATAAAAGAACAATCAATGAACAAGAAAGCATTAAGAACAAGAATCTCACAGGTGCAGATCAAAGTGATTGAATCTTATAATAGATTGGAGTTATAGAGTTTTGCTAAACGAAAATTACAAGAAGAAAAGAACCGAGCAAAAACACAAAACTAAAAACTGAACCAACTCTCCTCAGCTGCCTCTTCTCTCTCAGCTATATGCTCCACAGCTCCCAGCCCACTTCCTCTCAATAATTCCTTAGAGATAAGATGAGGAATCCTAAGAATAAAATAAAATAAAGTAGAGGCCATTAAGGAAAGAGGGAGACAAAGTCTGAGGAAGTTGGGGATTTTATTCTGCCTCTTCTCCACTGAATCCCCATGATATGTTTTTCAAAGATTAGATATAGGAATGAAAGCATTTAAGTGGGTCTACCGACATTTTGACTCTGTTAGCCGTCGACGTCTACATGTTTGCCCGTCGACGTATACGCTTGTTTTCTTCATATTTTCCCCAGCTTGATTGATCCGTCGACGTGCAAATCTTTAGACGTCGACGTCTACGTGTTTAGCCTTTATATATTCGAAGTCAGAAATTTCTACCCGTCGACGGATAGGTTTAGGGACATCGACGTCTGGCATGGCGAACTCCCTGGAATTTCTGGCCGTGGACGTCTAACTTCAATCCGTGGACGGTTGCTTTGGATTCCAGAATCATGGTCATCAAATAGCTTGTCCGTCGACGTTTAATGAGTTGCCCGTCGACATCTCTGCAGGTGTAAGTGATCCCGTGTCCATTGCTCGAGCAGCCGTCGACATCTACATGGTTACTCGTCGACTTCTCTGCAGGTTTGTTTAATCAAGCATGGAAATTGTCCCTTTTTTAGTTCAAACTTCATTTTTCCTTTTAAGTATATTGATGCGTGTCGCAAAGCACCAAAAATAACCTCACTACTCTAACATGTAGTTAGGGAAGCAAGGGTCGATCCCACAAGGAGCTATCCAATTTATCATTACTTTCACAAAGCATATATCAAACTAAACAAGAATTTAAAGAGGGGGTTTTGTATTGGTGTTGGAAATAAGATATAAGGAGTTACCAAGTATGGTAATAATAATGCAATGTATGATAAAATAAAACCTCCAATCTATTATATGATCAATCTTTCAACCTAGCACTTGATCATTGATTCATTGACCAAACATTCTTCTCATTAATTTGTTAACCCCATGGATTACAAACCAGCTTCAAATCCATGGATCTTTCCTAATGTTGATTAACCATGAATCTAGGTTCACTATTAATCCTTCCTCTTATGGCTAATTTGAATCCCAGCAATCCAAATTCAAGCCTAGAAGAGCAATAAGCTAGTGAAAGATGAAAGCTAACAACAATCAATAACAAACCCAGCATTCATTATTCAAATTGCATCTTCAAATCTCTTTGAATGTAAAAACATCCTCTTGCTACTCAAGTTCTAAGAAATCACCAAACTCTAGCTTTGGAGTTCAAAGATTAGCATGCTAATGAACTACTCAATCAATTATTTGCAACTAATTAACTCAGCAATCCAAAAGACAAGATAATAAACATGATAATCATCTTTAAAGCTCAAGAGAGAAGAACAATCAATGAACAAGAAAGCATTAAGAACAAGAATCTCACAAATGCAGATCAAAGTGATTGAATCTTATAATAGATTGGAGTTATAGAGTTTTGCTAAACGAAAATTACAAGAAGAAAAGAACCCAGCAAAAGACGCAAACTTAAAGACTGAATCAACTCCACTTTCCAGCTGCTTCTTCACATTTTCGGATCTCTGTCTCCAGCTGCCAGCCCATAGTCCACTGCTCCTCAATAATTCCTTCCATCTGAGATAAGGAATCTTAAGAATAAAATAAGCTAAAGTAGAGGCCATTGAGGAAAAGAGGGAGACAAGTCTGAGGAAATTTGGGATTTAGTTATGACTCTTCTCCACTGAATCTCCGGGATATGTTTTTCAAGAGTTTGATAGTGGAATGACAGCATTTAAATGGGTCTGTCGAAGTTTTGACTTTGTTAGCTGTCGACGTCTAAGTGTTTGCCCGTCTACGTCTCTGCTTGTTTTCTTCATATTTTTCCCAGCTCGATTGATCCGTCGACGTCTAAAGACGTGCACGTCGACGTCTAAGTGTTTAGCTTTTGTGTATTTGAAGTCAGAAATTTCTACCCGTCGACGTCTAGAGTCTACCCGTCGACGTCTAGAGTTGGCCGTCGACGTCTCTGCTTGTGTAAGTGATCTCGTGTCCATTTCTCGAGCAGCTGTCGACATCTACATGGTTACCCGTCGACGGATTAGTTGGGCAGACCCGGCCCTAGTTTGATAGTCTCTCGTAAAATAGACATTTGGAGGGTCAAACGAACTCCAATTTCGACGTTCTTTAGCATTCCGGAAAGCCCAAGATGTCCTCTATAACTTTGATGTAGATCACAAAAACAATTGAAGTCTCGAACATAGATAAAATCAGCCATATTTATGATCTATCCAATCTGTCAGGATTTCAAATTTGAGTTCTTTACATCTTGTCTTCCCACTTGATTTGTGTTTGGTCCTTTTCACTTCAATTCCATCATTTTCACTCAATTACCTCAATTGACACCTACAAAGTGAACAAAGCTAAGTAAGCTTAGTTTATACAATGAAATGCATAAATCCATAGAGATTAACATAGGAAAATATGTCTATTTTGGTACTCAACATACACCTACAAGGTAAAATTGAGCTAACTTAGGCCTCCCAGCATTAAAATAGGAGAAAGAGGAGTGATCTTAAGTCTCAAATTAAGCAATAAAAAGGAGTTTAACAAATTCCCCCACACTTAAGTCTTACTCGCCCTCGAGTAAGCCTAGAGAAAAAGGGAATGAACCAAATAACCCTTAAAATAGAATATCACAAAAAGTTTAAGCTAGTTAACTTTCATATTAGAGTTCAGAGGAAATTCATGCGGTAAATAGAAGCATATTATAAAGTAGAAGAGAGCATAACAATTCAAGAATCAAGATAATTAAGCAACGATGGAAGCAATTTCTTTTAACCAAACATGTTTGAATGGAATAATTTATCTCTAGAAATCCCTCATTCACTCAAGTATGTTTCATGGTGCGCTCAATCTTTGCATGAAAATAGACCTACCATAAGCTTGCTAGTCTACCTCATCTCCACTACTCCAATATGCACATCATGGATGAAAAGATGAAAAAGATGAAATGGGGTTGTAATGAGGTCTTGGTTGAGTAAGCTATGAAGAAAAGGGTAAAGGAGTTCAATTAAAAGTCTCTTCAAAACTTAGTGAAATATCAAGCTATCGAGAAGAAAATGAAAATGGCATTCAAATTTTTAATAGCCCGACTCTTTTAATTCACTCATTCCAACTTTTTCCTTTCATTCCTCTTTTCAATGACCCTAAGAGATGTTGATTGCTTCTTCTGTGCCATTCTTTATGCATTAGGATTCTTTTGGGTACATTTTTGAAATTTAACATATTTTGAACATCTCATTTCTATAACTTTTTCTTAATTGACCAATTCTCGATGCTAAAATTCCCCCATACTTGTACTTGTTGTTACTCTTTTGCCAAGAACATAAAAATCATACAAGTCACTAATCTCACTAAGTTGAAGAAACAAGGTGAGAGAACTTGTCTTTCTTTTGAGGCTTGAAGTTCTTGTTTTAGGGAAATTAGGTTTCATCAAGAATTCTTATGGCTAAAACCTTTTTAAGCTCAAGGGGTTCTCTACATTGGTTTTTTCGCAAGGGTTGGTCAATTTGGCTCAAGCTCAGCTCTAATCTTGACCATCTTCTCAAACATGCATGCATTATATGTAATTTCAACAAGGTATAAAGCAAGTTCTAGAGGAATATAGTCATGCAAGATAAAATTTACTCTCAAGAATAAAAGAGATTGTAGTGCAATCTTAAGGCTCAAATCTCTCACAAGGTTGAAGAATCCTTATTCTACTCAAACATATTCGGCTCAAGAGAATTACTACAAGTTACTTAAAAATCAAGAAGCAAGAAATCTTACGGCTCTTTTCCACTTTAAACTATGCTTATTTTTACTTCATGAACAACTTCACATTCTAATTTGCAATTTAACTATCAAAAAGCTACAACTCCTAATTAGCGAAAGTTTTAGTTACTAAAGTCCAATTAATTCCCCCACACTTAGAATAAGCATTGTCCGCAATGCGGTCTCGACAATAAATCATGTAACTGAGAGGTATCATAGAGCAGTACCTTGATGCTGTCGAGGAAGGAAATGAAGAAAATGAAGTCCAGCAAGTGCAATCAACAATAATGGTGCGAAAGTAACCAAAGGAAGATTAAATTGCCATTAATCGAAATTAGGAGTTATAAGGTCTATAATTAACTAAAATCCAAAAGTTAAAGAGCTGAAATGTACGAAAACTAGAAGTTAAAGCCTGGCAAAGTTAAAAGAGATAACAAAAAGTAAAATGCATGTATGAAAATGCTACCACAATGCGCTAAAGTTCACTGAGGCGGTGGTGGAGGCTGATTATGGAAGGCTAGAATCTGATCGAGCTTGGTGTGGAGTGAATGAACGTCAGCAGTCAAACGTGTCACGTCCCCTTGTAATGTAATGAAATTCTGACCCATGTTCTGGCACCAACCGAGCACCTGAGACTGAAATTGGTGCTGAGGTATTGGCCTATTGCCAACCGGTAGCTCAAATGGAGGTGGAACTTGCTGATCTTACGGCTGTTCTTGCTCTTCTCCTTCTTCTTCACCTTCAGCTGGCTGGTCTTGCATATTCGGGGGCTTAGTCCAAAGTCCTCCCGCTTGGACATAACCAAAGATCATCATCTTAGTGGAGTCGACAATGTCTGTTTTAGTGGTGATCTTCTTCCGCTCATTTTCAAAGGAGATGCCACAATATCTGAGGATTTTGGTAATGAGCACTGGAAAAGGTATGCAGCGGTGCTAAGTGGTAGGAGAGACGACCTCGCGCATGGCACTGATGATGGTTGATGCCAGCGGAATACCAGGGGCTTCTTGGAGGCCGTGGACAATTTTGTCCATCACATAAACATCTTTGCCACGGACGATGTGTGTGTCGCTGATTTTGGGATCCACATTATGGTGGATCAGGTAGGCCACCAACCGGCTTTGAATGCTGAAATCTCGGTAGAAAAGAGCAGCCTTTTTGCCGGGAACTGGTCTATATGCCATATCAAATCTGGCCAAGGCAGCTTGTCTGGACCAAGGACGGTCTGGATCTTCTTCCTCTTCATCAGTACCTTCATATATAGAGCCTTTATTGGAAATACGGAAATGCTCCCAGAGGAATTCTACATTGATGGTGATCTTTTTCTTTAGCACCATGGTCTGAATTTCAGGCAAGTCAGCCCCCTTGTTCTTAATGTTGGCGTAAAGAGGACCACTAAATCAGGGTAGTACTCGCCCTTGATGTCGAGGACAGTATCTCAACCCACCTCGTGAAAGAGATTCACTAGATTGAATTGGCGTGCAATAAGAGGGTGCAACGTCTTCTCCACAATTTGACGAGAGGACTGATGATCTTTAAACCATTCTTCTCATTCTGGAGAGAGAAAATCATTGGCCACAGTAGGTACGGAGGCCGAACCCTGGGCCTTGCCCTTGGCAGCCCTCGAAGCCCGTGATCTGGGAGGTGGTGGGGTTTCGGTGGGGGCTTGGGATTTTGATTGGCGAGGTCTTTTAGACATTTTGTCGAGCAGTGAGTATGGTGAATAGAAATCCAACTGGAGTGATTAATTGAACCTCTAATGCTGCAAATCCCTGAACTCAAAAATTGCCCCAATCTCAATTCCACGAACTCCAATGTGCGAAATCAGTGAAATGATGGAAGGTAGGGTGGTGAGAATTGGATGGGAAGGTTGATTGGTTGTGGAAAGGGGTGGATGTGAAGTGATTTTGTGGAAAATAGGTTTGGGAGTTCACGGTTTGGGGTTTGGGTGTTTTTAGAGGGAGGAGTTTTGTTTTGAAATGAAATAGGATTGTGGTGAAAATGAAGGCTGACGAGGGTTAAAATGGCAAAATTCGACTGATCCGTCGACGTCTAGCGTCTAGCCGTCGACGGCTAAACATTTCTGACTTAGGCCAATTCGGTTCCCCGTATCATCCGTCGACGTCTAACACTTGTACGTTGATAGGCACTTATTTCTGTTTTATTTTGTTCCTTATCTTTGATGATTTAAGTGTTTATTATCTCTAACTAAGATATTTTGAGTGATTTTATATCTTAGGAAGCTAAAAGGAAGCTTTGGAATAAAAGGTGTTTAAATCTGGAAATTTGAGATTTTTCCTGTGCAGATAGTTTGTAAAGATGGCCAGATTTGACATCCTTAAAGTCCTTTTATGAGTTTTAGTTCTTCATCAAAGTTTTATAGGACATCTTAAGCTTTCCAGAATGCTAAAGATCGCAAAAATCGGAGTTCGTTTGGGCAGTCAAAAGGTCAAAATACAGAGAGGTCCAGAATCCCTGCGGAAATCCGAGATTAATTCCTATTTTGGGATTTGGAAGAATTTTGTGCTAGAGATGGACTTGAGCACGTCTTGGCTTGCTTGGCCATGATTCTAGACATTTTATTGAAGATATTTAAGGTTGGCCCAAGTTCTAGAAAGACGTGGATCAGCCCTTGGAGAGAAGTCCTAATTGGAGTAGGAAAACCCTTTAATGAAGCATGTGCATGGCATGTGGCTTGTGCTATATCTTCTCCTACTTGAAGAAGGATTTCTAGCTGCTGAAAAAGGCTTTATTTAAGCCTTATTCTCCACAAGATTGAAGCCCAATTATCCAAATGCATTGAATGAGCTCTTCTACTTAGTTAAATCCTTTGTAAACACTTTAACCTAGTTAGTATTTTACTAGAATTAGGTTTTCTTGCAAGTTAAGTTTAGGGCTTTTGACTCTATATAAAGAGCCTTAGCCACCACTTGTAAGATGTCTCAACTTTTCTTTTAGAGACCAGTCTCATCTTTCTTTGGGAGACTTTTTCTTTGTAATTTTATTTTTACTCTTTCTTTATGTTCTTCTAATTTTATTTTTCAGTTTAATGCAATTCTAAATTCTTGGAGAAGAAGATTGTGAGGCTATTTTGTGCTTAATGTCTTTATCTTTCATGTATTCTAAATTCTTCTATGCTTAGTGATTTATGATTGCATGTTTTCTTCTCTAGAATGGCCAACTAGTTAATTGAACATGTTAATTGATAGCTAGATCTAGGGTTATTTATCCGGAATTGTAAGTAACTCTAATCGCAAGTGGCAAATTAGATAGAATTAAGGTCTCATACATCTTAGTTACTTATCTATGGGGAATTTGGATGTGAATTAAATCTATGGTGCTAGTTCCTATACTGTTCATTATTGACTAAGACCTTTCTAGTGTTTTCATGCTTTTACCTTCTTTAAATCTATGATGCTAGTTTCTAGATTGATTAGGTGAAAAGGGTTTAATAGGGAAGCTTTGTAGTACTTATTAAACTAGGACTAAGGAAAGGTAGGGATTAGTGAGAAGCATTGTAGTATTGCTAATCTACGTCAATTACATGCAAAAGATAAGGTAATTATTAGATGCCTATGATCGATTTCTCTAATCCAAGGGTGAAGATTGTTTTAAACTGAAGTTTTCTTTATATTTATTATCTTTCTTTAATTTTTACTATTTATTTAGTTTAATTTAGATTTTAGTTTAATCCTGAAAATCTATCTGTTTTATTTTCTTTGCTTACTTATCTATATTAGAATTTGTTAGGTTTTCTTATCCAATCCCTGTGGGTTCGACCCTTGCTACCACTATATTATAGTTTTAGTAAGGTTAATTATATTTTGGTGATTTACGACACATCATACGTCGACGTCTAGATATTTCTGACTTCCCAAATTTTATCGTGACTGATCAATCCGTCGACGTCCAAACTTATACCCGTCGACGTCCAGATGTTTCTGACTTATCTTTTGTAAACCCCATCCGTTGACGTTTAAATACATGCCCGTCGACGTCTAGGTATTTCTGAACGCAATAAAACCCTTGATTATGCTCTCTTTGCTCAATTTCGAAATTTTCAGACTTTGGAGTGCAGAGAGCCAGAGAAATGCCACTTGTGCAGATCATAATTCAAACAGCCTCACCCAAATTAAACTTCATGAACTCTTAGCTAGATGTGGATGGAATGAATGCATGCAAAAGCAAAGGAAATACAAGGAGGAAAGAAATACATTACAGAGTGAAGGAAGAACTTGGGTTGCCTCCCAAGCAGCGCCTTTGTTTAACGTCGTTGGCTCGACTAGAAGACCAGCTCAAGGAATATATGTAGGATTAGTGAAGAGAATGTCCTCTATGGAAGAAACCGAAACTCCTTCATAATATGGCTTCAAGCGATGTCCATTGACCTTGAAGACTTTGGAAGTGGTCAAACTTTGGATCTCCACCGCTCCATGATCAAATACTTTAGTCACTATGAATGGGCCTATCCACCTACTCCGGAGTTTTTCGGGGAAGAGATGTAGTTTAGAGTTGTAAAGCAACACCTTTTGGCCTTCACAAAATGTTTTCTTCTTCAGAAGCTTGTCGTGGTAAGCCTTGGTGCATTCTTTGTAGGTGAAAGAGCTCTCATAAGCATCATGGCGTAGTTCCTCGAGCTTTTGAATTTGAAGCTTTCTATGAATCCCAGCCTCATCAATGTTCAAGTTGCACTTTTTGATGGCCCAAAGAGCACGATGCTCTAATTCTACTGGTAAATGGCACGCTTTTCCATATACCAAGCGGTAAGGAGACATGTCAAGTGGTGTCTTGTAGGCAGTTCGATATGCCCACAAAGCGTCTTCAAGTCTTTGACTCCAATCCGCCCGGTTAGGGTTGATTGTCTTTTGGAGGATGGCTTTGATTTCTCGATTTGAGATCTCGGCTTGACCACTAGTTTGGGGGTGGTACGCAGTGGACACCTTATGAGTAACTCCATACTTCTTGAAAAGAGAAGCCATAAGCTTGCTACAGAAGTGAACACCCTTATCGCTGATGAGGACACGTGGCACTCCGAAGCGAGAGAAAATATTGGACCTGAGAAACTCACAAACTACTTTAGAATCATCGGTTCGGGTGGCTTTAGCTTCCACCCAATGAGATACATAGTCACAAGCCAATAAAATGTAAACAAAGCCATTGGACTTAGGGAAAGGTCCCATAAAATCAATTGCCCAAACATCAAAAATTTCACAAATTACAATTGAATTCAGGGGCATTTGATCTTTATATGTGATTTTTCCTACCCTTTGACAATTATCACAGGATTTGCAAAAGGTGTGAGCATCTTTAAACAAGGAAGGCCAATAAAAACCACATTCTAGGATTTTCCTAGCAGTTCTTTGAGGGCCAAAATGACCTCCACATGCATGTGAATGGCAAAAAGATAAAACACTAGAAATTTCATGATCAGGGATACATCTCCTAATGATTAAATCACTACAATGTTTCCATAAGTAGAGATCATCCCATACATAAAATTTTGCATCATGTTTAAGCTTATCCTTCCTTACTTTAGGAAAACCACTAGGAAATTCTCTAGTGACCAAGTAATTGACAATATCAGCATACCAAGGGATTTGTACATTAAGAGCACAGAGCATTTCATCAGGAAATGAGTCATTTATGGAAGAAGTTAGCTCAGAACTTACCAACCGGCTGAGGTGGTCAGCTACCAAGTTTTCCGCACCCTTTCTGTCCTTAATTTCAAGATTAAATTCTTAGAGAAGAAGGATCCAACGAATCAATCTAGGTTTAGCTTCCTTCTTAGCAAGGAGGTACTTAAGGGCTGCATGATTAGAGAACACAACCACCTTGGTGCCAAGCAAATAAGAGCGGAATTTGTCTAGAGCAAAGACAATAGCAAGAAGCTCCTTCTCAGTGGTGGTATAATTTTTCTGAGCGTCGTTCAAAGTGCGTGAGGCATAATAAATGACATGAGGAATCTTGCCATCATGTTGGCCAAGCACTGCTCCCACAGCCAAATCACTTGCATCACACATAAGTTCAAAAGGTAGGTCCTAGTTGGGAGGTTGCAAGATGGGGGCTGATGTAAGAGCATTCTTCAACTTGTCAAAGGCCTCTTTACATGACTCATCAAAATGAAAGGTGACATCTTGTTGCAACAAACGGCACATGGGGGCTGTGATCTTAGAGAAATCTTTAATGAAACGCCGATAGAATCCCGCATGGCCAAGAAAGGATCGAACTGATTTGACTGAGAAAGGATAGGGCAAATTTTGAATGACATCAACTTTAGCTTTATCCACTTCAATGCCCTTAGTTGACACTATGTGGCCTAAAACAATTCCTTAAGTAACCATAAAGTGGCATTTTTCTGAATTGAGAACCAAATTTGTCTCAATGCACCGGTCAAGAATAATAGCGAGGTTAGCTAAGCAACTATCAAAAGAATCCCCATAGACCGAGAAATCATCCATAAAGACTTCAATAATCTTATCTACATACTCTGAGAAAATGCTCATCATGCACCGTTGAAAGGTAGTTGGAGCATTGCAAAGACCAAAGGCCATGCGCCTATATGAGAACGTGCCAAAGGGGCAAGTGAATGTGGTCTTTTCTTGATCCTCTGGAGCTATCATGATCTGAAAATAACCGGAATACCCATCTAGGAAGCAATAGAAAGCTCTTCCGGCTAACTTCTCCAACATTTGATCAATGAAAGGCAATGGAAAGTGATCCTTCTTTGTAGCGTCATTAAGCTTCCTATAATCTATGCACACCCTCCAACCATTTTGCACTCGTTGGGGTACAAGATCACCACTTGCGTTTTGCAGCACCGTAATACCGGTTTTCTTGGGTACCACTTGCACAGGACTAACCCATTCACTATCTGAGATAGGATAGATGATACCAACTTGTAAAAGCTTCAATATCTCCTTTTTGACCACCTCCATCATAGGAGGATTCAGGCGGCGTTGAGGTTGCCTAAGTGGTTTGGAATCATCTTCTAATAAGATTCTATGCATGCAAATTGATGGGCTAATACCTTTGATGTCAGCAACCATCCATCCAATAGCTTCCTTTCTAGCCTTAAGAACTTGTAGAAGTTGAAGTTCTTGGTTAGAAGTGAGAGTATTGGAAAAGATTACAGGGAGTGTTTCATTCTCACTGACCGGCCATCGTCAAGCCTGTCAGGAGAATAATATTTCTGCTATAAACCAATACTAAGTAGTAGCAGCAAGAGCAGGTCGAATCCACAGAGAGGCAATTAAATGGATTTACTATGCTTATAGACTGAACATTCAACAAGAATATAACAAGGGGGTTTTGAGGTAAAGCAGAAATAAATGAGGACAGGAATATAAAAAGGCAGTACAAATAACTAAAGAAGAAATTGGAGAAATGAACAATGAAATAAAAGAGATTGACAATAATGAAAAGTATTCATTCTATCATTTGTTAATTATAAGGGATAAAAGAACAGTTAGATCCCAGGCTCACTAACAACACAATTAATCAATCAAATGGCATGCTTATGAAAATTAGTACTAAAGATTCCTAAAATTCATATTGGTGATTGAATAGCCCAACCTAGTACTATCGATTCCTAGACTGGTCCCTTTTACCCGCACCGAACCAACAATCTTCGCGATGATGATTTACGGATTGAATAAAGCATTAAGTAATGAAAATCAGTACAACATGCAAACAATCTGAATATACTTCGCGTCTACCCAGTCATTGAATATTTGAGATCTCTAAGAAGCATCCTACGTCTTCCCTTTGTTCTAAAATTAAGGTTGGCTACTAAAGATTCACAAACACAGAATCTAACCATAGATTTTACCTATTCCTATTTCATGCTTGCACTCACAAAATAGAGACAAGAAAACCATATTTCCATACAATCAGAGATATCGAAACACTTGACAGATTAATCGGAATGAAGAACAAGAGTGTTAGAGCTAAAAATGTATATGTATTTGCATTATAATTTGGATGAATTAGACACCTAAGTACTTTAATTAATCACTAATTGAGGTGTTTTCTAATTGTAGGTGAAATAATGGAGAAAATGCAAATACATGTTAAAATGGTCCATTTTGGGATTAAAATAAAGAAAGAAGTTCGAGCCACTTAGAGGCTGCGAGAGAGCCTCTCAATGGCTGTTCGCGAGTTCAAGAGTCAGGGAGCAGAGAAACCTAGCCATTTAGAGGCTACGCGAGAGCCTCTCAGTGGCCGAGTTCGACCTGAAGCTGTCAGATGCAATTTTTGCGGGATTTGTTGTAACAGAAAATTCAAACTCGAAATTGACTCATTCAAATCCACAAAAATCATTCCAGTTGCCAATTACATGGGCTAAGGAGCTGGAAAATACATTTTTACCCTCACTTAACTTTGTAATCATGTTTTAAGAAAGGATAGATTAGGAAATTGATAGTTTTTAGTTAGACTATAAATAGCCTTAGCTCTTCTTAGAAGAGCAGTTTTTGAGTTTGTTAAAAACGTGAAAAGCTTGGTTCTCTGAAGATTTTGAAGAATTCTCTCAACTTTCATGGAGGTTTCTTCATCTTCCATGAGAAGCTAAGTACTTCTAATCCGATTTAGCTTGTAATTGTAAATCTTCTCCAATCAATGGTAAGATCTTGAACTTAAAGCTTTCAATTCTATTGTATTCTTTAATTTCCTGAGCTAATTGATCTTGGAAGTGTTAGAGATCAAGTGATTTTGGGGAATTCTTGAGTAATGATGGCCGCATTGCTTGGGCTTCTTCAATTCACTAGCTATTCTAGGCAATTTGCTATCCGTAATTGTAGATTTTGCTTAGAACCGAGTAGCAACCAAATCTTAGATTAGATTTGGGGAAATTGAAGGGGAGAGTTACATGGAGATGCGCTAAGCTCACATGGCTCTAGTTAGCTAATATTGCTCTAGATCGTAATGCTCTCTTGTGATTTAAACTTATAGCCGCTAAGGAATAGGTTGATTACGAGGGAAGAGAGTTAGATAGAGTGACCGAGCTTGCTAACTTCAACGATTAAGGAGTGATCGGGTTTAGGCGAAACTGGAGTACCTTAAGCTACGCTAACTATAATAGGATTGGATGATTAGATTGAAGATCAAGGATCAAGGATCCATTAGTTGAAGTTGATTACAATCACTTGCTAGATTGGAGCTCAATTACTCTAGTTTCCTTTTGATTACTTGTTATAGATTTTGTTATTAGTTTGATTTCTTAGTTTTGAGATTGAATTCCAAGTCACTCTACCTTTTAATTCTAGTTTGCATCTCAATTTGTTTAGTTGATTTCTAGTTTTTGTTTTAAGAGCCATTATTGCTTTGTTTGCTGTTCGATTGTAGTGAATAAAAGTAAAGAGAAGTATAACGAGCTCCCTGTGGGATCGATCCTTGCTTCCCTAGCTATATGTTAGTTTAGTAAGGTTTATTTTGGAAGTGCCACGACAAGCTTCACCAAAATTTGGCGCCGTTGCCGGGGAGCACGGCTTTTACATTCTCTTTACTTTTTTCTGCTATAATCTGCTTTTGTGATCTTTGTACTTCTGTTTGGCTCTATTTTTGTAGTTGTAAACTGACTTTGTAGTGTGTTTGGTAGTATAAGTGAGTTAGGAATACTTGTTAGTAAGTGTGATAGTTGATTTTGTGTTGCTACTTGCTGTTTGGTTAGGATTGTTATTGTTCTTATGTGTGTTGCTGTAGTGATTGTTAGTTTAGTATGTTTACTTGTGTCACTTGTTTAGAATTCATTTTTATGTTGCTGCCCCTGTTTTTTCTTGATTTTCTTCTGTTTTTGTTAGTTTAGAACTTAGTTGTTTGTTTCGTTCGGTTTCGATTCAGCTCCTTTACTTGTTTCTTCTTGTGTTTTGCTTTTGTTCCTTTCGATTCTTCTTTTGTTCTTTGTGTGTTTTGCAGAAATTTGGCAACAAATTGAGTCAACCACCTACTCCACCCTTGAGCTCATTTTCAGGATTGTTTAACATTCCATAAGCTTCATGTCTTGGTCTTCTGGACCATATCAAGGGAATGTATTCAACCACTATTGGGAGGACCAACGGATACCATATGCCCACCAATTCCAACATGTCTTTCCTTGTTATGATTCTTCTCAAGTTGAGGAACCATTTCGCGAATTAAGGCTTCAAGTTCAGCAACTTTCGGACCTCATTTTGAATGGAACAGCAAATAGATGTCCTCATATGCATCAACATCCTCAATATGGACAGCCAACATTTCGGTCTTATGCTCCACACCAATGTCATACATTCAATCGACCATGGGAGGATCAATGGATTCCATATGACCCACAAGTCCAATATGTGCCTTCATTCCATGATTCTTCTCCATTTGAAGCCATGCCCCAATATGGACAGCCATCCTATCCACAAGAGCAACAAGATTCAATTTCTTATTTGACAAAACAATTCAGAGGAAGGGAAGGAAGAAATGTCCAGCATTCAAATCAACAACATAGAGAAGAAATGCAAAAGCTATCTTCCTTAAGCTATCTTATGGAGATGATGTCTGAAAATGCTGCTGTTTTTAAGTCTCAAGAGGCTCGACTTCAGCAACTACGTGCTTTCATGGATGAGCTATCTCGTCAACTCGATGACCTGGCTATTTCTTTCGAAGCATTAAAGGTTTCCATGGACAAAGATAGGATGGAGGATGGTTATTGTGATTTGGATGATGAAGATGAGTATGATACTACATTTGTTGAGAATGTAGTACACAAACCATCCATGAGCATAAATTTTGAAGATATTGTTTCTATTGATGAATGGAACTCGGATGAAGAGGCTGAGGTGTGGAGACCAACCGACGATGCAATAGAGAATCTGGAGTCCAACCCATTTAGAGGCTCTGAGAAGGCCTCTCAACGGCCTATATCGAAATCTGCAATAGAAGAGGAAAGTCTCAGGCCATTTAGAGGCTATGAGGAAGACTCTCAGAGGCCAGGCTCGATCTCTGTATCATCTTCACCTCTCTGCTCCATGCCACTTAGAGGCTCTGAGCAAGCATCTGAGAGGCTATCAAGTCAAAATGTGTGCAACAAAGAAATTGAGGCATCTATGTCCCTATCAAGCTTGAACTTTGAATTCGATCAACAAGAGGTAACTGATAACCTTTTGAATTTAAGCTTAGATGCTAATGAATGTGCTCCATCATTTCCCTCTAGGATAAAAATGGATTCAAAGAAAAATCATCACACACTAATACTTGTTGAAGATGCACCACAAGAGCTTAATTTTGAGAAAGGCAAGGCACAAGCTTGCAATGTTTTGATGTCTACAACAAGTGTGGGGGAGACGATGAATGTCAACATCATCCAAGAAACACCTCCACCTAAGTGTGAAGATGCAACAATTATGAAACACTATTCTATGGGTGATCCGGATTTTTTGGGAGTTGAGTCATTCCTTGAAAATTTTGGAATATGGGTGGTTGGAGACCAAATCTTTCATGGTTCCAAATTCTGTAAATCTTTGAAGGAGCTGCTTGGTACTCAATTGCTGACCAAAGCCAAACTTGTGTGCTTAAAGACACTTAAACACAAACCGAAGACAGCCACAACAATGGCCTTGGCCATACTAGCATATCATGGTGTTTTGTGCCATTCATTCGGTTGTATCTTTCTCATATCCTTACATATCTTTGCACTTCATTGTCCATATGTTTTTGAGTTTTTATCTTACCTCATTTTTGCTATAAGGTGGCAGGATCCACCTTGACAAGGACAAGAAATAAGCAATGTCTAGCCAAAGACATTAAATGAAGGCGCTTGTTGGGAGGCAACCCAATTCTTATCCTTTTATTCTTTTATATTTGGTCTTCTTTCTTGCAATTTAGTTCGTATGTCATTTTCATTCATTTCACTTTTTGTTTTGTAGCTTGCTCAGCTGGAAATTCATGTAGCAATGCAATGTCCTGCACTAATTTGGGTAACTTCATTCCTTCATTTTCATATCATTTTAGTTGCATCTCATGTCTACATTCTTTTCTAGTCACCATTTCTCAGTATTAGTGCATGGTACATTCATTTTCATCTTCTGAGCATGTTTGGTTTACATTACAATACACATTCTTGGTCTTTATGCTGGTCCTATCACTATCAAGGCTTGAAGTCAGCCACAAAATTCTGAAGCATAAACTGGACAGCCATTTAGAGGCTACGACAGAGCCTCTCAGTGGCTAGCAAGTTAGAAAGTTTGTTCTGCCATACTCGGGGTAGCCATTTAGAGGCTATGCGAGAGCCTCTTAATGGCTAGCAAGTCAGACAGTTGTTCTGCCATACCCGGGGTAGCCATTTAGAGGCTAAGAGAGAGCCTCTCAGTGGCTAGTAAGTCAGAAACTTTGTTCAACTAAAATCGAGTTAGCCATTTAAAGGCTCTGAACGAGACTCTCAGTGGCCCATCCTTACAAGCCTCAAGCAGTGCCTCATTTTCCCTCTGCTTATCAGTGGCATCATTGATAATTTTGAGATCGATGTCACTGGGGAGAGCACTCTGCACACTCAACACTACCACATCATTGCCGAGAACAAAATGAAGCAATATGGCTTTGTTAAGAAAGGACTGCAGTGGATTAACGATCATCACTGTAAATAGACTTTGGGTAGGGATGATGATTCTGATAATGTTGTTGAGCTTGAACTTGTTGGCAGTGTTCCTAGGCTGCAGCCATCTACTTCTAGCCCCTTTTGTTTCTGCTACCATTCAGCTGCCTGATAGTTATCTCTCAGCTGCTGCCTTTCAGCGAGAACTTTAGACACAGCTGAAACATATTCACACTGAGTTTTCTCAACATCAGCAGCAAAATGCTTCCATCACTGACTCTGTTAAAGATCTTATGTAGTACATTGATTATCGGTTGGATTCTATGGAGGCTAAGCTTGACCGTATCCTTTCGAACCAAGCCAAGATTTTGACAGCTTTAGCCGAGAGTTCAGATGATGATGATGATGCCCCGACCCAGTGATGGCTAGTTTACTTACCAAGAGTGGTGTATTTGCATACATTCCATTTCATGCATTTTAGCATTCAGTTTTTATATTTTGCGGCCGTAGTTGGTACTCTTATGTTTTAGTCCGGTTTGTATAAACTCTGTTCCTTATGACTTCACCTCTCCTTTCTAGATTGTTATGTTGTTTTGTAGCTATATTGTCTCGGATTTCAGGTAAATTGCTTTTCTTCTTCAGCAATTTTACTTTACATTGAGGACAATGTAACTTTTAGGTGTGGGGGAGGATGAATTCATTTTTTGCTTATTTTTTGTTTTCTTTATTTCTGCATAGTTTAATTTTGTAAAAAAAACAGAAAACTTTTGCCAAATTCTTTGAATGATGATGCTTGAATTCCTTGATGAATTGGTATACTTGTCAAATTGATGGTTTGTCTAGGAAATCAAGTGCTTAGTATTGATTGATAGAATTGGTTAATCACTTTTTCACTTAGTTTCTAAGTGTGTTGATTTTTTCTAATGCATGTTAATTGGATAAGGTAACCATTTTGTGCAAACTTGAGAGATTATTTGAGCTTAATGAGATTGCACCCAATCTCTTTTCCTTGATGAGTGAATTGATTGCTTCTATGCATACATTGTTTCTAGAACTTGCATTTATACCTTTTCAAGACTACATGAATGTGTGTTTGCATTGGAAATAACAAAGGCACCTAGGAATGAGTTTGAGCCAAAAGACCAACCATGGTAAAACAAATTTAGAACCCCTTTGAGCTTAATGTGATATGAATTGACCTTATTTCCTTGATATCCACATTGACCAAAGAACCTAAGCTTTAAAAGAAAAACCAAGTTCTTGTCCCCATTTCTAGAATGGTGGAATTAAAGCTTGAATTCATAATTGTTGTTCTTGGTGATTGGTTAGCAAAGAAATAAGTGTGGGGGAAATTTTCCACTCATTGGTGTTGGTCAAAAAGAAATAAAAGAGAAGAAAGCAAGGAAGATGCTCAAAAGAGAAAATGAAAAGAAAGTGCCAAAATCAAAATTGAAAATGTAAAGAAAAAGGTACAATCAAAAAGAAAAGAAGTGTTTCCTTGTTTGAAAAGAATGAAAAGGAAGGAAAAGATCTTGACCAATGATGAATTTAAAAATGTTGATCAAGCCAAGTAAAGGGCTATTACATGAGAAATTTGCCCTTGAATGTCAAGCTGAAATTTCATCATTCTTGAGATGTTTTTGTACGCCTTTTCCCTTCCTTGGCAACTCATTTACCTTGGCCCCATTACAACCGAAATGAAAGACCTTTCGATTCATGCATTCATCCATTTTTAAGTAGTGGAGGTTAGGTGTAATTGCAAGCATATGGTAAACTTGTATGTGTAAGAAGTATGAGTGTTCCATTTGACAAATACTTAAGAGAGAAAGGAGTAGAAAAACAAGGAAGAGTTACCTTGTTCATGCATATGTGCATTGGAGATTGATACATGCTTATGACTTCTTAGATTGGTGATTTTCTCAATTCTTGATTATCAATGCTAAGTGTCTTTACATTCCTATGCAATTTGCCAATTGACTTGTGTATTGATCTTGATTGAGATTTAAGTGTTGTTGTTTGAAGATGTTGATTTTAGTTCAAAATTCTGTTTTCTATCCTTAAGCTTGTTTGAGGACAAACAAGGTTTAAGTGTGGGGGAATTTGTTAGAGCTAAAAATGTATATGTATTTGCATTATAATTTGGATGAATTAGACACCTAAGTACTTTAATTAATCACTAATTGAGGTGTTTTCTAATTGTAGGTGAAATAATGGAGAAAATGCAAATACATGTTAAAATGGTCCATTTTGGGATTAAAATAAAGAAAGAAGTTTGAGCCACTTAGAGGCTGCGAGAGAGCCTCTCAATGGCTGTTCGCGAGTTCAAGAGTCAGGGAGCAGAGAAACCTAGCCATTTAGAGGCTACGCGAGAGCCTCTCAGTGGCCGAGTTCGACCTGAAGCTGTCAGATGCGATTTTTGCAGGATTTGTTGTAATAGAAAATTCAAACTCGAAATTGACTCATTCAAATCCACAAAAATCGTTCCAGGTGCCAATTACATGGGCTAAGGAGCTGGAAAATACATTTTTACCCTCACTTAACTTTGTAATCATGTTTTAAGAAAGGATAGATTAGGAAATTGATAGTTTTTAGTTAGACTATAAATAGCCTTAGCTCTTCTTAGAAGAGCAGTTTTTGAGTTTGTTAAAAACGTGAAAAGCTTGGTTCTCTGAAGATTTTGAAGAATTCTCTCAACTTTCATGGAGGTTTCTTCATCTTCCATGAGAAGCTAAGTACTTCTAATCCGATTTAGCTTGTAATTGTAAATCTTCTCCAATCAATGGTAAGATCTTGAACTTAAAGCTTTCAATTCTATTGTATTCTTTAATTTCCTGAGCTAATTGATCTTGGAAGTGTTAGAGATCAAGTGATTTTGGGGAATTCTTGAGTAATGACGGCCGCATTGCTTGGGCTTCTTCAATTCGCTAGCTATTCTAGGAAATTTGCTATCCGTAATTGTAGATTTTGCTTAGAACCGAGTAGCAACCAAATCTTAGATTAGATTTGGGGAAATTGAAGGGGAGAGTTACATGGAGATGCGCTGAGCTCACATGGCTCTAGTTAGCTAATATTGCTCTAGATCGTAATGCTCTCTTGTGATTTAAACTTATAGCCGCTAAGGAATAGGTTGATTACGAGGGAAGAGAGTTAGATAGAGTGACCGAGCTTGCTAACTTCAACGATTAAGGAGTGATCGGGTTTAGGCGAAACTGGAGTACCTTAAGCTACGCTAACTATAATAGGATTGGATGATTAGATTGAAGATCAAGGATCAAGGATCCATTAGTTGAAGTTGATTACAATCACTTGCTAGATTGGAGCTCAATTACTCTAGTTTCCTTTTGATTACTTGTTATAGATTTTGTTATTAGTTTGATTTCTTAGTTTTGAGATTGAATTCCAAGTCACTCTACCTTTTAATTCTAGTTTGCATCTCAATTTGTTTAGTTGATTTCTAGTTTCTGTTTTAAGAGCCATTATTGCTTTGTTTGTTGTTCGATTGTAGTGAATAAAAGTAAAGAGAAGTATAACGAGCTCCCTGTGGGATCGATCCTTGCTTCCCTAGCTATATGTTAGTTTAGTAAGGTTTATTTTGGAAGTGCCACGACAAGCTTCACCAAAGAGCCTCACTAACTTTGCAAACCCTTATAATCAACAAACAATAGAATGAATTGGGGGTTTACTCACTCATGGATTGAGTGAGAAACCGAAGATTCAACAAGTAAAGTAAAGGAAAAATGGATTAAAGAACTAAATGAATATAGCTTCAAGAGAGAAAATCTCTCGGAAGATTGAATACAAACTCAGAAGTTTTTTCAATTGTTTCTCTCGTCTCTTCTCTTTTCTGAAGAGAAAAGAAGGTATTTAAACCACTAGATTACATGATTGCCCTGTTAACGTAATTGATGACCAAAGGGGCAAAGGGGTACTAAGGTGATTTCCTGGAGCGGCGCCATTAGGAAGTGGCACGGCGCCGTTCGGGTTTGAAGATGAGACGCCCAATTGGAAGAAGTTGGAACGGCGCCATTAGGGAATATGGAACGGCGCCGTTCGGGTCCTTCACTTAGCAACTTTGCTGACTTCTTCACTTCTTCAACTCGCCCGCTTTGAATTGTAATGGCACCACTATGGAACATGTAATGGCGCCGTTAGCTTCCTTTGGTGCAATGTTGTGCTCGGCCTTAATCAATTGGAGGTGTAACAACGCCATCTAGGTTGTAACGGCGCCATTAGTGCCTCCTTCATGTTGGACATTCGGCCTTGGCATGGTTGAAGAGGAACGGTGCCAATCTACCTTGTAATGGCACCGTTAGGTCTCTTGGACAAGATTAAGTACCCGGCTAGGAGCAATTGGTGTGTAACGGCGCCAATCTCATCTTGTAATGGCGCCATTAGGCTTTGTTGAACATCTCTCGGGTAGCTCCATTCATACTTGCTCTAATCAACCTTCAAATGTCCATTATCATCATTAAGCTCCCTAATTGACCTGCAAAGATAGAAACAAGATTAAATGAGATAATTAGGATTATGATAGCCATAAAACAAGATTGATTAAGCACAAAGTGAATGCATTAATTTATGTCTATCACATTTCCCCCACACTTAAAGGTTTGCTAGTCCCTTAGCAAATGTGAGCAAGAATGTAATCTGGATATTATTCAAAACAAACTAACTAAAGCTAACTATAGAAACTAATTGCACTGTCGTAGACAAACATGGTAGTTCTTAGCCTAAACTACAAGCCCATATTAAACCTCTAGATAAACTAGTAGGAGGAGGTATGGTCTCCCTTATTCAGGTCTAAACTAAGAACAGAGATTGATAAGCAAGTGTTTCAAGAACAATTCAATGCACATATGCAAAGTAAGATAATGTTGAATCTGAACAAGAAACAAGCATGGCATTTAATCAAAAAGCAGAGGTATGGTGCAACCAAAGAGAAAATCTGGAATGTATATAAGGCTTCTTTTAATCAAGTATGACCGAATAAGGTATGGATATCTCACAATTCACTCTTCTAACCAAGTTATAGCAGTTTACACTCAAAACATTCCAGTGAGAGCATGTTAACCATAAGCTTGCAATGCAACCTTGTCTCCACTACTCCAGATACATGCGTAATTAAGCAGAAATTGGGACTGTATAAAGGGTTGTAATGGGGTCCTGGGATTAAGCTCAGTAAAGAATGGATGTAAAGTAAATCAAACACCTAGAATAATGAAGCATCCAAGAATCAAAACCAGGGCAGAATATGAATTTGATGGCCCTTTGTTGTTACTGATTCTTTAATTCATCCATAAACCAGGCTTTCATCAATCATCCGATCCATTTTTTCATTTAATTTGCACTTCTTTCTTTTGATTTTCATTACATCACAAAGGCAAGAGAGAGTGCATTTTCCATTCATCAACTTTGATAGGATCGGATTGTGCCAATATATGCTTTATATCATTCCCAATAACCAATTTGAGTCTTCAATGCTTCATTATCCTAAGCAGGGACAAGAATCATTGTTTTTCTTTTAAGTTTCAAGGTCTTTTGGGAAGTGGTTAAAGAAAGAAATAAGCCTAACTCATAATTTTAAAGGCTCAAAAGAGTGAACTAAGGTCAATTTATGAGTAAGGATGGCTTATTTGGCTCAATCTTTCCTAAACAGTCATCAATTTTTGTTTAACTAGACACATATTTACATGTAATCTCGACAGGTATCATGCAAGTTCTAGTAACAAAACAATCATGGAATGAAGATAATTGAAAGAATCACACATGAAAGAACATAGGATTGAGTGCAATCCTTTAAAGGCTCAAATATCTCACTTGGTTAATGAATTACCAGATTCAATTATACTTGAGTGAATTAAACAATATATACATTCCAAAAATTCAATCAGGTCATTTACATACTTATTAACTAAAGTCATGCTTTTCTAAGAATCAACACTAACTTATTAAGCATATGTATACCAAATTATGATCAAAATACTTGCTATCAACCAAAAAAACACAGGATCTTAATTAATGATAGTGCATCTATTGCAATCCCCCCTGTCGAGACGTTTTACCGCTCCGACGATAAATGACATGGCGTGAGAAATATTTGGGACTAAACAGTCTAAAAACAAATGGAGTCGCCACTAACCTTTTATTTGAATAGGTGTGGTTAGTCACCTACTTGTTTAACCCGACGTAAATCTAGAAAGATTACGCCAAGTTAAGGAAAGAAACTGGTCTACGAAAAAGATTTTAGGTTCGTGAGTCGGTTACACTCGAGGAAGGATTAGCACCCCCGAGACGCCCGGAAATCGGTACCACAAAAGTCTTCAAAATATTTTACTTGGGAAATAACAATAAAATATGTTTAAAATCATTTTAAGAAAAAAAAATAATTTCAAATGTTGGAATAAATATTCCTTTTAATGTGAGATAAAAATCCCATTGAAATGTTAAATCCGAAATTTAAAAACTTAATGTCGGAATGAACATTCCTTTTGATGTGAAAATCCATAGCCCAATTTTGAATTTGAAGAAATTTCCTACTTAGAATGGAGATTCAATTTCTAAATAGGAATAAATATTCTTCTAAAATCGAAGTCAAATTTAAAAATGAGGATAAATATCCTTTTATGAAAAACAAAAATTTAATTTTAATTTTAGAAAGTCTCAATAATGAGAATGTTAATTGAAACCTTCTAGAAAATATTTTGCAAAAGGGTTGGGATAAACATCCTCAAATTCATGCTTTGAAATTTACATTAAGAGACTTTGATTATGATTACTTAAATTAAAATCTCTTAGAAAGATTTAATTTTAAAATAATGTCGGAATAAATATTCCTTTTAATTTGTTGAAGGGAATAATTTAACAAGAATTTAGTTTAGTAGGAAAATATTTTTTGAAAAAATTAAATAAAGAAAGAAAATGAATATTCCCTTTCATTGAAAAAATAAGAAAAGAAATTTTGAAAGTAGCTTTTTACCAAGACTTGGATTAATTTGAGAGGTCTTAACTATAGTTGAGTAATTAAGATCTCTAAAAAAACTTTTAAAATATGTTGTGAAATTAATGTTGGAATAAACATTCCTTTTAATTTAATTGGGCCTCTTAAATAAGAGATTTTCTTAAAATAAAATGAAAATAAAATATAAAAGTAAAAGTGGATAAAAGGTTTTGGAATAAACATTCCTTTTGCAAAAGAAGATAATAAAAAATTTAGTTCACTTGCCAATTTTAAGAAATTAAGGATATCATAAACATGATGTATGCTTTTTATGAAAATTAAATGAGAAAAATATATTTTTAATTTTGAAGGGATGAAAAATTCTCCCAGGCCCGATCGGACTCCCGATTAGACACCGAGAAACTTTCCATCGGGAAAACCTTCAGAAACCTCGGACTCCCGAGGTATCCTCCGGTTACCCCATGCATATGAATTTTTGAAAACCAATGTTCTAATTTTAATTATGCATGAATGAGACAAGGAAACATGGGTTAGTATATACATACACAATTAATTACACAATATGATATGGTAAAATAAATAGGACATGGAAATTTAAAATCAATTTTACAAGATCAAATTGCATATCAACTAATTCAACACAAATAAGTAAGCTTAATTTAAACAAACACATATACAAGGTCAAGTGTGTAATTTTATACAAAATTCAACTCATAATTAAACAAATATATAAGCAAGGGCAAAAGGGTAATTTCACATATAAGATTCAATCTTTAATTGATCAAACATACATACAAAGGCAAAAAGGTAACTTAATACAAGATACAATTACTAAATAAACAGAAACACATGCAAGGGCAAAAGGGTAATTTTACATGCAAGATTAAATTTTTAATTAAAAAGCATACATAAAAGAGCAAAACAGTAATTTAACATATGCTATAATTACTAATTAAGCTAACATATCCATAAGGGCAAAGGGGTAATTTTATATA
The DNA here is from genome assembly GCA_030664755.1 of Microcos paniculata. Lineage (NCBI taxonomy): Eukaryota > Viridiplantae > Streptophyta > Magnoliopsida > Malvales > Malvaceae > Microcos > Microcos paniculata. The sequence continues at coordinate 10,973,364 of CP131464.1, forward strand.
CAAGCATAAATTTTATATTAGACAAAACACTTATACAGGGACAAAAAGATAATTTCTAAGATAAAAGAAAATTTAAATCTTAAACTAAATATGCATTTATAAGTTTAAAAATTCAATTTTTTATTAAAAAATTTAGAGATTATTTCTATAAAAATAATAATAAAAAAATAAACTTAAAGATTCAATTTTTATTAACCAAGCTTTCATTCTTAATCAAGCTAAAATATCCATAAGCAAAAAAAGTGCAATCTTTAATCCTAGGCTTAACATTTAACTGAGCAAACAAGTTAATCAACTTAAAGTTATGATCTTTATAATCAAGATTATATTTTTAATCAAACAAGAATGTGAATATAAGCTCAAAAATACAATCTTTTTAATCAAGATTAAGACTTTCAACTAAACAAACACATGGAATAGGTAAAGCAAGTTTGAAAAATAATAAACAAGAATACAAAACAATGAAAGTTAGGAACTTTTTTGCATAATCATGTAAATAATTAAGAGAAATGGCACATTAACAAAAAAAATAACATAAAATAAATAAGCAAGTAAAAAAGAAATCATCTTGAATATATTAGAAGCACATATTAAATTAAGCAAATTATTTAGCAATATACAAAAGCTTTATAAATCATAAATATCATCATAAAAAGGAAAATTAACAAATTTAACAAGACAAAGCAAGAATGTATTAAAAGTAAAAAGAAATGATCTTGAAAATAAAGCTAAGAACTTTACCTTAAAAGATGAAGTTTTGTACCAAAACAAAAAAAGGAAAGATAATAATGGCTTTGTGGAGAAGAGAATGGCTAAAAATTGATGAACAACAAGCCTTTTTCTCTATTTTCTCTAGCCAATCTATTTAAAATAAATCAAGAAGAAGAAGAAAAAATTTCTTTTGGACTCTCTTTCTCTCTTCTCCTCTCTCTATTTTTTTTCTGTTTTGTTCTTGAAGAAAAATGAAAAAAAATGCTGAAGTCTTTTGTTTGAGGAAAAAAAAATGCTACAGCCCCTTTTTTTTTTTGCTCTCTCCGTTTCCTCCCCTGTGTTCTCTCCTTCTCTGCTCTGTTTCTTCTTTTTTTTTTCTGTTCTGTCTCGTTTCTTCTTCTCTGTTTTTGTAAGAGGGCAGAAGCTCTCCTTTGAAAAATGCTCTCTCACGTTCTGTTTTTTTCTTTTTTTCTTTTTTGCTGTGCTCTCCCTCTTTTTATCTTGAAACTTCAGTTACCTAAAACACGGAACCACAAAACCCATAAAATATGGAGCCAAAAACCGGATAATGCTGTCGGTTGTTGGACCTCTCACGCTTACTCTTTTTCTGTCGGTTGCTGACTTGTTGATTTTATATTTGTGGTCCATGCAGGGGTAGTTAGCTGGCGTTTCACGTGTTTGGCTGCATGGTGCCAAAGCTGAGGTGGTTGTCTTCCTCTTGAGCTCTTCAGCTTGTCACGGGTTGAGGTCCTATTTCAGTTCTATGATCATTAGAGCTGCCGCAGTTGTAAGAGTCACGATGTCATCATGTGAACGAACATTAACAGCAGAGCTCACAACTGAAGCAAGATGGTCACGCTCAGCTCCCATAGCTTCTGCAGCCTCCACGCACTGTGCAGCTACTAACGTTGCTGCTGATGCCACAGCCATGTCAATCTTCGTTGACTGTTCATTTTTTCCTGAGGTGGACGAAGAAGAAGCTGCAGTGCCTGCTGCAATGGCTGCTATGGCTGAGGCAACTGCAGCAACTGAGATAGCAGCGTGGAGGTGCGCATTGTGAGCTCTGGTTTCTTCTTTCTTTTTCTCTTTCCTGTCCTTTAACCATCTTCCAACTGTCATGGCCCCGTTGGGGGTATTAACGCCATTACCAGCACCGGCTCTGCCTCCATTAAATAAAGGTTGTATGGAGTTGTGGGTACAGAAATACTTAACGAAGTCGTCGAATTCCTCGGAGGGCGAAACTGGAGGGCTATCATTAACCAAAGGTCCGCTACGGTGGGAGAGCCTCCCTGACGTTAATGGTGACACTTCCGATTGTGACATAATGCATTCCAGAACGAGCTGAGAAGTAGCGGAAGAAGTGAAAAAGAACTGATTGGAGACTGCAGCCTTATCAAGCTCCTCGGTCTCCCCATTTATGTCTTCGGGGATAGATGTGGTGGTGCAGGAAGAGCTGCTGGCAGACTTGGGAGCTGTACTACTACTGACAGAATGATGGTGAAGTTGAGGAGGAAGAGGAGGAGGATTGCGGCGGTCCCGGCATGGGCATGCGAGACGTGGATTGCGGTGACTATCGTGGTGAGCTGCCGTGGCTGTGATGACGAGCTACTGCCGCTGTAGTGGCCGCTGTAGCGGCTGTGGAAGGCATAGGAGGAGCGTGTTGTGCGAGGTTGCACGAGCAGCAGGGCGTGGTGCTGGCTGCTGTCCTTTTGCGGTTGTTGTTGGAAATGGCGGTGGCAGTGGCAGAGGTGTGAGGTTGTGCACAAAAGCTCCAGTAAATTTCTTTTATGGCCAACTAAGCAGGGCGGAGTTTCTATACTTGGTCATTGTTCATGCAAGATTTTCCTGATCAGAAAAATCTGCCAAACAAAGCCCACACAACCTTCACAATCTGGCCGAAAATATTGAGAACCGATCCTATCTTCCAAGTTCAAACACCAAAGAAACATAAAGAGTTTGAACCAAACTGCTGGAGTCGAACCATATTTCAACGACAGTGGGCAAAAGGCAATAAGGCAAAGCAAAACTGTTGTAGACTTGTCCTAGTAGCAAGGTAGTGAGATAATGTGAGAGGCAGAGTTTTGGTTGCGGTGACTGTTGTAGCAGCTGTGGAGCAGTGAAAGAAGACATGGTTTGCAGGCATGGTTGGCTTAGGGGCAAAGCTCTCGGCAAGGCCATCTCTGCATGGTAGTGGGCCCTAGTTGGGGGCATGTATTTTATATATATTCATATGTGTATATATATATATTTAAACATTTATGTATACATCTATAAATTTATATATACATATTCATATATAAATATATATATTCATATACATAAATATATATGTGTATATATCATATGTAAATATATATTTATAAATGTACATATACATATAAATATATATATATATATATATTACATCGTAATTGGGTTGACCCAGTCGGTCTTTTTGTGGCTTTCCCTTTGCATGATGATTGAATTGACTTGGCGCTTTGGCTTCCCTGTTTCAGGTTCAAAATTGCCCGCAAATTAAATGGATGAAATTAGAATTAGACAAAGTAAAATAAAGTAATAGGAATAAACGAAATTAAACTAAACTTAAAAAGGAAAAAATAAAAATTAGATGATTAATTAATTAATTGACTAATTAGTTAATTAATTAATTAAAATTTAAAAATAAGTGTCTACACCCCCCACACTTAAATGACACATTGTCCTCAATGTGTGTGAGTATGAACAATAAAAGGTAACCAATGTATGAAAATAGCATATGGAAAAAGGGATTGGAAGGGTGGGCGGGTACCTTTGTTGATCTTGAAATATTGAATGTGAAACATGAAAGCATAAGAGGTAGAGGAAATAGATAAGCACACAGGATTAGATAAAGATAAGGAGTTAATATTACATCATTAGAGAAGATCATAAATATTAGAAAAAGAAAGAAAAGAACACAACTAGTCCTAATTAAAACAGGCTAAAATAAGAAAGGAAAGATGGAGAGCTAATTATACAAATTAAGCTACGAATTAAACATACTAGAGGAAATAAAAACGGAGTTAGATAAGTACAAAGCAGCAATTAACAAAATAGATAAGCTAAAGGGAGAGGAAAAGAGAGAAATTCCATGAAAATTCTTGATCTAGCTGGATTGTTTGTGTTGTAGAAGGTATGGAGAAGACTTGTGACTAATGGCGCCATTCACATGGCTAGCAGCGCCATTCACATGGCTAGCAGCGCCATTCTTCTTGTTTTGGAAATGCTCATGGCCTCGGCCCTCCACCAAACAACTGACTGCTTACTTTTCTAAGATGAGCTGTGAGGTCCTTCATACTGGTTAAAAGATCAGTCAGAATAACTTGGCTGTTGTCCATCAATATGCTGGTTATGAATCGCTTCAAAGTCGCCTTGAGTTGGTCATGCTCGGCCTCCAGTGAAGTAAAAGTTTGAGCTAAAACATATAGAGGATGAGTAAGTTGATCTGCTTGTTGGACCAAGGTATCAAGACTGCGATGTAGTCCTGCAATAGACTCTTTGAAGTCATCAATAGCCTGTTGCTCATTGACAAGTTGTTCTGGATGATTTTCTGCAATTGAGCTTCCACCAGTGGAATCTGGACTATCCGGTAGAGCAAGTAGGGGCTTAGTTCTTCGACGAGGATTAGTCCAAAAGCCTAGACCATCTCGTACCATTCCGAGTAGGCACATGGTCTGCTTAGTGATCATATTGTCTAGGTTGGTTTCAAAGGGCTCTTCAGAGACATCTACTCCTTTCCCAGCTAAATAGGTGGAGATAAGAACCGAAAAAACAAAGCTCTTTTGGGAAAATGGGGAGACCACATCCCACATGGATTTGAGGATAAAAGGTGCAGGGGACAAACGCTCAAGAGCACCCAATCCATGGGAAAGCTTGTCAGCAACATATAGATCAAAGAGATTGGCAGTATGAAGGGATATCCTCCTTGGTAGAACATTATTGTGGATCAAATAAACAAACATTCTGTCTCTCACCTCCATATATTTTTCCTTAACCTCAAGAAATCCCTGAGGAGTGCTCACCAGGGGAACATCAAACTGTCCCAAAGCTTCATATCTAGTCCAGGAATCAGAGGACATGATATGAGATGGATGATAGGTTGCCTGTAGTTGTCTTGGCTTGAAATTGAGAAGGTGGTGAAGGTCAGCTGCTGCTAGGGTGATTCTTTGGCCTTTAACCCAAGTGTTGATAGTAAGATCAGAAGTTGGAAATTGCTTGGGCATGTTGGCGTAGAATTGCTTCACTAAGTTTGGGTAATAATAGCCATGTAGCTGAACTAGGCCACCCCATCCGATATTGTCAAATTCATCAGAAAGAACAAGCTCATCATCGATCTCTTCATCAATCAGCTTCTCTACCACCATAGCATTGTCATAGTGATCATGATACCAAAACATTGCATCACCATCAACAAAATGGTTGGGATTAAGATACTGAAGTTGAGGTTGTGGCATTTGGGGTTGTTGGTTTGATGTGGCACCTCTGTTTCTTTGTCTTGGCATTGTGAAGTGTATGGATTGGATAATAGGAAAAATGTAAGTTTGGGTAGAGATTATGAAGATGATGGGCAGGGTAGTGAGGGATTTAAGGTGGTGAGGCTATTTATAGGCAATTTCTGGAGAGAAAGTATGATCTGGAAAGTGGAGAGTAGGACAAAATATACAAGGAAGGCTGAAAGAGTAATGGCGCCGTTAGTGACTGGAATGGCGCCATTAGCTTAGCTAGGTGTTTTCTTGAAAGGCTTTGTGTAAGGCAAACAAGGTTGGTCATGATGGAACGGCGCCATTATGGAATGGAGTGGCGCCGTTAGGCTATTCAAACAATTGAAGACCAATTCGTTACAAGCATGCAAGAATGGTGCCATTACAAAATGGAGTGGGGCCGTTCTTGGCCAGAAAAATGGTGAACTAGCCCTGTTTACACTGAAAAAGCACTGAACAGTGAAGTGAGAAAATACCAGCTATTACTACAATCATACTCCTTGTACATCAGTCTATCAAGATATGTAAAAAGATTTCCAAAAAGTATTGCAGAACATTTCCAAAAAATTAGATCAAAGTAGCATGCTCGCACATGTTCATCAATGAATAGTAACATGCTATATTCAGATAAGAATTTGCACGAAAATCTCTTTTATTCAGAACAAATGAAAACATAGCAAAAAGAAGCAAAACATCAATAACATCAACAATATTGATTGGATCTTGCAAAGTTCATGTCAGGATTAAAGATGAGAGGGATGTAAAACCTGGTAGTTCACATGCAATTTTAATCCTTCAAGCAAGAATATTATCAAGTAGTGTTAAGGTCATCGAATCAAAAGCAATCTGCAAAAGAAACAAATGAAGTCACGCAGAGAAAGAAACAAAACAGAGAAAAGAAATAATTAAACAAGAGAAAGGAAAAAAAGAACATCAATCAAAACAAGAAATAGCTTGGGTTGCCTCCCAAGTAGCTGCCCAGTTTATAGTCCTAGCCAGACTTTCTCAGCTTAATTCAAGGAGGGACTTGGCAGGTGGACGATGGAAAACATCCTTCATCCTGGCAAGTGACTGAATTAGCTTGAATTATTGCTCTTGTAGATACGGCATCAAAGTGACCAGAGGAGATAAGGTTTGGAAAAATGGCATCAACTGCATTATTATGCTGATTCCTCTCATCAGGATTAGACTTGGATGAGATTTGAAAAGAAATCACATCTCCATCACACTCCATTGTAAGCAATCCAGTAAAGACATCAATTTTTGTGTGAGCAGTTTTCAAGAATGGTCTTCCCAATAACAGAGGACAAGAATTAGAAGAATTGTCTTCTTCCATCTTGACTATGTAGACATCAGTGGGAAAGATTAAATGTTGAACTTGAATCAAAACACCTTCAAGTACTCCTTCAAGCGTGGTCAATGATCTATCAGCCAATTGTAAAACAACATCAGTGTGAGATAAAGGTCCCAAATTCAAGCTTAGATAAGTTGAATAAGGCATTACACTTAAAGTAGCACCTAAATCAATCATAGCTTGATCAATAACACCATCTCCAAGAAAGCAAGTAATAGAAAACATACCAGTATCCTTGCATTTAGGTGGTAATTAGAGTTGAATTATGGCAGAAATGTTCTCACCTACAGACACCTTACCATGCAATTTCCTTTTGTTCGTGCAAATTTGCTTGAGGAACTTTGCATACTTGGGGATTTGTTTAATTGCTTCTAACAATGGAATGTTGATCTCTACCTTGCTGAATGTAGCTAGCAGATCAAGATCAAATTCATTCTTGGGTTCTTGACGAGCCTTGAAGGAAATGGGGCTGGATTGTGTGTAGAAGATGAAGCATTGGCACTAACGGCGCCATTAGGTTGATGTTGAACAATTGGATTGGACTTGGAAGATGGAATGGCGCCATTAGGTGTTATAGTGGAGCCATTAGCATTGCTAATGGAAGACTTGGATATTTGAGAATCAAGAACGACGCCATTAGGGGTTGTAATGGCGCCATTACCATTGCTTGCCTTCAATTGAGCTCTCGACTTTTGCACAACAGAATCCATTTGATCTTCGGTCTCAGACATTTCCTCTTCATTCTGATGGACAGTAGGATATGGCATTGACAGTTTCCTTCCACTACGAAGTGTAATAGCAGAGACATTCCCTTTTGGATTAACATTCGGTTGAGATGGAAGGTGCTCTTTTCCTCTATTTCTCAAATCATTCATCTTTGTGTCTAATTGGCCAAGTTGCCTTTGCATGACATCCATAGCTGCCTTCTGTTGTTGCATCTGGAGCTTAGATGTCCCTTGGAATTCCAGAGTGTTTTTAGCCAATTGAGTTACTAGATCTTCCAATTTGGATGATCCTGTGGAAGAGGAAGAATCACCGACTTGGGGTCTCTATAAATGTTGAGGTCGAGTGGGAAAATTTGGTCTGAATGGAGGCTGATTAGTATTGCCATATCTGAAATTTGGATGATCCCTCCAACCAGGATTGAACGTGGAAGCATAAGGATCATATGGCCTTTGAGTGGTTTGCTGAGCTTGCTGTTGACCAATGGCATTGATACCAGCTTGACTCTCTTCATTGCATTGTTGAAGCAGAGGACATTCATCCACGGGATGAGATGAATATTGGCATAAACTGCAAACTTTATCAGGCACAGCTCCAACTTGATTCTTTAACAATAGAGCAAGGTCTTGCAAAGTCTTGGTAGTCTGAGCAAGTTGAGCTTCAATATGAGCAGATGAAGACACGACATTGGTAGCCTTTAGAACCACATCTCTCCTTGTACCAAACTGTTGAGCATTGGCAGCCATAGTGGAAATCAATCTCTGTGCATCTCTAGTAGTCTTCTCAACCAAAGCACCACCACTTGCTGCATCAATCATGGTTCGGTCCATAGAAGACAATCCTTCATAGAAATATTGGATGAGCAATTGGTCAGATATTTGGTGGTGAGGACATGAAGAAACAAGCCTGTTAAACCTCTCCCAATACTCGTGAAGAGATTCACCAGCTTGCTGTCTAATACTGGAGATATCCTTTCTAATTGAAGCTGTTTTTGAAGCTGGAAAATACTTCTCCAAAAAGGTTGATTGCAATTCATTCCATGTTCTAATAGAGGAGGGTGGCAAGGAAAAAAACCAATCCTTAGCCTTGTCTGCCAAAGAGAATAGAAAGGCCCTCAGTTTGATTTGCTCCTCGGTGACTCCAGTGGGTTTCATCGAGACACAAATAACATGAAGTTCAGTTAAGTGTTTGTTTGGCTCTTCTCCAGGTAGACCATGGAACTTAGGTAGGAGATGTATCAATCCAGACTTCAATTCGAATGGCACTTCCAATACTGGATATTGAATACAGAGAAGATGATAGTTGAGATTGGGGGCAGCTAATTCCTTCAGAGTATGGTTATCAACAGGATTTTGTTCAGGATTAGCCATAAGAACTGTTGTTTGAATTGTTGTTGGAAATTGAACAGAGGATGATGAAGCAAGGCTGATTCCGAGCTTGGCTTTTTGATCTTGGATAAATTTTTGAATATTAGCCAAATTAGAGTCAGATTTGCTTGATTGCATAAAACACCTACAAGAGAAAACAGGGGATTAAAAAAAACAAAGAAAAACAAAGAAACAATCAAACAGATAAGAACTAAACAGAAGAAAAAAAAAACAAAAAGAATAGAAAATAAGCTGAGTAAATGGCACTGCCTCCCCGGCAACGGCGCCAAAACCCTTGACCGGCCACCGTCAAGCCTGTCAAGAGAATAATATTTCTGCTATAAACCAATACTAAGTAGTAGCGGCAAGAGCAGGTCGAATCCACAGAGAGGCAATTAAATGGATTTACTATGCTTATAGACTGAACATTCAACAAGAATATAACAAGGGGGTTTTGAGGTAAAGCAGAAATAAATGAGGACAGGAATATAAAAAGGTAGTACAAATAACTAAAGAAGAAATTGGAGAAATGAACACTGAAATAAAAGAGATTGACAATAATGAAAAGTATTCATTCTATCATTTGTTAATTATAAGGGGTAAAAGAACAGTTAGATCCCAGGCTCACTAACAACACAATTAATCAATCAAATGGCATGCTTATGAAAATTAGTACTAAAGATTCCTAAAATTCATATTGGTGACTGAATAGCCCAACCTAGTACTATCGATTCCTAGACTGGTCCCTTTTACCCGCACCGAACCAACAATCTTCGCGATGATGATTTACGGATTGAATAAAGCATTAAGCAATGAAAATCAGTATAACATGCAAACAATCTGAATATACTTCGCGTCTACCCAGTCATTGAATATTTGAGATCTCTAAGAAGCATCCTACGTCTTCCCTTTGTTCTAAGATTAAGGTTGGCTACTAAAGATTCACAAACACAGAATCTAACCATAGATTTTACCTATTCCTATTTCATGCTTGCACTCACAAAATAGAGACAAGAAAACCATATTTCCATACAATCAGAGATATCGAAACACTTGACAGATTAATCAGAATGAAGAACAAGAGCCTCACTAACTTTGCAAACCCTTATAATCAACAAACAATAGAATGAATTGGGGGTTTACTCACTCATGGATTGAGTGAGAAACCGAAGATTCAACAAGTAAAGTAAAGGAAAAATGGATTAAAGAACTAAATGAATATAGCTTCAAGAGAGAAAATCTCTTGGAAGATTGAATACAAACTCAGAAGTTTTTTCAATTGTTTCTCTCGTCTCTTCTCTCTTCTGAAGAGAAAAAAAGGTATTTAAACCACTAGATTACATGATTGCCCTCTTAACCTAATTGATGACCAAAGGGGCAAAGGGGTACTAAGGTGATTTCCTGGAGCGGCGCCATTAGGAAGTGGCACGGCGCCGTTCGGGTTTGAAGATGAGACGCCCAATTGGAAGAAGTTGGAACGGCGCCATTAGGGAATATGGAACGGCGCCGTTCAGGTTTTTCACTTAGCAACTTTGCTGACTTCTTCACTGTAGACACTTATTTTTAAATTTTAATTAATTAACTGATTAATTAATTAATTAATTGGTCATTGCTAAATTTCCATTTGTTACCTTCTTAAGATTATTTCATTCTTTATCCTTACTTTTATTTTTATTCTATTTTAATTTTATCTTATTAACTTGCAGGCAATTTTGAACTAAAAACCGGAAAGCTAAAGAATAGAGTCGACTCCGTCATCATGCAAAGCAAGCCAAAGAATCGATTCAACTCGTTTATCATGCATATATATATATATATGTGTGTGTAAATATATATTTGTATATGTATATTTATACATATATATGTATATATATTTATATATATGTATATGTTTATTTATATATGAGTATATATATATATTTATACATGTATATGTATATATATACATATATATCTATATGGGTATGTATATATTTATATATATATATATTTATATGGGTATATATATATATGTGTTTATATGTATATATGTATATATTTATATATATATATATAATATATGTAAACACCCAAGGCCACCATCGTTTCTCATTCTTTCTTTGGCTTTATTTTATAATTAAAAAGCCAACCGTTGCATGCGTTCTGAAAGATAACCGTTGCAAATTATACATGCATCAATTGTTGATGGATGGTTCAAAGAATGCTAGCAGTGGGCCAATGGGTGGAAGAGATACGGTTTGGTCAAAAACTCCGAAGGGAACTATGGAGGCACAGGAGCTGGCACCTTGAGCAAACGAGCTTCAAGCTTAAAGGAAAAGAAAGAGAAAAATGAGAGGATCACAGCTGCCACTGAACCAGATGCAAAGCTGCAACGGGGCAAGATTTATTTCCTCATGCCAGTCCCTTCCACGCATATGGCAAGCTTGTTTCCACTCTTTGCACAAATACAAACTCAGCAAATCTGTCCTCTCTTCACAGCTGCCACAACAGCAACAAAACAGCCATGCGACGCTCCTCCCACGCAAGCCACCATTCCATGCAGCCCCAAGGTCCTCAATTTCACCTTTCAAGAAAAGGTTTTTGCTGCTGCATTTGCGAAATCGAATCAATGCAAACCACTTGCTCAGAACACTCGACTCGAAAACCACCAAGCTCCAAGCACTCCTCACTAAATTGAGAAAAGAGTCCAGTCCACAAAAAACCAACCATGGCAGCAGGCGATCGTCGCAGTAGGTTCAGCGGTGGGTGCGTTGCTCGATCCACGAAGGGCGGATTTGATAGCAGCTTTGGGAGAGACAACGGGAAAACCTGCTTTTGAAAGGGTTCTCGATAGAATGAAAAGGAGCCCAAAAGGAAGAGCAGTGCTTCTTGAACGACCTCGTGTTATATCTGCAAAAGTGGGTCATGCATCAGACTTACCAGAAAACACTTTTGGCGCTGCCTATGCAAGGTTCATGGAATCCAGGAATTTTTTTTCCCGGATGACAGGCCACCCGTGCGGTGCATGGACACAGATGAATTGGCTTATGTAGCTATGCGGGCTCGTGAAGTGCATGACTTCTGACATACCCTTTTTAACCTTCCTACCAACTTGATAGGTGAATCTACATTGAAGGTTATTGAGTTTGAGCAAATGTACCCACCAATGTGCCTGCTTTCAGTTGTAGGAGGAATAGCAAGATTTAATGAAAAAACAAAGGACACCGTTTTTTCCAGCATTACTTCCCATGGGCTGTCAAGTCTGGTTTGCGATGCACAGATCTCATGTGTGTATATTATGAGCAGCGCTTTCATGAAGATTTGGAGGATGTTCGAAGGAAATGGGGTATAATACCGGCTCCTGCTGCCCTTGAATGAAGGATTAGCTCAGAAGCACAAATTACTGCATTTGGTTTAGTTGTGCTTCACCCGGACTTTACATCCTTTCTTGAGTAGATGTGGGGACTGCTGTTGTTCGAGATTATTTAGCACTGAATAGGCATTAAAGGCCGTTGATGCGGTGCAGCTCTACAAGACCGCCTTTAATGCTGTCGAGGCTGGCCGGAATGGTTACCCTAAACGCGAGGCTGAGCAGGAACTCCCTCACATCGTCTCCTCTCAGCTTGAGCTCGCTGGCTCCACCATTCTCGTATCTGGCGTCGCTGATGACTCTGCACTTGTGAAGACCGAAGGGGCTAGGATATATTACGAGTGATGGCGTTGGTGAGTTAAAAAGCAAGGTTGCTTGTGAGATCAGCAGTGCTGATGAGTTGACTCTGACAGAGCTTATGTTCAGTGGGGTTTTGAAAGATGCAAAGCCTGAAGAAATGGTGTCTCTACTCTCTTGTTTTGTTTGGCAGGAGGAGCTCCAAGAAGCTGCAAAGCCTAGGGAGGAGACAGGGGAAAGGGTCGGCCATTTCGGGGGGAGATTTCATTTTTTTAAAGGCCATAATTAGTCAGCTTTCGGCTCCTTGTTTCCGGGGGCCTTGTCTGGGGAAGAAAGAAGATTGAAGTTTAAAAAATAAAAGGGAGTTTCGCCATTTAAAAAGGGGCACAACGAGGAGCAGAGGAGGGCTTCAGCCATTCTTTAAAAAAGACAGAAAGAAAAGAGAGAGGAGCACCGAGGAGCATTTTTCTTCTCTTCAAGAAACAGAGAAGGAGAGAGCACAGAGGTAAAGATAGGGCTGAAGTATTTCTCTTCAAACACAAAAAAATAGAGAGAGTAGAAGAGAGAAAGAGAGTCTAAGGAGAAAGGGAAGAAATTTTTTCTTCTTCTTCTTGATCTATTTTAACGGTTTGGCTAGAGAAAAATAGAGAAAAGGCTTATTGTGTATCAATTTTTAGCCATTCTCTTCTCCACAAAGCCATTGTTTTTAATTTTGATATAAAAGTTCATCCTTTCTTTAGGTAAAGTTCTTACTTTTATTTGTGTAAAAATTATTTCTTTATGCTTTAAATGTAATATTATTGTATTATTATGTTAATCTTGTGCATAAAAATATTAGCCTTCTCTCTTATAATGATATTCATGATCCATGAAGCTTTTATTATGTTTAATATATGTTTTAATATGTTCAATATGAGGCCTTTCTATTTGTTTGTCTATTTTATTCTATTAATATGTCATTTTTTTCTTAAATATTTACATGATTATATAAAAAATTTCTAACTTTCTTGTTTTATACCCTTGGTTATTACTTTTAAAGCTTGTTTATATGTTCAATATGCTTGTTTAGTATAAAATTTTAATCTTGATTAAAAAGATTACATTTTTTTAGCTTATATTCATCCTTAATGGATTAAAAACCTAATCTTGGTTATAAAGGTCATAACTTTAAGTTGATTAATTTGTTTGTTTAGTTAAATGTTAAGTTTAAGGTTACAAAAATTGTGCTTTTTTGTTTGTGGGTATTTTTGTTTGATTAAAAAAGAAAGCTTCGTTAATAAAGATTGAATCTTTATGTTTATTTTATTTTTTATTATTTTTTATTATTTTCATTTATTTAAATAGAAATAATCTTTGAATTTTTAAAACTTATATAAATGCATGTTTAGTTTAAGATTTAAATTTTTTATCATAGAAATTATTTTTTTGCCCTTGAATATGTGTTCTGTCTAACATAAAAATTTATGCTTGCATATAAAATTACCTTTTTGCCCTTATGGATATGTTAACTTAATCAGTAATTATATCATGTGTTAAATTACTTTTTTGCCCTTTTATATATGCTTTTTAATTAAAAGTTTAATCTTGTATGTAAAATTACCTTTCTTGCATGTGCATGTATTTTTGCTTAAGTAGAAATTATATCTTGCGTTAAATTATCTTTTTGCCCTCATATGTATGCTTAGTTAAAAATTTAATCTTGATTGAAAAATTACCTTTTTACCCCTACATATATGTTTATTTAATTATGAATTAAATTTTGCATGATATCAATCTTTGACCATGAATATGTATTTGTTTAAATTAAGCTTACTTATTCGTGTTAAATTAGTTGCTATGCAATTTGATCTTGTAAAATTGATTTTAAATTTCCGTGTCCTATTTATTTATCATTTTATATTGTGTGATTAATTGTGTATATATATACTAACCCATGTTTCCTTGTCTCATTCATGTATAATTAAAATTAGAACATTGGTTTTCGAAAATTCATATGCACGAGGTGACTAAAAGATGCCTCGGGAGTCTGAGGTTTCTGAAGGTTTTCTCCGATGAGATGTTTTCTCGGCGTCTAATCGGGCGTCCGATCGGGCCCGGGAGAATTTTTCATCCCTTCAAAATTAAAAATATGTTTTTCATGTAATTTTCATAAAATGCATGCATCATGTTTATGATTTTCTTTGACTTCTTCAAATTTGCGAATGAACTCCAAAAATTTTCTTTTTACAAAAAGGAATGTTAATTCTAAAATTTTTATTTTTATTTATTTTTAATTTTATGTTTTATTTTATTTTAAGAAAATCTCTTGTTTAAGAAGCTCAATTAAATTAAAAGGAATGTTTATTCCAACATTAATTTCAAAACATGTGTTGAGTACCAAAATAAACATATTTTCCTATGTTAATCTCTATGGATTTATGTATTTCATTGTATAAACTAAGCTTACTTAGCTTTGTTTCACTTTGTAGGTGTCAATTGAGGTAATTGAGTGAAAATGATGGAATTGAAGTGAAAAGGACCAAACACAAATCAAGTGGGAAGACAAGATGTAAAGAACTCAAAGTTGAAATCCTGACAGATTGGATAAATCATAAATATGGCTGATTTTCTCTATGTTCAAGACTTCAATTGTTTTTGTGATCTACATCAAAGTTATAGAGGACATCTTGGGCTTTCCGGAATGCTAAAGAACGTCGAAATCGGAGTTCTTTTGGCCCTCCAAATGTCTATTTTACGAGAGACTATCAAACTAAGGCCGGGTCTGCCCGACCAATCCGTCGACGGGTAACCATGTAGACGTCGACGGCTGCTCGAGAAATGGACACGAGATCACTTACACAAGCAGAGACGTCGACGGCCAACTCTAGACGTCGACGGGTAGACTCTAGACGTCGACGGGTAGAAGTTTCTGACTTCGAACACTTAAAGATTGAATACTTAGACGTCGACGGGCAGGTATCTAGACGTCGACGGATCGATCGAGCTGGGAAAAATATGAAGAAAACAAGCAGAGACATCAACGGGCAGACACTTAGACGTCGACGGCTAACAAAGTCAAAACGCCGACAGACCCACTTAAATGCTGTCATTCCACTATCAAACCCATTAAAAATACATTCCGGATATTCAGTAGAGAGGAGCCATAACTAAACCTCAGAGTTGTCTCCCTCTTTTCCTCAATGGCTCCTACTTTAGCTTATTTTATTCTTAAGATTCCTCACCTCAGATGGGAAGAATTATGGAAGAGCAGTGGAGTGTGGGTTGGCAGCTGGAGACAGAGATCCGAAAATGTGAAGAAACAGTTGGAAAGTGGAGTTGATTCAGTCTTTAAGTTTGCATCTTTTGCTGGGTTTGAAAGAACTTATCATCTTGTAATTTTCGTTTAGCAAAACTCTATAACTCCAATCTATTATAAGATTCAATCACTTTGATATGCATTTGTGAGATTCTTGTTCTTAATGCTTTCTTGTTCATTGATTGTTCTTCTATCTCTTGAGCTTTAAAGATGATTATCATGTTTATTATCTTGTCTTTTGGATTGCTGAGTTAATTAGTTGCAAATAATTGATTGAGTAGTTCATTAGCATGCTAATCTTTGAACTCCAAAGCTAGAGCTTGGTGATTTCTTAGAACTTGAGTAGCAAGAGGATGTTTTTACATTCAAAGAGATTTGAAGATGCAATTTGAATAATGAATGCTGGGTTTGTTATTGATTGTTGTTAGCTTTCATCTTTCACTAGCTTATTGCTCTTCTAAGCTTGAATTTGGATTGCTGGAATTCAAATTAGCCATAAGAGGAAGGATTAATAATGAACCTAGATTCATGGTTAATCAACATTAGGAAAGATTCATGGATTTGAAGCTGGTTTCTAATCCATGGGGTTAACCAATTAATGAAAAGAATGTTTGGTCAGTGAATCAATGATCAAGTGCTAGGTTGAAAGATTGATCATATAATAGATTGGAGGTTTTATTTTATCATACATTATATTATTATTACCATACTTGGTAACTCCTTATGTCTTATTTCCAACACCAATACAAAATCCCCTATTTAAATTCTTGTTTAGTTTGATTTAAGCTTTGTGAAAGTATTGATAAATTGGATAGCTCCCTGTGGGATCGACCCTTGCTTCCCTAACTACATGTTAGAGTAGTGAGGTTATTTTTGGTGCTTTGCGACACGCATCAAATTTTGGCGCCGTTGCCGGGGAGCTACGGCATTTATCATTAGTTTCTTTTCATTTTCATTTGTTTCCCCTGTTTCCTTGTGATTTTTTCCTGTTTTTCTTTAAATTAGAACTTGTTTAATTATTTACTTAACTTACTTTCATTTCAGCTTTTGTACTTGTTGTTTTCTTGTTTCGCTTTTGTTCGCTTTGATTCTCTTGTTGTTCTTTGTTTCATTTTTCAGGATTTTGTACACACCAACTTGAGCCACTCACCCTCTCCACTTGAGCTAAAAATTGGTGTCTTATTCCTCAACGGGCATATGTTGAGACATTGACGGATGTTGTTTGAACAAGATAAGTCAGAAACATTTAGACGTCGACGGTTATTTACTTGGACGTCGACGGATGGGTCAGAGCAAGACAAATCGTGAAGTCAGATTTACTTAGACGTCGACGGATCAAACTCTAGACGTCGACGGATGACACGGGCATGAGCAACATATGAATTTGAGCTTTTAGACGTTGACGTATAAACACATAGCCGTTGACGGGTACTCACCTTAATCCGTCCAAGCAATGGTAAATGAGCCCTTTTTAAAGGAATATATCTTAAGACCCACCCACCCACCCTTATTCTTTCTCACGTTGTTTCTTTATGTTGTGATTCTAGTTTGAGCACTTACATTTTTAGCCTACAAGGTATGCAGTCTTCCAACCTCAACTCATATATTTCGACTCTTGAAAAGGCATTCCTTGATCGCACCAAGTATATTGCATTTTCTTTATGCTTACCCTTTTTATACTTGCTTGTATTTGTTCTTGTGGACTACATGATGTTCCAACATTGAGGACAATGTTTGATTTAAGTGTGGGGGGGATTTGCAATTGCATTGCTTGATAATTGGGGGTAGTAGTTTAGTTACATGATAGTTAACTTTCAAATGGAATGATGAGTTATTCATGGTATGAGTGTTAGCCTAGTTAGGAATGAAAGATGCATGATGTTGATTGAATAAAATGCTTTGCTTCTTGATTTCTAAGTATCATGTTAGTTGATTTCTTTAAGTCAAATATGTTTGAGTAGGGTAATGCATTAACAACCTTGCGAGGATTTGAGCTTTATAGATTGCACTTCAATCTCTTTTCATTCTTGAGTGTAACTTATGTCTCCTATGGTTGTATGCTTCTAGAACTTGCTTGATACCTTGTTGAGATTACATTTATTGCATTCATGTTTGAAAGATGATTAAGGTTTAGGACTAAGTTTGAGCCAAATTGACCAACCGTTGTAAAACCAATGTAGATAACCCCTTGAGCTTGACATGATTTTAGCCATGTTCTTTGTTGTTAAACCTTATTATCCCAAAAAGGACCTTAAGCTTTAAAAGAAAAACAAGTTTACTCACCTTGTCTCTTTGACTTAGTGAAATAATTGCCTTGTTTTACATTTATGTTCTTGGAAAAAGGTTGGCAACAAGAATAAGTGTGGGGGGAAAAACCACCTTGAGTTGGTCAATTGAGAAAAAGGTTGTATGAGTGAGATGTCCAAAGTATTTAAAGTAAAATAAAATGTGCCTTAAGAAAGCAAAATCTAGAAAGAAAGGCACTATAAAAGAACTTGGCATCTCCTAGGTTCAAATGAAAAGAAAAAAAAAAGAAAGAAAAGAGTGAAAAGAAGTTGATTAAAAGATGGAGAGATTAGTGAATTGTTGACCAAACCAAAATTTGGGCTATTAAAAGTAAAATCTGCCCATAATTTCAATTAGTTAATACTTCATTAATCTTAAAGAGGCCTTTGATTGAATTCCTTTACTCATTTCTTTCTTTCGTAACTTTCTCAACCAAGGCCCCATTACAACCTTACTTTAAAACCTTTTCATTCATTCATTCATGACATGTAAGATGGAGTAGTGGAGATGAGGTAGACTAGCAAGCATATGGTAAGTATATTTTCATAGAAAGACTCTTGAGGGCACCATTATCAAACACTTGAGTGAATGAGAGATGACTAGTGAGGAATTGCCCTATTCAAGCATGTTTGGTTGAAGTTTGATGCTTGCATTGTTATTTATTAATCTTGTTTGCTTAGTTTTCTTATTCATGATTTGTTATGTTTTCTTTAGTTCTTATCCATGCTTTTACTCGTCACATGTGTTTCTCTTGAGTTCGATTTGAACTTTAACTACCATAATAAGAATGTTGTGGCTATTGTTGGTACACATTTAGGAGACCATACCTCCTCCTACTAGGGACACCTAGGGGTTTAATATGGGCTTGTAGTTTAGGCTAAAAGCTACCGTGTTCTCCTACGAAAATGGACAATGAAGTTAGGTTAGGTTTAGTGTAGATAATAACTCTCCTTAGGCTTGCTCGAGGACGAGCAAAGGTTTAAGTGTGGGGGAATTTGTTGAGTACCAAAATAAACATATTTTCCTATGTTAATCTCTATGGATTTATGTATTTCATTGTATAAACTAAGCTTACTTAGCTTTGTTTCACTTTGTAGGTGTCAATTGAGGTAATTGAGTGAAAATGATGGAATTGAAGTGAAAAGGACCAAACACAAATCAAGTGGGAAGACAAGATGTAAAGAACTCAAAGTTGAAATCCTGACAGATTGGATAGATCATAAATATGGCTGATTTTCTCTATGTTCAAGACTTCAATTGTTTTTGTGATCTACATCAAAGTTATAGAGGACATCTTGGGCTTTTCGGAATGCTAAAGAACGTCGAAATCGGAGTTCGTTTGACCCTCCAAATGTCTGTTTTACGAGAGACTATCAAACTAAGGCCGGGTCTGCCCGACCAATCCGTCGACGGGTAACCATGTAGACGTCGACGGCTGCTCGAGAAATGGACACGAGATCACTTACACAAGCAGAGACGTCGACGGCCAACTCTAGACGTCGACGGCCAACTTTAGACGTCGACGGGTAGACTCTAGACGTCGACAGGTAGAAGTTTCTGACTTCGAACACTTAAAGATTGAATACTTAGACGTTGACGGGCAGGTATCTAGACGTCGACGGATCGATCGAGCTGGGAAAAATATGAAGAAAACAAGCAGAGATGTCGACGGGCAGACACTTAGACGTCGACGGCTAACAAAGTCAAAACGCCGACAGACCCACTTAAATGCTGTCATTCCACTATCAAACCCATTAAAAATACATTCCGGATATTCAGTAGAGAGGAGCCATAACTAAACCTCAGAGTTGTCTCCCTCTTTTCCTCAATGGCTCCTACTTTAGCTTATTTTATTCTTAAGATTCCTCACCTCAGATGGGAAGAATTATGGAAGAGCAGTGGAGTGTGGGTTGGCAGCTGGAGACAGAGATCCGAAAATGTGAAGAAACAGCTGGAAAGTGGAGTTGATTCAGTCTTTAAGTTTGCATCTTTTGCTGGGTTTGAAAGAACTTATCATCTTGTAATTTTCGTTTAGCAAAACTCTATAACTCCAATCTATTATAAGATTCAATCACTTTGATCTGCATTTGTGAGATTCTTGTTCTTAATGCTTTCTTGTTCATTGATTGTTCTTCTATCTCTTGAGCTTTAAAGATGATTATCATGTTTATTATCTTGTCTTTTGGATTGCTGAGTTAATTAGTTGCAAATAATTGATTGAGTAGTTCATTAGCATGCTAATCTTTGAACTCCAAAGCTAGAGCTTGGTGATTTCTTAGAACTTGAGTAGCAAGAGGATGCTTTTACATTCAAAGATATTTGAAGATGCAATTTGAATAATGAATGCTGGGTTTGTTATTGATTGTTGTTAGCTTTCATCTTTCACTAGCTTATTGCTCTTCTAAGCTTGAATTTGGATTGCTGGAATTCAAATTAGCCATAAGAGGAAGGATTAATAATGAACCTAGATTCATGGTTAATCAACATTAGGAAAGATTCATGGATTTGAAGCTGGTTTCTAATCCATGGGGTTAACCAATTAATGAGAAGAATGTTTGGTCAGTGAATCAATGATCAAGTGCTAGGTTGAAAGATTGATCATATAATAGATTGGAGGTTTTATTTTATCATACATTACATTATTATTACCATACTTGGTAACTCTTTATGTCTTATTTCCAACACCAATACAAAACCCCCTATTTAAATTCTTGTTTAGTTTGATTTAAGCTTTGTGAAAGTATTGATAAATTGGATAGCTCTCTGTGGGATCGACCCTTGCTTCCCTAACTACATGTTAGAGTAGTGAGGTTATTTTTGGTGCTTTGCGACACGCATCAACATGTTTTAGAAATTTTTTTTGAGAGATCTTAACTACCCAATTATAGTCAAGGCCTCTCAAATTAACTCAAGTTTTGTTAAAAAATCACTTCTAAAAATCTCTTTTCTTATTTTTATTTTTTTTTGAAAGGGAATATTCATTTTTTTTTATTTTATTTTTCCAAAATACTTTTTTTGGGAAGAACTTTAGTACATTTAATTAATTAAGACCCTTCCAGTAAACTCCATTTTTATAAAAATGCATTTTAACTCCAATAAAAGGAACGTTTATTCTTTAAATCTTTAAAATTCTTTTTTTAAAAATCAGCTTTATTTGATAGAAAGGACATTTATTTTTGAAAGGTCTTAATTTATTAATCTACTAAGATTTTCTTACTAAACTAAATTTTTGTCAAATTATTCCCTTCATTAAATTAAAAGGAATATTTATTCCGATATTGTTTTAAAATTAAATATTTCTAAGAGATTTTAATTTAAGTAATCATAACTAAAGTCTCTTAATGTAAATTTCAAAGCGTGAATTTGAGGATGTTTATCCCAACTCTTTTGTAAAATGTTTTCTAGAAGGTTTCAATTAATATTCTCATAATTGAGACTTTCTAAAATTAAAATTAAACCTTTGTTTTTCAAAAGGATATTTATCCTCATTTTTTAAATTTGACTTTGATTTTTGAAGAATATCTATTTCTATTTAGAAATCGAATTTCTATTCTAAGTAGGAAATTTCTTCAAATTCAAAATTGGGCTATGGATTTTCACATTAAAAGGAATGTTTATTCCAACATTAAGTCTTTAAATTTCTAATTTAGCTTTTATAATGGGATGTTTACCCTACATTAAAAGGAATATTTATTCCGACACTTAAAATTATGTTTTTTCTTAAAATGATTTTAAAACATTTTATTATTATTCCCCAAGTAAAATATTTCAAGACTTTTGTGGTATCGATTTCCGGGCGTCTCGGGGTGCTAATCCTTCCCCGAGCGTAACCGACTCACGAACCTAAAATCTTTTTTTCGTAGACCAGTTCCTTTCCTTAACTTGACATAATCTTTCTAGATTTATGTTAAGTTAAACCAAAAGGTGACTAACCACACCTATTAAAAATAAAAGGTTAGTGGCGACTCCATTTGTTTTTAGACTGTTTAGTCCCAAATATTTTTCACGCCATATCATTTATCGTCGGAGCGGTAAAACGTCTCGACAGCTTGGCGACTCCACTGGGGCTATATTTTTTTTTAAAGAGAGTCAAGCCACTTTTTAAGTCTTTTTACTTGGGTTTAATAATAAAATGTTTTAAGTTTCATTTCATGCATTGCATCATTCATTTGCATTAAAATTTTTCCAATAATTGTTTCAAAATTTTCCAAAAAAAAAAGGAAAAGAAGAAAAAAAAAGAAGAAAGATTTTTCAAAATTAAGTGTATTAAAATTGCATCTTACATTTAAATCACATTCAATTTATATGTATGTTTTTATGTTTTTCTAGTATGCTTTGTGTGTTTAATTACTCGTCTATATTTTGCATGATTTAATTCTTAACTTATGCCTTGATCCTCTAGCATGCCCTATGTCTTAATTACTTGTATATATTTTGCATGTCCCAATTTCCTTTGTATGTCTTGATTTGCTAGTATGTTTTTTGTATTTACCATTTTGCCCTTTTAGTCACTTGTATGTATTTTTCATGTTTTAATTCCTTGTGTATGCCTATCTTGTTTACCATGTGTGCTTATCTCATCATATTAATTATTTATCCTATATTTTGAATTGGACTGATCGTGTGTTGACATGTGATAGTGAAGTTTTTTTTGCTTCCTGCTTCTGCTTCTCCAAATGTTCACTACTTCATCGAAAGGCAATTGGTAAAGGTATAAGTCCCTCCCTCACACACGACACAATTCATAACATAAAAGTTCGGGAGTCCAAACTTTACCTTTATTTAGGAGGGGTCGACGGGGTTGCCTCCACCCCATCTTGTCCGATGGGTACCATTGTCTAGAGCTTTAAACCCAGCATGTAGAAGAACCCAAAATCTAACCTAGATAGAGCCAAACCCATTGGAGAAAACTCGGTTTCTTAGGACACAAAGGGGGGACGGCTTCTTACCTTTATCAATCCCTTTCGTTTTATCTGCTTATTTCATGATAGCATGCTGTTTGTCTATTTTCTGATTATTTCGTGATGACATGCTGTTTGTATAAACTGTCTATTTTTATGATAGCACGTTGTTTGTATAAACTGTTTGTTTTCTTTCACCTTATCTGTACCTATATGCTTATTCCATATTGGTATGCTACTTGTATAATTTTTCCTATTATCTTATTCACTTCGTCTGTATATATGTTGTCTGCTTATCGTATGCTTTGAGTATCTGTGATTATTTCTTTTATTTGCCATCATCACATGACATGCATTTCATTGTAGAATCATTCGTAATAAGAGAACTGTAAAGGGAAATTAGTCATGGCTGATGAACAAGGTCAACCTTTGGGTCAACGGATATTTGAATCCCCAGCTTTGTTTGGATGAAATGACTAATTATCTTTTATGGTTAAATTGTTGCGAGCCAAACATCTTTGCATCATTCATCTTAACATTATTATTTTATTCTGATACATTTCCTTTTACCTTTTTGCCATTTCTTTTTCTTCTTTATCTCTGCATCTCATTCTCGCATTCCATCCCCATCTATAATAGGCTTACTATAGAGAAAATTATTTATGGCGAAAGAAAGTGAGGAAGTACCCATGGAGATAGATTCGATGGGAGAGTCTGAAAATTTTGATTCCGCCAGTCCGACTTTGAAACGAGCTCTGTACTGGCTAAGGCAGAAAGCTAGGGAGGCGTCAACAAAGGGTCCTCCACCCCAGTTACCTGCAAGACTCAATTGTAGTTTCGTTCAAAATGATCTGACAAGACTGAAACAGTTATGGGAAGACATCAGTGATAAGGGTCAATTCAAACAGTTGTATGGAGATATAGCATTGCTGTTAGATGTGGAAGTGGAGGAAGAGCTTCTAAGAGCGGCTTTGTACTTTTGGGATCCCTCATACCGGTGCTTTACTTTCAGTAAACATGATGAATCTTCTATGGGAGAATATGATATGGTGCCGACGGTGGAGGAGTACCAAGATCTGTTGATGGTAGGGAGCAAGCCGGATAAAGTATTTTGGCCAACCGAGAATCATCCTAGGAAGCTAGTGAAGTTGTTCGGGATGAAGACCGAAAAGATAAGGAGCTACATGGATGGCGAATTCCTTTCAACCCGTTTCATGATGGATATTGTGGAAAAGAATACCACCACTAGAAAAAGGATTGATGTTCTAGCCCTTTTGATTTATGGCCTAGTACTATCTCTTAGAAGGGAAGGATATGTGCATATGTCAGTAACAACTCTTTTTATGGAGATCAAGCATCAGTCTGATCCGGCTTTGACAATCTTGGCGGAAACCATTCGATCTCTCAATGCATGTAGAAAAGCTGGTGGTAGATTTGAGGCTTGTGGACAGTTATTAACAATATGGTTTACAAGCCATTTCGGATACAAAAAGTTTTTACGAATGCTCTTCAATAACAAAGGTGAAGAAACGATAGCCATTTATAATGCACATCCTTGGCCATCCCAACCAAGAACAGTGGTAGAATGGGTCGAGTGGTTCACGAATTTGAAGAATCAAGACATCACATGGAGAGCAATGTGGACAACGACAAAAAATATTCCTTATTTGGATGCAAGTATACCATGGATCCCTCTTGTAGGCATTTGGGGAACCATCAGTTACTCCCCATTGCTAGTAAGACAGCAATATGGGTCCGAACAGTCTATCCCTCTCACTTTTGGGCTCAACTTGTTAGACTTCCAGCATGACACCGAAAAGGGATTTGATGAGGCCAAATTTTGGGCAAATTTGTACAAAGAAGCACAGAAGATGGATCGTGGCAATCATACTGACGATGCAATTCCTGAATACGTTGTGTGGCATAGTAGAAGGGCGAAACAGATTTCAGTTCTACCAGTCCTGGATCCTAATTACCCTTTGTTTGAGGCACCGGAGGACAAATTAGAAAGGCTGGAAATTGAGAATCAAAGATTCAGAAAAGGGGCTCAGTTAGTAGAATTGGCCCAAAAATGTCAGCAGTTAGAACTACAGAATCGACAACTACGAAACCAGCTTGGAAATAGCCAGATAGAGATGCAAGGATGGGTTCAAGACTGGGTAAGAGAGAGTGCCAACAATGTCAAGCTGAAAGGGGAAGTGAAAGAATGGAGAGAATAAGCCACAGAAATGAGCCAGTTGGCAGCAAGGACTGGAATCTTCAATCAAGAGCATGCCCAAAGCTGGAGAATTGCCCAAAAACAATGCTTTAGAATTCAGGAGGAGAAGAGCGAAGTAGAAAGAGCAAAGATTGAACTGAAAAGAGAATTGGCGGAGCAGAAACGCACAATAGGGTGGTTGGTCCGGAGAAACAATGAGTTAGAGCAACAAGTTCGTGATGCTGCCAACAGATTGACTATTTCTGAAAACCAAAGTGCTGAGATGAGGGCACAATTGGAGCAGTTCAAGAGACAACCAGAGTGACAGATTGGTTGTAAAATATTATCGTCTTGTTTTGATTCAGATGGTATTCTATTATGGGTTATTAAACTCACTTTCCTATTTTCGTAATGCTAATTATCTTTATAGTAATCTTGTTATGGATGGGTTTCCACATTACATAACCATTCAAGCATATTCATACATACATTTCATTCATATTCATGGTAGGAAAATCTGATTCGTCCTTATGGTTAAATAAAGGTTTCAAGATAGCACCTCCAACACACAGATACAATACTAGATTACAATCCAGAATCATGATGGAAGAGGAAGCTACTGAGATTGAACAATTAAGGAAGGCAAATGAAGAATTACAGAAAAAACTGGATCAGATGGCAGAAATGGTGGCCAGTATGAGACAACAAAATATGGCAAATTCAGGCAACAATTCCAATGGGCAATCTTCTCCGAGTACACTCCCACACGGACTCCCCACAGCTCAACCTACGAATGCCTCTCTCTCACCCCCCTTACTCAATATACCTTTGCAAGAAAATCAAACACAAATTCCTCAACCAACCACAAACACATTCACCTTCCCACCACCTCCACCCGGTGTATACCCTTTTACACCCTCAATGTTTACTACAAGTGGAGGAATCCCAACAACTCAACCAATTCCCCCTCCCACCTACACTATGCCGCCTCCTGCCCCTGGGCATACCCCAAACAATCCCGTGTTTGTGCCTGATCAACAATTTGAGAGAGAGATCGGCGGAGCCAAGAGCCAAAGAGTATTGAGCCAGATAGAGGAGCGACTCAAGGCCATGGAGGGCACTCATGCTTATGGCATTACTGATGCCTATGAATTGAGTTTGGTGGATGGACTGGTGATCCCACCAAAATTCAAAGTGCCTGAATTCGAGAAGTACAAGGGGACCACATGCCCTAAAGACCACATTACCATGTATTGCCGAAAAATGGCCGCATACTCCAGAGATGATAAGTTGCTAATTCACTGTTTCCAAGATAGCCTTACCGGGTCTACGATGCGGTGGTACAACAAGTTAGATAGACGGGGCATTCACTCTTGGAATGATCTAGCCCGGGCTTTCATTGATCAGTATAAACACATGACTGATTTGGTGCCTGATAGACTGACTTTGCAGAATATGGAGAAGAAGTCTTCTGAATCTTTCACTGAATATGCCCAAAGATGGAGGGATATAGCAGCTCAGATTCAACCTCCTTTAACCGAGAAAGAGACCACAAGGTTATTTGTTAATACCTTGAAAGCTCCATACTACAGCCATATGCTGGCCGGTGCCACCAAAAGCTTTATCGACATGGTCCTAGTTGGAGAGATGGTGGAAGATGCACTCAAAACTGGCAAATTGGAAGGTGGGGAGTCTAGTGCGGCTAGGAAAAATCCAAAGAAGAAAGAAGGCGAAGTAAACACCGCCGGATATGGAGGATACCAACAATACCCCCAACAGCAATATCGACCGAACCAATCCCAATATCGACCATACCAACCACAATACCGATCATACCAACCCCAATATCGTCCCACCAACTACACACCACCTCAAAACACCTACCAACATCCTCCTCCCAACTATGCTTAACCTTAAAACACTTATCAATATCCGATATCCAATACCAGTTATACTTCCTCCAGACCAAACACTCAAAATTGGAACCCAAGACCACCAAGAGAAAGGAAACAATTCACCCCTATTCCCATGACCTACACCGAACTTTATGCCAAACTCTTAAACAATAAAATGATTGAACCAGTCCAATACTTAACCCCTTTACAACCTCCCTATCCTAGGTGGTTCGATGAAAACGCCACATGTGCCTATCACTCGGGGGCTAAGGGACATAGTATTGAGAATTGTATTCGGTTGAAGGAAGCAGTACAAGGTATAATCAATGAGGGTCGTTTGACTTTCAATGCACCGCCAAGTGTAGGCACAAATCCTCTTCCAAATCATGGTGGAAACACTGTGAATATGATTGATGATGGGGCAGTTCATGTTAAGAGAAAGGTTGAAGAGATTATCACACCAATGAAGGTCATATATCAGGCTTTGCTAAAGGCCCAAATGATTATTCCTTTGAAGTGTGAAGGTCATGAGCTCCAGTGTTGCACTGAATTTCGAGGAAAGTTGCAAGCTATGATGGATGCCGGTCTAATTGAATTTTATGTGGAGAGAAACGAAAGTACCGACATCTATATGGTGAATAATGGAAATGAAGAATCTTCCCATTATGAACCAAGTTTGAAACTATCTGCGATTCAAAGGCCCAGCCTCGCCATTCCCATAACCTCACCAAAACCAAGCCTGTCAATTTCGATGACCCCTAGGCCGACATTGAATATCCCTGTACTGAAATCAAGCCTGAATTTGAATATGCCAACACCATTCCCCTATCGGAGTAATAGAGAGGTACCCTGGAGGTATGAGAGTTCAATGCAACAGATGAATGCCAATATCCAGGATTCTGAATCAGTGAATATTTCTGGAGTATGAGGCATGACTAGGAGTGGGAGATGCTATGCCCCAAATCCAACTACTACTCTACAAAAAGAGAAGGGCATGCAGAAAAATGATGAAGTTGCTACACCATCTGTTGGAGAGCCGGAGAAAGAAATTGAAAAAGAAGTAACCAAGACGGTGGATGAAAATGATGCTCGTGAATTCTTAAAATTTATCAAACAAAGTGAGTACAGCGTCATAGAACAACTGAATCGCTTGCCAGCCAAGATCTCTCTGCTAGCTCTGCTTTTGAATTCTGAGGCACATCGTAATGCTCTCCTCCGAATCCTGAACCAATCTTATGTGTCCAAAAACATCACAGTGGCCAATTTGGAACATATTGCCGGGGGTATCACAGTGACTGATTACATCTACTTCACTGATGAAGAGATTCCTTCTGGAGGAAAAGGCAATTACAAGGCACTGCACATCACTGTTCGGTGCAGAGATCATATGGTCGCCAAAGAATTGATTGACAATGGATCTGCTTTGAATGTGATGCCACTTCACACATTGATGAAATTGCCTGTAGACCAATCTTTAATGAAAGCCAGTCAGTTAGTGGTTAGGGCATTCGATGGCACACGGAGGGAAGTTATTAGCGAGATGACTGTTCCGATAATTGTGGGGCCGGTTGAATTTGAGATCCTTTTCCAGATTATGGATATTTCACCAACTTATAGCTGTCTCCTGGGTCGCCCCTGGATCCATATGGCCGGTGCTGTTCCTTCTTCCCTTCATCAGAAGATCAAGTTCCGAGTAGAAAATAAGATAGTTTCTGTGTCTGGAGAAGAGGACATCATGGTAATGCAACCTCCAAACACTCCTTACATTGAAGCTGCGGAAGAGGCAATGGATTGCTCTTTCCGGTCATTTGAAGTAGCCGAAGTAACATAGGTAAGAGAAGGATCCAAGGTACCTAGTCCTCGTTTTTCTGGTTGTTTGAATATGCAAGTCAATATGACTGTCGGAAGAGGCTGTCGGGCCGGAAAAGGACTCGAAAAGTATGGTCAAGGAATCCGTGAGCCTATTGTCTTACCAAAGGCGGAGCCCACTTTTGGACTTGGATATAAGCCTTCTTGGAGAGAAAATTTCGAAGCAAGGGAGGAGAAGAAGCGCAAGCGTATGGCTGCATTGAGAGGGGAACTTGAACCCAAGAAACTGAAGATTCCACCGTTGAGAGATAGTTTTATTTTTGCTGGAACGATGAACCCAAAAAGATCAGTTGTTGAGCTTGAACAGTTATTAAAGGGATTGTCTATCAGCATGATAGAGCACGAGGAATCAAGCAGTGGAACATTGGTTCAACGATTGGCACCGGGGATTGACTTAAATAATTGGGAGTCTTTCGAGATGCCGATGAACTTGTCAGATCTGAACATGTAATCATTAAGTTTTGAGAACTCATTTTTATCCTACACTTCTACCCAAGAGTGTGGACGGCTGACTTCCATATGTTATGGGTTTTATTTTCATGTTTGCTCCATCATTCATGATATTGATATTCACACTATTAGACTCTGCACCATGTATATATTTCATATCATAATTATACCATTGCGTTTTCCTCCATACGTTTATCCTTGTTCATTTTCTTCTTTTATTCATGGATCAAGTGCATATATGTATATATACCCCTTTATTGTCTTTTGACCCCAGGACTTCAAACGATGAATGTAAAGACAACAAAGATGGTCTTTTTGAGCCCGACTTTGATCGGTTCGTTAATGCGGATGACTTCGACAATGATGATGATGATGATTACTCTTTTCCCCCTGATCTTGTGAAACTGATTGAAAGGGAAGACAAACAAATCTTGCCCCATAAAGAGGCTACTGAATTGATCAATTTGAGTGATGATGAGGAAAAGAGAGAAGTTAAAATTGGCACTTCCCTAACATCTGAACAGAAGGAGGAACTAGTGTCATTACTCAAGGAATATGCTGATGTCTTTGCTTGGTCCTACCAGGATATGCCAGGTCTGGATACTGAGATTGTGGTGCATAGAATGCCAATCAAGCCCGGATTCAAGCCAATACAGCAAAAGTTGAGGAGAATGAGGCCTGCCATGTTATTAAAGATCAAAGAAGAAGTGAAGAAGCAACTAGATGCAGGATTTTTGGAAGTAGCTACTTATCCTGAGTGGGTCGCAAATGTAGTACCAGTCCCGAAGAAAGATGGCAAGGTTCGAATGTGTGTGGATTACCGAGATGTCAACAAAGCCAATCCAAAAGATAATTTCCCATTGCCCCATATTGACGCTTTAGTCGATAACACGGCTAAACATGCAACATTTTCTTTCATGGATGGGTTTTCGGGGTACAACCAGATTAAAATGGCTTCAGAAGATAAGGAGAAAACTGCTTTCACCACCATGTGGGGGACGTTCCAATACAACGTGATGTCCTTTGGTCTCAAGAATGCCGGGGCAACTTATCAAAGAGCTATGGTGACCCTTTTTCATGATATGATGCATAAAGAGATTGAGGTGTATGTGGATGATATGATTGCCAAAGGTCGGAATCCAGAAGAGCATATGACTAACCTGAGGAAGTTATTTGAGAGACTGCGGAAGTATCGGTTGAGGTTGAATCTGGCCAAATGTACTTTCGGCGTTACTTCAGGGAAACTATTGGGCTTCATTGTTAGTCAAAGGGGCATCGAGGTGGACCCAGATAAAATCAAAGCCATTCAGGATTTGCCACCTCTGAGGACTCAAAAAGAAGTAAGAGGTTTCTTTGGGCAATTAAACTATATCTCTCGCTTCATTTCCCAGTTAACTGCAAAGTGTGACCCGATTTTCAAGCTTTTGAAGAAGAATAATACGGGAGAATGGAATCAAGATTGTCAGAAAGCCTTTGATAAAGTCAAGGAGTATTTGTCGAACCCACCAGTGCTAGTACCTCCTGTGCCTGATCGACCTCTAATCTTGTATCTGACAGTGTTGGAACACTCCATGGGCTGTGTTTTGGGGCAGCATGATGAAACCGGTAAGAAGGAACAAGCAATCTACTATGTCAGTAAGAAGTTTACAGAGCATGAGGCCAAGTATTCTCAGATAGAAAAGATGTGCTGTGCATTGGCATGGGCAGCTCAGAGATTAAGACAGTATATGCTGTATAATACCACATGGTTGATAGCAAAGCTAGATCCGATCAGATTCCTCTTTGAGAAACCTTCA
The DNA here is from genome assembly GCA_030664755.1 of Microcos paniculata. NCBI lineage: Eukaryota > Viridiplantae > Streptophyta > Magnoliopsida > Malvales > Malvaceae > Microcos > Microcos paniculata. The sequence continues at coordinate 11,004,353 of CP131464.1, forward strand.
TTGTCAGGACGATTGGCTCGATGGCAAATACTACTGTCAGAATATGATATAGTTTATATCTCCCAAAAAGCTATCAAAGGAAGTGCTATTGCTGAATTTCTAGCTGACAGGGCAGTTGAGGACTATGAACCCATGAAGTTTGAGTTTCCTGATGAGGATTTGATGTCGATATTTAATACTGAGCTAGAGCAAAGAGAGAAATGGAGAATGTATTTTGATGGGGCATCAAATGCACTGGGGCATGGAGTAGGAGCTGTCCTAATATCCCCAAACGGTGATCAATACCCAGCAACAGCAAGACTTGACTTCGACTGCACAAACAATATGGCAGAATATGAAGCTTGCATTCTGGGGATCCAGATGGCAATGGAGAGGAAGATCGAGACTTTGAAAGTGTATGGTGATTCTGCTTTGGTGATATATCAGCTGAAAGGTGAATGGGAAACACGAGACTCAAAGTTGGTCCATTATCATAAGTACATCATGGAGTTGATTGAGCAATTTGAAGAAATCAGTTTTCATCATCTCCCTAGAGAAGACAATCAGTTAGCCGATGCATTGGCAACTTTAGCCTCGATGTTCAAAGTCAATAAAGGAGCTGAAATTGAAGCAATCAAGTTGGACATGAAGACTCATCCGGCACATTGCATGAGTGTTGAAGAGGAGGATGATGGCAAACCTTGGTTCTATGACATTGTCCAATACCTCAGATTTCAAAAGTATCCAGATCGTGCTGTTGAGAATGACAAGAAAGTTATCCGAAGAATGTCAGCAAATTTCTTCTTAGATGGTGAAGTCCTTTACAAGAGAAGTAGGGATCAAGTAATGTTGAGATGTCTAGAGTCAAAGGAAGCAAAGAAGATTCTAGAAGAAGTTCACGGTGGAATCTGTGGAACTCATTCCAGTGGGCATAGAATGGCTAAACAGATTATGAGGTTGGGATATTACTGGTTGACTATGGAGACTGATTGTATTAATCATGCCAGAAAATGTCATAAATGTCAGATCTATGCTGATCAAATTCATGTACCTCCTAATCCATTGCATGTCATCTCGTCCTCTTGGCCTTTCTCAATGTGGGGCATAGATGTAATAGGGGCAATCTCACCAAAGGCTTCTAATGGGCATCAGTTCATCCTAGTGGCCATTGATTACTTCACCAAATGGGTTGAAGCTGCTTCATATCCCAATGTAACATAGTCAGTGGTCACCAAGTTCGTGAAGAAGGAGATCATTTGTCGATATGGGCTACCAGAAAGAATCATCACTGACAATGCTAAGAATTTGAACAACAAGATGATCGATGCAGTGTGCTCCCAATTCAAGATCAAACACAGCAATTCAACTCCTTACCGGCCAAAAATGAATGGAGCGGTCGAAGCAGCAAATAAAAACATTAAGAAGATTGTCCAGAAAATGATAGTGACTTACAAAGATTGGCATGAGAAACTTCCTTTTGCTTTACATGCTTATCGCACTACTGTAAGAACATCGACTGGGGCAACTCCATATTCTCTGGTCTATGGAATGGAAGCTGTGGTACCGGTTGAGGTAGAAATCCCATCTTTGAGAATATGCAGAGAGTTGAAGCTCGAAGAGTCAGATTGGGTGCAAGAGAGATTTAACCAATTGAACTTAATCGAAGAGAAGCGACTCAAAGCACTCTGCCATGGTCAATTGTATCAGAAGAGAATGATGCGTGCATATGATAAGAAGGTGCGTCCGCGCGAATTTACAGAAGGAGAATTGGTGCTGAAAAAGATTCTACCTACTCAACATGATCCCCGAGGAAAGTGGACTCCAAATTGGGATGGTCCTTATGTGGTGAAGAAAGCATTCTCAGGAGGTGCCCTAATCTTGCAAGAAATGGATGGGGATGAATTGCCACATCCAATCAATGCCGATGTTGTGAAGAAGTACTACACCTGAAGAATTAAAAAAAATGATGAAGAAATGACAAAGAAATGAATGATCAAAAAATAAAAAAATGAAAAAATGAAAGAATGAAAGGAGCGTCTCGAGTTGAAAACCTGAAAAGGCGACTTGAGTCCGAAAAAGAGAAGAAAAGGAGGGATCTGAGGCGAAAACCCGAAAGGGCGATTCAGCTCCAATTAGGTTGGTTCCTAAGCTGAAAACTTGAAAAGGCAGTTTAGGAAGTTTGGAAAGCTCAGCAAAATGGGTACCTAACTTGTACAAGAGGTCTTGTTTGATTATGGGGATTGAGGTAATCTGAAGATCATCAGACCTTGTCGAACGTCACTCTAGCAATGATGAGTCAATCAAAGGCAAGGTGCAAGATGACCAGTTTTTGTTACTTATGCAGTCATCGCTTTGAGGTTATGTGCCTTTCTTCTTCATTTTGCTACAAATTCTTAGTTATAATCTTGTAATGAGCTTGTTATAAGTTTATCCATTATATATAGATGTGTCTTGCACACTTTCTTTTGAAAGATCCATGTGCTTCCTTTAAAATTGCATAATTTTTCCTTGTCATGAAGGGATAAGCAAACAGGTAAGTAAATGCCATGACGTTGGATGTCACTTTCAACACAAAAAAGGAAAGAAATGTAGGGTTAAGATGAGTTCAATAGCTTGTGGTTGATGCCAGAAATGTGATGACGCATGAACAAAAATCATCTTGAACTAGGATGTTCAAGCAAGAGTGATTTGAAGAGAGGGTCTGGGGCATGTTGATGCCGGAAAAGGTGTGAGGATGTTTGTTGAGTACCAAAATAGACATATTTTCCTATGTTAATCTCTATGGATTTATGCATTTCATTGTATAAACTAAGCTTACTTAGCTTTGTTTCACTTTGTAGGTGTTAATTGAGGTAATTGAGTGAAAATGATGGAATTGAAGTGAAAAGGACCAAACACAAATCAAGCGGGAAGACAAGATGTAAAGAACTCAAAGTTGAAATCCTGACAGATTGGATAGATCATAAATATGGCTGATTTTATCTATGTTCGAGACTTCAATTGTTTTTGTGATCTACATCAAAGTTATAGAGGACATCTTGGGCTTTTCGTAATGCTAAAAAACGTCAAAATCGGAGTTCGTTTGACCCTCCAAATGTCTGTTTTACGAGAGACTATCAAACTAAGGCCAGGTCTGCCCGACCAATCCGTCGACGGGTAACCATGTAGACGTCGACGGCTGCTCGAGAAATGGACACGAGATCACTTACACAAGCAGAGACATCGACGGCCAACTCTAGACGTCAACGGCCAAATCTAGACGTCGACGGGTAGACTTTAGACGTCTACGGGTAGAAATTTCTGACTTCGAATACACAAAAGCTAAACACTTAGACGTCGACGTGCACGTCTTTAGACGTCGCCGGATCAATCGAGTTGGGAAAAATATGAAGAAAACAAGCAGAGACGTCGAATGGGCAGACACTTAGACGTCGACGGCTAACAAAGTCAAAACGTCGACAGACCCATTTAAATGCTGTCATTCCACTATCAAACTCTTGAAAAACATATCCCGGAGATTCAATGGAGAAGAGCCATAACTAAATCCCAAATTTCTTCAGACTTGTCACCCTCTTTTCCTCAATGGCCTCTACTTTAGCTTATTTTATTCTTAAGATTCCTTATCTCAGATGGAAGGAATTATTGAGGAGCAGTGGACTATGGGCTGGCAGCTGGAGACAGAGATCCGAAAATGTGAAGAAGCAGCTGGAAAGTGGAGTTGATTCAGTCTTTAAGTTTGTGTCTTTTGCTGGGTTCTTTTCTTCTTGTAATTTTCGTTTAGCAAAACTCTATAACTCCAATCTATTATAAGATTCAATCACTTTGATCTGCATTTGTGAGATTCTTGTTCTTAATGCTTTCTTGTTCATTGATTGTTCTTCTATCTCTTGAGCTTTAAAGATGATTATCATGTTTATTATCTTGTCTTTTGGATTGCTGAGTTAATTAGTTGCAAATAATTGATTGAGTAGTTCATTAGCATGCTAATCTTTGAACTCCAAAGCTAGAGTTTGGTGATTTCTTAGAACTTGAGTAGCAAGAGGATGTTTTTACATTCAAAGAGATTTGAAGATGCAATTTGAATAATGAATGCTGGGTTTGTTATTGATTGTTGTTAGCTTTCATCTTTCACTAGCTTATTGCTCTTCTAGGCTTGAATTTGGATTGCTGGGATTCAAATTAGCCATAAGAGGAAGGATTAATAGTGAACCTAGATTCATGGTTAATCAACATTAGGAAAGATCCATGGATTTGAAGCTGGTTTCTAATCCATGGGGTTAACCAATTAATGAGAAGAATGTTTGGTCAGTGAATCAATGATCAAGTGCTAGGTTGAAAGATTGATCATATAATAGATTGGAGGTTTTATTTTATCATACATTGCATTATTATTACCATACTTGGTAACTCCTTATATCTTATTTCCAACACCAATACAAAACCCCCTCTTTAAATTCTTGTTTAGTTTGATATATGCTTTGTGAAAGTAATGATAAATTGGATAGCTCCTTGTGGGATCGACCCTTGCTTCCCTAACTACATGTTAGAGTAGTGAGGTTATTTTTGGTGCTTTGCGACACGCATCAATGTTCTCCAATTTCGAGCTCAAAGAGTATAAGTTGGGCCAAAACAGAAGGCTATCTTGAAAACTTTGAGGCAAAGTAACAAAGCATTATCATTTAAGCATGAGCATGCAAAATGCATCATTCTAGCATCATTTTTCATGAACATCCATTATGCATCATGGTTCAAAGATTACAGGTTAAACTCAATTCAAGATTGTGAGGTTAGTCTTGTACAAGAAGATCCTCAGGTAATTCTCCGAAACTCCTTTAAGATCTTTCCATGCTTAAGGTAATTATCTGTGATTCAGTTCAACCTAGCATGAATTATTCCTATAATTCTTCAAAATTTAAAATCATTTCTATTTAGAATGATTGTTTCTGTTTAGAACAATTTCTTCAAAATTTAAAATCATTTCTGTTTAGAATGATTTTCTAAAATTGTTTCTGTTTAGAACAACTTCTTCAAAATTTAAAATCATTTTGTTTAAGATGATTTTCTAGAATTGTTTCTGTTTAGAGCAATTTCTTCAAAATTTAAAATCATTTTGTTAAGATGGTTTTCTCAAAATTGTTTCTGTTTAGAGCAATTTCTTCAAAGTTTAAGATCATTTTGTTTAAAGATGATTTTCTAAAATTGTTTCTGTTTAGAGCAATTTCTTCAAAATTTAAAATCATTTTGTTAAGATGGTTTTCTCAAAATTGTTTCTGTTTAGAGCAATTTCTTCAAAGTTTAAGATCATTTTGTTTAAGATGGTTTTCTAAAATTGTTTCTATTTAGAACAATTTCTTTAAAATTTAAAATCATTTTGTTTAAGATGGTTTTCTCAAAATTATTTCTGTTTAGAGCAATTTCTTCAAAGTTTAAGATCATTTTGTTTAAAGATGATTTTCTAAAATTGTTTTTGTTTAGAGCAATTTCTTCAAAATTTAAAATCATTTTGTTTAAGATGGTTTTCTCAAAATTGTTTCTGTTTAGAGCAATTTCTTCAAAGTTTAAGATCATTTTGTTTAAGATGGTTTTCTAAAATTGTTTCTATTTAGAACAATTTCTTTAAAATTTAAAATCATTTTGTTTAAGATGATTTTCTCAAAACTGTTTCTATTTAGGACAATTTCTTCAAAATTCGAAATCATTTCTGTTTAGAATGGTTTTCTCAAAACCAGCACAATTTCTTCAAATTTAAAACCACTTCTGTTTAAGATGGTTTTCTCAAAATTAGCACAATTTCTTCAGATTTAAAATCATTTCTGTTTAGGGTGGTTTTTCAAAATTGTTTCTGTTTAGGACAATTTCTTCAAAAGTTTAAAAATCATTTTTTGTTTATATTGGTTTTCTTAAAATTGTCTCTATTTAGAACAATTTACTCGAAGTTTGAAATCGTTTCTGTTTAGGATGATTTTGTTAAAATTGTCTCTTTTAAGAGCGATCTTTTTCAAAACACCAGTACTGCTTAGTGCACATTGGAATAAGGAGTGTCTACGTCTTTGCTTATTTCCTAATCATTCAGAAGCTTACACTTCTAGATCATTAAGAAATAATCAAAGAGGGGCAACTGTAGACACTTATTTTTAAATTTTAATTAATTAATTAATTAATTGGTCATTGCTAAATTTTCATTTGTTACCTTCTTAAGATTATTTCATTCTTTATCCTTACTTTTATTTTTATTCTATTTTAATTTTATCTTATTAACTTGCAGGCAATTTTAAACTAAAAACCGGAAAGCTAAAGAATAGAGTCGACTTGGTCATCATGCAAAGCAAGCCAAAGAACTGACTCAACTCGTTTATCATGCATATATATATATGTGTGTGTGTAAATATATATTTGTATATGTATATTTATACATATATATGTATATATATTTATATATATGTATATGTTTATTTATATATGAGTATATATATTTATACATGTATATGTATATATATATATACATATATATCTATATGGGTATGTATATATTTATATATATATATATTTATATGGGTATATATATATATGTATTTATATGTATATATGTATATATTTATATATATATATATAATATATGTAAACACCTAAGGCCACCATCGTTTCTCATTCTTTCTTTGGCTTTATTTTATAATTAAAAAGCCAACCGTTGCATGCGTTCTGAAAGATAACCGTTGCAAATTATACATGCATCAATTGTTGATGGATGGTTCAAAGAATGCTAGCAGTGGGCCAATGGGTGGAAGAGATACGGTTTGGTCAAAAACTCCGAAGGGAACTATGGAGGCACAGGAGCTGGCACCTTGAGCAAACGAGCTTCAAGCTTAAAGGAAAAGAAAGAGAAAAATGAGAGGATCACAGCTGCCACTGAACCAGATGCAAAGCTGCAACGGGGCAAGATTTATTTCCTCATGCCAGTCCCTTCCACGCATATGGCAAGCTTGTTTCCACTCTTTGCACAAATACAAACTCAACAAATCTGTCCTCTCTTCACAGCTGCCACAACAGCAACAAAACAGCCACGCGACGCTCCTCCCACGCAAGCCACCATTCCATGCAGCCCCAAGGTCCTCAATTTCACCTTTCAAGAAAAGGTTTTTGCTGCTGCATTTGCGAAATCGAATCAATGCAAACCACTTGCTCAGAACACTCGACTCAAAAACCACCAAGCTCCAAGCACTCCTCACTAAATTGAGAAAAGAGTCCAGTCCACAAAAAACCAACCATGGCAGTAGGCGGTCGTCGCAGTAGGTTCAGCGGTGGGTGCGTTGCTCGATCCACGAAGGGCGGATTTGATAGCAGCTTTGGGAGAGACAACGGGAAAACCTGCTTTTGAAAGGGTTATCGAGAGAATGAAAAGGAGCCCAAAAGGTAGAGCAGTGCTTCTTGAACGACCTCGTGTTATATCTGCAAAAGTGGGTCATTTATCAAACTTACCAGAAAACACTTTTGGTGCTGCCTATGCAAGGTTCATGGAATCCAGGAATTTTTTTCCCGGATGACAGGCCACCCGTGCGGTTCATGGACACAGATGAATTGGCTTATGTAGCTATGCGGGCTCGTGAAGTGCATGACTTCTGACATACCCTTTTTAACCTTCCTACCAACTTGATAGGTGAATCTGCATTGAAGGTTTTTGAGTTTGAGCAAATGTACCCACCAATGTGCCTGCTTTCAGTTGTAGGAGGAACAGCAAGATTTAATGAAAAAACAAAGGACACCGTTTTTTCCAGCATTACTTCCCATGGGCTGTCAAGTCTGGTTTGCGATGCACAGATCTCATGTGTGTATATTACGAGCAGCGCTTTCATGAAGATTTGGAGGATGTTCGAAGGAAATGGGGTATAATACCGGCTCCTGCTGCCCTTGAATGAAGGATTAGCTCAGAAGAACAAATTACTGCATTTGGTTTAGTTGTGCTTCACCCGGACTTTACATCCTTTCTCGAGTAGATGTGGGGACTGCAGTTCTTCGAGATTATTTAGCACGGAATAGGCATCAAAGGCCGTTGATGCGGTCCAGCTCTACAAGATCGCCTTTAATGCTGTCGAGGCTGGCCGGAATGGTTACCCTAAACGCGAGGCTGAGCAGGAACTCCCTCACATCGTCTCCTCTCAGCTTGAGCTCGCTGGCTCCACCATTCTCGTATCTGGCGTCGCTGATGACTCTGCACTTGTGAAGACCGAAGGGGCTAGGATATATTACGAGTGATGACGTTGTTGAGTTAAAAAGAAAGGTTGCTTGTGAGATCAGCAATGCTGATGAGTTGACTCTGACAGAGCTTATGTTCAGTGGGGTTTTGAAAGATGCAAAGCCTGAAGAAATGGTGTCTCTACTCTCTTGTTTTGTTTGGCAGGAGGAGCTCCAAGACGCTGCAAAGCCTAGGGAGGAGACAGGGGAAAGGGTCGGCCATTTCGGGGGGAGATTTCATTTTTTTAAAGGCCATAATTAGTCAGCTTTCGGCTCCTTGTTTTCGGGGGGCTTTGTCTAGGGAAAAAAGAAGATTGAAGTTTAAAAAATAAAAGGGAGTTTGGCCATTTAAAAAGGGGCACAACGAGGAGCAGAGGAGGGCTTCAGCCATTCTTTAAAAAAGACAGAAAGAAAAGAGAGAGGAGCACCGAGGAGCATTTTTCTTCTCTTCAAGAAACAGAGAAGGAGAGAGCACAGAGGTAAAGATAGGGCTGAAGTATTTCTCTTCAAACACAAAAAAATAGAGAGAGTAGAAGAGAGAAAGAGAGTCTAAGGAGAAAGGGAAGAAATTTTTTCTTCTTCTTCTTGATCTATTTTAACGGTTTGGCTAGAGAAAAATAGAGAAAAGGCTTATTGTGTATCAATTTTTAGCCATTCTCTTCTCCACAAAGCCATTGTTTTTAGTTTTGATATAAAAGTTCATCCTTTCTTTAGGTAAAGTTCTTACTTTTATTTGTGTAAAAATTATTTCTTTATGCTTTAAATGTAATATTATTGTATTATTATGTTAATCTTGTGCATAAAAATATTAGCCTTCTCTCTTATAATGATATTCATAATCCATGAAGCATTTATTATGTTTAATATATGTTTTAATATGTTCAATATGAGGCCTTTCTATTTGTTTGTCTATTTTATTCTATTAATATGTCGTTTTTTTCTTAAATATTTACATGATTATATAAAAAATTTCTAACTTTCTTGTTTTATACCCTTGGTTATTACTTTTAAAGCTTGCTTATATGTTCAATATGCTTGTTTAGTATAAAATTTTAATCTTGATTAAAAAGATTACATTTTTTTAGCTTATATTCATCCTTAATGGATTAAAAACCTAATCTTGGTTATAAAGGTCATAACTTTAAGTTGATTAATTTGTTTGTTTAGTTAAATGTTAAGTTTAAGGTTACAAAAATTGTGCTTTTTTGTTTGTGGATATTTTTGTTTGATTAAAAATGAAAGCTTGGTTAATAAAGATTGAATCTTTATGTTTATTTTATTTTTTATTATTTTTTATTATTTTCATTTATTTAAATAGAAATAATCTTTGATTTTTTAAAAAATTGGAATTTTTAAAACTTATATAAATGCATGTTTAGTTTAAGATTTAAATTTTTTATCATAGAAATTATTTTTTTGCCCTTGAATATGTGTTCTGTCTAACATAAAAATTTATGCTTGCATATAAAATTACCTTTTTGCCCTTATGGATATGTTAACTTAATCAGTAATTATATCATATGTTAAATTACTTTTTTGCCCTTTTATATATGCTTTTTAATTAAAAGTTTAATCTTGTATGTAAAATTACCTTTTTTGCATGTGCATGTATTTTTGCTTAAGTAGAAATTATATCTTGCGTTAAATTATCTTTTTGCCCTCATATGTATGCTTAGTTAAAAATTTAATCTTGATTGAAAAATTACCTTTTTACCCCTGCATATATGTTTATTTAATTATGAATTAAATTTTGCATGATATTAATCTTTGACCATGAATATGTATTTGTTTAAATTAAGCTTACTTATTCGTGTTAAATTAGTTGCTATGCAATTTGATCTTGTAAAATTGATTTTAAATTTCCGTGTCCTATTTATTTATCATTTTATATTGTGTGATTAATTGTGTATATATATACTAACCCATGTTTCCTTGTCTCATTCATGTATAATTAAAATTAGAACATTGGTTTTCGAAAATTCATATGCACGGGGTGACTAAAAGATGCCTCGGGAGTCTGAGGTTTCTGGAGGTTTTCTTCGATGAGATGTTTTCTCGGCGTCTAATCGGGAGTCCGATTGGGTCCGGGAGAATTTTTCATCCCTTCAAAATTAAAAATATGTTTTTCATGTAATTTTCATAAAATGCATGCATCATATTTATGATTTTCTTTGACTTCTTCAAATTTGCGAATGAACTCCAAAAATTTTCTTTTTACAAAAAGGAATGTTAATTCTAAAATTTTTATTTTTAATTTTATGTTTTATTTTATTTTAAGAAAATCTCTTGTTTAAGAAGCTCAATTAAATTAAAAGGAATATTTATTCCAACATTAATTTCAAAACATGTTTTAGAAATTTTTTTTGAGAGATCTTAACTACCCAATTATAGTCAAGGCCTCTCAAATTAACTCAAGTTTTGTTAAAAAATCACTTTTAAAAATCTCTTTTCTTATTTTTATTTTTTTTGAAAGGGAATATTCATTTTTTTATTTTATATTTCAAAAATACTTTTTTTGGGAAGAACTTTAGTACATTTAATTAATTATGACCCTTCCAGTAAACTCCATTTTTATAAAAATGCATTTTAACTCCAATAAAAGGAACGTTTATTCTTTAAATCTTTAAAATTCTTTTTTTTAAAATCAGCTTTATTTGATAGAAAGGACATTTATTTTTGAAAGGTCTTAATTTATTAATCTACTAAGATTTTCTTACTAAACTAAATTTTTGTCAAATTATTCCCTTCATTAAATTAAAAGGAATATTTATTCCGATATTGTTTTAAAATTAAATATTTCTAAGAGATTTTAATTTAAGTAATCATAACTAAAGTCTCTTAATGTAAATTTCAAAGCGTGAATTTGAGGATGTTTATCCCAACTCTTTTGTAAAATGTTTTCTAGAAGGTTTCAATTAATATTCTCATAATTGAGACTTTCTAAAATTAAAATTAAACCTTTGTTTTTCAAAAGGATATTTATCCTCATTTTTTAAATTTGACTTTGATTTTTGAAGAATATCTATTTCTATTTAGAAATCGAATTTCTATTCTAAGTAGGAAATTTCTTCAAATTCAAAATTGGGCTATGGATTTTCACATTAAAAGGAATGTTTATTCCGACATTAAGTCTTTAAATTTCTAATTTAGCTTTTATAATGGGATGTTTACCCTACATTAAAAGGAATATTTATTCCGACACTTAAAATTATGTTTTTTCTTAAAATGATTTTAAAACATTTTATTATTATTCCCCAAGTAAAATATTTCAATACTTTTGTGGTACCGATTTTCGAGCGTCTCGGGGGTGCTAATCCTTCCCCGAGCGTAACCGACTCACGAACCTAAAATCTTTTTTTCGTAGACCAGTTTCTTTCCTTAACTTGACATAATCTTTCTAGATTTATGTTAAGTTAAACCAATAGGTGACTAACCACACCTATTAAAAATAAAAGGTTAGTGGCGACTCCATTTGTTTTTAGACTGTTTAGTCCCAAATATTTTTCACGCCATATCATTTATCGTCGGAGCGGTAAAACGTCTCGACATTCACTTCTTCAACTCGCCCGCTTTGAATTGTAATGGCGCCATTATGGAACATGTAATGGTGCCGTTAGCTTCCTTTGGTGCAATGTTGTGCTCGGCCTTAATCAATTGGAGGTGTAACAATGCCATCTAGGTTGTAACGGCGCCATTAGTGCCTCCTTCATGTTGGACATTCAGCCTTGGCATGGTTGAAGAGGAACGGCGCCAATCTACCTTGTAATGGCGCCGTTAGGTCTCTTGGACAAGATTAAGTACCCGGCTAGGAGCAATTGGTGTGTAACGGCGCCAATCTCATCTTGTAATGGCGCCATTAGGCTTTGTTGAACATCTCTCGGGTAGCTCCATGATAGACATAAATTAATGCATCCACTTTGTGCTTAATCAATCTTGTTTTATGGCTATCATAATCCTAATTATCTCATTTAAGCTTGTTTCTATCTTTCCAGATCAATTAGGGAGCTTAATGATGATAATGAACATTTGAAGGTTGATTAGAGCAAGTATGAATGTAGCAACCCGAGAGATGTTCAACAAAGCCTAATGGCGCCATTCCAAGATGAGATTGGCGCCGTTACACACCTATTGCTCCTAGCCGGGCACCTCATCATGTCCAAAGAAAGCTAACGGCGCCATTACAAAGCAGATTGGCGCCGTTCCTCTTCAACCATGCCAAGGCCGAATGACCAACATGAAGGAGGCACTAATGGCGCCGTTACAACCTAGATGGAGTTGTTATACCTTCAATTGATTAAGGTTGAGCACAACATTGCACCAAAGCAAGCTAACGGCGTCGTTACACTTCAAAGTAGGCAAGTTGAAGAAGTGAAGAAGTCAGCAAGGTGTTAAATGAAGGGACCGAACGGCGCCGTTCCATATTCCCTAACGGCGCCATTCCATATTCCCTAACGGCGCCGTTCCAACTTCTTCCATTTTGGCTTCTCATCTTCACAACCGAACGGCGCGGTGCTACTTCCTAATGGTGCTGCTCCAGGAAATCACCTTAGTACCCCTTGCCCCTTTGGTCATCAATTAGGTTATGAGGGCAATCATGTAATCTAGTGGTATAAATATCTTCTTTTTTCTTCAGATAGAGAAGAGGAGGAAAGACGAGAAAAACAATCTGAGTTTGTAATCAATCTTCGGAGAGATTTTCTCTCTTGAATCTATATTCATTTAGTTCTTTTACTTCATTTTCCTTTAATTTACTTGTTGAATCTTCGGTTTCTCACTCAATCCATGAGTGAGTAAACCTCCAATTCATTTTATTGTTTGTTGATTATAAGCGTTTGCAAAGTTAGTGAGGCTCTTGTTCTTCATTCCGATTAATCTGTCAAGTGTTTTGATGTCTCTGATTGTATGAAAATATGGTTTTCTTGTCTCTATTTTGTGAGTGCACGCATGAAATAGGAATAGGTGTTAAACCCTTTTTTATTGCTTAAATTAGGATTTAAGATCACTCCTCTTTCTCCTACTTTTATACTAGGTGGCCTAAGTTAGCTCAATTTTTCTTTGTAGGTGTATTTAAAAGGGAAAATGAAGTTTGAACTAAAAAAGGGACAAATTCCATGATTAAGTGAACAAACATGCAGAGCTGTCGACGGGTAACAATGTAGACGTCGACGGCTGCTCGAGAAATGAACAACGGGATCACTTGCACCTGCATAGACGTCGACGGACAAGCTACTTGATGACCATGATTCCAGAATCCAAAGCAACCGTCCACGGATTGAAGTTGGATGTCCACGGCCAACATTTCCAGGGAGTTCATCATGCCAGACGTCGACGGCTAGTCATTAGATGTCGACGGGTAAAAGTTTCTGACTTCGAATACTCAAAGGTTGAGCACTTAGACGTCGACGGATCGATCGAGCTGGGAAAAATATGAAGAAAACAAGCATAGACGTCGACGGGCAGACACTTAGACGTCGACGGCTAACAAAGTCAAAATGTCGGCAGACCCATTTAAATGCTGTCATTCCACTATCAAACTTTTGAAATAAACATATTCTGGGTATCCAGTGGAGAGGAGGCAGAGTAAATCCCCAAATCTCCTCAGACTTGTCTCCCTCTTTACAATAATGGCTTCTACTTTATTTTATTTTATCCTTAGGATTCCTTATCTTATCTGAAGAGCATTATTGAAGATGAATAATGGAGGCGTGGGCTAAGAGCTGGAGAGCAGAAGACCAGAGATAAGAGACAGCCAAGGGGAGTTGAGTTTTTTTAGTTTTTAAGTTTGCATCTTTTGCTGGGTTGGGGACTGATCATCTTGTAATTTTCGTTTAAGCAAAACTCTATAACTCCAATCTATTATAAGATTCAATCAATTTTTCTGCATTTGTGAGATTCTTGTTCTTAATGCTTTCTTGTTCATTGATTGTTCTTCTATCTCTTGAGCTTTAAAGATGATTATCACGTTTATTATCTTGTCTATTGGATTGCTAAGTTGATTAGTTGCAAATAATTGATTGAGTAGTTCACTAGCATGCTAGTCTTTGAATTCCAATGCTAGAGTTGGGTGATTTCTTAGAAAATTGAGTAGCAAGAGGATGTTTTTACATCCAAAGAGATTTGAAGATGCAATTGGAATAATGAATGCTGGGTTTGTTATTGATTGTTGTTAGCTTTTACCTTTTCATTGCTTATTGCTCTTCTAGGCTTGAATTTGGATTGCTAGGATTCAAGTTAGTCAAAGAGGAAGGATTAAAAGTGAACCTAGATTCAAGGTTAATCAATATTAGGAAAGGTCTATGGACTTGAAGCTGGTTTCAAATCCATGAGGTTAACCAATTGATGAGAAGAATGTTTGATTAGTGAATCAATGATCAAGTGCTAGGTTAAAAGATTGATCGTATAATAGATTGGAGGCTTTGTTCTATCATGTATTGCATTATTATTGTCATTCTTGATAAATCCTCACATATTATTTCCAACACCAATATAAAACTCCTCTTTAATTTATTGTCTAGCTTGATGTATGCTTAGAAAGTAGTGTGAAATAAAGTAGCCTTTCCTCGTGGGATCGATCCTTGCTTACCCTACTACATAGTAGATTAGTCAGGTTAATTTTGTTGTGATACGACAAACAACAAATTTTTGGCGCCGTTGCCGGGGTAGACTGTGCTTTATCATTTCACTTCACTTTCTTAGCATTTTAGCTTATATTTCTGTGTGTCTATCTCGATGTTATTGCAAAGTGTTAATGAAGTTTGTTTCTTTAATATCTATTGTGTTAGTGTGGTTACTATTTAGCCATTGCTTCCCCTGATTTTGTTTGGTTTACTTTCTTGTATACTTTCTTTGCTCTCATTTTTGGTTTTATCTCTTTGTTGTAGATATTGTATGAGTTTTGATTCTTCCATAACCAGCTTGAAGGAAATCAGAAGGTTTGTTGAGCAAACTAAAAAGTCTTCTTTGCAAGCTGAGAGTTCTTCACCAATCATGGAGCCACCACGGAATGAACCACCAATTAATCCACCACCTCCAGTCGTACCACCAGTACAGAACGAAATTCAGCCCACCATCCGACAATTATTGGAGCGTGAGCCAAATCTTCAGGCTTTATGTATAGTTTTTCCGGAAGTCGAAGGAGCTTTTGAGTTGAAGTCCAACTTTGTACACTACCTTCCAACATTCCATGGTCTCTGTCGAGACGTTTTACCGCTCCGACGATAAATGACATGGTGTAAAATATATTTGGGACTAAACAGTCTAAAAACAAATGGAGTCGCCACTAACCTTTTATTTGAACAGGTGTGGTTAGTCACCTAGTTGTTAAACCCAACATAAATCTAGAAAGATTACGTCAAGTTAAGGAAAGAAACTGGTCTACGAAAAAAGATTTTAGATTCGTGAGTCGGTTACGCTTGGGGAAGGATTAGCACCCCCAAGACGCCCGGAAATCGGTACCACAAAAGTCTTAAAAATATTTTACTTGGGAAATAATAATAGAATATGTTTAAAATCATTTTAGGAAAAACATAATTTCGAATGTTGGAATAAATATTCCTTTTAATGTGGGACAAAAATCCCATTGAAAAGTTAAATCCAAAAATTAAAAAAAGCTTAATGTCGGAATGAACATTCCTTTTAATATGAAAATCCATAGCCCAATTTCGAATTTGAAGAAATTTCCTATTTAGAATGGAGATTCAATTTCTAACTAGGAACAAATATTCTTCAAAAAAATCAAAGTCAAATTTAAAAATAAGGATAAATATCCTTTTGAAAGACAAAGTTTTAATTTTAATTTTAGAAAGTCTCAATTATGAGAATATTAATTGAAACCTTCTAGAAAACATTTTGCAAAAAAGTTGGGATAAACATCCTCAAATTCGTGTTTTGAAAATCACATTAAGAGACTTTAATTATGATTTCTCAAATTAAAATCTCTTAGAAAGATTTAATTTTGAAACAATGTCGGAATAAATATTCCTTTTAATTTGATGAAGGGAATAGTTTGACAAAAATTTAGTTTGATAGGAAAATATTTTGAAAAATTAAAAATTAAAAATTAAAAAAAAGGATAAAAGAAAATAAATATTCCCTTTTATTGAAAAAGAAATAAAAAGAAATAAAAATAAAAAAAGAGATTTTGAAAGTGATTTTTTTATAAAATTTGGATTAATTTGAGAGGCCTTAATTATAGTTGGAAAATTAAGATCTCTCAAAAAGACTTCTAAAACATGTTTTGAAATTAATGTCGGAATGAACATTCCTTTTATTTTAATTGGGCCTCTTAAGCAAGAGATTTTCTTAAAATGAAATAAAAATAAAATATAAAAGTAAAAATAAAATAAATAAAAAATAAAAGATTTTGGAATTAACATTCCTTTTTGTAAAAAGAAAATTTTTGGAGTTCATTCGCAAATTTTAAGAAATTAAAGACAATCATAAACATGATGCATGCTTTTTATGAAAATTACATGAAAAACATATTTTTTTAATTTTGGAGGGATGAAAAATTCTCCCGGGCCCGATCGGACTCCCGATTAGACACCGAGAAAACATCTCATCTGAGAAAACCTTCGGAAATCTCGGACTCCCGAGACATCCTCCGGTCACCCCATGCATATGAATTTTTGAAAGTCAATGTTCTAAACTTAATTATGCATGAATGGGACAAAGAAACAAGGGTTAGTCCATATACACAATTAATTGCACAATATAATACGATAAATAAATAGAACATGGGAATTTAAATTTAATTTTACAAGATCAAATTGCATGATAGCTAATTTAACACATATAAGCAAGTTTAATTTAAACAAACACATATACAAGGTCAAATATGCAATTTTATACAAAATTCAACTCATAATTAAACAAATATATAAGCAAGGGCAAAAGGGTAATTTTACATGTAAAATTAGATTTTTAATTAGGAAAGCATGCATAAAGGGCAAAACAATAATTTAATGCAAGATACAATTACTAATTAAGCAAACATGTTCATGAGAGCAAAAAGGTAATTTTACACGCAAGAATTAATTTTAATTAAACATGCATACATAAAAGGGCAAAAATATAATTTGACATACAAGATTAAACTTTTAATTAAGCAAAACACAATGGCCAAAGAAAAGTAATTTTACATACATGATTTAATTTTAAATTAAACAAAAATACATACAAGGGCAAAAAAAGGTATTTTTACATGCAAGATTAAAATTTTAAATTAAACAAAAATACATGCAAGGGTAAAATGTGATTTTATAGTAAAAAATAAACATTAAACTAAGTATGTATTTATACAAGGCTAAAAATAGAATTTTCATAAGCAAGACTTATTTTTTATTTAAATGAATGAAAAAAGGAAAAGAAAAAGGGCTTAAATATGCGATTTTTATTAATAAAAAAATTATTTTCAATCAAGAAAAAATATACACAAATCTAAAGATGCAATCTTTTTAGCCTAGACTTGATCTTTAACTAAACAAACAAGTTTACTAATTTAAAGACACAATTTTTCATAGTCGAGATTAGACTTTTAAATAAATAAGCACATAGAATATACCAATCAAGCTTAAGAAATAACAAATATTGACATAAGACAAAGAAAATTAGCAACTTTTTTACATAAGCAAACTAACAATAAAAGTTAACCACATATTAATAAAGATAACATCAAAAAGACACAACTTTAATATGTTTAAACCATATTTTATACTAATCAAGGGGCTTAACAAGGTTTAAGAACTTCATAAATTGCAAACATCTATATAAAAAGAAAAAAGCTAATATTTTTATGCACAAACTAAACATAATAAAGAAAGGATATAATATTAAAAATAAAAAGCATTAATCTTTCATAAAAGAGAGCTTTACCAAAAAAATGAAATCTTTGATTAATGAAACCCACTCAAATATAATAAAAAGATGGTTGTGTTTAGGAGAAAGAGTGACTTTAATTGACAAACCAATAAGCTCTTATCTCTTTAATATCCTTTTAATCAACCTTCTCATACAACAAAAACAAACGAAAGAGAAGAGAAAAGAAAAAAAAGGCTCTGTTTTTGTTTTGAAAACTAGAAAAAGGCTCTGTTTTTGTTTTGAAACCGTTTTTTGCAGAAAAAATGAACGCTGCCCTCCTGTGCTCTCCGTTTTTCTTCCTCGAAGAGAAAAAAAAAATGCTCCTCGGTGCTCTTCTCTCTTTTCTCTCTGTCTTTTTTTTGAAAGAATGGCTGAAGCCTTCTCCGTGCTCTCTCCCTTCTCTATGCTCTCCCTCCTCTATTTTTTCTGTTTTTTCTTTTGTTCCCCGAGGGCTGAAGCACCCCGTGTGTTCTCTCCTTCTCTTTTTATCTTCTTTTTTTCCAGGCAAAACCCCGGAAACAGGGAGCCAAAAGAATCCCCGAAAACAAGGAGCCAAAAGAACCCCTGGAAACAGGGAGTGGTGGCTGCTTTATTGCTATAACTGTTGCTGGTGGGGTGCAACTTCATCTCCACTATCTGCACCTTGAGGCTGGTGTTATTGATGATGTTGTTCCAGTGGATTATTTTACTCCGAATTAACATCTGAACCACTTATAAAATAGGCATTAAGAGCAGCCAACATGCCCAAATTAGACTCAGACATTCCTAACCCGAGATGCTGAGAAAGTTGTTGTTGCATTAACATCGAACCCAACTGCAAAGGACTTGCTCTACCACCTTGGAATTCAAGGTTACTTGGAAGATTAAATGTTGGTAGAAAATATAACGGAGCTTGCATTGTATTCCCACTTGCTGGACTTGCTGTTCCAAAAGGCCACATCTGCGCTCGGATGGACCAACTCGGCAAATATACAGGCGACAGACCACATATCCACAGCCGTTGAGTAATGAGTAGCCCCCAAAAGGACTTCTGGTGCTCTGTACCATAGGGTCAATATCTCGTGAGTGTACTTCTTGATGGGAAGAGTAAAAGCTCGGGCAAGGCCAAGATCAGCTATTTTAAGCGTAATGGTCTTTCTATCCATGAGGAGATTGTGAGGCTTAAGGTCCCTGTGTAAAACGCCATGGCCATGACAGAAGGCAACACCCTTGCAAAGTTGGTACATCAAGCTCTTGACAGTGTTAAGGGGAATGTTGTCTCCAGATTGGCGAAAAGAGCGGATATATTTCTTGAGATCAGTGTCCATGTACTCAAACACCAAGTAGAGAACCGTCTTTCCTTGTTTGTTCAGTCCTTGTTTCACATCCATCAATCTGACAACATGGGGATCTCGGGAGAGCATGCGGAGGATGGAGACCTCGCGGAGAGTGGTGGGAGGAACGCCTTCATCGTCCTCGTGGAGACGAGTCTTCTTGAGGGCTACGATCTTCCTAGTCGCTCTCTCCCTTGCTCTGTACACCTTTCCGTACGTTCCCTCTCCCACTTTCTCCAACTTCTCGAAGGCCTCCATCGCCGACGATGTTACCACCCCTGTTTCTGTTTGGCTTAGCCTCTCCATTTCTTCTCTCTCTCTCTCTCTCTCTCTCTCTCTCAACTCGCAATTCTCTCTTCTCTCACTCTCCTTGCCTTTTCGTTTGCTGCTTTTATCGACAGGTGCCTTACGCTTCCCAAACTTTCTGTCCTCAGTAGGCTTCAAGGCTCCTACTGAGTTCTTCGCTGCACCTCTACCTCCAGCTCCTTTCATTTTTCACTTGGGAGAAAAAAAATGACGAAACGGCGATGCGTTGCTTGCGCTGTTGCTGCTGCTACTTGAGCAGCTGCCATGGTGGCTGTGGAGCGGTGGCAAGGCTCCTTTGGTGGCTGTGGAAATGCATGGCAGTGGTCTGCATGGGAGGAGCGTCGCGTGATTGCCTTGTTGCTGCCATGGCAGTTGTGGTGGCTGGAGAGCTTGAAGCCACTGCTTCTTAAGGATGCAGTCGGATAAAGTTTCGGTGATGGTGCAGACCCAGGCCTTGGCGTTGTTCTAAGTTGTGTCCAGCTACTGTCTTGGTTTGTGAAGCAAAGTCATCGACCTTGTAGACGAGGAGCGCAGTGAAGGAGTTGGAGGAGGAGCGTGTTGCTGCTGCTACTTGAGCAGTTGCCGTGGTGGTTGTGGAGGAGGATAAAGTTGGCGATGGAGCAGCGGCGGTGGAAGCTGTTATAACTCTTGCTGGCTGCTGTTGTTGCCGTGGTGAGGGTGGAAACCGTGGTGGCTGCAACATGGGGATCGGATCATTTCCCCTTTTGCATGGTAGTGGGCCTTGTTAGTATGGCCTTTTGACATGTGTTATATGTATATATACATGTATATATATGTATTTAAATATATATGTATACATCTATGAATATATATCCATATAAATATACATTTATATATATACATAAATATATATGTATATATATCTATGTACATATATAGAAATATATATTTATAAATATACATATACATGTAAATATATACACACACACACACACACACACATATATATATATATATATATATTACATCATACTCGAGTTGACTCGGTCAATTTTTTTTCATGGCTTTCCTTTTGCATGATGACTGAATTTATTTGGCGTTTTGGTTTCCTGGTTTCAGGTTCAAAATTGCCTGCAAGGTAATAAATTAAAATAAGATAAAAAAAATAATAATAACAATATTCAAAGATAGACTAAGCTTAAAAAAAAAAGATGATAGGTGCAATAAAAATTGGAAATGGTTAATTGATTAGTTAGTTAATTTATTAACTAATTAACCAAAAGTCAAAATTAAAAATTAGTGTCTACAGTTGCCTCTCTTTGATTATTTCTTAATGATCTAGAAGTATAAGCTTCTAGATAAATAGGAAATAAGCAAAGATGTTGACACTTTTTACTCAAATGTGTACTAAACAGTACTTAAAAAGATCACTTTTAACACAATAGATTTCAAAATCAAGGAATTTTTCTAAACAGAACCAGTTTTGAGAGATCACTTTAAGCAAATATGATTTCAAATTTTGAATAAATTGCCATAAACAAAAAAGATTTTAAGAAAATCACCCTAAACAGAAATGATTTTAAATCTCGAATAAATTGCCCTAAATAGAAACAATGTTAAGAAAATCATCCTAAACAGAAAATGATTTTAAGTTTTGAACAAATCGTCCTAGACAGAAACAATTTTGGAATACCACCCTAAACAGAAGTGATTTTAAATTTGAAGAAATTGTGCTGACAAAAGTGATTTTGAAGAAATTGTACTAATTTTGAGAAAACTATTCTAAACAGAAGTGATTTTAAATCTGAAAAAATGTGCTAATTTTGAGAAAACCATCCTAAACAGAAGTGATTTTAAATTTAAAGAAATTATCCTAATTTTGATAAAACCATCCTAAACAGAAGTGATTCGAAGAGATTGTGCTAATTTTGAGAAAACCATTCTAAACAGAAATGATTTTAAATCTGAAGAAACTGTACTAAATTTTGAGAAAACCATTCTAAACAGAAATGATTTTGAATTTTGAAGAAATTTTCCTAAACAGAAACAATTTTGGAAAATCATCCTGAACATAAATGATTGTAAATTTGAAGAAATTGCTTTAAAAAGAAACACTTTTAAGAAAACCGTCCTAAACAGGAATGATTTTAAACTCTGAAGAAATTGTTTTAAAAACAAACACTTTTGAGAAAACCATCCAAAACAGGAATGTTTTTGAATTTTGAAGAAATTGTCCTAAACAGAAATAATTTTGGAAAACCACCCTAAACAAAGGTGATTTTAAATTCGAAGAAGTTGCTTTAAAAAAGAAACACTTTTAAGAAAACTATCCTAAGCAGGAATGATTTTAAATTTTGAATAAATTGCTAAAAAAGAAACACTTTTGAGAAAACCATCCTAAACAGGAATGATTTTAAACTTTGAAGAAATTGCTTTAAAAAGAAATGCTTTCGAGAAAACCATCCTAAACAGGAATGATTTTAAACTTTGAAGAAATTGCTTTAAAATGAAATGCTTTCAAGAAAACCATCCTAAACAGGAATGATTTTAAACTTTGAATAAATTTGTCTTAGAAAGAAACATTTTTGAGAAAACTATCCTAAACAGGAATGATTTTAAACTTTGAATAAATTGCTTTAAAAAGAAGTGCTTTTGAGAAAACTATCCTAAACAGGAATGATTTTAAACTTTGAATAAATTGCTGAAAAAAGAAATGCTTTTGAGAAAACTGTCCTAAACAGGAATGATTTTAAACTTTGAATAAATTGCTGAAAAAAGAAATGCTTTTGAGAAAACTGTCCTAAACAGGAATGATTTTAAACCTTGAAGAAATTGCTTAAAAAAAGAAACACTTTTTGAGAAAGTCGTCCTAAACAGGATTGATTTTAAACTCTGAATAAATTACTTTTTTAAAAAAGAAACACTTTTATGAAAACCGTCCTAAACAGGAATGATTTGAATAAATTGCTTTTGAAAAGAAATGCTTTTGAGAAAGCCATCCTAAACAGGAATGATTTTAAACTTTGAAGAAATTTCTTTAAAATGAAATGCTTTTTAGAAACTATCCTAAACAGGAATGACTTTGAATTTTTGAAGAAATTGTTTTAAAATGAAGTGCTTTTGAGAAAACTGTCCTAAACAGGAATGATTTTAAACTTTAAATAAATTGCTTTAAAAAGAAATGCTTTTGAGAAAACTGTCCTAAACAGGAATGATTTTAAACTATGAAGAAATTGCTTTAAAAAGAAATGCTTTTGAGAAAACTGTCCTAAACAGGAATGACTTTAAATTCTGAAGAAATTGCTTTAAAATGAAGTGCTTTTGAGAAAACTGTCCTAAATAGGAATGATTTTAAACTTTAAATAAATTGCTTTAAAATGAAGTGCTTTCGAGAAAAATTTCCCTAAACAGGAATAATTTTAAACTTTGAAGAAATTGCTTTAAAATGAAATGCTTTTGAGAAAACTGTCCTAAACAGGAATGATTTTAAACTTTGAATAAATTGCTTAAGAAAAGAAACACTTTCGAGAAAACCATCCTAAACAGGAATGACTTTAAACTCTGAAGAAATTGCTTTAAAAAGAAATGCTTTTGAGAAAACTGTCCTAAACAGGAATGATTTTAAACTTTGAATAAATTGCTTAAAAAAAGAAACACTTTCGAGAAAACCATCCTAAACAAGAATGACTTTAAACTCTGAAGAAATTGCTTTAAAAAGAAATGCTTTCGAAAAAACTGTCCTAAACAGGAATGATTTTAAACGTTGAATAAATTGTAGAAATAATTCATGCTAAATAGAACTGAATCATGGATAATTACCTTAAGCAAGAAAAGACTTTAAAGCAGTTTTGGAGAGTTACCTGAGGAGCTTCTTACACAAGACTAACCTCGCAATTTGAATTGGATTCATGCCTGCAATTTTTGAACAATGACAGGATGCATGATGGATGCTTATGAGGAATGATGCTGAAATGATGCTTTTTGCATGTTAATGCTTAAATGATAAAGCCTTGCTACAATGCCTCAAAGGTTTCAAGGTAGCCTTCTGGCTTGATCCGACCTACATTCTTCAAAATTGGAGAACATCTTCTTGTCACATCTTTTCTGGCATAAACATGCCCTAAACCCTTATTTCAAATCATTTTTGCCTGAACATCCCAGTTTGAGATAATTTCATTCACGTGTCACCTTGCTTTAGGCACCGAAAGTATGCTGTTGAGCTCATGTTTACCCTCACATTTCTTTCCTTTTTGTGTTGGGAGTTGACTTCAAATGTTATGGCATTCACTTATCTGTTTGTTCGCCCTTTCATGATAAAGAAATTATGCAATTCGTATTTAAGGAGAAATACATGGATCATATTAAAGGAAACAATGCAAAGACAAACTTATAACAAGTGATGACAAGGATTTAACAAATAAGTTTATAACAAAAGAAAAAGGAGGGTATATGACCTTAATGCGATGAATGCACAGATAGCAGAGTGTTGGTCATCTGTGCCCTGCCTTCGACAGACTTATCTTCGTTGAAGTGACGTTTGACAAGGTTTGATGATTTCTGATTACTCTAATCCCCATAACCAAGCAAGATCTCTTGTGCAAGCTAGGTACCCATTTTACTGTGCCTTCTCCTCCTTCCTAAACTGCCTTTTCAAGTTTTCAGCTTAGGAACCAACCTAATTGGATCTGAACCGCCCTTTCGGGTTTTCGCCTCTGACCTCTCCTTTTCTCCTCTTTTCCGGACTCAAGTCGCCTTTTCAGGTTTTTAACTTGAGACGCTCTTTTCATTTTTTCATTTTTTCATTTTTTCATCATTTTTTCTTCTTTTTTCTTTTCTTTTTTTTTAGTTTTCTTCTCTTATTTTACTTCACTCTTTTTTTTATTTTGATTCTTCTTCAAGTGTAGTACAGCATCGGCATTGATTGGATGTGGCAATTCTTCTCCATCCGTTTCTTGCAAGATTATGGCACCTCCTGAGAATGCTTTCTTCACCACATAAGGACCATCCCAATTTGGAGTCCTCTTTCCTCGGGGATCATATTGATTAGGCAGAATTTTCTTCAGCACCAATTCTTCTTTTCTAAACTCGCACAGACGCACCTTCTTGTCATATGCGTGCATCATTTTTTTTCTAAAATAATTGACCATGGCAAAGTGCTTTGACCCTTTCCTCTTCAATCGAGTTCAATTGGTCAAATCTCTCCTGCACCCAATCTGACTCTTTGAGCTTTACTTCTCTGTATACTCTCAAGGATGGGATTTCCAACTCAACCGGCAACTGCTTCCATTCCATGAACCAAAGAAATATGAAGTTGCCCCGGTGGATGCTCTTGTAGTAGTACGGTAAGCATATAGAGCAAAAGGAAGTTTCTCATGCCAATCAACTATCTTCTTGATGTTCTTGTTTACTGCTTCAACTGCCCCATTCAACTTAGGGCAGAAAGGGGTAGAATTGCTATGCTTGGTCTTGAATTGAGAGCACACTGCCTCTGCCATCTTATTGTTGAAATTCTTGGCATTACTGGTGATGATTCTTTTCGGCAACCCATATCGGCAAATGATTTCTTTCTTCACAAACCTGATGACCACTGACTGCATTATACTTTCATAAGAAGCTGCTTTGACCCATTTGGTGAAGTAATAGATAGCCACTAGAATGAATTGATGTCCATTAGAAGCTTTTGGTGAAATTGCCCCAATCATATCTTTGCCCCACATTGAGAAAGAACATGGAAAAGAAATAACATGTACTGTTTTGGGAGGCATGTGAATCTGATCAGTATAAATTCGGCATTTGTGACCTTTCCTGGCATGATTAATACAATCTATCTATTGCCATCTGAATTCCTAAGATGCAAGCTTCATATTTTGCCATATTGTTTGTGCAGTCGAAGCCAAGTCTTGCTGTTGCTGGGTAATGATCACCGTTTGGGGATACTAGGACAGCTTCTACTCCATGCCCAGTGCATTTGATGCCCCATTAAAATACATTCTCCATTTCTTTTCTTGCTCTAGCTCGGTATTGAATATTGACATCAAATCCTCATCAGGAAACTCAAACTTCATGGGCTCGTAGTTATCAACTGCTCTATCGGCTAGTAATTCAGCAATAACAATTCCTTTGATAGCTTTCTGGAAGACATAAACTATATCATATTCTGACTGTAGTACTTGCCATCGAGCCAATCGTCCTAACAATGAAGGTTTCTTAAAGAGAAATCTGATCGGATCCAGCTTTGCTATCAGCCATGTACTATATTAATCTCTAAGCCGCCCATGCCAATGCTAGCACATCTTTTCTATCTGAGAGTACTTGGCCTCACACTCTATGAACTTCTTGCTGACATAGTAAATTGCATGCTCTTTCTTACCGGTATCATCATGTTGCCCCAACACACAGCCCATGAAATTCTCCAATACCGTCAGATACATCATCATCTCCCAAAGTAAGGCAAGATCTGTTTGTCTTCTCATTCAATCAGCCTCATAAGATTAAGGGGAAAAGAGTAATCATCATCATCATTATTGTCAAGGTCATCCGCACTGATGAACCAGTTGAAGTCAGGCTCGAGAGGACCCTCTTTGCTATCTTTGCATTCATCACTTGAGGTTCTTTGAGTCAAGGGATAATAAGGCAATATATATACATATATATACATATATGTATTTGATCCATGAATAAAAATAAAATGGTAAAACAAATAATAAGGGTAAAAAGAAGAAAGCACGAAGTTCAATGAATAGAATTATGATATGAAATACGGACAGGGAGTTTAAGAATATACATGACAGAGAGTTTAAGAATGCATAATATCAAAATTATGAATGATAGAGCAAATATGAAAGTAAAACCCATAACATATGAAGATCAACCACCAACACTCTTGGGCAGAAATGTAGGATAAAAAGTGCTCAAAGTTGCCAAAGCTTATCACATGTCAAAATCTACCATCATGATCGGTGCCTCAAAAACTTCCCATTTGTTTAAATTGGTCCCTGGTGTTAACTGCCGGACCCATGTTTCACCGTTGCTTGATTCCTCATATTCCAACACAGCTAATTCAGCATTAATAGCATCTACTCCATTCCTGCCATGATTAGGAAACGAATTTTGTCCCTACGTTTGACTGCACATCGGTATCAAAAGTCAAACGACCTTCCTTGATAATCTCTTGTACCACTTCTTTCAATCTCATGCAGTTTTCAATGCTATGACCCTTGGCTTCTGAGTGATAGATGCATGTTGCATTTTCATCAAACCATTTAGGATAGGGAGGCTATAAAAGGGTCGAGTACTGAACCGGTTCAATCATCTTGCTATTCAATAGCTTGGTGTATAGCTCTGTGTAAGTCATAGGGATGAGAGTAAATTGTTTCCTTTTCTTTGGTGGTCTTGGATTTCGGTTTTGGGTGTTTGGTCTTGGAACAGTGGAAATGGTGTTGGACACTGGGTATTGGTAAGCATTTTGAGGTTGTGTATAGTTGGGAGGAGGATACTGGTAAGTGTTTTGAGGTGGTGTGAAATTGGCCGGATGGTATTGGTGTTGGCATGGTTGACATTGGGGTTATGGGTATTGTTGGTGGTATCTGACAGTGCTCACTTCGCCTTCTTTCTTCTTGGAACTTTCCTTGGCTACACTGGACTCCCCATCATCTAACTTACCGGTCTTGAGTGCATTCTCCACCATTTCTCCAATTAAGACCAAGTCAGTGAAACTCATGGTGGCACCAGCTATCATATGGCTATAATATGGAGCCTTCAAGGTGTTAATGAATAGCCATGTCATCTCTTTCTCAATCAAAGGAGGGTGAATCTGAGTTGCCACGTCCCTCCATCTTTGGGCATATTCAGTGAAAGATTCAGAAGACTTCTTCTCCATGTTTTGCAAAGTCAGCCTGTCAGGTACCAAATCCGTCATGTGCTTATACTGATCAATGAAAGCCCAGGCTAAATCATTCCAAGAGTGAATGCCCCGCCTATCCAACTTGTTATACCACCGTATTGCCGACCCAGTGAGGCTGTCTTGGAAACAGTGAATCAATAGTTTATCATCTCGAGAATAAGTGGCCATCTTCCGACAATACATAGTAATGTGGTCTTTAGGGCATGTGGTCCCTTTGTACTTCTCGAATTCAGGCTCTTTGAACTTTGGTGGGATCACCAACCCATCCACCAAGCTCAATTCATAAGCATCAGTAATGTCATAAGCATGAGTGCCCTCCATGGCCTTGAGCCGCTCCTCTATTTAGCTCAATACCTTTTGACTTTTAGCCCTACCGATCTCTCTCTCAAATTGTTCATCAGGCACAAACACGGGATTGTTTGGGGTGTGCCCTGGGGCAGGAGGTGGCATAGTGTAGGTGGGAGGTGGAATTGGTTGAGTTGTTGGGATTCCTCCATTTGTGGTAAACATTGAGGGTGTAAAAGGGTGCACACCGGGTGGAGGTGGTGGGAGGTGGAATTGGTTTGTGGTTGGTTGAGAAATTTGTGTTTGATTTCCTTGCAAAGGTATATTGAGTGCGGGGGGTGAGAGAGAGGCATTCGTAGGCTGAGCTGTGGGGAGTCCGTGTGGGAGTGTACTCGGAGAAGATTGCCCATTGGAATTGTTGCCTGAATTTGCTATATTTTGTTGTCTCATACTGGCCACCATTTCTGCCATTTGATCTAATTGTTTCTGTAGATCCTCGTTTGCCTTCTTTAACTGTTCAATCTCGGCAGCTTGCTCTTCCATGGTGATTCTAGATTGCAATCTAGTGTTAGGAGGTGCTATCTTGAAACCCTTTGATGTAATCACAAGGATGAATCAGATTCCGTTTATTATGAATGGAATGTATGTATGAACATGCTTGATGAAAATACAACCATGGAATGCAAAAATAAGGGGAAGAAATGACAAAAGGAAATGTGTTAGCTCACTATTAAAATAAATTATATACATGGATGTACATATACAAGTACAGTATGAAGTAGAATAAAATGAAGCATGTCAATGATTAGATGTAGATGCAAAAATGAATGGTTCACAACAATTTAACTATAAAGGATAACTGGTCATTTCTTCAGAACGAGGCCAAGAGACCAAATATCCACATTGACATCCCAAAATATCCACATGATTATCCGAAAAGACATAATCATCTTTCATTGACCCAAAGATTGACCTTGTCCATTAGCCATGACTAATTTCCCTTTACGGTTCCTTTGTTGCGAATGATTCTATAATGAAATGTGTGACATGTGATGATGGCAAATAAAAGAAATAACCATGGATATTCAAAGCATGAACATGTATGGATGAGGCAAGGAAGAAAGTAAACATACGATAAGCAGACAACATATATACATACGAAGTGAAGAAGAGAATAGGAAAATTATACAGGTAGCATACCAAATATGGAATAAGCATATATATATATACAGATAAAGTGAAAGAAAACAAATAGATTATGAAATGGATACATACAAATAAAGTGGGAAAGAAAACATACAACATATCATCATGAAATAAGTATTTGCACAAAAAAGGTGAAAGAAAACAGACAGTTTATACAAACAACGTGCTATCATGAAATAAGCATATGTACAGAAAAATAGACAGTTTATACAAACAGCATATCATCACGAAATAATCAGAAAACAGACAAACAGCATGCTATCATGAAATAAGCAGATAAAACGAAAGGGATTGATAAAGGTAAGAAGCCGTCCCCCGTTTGTGTCCTAAAAAACCGAGTTTTCTCCAACGGGTTTGGCTCTATCTAGGTTAGATTTTGGGTTCTTCTACATGCTGGGTTTAAAGCTCTAGACAAGGGTACCCATCGGACAAGATGGGGTGGAGGCAACCCCGTCGCCCCCTCCTAAATAAAGGTGAAGTTTGGACTCCCGAACTTTTATGTTATGAATTGTGTCGTGTGTGAGGGAGGGACTTATACCTTTACCAATTGCCTTTCGGTGAAGTAGTGAACATTCGGAGAAGTAGGAAGCAGATAAAATTTCACTATCATATGTCAACACACGATCAGTCCAATTCAAAATATAGGATAAATAATTATTATGATGAGATAAGCACACATGGTAAACAAGATAGGCATACATGGCGTACACAAGGAATTGAAAAATGAAAAATACATACAAGTGACTAAAAGGGCAAAATGGTAAATACAAAAAACATATTAGAAAATCAAGACATACAAAGGAAATTGGGACATGCAAAATATATACAAGTAATTAAGACATAGGACATGCTAGAGGATCAAGGCATAGGCTAAGAATTAGATCATGCAAAATATAGACGAGTAATTAAACACACAAAGCATACTAGAAGATTAAAGCATAAAAACATGCATATAAATTGAATGTGATATGAATGCAAGATGCAACTTTAATAAACTTAATTTTGAAAAATCTTCCCTTTTTTTTTTCTTCTTTTGGAAAAATTTGAAACAATTATTGGAAAAAATTTTAATGCAAATAAATGATGCAATGCATGGAATGAAACTTAAAACATTTTATTCTTAAACCCAACTAAAATAAGACTTAAAAAGTGGCTTGACTCTAAAACCAGAGATTCTGGATTCGATCCCCAGTGGAGTCGCCAAGCTGTCGAGACGTTTTACCGCTCCGACGATAAATGACATGGCGTAAAATATATTTGGGACTAAACAATCTAAAAACAAATGGAGTCGCCACTAACCTTTTATTTGAACAGGTGTGGTTAGTCACCTACTTGTTTAACCCAACATAAATCTAGAAAGATTACGTCAAGTTAAGGAAAGAAACTGGTCTACAAAAAAAGATTTTAGGTTCGTGAGTCGGTTACGCTTGGGGAAGGATTAGCACCCCCAAGACGCCCGGAAATCGGTACCACAAAAGTCTTAAAAATATTTTACTTGCGAAATAATAATAGAATATGTTTAAAATCATTTTAGGAAAAACATAATTTCGAATGTTGGAATAAATATTCCTTTTAATGTGGGACAAAAATCCCATTGAAAAGTTAAATCCAAAAATTAAAAAAAGCTTAATGTCGGAATGAACATTCCTTTTAATGTGAAAATCCATAGCCCAATTTCGAATTTGAAGAAATTTCCTATTTAGAATGGAGATTCAATTTCTAACTAGGAACAAATATTCTTCAAAAAAATCAAAGTCAAATTTAAAAATGAGGATAAATATCCTTTTGAAAGACAAAGTTTTAATTTTAACTTTAGAAAGTCTCAATTATGAGAATATTAATTGAAACCTTCTAGAAAACATTTTGCAAAAAAGTTGGGATAAATATCCTCAAATTCGTGTTTTGAAAATCACATTAAGAGACTTTAATTATGATTTCTCAAATTAAAATCTCTTAGAAAGATTTAATTTTAAAACAATGTTGGAATAAATATTCCTTTTAATTTGATGAAGGGAATAGTTTGACAAAAATTTAGTTTGATAGGAAAATATTTTGAAAAATTAAAAATTAAAAAAAAGGATAAAAGAAAATAAATATTCCCTTTTATTGAAAAAGAAATAAAAAGAAATAAAAATAAAAAAAGAGATTTTGAAAGTGATTTTTTTTATAAAATTTGGATTAATTTGAGAGGCCTTAATTATAGTTGGAAAATTAAGATCTCTCAAAAAGACTTCTAAAACATGTTTTGAAATTAATGTCGGAATGAACATTCCTTTTATTTTAATTGGGCGTCTTAAGCAAGAGATTTTCTTAAAATGAAATAAAAATAAAATATAAAAGTAAAAATAAAATAAATAAAAAATAAAAGATTTTGGAATTAACATTCCTTTTTGTAAAAAGAAAATTTTTGGAGTTCATTCGTAAATTTTAAGAAATTAAAGACAATCATAAACATGATGCATGCTTTTTATGAAAATTACATGAAAAACATATTTTTTAATTTTGGAGGGATGAAAAATTCTCCCGGGCCCGATCGGACTCCCGATTAGACACCGAGAAAACATCTCATCGGAGAAAACCTTCGGAAATCTCGGACTCCCGAGACATCCTCCGGTCACCCCATGCATATGAATTTTTGAAAGTCAATGTTCTAAACTTAATTATGCATGAATGGGACAAAGAAACAAGGGTTAGACCATATACACTGACACACCCGGACCTAGTACGACTTTTCTGTACGAATGAAATAGTACAAGACGACGTATTAATTAAACAATGGGTTGGTCCGGCTGTGTCAAGTCAGAAGAGAAGTTAAAATTAGGATAAGACGGAGTTTGAAGATAAATTAATTAACCGTGCATGGAAATTAGCAAATGCCAAAAAGACCTCCAAATAAGTCCCTAGAAATTTATTATGGGCCCCATTGGCACGAGAAATCAAAGGATTTAGCCAACGGGTAAAAATGGAAGAAAGTTGAAAAAGGGAAAAAAGTTTGACCCGGGGCCCGAGTGGACCAGGCGTCGGGCTCCCCTATAAATAGGGGAGGGGCCGAACCTTTTCTTTCATTTTTTTCTTTCTTTTCTTTTCTTTTTCTTCTTTTTTCTCTGGAGCCGACCGGAGGCATTTTGGACAATTGGCAAAGTGGGACATGCCCGGCTATCAGATCAAGGTGAGTTTCCAGTATGTTGTTCTTCTCACCTCGATCTACGTTATGTTAAGTTTGCACGCACATCCATGCATCGGTTTAGCCTAGATCCAAGTTTTCAGCTTTTAACCAGATTAAAGCTTTAAACTCAAATAAGTGGATTTCGGGCCGGTGGAATAAGGTGAGTTTTTAGTGTGTTATAGTATTCACCTTATTCTACGTCCCATTCCGTTTTTACGCATTTTTGTGCACCGGGTGTGAGTAAATCGGAGATTTAGTCAATTTGGGCTAAATCTCAGTCTACGGGAAGATTGGACCGATGTTTCTCGTTTCTGCCTCGGCATATCCGTCGTGGATGCCATGAGGATCGCCTCTCTAAGTTTGTACGTCGAAAGGAGGAGAAACGAGTGCGAAAACCGGGGAAGAGACCGGCCGAAAAACTGGCCGATCGAGTCCCTGTTTAGATATTTTCAATATATTATTATTATATTAAAAGATATTAATATATTTTAGATATTTATATATAATATTATTATATCTTAGATATTTATATATTATATCATTATAATGTATAAATATCTCATAGGTGGGCTTTTTGAGCCCGATTTCGAGTAGAATTTGGCCCAACCCGTGTGGGGCCCAGCCTAGTACGGGTGTGGGGCCCACGGGCCCCCGGGGGCATTTTGGTAATTTTTCACCGAGAGTCCGATTTTAACCCGGAAACCTCCCGGACACTTTTCTAAGTGTCGGGCCCTGCCCGAGTGGCCCATGGATCCCCAGGGGTATTTTCGTAATTTTTCACCAAGTGTCCAACTTTTACCCCGGAACCTCCTGGACACTTTTCCAAGCCCCGAATCTCATTCAAGCCTAGTTGTAGGTCACGTTAAAGCCTCATAGGTGCATTCATAAATGTGATTATGAATGCTAATGTATTTCCGTGTGCTAGGGCTCCGGGTGAATCGAATGCGGCGATGCTCCGGAGGTTGAGCCACATGGAGCGCTTGGGAGTATACGAATCTCCCAATACTGTGAGTGGCTTAGTTTTCAGTGCTTAGCCACTAGGGCAAAATGTTTTAAAAATATAAATTGTTTTAAAAAGGTTTTACAACGGTTTTGGGATAAGGGTAATCCACGACACACACTTTTATTTTGTGATACGCCCACTTATGGGGGTGGGATGATTTTAAAAATACAAAAGCTTGTGTGTGTTTACATGTTTTAATATTTATATAAAGAATTTTATTATTATTATTATTATGATTATCGGGTACGATGCCCCTGGAAGATGAGTGATTGAGTGGAATTCCTCGGTGCTCCGATTGCGGGAGCGTGGACCGAGTCTGAGATGCATGCACGATACTCAGCCGTGGACCGCCTATCGAGGGGCACGGTGAGTCGAGCCTGGTTGGGAGAGGCGCGTAGGGAAACTCGCCAGAGCTCCAGTTCACTATGTTCCACCACAGTGAGGCACCACCGAGGGAACGGGCTAGAGTATGAAATAAAGAGAAAATGTTTTTAAAGAGAAAAGAGATAGCCCTCGGTGCAGTAAGGTATACGACCGGCCAGTCGTGCCTTCAGTGTATTAGGTGCCAGCCCATGAGTATTTAATAAGTTTAAAGGTTTTAAAATTTATTTCTCCTTGGGAGAATTTCAAAAGAGGTTTTGAAAATAAAATTTATTTTATTTACTTTAATCATTTTATTTTATTATATTTTGGATTACCCCTGTTTTCCCTAACCCTGATGGAGACTCATTGAATCTCTGTCACTCACCTGTATCCTATGTGGATGGATGCAGATCCGCGTACGAGGTCAGCCAATAGATTGGAGGCTCACTAGAAGACGTCGGTGGCTTAGGCTTAGTAGTTTTCCGCTGCATAGGTATTCTTTTAAATTAATCCACTGGTACTAAATTAAAGTTTATTATTTTATAAAAGATTTTTAATTAAAGTTTTAGTTGTTTTGCAGCGATGATATCCATTTCTATGCCTTGCGGTGCTTCTGGTGCGTGACCGGCCGGCACGTACTACGAGGCAGCGCGGCGGTTGCCACGTGGCCGACCTCGGGCGGGTCGGGGCGTGACAATTTGATTGGTATCAGAGCATTTAAAAGATTCTGACTGATTTCAAAAACTATAAAGTATTTTCAAAGTGTTTTCAAACGTTTTCAAATGTTTTTAAAGCCAGTGGATTAAATAGGGTTAGAACTCAAGAGTTCGAGTATGTAACTACTCGAAAGCGTCATGAATGATCCAACCTACTCTTAGAATACCTTCTTTAGCAGCAAGCCACCATATAGAGTTCTCGAGTGTGGTCTTAAGTGAGAAGACATCACGACCACCTTCTTCTTTGAGATTCGTGCAAGCAAGGCATGCTTTCCAAGAAACTCCCCAAACTCAAATTTTCAATTTCCAATGTTCCTTCTACTCGACAGCCAAACTATGCAAGGGACTGTATTTCCCTTGAGATGACGGGATAGATGATGTCTCGTCCAGTCTTTCAACGAAGCCTAGTTAGAGGCTTACTAGTGGAAACTGGTTCGATGCGCACAACCTTCGATGTTCAATCCTTGAAGTTGTGAACATCGAGACTCGCTAGTAAAGCAGCGAGTGTCCAGCGTAAATTAGATGCGTTGCCCCAATTCTTTACACCAGTGATGTGTAAGACTTGGGAAGAAATGATGCGATTAGAACGAGGCAAGGGGCCAAGGTGGGTATACTGTGCGTGAATGCTAACCTCACTTCTCTCGTTTTCTACCCCGTGGGTGTGTACCCTTAGAGAGAGAGTTGGGTTATGATTCAAGAATTTGAAGGAGTCAATCACGGAGGATGTGGTTGACCCAAAACCTCAGAACGTGAGATGAATCATCTGAGTAACCAGATGAAGGTAATCGAGGAGAAGCGTCCAAGGAAATTGGAAGAGAAAGAACGAGCCCAAGATCACGAAAGGTGAGATATGGGAAGATTATTTAAGGATGTGAAAGGATTGATAAGAGAAAACCCTAAAGGATTTAAGGATGACAAAAAGGAAGAGTAAGGAAGGAGAACAAAAGAGAAGTCATTTTTGGGAAACGATGAGAAGGAATAAGACAGTAATGACAAGATGGAAAATAAGGAAAGAATAAAAAGAGATCACATCCAGGTGGTCAACGAGTAGTACGTTCGTTACCACTTGTTCGATCGTTGGATACCAATGATGAGAAGGATAATGAATAAAAGAGAAAGGAAATGAAGATGGAGGAAGTGGAATAAAGAAAGTAAGGAGGAGGAGACCCCCAAAAGATAATAAGAAATGATTTTGAACAAAGTGAATGGGAAGAAAACAAGCGAAGAGAGAGTGTAACGCACGGCAATGATGGGAATGTCTACATTTGTGCTAATCGAAGGCACGAAGGGAATTTCCTCCAATATTGTGAAGTCATCACCAGAAGGAACTGGTGAGAAAGAATGAGAGGAAGGGAGAAGAAACGCGAACCTTTAAGCAAAGGACAAAGAGATGTCGTGATGTAGTGCGGAGGCTTTCTTAATGAAGAAAGAAAGCATGAAAACCGTAGGTAAAAGAAGATCCTAGGTTAATAAAAGAAGAACAAGGCCTAAGAAGAAAGAGAGACTTAGTTCAGTTGATGAACTAAGTTTTGGTTAATTAAGAATAGAGCCTTAAAAGAAGAAAAGTATAACACATCACTAGAAAACTATAACTTTAATTAGCAACAATGTCATAATGAACCGTAGGTTAATAGCTCCAAATGACTGACCAGGATTAGTATAAGAATAAGACTAGGAAATTAGGGTTAGAGACAAAAACCTAGATAGGTAACTTAGAGATAGATTAAAGAAGAGCATAAAAAGGGGATTAAAAGAAGTATAGAAAGAGGACTAAGAAAAATCTAGTAAAAGAAAGTGAATAAAAGACTTAGAAACGGATGTTAGTTAAAGAGAGTTGAGCATAATGGACCCCGAACTCGAGTCAAGCCAAGGCACTACATCCTAGAATGAATAAATCAAGGAAACAAATGAGTAAACAAGGATTATCGGAGGCCAGAACCAAGAAAGAGAAAAACGGGGTAAAGGATATAAATTGGTGAAAGGAAGAAGAAACCCCCAACTATTTGATTTTGGGAAGAAGATGACAGAAGGATTAAGAATGGGAATGGTGAAAAGAAGGGAAAGGAAAACCCTGATTAGTTAGATGATAAAAGAAGAGATAAAGAGGTTGGATAGAAAGAAAAATTGGAGAAAACATATAAGAAGAAGTACTCGTAGGAAACGAGTAGATGGAGATGATGCTATCTTAATGGATGACGGGTAAGGATGATGTCAATGAAAGGTAAACGAAAGAGACGAAGAGAGAAAAAAGAAGTGAGGATACCAAGATATGGTAATACAAACAAGAGAGAACGAAGGATAAGAATAATGATGATGATGGGAACTTTAAAGATAATCAAACACAGAGAACGAGGAAAGTGGATCGACCTAGTCAAGAGTCGGAGAAAGAGTGAGGATAAGACGAGAATGAATAAGAGAATGATTGAAACTGGAGAAGACAAAAAGGTGAAATCATGGCAAAAGTGTGGAATAGAAGGAATTAAGAGAATAAGGTGGAGAAATATGAAGGATAAGTCAGATCTTTAGAAGGAGGGGAGTAAGTTAATTTTGAGGATAAACTCCCCGAAGAATGGTAAGTGAAGAAAGGATGTGGGAGATGAAGTTAAACCGAGCTAAGATGGAGTCAGCTTGGCGTGGGCAAGACAGAGAGGTAATGAAGATAGAGAAAGGTGTTACCTACGATAAATAAACCATGACATCGAAAGACAAAGAAGAGATATCAATGGATTAAGAGCCAAAGATGGCTAAGAGAAAGGAAACCCATATTGGTAAAGCAAGAGATGAAGAAACTGAAACAGAAAAGGGGACAAGAGAGAACCCTGAGTACGTAATGGAAGGAGTACGGGAATAAGGAGAAGAATTGATTAAGCTCATGAACTTCTATGAGCACAGCCAGTATGAAGAGCAGAAAGGAAATTCTAACACCCAAGAGAATCAAAGGTGTTAGAAGAAAGGAGGAATAAGGATGATAATGATGAAGAAAGTCAGAGAAGGAAGCGAAGAGGGAAAAGACGAAGTCAAGGTAAAGGAAATATGGGACAAGACGTGAAAAATCACGTAAATCAAGGTTAAGGAATATGAAGAAGTAAAAGGGTACGGAGATTGTGAAAGCCCTAACGATGCCAAAGAATGGCAATGGACCCAAGATAAGGGTAAGCCAAGTGAAGAACGAGATACCTCAAGAGAGAAGAATGCGAAGATAATGAAGCCACAAGGGATACCGCAAGGGTTTGACATGCGTGATTGGCCTGGTCTCGTGTTGACGAGAGGCAAGAGGAATGATATGGATGGGTATGAGGTCGAAGCTCAAGTGTGGTTGATTTGGAAGCCATGTGAGGCGTCCCTATGAGAGAAAGGATCAGAGATCGAGATCTTGAGGATCTCTGTGATGACCACTCGAGAGGATCGGCCCAGTGTGTGATTTGGGGTGTGCGTGAGGCCACCCAGAGTTCTCTATCCCGGAGAGGATGAGAGATGTGATATGATGGGCCGAGGGCCCTATTTGTGATTGTGATGGGCGGTCAGAGAGTGGGTCTGATTGTGAGAGCCGAGAGGGCATGATCTCTGATTCCTCAGTATGATATGGCCGAGTGTGGGCCAATATGTATTAGAGCTCGACTCATACGCCATGAGAATTGAATGGAAGAAAAGTAAAAGGGAGAGAACGATGTAAGAGACGAAATGAGAAGCGAAACCGAGGTAAGGGGGAAAGATAATTAACTCACCGCATCCTCGCCGCGGAGGTGAGGGAGTTAAGCGAAGGTCTTTCCCCATAACTTCGCTACAAGGATGAGTACAAGACCACGAGACGACGAGCAACGCGTCAAATGATGGCCTCGAAGCGAGAGGCAATGGTAATGAAAAAGGAGGAGGAACTCCTAAGAAGAGTAAGAGGTGAGGAACCTCAGAAGAAACAAAAGGATAGTCTCGTCAAGGGAGACTTGAAGGATGAGACAAGAACAAAGCGAGAGGATCAAGCGAGCACAACTACAGCAAAAGAAGGACCTCCAGAGTTCATAATTAAAGTAAAGAGAGCCTAACCCATGAATAGGTAAGGGTAGGCTATGTTAAAGAAAAGATGAGGTTCAAACTCAAGAGTAGAAGGGCGATGGAGCCACTCTTGAGAAAGAGATTGACCAGAGTGCGCAGCAGAAGCGCGGCGAACTTCAGCAACGAATAGTGATGCTAACACTATTCGAAAACGAAAAGAGAGCTTCGAATGGAAGCCAAACCTCCCCAAGCTACTTTGTTTAATTTCGAGGACGAAATTTTAGAAGGAGGGGAGAGTTGACACACCCGGACCTAGCACGACTTTTCTGTACGAATGAAATAGTACAAGATGACGTATTAATTAAACAATGGGTTGGTCCGGCTGTGTCAAGTCAGAAGAGAAGTTAAAATTAGGATAAGACGGAGTTTGAAGATAAAGTAATTAACCGTGCATGGAAATTAGCAAATGCCAAAAAGACCTCCAAATAAGTCCCTAGAAATTTATTATGGGCCCCATTGGCACAAGAAATCAAAGGATTTAGCCAACGGGTAAAAATGGAAGAAAGTTGAAAAAGGGGAAAAAGTTTGACCCGGGGCCCGAGTGGACCAGGCGTCGGGCTCCCCTATAAATAGGGGAGGGGCCGAACCTTTTCTTTCATTTTTTTCTTTCTTTTCTTTTCTTTTTCTTCTTTTTTCTCTGGAGCCGACCGGAGGCATTTTGGACAATTGGCAAAGTGGGACATGCCCGGCTATCAGATCAAGGTGAGTTTCCAGTATGTTGTTCTTCTCACCTCGATCTACGTTATGTTAAGTTTGCACGCACATCCATGCATCGGTTTAGCCTAGATCCAAGTTTTCAGCTTTTAACCAGATTAAAGCTTTAAACTCAAATAAGTGGATTTCGGGCCGGTGGAATAAGGTGAGTTTTTAGTGTGTTATAGTATTCACCTTATTCTACGTCCCATTCCGTTTTTACGCATTTTTGTGCACCGGGTGTGAGTAAATCGGAGATTTAGTCAATTTGGGCTAAATCTCAGTCTACGGGAAGATTGGACCGATGTTTCTCGTTTCTGCCTCGGCATATCCGTCGTGGATGCCATGAGGATCGCCTCTCTAAGTTTGTACGTCGAAAGGAGGAGAAACGAGTACGAAAATCGGGGAAGAGACCGGCCGAAAAACTGGCCGATCGAGTCCCTGTTTAGATATTTTCAATATATTATTATTATATTAAAAGATATTAATATATTATATTAATATATTTTAGATATTTATATATAATATTATTATATCTTAGATATTTATATATTATATCATTATAATGTATAAATATCTCATAGGTGGGCTTTTTGAGCCCGATTTCGAGTAAAATTTGGCCCAACCCGTGTGGGGCCCATCCTAGTACGGGTGTGGGGCCCACGGGCCCCCGGGGGCATTTTGGTAATTTTTCACCGAGAGTCCGATTTTAACCCCGAAACCTCCCGGACACTTTTCTAAGTGTCGGGCCCGGCCCGAGTGGCCCATGGACCCCCAGGGGTATTTTCGTAATTTTTCACCAAGTGTCCAACTTTTACCCCGGAACCTCCTGGACACTTTTCCAAGCCCCGAATCTCATTCAAGCCTAGTTGTAGGTCATGTTAGAGCCTCATAGGTGCATTCATAAATGTGATTATTAATGCTAACGTATTTCCGTGTGCTAGGGCTCCGGGTGAATCGAATGCGGCGATGCTCCGGAGGTTGAGCTACATGGAGCGCTTGGGAGTATACGAATCTCCCAATACTGTGAGTGGCTTAGTTTTCAGTGCTTAGCCACTAGGGCAAAATGTTTTAAAAATATAAATTGTTTTAAAAAGGTTTTACAACGGTTTTGGGATAAGGGTAATCCACGAGACACACTTTTATTTTGTGATACGCCCACTTATGGGGGTGGGATGATTTTAAAAATACAAAAGCTTGTGTGTGTTTACATGTTTTAATATCTATATAAAGAATTTTATTATTATTATTATTATGATTATCGGGGTACGATGCCCCTGGAAGATGAGTGATTGAGTGGAATTCCTCGGTGCTCCGATTGCGGGAGCGTGGACCGAGTCTGAGATGCATGCACGATACTCAGCCGTGGACCGCCTATCGAGGGGCACGGTGAGTCGAGCCTGGTTGGGAGAGGCGCGTAGGGAAACTCGCCAGAGCTCCAGTTCACTGTGTTCCACCACAGTGAGGCACCACCGAGGGAACGGGCTAGAGTATGAAATAAAGAGAAAATGTTTTTAAAGAGAAAAGAGATAGCCCTCGGTGCAGTAAGGTATACGACCGGCCAGTCGTGCCTTCAGTGTATTAGGTGCCAGCCCATGAGTATTTAATAATTTTAAAGGTTTTAAAATTTATTTCTCCTTGGGAGAATTTCAAAAGAGGTTTTGAAAATAAAATTTATTTTATTTACTTTAATCATTTTATTTTATTATATTTTGGATTACCCCTGTTTTCCCTAACCCTGATGGAGATTCATTGAATCTCTGTCACTCACCTGTATCCTATGTGGATGGATGCAGATCCGCGTACGAGGTCAGCCAATAGATTGGAGGCTCACTAGAAGACGTCGGTGGCTTAGGCTTAGTAGTTTTCCGCTGCATAGGTATTCTTTTAAATTAATCCACTGGTACTAAATTAAAGTTTATTATTTTATAAAAGATTTTTAATTAAAGTTTTAGTTGTTTTGCAGCGATGATATCCATTTCTATGCCTTGCGGTGCTTCTGGTGCGTGACCGGCCGGCACGTACTACAAGGCAGCGCGGCAGTTGCCACGTGGCCGACCTCGGGCGGGTCGGGGCGTGACATACACAATTAATTGCACAATATAATACGATAAATAAATAGAACATGGGAATTTAAATTTAATTTTACAAGATCAAATTGCATGATAGCTAATTTAACACATATAAGCAAGTTTAATTTAAACAAACACATATACAAGGTCAAATATGCAATTTTATACAAAATTCAACTCATAATTAAACAAATATATAAGCAAGGGCAAAAGGGTAATTTTACATGTAAAATTAGATTTTTAATTAGGAAAGCATGCATAAAGGGCAAAACAATAATTTAATGCAAGATACAATTACTAATTAAGCAAACATGTTCATGAGGGCAAAAAGGTAATTTTACACGCAAGAATTAATTTTAATTAAACGTGCATACATAAAAGGGCAAAAATATAATTTTACATAAAAGATTAAACTTTTAATTAAGCAAAACACAATGGCCAAAGAAAAGTAATTTTACATACATGATTTAATTTTAAATTAAACAAAAATACATACAAGGGCAAAAAAAGGTATTTTTACATGCAAGATTAAAATTTTAAATTAAACAAAAATACATGCAAGGGTAAAATGTGATTTTATAGTCAAAAATAAACATTAAACTAAGCATGTATTTATACAAGGCTAAAAATAGAATTTTCATAAGCAAGACTTATTTTTTATTTAAATGAATGAAAAAAGGAAAAGAAAAAGGGCTTAAATATGCGATTTTTATTAATAAAAAAATTATTTTCAATCAAGAAAAAATATACACAAATCTAAAGATGCAATCTTTTTAGCCTAGACTTGATCTTTAACTAAACAAACAAGTTTACTAATTTAAAGACACAATTTTTCATAGTCGAGATTAGACTTTTAAATAAATAAGCACATAGAATATACCAATCAAGCTTAAGAAATAACAAATATTGACATAAGACAAAGAAAATTAGCAACTTTTTTACATAAGCAAACTAACAATAAAAGTTAACCACATATTAATAAAGATAACATCAAAAAGACACAACTTTAATATGTTTAAACCATATTTTATACTAATCAAGGGGCTTAACAAGGTTTAAGAACTTCATAAATTGCAAACATCTATATAAAAAGAAAAAAGCTAATATTTTTATGCACAAACTAAACATAATAAAGAAAGGATATAATATTAAAAATAAAAAGCATTAATCTTTCATAAAAGAGAGCTTTACCAAAAAAATGAAATCTTTGATTAATGAAACCCACTCAAATATAATAAAAAGATGGTTGTGTTTAGGAGAAAGAGTGACTTTAATTGACAAACCAATAAGCTCTTATCTCTTTAATATCCTTTTAATCAACCTTCTCATACAACAAAAACAAACGAAGGAGAAGAGAAAAGAAAAAAAAGGCTCTGTTTTTGTTTTGAAAACTAGAAAAAGGCTCTGTTTTTGTTTTGAAACCGTTTTTTGCAGAAAAAATGAACGCTGCCCTCATGTGCTCTCCGTTTTTCTTCCTCGAAGAGAAAAAAAAAATGCTCCTCGGTGCTCTTCTCTCTTTTCTCTCTGTCTTTTTTTTTGAAAGAATGGCTGAAGCCTTCTCCGTGCTCTCTCCCTTCTCTATGCTCTCCCTCCTCTATTTTTTCTGTTTTTTCTTTTGTTCCCCGAGGGCTGAAGCTCCTCGTGTGTTCTCTCCTTCTCTTTTTATCTTGTTTTTTTCCAGGCAAAACCTCGGAAACAGGGAGCCAAAAGAATCCCCGGAAACAAGGAGCCAAAAGAACCCCTGGAAACAGGGAGTGGTGGCTGCTTTATTGCTATAACTGTTGCTGGTGGGGTGCAACTTCATCTCCACTATCTGCACCTTGAGGCTGGTGTTATTGATGATGTTGTTCCAGTGGATTATTTTGCTCCGAATTAACATCTGAACCACTTCTAAAATAGGCATTAAGAGCAGCCAACATGCCCAAATTAGACTCAGACATTCCTAACCCGAGATGCTGAGAAAGTTGTTGTTGCATTAACATCGAACCCAACTGCAAAGGACTTGCTCTACCACCTTGGAATTCAAGGTTACTTGGAAGATTAAATCTTGGTAGAAAATATAACGGAGCTTGCATTGTATTCCCACTTGCTGGACTTGCTGTTCCAAAAGGCCACA
Organism: Microcos paniculata; assembly: GCA_030664755.1. Classification (NCBI taxonomy): domain Eukaryota; kingdom Viridiplantae; phylum Streptophyta; class Magnoliopsida; order Malvales; family Malvaceae; genus Microcos; species Microcos paniculata. The sequence goes on from CP131464.1 coordinate 11,047,572, forward strand.
TCTGCGCTCGGATGGACCAACTCGGCAAATATACAGGCGACAGACCACATATCCACAGCAGTTGAGTAATGAATAGCCCCCAAAAGGACTTCTGGTGCTCTGTACCATAGGGTCAATATCTCGTGAGTGTACTTCTTGATGGGAAGAGTAAAAGCTCGGGCAACGCCAAGATCAGCTATTTTAAGCGTCATGGTCTTTCTATCCATGAGGAGATTGTGAGGCTTAAGGTCCCTGTGTAAAACGCCATGGCCATGACAGAAGGCAACACCCTTGCAAAGTTGGTACATCAAGCTCTTGACAGTGTTAAGGGGAATGTTGTCTCCAGATTGGCGAAAAGAGCGGATATATTTCTTGAGATCAGTGTCCATGTACTCAAACACCAAGTAGAGAACCGTCTTTCCTTGTTTGTTCAGTCCTTGTTTCACATCCATCAATCTGACAACATGGGGATCTCGGGAGAGCATGCGGAGGATGGAGACCTCGCGGAGAGTGGTGGGAGGAACGCCTTCATCGTCCTCGTGGAGATGAGTCTTCTTGAGGGCTACGATCTTCCCAGTCGCTCTCTCCCTTGCTCTGTACACCTTTCCGTACATTCCCTCTCCTACTTTCTCCAACTTCTCGAAGGCCTCCATCGCCGACGATGTTACCACCCCTGTTTCTGTTTGGCTTAGCCTCTCCATTTCTTCTCTCTCTCTCTCTCTCTCTCTCTCTCTCTCTCTCTCTCAACTAGCAATTCTCTCTTCTCTCACTCTCCTTGCCTTTCCGTTTGCTGCTTTTATCGACAGGTGCCTTACGCTTCCCAAACTTTCTGTCCTCAGTAGGCTTCAAGGCTCCTACCGAGTTCTTCGCTGCACCTCTACCTCCAGCTCCTTTCATTTTTCACTTGGGAGAAAAAAAATGGCGAAACGGCGATGCGCTGCTTGCGCTGTTGCTGCTGCTACTTGAGCAGCTGCCATGGTGGCTGTGGAGCGGTGGCAAGGCTCCTTTGGTGGCTGTGGAAATGCATGGGAGGAGCGTCGCGTGATTGCCTTGTTGCTGCCATGGCAGTTGTGGTGGCTGGAGAACTTGAAGCCACTGCTTCTTAAGGATGCAGTCGAATAAAGTTTCGGTGATGGTGCAGACCCAGGCCTTGGCGTTGTTCTAAGTTGTGTCCAGCTACTGTCTTGGTTTGTGAAGCAAAGTCATCGACCTTGTAGACGAGGAGCGCAATGAAGGAGCTGGAGGAGGAGCGTGTTGCTGCTGCTACTTGAGCAGTTGCCGTGGTGGTTGTGGAGGAGGATAAAGTTGGCGATGGAGCAGCGGCGGTGGAAGCTGTTATAACTCTTGCTGGCTGCTGTTGTTGACGTGGTGAGGGTGGAAACCGTGGTGGCTGCAACATGGGGACCGGATCATTTCCCCTTTTGCATGGTAGTGGGCCTTGTTAGTATGGCCTTTTGACATGTGTTATATGTATATATACATGTATATATATATATATGTATTTAAATATATATGTATACATCTATGAATATATATCCATATAAATATACATTTATATATATATATACATAAATATATATGTATATATATCTATGTACATATATAGAAATATATATTTATAAATATACATATACATGTAAATATATATATACACACACACACACACACACATATATATATATATTACATCATACTCGAGTTGACTCGGTCAATTTTTTTTCATGGCTTTCCTTTTGCATGATGACTGAATTGATTTGGCGTTTTGGTTTCCCGGTTTCAGGTTCAAAATTGCCTGCAAGGTAATAAATTAAAATAAGATAAATAATAATAATAATAATAATAATATTCAAAGATAGACTAAGCTTAAAAAAAAAAGATGATAGGTGCAATAAAAATTGGAAATGGTTAATTGATTAGTTAGTTAATTTATTAACTAATTAACCAAAAGTCAAAATTAAAAATTAGTGTCTACAGTCTCCCTAGTGAAGATCCTCACCAGCACTTGAGGGAATTTTTGATGGTTTGTTCAACTATGAAACCGAGTAGCTTGACAGAGGAGCAAGTCCGATTACGTGCTTTTCCATTCACATTGGCGGATACTGCCAAGGCTTGGTTGTATCGCTTGGAGCCTAGTTCCATAACTACTTGGGAGCAACTCAAGAAGCAATTTCTCACCAAGTACTTTCCAGCCGCCAAGATCCTTAATCTCAGGAATCAGATTAGCACCATCGGCCAGAAAAATACAGAGTCTATCTATGATTATTGGGAGAGATTTAAACATTTGGTAGCTAGTTGTCCTCAGCACCAAATTCCTGAGCAATGCTTGTTGAATCATTTTTATAATGGCCTCTTACCTGTGAACAAAGGACTCATGGACGCTGCTGCTAGTGGGGCACTTCTTGATCAACCTACGGAACAAGCTCGTAAAATCATCACCACTATGGCATTAAGCTCTCAAAACTTTCAAGCATATGATGATGGTTCTGGTCATCAAGTGAATGAAGTTAGCCGTTCTCAATTAGAGCAGCAACTTGCTTCAACAAAATCATCAACTATCTAAGTTGACTTCTCTTATGATGTCTCAAATAGGTGCGTCTTCAAACTCTCGTCCTTGTGGTATATGTTCATTGCATACTCATGAGACAGACGCATGCCCTACATTACAAGAATCCAGTGTTGAGGATGTTAATTCTGTTGGATTTCCTGGACCACCAAGGAGGAATTTTGACCCATTTGCACCTACCTACAATCCCGGTTGGAGAGCTCATCCTAACCTTAGGTACGGAAACAATGTAGCCCCTCATTTTCAACCCAGACCCCAATTTCAACAAGGGCCTAGTGCTTTCCAAAACAGACCAACAGCACCCTCACAATCCAACCAATTTCAAGCTTCCTCTCATAATGCTCCACCTAATCAAGGACCCTCATCCACACCATCCTCTACATCTAAACTCGAGGATTTAGTGACTCAACTTGCATCATCTCAGTTATCTTTCCAAGAAGCTACCAAGTCGCAATTTCTACAAGTGAACACCTCCTTGGAAGATCTTCAAAGACAAGTTAGGCAACTTGCCACATCTGTTAATGATCTTACATCCCAATCTTCGGGAAAGTTGCCTTCTCAATCCATCATCAATTCGAAGGCTAATGTCAATGCAATACACCTGCGGAGTGGTCAAGTTCTTCCGGATCAGCAGGAGAGACGAAAACACAAAGTAAATGAGGAGGAAAACCTGGAAGGGGAGATGGAATCTTTCTCCCCTGTTCTTGAAGAGACGTCGACGGGTAAAATCACTGGACATCGACAGGCAAGCTTGGAGCAGGATGAATTAGTTTCTGACCTTTCAGATCCGTCGACGGATGACTCACTTGCCCGTCGACGGGCAAGCAACATACCTAAAAATGATTTACCTAGAAACTTTGATCCGTCGATGGGTGAGGAACTTGGACATCGACGGGCACAATCCCCTGACCCTGTTCCACCTTTTCCCATTAGACCAAATGACTTTGAAGCCTCTACATCTACCCAAAACCCAAAACCCAAAACCAAACACAAATACTCCCCATCCTCATCCAAAGCCTAAAGGAGTGGCTCCATTTCCCTCAAGATTGACAAAGAAACCCAAGGAAAGTATTGAACCAGATATCTTGGAAGTCTTCCACCGAGTGTAAGTGAATATTCCTCTTCTCGATGCCATCAAACAAGTTCCTAGATATGCCAAGTTTCTCAAGGACTTATGCACTCATAAGCGCAAGCTAAAGGGGAATGAAGTGATTACCTTGAGTGAGAATGTGTCAGCAGTTCTTCAACATAAACTTCCACCCAAGTGTAAGGATAAAGGTTCATTTTCTATTCTTATCACTATTGGAAAGACTCAAATTCCAAAGGCTATGTGTGATCTAGGAGCTGCCATCAGTCTTATGCCACATTCTCTTTATCTCTCTTTGGACATGGGGCCATTGACAAGAACCGGTGTTGTTATCCAATTAGCGGATCGATCTTATGTATATCCGGAGGGTGTTCTGGAAGATGTTCTAGTGCAAGTCAATGAATTAGTCTTCCCGGCGGATATCTATGTTCTAAAGATGGGAAGTGAGGAATGTTCTTCATCCTCTTCTATTCTTCTTGGCCGACCATTTCTCCGCAGTGCTAGAACCAAGATTGACTGTCATGAAGGTCATCTTTCCATGGAGTTTGATGGGAAGGTAATTACATTCAATCTCTTTGATGCCATGAGATACCCGTTAGATGATCAATCTATTATGGCTGAAGATTTTGTGGATGTTTGTTCTATGTCCTTATTGGATTTTGCTCGAGAAGATCCTCTATTTTCTGCATTAACTCAGAGCATGGACTATGACAATTTAGATTTTGAGGAGGAGATCTATAATGAAGAAATCCAGTAGGAGGAGATCTATAATGAAGAAATCCAGTCTATCTTATCTTCTTTGGCCGCACTCCCACCTAAATCACACCTAGCCAATATTTCTTACATGGATCTTCCTATCCCTTCCACTAAACTTCTCCCCTCTATCATTGAAGCACCATCTATTGAGCTTAAAACTCTTCCCACTCATCTCAAATATGCCTTCCTTGGTGAGAATGAAACACTCCCTGTAATCATTTCTAATACTCTCACTTCTAACCAAGAGCTTCAACTTCTACAAGTTCTAAAGGCTAGAAAAGAAGCTATTGGATGGACGGTTGCTGACATAAAAGGTATTAGCCCATCAATTTGCATGCATAGAATTTTATTAGAAGATGATTCCAAACCACTTAGGCAACCTCAACGCCGCTTGAATCCTCCCATGATGGAGGTGGTCAAAAAGGAGATATTGAAGCTTTTGCAAGTTGGTATCATCTACCCTATCTCAGATAGTGAATGGGTTAGTCCTGTGCAAGTGGTACCCAAGAAAATCGGTATTACGGTAGTGCAAAACGCAAGTGGTGATCTTGTACCCCAACGAGTGCAAAATGGTCGGAGGGTATGCATAGATTATAGGAAACTTAATGATGCTACAAAGAAGGATCACTTTCCATTGCCTTTCATTGATCAAATGTTGGAGAAGTTAGCTGGAAGAGCTTACTATTGTTTCCTAGATGGATATTCTGGTTATTTTCAGATCATGATAGCTCCAGAGGATCAAGAAAAGACCACATTTACTTGCCCCTTTGGTACATTCTCATATAGGCGCATGCCCTTTGGTCTTTGCAATGCTCCAGCTACCTTTCAACGGTGCATGATGAGCATTTTTTCAGAGTATGTAGACAAGATTATTGAAGTCTTTATGGATGATTTCTCCGTTTATGGAGATTCTTTTGATAGTTGCCTGGCTAACCTCGCTACTATTCTTGACCGGTGCATTGAGACAAATTTGGTTCTAAATTCAGAAAAATGCCACTTTATGGTTACTCAAGGAATTGTTTTGGGCCACATAGTATCAGCTAAGGGCATTGAAGTGGAAAAAGCTAAAATTGATGTCATTCAGAACTTGCCCTATCCTTTCTCAGTCAAATCAATTCGATCCTTTCTTGGCCATGCGGGATTTTACCGACGTTTCATCAAAGATTTCTCTAAGATCGCAGTCCTCATGTGCCGTCTGTTGCAACAAGATATCACCTTTCATTTTGATGAGTCATGTAAAGAGGCCTTTGACAAGTTGAAGAATGCTCTTACATCAGCCCCCATCCTGCAACCTCCCAACTGGGCCCTACCTTTTGAACTTATGTGCGATGCAAGTGATATAGCTGTGGGAGCAGTGCTTGGCCAGCGATAGGGCAAAGTTCCACATGTCATTTATTATGCCTCACGCACTTTGAACGACGCTCAGAAAAATTACACCACCACTGAGAAGGAGCTTCTTGCTATTGTCTTTGCTCTAGACAAATTCCGTTCTTATTTGCTTGGCACCAAGGTGATTGTGTTCTCTGATCATGCAGCCCTTAAGTACCTCCTTGCTAAGAAGGAAGCTAAGCCTAGATTGATTCGTTGGATCCTTCTTCTCCAAGAATTTAACCTTGAAATTAAGGACACAAAGGGTGCGGAAAACTTAGTAGCTAACCACCTCAGCCGGTTGGTAAGTTCTGAGGTAACTTCTTCCATCAATGACTCATTTCCTGATGAAATGCTTTGTGCTCTTGATATACAAATTCCTTGGTATGCTGACATAGTCAATTTCTTGGTCACTAGAGAATTTCCTAGTGGTTTTCCTAAAGCAAAGAGAGATAAGCTTAAACATGATGCTAAATTTTATGTATGGGATGATCCCTACCTATGGAAACATTGTAGTGATTTAATCATTAGGAGATGTATTCCTGATCATGAAATTTCTAGTATTCTATCTTTCTGCCGTTCACATGCATGTGGAGGTCATTTTGGCCCTCAAAGAACTGCTAGGAAAATCCTAGAATGTGGTTTTTATTGGCCTTCCTTGTTTAAAGATGCTCACATCTTTTGCAAATCCTGTGATAATTGTCAAAGGGTAGGAAAAATCACATATAAAGATCAAATGCCCCTGAATTCAATTGTAATTTGTGAAATTTTTGATGTTTGGGCAATTGATTTTATGGGACCTTTCCCTAAGTCCAATGGCTTTGTTTACATTTTATTGGCTTGTGATTATGTATCTCGTTGGGTGGAAGCTAAAGCCACCCGAACTGATGATTCTAAAGTGGTTTGTGAGTTTCTCAGGTCTAATATTTTTTCTCGCTTCGGCGTGCCACGTGTCCTTATCAGCGATAGGGGTGTTCATTTCTGTAGCAAGCTTATGGCCTCTCTCTTGAAGAAGTATGGAGTTACTCACAAGGTGTCTACTGCGTACCACCCCCAAACTAGTGGTCAAGTCGAGATCTCAAATCGAGAAATTAAAGCCATCCTCCAAAAGACAGTCAACCCTAACCGGGCGGATTGGAGTCAAAGACTTGAAGACGCTTTGTGGGCATATCGAACTGCCTACAAAACACCACTTGACATGTCTCCTTACCGCTTGGTATATGGAAAAGCATGCCATTTGCCAGTAGAGTTAGAGCATTGCGCTCTTTGGGCCATCAAAAAGTGTAACCTTAACATTGATGAGGCTGGGATTCATAGAAAGCTTCAACTTCAAGAGCTCGAGGAACTGCGCCATGATGCTTATGAGAGCTCTTTCACCTACAAAGAATGCACCAAGGCTTACCATGACAAGCTTCTGAAGAAGAAAACATTTTGTGAAGGCCAAAAGGTGCTACTCTACAACTCTAAACTCCATCTCTTTCTAGGAAAACTCCGGAGCAGGTGGATAGGCCCATTCATAGTGACTAAAGTATTTGATCATGGAGCGGTGGAGATCCAAAGTTTGACTACTTCCAAGATCTTCAAAGTCAATGGACATCGCTTGAAACCATATTATGAAGGAATTTCGGTTTATTCCATAGAGGACATTCTCTTCACTGATCCTACATATATTCCTTGATTTGGTCTTCTAGTCGAGCCAACGACGTTAAACAAAGGCGCTGCTTGGGAGGCAACCCAAGTTCTTCCTTCACTCGCTGTAATGTATTTCTTTCCTTCTTTTATTTCCTTTGATTTTGCATGCATTCATTCCATCCACATCTAGCTAAGAGTTCATGAGGTTCAATTTGGGTGAGGCTGTTCGACTTATGAGCTACACAAGTGGCACTTCTCTAGCTCTCTGCACTCCAAAGTTCGAAAATCTCGAGAGTAAGCAAAGAGGGCAAAATCAAGGTTTTTTATTGGGTTCAGAAACACGTAGACGTCGACGGGCATGTAAGTAGACGTCAACGGATGGGGTTTTCACAAGACAAGTCAGAAATATCTGGACGTCGATGGGTATAAGTTAGACGTCGACGGATGGCTCAGTCACGATAAAATTTGGGAAGTCAGAAATATTTAGACGTCGACGGGCATATGGATAGACGTCGACGGATAGATTTCGGCACATAAAATTTTTGAAGTCAGAAATATCTAGACGTCGACGTACAAGGGTTAGACGTCGACGGATGCTACGGGGAACCAGATTGCCCTAAGTCAGAAATGTTTAGCCGTCGACGGCTAGACTCTAGACGTCGACGGATCAATCGAATTTCGCAGTTTTTAACCCTCATCAGCCATCACTTTCACCACAACACTATTCCCTCATTCAAAACCGAAACCCTCCTTCCAAAACCAACCAACTTCAACTCTCTTCCATATCCACCAATCTTCCAACCCAATTACATCAAACCCACTTCCTTCTCACTGAAAACATCATCCCCATCCGCTATTTCTTCCATCATTTCCTTCAAATCCAACAAATTCAGAGATTGGTGTTCTTGGAGCAAATTTGGGCGAAATTTCAAATTGGGATTCTTGAAGCAAATTTGGTTGCGTTTAACACTCCAGTTGGTCAGTTATATACTCCTCTACCTCTCTTGATTGATTTAGCATCGAAATATTAAGCTATTGGATGGATTATATGCTTATAATCTTCAAAATTTGAAACTTTTGCTTGTGATAACTGCTGGAATCCGAGTTGGGCTTCAATTGTTTGAATATTTGGGTTTCTTTGATGCTATAACTGAGATAATCAAGTGGAATACATTGCTGAGTATATATTGTTCATCATACGAGTGTTCATTGTGGGATTTTATTGAGTTTGCTTCAGGATTTTTGTTCATCATACCCACTGTTCGACAAAATGTCTAAGAGACCTCGCCAATCAAAATCCCAAGCATCTGCTGAACCTTCACCATCTCCCAGACCACGAGCTTCAAGGGCTGCCAAGGGCAAGGCCCTGGCTTTGGCCTCCGGGCCTACTGTAGCCAATGAATTTTTCTCTCCCGAGTGTGAACAATGGTTTAAAGATCACCAGACCTCCCGTCAAATTGTGGAGAAGACAGTGCACCCTCTTATTGCACGCGAATTTGATTTAGTGAATTTGTTTCACGAGGTGGGTTGGGACACTGTCCTCGACATCAAGGGCGAATATTATCCTGATTTGGCTGTCCTCTTTTACGCCAACATCAAGAACAAGGGGGTTGACTTGCCTGAAATTCAGACTGTGGTGCTCAAGAAAAATATCACCATCAATGCGGCATTCCTTTGGGAACATTTCAATATTCCAAATGAAGGATCTATGTATGAAGAAAATGATGAAGAAGAAAAAGATCCAGACCGTCCTTGGTCCAGACATGATGCCTTGGCTAGATTTGATGTGGGATATAGACCAGTGCCCGGCAAAAAGGCTGCTCTTTTCTGCCGAGATTTCAGTATTCAAAGCCGACTGGTGGCATATCTTATCCACCATAATGTGGATCCAAAGATCAGTGACACCCACATTGTCCGCGGCAAAGACGTCTACATGATGGACAAAATTGTCCACGGCCTGCAAGAAGCCCCTGGTATTCCGCTGGCATCAACCATCATTAGTGCTATGCGCGAGGTCGTCTCTCCTACTACTTAGCACCGCTGCATTCCCTTTCTAGTGCTCATTACCAAAATCCTCCAACACTGTGGCATCTCTTTTGAAAATGAGCGGAAAATATCACCACCAAAACAGACTGTGTCGATGCCACCAAAATGAAGATCTTTGGTTATGTCCAAGCAGGAGGACTTTGGACTAAGCCTCCGAATATGCAAGACCAGCCAGCTGAAGGTGAAGAAGAAGGAGGAGAGCAAGAACAATCGCAAGATCAGCAAGTTCCATTCGAGCTACCGGTTGGCAATAGGCCAATCCCTCAGTACCAATTTCAGTCTCAGATGCTCGGTTGGTGCCAAAACATGGGTCAGAATTTCAATGCACTGCAAGGGGATGTCACGCGCTTGACTGATGATGTTCACTCACTCCACACCAAGCTTGATCAGATTCTGGCTTTCTATAATCAGCCTCCACCACCGCCTCAATGAACTTTAGCTCGTTCTAGCATTTTCATGCATGCATTTTATCTTTATTATCTCTTTTAATTATGACAAACTTTAACTTCTAGTTGTCGTACATTTTACCTCTTTAACTTTTGGATTTTAGTTAATTCTCGACCTTATAACTCCTAATTTTGATTTATGCCAATTTAATCTTGCTTTTGTTACTTTTGCCCCATTATTGTTGATTGCATTTGCTGGAATTGTCTTCATTTACTTCCTCGACAGCATCAAGGTACTGTTCTGTGATACCTCTCTTTTATATGATTTATTGTCGACACAGCATTGCGGACAATGCTTACTCTAAGTGTGGGGGAACTTTAGTAACTAAAACCTTTGCTAATTAGGAGTTATAACTTTTTGATAGATTAATTTGCAAATTAGAAGATGTGAAGTTGTTCATGAAGTAAATATAAGCATAGTTTAAATTGGAAAAGAGCTTTAAGATTTCTTGCTTCTAGATTTTTAAGCAACTTGTAGTAATTCTCTTAAGCCGAATATGTTTGAGTAGAATAAGGATTTTTCAACCTTGTGAGAGATTTGAGCCTTAAGATTGCACTACAATCTCTTTTATTCTTGAGAGTAAATTTTATCTTGCATGACTATATTCCTCTAGAACTTGCTTTATACCTTGTTGAAATTACATATAATGCATGCATGTTTGAGAAGATGGTCAAGATTAGACATGAGCTTGAGTCAAATTAACCAACCTTTGCGAAAAAACCAATGTAGAGAACCCCTTGAGCCTAAAAAAAAAAATTTAGCTTTATTTTTGTTGATAAACCTAAATTTCCTAAAAGAACCTCAAGCCTCAAAAGAAAAAAACAAATTCTCTCACCTTGTTTCTTCAGCTTAGTGAGATTAGTGACTTATATGATTTTTATGTTCTGGACAAAAGAGTAACAAGTCTAAGTGTGGGGGGAAATTTTTTGCTTCAAGAATTGGTCAATTAAGAAAAATTTTTAGAAATGAGATGTTCAAAATACATTAAATTTCAAAAATGTGCTCAAAAGAATCCTAATGCATAAAGAATGGCACAACATAAGCAATCAACATCTCTTCGGTTCATTGTAAAGAGGAATGAAAGGCAAAAGTTGGAATGAGTAGATCAAAAGAGTCGGGCTATTAAAAATTTGAGTGCCATTTTTATTTTCTTTCCGATAGCTTGATATCTCACTAAGTTTTGAAGAGACTTTTAATTGAACTCCTTTACCCTTTTCTTCATAGCTTACTCAACCAAGACCTCATTACAATCCTATTTCATCTTTTTCATCTTTTCATCCATGATGTGCAAACTGGAGTAGTAGAGATGAGGTAGACTCGCAAGCTTATGATAGGTCTATTTTCATACAAAGATTGAGCGCACCATGAAACACACTTGAGTGAATGAGGGATTTCCAGTGATGAATTATTCCATTCAAACATGTTTGATTGAAGGAAAATTGCTTCCATCGTTGCTTAATTATCTTGATTCTTGAATCGTATGCTCTCTTCTACTTTACAATATGCTTCTATATACCGCATGAATTTCCTCTGAAATCTAATTTGAGAGTTATCTAGTTTAAACTTTTTATGGTATCCTCTTTTAAGGGTTATTTTGTTCTTTCCCTCTTGCTCTAGGCTTACTCGAGGGCGAGTAAGATTCAAGTGTGGGGGAATTTGTTAAACCCCTTTTTATTGCTTAAATTAGGATTTAAGATCACTCCTCTTTCTCCTACTTTTATACTAGGTGGCCTAAGTTAGCTCAATTTTGCTTTGTAGGTGTATTTAAAAGGGAAAATGAAGTTTGAACTAAAAAAGGGACAAATTCCATGATTAAGTGAACAAACATGCAGAGCCGTCGACGGGTAACAATGTAGACGTCGACGGCTGCTCGAGAAATGGACAACAGGATCACTTGCACCTGCATAGATGTCAATGGCCAACTCAATAGACGTCGACGGACAAGCTACTTGATGACCATGATTCCAGAATCCAAAGCAACCGTCCACGGATTGAAGTTGGACGTCCACGGCCAACATTTCCAGGGAGTTCATCATGCCAGACGTTGACGGCTAGTCATTAGACGTCGACGGGTAAAAGTTTCTGACTTCGAATACTCAAAGGTTGAGCACTTAGACGTCGACGTGCACATCTTTAGACGTCGACGGATCGATCGAGCTGGGAAAAATATGAAGAAAACAAGCATAGACGTCGACGGGCAGACACTTAGACGTCGACGGCTAACAAAGTCAAAATGTCGGCAGACCCATTTAAATGCTGTCATTCCACTATCAAACTTTTGAAATAAACATATTCCGGGTATCCAGTGGAGAGGAGGCAGAGTAAATCCCCAAATCTCCTCAGACTTGTCTCCCTCTTTACAATAATGGCTTCTATTTTATTTTATTTTATCCTTAGGATTCCTTATCTTATCTGAAGAGCATTATTGAAGATGAATAATGGAGGCGTGGGCTGAAAGCTGGAGAGCAGAAGACCAGAGATAAGAGACAGCCAAGGGGAGTTGAGTTTTTTTAGTTTTTAAGTTTGCATCTTTTGCTGGGTTGGGGACTGATCATCTTGTAATTTGCGTTTAAGCAAAACTCTATAACTCCAATCTATTATAAGATTCAATCAATTTTTCTGCATTTGTGAGATTCTTGTTCTTAATGCTTTCTTATTCATTGATTGTTCTTCTATCTCTTGAGCTTTAAAGATGATTATCACGTTTATTATCTTGTCTATTGGATTGCTGAGTTGATTAGTAGCAAATAATTGATTGAGTAGTTCACTAGCATGCTAGTCTTTGAATTCCAATGCTAGAGTTGGGTGATTTCTTAGAACTTGAGTAGCAAGAGGATGTTTTTACATCCAAAGAGATTTGAAGATGCAATTGGAATAATGAATGCTGGGTTTGTTATTGATTGTTGTTAGCTTTTACCTTTCCATTGCTTATTGCTCTTCTAGGCTTGAATTTGGATTGCTAGGATTCAAGTTAGTCAAAGAGGAAGGATTAAAAGTGAACCTAGATTCAAGGTTAATCAATATTAGGAAAGGTCTATGGACTTGAAGCTGGTTTCAAATCCATGAGGTTAACCAATTGATGAGAAGAATGTTTGATTAGTGAATCAATGATCAAGTGCTAGGTTAAAAGATTGATTGCATAATAGATTGGAGGCTTTGTTCTATCATGTATTGCATTATTATTGTCATTCTTGATAAATCCTCACATATTATTTCCAACACCAATATAAAACTCCTTTTTAATTTATTGTCTAGCTTGATGTATGCTTAGAAAGTAGTGTGAAATAAAGTAGCCTTTCCTCGTGGCATCGATCCTTGCTTACCCTACTACATAGTAGATTAGTCAGGTTAATTTTGTTGTGATACGACAAGCAACAATAGGTAAAATCCATGGTTAGATTCTGTGTTTGTGAATCTTTAGTAGCCAACCTTAATCTTAGAACAAAGGGAAGACGTAGGATGCTTCTTAGAGATCTCAAATATTCAATGACTGGGTAGACACGAAGTATATTCAGATTGTTTGCATACTGTACTGATTTTCATTGCTTAATGCTTTATTCAATCCGTAAATCATCGTCGCGAAGATTGTTGGTTCGGTGCGGGTAAAAGGGACCAGTCCAAGAATCGATAGTACTAGGTTGGGCTATTCAGTTACCAATATGAATTTTAGGAATCTTTAGTACTAATTTTCATAAGCATGTCATTTGGTTGATTAATTGTATTGTTAGTGAGCCTGGGATCTAACTGTTCTTTTACCCCTTATAATTAACAAATGATAGAATGAATACTTTTTATTATTGTCAATCTCTTTTATTTCATTGTTCATTTCTCCAATTACTTCTTTAGTTATTTACACTGTCTTTTTATATTCCTCTCTTTAGTTATTTCTGCTTTACCCCAAAACCCCCCTTTTTATATTTCTGTTAAATGTTCAGTCTATAAGCATAGTAAATCCATTTAATTGCCTCTCTATGGATTCGACCTGTTCTTGCCGCTACTACTTAGTATAGGTTTATAGCAGAAATATTATTCTCCTGACAGGCTTGACGATGACCGGTCAAGGGTTTTGGCGCTGTTGCCGGGGAGGCAGTGCCATTTACGTTGCTTATTTTCTGTTCCTTTTGTTTTTCTTCTGTTTAGTTCTTATCTGTTTGATTGTTTCTTTGTTTTTCTTTGTTTCTTATTAATCCTCTGTTTTCTCTTGTAGGTGTTTTATGCAATCAAGCAAATCTGACTCTGATTTGGCTAATATTCGAAAATTCGTCCAAGATCAAAAAGCCAAGCTCGGAATTAGCCTAGCTTCATCATCCTCTGTTCAATTTCCAGCAACAATTCAAACAACAGTTCTTATAGCTAATCCTGAACAAAATCCTGTTGATAACCGTACTTTGAAGGAATTAGCTGCCCCTAATCTCAACTATCATCCTCTCTGTATTCAGTATCCAGTATTGGAAGTGCCATTCGAATTGAAGTCTGGACTGATACATCTCCTACCTAAGTTCCATGGTCTACCTGGAGAAGAGCCAAACAAGCACTTGACTAAACTTCATGTTGTTTGTGTATCGATGAAACCCACTGGAGTCACCGAGGAGCAAATCAAACTGAGAGCCTTTCCATTCTCTTTGGCAGACAAGGCTAAGGATTGGTTATTTTCCTTGCCACCCTCCTCTATTAGAACATGGAATGAACTGCAATCAGCCTTTTTGGAGAAGTATTTCCCAGCTTCAAAAGCAGCTTCAATTAGAAAGGATATCTCCAGTATTAGACAGTAAGCTGGTGAATCTCTTCACGAGTATTGGGAAAGGTTTAACAAGCTTGTTTCTTCATGTCCTCACCACCAAATATCTGACCAATTGCTCATCCAATATTTCTATGAAGGACTACTATGGACCGATGGACCGAACCATGATTGATGCAGCAAGTGGTGGTGCTTTGGTTGAGAAGACTACTAGAGATGCACAGAGATTGATTTCCACTATGGCTGCCAATGCTTAACAATTTGGTACAAGGAGAGATGTGGTTCTAAAGCCTACCAATGTCATGTCTTCATCTGCTCATATTGAAGCTCAACTTGCTTAGACCACCAAGACTTTGCAAGACCTTGCTCTATTGTTAAAGAATCAAGTTGGAGCCGTGCCTGATAAAGTATGCAGTTTATTCCAATATTCATCTCATCCCGTGGATGAATGTCCTCTGCTTCAACAATGCAATGAAGAGAGTCAAGCTAGTATCAATGCCATTGGTCAACAGTAAGCTCAGCAAACCACTCAAAGGCCATATGATCCTTATGCTCCCACGTTCAATCCTGGTTGGAGGGATCATCCAAATTTCAGATATGGCAATACTCATCAGGCTCTATTTAGACCAAATTTTGCCACTCGACCTCAACTTTTACAGAGACCCCAAGTTGGTGATTCTTCCTCTTCCGCAGCATCATCCAAAATGGAAGATCTAGTAACTTAGTTGGCTAAAAACACTCTGGAATTCCAAGAGACATCTAAGCTCCAAATGCAACAACAGAAGGCAGCTATGGATGTCATGCAAAGGCAACTTGGCCAATTAGCCACAGAGAAGAACGATTTGAGAAATAGAGGAAAAGAGCACCTTCCATCTCAACCGAATGTCAATCCAAAGGGGAATGTCTCTGCAATTACACTTCGTAGTGGAAGGAAATTGTCAATGCCTTATCCAACTGTCCATCAGAATGAAGAAGAAATGTCTGAGATTGAAGATCAAATGGATTCTGTTGTGCAAAAGCCGAGAGCTCAATTGGAGGCAAACAATGGTAATGGCGCCATTACAACTCCTAATGGCGCCGTTCTTGATTCTCAAATATCCAAGTCTTCCATTAGCAATGCTAATGGCGCCACAACAACCCCTAGTGGCGCCGTTCCATCTTCCAAGTCCAATCCAATTGTTCAACATCAACCTAATGGCGCCGCTAGCCATGAGAATGGTGCCGTTAGTGCCAATGCTTCATCCTCCATGACCAATCCAGCCCCATTTCCTTCAAGACTCGTCAAGAACACCAAGAATGAATTTGATCCTGATCTGCTAGCTACATTCAGCAAGGTAGAGATCAACATTCCATTGCTAGAAGCAATTCAACAAATTCCCAAGTATGCAAAGTTCCTCAAGCAAATTTGCACAAACAAAAGGAAATTGCATGGTAAGTTGTCTATAGGTGAGAACATTTCTGCCATAATTCAACGCCAATTACCACCTAAATGCAAGGATCCTGGTATGTTTTCTATTACTTGCTCTCTTGGAGATGGTGTTATTGATCAAGCTATGATTGATTTAGGTGCTGCTTTAAGTGTAATGCCTTATTCAACTTATCTAAGCTTGAATTTGGGACCTTTATCTCACACTGATGTTGTCTTACAATTGGCTGATAGGTCATTGATCACGCCTGAAGGAGTACTTGAAGATGTTTTGATTCAAGTTCAACATTTAATCTTTCCCACTGATGTTTACATAGTGAAGATGGAAGAAGACAATTCTTCTAATTCTTGTCCTCTGTTATTGGGAAGACCATTCTTGAAAACTGCTCACACAAAGATTGATGTCTTTGTTGGATTGCTTACAATGGAGTATGATGGAGATGTGATTTCTTTTCAAATCTCATCCAAGTCTAATCCTAATGAGAGGAATCAACACAATAATGCAGTTGATGCCAATTTTTCAAACCTTATCTCCTCTGGCCACTTTGATGCTGTATCTACAAGAGCAATAATTCAAGCTAATTCAGCCACTTTCCATGATGAAGGATGTCTTCCATCGTCCACCTGCCAAGTCCCTCCTTGAATTAAGCTGAGAAAGTCTAGCTAGGACTATAAATTGGGCAGCTACTTGGGAGGCAACCCAAGCTATTTCTTGTTTTGATTGATGCTCTTTTGTTCCTTTCTCTTGTTTAATTATTTCTTTTCTCTGTTTTGCTTCTTTCTTAGCGTGACTTCATTTGTTTATTTTGCAGATTACTTTTGATTCGATGACCTCAACACTACTTGATAAGAATCTTGCTTGAAAGATTAAAATTGCATGTGAACTGCCAGGTTTTACATCCCTCCCATCTTTAATCCTGACATGAACTTTGCAAGATCCAATCAATTTTGTTGATGTTATTGATGTCTTGCCTCTTTTTGCTCTGTTTTCTTTTGTTCTAAATAAAAGAGATTTTCGTGCAAATTCTTATCTGAACATAGCATGTTACTATTCATTGATGAACATGTGCGAGCATGCTACTTTGAACTAATTTTTGGAAATGATCTGCAATGCTTTTTGGAAATCTTTTTACATATTTTGATAGACTGATGTACAAGAAGTATGATTGAAGTAATAGCTGGTATTTTCTTACTTCATTGCTCAATGCTTTTTCAGTGTAAACAGGGCTAGTTCACCATTTTTTTCTGGCCAAGAACGGCGCCACTCCATTTTGTAATGGCGCCATTCTTGCATGCTTGAACCAAAAGTGGTCTTCAATTGTTTGGATAGCCGAACGGGGCCACTCCATTCCATAATGGCGCCGTTCCATCATGACCAACCTTGTTTGCCTTACACAAAGCCTTTCAAGAAAACACCAAGCTAATGGCGCCATTCCAGTCACTAACGGCGCCATTACTCTTTCAGCCTTCCTTGTATATTTTGTCCTACTATTCACTTTCCAGATCACACTTTCTCTCCAAAAATTGCCTATAAATAGCCTCACCACCTTAAATTCCTCACTACCTTGCCCACCATCTTCATACTCTCTACCTGAGCTTACCTCTTTCCTGTTATCCAATCCTTACATGTCACAATGCCAAGAAGAGGATATCAAGGAGAATCTTCACGCCAACAGCCATAAGTAGAAATTGTGGAATGTCTAGAGGTGCCCCCTATCGATCGGGATAACTTTGTAAATGATGCAGCTCTTTTGTGGTACAACAATAGATATAATAATCAAATACTGATAGAGAAATTGGTTGATCCCCAACTAAATGATGAGCTAGACCTATCTCAAAGGTTTTAGGCTCTAGGATGGAGCTCTGTTCTTCACATCAAAGGGCAACTACTATCCCGATATGGTAAAAGTCTTCTATGCCAATATGCCAAAGGTGAAACCATTTGCTGATTTTACCATTCACTCAGCAGTCCAAGGGCGAGCTGTTTCAATCTCATAAGAAGATATCAACACTTTTCTTCAACTCCGCCCGAGAGGATATAGACTTAATCTTGATCAAGGAATTACTATCTCAGATGTTACCTGGACTCGAGAGACAGCAATTGACCATTTTGATATTCCTACAGCTTGTGATTCTCGAGGTTTCCCAGTGATCAAGGTTAAGTATATGGATATTAAGGCTGGAATGCTCATCTACATGATCCATCACAATGTCATTCCAAGAGCCAGTTCCCTCAACATAGCTCGGATAGCTTATCTCTATATTGCTGATAAAATGATCTATGGTCTAGGGCACATCCGAGGCATTCCTTTGGCTCCAATCATCTTGGAATCTATGTGGGACGTGGTCACTTCCTCACATAAGAAAAAGACTTTTGTGTTCCCTGTTCTAATTTCTCATCTTCTTCAACAAAAAGGGATTCCCCTTGCAACAGAATTCTGCCTGACCAATGAGGCCAATATCCTTACCACTTATACTTTGCTTCAAATGCATATGAAACTCACCAGGCAAGGATTTTGGAAAAACCCTCATCGAAGAACAAAAGCTCAAGGGATACCAATCAGGCTAAGGCATTTGCCACCAAACTACATGGTGGAATCATCTGATGAGGATGAGGATGAGGAGCCAGAGCCCCAACCCCAGCCAGCATCACAACCACATCCAGCGCCACCACAAGAACAACCTACTCCTTCTGTTGCTGAAGACAATGGAATCGACCAATACAATGAAGATGTTGAAGAAATTCATGAGAGACTTGATACTTTTGCCAATGTCCTCCCACGCATGGATCACAACATGAATCAGTTGGCTGGAGCTATGCACGACATGCTTCAAAGTCAAAACCATTTTCGCGACAATATGGAACAATACATAGCTCAACATCCTCTGGAGACTATAACAAAAATCATTGCAAATCAGAGGAGGCTAACTGAAAAGGTGGATAACATCACGGCTTTCATCTTTGGTAAGATGCCGAGAAAATGACCACTACATGTTAAGAATGGCGCCGTTCCATTCCATAATGGCGCCATTAGCAAGTTCAAGTAAGCAGTCACTTGTTTGGTCGAGGGCCGAGGCCATGAGCATTTCCAAAACAAGAAGAATGGCGCCGCTAGCCATGTGAATGGCGCCATTAGTTACAAATCTTCTACATACCTTCTGCAGCACAAACAATCCAGCCAGACCAAGAATTTTCATGGAAATTTCTCTCTTTCCTTCTCCCTTTAGCTTATCTATTTCGTTATCTGCTGTTTTGTACTAATTTAACTCTGTTTTTATTTCCTCTAGTATGTTTAATTCATAGCTTAATTTGTATAAGTAGCTTTCCTTTTTTCTTTTGGCCTGTTTAATTAAAACTAGTTGTCTTCTTTTCTTTCTTTTCCAATATTTAGGATCTTCTCTAATGATGTAATATTAACTTCTTATCTCTATCTAATCCTGTGTGCTTATCTATTTCTTCTGCCTCTTATACTTTCATGTTTCACATTCAATATTTCAAGATCAACAAAGGTACCCGCCCACCCTTCCTATCCCTTTTTCCATATGCTATTTTCATCAATTCGTTACCTTTTCGTGTTGATACTCACACACATTAAGGACAATGTGTCATTTAAGTGTGGGGGGATTGCAATAGATGCACCATCATTAATTAAGATCCTGTGTTTTTATTGATTGATAGCAAGTATTTTGATCTTAATTTGGTATATATATGCTTAATAAGTTAATGTTGATTCTTAGAAAAGCATGACTTTAGTTAATAAGTATGTAAATGACCTGATTGAATTTTTGGAATGTATATACTGCTTAATTCATTCAAATATAATTGAATTTGGTAATTCATGAACCAAGTAAGAAAATTTGAGCCTTCAAGGGATTGCACTCAATCCTATGTTCTTTCATGTATGATTCTTTCAATTATCTTCATTCCATGATTGTTTTGTTACTGGAACTTGCATGATACCTGTTGAGATTACATGTAAATATGTGTCTAGTTAAACAAAAATTGATGACTGTTTAGGAAAGATTGAGCCAAATAAGCCATCCTTATTCATAAATTGACCTTAGTTCACTCTTTTGAGCCTTTAAGATTATGAGTTAAGCTTATTTCTTTCTTTAAACCACTTCCCAAAAGACCTTGAAACTTAGAAGAAAAACAATGATTCTTGTCCCTGCTTAGGATAATGAAGCATTGAAGACTTAAATTGGTTATTGGAAATGGTCTAAAGCATAGATAGAATGGCACAATCCGATCCTATCAAAGTTGATGAATGGGAAATGCACTCTCTCTTGCCTTAGTGATGTAATGAAAATCAAAAGAAAGATGTGCTATTAGAGTGTAAATTAAATGAAAAAAAAAATATGGATCGAATGATTGATGAAAGCCTAGTCTATGGATGAATTGGAGAATCAGTAACAATAAAGGGGGCCATCAAATTCATATTCTGCCCTGGTTTTGATTCTTGAATGCTTCATTATTCTAGGTGTTTGATTTACTTTACATCCATTCCTTCTTGAGCTTAATCCCAGGACCCCATTACAACCCTTTATACAGTCTCAATTTCTGTTTAATTATGCATGTATATGGAGTAGTGGAGACAACGTTGCATTGCAAGCTTATGGTTAACATGCTTTCATTGGAATGTTTTGAGTGTAAACTATTATAACTTGGTTAGAATAGTGAATTGTGAGACATCCATACCTTATTCGGTTATACTTGATTAAAAGAAGCCTTATATACATTCTAGATTTTCTCTTTGGTTGCACCATACCTCTGCTTTTTGATTATATGCCATGCTTGTTTCTTGTTCAGATTCAACATTATCTTATTTTGCATACGTGCATTGAATTGTTCTTAAGACACTTGCTTATCAATCTTTGTTCTTAGTTTAGACCTGAATAAGGGAGACCATACCTCCTCCTACTAGTTTATCTAGAGGTTTAATATGGGCTTGTAGTTTGGGCTAAGAACTACCGTGTTTGTCTACGACAGTGCAATTAATTTCTGTAGTTAGCTTTAGTTAGTTTGTTTTGAATAACATCCAGATTACACGCTTGCTCACATTTGCTAAGGGACTAGCAAACCTTTAAGTGTGGGGGAAATGTGATAGACATAAATTAATGCATCCACTTTGTGCTTAATCAATCTTGTTTTATGGCTATCATAATCCTAATTATCTCATTTAAGCTTGTTTCTATCTTTGCAGATCAATTAGGGAGCTTAATGATGATAATGAACATTTGAAGGTTGATTAGAGCAAGTATGAATGTAGCAACCCGAGAGATGTTCAACAAAGCCTAATGGCGCCATTCCAAGATGAGATTGGCGCCGTTACACACCTATTGCTCCTAGCTGGGTACCTCATCATGTCCAAAGCAGATTGGCGCCGTTCCTCTTCAACCATGCCAAGGCCGAATGACCAACATGAAGGAGGCACTAATGGCGCCGTTACAACCTAGATGGAGTTGTTATACCTTCAATTGATTAAGGCCGAGCACAACATTGCACCAAAGCAAGCTAACGGCGCCATTACACTTCAAAATAGGCAAGTTGAAGAAGTGAAGAAGTCAGCAAGGTGTTAAATGAAGGCACCGAACGGCGCCGTTCCATATTCCCTAACGTCGCCGTTCCAACTTCTTCCATTTTGGCTTCTCATCTTCACAACCGAACGGCGCCATGCTACTTCCTAATGGCGCCGTTCCAGGAAATCACCTTAGTACCCCTTGCCCCTTTGGTCATCAATTAGGTTATGAGGGCAATCATGTAATCTAGTGGTATAAATATCTTCTTTTCTTTTCAGAAAGAGAAGAGGATGAGAGACGAGAAAAACAATCTGAGTTTGTAATCAATCTTCGGAGAGATTTTCTCTCTTGAATCTATATTCATTTAGTTCTTTTACTTCATTTTCCTTTAATTTACTTGTTGAATCTTCGGTTTCTCACTCAATCCATGAGTGAGTAAACCTCCAATTCATTCTATTGTTTGCTGATTATAAGGGTTTGCAAAGTTAGTGAGGCTCTTGTTCTTCATTCTGATTAATCTGTCAAGTGTTTTGATGTCTCTGATTGTATGGAAATATGGTTTTCTTGTCTCTATTTTGTGAGTGCACGCATGAAATAGGAATAGGTAAAATCCATGGTTAGATTCTGTGTTTGTGAATCTTTAGTAGCCAACCTTAATCTTAGAACAAAGGGAAGACGTAGGATGCTTCTTAGAGATCTCAAATATTCAATGACTGGGTAGACGCGAAGTATATTCAGATTGTTTGCATGCTGTACTAATTTTCATTGCTTAATGCTTTATTCAATCTGTAAATCATCGTCGCGAAGATTGTTGGTTCGGTGTGGGTAAAAGGGACCAGTCCAGGAATCGATAGTACTAGGTTGGGCTATTCAGTCACCAATATGAATTTTAGGAATCTTTAGTACTAATTTTCATAAGCATGTCATTTGGTTGATTAATTGTGTTGTTAGTGAGCCTGGGATCTAACTGTTCTTTTACCCCTTATAATTAACAAATGATAGAATGAATACTTTTTATTATTGTCAATCTCTTTTATTTCACTGTTCATTTCTCCAATTACTTCTTTAGTTATTTACACTGTCTTTTTATATTCCTCTCTTTAGCTATTTCTGCTTTACCCCAAAAACCCCCTTTTTATATTTCTGTTAAATGTTCAGTCTATAAGCATAGTAAATCCATTTAATTGCCTCTCTGTGGATTCGAACTGCTCTTGCCGCTACTAAGTATAGGTTTATAGCAGAAATATTATTCTCCTGACAGGCTTGACGACGGCCGGTCACTCCATTCATACTTGCTCTAATCAACCTTCAAATGTCCATTATCATCATTAAGCTCCCTAATTGACCTGCAAAGATAGAAACAAGATTAAATGAGATAATTAGGATTATGATAGCCATAAAACAAGATTTATTAAGCACAAAGTGAATGCATTAATTTATGTCTATCACTCACCAAGGAAGGCATATTTGAGATGAGCGGGAAGAGGTTTAAGCTCAATAGATGGTGCTTCAATGATAGAGGGGAGAAGTTTGGTGGAAGGGATAGGAAGATCCATGTAAGAAACATTGGCAAGGTGTGATTTAGATGGGAGTGCGGCCAAAGAAGCTAAGATAGACTGGATTTCCTCATCATAGATCTCTTCCTCAAAATCTAAATTGTTATAATCCATGCCTTGAGTTAATGCAGTAAGTAGAGGGTCTTCTTGAAAAAAATCCAATAAAGACATAGAACAAACATCCACAAAATCTTCAGCCATAATAGATTGATCATCTAAAGGGTACCTCATGGCATCAAAAAGATTGAATGTAATTACCTTCCCATCAAACTCCATGGAAAGATGACCTTCATGACAGTCAATCTTGGTCCTAGCAGTGCGGAGAAATGGTCAGCCAAGAAGAACAGAGGAGGATGAAGAACATTCCTCATTACCCATCTTTAGAACATAGATATCCGCCGGAAAGACTAATTCATTGACTTGCACTAGAACATCCTCCAGAACACCCTCCGGATATACATAAGATCGATCCGCCAATTGGATCACTACACCGGTTCTTGTCAATGGCCCCATGTCCAAAGATAGATAAAGAGAATATGGCATGAGACTAATAGCAGCCCTTAGATCACACATAGCCTTTGGAATTTGAATCTTTCCAATAGTGATAGGAATAGAAAATGAACCTTTATCCTTACACTTGGGTGGAAGTTTGTGTTGAAGAACTGCTGATACATTCTCACTCAAGGTAATCACTTCATTCCCCTTAAGCTTGCGCTTATGAGTGCACAAGTGATGTGAACCCCATAAATTGAATCTAGGAACCCAGGAACAAGTTGATGGAATGAAGTTTCCAGGAAAGCCAAATCAGTTTAAAACTCAAGAAAAACCTTGACCCAGTGTTTAGAGAAACAAGAACCAAAGGTATAAAGAATGATAATTGACGTCACACTCTAGAAAGGAAGAGATTGAGAGTGATAAGTCAGAAGAACGCCACAAGGAATTAACCTTGATAAGTTCAGAAGTTCAATGAAGAACAAACCAAGTGAATAATCTCACCAAATTCATAAAATTCCAATCTGCCAAGTTTAGAACAAGAATTGATAATTTAAAGGCTAAAAAAACCCTAATAAACCTTCCAGCAAGATTTACTCCTAAAATAAGGAAGTTCCTAAAATTAAGGAATGTGACTTTAAGGCTTCCTTATTTTTAGGAATGCAGCAAGATTTACTCCTAAAAATAAGGAAGTTCCTAAAATTAAGGAATGTGACTTTAAGGCTTCCTTATTTTTAGGAATGCAGCAAGATTTACTCCTAAAAATAAGGAAGTTCCTAAAATTAAGGAATGTGACTTTATGGCACCATAAAATCAGCTAGAAATCTCTTAAAACTTCAAAATAAAACCAAGTCTGAAAACCAGAATCCAATTAGGCCGAAAACAACTAATTAGGCCCTATTAAATGCTTCAATTAAGTTGATAACACCAATTGATTCCTCCAAGCCCAATTCAGCTCCTATTGTTGGTTGTTTAGCCCAAACAGCTTGTATTAGTCCATTAAGGGCTTCCTTCATCCTTTTAGCTTTAGCTCGAGTTATTGGACCTCCACCAATGAATAATGGATCATCATGTTGTGTTGAACCAGATTGTTCCATCCTTTGCATGTCCTTAACTTGGATTCCATCATTCCCCCTCTCTTGAAAAGGATTCGTCCTCGAATCTTCATCATCTACATTAAATGGAGAAAGATCAGAAACATTGAATGTAGCACTAACATTATACTCACCTGGTAGATCCAACTTGTATGCATTGTCATTTATGAGCGCAATGACTTGGAATGGTCCATCTCCTCTTGGCTGCAACTTGGAACGACGTTTCAACAGAAAATGTTCTTTCCTCAAATGAACCCAAACCCAATCTCCGGGTTCAAAAGTCACTTTCTTACGCCCTTTGTTGGCTTAAGTAGCATATTGTTCTGTTTTCTTCTTTATTTGCTGCCTAACCTTTTCATGTAATTGCTTCACCATTTCAGCCTTCCTTTTGCCATCCAAACTAGCGCGCTCATCAATTGGTAAAGGTGTTAAATCCATTGGAGTCAAAGGATTAAACCCATACACAACTTCAAAAGGTGAGAGGTTAGTAGTAGAATGGATAGAACGATTATAAGCGAATTCAACATGTGGCAAGCAATCCTCCCAATTTTTCAAATTCTTTTGAATGATAGCACGCAATAAACTAGACAAAGTTTGATTAACTACCTCAGTTTGCCCATTGGTTTGTGGGTGGCAAGTTGTAGAAAACATAAGTTTAGTACCTAGCTTACCCCACAAAGTCTTCCAAAAGTAGCTCAAGAACTTGGCATCTCGGTCTGAAACAATGCTCCTTGGCACACCATGAAGCCGCACTATCTCTCGAAAGAATAAGTCTGCAATGTGATTAGCATCATCTGTTTTATGGCATGAAATGAAATGTGCCATTTTAGAAAACCTGTCCACAACCACAAAAACAGAGTCATTACCCCTTTTTGACCTTGGTAAACCTAAAACAAAGTCCATGGAAATATCTACCCAAGGTTCATTTGGTATAGGCAAAGGAGTATACAATCCATGAGGTAAAGATCTAGATTTGGCCTGTTTACAAGTTATACATTTCTCACAAATTCTTTCTACATCACGTTTCATATGTGGCCAAAAGAAATGCTCAATAAGGACTTCCAAAGTTTTTCGAACACCAAAATGTCCCATTAGTCCACCTCCATGAGCCTCACGAACCAACAACTCCCTTAAAGAACATATAGGCACACACAATCTATTTTCTCGAAATAAAAAACCTTCATGCCTATAAAATTTACCAAAGGCAGCATGTTCACAAGCTTCAAACACATTAGAAAAGTCATGATCAGAAGAATATAAATCCTTAATGTATTCAAAGCCTAATAATTTAGTATCCAAAATAGAGATCAAGGCATACCTTCGAGACAAAGCATCTGCCACGACATTTTCCTTACCTTGTTTGTACTTGATCACATAAGGAAAAGATTCAATAAACTCCACCCATTTTGCATGGCGTTTATTCAACTTACCTTGGCCCTTCAAATGCTTTAAGGATTCATGATCAGTATGAATGACAAACTCCTTTGGGCACAAATAGTGTTGCCATGTCTCCAAGGCCCTCACCAAAGCATACATCTCCTTGTCATAAGTTGGGTAGTTCAAGGCTGCCCCATTGAGCTTTTCACTAAAATAAGCAAGGGGTCGATTTTCTTGCATCAAAACAGCCCCAATACCGATTCCTGAAGCATCACACTCAACTTCAAAAGTTTTAGCAAAGTTAGGTAAAGCAAGTAATGGTGCTGAACTTAACTTGTCTTTAATCAAATTGAAAGCTAATTCTTGTTCACTACCCCACTTGAATCCAACACTTTTTTTAACAATTTCAGTCAATGGTGCAGCTATAGTGCTAAAATCTTTAACAAACCTCCTATAAAAACTAGCCAATCTATGAAAGCTTCGCACCTCAGTTATTGATTTTGGTGTAGGCCATTCTCGAATAGCCTTAACCTTTTCTTCATCAACCTCTATTCCCTTAGCACTAACAACATATCCAAGAAATACAACCTGACTAGTGCAAAAAGAACATTTCTTGAGGTTTGCATACAACTTCTCTTCACGCAAAACACTTAGAACCTTTTGTAAATGATCAAGATGCTCATCTAAGTTTTTGCTATAAATCAGAATATCATCAAAGTACACAACAACAAACTTACCAATAAAAGCACGCAAGACATGGTTCATTAATCTCATGAAAGTACTAGGGGCATTAGTTAACCCAAAAGGCATAACCAGCTACTCATATAAACCATACTTAGTTTTAAAGGCAGTTTTCCATTCATCACCTTCTCTCATGCGAATTTGATGATAACCAGATTTCAAATCAATCTTAGAGAAAATACAAGCACCATGCAATTCATCAAGTATATCATCTAACCTAGGAATGGGATAGCGATACTTTACCGTAATCTTGTTGATAGCTCTACAATCAACACACATTCTCCATGTTCCATCCTTCTTAGGCACAAGTAGAACTGGAACAGCGCAAGGACTCAAACTTTCTCTCACATACCCTTTAGCTAGCAACTCCTCAACTTGCTTTTGAAGTTCCTTTGTCTCCTCAGGATTACTCCTATAGGCTGGTCGGTTAGGAATTGATGCACCGGGAATAAAATCAATTTGATGCTCTATTCCCCTAAGTGGTGGTAAACCATTAGGAACTTCTTCAGGGAAAACATCAGTGAATTCCTGCAAAAGAGACTTAGCAGCACTAGGCAAAGATTGGTTAAGATCATTAGTATTAAAATAAGCCTCTTTGTACAAAAGTACAATCATTGGCTGTTTTGAATAAAAAGCTCTCTTAACCTCATTTTCTTTTGCATAAAAACTTGCTTTTCTTCTCTCTTGCTCTTGAGGCTCTTCTTTTTCCTCTTTTTTTGTGTTTTTAGCCTCTTTTTCATTTTCAATCCCATTCTTTTTACCACTTCCCTCAGCTCACTCTTTCTTTTCTCATGTTTGGCCTCACTCTTTCTTTTCTCACATTTGGCCTCACTCTTTCTTTTCTCACATTCTTTTTTAATTCTCACTTGATCTTCATAAACTTGCTGAGGTGTTAATGGTACAAGAGTTATTGGTTTCCCATGCATTACAAAAGAATACTTATTTGTGCGCCCATCATGCATAGTATTCTTATCATATTGCCATGGTCGACCTAAAAGCATATGGCCAGCATGCATAGGTATAACATCACAAAGCACCTCATCATGATACCTACCAATGGAAAAAGAAACCAGCACCTGTTTGCTAACCTTAATTTCCCCACACTCATTCAACCATTCAAGCTTATAAGGTCTAGGATGCTTCATAGTAGGCAGATTCAATTTCTCAACCAAAAGAGTGCTTGCTACATTAGTACAACTCCCCCCATCAATTATAAGGCTACATACCTTGTCCATGATGTGACAACGTGTGTGGAAGATGTTGTCTCTTTGTGCTTCATCCTCCTCCTTCACTTGCATATTCAAAACTCTCCTGGTGACAAGGATTTCACCAGTAACCGGATGTACTTCTTCTTCACTCTCCTCCAATGGTGTGTCATCATCAGACTCACTTTCAGTCTCAACTTCACCATCTCCCCTTAAAATCATCACTCGCTTATTCGGGCATTGGGATGCAATGTGTCCCTTTCCCAAACACTTAAAACATTTGATATCTCTATTTCTAGAAGTTTGGGGGTTAGATTTACCTCTATCTATGCTAGAACCAGCATCCTTTCTTTTAGATGATTCGGACTTGCTCACAAAATCAGCCTTGTCTTCCTTTTTGCTCCAAGCTGATTTCGAAGAAGAACTTGAATTCTGTCCAAACCGTGCTGAACCCTTTCTTTTGAGTTGCCGCTCGACCTTCATGGCCATGTGTACCATATCCTCCAACTCTACATAATGTTGCAACTCCACCACATTTGCAATGTCCCTATTCAGGCCATGTAAAAATCGTGCCATGGTTGCCTCTCGGTCCTCTTCCATATTAGCCTTAATCATGGCTATCTCCATCTCCTTGTGGTACTCCTCCACACTCTTGGATCCTTGGGTTAGGCCTTGCAACCGCTGGTACAAGTCCCTATAGTAATGACTTGGAATAAATCTCCTCCTCATAACAGCCTTCATCTCTTCCCAATTATCAATTGGCCTCTCCCGATTTTGTCTCCTAGTCAAAACAAGTTGATCCCACCAAACAATAGCATAATCAGTAAATTCAACAGCAGCAAGTTTTACCTTCTTCTCTTCGGAGTAATTATGGCAATCAAAGACTAGCTCCACTTTCTTCTCCCACTCCAAGTATGCATAAGGATCATTCTTACCCGAAAAGGGTGGAATCTTCATTTTAATACTCCCCAAGTTTCGATCATAATTACCTATCCTCTTTGCTCTTTGACCACCTCTATCATGATTGAATCTGTTATTGGCCTCTCTTGGATAAAAATCATCATGGTCATCATCATCTTCTTCCTCCTCTTCATGTTCATCACGGTATTGTCGCCTTTCTCGCCTTTGCACATTAGGAACCTCACGAACTTGATTCCTTTGCAAAACAGCAATAGCCGCATCTTGTCTCTCCATTTTATCCAGGATTTCACCAAATCTGACCTCCATGCGCTCAAAGTGTTGTCGCAAAGCGCGTTGTTCAAGTGTCTCTGTCCTTCCTTCCTCAGCCATTATAGTAGTCTGAAAAGATTAGATTTGCCAAGAAAAGAAATCCTCACAAGTGTTTACACTCAAGTGTGTTTCACTCTTTTATGGCTTTTAAAATATGATGGTAACACTCTTGCCTTTTACCACCCAATTCATTTAAATAAGTTCTTTAAGGAACTAAAGAAAATCTAATCAAGAGCAATTACCTTGCAATGCCCAGCCAACTTACCCAAATAAAACTCAATCGATTAGGAATCAAGGAAAAGCATAAAAGATAGAGAGGATATAAAAGAGAAGAAATATGAAACAAAAAGACTCAAAGAACGGAATACTGATCAGGAATCAAAGAAAGATGCTGAAATCAAATCTGTCCTTTTTGCCAAAATCACGCTTCCACTTTTTTTCTTTGTTTTCTGATTCTTTTCACTTTCTTTTTTGCTTTCTCTTTTTTTTTATCTATTTCGTTTTTTTTTCTTTTTTTTTCTTCAATTGAGGCAATAAAAAAAAACAAACTAAACGGAACAGATATGAAAAATAAAAAGAGCCATTAACAAAAAAAGAACAAACTGACCAGATTTATAAGATTTATAAGATTTGGAGATTCAAAGAAACGAAACAAAATGAAAAAGAAAGGTTAAAGAAGAAATAACCAGATTTGCAAGAATTGATAACTTTCAGAATGAAAGAAACAAATCAAACAAAGGGAATGAAACAATCAAAACAAAAAATGCAATGAAACTGATTTAGATACCAAAAGCTCTGATGCCAACTGATGTGAACCCCATAAATTGAATCTAGGAACCCAGGAACAAGTTGATGGAATGAAGTTTCCAGGAAAGCCAAATCAGTTTAAAACTCAAGAAAAACCTTGACCCAGTGTTTAGAGAAACAAGAACCAAAGGTATAAAGAATGATAATTGACGCCACACTCTAGAAAGGAAGAGATTGAGAGTGATAAGTCAGAAGAACGCCACAAGGAATTAACCTTGATAAGTTCAGAAGTTCAATGAAGAACAAACCAAGTGAATAATCTCACCAAATTCATAAAATTCCAATCTGCCAAGTTTAGAACAAGAATTGATAATTTAAAGGCTAAAAAAACCCTAATAAACCTTCCAGCAAGATTTACTCCTAAAAATAAGGAAGTTCCTAAAATTAAGGAATGTGACTTTAAGGCTTCCTTATTTTTAGGAATGCAGCAAGATTTACTCCTAAAAATAAGGAAGTTCCTAAAATTAAGGAATGTGACTTTAAGGCACCATAAAATCAGCTAGAAATCTCTTAAAACTTCAAAATAAAACCAAGTCTGAAAACCAGAATCCAATTAGGCCGAAAACAACTAATTAGGCCCTATTAAATGCTTCAATTAAGTTGATAACACCAATTGATTCCTCCAAGCCCAATTCAGCTCCTATTGTTGGTTGTTATCCCAAACAGCTTGAATTAGTCCATTAAGGGCTTCCTTCATCCTTTTAGCTTTAGCTCGAGTTATTGGACCTCCACCAATGAATAATGGATCATCATGTTGTGTTGAACCAGATTGCTCCATCCTTTGCATGTCCTTAACTTGGATTCCATCAACAAGTCCTTGAGAAACTTGGCATATCTAGGAACTTGCTTGATGGCATCGAGAAGAGGAATATTCACTTGAACTCGGCGAAAGACTTCCAAGACATCCGGTTCAATACTTTCCTTAGGTTTCTTTGTTAGTCTTGAAGGAAAGGGAGCCACTCCTTTAGGCTTTGGATTAGGATGGAAAGTATTTGTGTTTTGTTTTGGGTTTTGGGTGGTTGTAGAGGCTTCAAAGTCATTTGGTCTAATGGGAAAAGGTGGAACAGGGTTAGTGGATAGTGTCCGTCGACGTCTAACTTCTTCACCCATCAATGGATCAAAGTTTCTGGGTAAGTCATTTTCGGATATGTTGCTTGGCCGTCGACGGGCAAGTAAGTCATCCGTTGACAGATCTAAAGGGTCAGAAACTAATTCATCCTGCTCCAAGCTTGCCCGTCGACGTTCAGGGGTTTTACCCGTCGACGTCTCTTCAAGAACAGGGGAGAAAGATTCCATCTCCCCTTCCAAGTTTTCTTCCTCATTTACTTTGTGTTTTCTTTTCTCCCTCCAATCCGGAATAACTTGACCACTCCGCAAGTGTATTGCATTGACATTAGCCTTCGGATTAATGATGGATTGAGAAGGCAACTTTCCCGAAGATTGGGATGTAAGATCATTAACAGATGTGGCGAGTTGCCCAACTTGTCTTTGAAGATCTTCCAAGGAGGTATTCACTTGTTGAAATTGCGACTTAGTAGCTTCTTGGAAAGATAATTGAGATGATGCAAGTTGAGTCACTAGATCCTCGAGTTTAGATGTAGAGGATGGTGTGGATGAGGGTCCTTGATTAGGTGGGGCATTATGAGAGGAAGCTTGAAATTGGTTGGTATGTGATGGTGCTGTTGGTTTGTTTTGGAAAACACTAGGCCCTTGTTGAAATTGGGGTCTGGGTTGAAAAGGAGGGGCTACATTGTTTCCGTACCTAAGGTTACGATGAGCTCTCCAACCGGGATTGTAGGTAGAAGCAAATGGGTCAAAATTCCTCCTTGGAGGTCCAGGAAAGCCAACAGAATTAACATCCTCAACACTAGGTTCTTGTAAAGTAGGGCATGCGTCCGTCACATGAGTATGCAATGAACATATACCACAAGGACGAGAAGTTGAAGATGTACCCATTTGAGACATCATAAGAGAAGTCAACTTGGATAGTTGATGATTTATTGAAGCAAGTTGCTGCTCTAATTGAGAACGGCCAACTTCATTCACTTGGTGACCGGAAGCATCATCATATGCTTGAAAGTTTTGAGAGCTTGATGCCATAGTGGTGATGATCTTACGAGCTTGCTCCGTAGGTTGATCAAGAAGTGCCCCACTAGCAGCAACATCCATGAGTCCTTTGTTCACAGGTAAGAGGCCATTATAAAAATGATTCAGCAAGCACTGCTCAGGAATTTAGTGCTGAGGACAGCTAGCTACCAAATGTTTAAACCTCTCCCAATAATCATAAATAG
Source organism: Microcos paniculata (assembly GCA_030664755.1). Lineage (NCBI taxonomy): Eukaryota > Viridiplantae > Streptophyta > Magnoliopsida > Malvales > Malvaceae > Microcos > Microcos paniculata. The sequence goes on from CP131464.1 coordinate 11,079,927, forward strand.
ACTCTGTATTTTTCTGGCGGATGGTGCTAATCTGATTCCTGAAATTGAGTATCTTGGCGGCTGGAAAGTACTTGGTGAGAAATTGCTTCTTGAGTTGCTCCCAAGTAGTTATGGAACTAGGCTCCAATCGATACAACCAAGCCTTAGCAGTATCCGCCAATGTGAATGGAAAAGCACGTAATCGGACTTGCTCCTCTGTCAAGCTACTCGGTTTCAGGGTTGAACAAACCATCAAAAATTCCCTCAAGTGCTGGTGAGGATCTTCACTAGGGAGACCATGGAATGTTGGAAGATAGTGCACAAAGTTAGACTTCAATTCAAAAGCTCCTTCGACTTCCGGAAAAACTATACACAGAGGTTGAAGATTTGGCTCACGCACCAATAATTGTCAAATAGTGGGCTGATTTTCGTTCTGAATTGGTGGAATGACTGGAGGTGGTGGATTATTTGGTGGTTCATTCCGTGGTGGTTCCATGATTGGCGAGGGTGAAGAACTCTCAGCTTGCAAAGATGACTTTTTAGTCTGCTCAACAAACCTTCTGATTTCCTTCAAGCTGGTTATGGAAGAATCAAAACTCATACAATATCTACAACAAAAAGATAAAACCAAAAAATGAGAACAAAGAAAGTATACAAAAGGGTAAACCAAACAAAATCAGGGGAAGAAATGGCTAGATAAGTAAACACACTAACGCAATAGATAGTAAAGAAACAAACTTCATTAACACATTGCATTAATGACGAGATAGATAAACATAAATATAAACTAAAATGCTAAGAAAGTGAAGTGAAATGATAAAGCACAGTTCCCCGGCAACGGCGCCAAAATTTGGTGCGTGTCGTAACACAACAAAATTAACCTTACTAATCTACTATGTAGTAGGGTAAGCAAGGATCGATCCCACGAGGAAAGGCTATTTAATTTCACATTACTTACTAAGCATAAATCAAACTAAACAAGAATTTAAAGGGGGATTTTGTATTGGTGTTGAAAATAATATGTAAGGATTTATCAAGAATGACAATAATAATACAATACACGATAAAACAAAGCCTCCAATCTATTATATGATCAATCTTTTAACCTAACACTTGATCATTGATTCATTAATCAAACATTCTTATCATCAATTGGTTAACCTCATGGATTTGAAACCAACTTCAAATCCATGGATCTTTCGTAATATTGATTAACCCTGAATCTAAGTTCACTATTAATCCTTCCTCTTATGGCTAACTTGAATCCTAGCAATCCAAATTCAAGCCTAGAAGAGCAATAAGCTATGGAAAGATAAAAGCTAACAACAATCAATAACAAACCCAGCATTTATTATTCCAATTGCATCTTCAAATCTCTTTGAATGTAAAAACATCCTCTTGCTACTCAAATTCTAAGAAATCACCAAACTCTAGCATTGGAATTCAAAGATTAGCATGCTAATGAACTACTCAATCAATTATTTGCAACTAATTAACTAAGCAATCCAAAAGGCAAGATAATAAACATGTTCATCATCTTTAAAGCTCAAGAGATAAAAGAACAATCAATGAACAAGAAAGCATTAAGAACAAGAATCTCAACAGGTGCAGATCAAAGTGATTGAATCTTATAATAGATTGGAGTTATAGAGTTTTGCTAAACGAAAATTACAAGAAGAAAAGAACCCAGCAAAAACACAAAACTAAAAACTAAACCAACTCTCCTCAGCTGCCTCTTCTCTCTCGGCTATATGCTCCACAGCTCCCAGCCCACTTCCTCTCAATAATTCCTTAGAGATAAGATGAGGAATCCTAAGAATAAAATAAAATAAAGTAGAGGCCATTAAGGAAAGAGGGAGACAAAGTCTGAGGAAGTTGGGGATTTTATTCTGCCTCTTCTCCACTGAATCCCCGGGATATGTTTTTCAAAGATTAGATATTGGAATGAAAGCATTTAAGTGGGTCTGCCAACATTTTGACTCTATTAGCCGTCGACGTCTACATGTTTGCCCGTCGACGTCTACGCTTGTTTTCTTCATATTTTTCCCAGCTCGAATGATCCGTCGACGTGCAAATCTTTAGACGTCGACGTCTACGTGTTTAGCCTTTATATATTCGAAGTCAGAAATTTCTACCCGTCAACGGATAGGTTTAGGGACGTCGACGTCTGGCATGGGGAACTCCCTGGAATTTCTGGCCGTGGACGTCTAACTTCAATCCGTGGACGGTTGCTTTGGATTCCAGAATCATGGTCATCAAATAGCTTGTCCGTCGACGTCTCTGCAGGTGTAAGTGATCCCGTGTCCATTGCTCGAGCAGCCGTCGACATCTACATGGTTACCCATCGACAGCTCTGCAGGTTTGTTTAATAAAGCATGGAAATTGTCCCTTTTTTAGTTCAAACTTCATTTTTCCTTTTAAGTACACCTACAAGGTAAAATTGAGCTAACTTAGGCCTCCCAGCATTAAAATAGGAGAAAGAGGAGTGATCTTAAGTCTCAAATTAAGCAATAAAAAGGAGTTTAATAGCTCGTCAAGAACAGCAAGAATGAATTTGATCCTGACCTGCTAGCTACATTCAGCAAGGTAGAGATCAACATTCCATTGCTAGAAGCAATTCAACAAATCCCCAAGTATGTAAAGTTCCTCAAGCAAATTTGCACCAACAAAAGGAAATTGCATGGTAAGGTGTCTGTAGGTGAGAACGTTTCTGCCATAATTCAACCCCAATTACCACCTAAATGCAAGGATCCTGGTATGTTTTCTGTTTCTTGCTCCCTTGGAGATGGTGTTATTGATCAAGCTATGATTGATTTAGGTGCTACTTTAAGTGTAATGCCTTATTCAACTTATCTAAGCTTGAATTTGGGACCTTTATCTCACACTGATGTTGTCTTACAATTGGCTGATAGATCATTGATAACCCCTGAAGGAGTACTTGAAGATATTTTGATTCAAGTCCAACATTTAATCTTTCCAACCGATGTCTACATAGTCAAGATGGAAGAAGACAATTCTTCTACTTCTTGTCCTCTGATATTGGGAAGACCATTCTTGAAAACTGCTCACACAAAAATTGATGTCTTTGCTAGATTGCTTACAATGGAGTGTGATGGAGATGTGATTTCTTTTCAAATCTCATCCAAGTCTAATCCTTATGAGAGGAATCGGCACAATAATGCAGTTGATGCCATTTCTTCAAGCCTTATCTCCTCTGGTCACTTTGATGCCGTATCTACAAGAGCAATAATTCAAGCGAATTCAGCCACTTTCCAGGATGAAGGATGTTTTCCATCGTCCACATGCCAAGCCCCTCCTTGAATTAAGCTGAGAAAGTCTAGCTAGGACTATAAACTGGGCAGCTACTTGGGAGGCAACCCAAGCTATTTCTTGTTTTGATTGATGTTCTTTTGTTCCTTTCTCTTGTTTAATTATTTCTTTTCTCTGTTTTGTTTCTTTCTCTGCGTGATTTCATTTCTTTCTTTTGCAGATTGCTTTTGATTCGATGACCTCAACACTATTTGATAAGGTTCTTGCTTGAAGGATTAAAATTGCATGTGAACTACCAGGTTTTACATCCTTCTCATTTTTAATTCTGACATGAACTTTGCAAGATCCAATCAATTTTGTTGATGTTATTGATGTTTTTATTTCTTTTTGCTCTGTTCTCAATAAAAAAGATTTTCGTGCAAAATTCTTATCTAAATATAGCATGTTACTATTCATTGATGAACATGTGCGAGCATGCTACTTTGAGCTAATTTTTGGAAATGTTCTGCAATGCTTTCTGGAAATCTTTTTGCATATCTTGATAGACTGATGTACAAGGAGTATGATTGTAGTAATAGCTGGTATTTTCTCACTTCACTGCTCAGTGCTTTTTCAGTGTAAACAGGGCTACTTCACCATTTCTCTGGCCAAGAATGGCGCCACTCCATTTTGTAATGGCACCACTCTTGCAGGCTTGTAACAAAAAATTGGTCTTCAATTGTTTGGATAGCCTAACGGCGCCACTCCATTCCATAATGGCGTCGTTCCATCATGACCAACCTTGTTTTCCTTACACAAAGCCATGGCGCCACTCCATTCATTAACGGCGCCATTACTCTTTCAACCTTCCTTGTATATTTTGTCCTACTCTATGCTTTCCAGATTACACTCCCTCTCTAGAATTTGCCTATAAATAGCCTCACCACCTTAAAGCCCTCACTACCCTGCCCATCATCTTCATAATCTCTACCCGAGCTTACCTTTTTCTTGTTATCCAATCCATACACTTCACAATGCCAAGACGCAGATATCAAGGACAGTCTTCTAACCAACAACCTCAAGTTGAGATTGTGGAATGTTTAGAGGTGCCCCCTATCGGTCGGGATAACTTTGTGAATGATGCAGCTCTTTTGTGGTACAACAGTAGATATAACAATCAAATGCTGGTAGAGAAATTGGTTGATCCCCAACTAAATGATGAGCTAGAAATATCCCAAAGGTTTCAGGCTCTAGGATGGAGCTCTGTTCTTCACATCAAGGGCAACTACTATCCTGATATGGTAAAAGTCTTCTATGCCAATATGCCAAAGGTGAAACCATTTGCTGATTTTACCATTCACTCAGCAGTCCAAGGGCGAGCTATTTCAATCTCAGAAGAAGATATCAACACCTTTCTTCAACTCCGCCCTAGAGGATATAGACTTAATCTTGATCAAGGAACTACTATCTCGGATGTTACCTGGACTTGAGAGACGGCAATTGACCATTTTGATATTCCTATAGCTTGTGATTCTCGAGGTTTCCTAGTGATCAAGGTTAAGTATATGGATATTAAGGCTAGAATGCTCATCTACATGGTCCATCACAATGTCATTCCAAGGGCCAGCTCCCTCAACACAGTTGGGATAGCTGATCTTTATATTGCTGATAAAATGGTACATGGTTTAGGGCATATCCGAGGCATTCCTTTGGCTCCAATCATTTTGGAATCTATGTGGTACGTGGTCACTTCCCCACATAAGAACAAGACCTTTGTGTTCCCTGTTCTCATTTCTCATCTTCTTCACCAAAAAGGGATCCTCCTTGCAACAGAATTTTTCCTGACCGATGAAGCCAATATCCTTTCCACTTACACCTTACTTCAAATGCATATGAAACTCACCAGGCAAGGACTTTGGAAGAACCCTCATCGAAGAACAAAAGCTCAAGGAATACCAATCAAGCCAAGGCATTTGCCGCCAAACTACATGGTGGAATCATTTGATGGGGATGAGGATGAGGAGCCAGAGCCCCAACCACAACCAGAACCACAACCACATCCAGAGCCACAACAAGAACAACCTCCTCCTACTGCTTCTGAAGACAATGGAATCAACCAATACAATGAAGATATCGAGGAAATCCATGAGAGACTTGATACTTTTGCCAATGTACTTCCACGCATGGATCACAACATGAATCAGTTGGTTGGAGCTATGCACGACATGCTTCAAAGTCAAAACCATTTTCGAGACAATATGCAACAATACATAGCTCAACACCCTCCTGAGACTATAACAGAAATCATTGCAAATTAGAGGAGGCTAACTGAAAAGGTGGATAACATCACGGCCTTCATCTTCGGTAAGATGCCGAGAAAATGATAACCACATGTTAAGAATGGCGCTGCTCCACTTTGTAATGGTGCCATTAGCAAGTCCTAAGGAGTCAGTTGTTTGGTGGAGGGCCGAGGCCATGAGCATTTCCAAAACAAGAAGAAGGGCGCCGCTAGCCCTGTGAATGGCGCCATTAGTCACCAGTTCTCCTCCATACCTTCTTCAGCACAAACAATCAAGCCAGATCAAGAATTTTCATGGAATTTCTCTCTCTTTCTCTCCCTTTTTGCTTATCTATTTCGTTATTTGCTGTTTTGTACTAATTTAACTCTGTCTTTATTTCCTCTAGTATGTTTATTCCTTAGCTTAATTTGTATAATTAGCTCTCCTTCTTTCCTTTCTTATTTTGGCCTGTTTTATTAGGACTAGTTGTGTTCTTTTCTTTCTTTTCCAGTATTTAGGATCTTCTCTAATGATGTAATATTAACTTCTTATCTTTATCTAATATTGTGTGCTTATCTATTTCTTCTGCCTCTTATGCTTTCATGTTTCACATTCAATATTTCAAGATCAACAAAGGTACCCGCCCACCCTTCCAATCCCTTTTTGCATATGCTATTTTCATAAATTCGTTACCTTTTATTGTTCATACTCACACACATTGAGGACAATATGTCGTTTAAGTGTGGGGGGATTGCAATAGATGCACCATCATTAACTAAGATCCTGCTGTTTTTTTTTTATTGATAGCAAGTATTTTGATTATAATTTGGTATATATATGCTTAATAAGTTAGTGTTGATTCTTAGAAAAGCATGACTTTGGTTAATAAGTATGTAAATGACCTGATTGAATTTTTGGAATGTATATATTGTTTAATTCATTCAAGTATAATTGAATCTGGTAATTCATTAACCAAGTAAGAAATTTGAGCCTTCAAAGGATTGCACTCAATCCTATGTTCTTTCATGTGTGATTCTTTCAATTATCTTCATTCCATGATTATTTTGTTACTAGAACTTGCATGATACCTGTCGAGATTACATGTAAATATATGTCTAGTTAAACAAAAATTGATCACTGTTTAGGAAAGATTGAGCCAAATAAGCCATCCTTACTCATAAATTGACCTTAGTTCACTCTTTTGAGCCTTTAAAATTATGAGAAGAGCTTATTTTGTTCTTTAGCCACTTTCCAAAAAAGACCTTGAAACTTAAAAGAAAAACAATGATTCTTGTCCCTACTTAGGATAATGAAGCATTGAAGACTCAAATTGGTTATTGGAAATGGTATAAAGCATAGATTGGCACAATCCGATCCTATCAAAGTTGATGAATGGGAAAATGCACTCTCTCTTGCCTTTGTGATGTAATGAAAATCAAAAGAAAGATGTGCTATTAAAGTGCAAATTAAATGGAAAAAATGGATCGAATGTTGATAAAAGCCTAGTCTATGGATGAATTGAAGAATTAGTAACAACAAAGGGCCATCAAATTCGTATTCTGCCCTGGTTTTGATTCTTGAATGCTTCATTATTCTAGGTGTTTGATTTACTTTATATCCATTCTTTCTTGAGCTTAATCCCAGGACCCCATTACAACCCTTTATACAGTCCCAATTTCTATTTAATTATGCATGTATATGGAGTAGTGGAGACAAGGTTGTATTGCAAGCTTATGGTTAACATGCTTCATGAGAATGCTTTTGAGTGAAAACTACTATAACTTGGTTAGAAGAGTGAATTGTGAGACATCTCTACCTTATTCGGTCATACTTGATTAAAGGAGCCTTATATACATTCCAAATTTTCTCTTTGGTTGCACCATACCTCTGCTTTTTGATTAAATGCCATGCTTGTTTCTTGTTTAGATTCAACATTATCTTACTTTGCATATGTGCATTGAATTGTTCTTGAAACACTTGCTTGTCAATTTCTGTTCTTAGTTTAGACCTGAATAAGGGAGACCATACCTCCTCCTACTAGTTTATCTAGGGGTTTAATATGGGCTTATAGTTTAGGCTAAAAACTACCGTGTTTGTCTACGATAGTGCAATTAGTTTCTGTAGTTAGCTTTAGTTAGCTTGTTTTGAATAAAAATCCAGATTACATTCTTGCTCACATTTGCTAAGGGACTAGTAAACCTTTAAGTGTGGGGGAAATGTGATAGACATAAATTAATGCATCCACTTTGTGCTTAATCAATCTTGTTTTATGGCTATCATAATCCTAATTATCTCATTTAAGCTTGTTTCTATCTTTGCAGGTCAATTAGGGAGGTTAATGATGATAATGAACATTTGAAGGTTGATTAGAGCAAGTATGAATGGAGCTACCCGAGAGATGTTCAACAAAGCCTAATGGCACCATTACAAAGAGAGATTGGCGCCGTTACACACCAATTGCTCCTAGCCAGGTACTTCATCATGTCCAAGGGACCTAACGGCGCCATTACAAGGTAGAATGGCGCCATTCCTCTTCTACTATGCCAAGGCCGAATGTCCAACATGAGGGAGGCACTAATGGCGGCGTTACAACTTAGATGGCATTGTCACACCTCCAATTGATTAAGGCCGAGCACAAAAATGCACCAAAGGAAGCTAACGGCGCCATTACATGTTCCATGGTGGAGCCATTACACTTCAAAGTTGGCAAGTTGGAGAAGTGAGGAAGTCAGCAAAGGTGTTAAATGAAGGGACCCGAACGGCGCCGTTCCACTTCTTTCCATTTGGCGTTTCATTTTCACACTAGAACGGCGCCGTGCTACTTCCTAATGGTGCCGCTCCAGGAAATCACCTTAGTACCCCTTTGCCCCTTTGGTCATCAATTAGGTTAAAAGGGCAATTATGTAATCTAGTGGTATATATACCTTCTTTTCTCCGAGAGAGAAAAGAAGGAAGAGACGAGAGAAACATTGGAGATTCCTGAGTTTTGTATTCAACTTTCCGAGAGATTTTCTCTCTTGAATCTACATTTATTTAGTTCTTTTACTCCATTTCCCTTTACTTTACTTGTTGAATCTTCGGTTTCTCACTCAATCCATGAGTGAGTAAACCCCCAATTCATTCTATTATTTGTTGATTATAAGGGTTTGCAAAGTTAGTGAGGCTCTTGTTTTTCATTCCGATTAATCTGTCAAGTGTTTTGATATCTCTGATTGTATGGAAATATGGTTTTCTTGTCTCTATTTTATGAGTGCACGCATGAAATAGGAATAGGTAAAATCTATGGTTAGATTCTGTGTTTGAGAATCTTTAGTAGCCAACCTTAATCTTAGAACAAAGGGAAGACGTAGGATGCTTCTTAGAGATTTCAAATATTCAATGACTGGGTAGACGCGAAGTATATTCAGATTGTTTGTATGCTGTACTGATTTTCATTGCTTAATGCTTTATTCAATCCGTAAATCATCATTGCGAAGATTGTTGGTTCGGTGCAGGTAAAAGGGACCAGTCTAGGAATCGATAGTACTAGGTTGGGCTATTCAGTCACCAATATGAATTTTAGGAATCTTTAGTACTAATTTTCATAAGCATGTCATTTGATTGATTAATTGTGTTGTTAGTGAGCTTGGGATCTAACTGTTCTTTTACCCTTATGATTAGCAAATAATAGAATGAATACTTTTCATTGTTATCAATCTCTTTTATTTCACTGTTCATTTCTCCAATTGCTTCTTTAGTTATTTATACTGCCCTTTTATATTCCTGTCCTCATTTATTTCTGCTTTACCTCAAAACCCCCTTTTATATTTTTGTTGAAAGTTCAGTCTATAAGCATAGTAAATCCATTTAATTGCCTCTCTGTGGATTCGACCTGCTCTTGCCGCTACTACTGAGTATTGGTTTATAGCAGAAATATTATTCTCCTGACGGGCTTGACGACGGCCGGTCAGTACTCCATGATTGTTCTTCAATGGGTGCACTTGGAGTGGAAAATGAATAACAAGAAGGAAGTGTTGATGCTTCAAAGTGCATGAGTTGGGATGGTTGATGGACAACTTGAGGAATCATAGGAGAAGTATGAAAATCTTCCACAGTGCTGTCAAAGGTAAGAGTGGCGCCATACTTAGCACTAATGGCGCCATTCTTGTTAGTTATGCCGTGGTCAATTTCTGCAAGCATTTTGTCACAAGTGGCCGAAGCATACTCCAATGTTGAACTAGGCACGAAGAGACTTGACATTGGTCCTTGAACACTTGGTGGTGGGGTTGGAGGTGAACTTGGTACCATATATGAGATGTTTGCCAATGAAGATGGCACCATAGCAGAGTTGTCCATGAAATGTTTGTGTCTTAAAAGCAATGATGAACCATAAACTTGGCTGAGGTTGGACTCTCCCTGCCATCCTTGAGGTACAGAGTTTCCATGTTGAATGCCATATGATAAAGATCTATTCCAGTCCAGTGATTGCATTTGAGTCCATAGATTCTCCACACCATGAGCTCTTGACGTTGAAGACATAAAATCTTTCTTTACTTCTTCGTTGAATTGGTGACTTTGAAGAGCAAGGGCATGGATATTGTCCACCAAAGATGAAACTGAACTTTGTGGTTCAAATTCTGTTCCTTGAATTGCTCTTGTAGTATGAACTTGCTGATGTTGAAGAGTAAAGCTTGGCAATGTCTCATAGTGAGAGAACACATGATCGGATGGACTGTGAGACAATAATTGTGCTTGGAGCTTGGCATTGTTGGCCTTCAATTTGCGATTCAAATCAGCCAACTCCAATGAAATAGATGACAAAGACATGGGGCTCTCTGGCATGTTGTTGAAGGGTGGAGTGGGTGGGTAGCTCATATTGATGTCCGAGGTCCTGTAAAGTGATGGAAAGAACAAGAAAAGATCAAAGGAAACAAAGATAAATGACAGAAAACAAGTAAATGCTAGGAAATTAAACTAGTGTTAAACTAAAGACATAAGTAAGATTACTGGAAATAATAGCTAAATAAGTAGACTACCAAGATAGCAAAATGAAATTTGCAAACAAAAAGGCACTGCAGATAACAAAACAGAAACGAAATAACGATAAACTAGCTAGATGAACAAAATGACAGGAATGGAAAGAACAAAAATATAAGAAAAACAAAATTAGCTGCGTTGCTTCCCCGGCAACGGCGCCAATTCTTTGATCGCCCGTCGTCAAGACGATCAAAAGAATGAAATTTGTAACCTTACTTAAACTAACAGTATAGAAAGCAAGTAAGGGTCGAACCCAAAGGAAGCAAGAGCAATCTTGTTTTTCAAATAATAAAAATAAAACAGGGGGGATTGTGGAAAGTGAACAGATAAATATTAAAGCAAATAATAAAGAAAACAAAAAATGATCAAGAGTAAAATTAACTATCTAACTAAAACCTCTAACCTATGATTAACTATCTAATTGACTAGAAATGTGATTCCTAGACTCACTAAGGATATTGAATCAACCTATGGATAGCAGGCGTAAACTTAAGGTACTTGTTGAGTACCAAAATAGACATATTTTCCTATGTTAATCTCTATGGATTTATGCATTTCATTATATAAACTAAGCTTACTTAGCTTTGTTTCACTTTGTAGGTATCAATTGAGGTAATTGAGTGAAAATGATGGAATTGAAGTGAAAAGGACCAAACACAAATCAAGTGGGAATACAAGATGTAAAGAACTCAAAGTTGAAATCCTGACAGATTGGATAGATCATAAATATGGCTGATTTTATCTATGTTCGAGACTTCAATTGTTTTTGTAATCTACATCAAAGTTATAGAGGACATCTTGGGCTTTCCGGAATGCTAAAGAACGTCGAAATCGGAGTTCGTTTGACCCTCCAAATGTCTGTTTTACGAGAGACTATCAAACTAAGTCTGGGTCTGCCCGACCAATCCGTCGACGGGCAGACACTTAGACGTCGACGGCTGCTCGAGAAATGGACACGAGATCACTTACACTAGCAGAGACGTCGACGGCCAACTCTAGACGTCGACGGCCAACTTTAGACGTCGACGGGTAGACTCTAGACGTCGACGTGTAGAAGTTTCTGACTTCGAACACTTAAAGATTGAATACTTAGACGTCGACGGGCAGGTATCTAGACGTCGACGGATCGATCGAGCTGGGAAAAATATGAAGAAAATAAGCAGAGACGTCGACGGGCAAACACTTAGACGTCGACGGCTAACAAAGTCAAAACGCCGACAGATCCATTTAAATGCTGTCATTCCACTATCAAACCCTTCAAAAACACATTCCGGAGATTCAGTGGAGAGGAGCCATAACTAAACCTCAGAGTTGTCTCCCTCTTTTCCTCAAATGGCTTCTACTTTAGCTTATTTTATTCTTAAGATTCCTCACCTCAGATGGGAAGAATTATGGAGGAGCAGTGGAGTGTGGGCTGGCAGCTGGAGACAGAGATCCGAAAATGTGAAGAAACAGCTAGAAAGTGGAGTTGATTCAGTCTTTAAGTTTGCATCTTTTGCTGGGTTTGAGAGAACTTATCATCTTGTAATTTTCGTTTAAGCAAAACTCTATAACTCCAATCTATTATAAGATTCAATCACTTTGATCTGCATTTATGAGATTCTTGTTCTTAATGCTTTCTTGTTCATTGATTGTTCTTCTATCTCTTAAGCTTTAAAGATGATTATCATGTTTATTATCTTGTCTTTTGGATTGCTAAGTTAATTAGTTGCAAATAATTGATTGAGTAGTTCATTAGCATGCTAATCTTTGAACTCCAAAGCTAGAGCTTGGTGATTTCTTAGAACTTGAGTAGCAAGAGGATGTTTTTACATTCAAAGAGATTTGAAGATGCAATTTGAATAATGAATGCTGGGTTTGTTATTGATTGTTGTTAGCTTTCATCTTTCACTAGCTTATTGCTCTTCTAGGCTTAAATTTGGATTGCTGGGATTCAAATTAGCCATAAGAGGAAGGATTAATAATGAACCTAGATTCATGGTTAATCAACATTAGGAAAGATTCATGGATTTGAAGCTGGTTTCTAATCCATGGGGTTAACCAATTAATGAGAAGAATGTTTGGTCAGTGAATCAATGATCAAGTGCTAGGTTGAAAGATTGATCATATAATAGATTGGAGGTTTTATTTTATCATACATTGCATTATTATTACCATACTTGGTAACTCCTTATATCTTATTTCCAACACCAATACAAAACCCCCTCTTTAAATTCTTGTTTAGTTTGATTTATGCTTTGTGAAAGTAATGATAAATTGGATAGTTCCTTGTGGGATCGATCCTTGCTTCCCTAACTATATGCTAGAGTAGTGAGATTATTTTTGGTGCTTTGCGACACGCATCAGTACTATCACTTCCCCTAAATCCCGGTCTATTCTTAATTAGCCTAATTCGGTACCTATCGCTTCCCAAACTAGACCCTTGTACCCAATCAAGCATGATTCCTCCGCGGTAACCATGTACAGGCCAAGTAAAGCATTAATCGATCTAAATAGACATTAGCCCACACTTATCTAACGAAAGACTTCGCGCGTTCGCTTGAGATAATCCCTTTGATTACTATGGATAGGAACTAAGGTACCCACTTGCTACTAATAATCTAATCTAACTACTAAAGATTCATTAGATTAAATTTAGCTAGTGTTAATCTTGATTAACCTAAAAGTACCGGTCCAATTAAGCAAATCAAGTAAACACAGTCAATAATAACAAGCAATCAAAGAATACCCAAGGTTTAATTCAATAATTAAGCACAAGAATCTCATCACAAATCTAACAATAAAGATAATTAAAACATAGATTAGAGAAAACTAAAGTCTACCCACTCATTAATTGAGGGGAGACATAAAGAAATTGCATTAAAAACTAAGAAATACAAACGGAGGGAGAGAGGGGAAAGCCCCTCCTTCTTGCGGCGAATTCTCTCTTTTCTGCTCTTGAAATCTAAAATCAGTAATCTCCCAAATCTATTCGAACTCTAGAGAAAACAAGGTATTTAAATGACCAAATTACATCAATACCCTTAATGACCTAGTTGCTGACTAAAGAGTGTGAAGGACGCTGGAGACATTTCCTGGAACGGGGCCATTAGAAAATGGAACGGCGCCATTATGCCCTTCTTGCTACGTTGTCTGGCTATTACCCCTAATGGCGCCACTATGAAGTGGAACGGCGCCGTTAGGGTCTTCTATTTTTAAGCCCGTGCTGACTTTGCCCATCTTTGCCAACCTTCAAGTGTAATGGCGCTGTTAGCTTGCCTTTGGTGTCTTGAAATGCATGGCTTGGCAATGTTGGAGTGTAATGGCGCCATTAGGAAGTGGAATGGCACCATTAGCTTGGTCTCTATCTTCATATGTGCGGATTTGGGCAAAGCTGAAGTGGAATGGCGCCATTAGGAACTAGAATGGCGCCATTAGGAACTAGAATGGCGCCATTAGCTTGTTTTCTCGCCTGGTTTGGAATGTCTCGGTAGAATGAGCATTTGGAGGGCCAAACGGACTCCGATTGGGCCATTCTTGGGCGTTCTGGAAATCTTAGGATGTCCTCTACAACTTTGGTGAAGAACACAAATGCAGATGAAGCCTTTAAGGTGGTGAAATTCGGCCATCTTTCAGGTGTCTCCAATCTGCCTGCACCTTCACTTTACATTTCAATCCCGTTTATTTCCTTTACTTCCAATTTGACTCTTTTCATCTTCAAATGCTCATTTATCCACTCAAAGCTCATTTAGAAGCTTCAAATACAAAACCATGCTTATATGAGTGGAAGTAAGATAAGATAGGCACAATAATCATAGGAAATAAGTACATAAAGTAAGTATATTATTGTGCCGATCACAATTCTCTAATCCAAGGGTGAAGATTGTTTTAAACTGAAGTTTTACATCTTGATTATCTTTTCTTTTATTTATTTAGTTTAATTTAGATTTTAGTTTAATTTCCAAAATCTACCTATTTTATTTTCTTTGCTGGCTTAGCTAGATTAGAATTTGTTAGGTTTTCTTATCCAATCCCTATGGGTTCGACCCTTGCTACCCCTATATTATAGTGTTAGTAAGGTTAATTATATTTTGATGATTTATGACACATCATACATGCAAAAGAAAAGGTAATTATTAGATGCCTATGATAGATTTCTCTAATCCAAGGGTTAAGATTGTTTTAAACTGAAGTTTTCTTTATATTTATTATCTTTCTTTAATTTTTGTTATTTACTTAGTTTAGTTTTGATTTCCCAATTCTATTTATTTTAATTTCTTTTCGTTGCTCACCTAGATTAGAATTTGTTAGTTTCTTATCCAATCCATGTGGATTCGACCCTTGCTACCACTATATTATAATTTTAGTAAGGTTAATTATATTTCGATGATTTACGACACATCATTCTTTTTCACTAAAATTTTTTTTAACATTTTCTACTCGGTAGGATATGAATTTTGAAGTGGTGATTGCACAAAAAAAGGGATCGAAACTTGTGTTTTACCAAAGTTCGCGGTTTTGCGCATTTGTGCACAAAATGGAGCATTGGGCCTTCTGGGCTTATTTCAAAGCCTTTTTGCCTTAACCATTTTTTGAACATGTTCTACTCAATAGGATACATAACTTTGAAGTGGTGGTTGCGCAAAAAAATGGATTGAAACTGGTGGTTCACCAAAACTCACGATTTTGTGCGTTTGTGCATAAAATGGAGCATTAGGCCTTCTGGGCTTATTTCTATGCCTTTTTTCGTAAACTTTTTTTTTGAACATGGTCTAGTTGGTATGATACATAACTTTGTAGTGGTTGCACAAAAAAAAATGAATCGCACTTGTGTTTTACCAAAATTTGTGGTTTTATGCGTTTGTGCACAAAAGAGAACTTTGGGCCTTCTGGGCTTATTTCTATTCCTTTTTGCGTAAACCACTTTTTGAACATGCTTTAATGTGTATGATACACAACTTTGAAGTGGTGGTAGCATAAAAAAATGGATCGAAACTTGTGTTTTACCAAAATTCGTGGTTTTGGTCTTTTGTGTACAAAACGGAGCAGTGGTCATTCCGGGCTTATTTCTATGCCTTTTTGCGGAAAACTTTTTTTAAACAAGCTCTATTCGATACGATACACACCTTTGAAGTGGAGTGGTGATTGCACAAAAAAATAAAAATCAAAATTCGTAGACTTTTGTGTTTGTGCACAAAACGGAGCATTAGGCCTTCCAGGCTTACTTCTATATCTTTTTGCGTAAACCCTTTTTTGAACATGCTCTAATCGGTATGATACAATACTTTGAAGTGGTAGTTGCACAAAAAAATGACCGAAACTTGTGTTTTACTAAAGTTCACAGTTTAGTGCGTTTGTGCACAAAAAGCATTGGGCCTTCCGAGCTTATTTGAAACTCTTTTTGCCTAAAAAATTTTTTAACATGTTCTACTTGGTAGGATATGCAATTTTTAAATGGTGATTGCACAAAAAAAGGATCGAAACTTGTGTTTTATCAAAGTTCGCAGTTTTGCGCATTTGTGAACAAAAGGGAGCATTAGGCCTTCCGGGCTTGTTTCAAAGACTTTTTGCCTAAACCCTTTTTTGAACATGTGCTACTCAATAGGATACACAACTTTGAAGTGGTGGTTGTACAAAAAAATGGATCGAAACTTGTGGTTTACCGAAACTCACGATTTTGTACGTTTGTACACATAATGGAGCATTGGGCCTTCTGGGCTTATTTCCAATCCTTTTTGCATAAACCTTTTTTTGAACTTGGTCTACTTGATATGATACACAACTTTGAAGTGGTAGTTGCATAAAAGAAATGGATCGAAACTTCTGTTTTACCAAAATTTGTGGTTTTGTGGCACAAAACAGAGCTTTGGGCCTTTGGGGCTTATTTCTATTCCTTTTTGCGTAAACCCTTTATTGAACAAGCTCTACTCGGTACGATACATAACTTCCAAGTGATGGTTGCATAAAAAAATGGATCAAAACTTATGTTTTACCAAAATTCGCGGTTTTGGGCGTTTGTGTACAAAACGGAGCTGTGGTCCTTCCGGGCTTATTTCTATGCCTTTTGCTTAAACCTTTTTTTTGAACAAGCTCTACACAGTATGATATACAACTTTGAAGTGGTGATCACACAAAAAAATAGATCAAAACTCGTGTTTTACCAAAATTTGTGGTTTTGTGCGTTTGTGCACAAAACAAAGCTTTGGGCCTTCTGGGCTTATTTCTATGCCTTTTCGTGTAAACCTTTTTTTGAACAAGCTCTAGTCGGTACGATACACAACTTTGAAGTGGTGGTGGCTCAAAAAAAATGGATCGAAACTTGTGTTTTATCAAAATTCACAATTTTGTACTTTTGTGCACAAAATGGAGCATTGGGCGTTCTGGGCTTATTTCTAAGACTTTTTGCATAATCGTTTTTTTGAACATGGTCTACTTGGTTTGATACACAACTTTGAAGTTGTGGTTGCACAAAAGAAATGGATCGAGACTTGTGTTTTACCAAAATTTACGGTTTTCTGTGTTTGTGCACAAAACAAAGCTTTGGGCCTTCTGGGCTTATTTCTACGCCTTTGTGCATAAACCTTTTTTTGAACAAGCTCTACTGGGTACGGTATACAACTTTTAAGCGGTGGTTGCACAAAAAAATGGATCGAAACTTGTGGTTTACCAAAATTCACGGTTTTGTGCGTTTGTGCACAAAACGGAGCATTGGGCCTTCTGAGCTTATTTCTATGCGTTTTTTCATAAACATTTTTTTGGACATGCTCTACTTGGTATGATACACAACTTTGAAGTGGTAGTTGCACAAAAAAATGGATCGAAACTTGTGTTTTACCAAAGTTTGCGATTTATGCGTTTGTGCACAAAACAGAGCATTGGGCCTTCTGGGCTTATTTAAAAGCCTTTTTGCCTAAACCCTTTTTTGACCATGCACTACTCGGTATGATACACAACTTTGAAGCTGTGGTTGCACAAAAAAATGGATCAAAACTTGTGTTTTACCAAAGTTCATTGTTTTGTGCGTTTGTACACAAAATGGAGCATTGGGCATTCCGAGATTATTTAAAAGCCTTTTTGCATAAACCCTTTTTTTAACATGTTCTACTCGTTAGGATACACAACTTTGAATTGGTGGTTGTAAAAAAAAGAGATCGAAACTTGTGTTTTACCAAAGTTCGTGGGTTTATTCATTTGTTCACAAAACGGAGCATTGGGCCTTCCGGGCTTATTTCTATGCCTTTTTGCATAAACCTTTTTTTGAACATGTTCTACTCGGTAGGATACACAACTTTGAAATGGTGCTCGCACAAAAGCGTGGATCGAAACTTATGTTTTACCAAAGTAAGCGGTTTTGTGTGTTTGTGCGTTTGTGGACAAAACGGAGCTATGGGTTTTCTGGGCTAATTTAAAAGCCTTTTTGCCTAAACCATTTTTTGAACATGTTCTACTCGGTAGGATACACAACTTTGAGTTGGTGGTTGCAAAAAAAAAAGTGGATCGAAACTTTTGTTTTACCAAAGTTCATGGGTTTACGCGTTTGTGCACAAAATAGAGCTTTGGGCCTTTCGGGCTTATTTCTATGCCTTTTTACGTAAACATTTTTTTAAACATGCTCTACTCCGTATGATACACAACTTTGAAGTGGTGGTTGCATTAAAAAATGGATTGAAACATGCGATTTACCAAAGTTCACGGTTTCCTACGTTTGTGCACAAAACGGTGCACTCGGCCTTCCGGGCTTATTTAAAAGCCTCTTTGCCTAAAATACTTTTTTAAACATATTCTACTCGGTAGGATACAAAACTTTTAAGTGGTGGTTGCACAAAAAAAGGGACCGAAACTTGCTTTTTGCCAAAGTTCGCGGTTTTGTTCGTTTGTGCACAAAACAGAGCATTAATAAATCATGCAGAAAAATGTGCATGATCAAGATAGAATTTGTCCCTCTTTAATTACAAGAGTGATATCTTAGGCCCCTTGATTTAGTGAGACTAAAATGCATGGCCATGCTCAAATGAATTTATGTGAGATATCAATTGGATTTGTTTTGAATAGTCTACTCGAGAATCAAGAAACATATAGATTGAACTATACAAGTATGACACTTTGCATGACTTGTGTTCAATCAAGATATTATGGACAAAGGGATTATACTACACAATAACATTAATCACGAATGAGGTTGTATCAAATCACGATATTCTTGTGACTTAGATAGCAATGATGTGTTGCTAGACACTGCTTATTGCTCGTAATGTTAAAAATAGTTTCAATGTCACTACTAACACTACAAGAACCTATAGGGTCACACAAAAAGATCAAAAGCACAATGGAGTTTATAAATTTAGACAATGGGTATTTCATCTTAGTGCAAGTGTTAGATTGTTGGGTTACGCCCAAAGACAAATCACTTGGGCCTGATTACTGGTTAGCTCAAAGTCTAAATGGATTAAAAGTTTCATCCAAATCTAATTAGGTTAAAAAAGTTTTAACCTAAATATAAAAAGGCGTGTGAGACATGCATAATTTAATTTTAAACTATAAAATAAAAATTAGATTTCTCTGTTCATTTGCTAGCACAAAAGGCAGAGAAAACTCCATTCCTAATCTTCGTGAGACGAAGATTGATTGCTGCTTAATCGTGTGGATACCATAGAGGCGATATCCTGAGGAGGTTTCGCTATAGCCTACAGCTTGATTCGATCCAACTTCAGTTTCTGATTTTATCGCACAAGTAAGGTAATATTTCTATCACTGATTGGGATCTCCTCCGCATGGATCCTGGTGGGAACCGAAATTTTATATTTCTGATGCGTTTGTTTGTTCTCGGTTTCCCTTCATGACTATTATCGAGCTCATTCGTTTAACAAACAACATTTATCGGGACACAAACACAACTTGCCCGACTGCCAAGAGCGGCCTCTTTTATGGTGCCGCTTTCCTAGCCTTGAGTGCTTATCTCTTCTGGTTGATTTGCCTCATGCTTGTTGATGATGTGCAAACATACTACTTTGAGAAACAAGAGGATGACAAAGCTCATGCTTTCACAACAGACTATGACGCCAAGCAGCAACGTGAGGTTTGAGAAGGGTTCCGGGCTTCCGGCAAGGGAAAACAATGGCTTGCCCTGTTTTGTGCTTTCACTTTTCTTTCTAGTAAGACAAGGGAATGTATAAGAAACTCCTCCATAACCCTTTCTTCTTGCTTGACATTGTTCTTTACAAATACCTGTCTGAATCAATAACACGAGTTAAATCTTGCACATCTTGGATTTAGGCCATAGTTAAACAAAACCACAACCAAAGCCACTCATTGCAAGCAAGAACTACCTCCTAATGAGCTGCGTAGCTAACAAAATCGAACATTGAGAATAAAGGGTCCGAATAACTTTATGACAGGAAAGGATTTCTCCAACAGAAAACTGAGATCATCTGCATCGCAAGAAACTAGAGAAAGTTTGAATGAATGCAACTAGGCTAAAGTAGCATATTGGAATCAAAAGGCTAGTTGACTACTCATGACGAGTATTCATTAAAAAGTTTTAAGTGTTTTTTCTTTTCTTTTTTTTTTTTGTACTTTTAATTTGTTCCATGACATATAAGGTTTTATATGTTGCACCATTCTTTAACATATTGCCATGCCTTAGATTTTAGTTGACAATGATGACTGAAATTTGAAATACTGGAGAGGTGAGAGAGGAGAAAAGTGAAAAGAATGTGACAACATTTTTCTGCCCTTAGTTGGTTTGATTGGGAAACTGAAATGACAGACCAAGGGGGAAAACATGGTTTTCATGGATTTTTGGTAGAATAGAAAGTGAGAACATTAGATCAATAGAAAGTGAAGAAACAACTAAAATTATACTTACTTTTTTTTTTTTTTGTAAACAAACTTGTATACCTAATTTACCATTATAGAAAGACATTTAAGAATAAAAAAAATGTACTCAAATCTCTTTCATTTTTATTCCTTAATCTTATTCTCTTTCTCGGACGATTATAATTTTCTAACTTGGAGCATACTACCTGCACTTATTGTACTACAATTTATCATCTACAATTCAGAGGAGTCTATGGTCCAGTTTGCAAGATACACTTATAATAATGAACCCATAATTCTATGTCGTGATTAGATAATTACATCATTACAGAAAAATCAATTGCAGGCCCTCAGAGGATTAGCCTTTTTTTTTTTTTTTTCACTCATTTTCATCCATCTCTTCCCTTCTCCCAATTTTCTCTCCAAAAGCAAACCCTACCAAAGAAAATTTCTCAAGCATCACTAGTTAAAAATGCAATCATGTGTTTTTTAACTGTGTTTTTAGGTGTGTTTGTATCCATTCTATATTCCTCTCTAAGAACAAAGAATGCTAGTCTACCTTGTGCTCCACAATCATATAAAAGCTAATGTCTCCTCAGAGATTACCTTAAAGAAATCCTTCAGTTATTATACAAATATTGCTTCACCTTATATAACTACTTGCTAAAGAAGATATTAAAGCAGCTGAAAAAGGAATTTAAGAGATAAAGATGAAGCTTTCCAGCACATTCAGCTTATCTTCTATCTTTCGAGGCCTTCCTTCCTGCGGAAAGTAATCTAAGACGACACTAGTATGCTTCTTGAGATGCATGCCCATCACAGCCAGTGACATCATCAAGTCTTTCTTAAAGAAAAAGACGTATGGACTCTTATCAAACCAACCCCCTCCTCCTTTTCTCTTCTTTTTCCAAAACAAAACCAAAATTCAAAGAAGTTCATAAAATACTAGACTGACCATTTTAGTAGTATCAAAAAATAAAAATAAAAATGGAAGGCAGCAGACTAATGAACTCAAATTCTTTTTTATTTCTTTTGTAAAAAATGAACATGGTATATAGAAGGGGCAAGCCCTCACTTGCTATTTTAACTTATACAGTACTAAACATTCATTTGTTTTGAACTAGATATACTATCACTCAAGTCCCGGCCCTTCGTTTCTAATGGGAAAAATAATACACATATCCCTGACACAAAAATTACAACCTCAAACAGTAGAATGGCAGCGGTTTGATGGCATCCATGAACCAAACCTACTGCCACAAGAGGACATACCATCCCCCCAATTCTTCCCACTGAGCTTGCAACTCCAACGCCAGTTGATCTGACAAACGTTGGATATATCTACAAAATTAAATAAATAAATTGGTTACTTTGTGACAAAATGTAATAGCATACTAACCAGCTTCTTTTACTTATTCTATTTAATCAAATGCCACTAATCATATATGTTGTCAACCAAGAGATAGAAGAAAATTAATAAATGGGGCCTCGGATGAGGGATGAACGATTATCCAGATCTCAAACAATCCTTGGACTTATGGTTTTGCATGCCATTCAACCCAGGGACTTTTAAGAATGACTTTCTAATTATTCAATTGTTCTTGCCCCCTACAATAGGTTGAGGCATTCTGCAAAATCACTATTCAAGGCCAATACATAAATATGAAAATGGATAAAGTAAAACCATAAATGTGCCTTAATCACGGGATGGCAAAGAATGTAATAAACTAGAATTAGTTTTAACTTATGATGTGCAGGAAAAGAAAAATAAAGAAAATAAATATGGGATTACAATGAAACTTTGAGACTAAATAAACATTATGAAAAACGCATAAGATTATTTGGAGATCTAGGTGAACAGCCAATATGGATGATTATTCACGAAATGAAATTGCACAAAACCTCAAGCAAAAAGCAACTGATAGAACATAAGTTATTTTCTAGTAACCAAAAAATTTTATGTTCAACATTCAACTGTTTAGACTATTTTAATAGATGATATTTGAATTTAGATAAAATTTATCCTTTCTCGTCATATAATGTTATTTAAAAATGAATTTACTTGGAGCATCATATACATAAATACTGTCGTTACTAAGTTAATATAGCATTTTAAAAGCTTTCAAACCAGTTAGTTACCTTGAACTGACTATATTCTAGCATGAAAAGCAACCTAATACAGAATAATAACATGTATGGTCCTCGACATTCATATCATATGCGCACATTAGAATATCGAAAAATGAGAGGTGAAATGTTTTGGTTTGTGAAACAAGGCCACCACTACTGTATTTTTGAATTATTCCTTTTCAGTTACTTCGACCAAACTCCTTTAACAGTTAAAAGTGCTCAGATTTAGATTCAATATAATTAAATGGTACTATTAATGGGTTGTAAAAGAGAAAAAAATTAGATGTGTTTATAGTTGAATATTTGTACGTAATCACCTCACCCCTGGTGGGAAACAAGGTCAAAAAAATAAAAACAAACTAAAAGAATCTGAACTATTGACAAGTTGAAGTTCAAATGTATTTTATCTTATCAACCCAAGTAAATGAGAGTAAGCTTGAAATTTCATTTTGTTGTTTTCTTCGTATATGAAATACAGAAAGGCGAAACATGAAAGTTCCTTTGCTCTGGAAAGGGGAAAAAGGAATTGCAATTTACCTCTGGAGCATATATATACATAACTGTGAAGGTTGCAGTGATGCATATTCGCGCACCAAAGAGAAGGCCTGTTGTTAGACCCTGAGGCTGATGGAATACCAATGGAAGCAGGAAAATGCAACAGAGGAAGAAAATAACTGACATTGAAATTTTACGACCGAATTTATCAACTGTTGCAGCAGATAAGAGGAGACCAGGAAACTCTAGAACCAAATCAAAGCTAGATCTCAATAAGCTGCCAACCAGGAGTGTCAAAATAAACATTTTAGAAGTAGATAACTTATCATGGGGAGAAGCCGAGAACAATACCTGCAAAAGTAGTGATGAAAACATCTTTGTAGCTAATGTCCTGGGATTTTTCTGATTGCAATTCACTTGGACCACATGTATTACGTCCATTGTGCAACTCAGTTGTCAATAATACTAGGCCATAATATGAAAACGCATTTCCAAAGAATACTACCCATAAGAGTGTGGTAGACTTAACCAATTCCGGTGAAAGAAGCTTCAATAGTGATGAGATACCTCCTACATTAGGTTCTGTTTCCCTAGGAGTTGTATCTTCACTGTCTTTTGGTGGAAGCAGTTGGGTATCCTCAGCTGGAATACTCGTTCCAGCTAACTCAATTTCATGATCGGAAACAAGGATTCCAGAAGGCACTTCTGCTCCATTCATTCTAGCTATTTTCTCCAAAACATCAAGCGCCTCAGATTTTCTACCTTTCAGGCATAAATATCTAGGCGACTCAGGTGTCAATCCATAGAAGAGAAGGAGAAATGATGAAGGGAGAGAAGACAGAGCAAGTAACCATCTCCAACCCAATGTTGGCATGACAAACTGGAAGAACAAAAGTGCTGTGGATGAGAAGAAATAAAAGTTTCCCACTATTTGTTGTATAATGGCCTTTATCATACCAAGACAAGCAAATTCTCTAATTTAATGACATGCATAGTTAGAGAGAAAGGCAATTCAAAAATACAAGTGACTGTTGTCTAAGACTGAAGTGAGAAATCTAAATATTTTACCCCATGACCTTTACCATACCAAGGGAGGCAAGTGTTTTAATGTAATGAATGACCCGAATAAGCAAAGATTTCACCACAGATAAAATTTTGGAACTAACAAAGATAATGAAAATTATACATGCAGCTCTAAATGCAGAAAACTGAATGGAAAATAACACAATTTGAAAAAAGACACCAAGGAAATGCAAGATAACAGAGACATCCCAGGCATACCCATGCAAGAGAGGCCTCGAAAATTGTCCCAACAGTCCAGAATGCTTGGAAAACGACCATCCAGGTGCCTCTGCTTGGGGCAGGAATAAACTCTAGAAACCATGAGCAGAGGACAGGCCCACCTCCCAAACCAAGACCAACCAAGCAACGAAGAATAATCAATGAAATATAATTCGGTGCCAAGGCACTCAGAAAGCCAGTACCAGCAGTAACTACTGCAGTGATAAGGAACCCTTTCCTGAAAGAACAAAAGTAAACAGATGAAAAGGGATACCATGTGACACAAGAATGGAAACACAGGAAATACTGCAAGAAGGAGCTGCATCAAATTCATTTTTCTTCCACACAAAACAAGAGGAAAAAACATATTTATCACACAGTTGGAGAAGGTTAGTCTCTTTTTATGAGTTCCATAGTGGACCAAAATATGCGATTTAGTCTTTGAACAGATATATAAAAATTTAATAAGGTATAAGAGAAAATTCTTTCAGTTCTAAGATTTTCTCAATTCCTCTTGGTTTTTACTGCTCAAACTTTACCCCATAGCATCTATGTGCACACAACTAACAAGAAATTATACCCCATAGCATCTATGTGCACACAACTAACAAGAAATATTTCCCAACCAGGAAGATCAGTAGGAAATCCAACCCCATAGCTCCATTCAATTATATTTTACGCAAATAGCAACTTGTCTATTTAGAAAGAACTACTCTATTGCCTGCTCTAAGGTAGCTTGAAATGAAAATAAAAAGGCTTTCAATCGCAAACATCATTCTTGGACAAGCTCCACCAACAGCAAATGCAGAAAGGGGAAAAAAAGGTAAAAAGGGAACGTGAAGAATATTAACTATGATGTAGGAGTCAACGGGAAAACAAATTAAGCAGTAATTGAGTATAATAACCAGAAAGTCATTCTTCACCTTCAGGCAACAAAAAGAAAATTTTACAAGGAAATAGGACATGTAGTAACCTAACTTGTTCTTTCCTTCTGGAAAAAGGAAGAAGAAGAAGAAGAAGAATACGTAATATAACAAACACTAGTACATCACGTTAAATTAGTTTCAAACAAAGGGGTTACTATTGGGAATGATCCATCTAAAGGATGAAGACACCAATTCATTAAAGCAGTGATTGAGAATAACAAAACAAAAAAAATAACAAGGCACCCACCTTCTACCGTGTTTATCTGAGACTACACCCCAGGAATAGGCTCCAACTAGCATGCCAACAAAAACAACACTGGTTATTAGGCTCTCTTCATGAGAGGAAAGACCCCATAAAGATTGAACTGCAGGGCCTATAAAAGAGAGAAGCATCATTTCCATTGCTTCTGAAACCCAACCCATTCCAGCATAAGCAAGAACAAGAATCTGGAATTTTCCAAACCCCATGGCCAAAAGAGCTTCATCCACAGTAAATGTGGGTGTTCCATCTTCTCCCATCAAAAGAACTGATAAAACAAGGTTACCAAATTGAAATATCAGCAAATTTGGGACAAGTTATTGCTCAAACATCTACGAGTATATGATGTATAACATACAGAAATATAGCTTAGCGAAATATCTAAAGTTACACGTTAAGAATCCTTTGCTTTAGCAAGGCAATAACATTAGCAATCCTCCAATTGCGCTAGAAGAAAGAGAATGATTCATAACAATACAGTATGACGGCACAAGGTGAGTACTATACCACAACTCGACAACACCCTGTCAACCTCAAAACCTGCTTCTACTTCACAATCTTGGAAAGTATTTATCATAAAAAAAAATATTGACAAACAAATAGCAAAGAAAGTTCTAACAAATACCCAGTATCCAATAACATAAATTACATTCTTAGACAGGTAGCTTCAAACAAAATCCATCCAAAACCTACCCCAGTCTTTTATAACTCCTGGCTTTTTCTTTTTGGCCAATTTTTATAACTCCCACATGAAAATTTGATCATTGAACACCTAAGACAGATGAACATTTTACTTGGCATGTATATTCACCTTTTCACATATCTGCTTTTACTCGTCCAAAGCAGGGTCAAAGGTATAAGCTTCAAATCCCCTCTCGCACTTGAATTCTAACAATAATGAATCCAAACAAAGACATATACACATGAAAACCAGAAACAGCAACGCGATATGAAATGAAATCCTTAACAGGTCTTAACAAGATTGTGACATCCACAATAAGAAACAAATCATGGGTCAATAACAAATACAAAGAGACATCATAAGGGGAAAAGAGAAAACACCATCGACATTGAGAAATGAGCATGAATTTTAAAAACAAAACTATGTGTATTCTTGGGAAAAGGAGAAGGAACCTGATTCAAGCTTGAAAAAAGCGAAATGCAGATCTTCTTCTTCTTCCTCCGCCTTTGTTTGACTATTGTAAATATTGGAACTTATGGTATAAGAAATAAATCATATAAATTATGAAAAGTCAAACAAACAAAACAAAAAGATCGTGGAAGTTTCTTTTTTTGGTTACAAAAAGATCGTGGAAGTTGCCGCCTCACCCTGCTCGTCTATAATTCATACCGTTTATAATCTGTTTAGTTTGTCCATGTGGCTGGCAGGTCTCTTCTTTTTTTTTTTTTTTGAAAATCCTACAACTATTTATTTATTTATTTGTAGAAAGATATAAATAAGAAAACCTTTTTAAAATTGAGCTAAATTTTTGTGAAAGTCATTAAAATTTGACAAATTAAGAAAAGATACCTCAAGAAAGCTATAGACTATAGCCTATAGATTTAGAGCCTCTTTCGCCCGGTTAGAGCTTTTGAAAAAAATATTATTTCAATAGAGTTATTCTGTAAGTATTATTTAGAAAAATTAAAATAATGTTTGATAAATTTAACACGAAAGTATTATACGACATAGAAAACTATTTCACATTAATATTATAAAATTACTATAAAATGTTAAAAATTATGAAAAAAAATCTTACCTATTAACTATTATATATATGTGAATATATATTATTATACATATGAATATGTATTATTAATTAATATAATTTAATTGATCATTTTATAAAAAATATTTTTGTATCATTATTTTATAATCTACAAATTATTTATAAATTTATTTTTATTAAATTTATATATAAATTTTCAACTAATTGATTGATGTACTATATATAAATTATATATAATTTATGGATTATTATTGTACTGTATTGAAGTCTTGTTAAAAATAAAATAAAAGTCCTTGAGAGAAATACAATTATCAAATACAAAAAATGAAAATTAAAAAGTGAAAATAAAATTAGGTTGTTAAATAAAAGAAAAAATAAAAAATTTTAAGGAATAACAAAAAGCTCATTGAAAGAAAATTTTTACTCACATAAATAACAAAAGGTAATTTTGTTGAAAACTTCAAAATATAACCTCTTCTAAAAGCTCAAGATTGCTTCATGCATAAGTTAAAATTTTAAAAAAATTGGTAGTTAAACATTCAACTTCTTCTTATAAAGTAAATGAACTATTTAATAAATTGTGCCAAACACCCACTTAAATGAGTGAAGTATTTTTTTAATAGTTTTGTTAACGAGTGTATCCATGTATCCTTTAAGATTAGTTGACTTTCCATTTTAAGAAAGTACTTTAAATTTAATGCAGCAATTTTTTTTAATTCAAGAAAAAGTGAAGTATTAATTAGAAAAAATTTATATATTTGGCTTCCCATGCACCATTTAGTATTTTCCTTTTTTTAAACATATATAATAACATGTAAATTTTTACTGAGAACAAGACTTCTTCTGCACTTGAAGTTTTCTTTTCTTCCAAAATCAAAAGGTTTCAATAATTTTTTTCTTTTTTTCCGCCTAAATCTTTGTTTAATTTCATAATTTTGTGGGGTTCCATTGACTTTGCCACCGTGCCTGCCTGTACCGTGTGAGTATCGCCTAGAGATGGCAAAATGGGCGGGCTGGGGGCTGGCACGGCCCAAAAAGTTGGGCTGCCCGTAAAAATGTGGGCTGGATCGTGCTGGCCCCAAAAAAATATGGGTCGTGTCTTGCCAGCCCATATGTTTTGAAGGTTAAGCCCAGCCCAGCCTACAGTTCATATAAACTGTGCCGTGCCAGTACATGGGCCACAGTGGGTTGGCACATGAACCAATGATTTTTTTAAATGTTAATTTTTTTAATCTTTTTTGCTTTTACTCGATTTTATTTTTTTAATACTGATGATTAAATTGGATTAAGAATGAAAAGTTTCGACATAAAAATTTATGTGGTTCGGCTTACGATGTTTATATCCATGGGAAAAGGGGAACATTATTCACTATAAATAATAAAATTTACAAATACTAATTTAGATTATAAACTAAAGAAAATCTATCACCTAAAAAAAAGAAAAAAAAAGAAAATCAAATTTATTCATTTTCGTCTGAAGATTCCTCTTGGTTTTTTATATTTTGTAAGTGAGATACTACATCCAACCAATCTTTCAAACAAACATCCCAAGGGTCTTTGTTGCCAATATGCCTCTTCTATCATCAAGAACTCTCTTTCCTACACTAAAACAAAACTCCGAAGAGACAGTGGATATCGGAGGTGTAAGGAGGTCACGGGCCATGATGGAAAGCACATGGCATAATTTTGCATTACTTTTCCGCCATGCTAAAACATCAAAATTTTCTAATTCTTGATCATCAAAAATTTCTAAATAAGAATGAATAATTATATAATTGATATATTATAAATTTACATTAAAAATGGGCTGACCTAAATAAGCACACGGGTTGTGCCGTGCTGACACGTGGGCTATGCCGTGCTGGGCTATTTTGGTGGGTCGTGTTGTGCCAGCCCATGTGCTACCAAAAAGCTGCCCAGCCCATCCATGACTAATGGATTGTGCTGGCACGATCCACTAAAAAAATAATATGGGTCGTGCTGGCACGACCCATATTGGGTTGGGTCGTGCTGGGTGTTGAGACGTTTTACCGCTCCGATGATAAATGATATGGCGTGAAAAATGTTCGGAACTAAACAGTCAAAAAAACAAATGGAGTCGCCACTAACCTTTTATTTTTAATAGGTGTGGTTAGTCACCTACTTGTTTAACCCAACGTAAATCTAGAGAGATTATGTCAAGTTAAGGAAAGAAACTGGTCTACGAAAAATATTTTAGATTCGGGAGTTGGTTACGCTTGGGGAAGGATTAGTACCCCGAAGACGCCCGGCAATCGGTACCACAAAAGTCTTAAAAATATTTTACTTGGAAAATGATAATAAAATGTGTTTAAAATCATTTTAAGAAAAACATAATTTTAAATGTCGGAATAAATATTCCTTTTAATGTGGGATAAACATCCCATTAGAAAAGTTAAATTCAAAATTTAAAGATTTAATGTCGGAATGAACACTCCTTTTAATGTGAAAATCCATAGCCCGATTTTGAATTTAAAGAAGTTTCCTATTTAGAATGGATGTTCACTTTCTAAATGGGAATAAATATTCTTCTAAAATCAAAGTCTAATTTGAAAATAGGGATAAATATCCCTTTTATGAAAAGCAAAGATTTAATTTAATTTTAGAAGGGCTCAATAATGGGAATATAAATTGAAACCTTCTAGAAAACATTTTGCAAAAAGGTTGGGATAAACATCCTTAAATTCTTGTTTTGAAATTTACATTAAGAGACTTTAATTATGATTACTTAAATTAAAATCTCTTAGAAAGATTTAATTTAAAAAAAAATGTCGGAATAAATATTCCTTTTAATTTGATGAAGGGAATAATTTGACAAATATTTAGTTTAATCGGAAAACCTTAGTGGATTTAACAAATTAAGACTTTTCAAAAAGGTTTTAAAGATATTCTTTTTATTGAATAAGACTAATTTTAAAAAAGAATTTTAAAGATTTAAGGAATAAACATCCTTTTTATTGGAGTTAAAAAAGTTCCTTTTAATAAAAAATGAAGTTTTTACTTGAAATGTCTTAATTAATTAAACCTACTAATGTCTTCCTAAGGAAAATATTTTGAAAAAAAATTAAATTAAGAAAAATAAAGAAAGAAAATGAATATTCCCTTTCACTGGAAAAGAAAATAAGAAAAGAAATTTTGAAAGTAGTTTTTAACAAGACTTGGATTAATTTGAGAGGTCTTAACTATAATTGAGTAATTAAAATCTCCCAAAAAACTTTTAAAATGTGTTTTGAAATTAATGTTGGAATAAACATTCCTTTTAATTTAATTGGGCCTCTTAAACAAGAGATTTTCTTAAAATAAAATGAGAATAAAATGTAAAAGTAAAGAGAATAAAAGGTTTTGGAATAAACATTCCTTTTGTTAAAGAAGTAATAATAAAATTTTTTGAGTTCATTTGCCAATTTTAAGAAATTAAAGAAATCGTAAACATGATGTATGCTTTTTATGAAAATTAAATGATAAAAATATAGTTTTTAATTTTAAAGGGATGAGAAATTTTCTCGGGCCCGATTGGACTCCCGATTAGACACCGAAAAAACTTCTCATCGGAAAAAACCTTCAGAAACCTCGGACTCCCGAGGCACTCTCCGGTCACCCCATGCATATGAATATTTTGAAAATCAATGTTTTAAACTTAATTATGCATGAATGTTGTAGACACTTATTTTTTAATTTCATTTAATTAATTAATTGCCTGGTCATTTGCAAATTTTTATTCATTACCTTTTCAAGTTTAGTTTATTTATTATTATTACTACTACTTTATTTTATTTTTATTTTACCTTATCACCTTGCAGGTAATTTTGAATCGAGACCGAGGAGCCAAGATTGAGTTAATTCGGCCCTCATGCAAATGCAAAGCCGTGTTGTCAAAGCCATACGATGCAGAACAAAAACCGAGTTAGTTCGTTTGTCATTGCAATATACATATATATATATATATTTATACGTATATATTATATGTATATATTAAATATATTTATATGAATGTATATTATATATTTATATGTATATTATATATATATATATTTATATGTGAATATAATATATATATATATATATATATATATACCAAAGACTACCATTTCCTGCCAAGATTGTAAAAGATAATTAAAGCTTTATTAAAAACCAAGAACTCACGGGCCATTTACCTTTTTGAGCTATAATGGCAACAAAAGAAGACATGGGGCCAGATGTCTCCTTGTTCATATCGCATTGGCTTCATATACATGCAGGCTAGGTGTGCTTGGTTTAAAGTTGATCTTTTGTTCGTTGGAGAGAGAAATGGCAAAGAATGTGGGAATTCTCGCAATGGAAATCTACTTCCCTCCTGCCTGTGTTCAACAGGAAGCACTGGAGGCTCATGATGGCGCAAGTAAAGGGAAATACACCATTGAACTTGGACAAGATTGCATGGCTTTCTGCACAGAGGAGGAAGATGTTATCTCCATGAGTTTGATGGCTGTTTGGATTGGCCGTTTTGAAGGTGGCAGTGAAACCGTGATTGACAAAAACAAACAAAATCCCAGCAGCCAAACCAAATCAGAGCACACAGCAGAAGGCAAAATAAAAGAAAAAAGAAGAAGCATGAGCGGTGGTCAAAGGAAGCTGAGCTCATCGAGCTCCGAATTGGACTTGGATCAACCCAACATCGAAGATTATCTCCCTTCCAGTTCCCCTACTCATGAACCTCGCGACAAGCTTCACCTATGCAATTTGCTTGATATTTCTCCTACATTAACTAAAACTGCTGGTGCCATTGTTGATGATTCATTCACCCGGTGTTTTAACTCAAATCCTCCTGAACCATGGAATTGTAATGTGTATTTGTTTCCTCTGTGGTGTTTTGGTGTGGCTGTGTGGTACCTGATTTTATTCCCTGCGAGGGTTATGGTGTTCCTATCATCCTTCATTCCTGTACACTTTCTACTCAAAGGGCAGGATAAGTTGTGGAAAAAGACGGAGAGGGTCCTGGTGGAGCTAATCTGCGTCATGAATTGGAGTTGTTAAGTACCATGGACCACGGCCTAGCATTCGGCCATCCATGGCTGAAGCTCATGCAAATTTGGCTTTAGCTTACAAGGACGGTATGCAACCTATAAAACCAAAAGTTGAAAGTGGTGAATCCGCAAACCAGCAAACAAGCAGTGCAAAGAGGCAGATGAGTTGGAGCTGGCGCCATGCATCTCCCCACGTGACAGCTCCTCTCTCCTAGCCAGTTGGATGCTCTTCCAAAGACAGAAAATTGGAAGATTGGCAAATGGACAACCAATCACAGCCAAGAAGTAGTGGGTAGAACAGGGAGCACAGGACTAAAAAATTAGCAGCCATCAGATGAGGAAAGAAAGAAAAAGGAGAGCCGTTGATAGAAGGAGACAAAAAAGAGCAGTATAAAAACGTTTTTTTAGCAGCAGAGGGGGGGTCATCATTATTATTCGGTTTTGGCTCTGTGTTTTCGGGGGGGTCATCATGATTATTCAGCTTGGCTCCCTGTTTTCGGGGATTTTTATTCTGTTTTCATTCTCTCTGAGGAAAAAAGGCAGCAGACTTGGGTTTTAAAAGAAGAACAAAGAGAAAGAGAGGGGGGTCCTTTTTTTTCTTTGGCTTTTGGAAACAGAGGAAAACGGTTTTTCAGTTCAAAAAGAAAGGTTCTTTTTGTGGTGTCTGGGGAGAGAATAGAAAATTTTTTTTTAAACAAACCATTTTCTTTTCTTAAGGGAGTTGTCCGGAGAACAAAAAAAAAGGCTGTTTAATCTTTAAACTGAAGACATTCCTTCTCCAAGAACAGCCGAGAGCCCTCTTTGAAGAAATTTTTTTTTAATACAGAAAAAAGAGGAAGAGAGGAAAGAATTATTTTTTCTTCTTGTTTTTTTGTGTGTAACCGAAAATTATTCTTAAGGTAAAGCTTCTTCTTTCTTAGTAAGTATACTGACTTTGTTTTTTGTAAATATAAACGTTTGTATGTTGAATGAATATTCATGTATAAAGATTTTACCTTTTTCTTCCTTTGAGTTAACATATGTAATCCTTGAGATCCCAGAAGTCTTTTTATGTTACTGACTATGATAAAGCTCTGATTTTTTTTTTATACAAAGATGTTATCTTTTTGTCTTGAACATGTGTTAGCATTTCCCTATTTTGTGATTGCAAACTAGTCTTCATGTACGTTAAACTTTTTGAAATGCCATCCCTTTCTGATATATTTGTTATAATATCTCTATATTTTGCTTTATTATCATTTAAAATCTATAAAATTGTGTGTTTTCTTTAGTATGTATGATTTACGCTATCTTGCTTGGATAAAAATGGAAGCTTGGTCACGAAAAATGATAATGTTTAGGTAAAAATAAATTCTTGGTTATAAGAGTGCCATCTTTAGATTCATTTATAAGTTTGCTTAAGTAAAGGTCTAATTTTGGCTATAAAAAATCATGTCTTCAAGTTGTTAAACTACTTTACTTAAGTAAAGATTAAGTTTAGGTTATAAAGATTTCGTTTTTTTTACGTTTGTAAATATTTTTGTTTAATTAAAAATAAAACCTAGGCCGATAAAAATTAAATCTTTGAATTTATTTTCATTTATTTAAATAAAAAGTAATCTTAGTTATGAAAATTGTGTTTGAGGGAATATAAATTTGGTTTAATATTTAATTTTGACCCTTGTCAAATTACCCCTTTGCCCTTAAATATATATATTTGATTAACTAAAATTTAATCTTGTTTGTGAAATTACCTTTTTACCCTTATGGTTATGTTAGTTTAATTAGCAGTTACATCTTGTGATAAATTACTGTTTTCCCTTTTCGTGTACATTTTCCTAATTAAAAAGTCTAATCTTGTGTGTAAAATTACCTTTTTGCCCTTGCATATATATTTGTTTAATTACGAATTGAATTTTGTGTAAAATTACGTAATTGACCTTGTATACGTGTTTGTTTAAATTAAGCTTACTTATTTGTGTTAAATTAGTTGCTATGCAATTTGATCTTGTAAAATTGATTTTAAATTTCCATGTCCTATTTATTTACCATTTTATATTGTGTGATTAATTGTGTGTATATATATATATATACTAACCCATATTTTCTTGTTCCATTCATGCATGATTAAATTTAGAACATTGATTTTCAAAAATTCATATGCATGGGGTAACCGGAGGGTACCTCGGGAGTCCGAGGTTTCTGAAGGTTTTCTCCGATGGGAAGTTTTTTTCGGTGTCTAATCGGGAGTCCGATCGGGCTCGGAGGAATTTTTCATCCCTTCAAAATTAAAAATATGTTTTTCTCATGTAATTTCCATAAAAAGCATGTATCATGTTTATGATTTCTTTAATTTCTTAAAATTTACAAATGAACCCCACAAAGAATATCTTTTTACAAAAAGGAATATTAATTCTAAAATCGTTTATTTTTATTTTCCCTTTTTTACTTTTATGTTTTATTTTCATTTTTATTTTAAGAAAATCTCTTGTTTAAAAGGCCCAATTAAATTAAAAGGAATATTTATTCCGACATTAATTTCAAAACATGTTTTAAAATTTTTTGAGAGATCTTAATTACCCAATTATAGTTAGGACCTCTCAAATTAATCTAAGTTTTATTAAAAAAAACAAAAAAAAACACTTTCAAAATTTCTTTTCTTTTTTTTATTTTATTTCTATCCAATGAAAGGGAATATTTGTTTTCTTTTGCCTTTTTAATTTTTCTAAAATACCTTTGTGAGAGAACTTTAGTGGGTTTAATTAATTAAGACCTTTCAAGTAAACTTCATTTTTATCAAAAGACATTTTTAGCTTCAATAAAAAGAATGTCTATTCTTTAAATCTTTAAAATTCTTTTTCAAAATCAGTTTTATTCGATAAAAGAGACATTCATTTTCTTAAAAGTTTTTTTTTTGAAAGGTCTTAGTTTATTAAATCTATTAAAGTTTTCCTATTAGACTAAATTTTTGTCAAATTATTCCCTTCATTAAATTAAAAGGAATATTTATTCCGACATTATTTTAAAATTAAATCTTTCTAAGAGATTTTAATTTAAGAAATCATAATTAAAGTCTCTTATCGTGATTTTCAAAACATGAATTTGAGGATTTTATCCCAACCTCTTTGTAAAATGTTTTCTAGAATGTTTCAATTAATATTCTCATAATTGAGACATTCTAGAATTAAAATTAAACCCTTGTTTTTCAAAAGGATATTTATCCCCATTTTTAAATTTGACTTTGATTTGTGAAGAATATTTATTCCTATTTAGAAATTGAATCTCCATTCTAAGTGGGAAATTTCTTCAAATTCAAAATTGGGCTATGGATTTTCACATCAAAAGGAATGTTCATTCCGACATTAAGTCTTTAAATTTCGAATTTAGCTTTTATAATGGGATGTTTATCCTACATTTAAAGGAATATTTATTCCGACATTTAAAATTATGTTTTTCTTAAAATGATTTTAAACACATTTTATTATTATTTTCCAAGTAAAATATTTCAAGACTTTTGTGGTACCGATTTCCGGGCGTCTCAGGGGTGCTAATCCTTCCCCGAGCGTAATCGACTCCCGAACCTAAAATCTTTTTCGTTGACCAGTTTCTTTCCTTAACTTGACGTAATCTTTCTAGATTTACGTTGAGTTAAACAAGTAGGTGACTAACCACACCTCGCAAAAATAAAAGGTTAGTGGCGACTCCATTTGTTTTTCGACTGTTTAGTCCCAAACATTTTTCACGCCATATCGTTTATCGTCAGAGCGGTAAAACGTCTCAACAGCTTGGCGACTCCACTGGGGACCATTTTTTAGAGTCAAGCCACTTTTTAAGTCTTATTTTACTTGGGTTTAATAATAAAATGTTTTAAGTTTCATTTCATGCATTGCATCATTCATTTGCATTAAAATTCTTTCCAATAATTGTTTCAAAATTTTTCCAAGAAAAAAAGAAAGAAGAGAGAAAAAAAGGAAGATTTTTCAAAATTAAGTTTATTAAAATTGCATCTTGCATTTATATCACATTTAATTTATATGTATGTTTTTATGTTTTGATTTTTTAGTATGCTTTGTGTGTTTAATTACTCGTCTATATTTTGCATGTTTTAATTCTTAGCCTATGCCTTGATCCTCTAGCATGCCCTATGTCTTAATTACTTGTATATATTTTGCATGTTCCAATTTCCTTTGTATGTCTTGATTTGCTAGTATGCTTTTTGTATTTACCATTTTGCCCTTTTAGTCACTTGTATGTATTTTTCATGTTTTAATTCCTTGTGCATGCCATGTATGCCTATCTTGTTTACCATGTGTGCTTATCTCATCATATTAATTATGTATCCTATATTGGACTAATCGTGTGTTGACATATGATAGTGAAATTTTTTCTGCTTCCTGCTTCTGCTTCTCCGAATGTTCACTACTTCACCGAAAGGCAATTGGTAAAGGTATAAGTCCCTCCCTCACACACGACACAAATTCATAACATAAAAGTTCGGGAGTCCGAACTTCACCTTTATTTAGGGGGGGCGACGGGGTTGCCTCCACCCCATCTTGTCCGATGGGTACCCTTGTCTAGAGCTTTAAACCCAGCATGTAGAAGAACCCAAAATCTAACCTAGATAGAGCCAAACCTGTTGGAGAAAACTCAATTTCTAGGGACACAAAGGGGGGACGGCTTCTTACCTTTATCAATCCCTTTCGTTTTATCTGCTTATTTCATGATGACATGCTGTTTGTATAAACTGTCTATTTTTTCTGTACATATGCTTATTTCATGATAGCACGTTGTTTGTATAAACTGTCTGTTTTCTTTCACCTTTTCGTGCAATACTTATTTCATGATGATATGTTGTTT
Organism: Microcos paniculata; assembly: GCA_030664755.1. Classification (NCBI taxonomy): domain Eukaryota; kingdom Viridiplantae; phylum Streptophyta; class Magnoliopsida; order Malvales; family Malvaceae; genus Microcos; species Microcos paniculata. The sequence continues at coordinate 11,116,923 of CP131464.1, forward strand.
GTTTCCTTTCCCACTTTATTTGTATGTATTCATTTCATAATCTGTTTGTTTTCTTTCACTTTATTTGTATATATATGCTTATTCCATATTGGCATGCTATTTGTTCTCTTCCTCACTTCGTCTACATACATGTTGTCTGTTTTCTTTCACAATGATATGTCGTATGTCTGTTTTCTTCCTCACTTTATCAGTACATATTTATACTTTGTCTTATAATCTCCTTGTTTCCTTTAAATATCCATGATCATTGCGTTTTATTGCCATCATCACATACCATGCATTTCATTCATAACAAAGGAACCATAAAAGGAAATTAGTCATGGCTGACAAGCAAGGTCAATTTGTAGGTTACCAGATATTTGGGCCCCCGGCCTTGTTTGGATGAAATGACTAATTATCTTTTATGGTTAAATTGTTGCGAGCCAAACATCTTCGCATCATTCATCTTAACATTATTATTTTATTCTGATACATTTCCTTTTACCTTTTTGCCATTTCTTTTTCTTCTTTATCTCTGCATCCCATTCTCGCATTCCATCCCCATCTATAATAGGTTTACTATAGAGAAAATTAGTCATGGCGAAAGAAAGTGAGGAAGTACCCATGGAGATAGATTCGATGAGAGAGTCTGAAAATTTTGATTCCGCCAGTCCAACTTTGAAACGAGCTCTGTGCTGGCTAAGGCAGAAAGCTAAGGAGGCGTCAACAAAGGGTCCTCCACCCCAGTTACCAGCAAGAGCCAGATGTAGTTTCGTCCGAAATGATCTGACAAGACTGAAACAGTTATGGGAAGGCATCAGTGATAAGGGTCGATTCAAGCAGTTGTATGGAGATATAGCATTGCTGTTAGATGTGGAAGTGGAGGAGGAGCTTCTAAAAGCGGCTTTGTACTTTTGGGATCCCTCATACCGGTGTTTTCCTTTCGGTAAACATGATGAATCTTCTACTGGAGAGTATGATATGGTGCCGACAGTGGAGGAATATCAAGATCTGTTGATGGTAGGGAGCAAGCCGGATAAAGTATTTTGGCCAACCGAGGATCATCCTAGGAAGCTAGTGAAGTTGTTGGGGATGAAGACTGAAGAGATAATGAGCTACATGGATGGCAAATTCCTTTCAACCAGTTTCATGATGGATATTGACCGGCCGTCGTCAAGCCTATCAGGAGAATAATATTTCTGCTATAAACCAATACTAAGTAGTAGCGGTAAGAGCAGGTCGAATCCACAGAGAGGCAATTAAATGGATTTACTACGCTTATAGACTAAACCTTTAACAAGAATATAACACGAGGGGTTTTGAGGTAAAGCAAAAATAAATGAGGACAGGAATATAAAAAGGTAGTATAAATAACTAAGGAAGTAATTGGAGAAATGAACAGTGAAATAAAAGAGATTGACAATAATGAAAATTATTCATTCTATCATTTGCTAATTATAAGAGGTAAAAGAACAGTTAGATCCCAGGCTCACTAACAACACAATTAATCAATCAAATGGCATGCTTATGAAAATTAGTACTAAAGATTCCTAAAATTCATATTGGTGACTGAATAGCCCAACCTAGTACTATCGATTCCTAGACTGGTCCCTTTTACCTGCACCGAACCAACAATCTTTACGATGATGGTTTACGGATTGAATAAAGCATTAAGCAATGAAAATCAGTACATCATGCAAACAATCTGAATATACTTCGCGTCTACCCAGTCATTGAATATTTGAGATCTCTAAGAAGCATCCTACGTCTTCCCTTTGTTCTAAGATTAAGGTTGGCTACTAAAGATTCACAAACACAGAATCTAACCATAGATTTTGCCTATTCCTATTTCATGCGTGCACTCACAAAATAGAGACAAGAAAACCATATTTCCATACAATCAGAGATATCAAAACACTTCACAGATTAATCGGAATGAAGAACAAGAGCCTCACTAACTTTGCAAACCCTTATAATTTACAAACAATAGAATGAATTGGAGGTTTACTCACTCATGGATTGAGTGAGAAACCGAAGATTCAACAAGTAAAGTAAAGGGAAATGGAGTAAAAGAACTAAATGAATATAGATTCAAGAGAGAAAATCTCTTTGAAGATTGAATACAAACTTAGAAGTTTTTCTCAATTGTTTCTCTTGTCTCTCTTTTCTTCTCTCTGAAGAGAAAAGAAGGTATTTAAACCACTAGATTACATGATTGCCCTCTTAACCTAATTGATGACCAAAGGGGCAAAGGGGTACTAAGGTGATTTCCTGGAGCGACGCCATTAGGAAGTGGCACGGCGCCGTTCAGGTGTGAAGATGAGACGCCCAATTGGAAGAAGTTGGAACGGCGCCATTAGGGAATGTGGAACGGCGCCGTTCGGGTCCTTCACTTAGCAATTTTGCTAACTTCTTCACTTCTTCAACTTGCCCGCTTTGAATTGTAATGGCACCACTATGGAACATGTAATGGCGCCGTTAGCTTCCTGTGGTGCAATGTTGTGCTCGGCCTTAATCAATTGGAGGTGTAACAACGCCATCTAGGTTGTAACGGCGCCATTAGTGCCTCCTTCATATTGGACATTCGGCCTTGGCATGGTTGAAGAGGAACGGCGCCAATCTCATCTTGTAATGGCGCCATTAAGTCTCTTGTACAAGATTAAGTACCCGGCTAGGAGCAATAGGTGTGTAACGGCGCCAATCTCATCTTGTAATGGCGCCATTAGGCTTTGTTGAACATCTCTCATGTATCTCCATTCATACTTGCTCTAATCAACCTTCAAATGTCCATTATCATCATTAAGCTCCCTAATTGACCTGCAAAGATAAAAACAAGCTTAAATGAGATAATTAGGATTATGATAGCCATAAAACAAGATTGATTAAGCACAAAGTGAATGCATTAATTTATGTCTATCACATTTCCCCCGCACTTAAAGGTTTGCTAGTCCCTTAGCAAATGTGAGCAAGAATGTAATCTGGATATTATTCAAAACAAACTAACTAAAGCTTACTACAGAAACTAATTTCACTGTCGTAGACAAACACGGTAGTTCTTAGCCTAAACTACAAGCCCATATTAAACCTCTAGATAGACTGGTAGGAGGAGGTATGGTCTCCCTTATTCAGGTCTAAACTAAGAACAGAAATTGATAAGCAAGTGTTTCAAGAACAATTCAATGCACATATGCAAAGTAAGATAATGTTGAATCTGAACAAGAAACAAGCATGGCATTTAGTCAAAAAGTAGAGGTATGGTGCAACCAAAGAGAAAATCTGGAATGTATATAAGGCTTCTTTTAATCAAGTATGATCGAATAAGGTATGGATGTCTCACAATTCACTCTTCTAACCAAGTTATAGCAGTTTACACTCAAAACATTCTAGTGAGAGCATGTTAACCATAAGCTTGCAATGCAACCTTGTCTCCACTACTCCATATACATGCATAATTAAGCAGAAATTGGGATTGTATAAAGGGTTGTAATGGGGTCCTGGGATTAAGCTCAAGAAAGAATGGATAAAAGGTAAATCAAACACCTAGAATAATGAAGCATTCAAGAATCAAAACTAGTGCAGAATATGAGTTTGATGGCCCTTTGTTGTTACTAATTCTCCAATTCATCCATAGACTAGGCTTTTATCAGCATTCAATCCATTTTTTCATTTAATTTGCACTTCTTTCTTTTGATTTTCATTACATCACGAAGGCAAGAGAAAGTGCATTTTCCATTCATCAACTTTGATAGGATCAGATTGTGCCAATCTATGCTTTTATTCCATTTCCAATAACCAATTTGAGTCTTCAATGCTTCATTATCCTAAGCAGGGACAAGAATCATTGTTTTTCTTTTAAGTTTAAAGAAAGAAATAAGCTTAACTCATAATCTTAAGGGCTCAAAAGAGTGAACTAAGGTCAATTATGAGTAAGGATGGCTTATTTGGCTCAATCTTTCCTAAACAGTCATCAATGTTTTTGCTTAACTAGACACATATTTACATGTAATCTCAACAGGTATCATGCAAGTTCTAGTAACAAAACAATCATGGAATGAAGATAATTGAAAGAATCACACATGAAAGAACATAGGATTGAGTGCAATCCTTTGAAGGCTCAAATTTCTCACTTGGTTAATGAATTACCAGATTCAATTATACTTGAATGAATTAAACAATATATACATTCCAAAAATTCAATCAGGTCATTTACATACTTATTAACTAAAGTCATGCTTTTCTAAGAATCAACACTAACTTATTAAGCATATATATACCAAATTATGGTCAAAATACTTGCTATCAATCAATAAAAACACAGGATCTTAATTAATGATGGTGCATCTATTGCAATCCCCCCCACACTTAAATGAAACATTGTCCTCAATGTGTATGAGTATGAACAATAAAAGGTAACCAATGTATGAAAATAGCATATGGAAAAAGGGATTGGAAGGGTGGGCGGGTACCTTTGTTGATCTTGAAATATTGAATGTGAAACATGAAAGCATAAGAGGCAGAAGAAATAGATAAGCACACAGGATTAGATAAAGATAAGGAGTTAATATTACATCATTAGAGAAGATCCTAAATACTAGAAAAGAAAGAAAAGAACACAACTAGTCCTAATTAAACAGGCTAAAATAAGAAAGGAAAGAAAGAGAGCTAATTATACAAATTAAGCTACGAATTAAACAAACTAGAGGAAATAAAGACATAGTTAAATTAGTACAAAACAGCAAATAACAAAATATATAAGCAAAAGGGAGAGGGAAAGAGAAAAATTCCATGAAATTTCTTGATCTGGCTTGATTGTTTGTGCTAAAGAAGGTATGGAGGAGAACTGGTGGCTAATGGCGCCATTCACATGGCTAGCGGCGCCATTCTTCTTGTTTTGGAAATGCTCATGGCCTCGGCCCTCCACCAAACAACTGACTGCTTACTTTTCTAAGATGAGCTGTGAGGTCCTTCATACTGGTTAAAAGATCAGTCAAAAAAACTTGGCTGTTGTCCATCAATATGCTGGTTATGAATCGCTTCAAAGTCAACTTGAGTTGGTCATGTTTGGCCTCCAGTGAAGTAAAAGTCTGGACTAGAATATGGGGAGGATGAGTAAGTTGATCTGCTTGCTGGACCAAGGTATCAAGACTGCGATGTAGTCCTGCAATAGACTCTTTGAAGTCATCAATAGCCTGTTGCTCATTGACAAGTTGTTCTGGATGATTTTCTGCAATTGAGCTTCCACCAGTGGAATCTGGACTATCCGGTGGAGCAAATAGGGGCTTAGTTCTTCGACGAGGATTAGTCCAAAAGCCTAGACCATCTCGCACCATTCCGAGTAGGCATATGGTCTGCTTAGTGATCATATTGTCTAGGTTGGTTTCAAAGGGTTCTTCAGAGACATCCACTCCTTTCCCAGCTAAATAGGTGGAGATAAGAACCGGAAAAACAAAGCTCTTTTGGGAAAATGGGGAGACCACATCCCACATGGATTTGAGGATAAAAGGTGCAGGGGACAAACGCTCAAGAGCACCCAATCCATGGGAAAGCTTGTCAGCAACATATAGATCAAAGAGATTGGCAGTGTGAAGGGATATCCTCCTTGGCAGAACATTATTGTGGATCAAATAAACAAACATTCTGTCTCTCACCTCCATATATTTTTCCTTGACCTCAAGAAATCCCTGAGGAATGCTCACCAGGGGGACATCAAACCGTCCCAAAGCTTCATATCTAGTCCAGGAATCAGAGGACATGATATGAGATGGATGATAGGTTGCTTGTAGTTGTCTTGGTTCGAAATTGAGAAGGTGATGAAGGTCAGCTGCTGCTAGGGTGATTCTTTGGCCTTTAACCCAAGTGTTGATAGTAAGATCAGAAGTTGGAAGTTGCTTGGGCATGTTGGCGTAGAATTGCTTCACTAAGTTTGGATAATAATAGCCATGTAGCTGAACTAGACCACCCCATCTATATTGTCAAATTCATCAGAAAGAACAAGCTCATCATCGATCTCTTCATCAGTCAGCTTCTCTACCACCATAGCATTGTCGTAGTGATCATGATACCAGAACATTGCATCACCATCAACAAAATGGTTGGGATTAAGATGCTGGAGTTGAGGTTATGGCATTTGGGGTTGTTGGTTTGATGTGGCACCTCGGTTTCTTTGTCTTGGCATTGTGAAGTGTATGGATTAGATAGTAGGAAAAAGGTAAGCTCGGGTAGAGATTGTGAAGATGATGGACAGGGTAGTGAGGGATTTAAGGTGGTGAGGCTATTTATAGGCAATTTCTGTAGAGAAAGTGTGTTCTGGAAAGTGAAGAGTAGGACAAAATATACAAGGAAGGCTGAAAGAGTAATGGCGTCGTTAGTGACTGGATTGGCGCCATTAGCTTGGTGTTTTCTTGAAAGGCTTTGTGTAAGGGCAAACAAGGTTGGTCATGATGGAATGGCGCCATTATGGAATGGAGTGGCGCCGTTAGGCTATCCAAAAAATTGAAGACCAATTCGTTTCAAGCATGCAAGAATGGCGCCATTACAAAATGGAGTGGCACCGTTCTTAGCCAGAAAAATGGTGAACTAGCCCTGTTTACACTGAAAAAGCACTGAGCAGTGAAGTGAGAAAATACCAGCTATTACTACAATCATACTCCTTGTACATCAGTCTATCAAGATATGTAAAAAGATTTCCAAAAAGCATTGCAGATCATTTCCAAAAATTAGCTCAAAGTAGCATGCTCGCACATGTTCATCAATGAATAGTAACATGCTATATTCAGATAAGAATTTGCACGAAAATCTCTTTTATTCAGAACAAGTGAAAACATAGCAAAAAGAAGAAAAACATCAATAACATCAACAAAATTGATTGGATCTTGCAAAGTTCATGTCAGGATTAAAGATGAGAGGGATGTAAAACCTGGCAGTTCACATGCAATTTTAATCCTTCAAGCAAGAATCTTATCAAGTAGGGTTGAGGTCATCGAATCAAAAGCAATCTGCAAAAGAAACAAATGAAGTCACGCAGAGAAAGAAACAAAACAGAGAAAAGAAATAATTAAACAAGAGAAAGGAACAAAAGAACATCAATCAAAACAAGAAATAGCTTGGGTTGCCTCCCAAGTAGCTGCCCAGTTTATAGTCCTAGCTAGACTTTCTTCAGCTTAATTCGAGGAGGAACTTGGCAGATGGACGATGGAAAACATCCTTCATCCTGGAAAGTGGCTGAATTAGCTTGAATTATTGCTCTTGTAGAAACGGCATCAAAGTGACCAGAGGAGATAAGGTTTGAAAAAATGGCATCAACTGCATTATTGTGCTGATTCCTCTCATCAGGATTAGACTTGGATGAGATTTGAAAAGAAATCACATCTTCATCACACTCCATTGTAAGCAATCCAGCAAAGACATCAATTTTTGTGTGAGCAGTTTTCAAGAATGGTCTTCCCAATAACAGAGGACAAGAATTAGAAGAATTGTCTTCTTCCATCTTGACTATGTAGACATCAGTGGGAAAGATTAAATGTTGAACTTGAATCAAAACATCTTCAAGTACTCTTTCAGGCGTGATCAATGATCTATCAGCCAATTGTAAGACAACATCAGTGTGAGATAAAGGTCCCAAATTCAAGCTTAGATAAGTTGAATAGGGCATTACACTTAAAGTAGCACCTAAATCAATCATAGCTTGATCAATCACACCATCTCCAAGAGAGCAAGTAATAGAAAACATATCAGGATCCTTGCATTTAGGTGGTAATTGGCGTTGAATTATGGCAGAAATGTTCTCACCTACAGACACCTTACCATGCAATTTCCTTTTGTTGGTGCAAATTTTCTTGAGGAACTTTGCATACTTGGGAATTTTTTGAATTGCTTCTAGCAATGGAATGTTGATCTCTACCTTGCCGAATGTAGCTAGTAGATCAGGATCAAATTCATTCTTGGTGTTCTTGACGAGCCTTGAAGGAAATGGGGCTGGATTGTGCGTAGAAGATGAAGCATTGGCACTAACGGCGCCATTCTCATGGCTAGCGGCGCCATTAGGTTGATGTTGAACAGTTGGATTGGACTTGGAAGATGGAACGGCGCCATTAGGTGTTATAGTGGCGCCATTATCATTGCTAATGGAAGACTTGGATATTTGAGAATCAAGAACGGCACCATTAGGGGTTGTAATGGCGCCATTACCATTGCTTGCCTTCAATTGAGCTCTCGGCTTTTGTATAACAGAATCCATTTGATCTTCGGTCTCAGACATTTCCTCTTCATTCTGATGGATAGTAGGATAGGGCATTGACAGTTTCCTTCCACTACGAAGTGTAATAGCAGAGACATTCCCCTTCGGATTGACATTCGGTTGAGATGGAAGGTGCTCTTTTCCTCTATTTCTCAAATCATTTATCTCTGTGGCTAATTGGCCAAGTTGCCTTTGCATGACATCCATAGCTGCCTTTTGTTGTTGCATCTGGAGCTTAGATGTCTCTTGGAATTCCAGAGTATTTTTAGCCAATTGAGTTACTAGATCTTCCAATTTGGATGATGCTGTGGAAGAGGAAGAATCACCAACTTGGGGTCTTTGTAAAAGTTGAGGTCGAGTGGGAAAATTTGGTCTGAATGGAGGCTGATTAGTATTACCATATCTAAAATTTGGATGATCCTTCCAACCAGGATTGAACGTGGGAGCATAAGGATCATATGGCCTTTGAGTGGTTTGCTGAGCTTGCTGTTGACCAATGGCATTGATACTAGCTTGACTCTCTTCATTGCATTGTTGAAGTAGAGGACATTCATCCACGGGATGAGATGAATATTGGCATAAACTGCACACTTCATCAGGCACAGCTCCAACTTGATTCTTTAACAATAGAGCAAGGTCTTGCAAAGTCTTGGTAGTCTGAGCAAGTTGAGCTTCAATATGAGCAGATGAAGACACGGCATTGGTAGGCTTTAGAATCACATCTCTCCTTGTACCAAACTGTTGAGCATTTGCAGCCATAGTGGAAATCAATCTCTGTGCATCTCTAGTAGTCTCCTCAACCAAAGCACCACCACTTGCTGCATCAATCATGATTCGGTCCATAGAAGACAATCCTTCATAGAAATATTGGATGAGCAATTGGTCAGATATTTGGTGGTGAGGACATGAAGAAACAAGCCTGTTAAACCTCTCCCAATACTCGTGAAGAGATTCACCAGCTTGCTGTCTAATACTGGAGATATCCTTTCTAATTGAAGCTGCTTTTGAAGCTGGAAAATACTTCTCTAAAAAGGCTGATTGCAGTTCATTCCATGTTCTAATAGAGGAGGGTGGCAAGGAAAATAACCAATCCTTAGCCTTGTTTGCCAAAGAGAATGGAAAGGCCCTCAGTTTGATTTGCTCCTCGGTGACTCCAGTGGGTTTCATCGAGACACAAACAACATGAAGTTCAGTCAAGTGCTTGTTTGGCTCTTCTCCAGGTAGACCATGGAACTTAGGTAGGAGATGTATCAATCCAGACTTCAATTCGAATGGCACTTCCAATACTGGATATTGAATATAGAGAGGATGATAATTGAGATTGGGGGCAGCTAATTCCTTCAGAGTACGATTATCAACAGGATTTTGTTCAGGATTAGCCATAAGAACTGTTGTTTGAATTGTTGCTGGAAATTGAACAGAGGATGATGAAGCTAGGCTGATTCTGAGCTTGGCTTTTTGATCTTGGATAAATTTTCGAATATTAGCCAAATCAAAGTCAGATTTGCTTGATTGCATAAAACACCTACAAGAGAAAACAGGGGATTAATAAGTACCAAAGAAAAACAAAGAAACAATCAAACAGATAAGAACTAAACAGAAGAAAAACAAAAGGAACAGAAAATAAGCAGAGTAAATGGCACTGCCTCCCCGGCAACGGCGCCAAAACCCTTGACCGGCCGTCGTCAAGCCTGTCAGGAGAATAATCTTTCTGCTATAAACCAATACTAAGTAGTAGCGGTAAGAGCAGGTCGAATCCACAAAGAGGCAATTAAATGGATTTACTACGCTTATAGACTGAACCTTTAACAAGAATATAACACGGGGGTTTTTGAGGTAAAGCAGAAATAAATAAGGACAGGAATATAAAAAGGCAGTATAAATAACTAAGGAAGTAATTGGAGAAATGAACAGTGAAATAAAAGAGATTGACAATAATGAAAAGTATTCATTCTATCATTTGCTAATTATAAGGGGTAAAAGAACAGTTAGATCCCAGGCTCACTAACAACACAATTAATCAATCAAATGGCATGCTTATGAAAATTAGTACTAAAGATTCCTAAAATTCATATTGGTGACTGAATAGCCCAACCTAGTACTATCGATTCCTAGACTGGTCCCTTTTACCCGCACCGAACAAACAATCTTCGTGATGATGATTTACAGATTGAATAAAGCATTAAGCAATGAAAATCAGTACAGCATGCAAACAATCTTAATATACTTCGCGTCTACCCAGTCATTGAATATTTGAGATCTCTAAGAAGCATCCTACGTCTTCCCTTTGTTCTAAGATTAAGGTTGGCTACTAAAGATTCACAAACACAGAATCTAACCATAGATTTTGCCTATTCCTATTTCATGCGTGCACTCACAAAATAGAGACAAGAAAACCATATTTCCATACAATCAGAGATATCAAAACACTTCACAGATTAATCGGAATGAAGAACAAGAGCCTCACTAACTTTGCAAACCCTTATAATCAACAAACAATAGAATGAATTGGAGGTTTACTCACTCATGGATTGAGTGAGAAACCGAAGATTCAACAAGTAAAGTAAAGGGAAATGGAGTAAAAGAACTAAATGAATATAGATTCAAGAGAGAAAATCTCTCTGAAGATTGAATACAAACTTAGAAGTTTTTCTCAATTGTTTCTCTCGTCTCTCTTTTCTTCTCTCTGAAGAGAAAAGAAGGTATTTAAACCACTAGATTACATGATTGCCCTCTTAACCTAATTGATGACCAAAGGGGCAAAGGGGTACTAAGGTGATTTCCTGGAGCGACGCCATTAGGAAGTGGCACGGCGCCGTTCGGGTGTGAAGATGAGACGCCCAATTGGAAGAAGTTGGAACGGCGCCATTAGGGAATGTGGAACGGCGCCGTTCGGCTCCTTCACTTAGCAATTTTGCTAACTTCTTCACTTCTTTAACTTGCCCGCTTTGAATTGTAATGGCACCACTATGGAACATGTAATGGCGCCGTTAGCTTCCTGTGGTGCAATGTTGTGCTCGGCCTTAATCAATTGGAGGTGTAACAACGCCATCTAGGTTGTAACGGCGCCATTAGTGCCTCCTTCATATTGGACATTCGGCCTTGGCATGGTTGAAGAGGAACGGCGCCAATCTCATCTTGTAATGGCGCCATTAAGTCTCTTGTACAAGATTAAGTACCCGGCTAGGAGCAATAGGTGTGTAACGGCGCCAATCTCATCTTGTAATGGCGCCATTAGGCTTTGTTGAACATCTCTCGGGTATCTCCATTCATACTTGCTCTAATCAACCTTCAAATGTCCATTATCATCATTAAGCTCCCTAATTGACCTGCAAAGATAAAAACAAGCTTAAATGAGATAATTAGGATTATGATAGCCATAAAACAAGATTGATTAAGCACAAAGTGAATGCATTAATTTATGTCTATCAGATATTGTGGAAAAGAATACCACCTCTAGAAAAGGGATTGATGTTCTAGCCCTTTTGATTTATGGCCTAGTACTATTTCCTAGAAAGGAGGGATATGTGCATATGTCAGTAACAACTCTTTTTATGGAGATCAAGCATCAGTCTGATCCGGCTTTGACAATTTTGGCGGAAACCATTCGATCTCTCAATGCATGTAGAAAAGCCGGTGGTAAATTTGAGGCTTGTGGACGGTTATTGACAATATGGTTTAGAAGCCATTTCGGATACAAAAAGTTTGTAGGAATGGTCTTCAATAACAAAGGTAAAGAGACGATAGCCATTTATAATGCACATCCTTGGCCATCCCAACCAAGAACAATGGTAGAATGGGTCGAGTGGTTCACGAATTTGAAGAACCAAGACATCACATGGAGAGCAATGTGGACAACGACAAAAAATACTCCTTATTTGGATGCAAGTATACCGTGGATCCCTCTTGTAGGCATTTGGGGAACCATTAGTTACTCCCCATTGTTAGTAAGACGGAAATATGGGTCAGAACAGTCTATCCCTCTCACTTTTGGTCTCAATTTGTTAGACTTCCAGCATGACACCGAAAAGGGATTTGATGAGGCCAAATTTTGGGCAAATTGTACAAAGAAGCACAGAAGATGGATCGTGGCAATCATACTGACAATGCAATTCCTAATTACGTTGTGTGGCATAGTAGACGGGCGAAACAGATTTCAGTTCCTCCAGTCCTAGATCCTAATTACCCTTTGGTTGAGGCACCGGAGAACAAGTTAGAAAGGTTGGAAATTGAGAATCAAAGATTCAGAAAAAAGGCTCAGTTAGTAGAATTGACCCAAAAATGTCAGCAGTTGGAGATACAGAATTGGCAACTACGAGACCAGCTTGGAAATAGCCAGATAGAGATGCAAGGATGGGTTCAAGACTGGGTAAGAGAGAGTGCCAACAATGTCAAGCTGAAAGGGGAGGTGAAAGAATGGAGAGAAGAGGCCACAGAAATGAGCCGGTTGGCAGCAAGGACCAAAGTCTTCAATCAAGAACATGCCCAAAGCTGGAGAATTGCCCAAAAACAATGCTTTCGAGTTCAGGAGGAGAAGAGCGAAGTAGAAAAAGCAAAGATTGAACTGAAAAGAGAATTGGCGGAGCAGAAATGCATAGTAGGGTGGTTAGTTCGGAAAAACAATGAGTTAGAGCAACAAGTTGGCGATGCTGCCAACAGATTGACTATTTCTGAAAACCAAAATGCTGAGATGAGGGCACAATTGGAGCAGTTCAGAAGACAAGCAGAGTGACAGATTTGTTGTTTTTCGGGAGATTCTTTTTGTAAAATATTATCATCGAGGTATTCTATTATGGGTTATTAAACTCACTTTCCTATTTTCGTAATGCTAATTATCTTTATAGTAATCTTGTTATGGATGGGTTTCCACATTACATAATCATTCAAGCATATTCATACATACATTTCATTCATATTCATGGTAAGAGAATCTGATTCGTCCTTATGGTTAAATAAAGGTTTCAAGATAGCACCTCCAACGCACAGATATAACACTAGACTACAATCCAGAATCATCATGGAAGAGCAAGCTGCCGAGATTGAACAGTTAAGGAAGACAAACGAGGATCTACAGAAACAATTGGATCAGATGGCAGAAATGGTGGCCAGTATGAGACAGCAAAACATGGCAAATTCAGGTAACAATTCCAATGGGCAATCTTCTCAGAGTATGCTCCCACACGGACTCCCAACAGCTCAGCCTACGAATGCCTCTCTCTCACCCCCCACACTTAATATACCTTTGCAAGAAAATCAAACACAAATTCCTTAACCAACCACAAACACATTCACCTTTCCACCACCTCCACCCGATGTGTACCCTTTTACACCCTCAATGTTTACCACAAGCAGAGGAATCCCAACAACTCAACCAATTCCCCCTCCCACCTACACTATGCCACCTCCTGCCCCTGGACACACCCCAAACAATCCCTTGTTTGTGCTTGATGAACAATTTGAGAGAGAGATTGGCAGAGCTGAAAGCCAAAGGGTATTGAGCCAGATAGAGGAGCGGCTCAAGGCCATGGAGGGCACTCATGCTTATGGCATTACTGATGCTTATGAATTGAGCTTGGTGGATGGGTTGGTGATCCCACCAAAGTTCAAAGTGCCTGAATTCGAGAAGTACAAGGGGACCACATGCCCTAAAGACCACATTACTATGTATTGCCAGAAGATGGCTGTATACTCCAAAGATGATAAGTTGCTAATTCACTGTTTCTAAGATAGCCTTACCGGGTCTGCAACGCGGTGGTACAACAAGCTAGATAGGCGGGGCATTCACTCTTTGAATGATCTAGCCCGGGCTTTCATTGATCAGTATAAGCACATGACTAATTTGGTACCCGATAGACTGACCTTGCAGAATATGGAGAAGAAGTCTTCTGAATCTTTCACCGAATATGCCCAAAGATGGAGGGATATAGCAGCTCAGATTCAACCTCCTTTAACCGAGAAAGAGACCATAAGGTTATTTTTTAATACCTTGAAAGCTCCATACTACAGCCATATGCTGGCCGGTGCCACCAAAAGCTTTACCGACATGGTCCTAGTTGGAGAGATGGTGGAAAATGCACTAAAAACTGGCAAATTGGAAGGTGGGGAGTCTAGTGCGGCTAGGAAAAATCCAAAGAAGAAAGAAGGCGAAGTAAACACCGCCGGATATGGAGGATACCAACAATACCCCCAACAGCAATATCGACCAAACCAATCCCAATATCGACCATACCAACCTCAATATCGTCCCACCAACTATACACCACCTCAAAACACCTACCAACATCCTCCTCCCAACTATGCTCAACCTTAAAACACTTATCAATATCCGATATCCAATACCAGTTATACTGCCCCCAGACTAAACACTCAAAATTGGAGCCCAAGACCACTAAGAGAAAGGAAACAATTCACCCCTATTCCCATGACCTACACCGAACTTTATGCCAAACTCTTGAGCAACAAAATGATTGAACCAGTCCAATACTCAACCCCTTTACAGCCTCTATATCCGAGGTGGTTTGATGAAAACGCCACATGTGCCTATCACTCGGGGGCTAAGGGGCATAGTATTGAGAATTGTATTCGGTTGAAGGAAGTGGTACAAGGTATAATCAATGAAGGTCGTCTGACTTTCGATACATCGCCAAGTGTGGGCACAAATCCTCTCCCAAATCATGGTGGAAACACTGTGAATATGATTGATGATGGGGCAGTTCATGTCAAGAGAAAGGTTGAAGAGATTGTCACACCAATGAAGGTCGTATATCAGGCTTTGATAAAGGCCCAAATGATTACTCCTTTGAAGTGTGAAGGTCATGAGATCCAATGTTGCATTGAATTCTGAGGAAAGTTGCAAGCTATGATGGATGCCGGTCTAATTGAATTTTATGTGGAGAGAAACAAAAGTACCGACATCTGTATGGTGAATAATGGAAATGAAGATTCTTCCCATTATAAACCAAGTTTGAAACTACCTGTGATTCAAAAGCCCAGCCTCGCCATTACCATAGCCTCACCAAAACCAAGTCTATCAATTTCAATGACCCCTAGGCCGACATTGAATATCCTCGTATTGAAACCAAGTTTGAATCTGAATATGCCAACACCGTTCCCCTATCGGAGTGATAGGGAGGTACCTTGGAGGTATGAGAGTTCAGTGCAACAGATGAATGCCAATGTCCAGGAATCTAAATCAGTGAATATTTCTGGAGTAGGAGGCATGACTAGGAGTGGGAGATGCTATGCCCCAAATCCAACTGCCACTCTACAAAAAGAGAAGGGCATGGAGAAAAATGATGAAGTTGTTACACCATCTGTTGGACAGCAGGAGAAAGAAATTGAAAAAGAAGTAACCAAGACGGTGGATGAAAATGATGCTCGTGAATTCTTGAAATTCATTAAACAAAGTGAGTACAGCGTCATAGAACAACTAAATCGCTTGCCAGCCAAGATCTCTCTGTTAGCTCTGCTTTTGAACTCCGAGGCACATCGTAATGCTCTCCTCCGAATCCTGAACCAATCTTATGTGTCCAAAAACATCATCGTGGCCAATTTGGAACATATTGCAGGAGGTATCACAGTGACTGATTACATCTATTTCACTGATGAAGAGATCCCTTCCGGAGGAAGAGGCAATTACAAGGCACTGCACATCACTGTTCGGTGCAAGGATCATATGGTCGCCAAAGTGTTGATTGACAATGGATCTGCTTTGAATGTGATGCCACTTCACTCATTGATGAAATTGCCTATAGACCAATCTTTAATGAAAGCCAGTTAGTTAGTGGTTAGGGCATTTGATGGCACACGGAGGGAAGTTATTGGCGAGATGACTGTTCCGATAATTGTAGGGCCGGTTGAATTTGAGATCCTTTTCCAGATTATGGATATTTCGCCAACTTATAGCTGTCTCCTAGGTCGCCCCTGGATTCATATGGCCGGTGCTGTTCCTTCTTCCCTTCACCAGAAAATCAAGTTCCGAGTTGAAAATAAGATAGTTTCTGTGTCCGGAGAAGAGGACATCATGGTAATGCAACATCCAAACACTCCTTACATTGAAGCTGTGGAAGAGGCAGTGGATTGCTCTTTCCGGTCATTTGAAGTAGCCGAAGTAACATGGGTAAGAGAAGGATCCGAGGTACCTAGTCCACATTTCTCTGGCTGCTTGAATATGCATGTCAACATGACTGTCGGAAGAGGTTGTCGGCCGGAAAAGGACTCAGAAAGTATGGCCAAGGAATCCGTGAGCCTATTGTCTTACCAAAGGCGGAGCCCACTTTTGGACTTGGATATAAGCCTTCTTGGAGAGAAAAGTCCGAAGCAAGAGAGGAGAAGAAGTGCAAGCGTATGGCTGCATTGAAAGGAGGGGAACATGAACCCAAGGAACTGAAGATTCCACCGTTGAAAGATAGTTTTGTTTTTGCTAGAACGATGAACCCAAAAAGATCAGTTGTTGAGCTTGAATAGTTATTAAAGGGATTGTCTATCAGCATGCTAGAGCACGGGGAATCAAGCAATGGAACATTGGTTCAACGAATGGCATTGGGGATTGATTTGAATAATTGGGAGTCTTTTGAGATGCCAGTGAATTTGTCAAATCTGAACATGTAATTAATTAAGCTTTGAGAACTCATTTTATCCTACACTTCTACCCAAGAGTGTGGACGGTTGACTTTCATATGTTATGGGTTTTATTTTCATGTTTGCTTCATCATTCATGATATAAATATTCACACTATTAGACTCTGCACTATGTATATATTTCATATCATAATTATACCATTGCGTTTTCCTCTATATGTTTATCCTTGTTGTTCATTTTCTTCTTTTATTCATGGATCGAGTGCATATATGTATATATACCCCTTTATTGTCTTTTGACCCCAGGACTTCAAACGATGAATGTAAAGACAACAAAGATGGTCTTTTTAAGCCCGACTTTGATTGGTTCGTTAATGTGGATGACCTCGACAACGATTATGATGACGATTGCTCTCTTCCCCCTGATCTTATGAGACTGATTGAAAAGGAAGACAAACAGATCTTGCCCCACAAAGAGGCCACTGAATTGATCAATTTGAGTGATGATGAGGAAAAGAGAGAAGTTAAAATTGGCACTTCCCTAACACCCGAACAAAAAGAGGAACTAGTGGCATTAGTCAAGGAATATGCTGATGTCTTTGCTTGGTCCTACCAGGATATGCCAGGTCTGGATACTGAGATTGTGGTGCATAGAATGCCAATCAAGCCCGGATTCAAGCCAATACAGCAAAAGTTGAGGAGAATGAGGCCTGCCATGTTATTAAAGATCAAAGAAGAAGTGAAGAAGCAACTAGACGCAGGATTTTTGGAAGTAGCTACTTATCCTGAGTGGGTCGCAAATGTAGTACAAATCCCGAAGAAAGATGGCAAAGTTCAAATGTGTGTGGATTACCGAGATGTCAACAAAGCCAATCCGAAAGACAATTTCCCACTGCCCCATATTGACACTTTAGTCGACAACACAGCTAAACATGCAACATTTTCTTTCATGGATGGGTTTTCGGGGTACAACCAGATTAAAATGGCTTCAGAAGATAAGGAGAAGACTGCTTTCACCACCAAGTGGGGCACGTTCCGATACAACGTGATGTCCTTTGGTCTCAAGAATGCCGGGGTAACTTATCAGAGAGCTATGGTGACCCTTTTTCATGATATGATGCATAAAGAGATTGAGGTGTATGTGGATGATATGATTGCCAAAGGTCGGAATCCAGAAGAGCATATGACTGGCTTGAGAAAGTTATTTGAGAGGCTGCACAAGTATCGGTTGAGGTTGAATCCGGCCAAATGTACTTTTGGCGTTACTTCAGGGAAACTATTGGGCTTTATTGTTAGTCAAAGGGGCATCGAGGTGGACCCAGATAAAATCAAAGCCATTCAGGATTTGCCACCTCCGAGAACTCAAAAAGAAGTAAGAGGTTTCTTTGGGCGATTAAACTATATCTCCAGCTTCATTTCCCAGTTGACTGCAAAATGTGACCCAATTTTCAAGCTTTTGAAGAAGAACAATATGGTAGAATGGAATCAAGATTGTCAGAAAGCCTTTGATAAGGTCAAGGAGTATTTGTCGAACCCACCAGTGCTAGTACCTCCTTTGCCTGATCGACCTCTAATCTTGTATATGACAGTGTTGGAACACTCCATGGGCTGTGTTTTGGGGCAACATGATGAAACCGGCAAGAAAGAACAAGCAATCTACTATGTCAGCAAGAAGTTCACAGAGTATGAGGCCAAGTATTCTCAGATAGAAAAGATGTGTTGTGCATTGGCATGGGCGGCTCAGAGATTAAGACAGTATATGCTGTATAATACCACATGGTTGATAGCAAAGCTAGATCCGATCAAATTCCTCTTTGAGAAACCTTCATTTTCAGGACGATTGGCTCGATGGCAAGTACTATTGTCAGAATATGATATAGTTTATGTCTCCTAGAAAGCTATCAAAGGAAGTGCTATTGCTGAATTTCTAGCTGACAGAGCAGTTGATGACTATAATCCCATGAAGTTTGAGTTTCCTGATGAGGACTTGATGTCAATATTCAATATGGAGCTAGAGCAAGAAAAGAAATGGAGAATGTATTTTGATGGGGCATCAAATGCACTAAGGCACGG
Source organism: Microcos paniculata (assembly GCA_030664755.1). Classification (NCBI taxonomy): domain Eukaryota; kingdom Viridiplantae; phylum Streptophyta; class Magnoliopsida; order Malvales; family Malvaceae; genus Microcos; species Microcos paniculata. Next base: position 11,135,791 of record CP131464.1, read on the forward strand.
AGTATGAGCTGTCCTAATATCCCCAAACGGTGATCAATGCCTGGCAACAGCAAGACTTGACTTCAACTGCACAAACAATATGGCAGAATATGAAGCTTGCATTCTGGGGATCCAGATGGCAAGGGAGAGAAAAATCGAGGCTTTGGAAGTGTATGGCGATTATGCTTTGGTGATATATCATCTGAGAGGTGAATGGGAAACACGAGACTCAAAGTTGGTCCGTTATCATAAGTACATCTTGGAGTTGATTGAGCAATTTGAAGAAATCAGCTTTCATCATCTCCCTAGAGAAGACAATCAGTTGGCCGATGCATTGGCAACTTTAGCCTCGATGTTCAAAGTCGATAAAGGAGCTGAAATCGAAACAATCAAGTTGAACATGAAGACTCATCCGGCACATTGCATGAGTGTTAAGGAGGAGGATGATGGCAAACCTTGGTTCTATGACATTGCCCAATACCTCAGATTTCAAAAGTATCCAGATCGTGCTGTTGAGAATGACAAGAAAGCTATCCGAAAAATGTCGGCAAACTTCTTCTTAGACGGTGAAGTCCTTTACAAGAGAAATAGGGATCAAGTAATGTTGAGATGTGTAGAGTCAGAGGAAGCAAAGAAGATTCTAGAAGAAGTTCACAGCGGAATCTGTGGAACACATTCCGGTGGGTATAGAATGGCTAAACAGATTATGAGGTTGGGATATTACTGGTTGACTATGGAGACTGATTGTATTAATCATGCCAGAAAGTGCCATAAATGTCAGATTTATGATGATCAGGTTCATATACCTCCTAATCCATTGCATGTCATCTCGTCCCCTTGGCCTTTCTCACTGAGTTCCCTAGTCTTTTTTATAGATAATTTGGTCGTGGTCTTAACTTAACCATTGGAAAGAATTAATGTTCCAATTTAAGCTTGGTGCAATTAAAGATTAATTTGCTTATCTAGGAATTTTAATTTCTAAGTTAAGATGAAATCAAATTGATCAAGAAATGAATAAAATGAACTCAATAAATTTAACTTTAGTTGTATTTGTTTACATCCTTATTTAAAAAAAATTACAAAAAACTTATATACAAAAAAATCATAAAATGAATTTCTTTTTTATTGGTCCAATTTTGGTTCCAAACTAATCCAAAATTGTTGGAGGTTGGTTGTTCTATATTGAATGTTGAGTTTTTTAAATGGAGTGGAATTGGACAATAATTAAAGAAAATGAAATTGCTTTTATTTATCTTTTCATAAAATAAAAATTACAAAAAAAAAAGAAAAGGGAGCTAACGTGGGAATTATTTTCTAACCACTTTTCACCTTTCTTCTCACTTCCTAATTCGTTGTATTTTGGTTGCCCGAAGAAAGAATCTTCAAATGCTGTTTCTGCATTAGAGAAAACAATGTGCCATAGTAGTAGGGTACCAAGTGATTAAAAAAAGCTGCACCCAAAGTGTTAATATTTACGTGCTGGCATGTTAGCTTTCATTAGGTGCTACAAAATAGCTTATTGCAATAATAAAAAAGGAGTTCACAAATAACGAATGGCACTAGATGTTTTTGCTCATGCACACACATCAGTAAAGATTGCAAGTGGTTGATTCACAACTCATGTGACCTTGCCTAATAAAACAACAAAAGCAAATCCAATGGCCACGATCTCATCAATTTATAATTAGGCGGTGTACAATATCAAGGCATATCATCATGACTATTGGATGCCATACACGAAATTGACTCTTTACTAGAGGTGTCAAATCGGGTAGGTCGGGTAGGTTTCAAGTTTGGGTCAATAAGGTTGGGTCAGTTTGGGTTAAAAGAGATTTTCGGGTCGTTCGGGTTCGGGTCTCAGGTCATTTGGATTCGGGTTTTCGGGTTTTGTCATCGGGTTTTTCGGGTTTCGAGTCGGGTCTTTCGAGTTTCAGATTTTCTAGGTTTCATATCATTTGGATTCAAATTTTTCGGATTTAACTCTTAAGTTTTCAATTATTTTAAATTAAATTAAAGTTTTGATTTTAGAAATTAATAATTAAAAGAGATTTTATCAAAAACATTATTTATCAAATTTGTTATAATTGTAACTAAATCAATTAAATTTGTAATGTTATAAATGTATTAATTAAATTAGTAATATTTATTTATTATTGATATTTTATTTTAATTATTTTATATAATATTGAGAATATATTGTTTGTTGAATTGTTTATATATGTTTAATGTTAAAAAAAATTGCTTAAAATTGATTAATGAATATAATAAAGTAACCTTAATGTAACATTCATTAATAATTTATTATTTTTTATCTATAGTATGTCACCTTAAGTAACTATTAACTAATATGCATTTCTGAAAGTGATATCATACATGCTAAATCTATTTATTAAATTTGAAATTTAAGAGATATATAAAATGATTTCATTAGTCTGTTGGGTTTTTTCGGATTAGGTTCTTGGGTTTATCAGGTTAGATTCTCGGGTTCAGCGGGTTAGATTCTCGAATCAATCGAGTTTCGGGTCAATCGGGTTTCGGGTGGGTCGGGTTCGGGTCGTTTACTTTTTTTGGTTAAATCAGGTCAGGTTAGTTTCGGGTTCGGGTCGGTCGGGTAGGTTTTCGGGTTTGGGTCAACTTTTGACAGCTCTACTCTTTACAAGCTGGCAACTTCATTTAAAACATGCGAAATTTGCCGTCTAGCTTAGCCAAGCATGTCTGTTGGAACGTGATTGACTCGTAGAATACAACCCATGCTCTAATTGGTTCAGGCTTATTGAAGGTGATGCTAGCCCTGCAGGGGGAATAAAGACGAAAAAAATCAAAAATCAAAATCATCCTAAATGCCAGCATGTTCACAGTACAATAATACATGTGCTGTCCAAATACCATTGGTTCTACTCCCAATTATGCACTCTCATTGAACCGCGTGGTCTAGCATCAAGGAGTGAACACTGAGAATTGCAAAAGAACATAGCTAAGAGGAAGAGTGGCGAGGACGCATACACATAGCTGTCGTATGATGGTTGGAAAGGGGATAAAACTTTATTCCTCATTGGACACAAACTTTTTAACCAATTCCATGGAGCCATTTGCCAAGGGAAAAAGGGAGAACCGTTAGATCACGAGGAGGAAGCAATCAGACGAAGAGGGGAAAGGCCTATAAAAAAGAAGGAGGAGATGAAAAAAAAAGCGGAGAGAGCACAAAATGAGTAGGGTTTTTTGAGGGATCTGACGTTCTGCTTCAAAAAAAAAGAGAAAAGAAAAGGGTAATAGTTTTTCAAGTTTAGTATCAAAAAAGAAAAGATTCAGTCCTTTGTCCAACTGCTCTTCCACAGACTTTTGGGTAAAATTTCATATTTTCAACGTTGGTTTCTCTACTTGTTTTGCATGTTATACTATTCATGTATTTCCATCATCTTGTCAAAACTCTTTGAAATAAGAACTATTAGTAAAAATAGGTCCTTGACAAAATAATAATATTTTGTGCATAAAAGTAGTTGCTTTTTGATGGAAATGGAATGAAAACAAAAAAGTAGGTTGCTTTAGAGTAGAATAGCATGCTCCTTTATGACAAAACTTAGAAAATTTAGTATCCGAGTTTTTGACTCGTCAAGTTAAGAAATTGTTTTGGTCAAATCTGGTCTATGGATGGCTTCCTGTTGTGTATGTGAATTTTGTGGCTAGTTGTTTTATATTTTCCAAGCATATTTTGATGGTAGGACATGATCAATTTGTGCATGACGATGGGATCTTCATTTTTCGTGTGTATCCATTATAAAGATATGAACTTTATGCCTTTTGTGAATTGCTAAGAAGAATCAAGAGATAAATATAAATATATATTTATATTGCTATTCAAAATTAATTAAATATAATCAATTAACCAAGGAGTATTTTTTAAAGGAATCGTGGTGGCGAGTTTCTTGAAAAATTCTCTGAAAATTACCTATAAATTTTCTCCTGGCGGCGATGAGAATTTGTAAGTAATTTTCAAGCCAATAAATGATAAAAATGGGTAAATAAGATAATATAAAAAATTATTAGTTAATCAATGAAAATTCAACCTTTCAAAGGAATCCATACTTTTACAAAAAAAATAATAAGCAAAAGGATATTTTCTTGGGTAATCGTGGCGGCGAGTCTCTCGAGGAAGTCCTCCAAAACTGTCTATAAATCCCATCGTGGTGGCGATGAGGGTTTATGCTTAACTTTTGGATATAATAAAAAAAATAAAAAAATCTTTTGGTTAACGAATTAAAATGAGCTTAAAGGCTAAGGTTTCTAAGTAATTCATGGATTTAAAATTTTCTCAAATTAATGGTTATGAAAAGGGTACATTCTCGGGGAATCGTGGTGGCGATCTTCTCGGGAAACCCTCCAAAACTATTTATAAGTTCTATCGTGGAGCGATGAGGATTTATAAATTTTTTTTAATAAAAGATAGATGTAATTAAAAAATTTATTAATAAAAAAACTCATGTATTGATTAATTCATATAATAAAATAGACTTAATGGCTAAATCTCTAAACAATATAAGTTTTTTTCAGTGATTGTAAAAGGACACTTTCCCGATGAGTTGTGGCGGCAATTCTTTCAGGAATTATTCCAAATCTAAAAACTTCCTTAAATTCCATCGTGGTGACGATGAGAGTTTATAAGAGGTTTTCAGATGTATAGCCATTAATTTAAGAGACTAATTAATAAAAATAATAAAAAAATAAAGTTTTTATTGGTGATTATGAAAGGATCTTTTCCTCAGGAGTCGTGGCGGCGGCTCTTTCGGGAAGTATTCCGAATCTAAAGGTCTCCTTAAACTCCATCATGGCGGCGATAAAGGTTTATATAAGAGATCTTCAGACACATAGTTGTTAATACAAAAAAATATTTACACAAATAAAAAAGAAGATGGAAGGAAATAATAATAATACTAATAATAATAATAATAATAATAATAATAATAATAATATCAATAATAAACTAATTTTTCCTAATTAATAATGGTGAAAGGATATTTTCCCAAAGAGTCGTGGCGGCAATTTCTTTCAGGAAGTACTATGAGTTTAATAGTCTCTTTAAACTTCATCGTGGTGGCGATGAGATTTATAGGAGGCCCTTAAGCACATAATCATTAATTAATCAGAAAATTCCAAAATAAAAAAATCCAAAAAATTAAAAAAGGAATAAAAATTAAAAAAAGAAAGGATTGATTAAATAATGGGTATTTATTATGAGAATTGTGATGACAGTTTCCTTAATAATTATTCAAGGGTAATTTTTAAAATCAAATTAAGAAAACAAAAAAATGATTAAGGATAATTATAAAGGAAATTGTGATGGCAATTTTCCTTAGTAATTATTCTGGTGTAATTTTGAACTAAATTAAAAAATAAAAAAATTGGAAAAACGAAAATCAAAAGGTGAAAAAATAAAAGTTTTAATTATTAATATTTGTTGAGGCCTAATTAATACTAAACTAATCGGTACCGTCACTTGGCAGGCGTTGTGGGGGTGCTAATCCTTCCCCACACATAACTGTACTCCCGAACCCAATTCTGTTTGTTCCGTAGACCGGGACCTATCTATCTTAATACGCCATTTAACGGCCAATGTTAAGTTAAATGGATTCCTTATAGGTGGCTAATCGCACCTAAACAAAAATGGTTAGTGGCGGCTCCATATATTTTGTAAAGTCCCAAACTCATCGTTTTCGGCAACATTGCGGCACTCTCGAGCGGGAACCAAGTCACTCCCGCACAGGAGTGACTCTTTCAGCCAGGTCCCACGTGGGGCCCTAGGGATAAAATATTAATTTTGCCCCTAATGATCCATTTTGACCCCGAAACCTTCCGGACATTTTTATAAGCCCTGAAACACATCCAAACATTGTCTTCGGTCATGCTAAAGCCTCATAGGTGCATTCATAAGTTTGATTATGAATGCTAACACGCATTTTCGTGTATTGGGGTTCCGGATGATCGAGTGCGGCGATTGATAGACACAATATAAGGCTTACTTTATGTGCTTATTTCTTATAATTGTTGTGTCTATCTTACTTTAATTCCACTCATATAAGCATGGTTTTGTATTTATAGGTTCTAAAAGAGCTTTGAGTGCATAAATGAGCATTTGAAGATGAAAAGAGTCAAATTGGAAGCAAAGGAAAGAACGGAGATTGAAATGTTAAAGTGAAGATCTTGGCATATTGGAGACACCTGGAAGATGGTAGAATTTCACCACCTTAAATGCTTCATTTTGCATTTATGGTCTCCATCTAAGTTGTAGAGGACATCCTACGCTTTCCAGAATGCCCAAGAACGCCCCAATTGGAGTCCATTTGACCCTACAAATGCTCATTCAACGGAGACAAACCAAACCAGGCAAGAAACCATTGTAATGGCGCCATTAGTGTTAAGAATGGCACCATTCCACTCCAACATTGCCAAAGCCACATACATCAAGTCATCAAAGGAAGCTAATGGTGCCATTCCACTTCCTAATGGCACGATTACACATGAAGAATTGCAATTTGGACGGTTAGCAAGTGTTTAGAGCTAAAAGACCCTAATGGCGTCGTTAGGGACCATAATGGCCCCACTAGGGTCAGCAACCAGATCGCGTACCATGGAGGATCCGTAATGGTGCCGTTCCAGTCTATAATGGTGCCGCTCTAGGAATTCCCCATTGCCCTTCATACTTTTTGGTTAGTAATTAGGTCATGAGGGCAATCATGTAATCTGGTTATTTAAATAGTAACTTTTACCCTAGTACCGATAGATTTAGATTAGAACAGATTTTGAAGAGCGATTTTCTTTGTAGAAAACTAAGATAGAATCACGAAGAAATCCATTCCGTTCCATATAGATTTAATCTCTTTTGCTTTAATTAATTTATTTTACTTCTCTTTAATTCTTGTTTTAGTTGTTTACTTTTCTTGGTTTACCACTTAGTTCATAAGTGAGTAGACCTATAATCCATTCTATCATCTATTGATTAGAGGTTAAGTCAAGTCAGTGAGACCTTTGTTCATATTATCAATTGATGAAATTGGGTGTTCTAATATCTCTATTTTACATGATTTATGAATTCCTTGTTTGTGATTGATGAATGCATGCGTTGTTTGTAGACAAGTAATTCTATTGTTAGATTTTGGTAAGTGAAGCGATGGTAGCAAGCCTTGATCTTAAGTGAAAAAAAGGTTAGATTAGTCCTCTGCCTTTGGGATATTAGACAGTCAAGATCGGATAGACGCGAAGTATGTTTGGCTTGACTGTGTACTTGACTGCTTTCATTGCTTAAAGCTTTATCGAACCTGTAAATCAATATCGTGAAGAGTCGTTGGTTCAGGCAAGATAAAAGGGTATTATTTGGGAATCTGTAGTATTGAATAGGACTAATTGGTCACTACATAGATATAGGGAAGTGATAGGTACCTTTATCTGTAGTATGCCACTGATTTATCATTTGAATCTTTAGTGGGTCTTGGATCTAACCTCTGTACTTACCTTTAATTGATAATGATAGAATGGATGTTTGTTTATATTGATTTCCACTTTATTTTACTATTGCTTTATCTACTGTTTCTTCTTTGCTCATTTACTTTAGTGAAGCTTCAAAACCCCCATTTACATTTCTATTCTTTTATTTTTTATAAACAAGATTTGCTCAATATTGCTTTTCTGTGGATTCGACCTGTGCTCACCACTACTACCCAGTATAGAAAGGCATAGAAATTTATTCTTTTGATTGTCTTGATGACTAGCAATCAAAGTTTTGGCGCTGTTGCCAGGGAAGCAATGCAGCTAATCTTGTTTTTCTTATATTTCTATTCTTTTATTTTTGTCCTTTTGTTATTTTAGCTAGTTTGTTGTTGTTTCATTATTGCTTTGTTTTATTGTAGTACCTTTCTATTTTCAATTTCATTATGTTATCTTAGTACTCTGCTTGTTTAGCTATTTTTCCAGCTATCTTGCTTGTTTCTTTAGCTTAGCTCTAGCTTAGTTTCTTAGCATTTACTTATTTTTGCTATTTATCTTTGTTTTCTTTGATCTTTTCTTGTATTTTCCATCATTTTACAGGACCTTGATATCAATGAGTTACCATCCCACTCCACCTTTCAACAAAATACAAGAGAGTTCCATGTCTTTGTCATCTATTGCATTGGAATTGGCTAATTTGAATTCCAAATTGAAGGATAGCAATGCCAATATCCAAGCACAATTATTATCCTACATTCGATCCAAACATATAGAGAATCCATGGACTCAAATGCAATCACTAGATTGGAATACGTCTTTATCTCATGGTGCTCAACATGGAAACTCTGTACCTCAAGGATGGCAAGGAGAGTCCAATCTCAGTCAGGTTTATGGTTCATCATTTCCTTCAAGACACAAACATTTCATGGAAAACTCTGATATGGTGCTATCTTCATTGGCAAACATCTCATATGTGGTACCAAGTTCACCTCCAACCCCACCACCAAGTGTTCAAGGACCAATGTCAAGTCTCTTTGTGCCTAGTTCAACATTGGCGTATGCTTCGGCCACTTGCAACAAAATGCTTTCAGAATTTGACCACCACAAAACTAATAAGAATGGCGCCACTCTTACTTTTGAAAGCACTTTGGAAGATTTTGATCCTACTCTTATGATGAATCCTCAAATTTTCCATCAACCATCCCAACTTATGCACTTTGAAGCTTTAACACTTTATTCTTGCCATTCATTTTCCACTCCAAGTGCACCCATTGAAGACCAATCATGGAGAACTAACATATTGGCTAAGGAGGATAGGATTGAACATGGATATTGGGATTCGAATGAAGAGGATTATTCAACAACAACACTTGGTGAAGCCATATCAGAGCCATATGAACTTCATGCCTCACCATCTGAGATAAGTGTGGGGGAAAGTGATCACTCATGCATCATCCAAGTTCCATCTTCAACAAAGCGTGGAGATGCATTTTATCCTAGTGATCAAATGGTGACTGATTCTCCAACTATTGAGGCTATAATTTATGATGATCCTGACTTCTTGGGTGTTGAATTTTTCCTGTCCAAGTATGAAGAGTGGATGCCCTATGGCTTTCTTCTTGATGTCAAACAAGCCTGCAACTTTACCAAGGAGCACATTTCTAAACTAGTGTGGTCTAATGTTCAAATGATATGCCCAAAGACACTCAAGCACTTACCATTTACGGCATCTCAAATGGCTTTGGCTACACTAGCCTTTCATGGAGTTTTAAGTCCTCAATTTGGTGATCTCTTTCCTTACTCTTTCATTTTCCTTTTATTTTGTTATTTGGTTTTATTTGTCTCTTATTTAATTTCTACATTATGGTGGCAAGATCCACCCTAATAAGCTTGATCAATATTAGAATAGGGTCTGGCTAAAGACCTAAAAGAAGAATAGCTTATTGGGAGGTAACCCAATTTTAATTCTAACTTAGCTTACATTTATGCTTTGCTTTGTTTTGTATTCTTCTTTGTTAATTCTTTTTATTCTTGTTTTGTGAGAGACGTGCTCATAGGAGCAACAAAAAGCTTGGTGGCCAGGGTTCGAGTAGCGCTGCAGGCGTGTTGGATTCGAACTGGCTGGGCCAAGTTGAACAATACTTTGAGTGGTGGAGACCCAGTGGACCGGGGCCTAAAGTGGCTGGCTGGACTGGAGCAGGCTCTGTGGGCCCGTCTCTCACACCTTTAACCCCTATCTTTCCTTAAGCCTAGCTTAAATCAGTACCTATAGCTTCCCAATCAAGCCCATTTATCAAAATAACCTAGATGCCTATAGCTTCCCCAGATTTAATTAAGACAAAAGCAATAAACTCTAGAAAGATCTTAGCCAATAATAACTAATCAAGTTATATAGCCTGCTCTCTTAATTACTCCCTTTAATTCTCTCAAACAATATTGAAGAACTATGCAATATCACTCGATTTACTACTTTGAATTAAGATAACTTACAATTACGGATAAAAAGCTCAAATTCTAGCAATAGAAAATCATGCAAAATTAACTAGTTGCGCATCCTAGGTAACTAAGCAAGAAAATCATGAAAATAAGCATAGAGAATCAAAAGATATTTGCATAAGAGATAGAAATAAAACTCAAGCCTCACAATCCTTGCATCCAAGAGTCAAGCAACCTTCAACTGAATTGAGAAAATTAGAAGAGCATGCTGAAAATTGCAGCACAAAAGAGAAAAATAAAATTCCTAGCAAAAGCTTCTTTTTTTACATAGGGAGGCTAAGGCCTTTAAATAGAGACCTAGGAACCTTTAACCTAACTTCTAAAAGAAGTTTAAAACTCTACCCTAATAAGTTATCAGCTGGCTTAAGTGTTCTACAAGAAATAGAAGTCCTTCTTCAAATAGGAGAAAAAATAGCACACACCACATGCCATGCACGTGCCTAATTAAAGTGTTTTCCTACTCCAATTAGGACTTCTCTTCAAGGGCTGAATCGCATCAATCCAAGGCTTGGGCCTAGGTTAAATATCTTCAATAACATGTCCAAAACAGCCCCAAATAAGGCTTAGGCGTGCACTTGTCCATCTTCAACCCAAAGTTGCTCCAAAGCCCAAAATTGAAAAGCAATCTCGGCTTTCCGTAGGGTTTCTGGATGCTTCTGTATTTTGATGTTTTGAAGGCCCAAATGAACTCCGATTTTGGTGATCTTTAGTATTATGGAAAGCTCAACAAGTCCTCTACAACTTTTGTGAAGAACTTAAACTCATCAGTGGTCTTTAAGGTGTTCAAATCTGGCCATATTTCCAAGCTATCTGCACAGGAAAATCTCAAAATTTCTAGATTTAAACTCCTTTTCTTCCAAAGCTTTTTTTTAGCTTCCAATGACATGAAATCACTCAAAACAGCTTAGTTAGTAATAATAAACACTTAAACAACAAGATATAAGAGATAAATCATAGCTTAAATAAGTGTTTATTAAATGACACCATGACCACCTTTTTCCTTGAGATTCGTGAAAGCAAAGAAAGCACGTTTTACGAGAAAATCCTCAAAACCAATTCTTCGGCTTATAATGTCCTTCCTACTCGATAGCTAAACTATGCAAGGGATGGTATTTTCCTTGTGATGATGAGATAGATGTGACGATATCTCGTCCAACCTCCGAGATTGCCTAATCAGAGGCTTACCAGTAAGTGAAATTGGTTCAATGCCCAACCTTTGATGTAGTGGACATCGAGACTCGCTAATAAGAAGTGAGTTTGATTTTTAACCCTAAAGTAGATTAGTTCCCCCATTCTTTACACTAGTGACGTGTAAGAGTGATAGCCATAAATTAATACATCTACTTTGGGCTTAATCAATCTTATTTTATGGCTATTATAATCCTAATTATTTCATTTAAGCTTGTTTCTATCCTTGCAGGTAAATTAAGGAGCTTAATGATGATAATGCACATTTAAGGGTTGATTAAAGCAAGTATGGAATAAGCTACCCGAGAAACTGACAAACAAGGCCTAATGGCGCCATTACAAGGCCTAATGGCGCCATTACACCACAACATTGCCAAGCCGTATATTTCAACATAGCAAAGGGAGCTAATGGCACCATTACACTTGAAGATTGGAAAATTTGGAGAAGTTAGCATGTGCCTATGACAAGAAGACCCTAATGGCATCGTTCCACTTCATAGTGGCACTATTTGGGTTTGCAGCCAATAGCGGACTAAGTAGGCTTCATAACGGCGCCGTTCTATTCCATAATGGTGCCGTTCCTGGAAGTGTCCTTATTGCCCTTCATAGTCTTTAATCAGGAATTAGGTTAAGGGGGCAATTATGGTAATCTAGCTATTTAAATAGTCTCTTTTCTCCAAAGTACGAACAGATTAGACTACAGATTTTTAGAGAGAGAGATTTTACATATTGTAAGAAATAGAGAATCGTATTTGGCGATTCAATTTCCAGAGAATTGTATTTGGCAATTCAATTTCCAGAGAGATTTCCTCTCTTGGTTCTTAATTAATCCTATTCCTTTTCTTTATTTTCCTTTAATTTGCTTGTTTAATCTTCAATTTCTCACTCAATCCATGAGTGAGTAAACCCCCAATTCATTCTATTGTTTGTTGATTAAAAGGGTTTACAAAGTTAGTGAGGCTCTTGTTCTTCATTCCAATTGATTTTATCAAGTGTTTTGATCTCTCTGATTGTTTTGAAATATGATTTTCTTGTTCCTATTTTATGAGTGCACCCATGGATTAGGGATAGGTAAAATCTATGGTTATGTGGTTGTGAATCTTTAGTAGCCAACCTTAATCTTAGAACAAGAGGAAGAGGTAAGATTCTTCTTAGGGGTTTCGGATATTCAATGACTGGGTAGACGCGGAGTATATCTGGGTTGTTTACATGCTAGACTGATCTTTATGCTTAATGCTTTCTTGACTCAGTAAATCATCATCGCGAAGATTCTTGGTCCTAAGAAGGTAAAAGGGGCCAATCTAGGAATAGATAGTACTAGGTTGGACTGATTAGTCACCAATATGGATTTTAGGAATCTTTAGTACTAATTTCCATAAGCATGCCATTTGATTGATTAATTGTGTTGTTAGTGAGCCTGGGATCTAACTGTTCTTTTACCCCTTTTAATTAGCAAATGATAGAATGAATGCTTTTTACTATTATTAATCTAGTTTATTTCACTGTTCATTACTTTAATTGCTTAACTGCTTATTTACACTGCCTTTTTATATTCTTACTTTTATTCACTTCTGCTTATCTTTCAAAAACCCCCTTTTTATATTTCTGTTGAAAGTTTAGTTTATAAGCATAGTAAATCCTTATTCTCGCCTCTCTGTGGATTCGACCTACTCTTGCCATATCTAGTTGGTTTGGGTTTAGCAGAAATTATTATTCTCTTGACTATCTTGACAACGGTCGGTCAAGGTTTTGGCGCCGTTGCCGGGGAGGTAGTTCCATTTACTCTACTTATTTTCTGTTCATTTCATTTTTCTTTAATTTAGATTTTATTTTTCTAGAAATTTCTTTAATTTTTCTTTGTTTCTTGTAATTCTTTGCTTTTTCTTTGTAGGTGTTTTATGCAATCAAGCAAATCTAACCCTGATTTGGCTAATATTTGAAGATCCATTCAAGAACAAAAAGCCAAGCTTGGAATCAGTTTAGCTTCATCATCCTCTGTTCATTTTCCATCAATAATTCAACCATTAGTCTTTATGCCTAATCCTGATCAAAATCTGGTTGATAATCGCACTTTGAAGGAGTTAGTTGCTCATAATCTCAATTAGCATCCTCTTTGTATCTAATATCCAGCATTGGAAGTTCCATTTGAATTGAAGTCTGGACTAATACATCTCCTGCCTAAGTTCTATGGTCTACCTGGAGAAGAGTCGAACAAGCATTTGACTGAACTTCATATTGTTTGTGTCTCGATGAAACCTACTGGAGTCACCGAGGAGCAAATCAAATTGAGGGCTTTCCCATTTTCTTTGGCATACAAGGTTAAGGATTGGTTATTTTCCTTACCTCCTTCATCTATCAGGACATGGAATAAGCTTCAATCAGCTTTCCTGGAGAAATTTTTTCTAGCTTTAAAAGCACCTTCTATCAGAAAAGACATCTCCAGTATTAGACAGCAAGCTGGTGAATCTCTACATGAGTATTGGGAGTGGTTCAACAGACTTGTCTCTTCATGTCCTCAGTACCAAATATCTGATCAATTGCTCATCCAATAATTCTATGAGGGATTGTCTTCCATAGACCAGACCATGATTGATGCAGCAAGTGGTGGAGCTTTGGTTAAGAAGACTACTAGAGATTCTCAGAGATTAATTTTGACAATGGCTGCTAATGCTCAACAATTTGGTACAAGGAGAGATGTTGTTCTTAAGCCTACCAATGTCATGTCTTCATCTGCTCAATTTGAAGCTCAACTTGCTCAGACTAACAAGACTCTACAAAACTTCACCTTATTACTAAAGAACCAAGTTGGAGCCGTGCATGATAAAATGTGCAGCTTATGTCAATATTCATCTCATAACATTGATGAATGTCCAATGCTTCAACAATTCAATAATGAACATCAAGTTAGTGTCAATGCCATTGGTCAATAGCAACCTCAACAAGCTAATGAGAGACCATATGATCCTTATGCCCCCACTTACAATCCTGGTTAGAGGGATCATCAAAATTTTAGATATGGTAATGTCAATCAACCTCAATTCAGACCTCAGTTTCCTCCTAGATCTCAACTTCTGCAGAGACCTCAAGTTGGTGATTCTTCCTCATCCATACCACCATCTAAATTGGAAGATCTTGTAGCTCAATTGGCTAAAAACACTCTGGAATTTTAAGAGACATCTAAGCTGTAAATGTAGCAACATAAGGCAACTATGGATGTCATGCAAAGGCAACTTGGCCAATTAGCTATCGAGATGAATGATTTGAGAACCAGAGGGAAAGGAACACATTCCATCTCAACTGAATGTTAATCCTTAGGGGAATGTTTCTGCCATTACACTTCGTAATGGAAGAAAACTGTCAATGCCTTATCCTACTGTCCATCAAAATGAAGAGGAAATGTCTGAGAATAAAGATCAAATGGACTCTCTTATGCAAAAGTCAAGAGATCAACTGAAGACAAACAATGGTAATGGTGCCACTATTGACCATAATGGCGCCATTCTTGAACTTTCAACAACAAAGCTAATGGCGCCACTACAACTCATAATAGCACCATTCCATCTTTCAAGACTAGTCCGAATGATATCAACCATGCTAATGGTGCCACTAGCCATGATAATGGTGCCACTAGTAAAGGTTCTTCATCTTCCACACATAATCCAGTCCCATTTCCTTCAAGGCTCATTAAAAACACTAAGATTGAATTTGACCTCGATCTACTAGCAACATTTAGCAAGGTGGAAATCAACATTCCACTGCTAGAACCAATTCAAAAACTTTCCAAGTATGCAAAGTTTCTCAAGCAAATTTGTACCAACAAACGGCAATTGCATGGTAAGGTGTCTGTGGGTGAGAATATCTCTGCCATTATTCAAAGGCAAATGCCACCTAAATGTAAGGATCCTAGTATGTTTTCTATTTCTTGCTCTCTTGGAAATGGTGTTATTGATCAAGCTATGATTGATTTAGGTGATGCTTTAAGAGTAATGCCTTACTCAACTTATTTAAGTTTGAATTTAGGACCTTTATCTCACACTGATGTTGTCTTATAATTGGCTGATAGGTTACTAATATCCCCTGAAGGAGTACTTGAAGATATCTTGATTCAAGTTCAGCACTTAATCTCCCCAACTGATGTTTATATAGTTAAGATGGAAGAAGACTATTCCTCTACTTCTTGTCCTCTGTTATTGGGAAGACCATTCTTGAAGACTGCTCACACCAGAATTGATGTCTTTGCTGGATTACTTACAATGGAGTGTGATGGGGATGTTATTTCTTTTCAAATTTCATCCAAGTCTAATCTTGCTTAGAACTATCAGCACAATAATGCAGTTGAATCTATCTCTTCAAGCCTTATCTCCTCTGGTCAACTTGATGCAACACCTGCAAAGACAATAATTCAAGCTAATTCAGTTAGTTTCCAAGACAAAGGAAATTTTCCATCGTCCATCTGCTAAGCCTCTCCTTAATTCAAGCTGAGGAAGTCTAGCTAAGACTATAAACTGGGCAGCTACTTGGGAGACAACCCAAGTTTTCTTTATTTTGATTGATGTTTTACTATTCCTTTATCTTGTTTCATTAGTTTTCCCCTGTTTTATCTCTTTTCTTTACATGTTCTTCTTTGTTTCTTTTGCAGAGTGCTTTGAATTCAATGACATCAACAACACTTGATGGGATTCTTGCTTGAAAAATTGATCTTGTATGTGAAATGTCAAGTTTTTCATCTCTATCTTCTTTAATTCTGACATAAACTTTGCAAGATCCAATCAATTTTTTTGCTGTTATTAATATTTATGTCTGTTTTTTATTTATTTTCATTTTATGAATAAAAGAGTTTTTCGTGAAATATTCTTGAATGAATTTAGCATGTTACTATTCATTTCTTAATATGTGCAACCATGCTACTTTGGGTTAATTTTTTGAAGTACTTTACAATGCCATCTAGAAATCTTTTTTCATATAATGGTAGACTGATATACAAGGAGTATAGCTGTAGTAATACTTGGTATTTTCTTACACCACAACTCAATGCTTTTTCAGTGCAAACAGGGATATTTCACCAACATTGTAGCCAAGAATAGTACCATTCCAACTTGTAATGGCGCCACTCTTGACTCTTTATCACAACATTGGTCTTCATTTCTTTTGCTAAGCTAACGGAGCCACTCCATGTCCTAATGGCGCCATTTCATGGGTGACCAATCCTTTTATGCCTTGAAAAAGCTTTTCATGAAAATACCAAGCTAATGGCGCCACTACAACTTATAATGGCGCCATTACTACTTCATGTCACCTTGTATATTTTTGTCCTAATATCATTACTTTCCATATTACTTTCCCCCATAAATTGCCTATATATATAGCCTCACCATCTGAGTTCCTCACCACATTGCTTATTCTCTGCTTGTTCTCTTCACATACCTATTCTCTTCTACTATTCATTACATACATTTCACTATGCCGAGACAAAGAAACTAGGGTGAAGCTTCTAATCAACAACCCAAATGCCACAACCCCAACATCTACCTCTTAATCCGAACCATTTTGTTGATGCTGAAGCAATGTTCTGGTATCACAAAAAGTATGATAAAGATATGGTGGTGGAGAAGCTCATTGACGAAGAAGTGGATGAAGAGCTTGTAATTTCTGATGAATCCGAACATATAGGATGATGTGGTCTAGTCTAGCTACAAGGATACTATTACCCAGATCTAGTGAAGCAATTCTATGCCAACATGCCCAAGCAACCGCCAACATCTAATCTCAATGTCAATACATGGGTGAAAGGGCAAAGAATTACACTTTGAGCAGCTGACCTCCATCACCTCTTGAATTTCGAGCCAAGAGGAAAACAGGTAAACTTCCCTCCATCTCGTATCATGTCTTTTCATCCTTGGACTAGAGAATAACCTTTAGGACGATTTAATGTTCCTCTGGTGAGTACCCCTCGAGGATTCTTTGAAGTCAAGGCACATCATATGGATGTAAGAGACAGAATGTTTGTATACATGATTCATCACAATGTTATGCCTTGGAGAACTTCCCTTCATACTGTAAATCTTTTAGATCTCTATGTTGTCGACAAGCTTTCACATGGATTGGGTATTCTTGGGAGCATTTCTCCTGTACCTTTTATCCTCCAATATAGTTGGGATGTAGTCTCCCCACTCTCAAAGTAGAGCTTTGTTTTCCCAGTGCTTATCTCTATTTACTTAGCTGGGAAGGGAGTGGATGTCTCTGATGAGCCTTTTGCAACCAATTTGGAAAATGTGGTGACTAAGCAGACCATGCGTCTACTCCGAATGACAAGAGACGACTTAGGCTTTTGGACCAATCCTTATCGAAGGACTAGGTCCCCAAGTTCTTCCTCTCAACCCTCACCTACTCCACAAGACATTCTGGCTTCCACCGCTGAAAGCTCATCTTTGAGGACACATCTAGAAGAACCTGCAAATGAGCGACAGGCCATTGACAACTTCAAAAAGTCTATTGCAGGGCTGCATCTAAATTTTGATTCTTTGGTGCAACAAGCAGATCAGTTTGCTCATCTTCTATACATTTTACTCAAACTTTTAATTCATTGGAGGCAGAGCATGACCAACTCAAGGTGGACCTGAAGCGATTCATCACCAACACATTAATGGAAAATGGTTAAGCTATTGTGATTGATCTAATGACCAGTATGAGGGGACTAGCAGCAAAGCTTAGGACAGCACTTATTTGTTTGGAGGAGGGCCGAGACCATGAGCAAGGCAAGATAAGAATGGTGCCATTAGCCATTAGCCATTTCTCCCATGTCTTCAGCACCAACAACAACCAGACCAAGGAATTTCACGAATTTCTCTTTCTCTTTTTTATTTATTTGTTTACTTATTTGCTAATTTGTATGATTAAATCCCTGCTTTTGTATATTTTTTAGTTTGTTTAATTTCTAGTTTAATTTGTATAATTAGTTTTCTATCTTTATTTTGGCATGTTTAATTAGGATTAATTATTTTATTTTCCTTTTCTAGTTTAATTATTTTGGCAGAGATATTCTCACCCACAAACACCTTACCATGCAATTGCCGTTTGTTGGTACAAATTTGCTTGAGAAACTTTGCATACTTGGAAAGGTTTTGAATTGGTTCTAGCAGTGGAATGTTGATTTCCACCTTGCTAAATGTTGCTAGTAGATCGGGGTCAAATTCAATCTTAGTGTTTTTAATGAGCCTTGAAGGAAATGGGACTGGATTATGTGTGGAAGATGAAGAACCTTTACTAGTGGCACCATTATCATGGCTAGTGGCACCATTAGCATGGTTGATATCATTCGGACTAGTCTTGAAAGATGGAATGGTGCTATTATGAGTTGTAGTGGCGCCATTAGCTTTGTTGTTGAAAGTTCAAGAATGGCGCCATTATGGTCAATAGTGGTGCCATTACCATTGTTTGTCTTCAGTTGATCTCTTGACTTTTGCATAAGAGAGTCCATTTGATCTTTATTCTCAGACATTTCCTCTTCATTTTGATGGACAGTAGGATAAGGCATTGACAGTTTTCTTCCATTACGAAGTGTAATGGCAGAAACATTCCCCTAAGGATTAACATTCAGTTGAGATGGAATGTGTTCCTTTCCCTCTGGTTCTCAAATCATTCATCTCGATAGCTAATTGGCCAAGTTGCCTTTGCATGACATCCATAGCTGCCTTATGTTGCTACATTTACAGCTTAGATGTCTCTTAAAATTCCAGAGTGTTTTTAGCCAATTGAGCTACAAGATCTTCCAATTTAGATGGTGGTATGGATGAGGAAGAATCACCAACTTGAGGTCTCTGCAGAAGTTGAGATCTAGGAGGAAACTGAGGTCTGAATTGAGGTTGATTGACATTACCATATCTAAAATTTTGATGATCCCTCTAACCAGGATTGTAAGTGGGGGCATAAGGATCATATGGTCTCTCATTAGCTTGTTGAGGTTGCTGTTGACCAATGGCATTGACACTAACTTGATGTTCATTATTGAATTGCTAAAGCATTGGACATTCATCAATGTTATGAGATGAATATTGACATAAGCTGCACATTTTATCATGCACGGCTCCAACTTGGTTCTTTAGTAATAAGGTGAAGTTTTGTAGAGTCTTGTTAGTCTGAGCAAGTTGAGCTTCAAATTGAGCAGATGAAGACACGACATTGGTAGGCTTAAGAACAACATCTCTCCTTGTACCAAATTGTTGAGCATTAGCAGCCATTGTCAAAATTAATCTCTGAGAATCTCTAGTAGTCTTCTTAACCAAAGCTCCACCACTTGCTGCATCAATCATGGTCTGGTCTATGGAAGACAATCCCTCATAGAATTATTGGATGAGCAATTGATCAGATATTTGGTGCTGAGGACATGAAGAGACAAGTCTGTTGAACCACTCCCAATACTCATGTAGAGATTCACCAGCTTGCTGTCTAATACTGGAGATGTCTTTTCTGATAGAAGGTGCTTTTAAAGCTAGAAAAAATTTCTCCAGGAAAGCTGATTGAAGCTTATTCCATGTCCTGATAGATGAAGGAGGTAAGGAAAATAACCAATCCTTAACCTTGTATGCCAAAGAGAATGGGAAAGCCCTCAATTTGATTTGCTCCTCGGTGACTCCAGTAGGTTTCATCGAGACACAAACAATATGAAGTTCAGTCAAATGCTTGTTCGACTCTTCTCCAGGTAGACCATAGAACTTAAGCAGGAGATGTATTAGTCCAGACTTCAATTCAAATGGAACTTCCAATGCTGGATATTAGATACAAAGAGGATGCTAATTGAGATTAGGAGCAACTAACTCCTTCAAAGTGCGATTATCAACCAGATTTTGATCAAGATTAGGCATAAAGACTAATGGTTGAATTATTGATGGAAAATGAACAGAGGATGATGAAGCTAAACTGATTCCAAGCTTGGCTTTTTGTTCTTGAATGGATCTTCAAATATTAGCCAAATCAGGGTTAGATTTGCTTGATTGCATAAAACACCTACAAAGAAAAAGCAAAGAATTACAAGAAACAAAGAAAAATTAAAGAAATTTCTAGAAAAATAAAATCTAAATTAAAGAAAAATGAAATGAACAGAAAATAAGTAGAGTAAATGGAACTACCTCCCCGGCAACGGCGCCAAAACCTTGACCGACCGTTGTCAAGATAGTCAAGAGAATAATAATTTCTGCTAAACCCAAATCAACTAGATATGGCAAGAGTAGGTCGAATCCACAGAGAGGCGAGAATAAGGATTTACTATGCTTATAAACTAAACTTTCAACAGAAATATAAAAAGGGGGTTTTTGAAAGATAAGCAGAAGTGAATAAAAGTAAGAATATAAAAAGGCAGTGTAAATAAGCAGTTAAGCAATTAAAGTAATGAACAGTGAAATAGACTAGATTAACAATAGTAAAAAGCATTCATTCTATCATTTGCTAATTAAAAGGGGTAAAAGAACAGTTAGATCCCAGGCTCACTAACAACACAATTAATCAATCAAATGGCATGCTTATGGAAATTAGTACTAAAGATTCCTAAAATCCATATTGGTGACTAATCAGTCCAACCTAGTACTATCTATTCCTAGATTGGCCCCTTTTACCTTCTTAGGACCAAGAATCTTCGCGATGATGATTTACTGAGTCAAGAAAGCATTAAGCATAAAGATCAGTCTAGCATGTAAACAACCCAGATATACTCCGCGTCTACCCAGTCATTGAATATCCGAAACCCCTAAGAAGAATCTTACCTCTTCCTCTTGTTCTAAGATTAAGGTTGGCTACTAAAGATTCACAACCACATAACCATAGATTTTACCTATCCCTAATCCATGGGTGCACTCATAAAATAGGAACAAGAAAATCATATTTCAAAACAATCAGAGAGATCAAAACACTTGATAAAATCAATTGGAATGAAGAACAAGAGCCTCACTAACTTTGTAAACCCTTTTAATCAACAAACAATAGAATGAATTGGGGGTTTACTCACTCATGGATTGAGTGAGAAATTGAAGATTAAACAAGCAAATTAAAGGAAAATAAAGAAAAGGAATAGGATTAATTAAGAACCAAGAGAGGAAATCTCTCTGGAAATTGAATTGCCAAATACAATTCTCTGGAAATTGAATCGCCAAATACAATTCTCTATTTCTTACAATATGTAAAATCTCTCTCTCTAAAAATCTGTAGTCTAATCTGTTCGTACTTTGGAGAAAAGAGACTATTTAAATAGCTAGATTACCATAATTGCCCCCTTAACCTAATTGCTGATTAAAGACTATGAAGGGCACTAAGGACACTTCCAGGAACGGCGCCATTATGGAATAGAACGGCGCCGTTATGAAGCCTACTTAGTCCGCTATTGGCTGCAAACCCAAATAGTGCCACTATGAAGTGGAACGGTGCCATTGGGGTCTTCTTGTCATAGGTACATGCTAACTTCTCCAAATTTGCCAATCTTCAAGTGTAATGGTGCCATTAGCTCCCTTTGCTATGTTGAAATATACGGCTTGGCAATGTTGTGGTGTAATGGCGCCATTAAGCCTTGTAATGGCGCCATTAGGCCTTGTTTGTCAGTTTCTCGGGTAGCTTATTCCATACTTGCTTTAATCAACCCTTAAATGTGCATTATCATCATTAAGCTCCTTAATTTACCTGCAAGGATAGAAACAAGCTTAAATGAAATAATTAGGATTATAATAGCCATAAAATAAGATTGATTAAGCCCAAAGTAGATGTATTAATTTATGGCTATCACTCTTACACGTCACTAGTGTAAAGAATGGGGGAACTAATCTACTTTAGGGTTAAAAATCAAACTCACTTCTTATTAGCGAGTCTCGATGTCCACTACATCAAAGGTTGGGCATCGAACCAATTTCACTTACTAGTAAGCCTCTGATTAGGCAATCTCGGAGGTTGGACGAGATATCGTCACATCTATCTCATCATCACAAGGAAAATACCATCCCTTGCATAGTTTAGCTATCGAGTAGGAAGGACATTATAAGCCGAAGAATTGGTTTTGAGGATTTTCTCGTAAAACGTGCTTTCTTTGCTTTCACGAATCTCAAGGAAAAAGGTGGTCATGGTGTCATTTAATAAACACTTATTTAAGCTATGATTTATCTCTTATATCTTGTTGTTTAAGTGTTTATTATTACTAACTAAGCTGTTTTGAGTGATTTCATGTCATTGGAAGCTAAAAAAAAGCTTTGGAAGAAAAGGAGTTTAAATCTAGAAATTTTGAGATTTTCCTGTGCAGATAGCTTGGAAATATGGCCAGATTTGAACACCTTAAAGACCACTGATGAGTTTGAGTTCTTCACAAAAGTTGTAGAGGACTTGTTGAGCTTTCCATAATACTAAAGATCACCAAAATCGGAGTTTATTTGGGCCTTCAAAACATCAAAATACAGAAGCATCCAGAAACCCTGCGGAAAGCCGAGATTACTTTTCAATTTTGGGCTTTGGAGCAACTTTGGGTTGAAGATGGACAAGTGCACGCCTAAGCCTTATTTGGGGCTGTTTTGGACATGTTATTGAAGATATTTAACCTAAGCCCAAGCCTTGGATTGATGCGATTCAGCCCTTGAAGAGAAGTCCTAATTGGAGTAGGAAAACACTTTAATTAGGCATGTGCATGGCATGTGGTGTGTGCTATTTTTTCTCCTATTTGAAGAAGGACTTCTATTTCTTGTAGAACACTTAAGCCAGCTGATAACTTATTAGGGTAGAGTTTTAAACTTCTTTTAGAAGTTAGGTTAAAGGTTCCTAGGTCTCTATTTAAAGGCCTTAGCCTCCCTATGTAAAAAAAGAAGCTTTTGCTAGGAATTTTATTTTTCTCTTTTGTGCTGCAATTTTCAGCATGCTCTTCTAATTTTCTCAATTCAGTTGAAGGTTGCTTGACTCTTGGATGCAAGGATTGTGAGGCTTGAGTTTTATTTCTATCTCTTATGCAAATATCTTTTGATTCTCTATGCTTATTTTCATGATTTTCTTGCTTAGTTACCTAGGATGCGCAACTAGTTAATTTTGCATGATTTTCTATTGCTAGAATTTGAGCTTTTTATCCGTAATTGTAAGTTATCTTAATTCAAAGTAGTAAATCGAGTGATATTGCATAGTTCTTCAATATTGTTTGAGAGAATTAAAGGGAGTAATTAAGAGAGCAGGCTATATAACTTGATTAGTTATTATTGGCTAAGATCTTTCTAGAGTTTATTGCTTTTGTCTTAATTAAATCTAGGGAAGCTATAGGTATCTAGGTTATTTTGATAAATGGGCTTGATTGGGAAGCTATAGGTACTGATTTAAGCTAGGCTTAAGGAAAGATAGGGGTTAAAGGTGTGAGAGACGGGCCCACAGAGCCTGCTCCAGTCCAGCCAGCCACTTTGGGCCCCGATCCACTGGGTCTCCACCACTCAAAGTATTGTTCAAATTGGCCCAGCCAATTCGAATCCAACACGCCTGCAGCGCTACTCGAACCCTGGCCACCAAGCTTTTTGTTGCTCCTATGAGCACGTCTCTCACAAAACAAGAATAAAAAGAATTAACAAAGAAGAATACAAAACAAAGCAAAGCATAAATGTAAGCTAAGTTAGAATTAAAATTGGGTTACCTCCCAAGAAGCTATTCTTCTTTTAGGTCTTTAGCCAGATCCTATTCTAATATTGATCAAGCTTATTAGGGTGGATCTTGCCACCATAATGTAGAAATTAAATAAGAGACAAATAAAACCAAATAACAAAATAAAAGGAAAATGAAAGAGTAAGGAAAGAGATCACCAAATTGAGGACTTAAAACTCCATGAAAGGCTAGTGTAGCCAAAGCCATTTGAGATGCCGTAAATGGTAAGTGCTTGAGTGTCTTTGGGCACATCATTTGAACATTAGACCACACTAGTTTAGAAATGTGCTCCTTGGTAAAGTTGCAGGCTTGTTTGACATCAAGAAGAAAGCCATAGGGCATCCACTCTTCATACTTGGACAGGAAAAATTCAACACCCAAGAAGTCAGGATCATCATAAATTATAGCCTCAATAGTTGGAGAATCAGTCACCATTTGATCACTAGGATAAAATGCATCTCCACGCTTTGTTGAAGATGGAACTTGGATGATGCATGAGTGATCACTTTCCCCCACACTTATCTTAGATGGTGAGGCATGAAGTTCATATGGCTCTGATATGGCTTCACCAAGTGTTGTTGTTGAATAATCCTCTTCATTCGAATCCCAATATCCATGTTCAATCCTATCCTCCTTAGCCAATATGTTAGTTCTCCATGATTGGTCTTCAATGGGTGCACTTGGAGTGGAAAATGAATGGCAAGAATAAAGTGTTAAAGCTTCAAAGTGCATAAGTTGGGATGGTTGATGGAAAATTTGAGGATTCATCATAAGAGTAGGATCAAAATCTTCCAAAGTGCTTTCAAAAGTAAGAGTGGCGCCATTCTTATTAGTTTTGTGGTGGTCAAATTCTGAAAGCATTTTGTCGCAAGTGGCCGAAGCATACGCCAATGTTGAACTAGGCACAAAGAGACTTGACATTGGTCCTTGAACACTTGGTGGTGGGGTTGGAGGTGAACTTGGTACCACATATGAGATGTTTGCCAATGAAGATGGCACCATATCAGAGTTTTCCATGAAATGTTTGTGTCTTGAAGGAAATGATGAACCATAAACCTGACTGAGATTGGACTCTCCTTGCCATCCTTGAGGTACAGAGTTTCCATGTTGAGCACCATGAGATAAAGACGTATTCCAATCTAGTGATTGCATTTGAGTCCATGGATTCTCTATATGTTTGGATCGAATGTAGGATAATAATTGTGCTTGGATATTGGCATTGCTATCCTTCAATTTGGAATTCAAATTAGCCAATTCCAATGCAATAGATGACAAAGACATGGAACTCTCTTGTATTTTGTTGAAAGGTGGAGTGGGATGGTAACTCATTGATATCAAGGTCCTGTAAAATGATGGAAAATACAAGAAAAGATCAAAGAAAACAAAGATAAATAGCAAAAATAAGTAAATGCTAAGAAACTAAGCTAGAGCTAAGCTAAAGAAACAAGCAAGATAGCTGGAAAAATAGCTAAACAAGCAGAGTACTAAGATAACATAATGAAATTGAAAATAGAAAGGTACTACAATAAAACAAAGCAATAATGAAACAACAACAAACTAGCTAAAATAACAAAAGGACAAAAATAAAAGAATAGAAATATAAGAAAAACAAGATTAGCTGCATTGTTTCCCTGGCAACAGCGCCAAAACTTTGATTGCTAGTCATCAAGACAATCAAAAGAATAAATTTCTATGCCTTTCTATACTGGGTAGTAGTGGTGAGCACAGGTCGAATCCACAGAAAAGCAATATTGAGCAAATCTTGTTTATAAAAAATAAAAGAATAGAAATGTAAATGGGGGTTTTGAAGCTTCACTAAAGTAAATGAGCAAAGAAGAAACAGTAGATAAAGCAATAGTAAAATAAAGTGGAAATCAATATAAACAAACATCCATTCTATCATTATCAATTAAAGGTAAGTACAGAGGTTAGATCCAAGACCCACTAAAGATTCAAATGATAAATCAGTGGCATACTACAGATAAAGGTACCTATCACTTCCCTATATCTATGTAGTGACCAATTAGTCCTATTCAATACTACAGATTCCCAAATAACACCCTTTTATCTTGCCTGAACCAACGACTCTTCACGATATTGATTTACAGGTTCGATAAAGCTTTAAGCAATGAAAGCAGTCAAGTACACAGTCAAGCCAAACATACTTCGCGTCTATCCGATCTTGACTGTCTAATATCCCAAAGGCAGAGGACTAATCTAACCTTTTTTTCACTTAAGATCAAGGCTTGCTACCATCGCTTCACTTACCAAAATCTAACAATAGAATTACTTGTCTACAAACAACGCATGCATTCATCAATCACAAACAAGGAATTCATAAATCATGTAAAATAGAGATATTAGAACACCCAATTTCATCAATTGATAATATGAACAAAGGTCTCACTGACTTGACTTAACCTCTAATCAATAGATGATAGAATGGATTATAGGTCTACTCACTTATGAACTAAGTGGTAAACCAAGAAAAGTAAACAACTAAAACAAGAATTAAAGAGAAGTAAAATAAATTAATTAAAGCAAAAGAGATTAAATCTATATGGAACGGAATGGATTTCTTCGTGATTCTATCTTAGTTTTCTACAAAGAAAATCGCTCTTCAAAATCTGTTCTAATCTAAATCTATCGGTACTAGGGTAAAAGTTACTATTTAAATAACCAGATTACATGATTGCCCTCATGACCTAATTACTAACCAAAAAGTATGAAGGGCAATGGGGAATTCCTAGAGCGGCACCATTATAGACTGGAACGGCACCGTTACGGATCCTCCATGGTACGCGATCTGGTTGCTGACCCTAGTGGGGCCATTATGGTCCCTAACGACGCCATTAGGGTCTTTTAGCTCTAAACACTTGCTAACCGTCCAAATTGCAATTCTTCATGTGTAATCGTGCCATTAGGAAGTGGAATGGCACCATTAGCTTCCTTTGATGACTTGATGTATGTGGCTTTGGCAATGTTGGAGTGGAATGGTGCCATTCTTAACACTAATGGCGCCATTACAATGGTTTCTTGCCTGGTTTGGTTTGTCTCCGTTGAATGAGCATTTGTAGGGTCAAATGGACTCCAATTGGGGCGTTCTTGGGCATTCTGGAAAGCGTAGGATGTCCTCTACAACTTAGATGGAGACCATAAATGCAAAATGAAGCATTTAAGGTGGTGAAATTCTACCATCTTCCAGGTGTCTCCAATATGCCAAGATCTTCACTTTAACATTTCAATCTCCGTTCTTTCCTTTGCTTCCAATTTGACTCTTTTCATCTTCAAATGCTCATTTATGCACTCAAAGCTCTTTTAGAACCTATAAATACAAAACCATGCTTATATGAGTGGAATTAAAGTAAGATAGACACAACAATTATAAGAAATAAGCACATAAAGTAAGCCTTATATTGTGTCTATCAATCGCCGCACTCGATCATCCGGAACCCCAATACACGAAAATGCGTGTTAGCATTCATAATCAAACTTATGAATGCACCTATGAGGCTTTAGCATGACCGAAGACAATGTTTGGATGTGTTTCAGGGCTTATAAAAATGTCCGGAAGGTTTCGGGGTCAAAATGGATCATTAGGGGCAAAATTAATATTTTATCCCTAGGGCCCCACGTGGGACCTGGCTGAAAGAGTCACTCCTGTGCGGGAGTGACTTGGTTCCCGCTCGAGAGTGCCGCAATGTTGCCGAAAACGATGAGTTTGGGACTTTACAAAATATATGGAGCCGCCACTAACCATTTTTGTTTAGGTGCGGTTAGCCACCTATAAGGAATCCATTTAACTTAACATTGGCCGTTAAATGGCGTATTAAGATAGATAGGTCCCGGTCTACGGAACAAACAGAATTGGGTTCGGGAGTACAGTTATGTGTGGGGAAGGATTAGCACCCCCACAACGCCTGCCAAGTGACGGTACCGATTAGTTTAGTATTAATTAGGCCTCAACAAATATTAATAATTAAAACTTTTATTTTTTCACCTTTTGATTTTCGTTTTTCCAATTTTTTTATTTTTTAATTTAGTTCAAAATTACACCAGAATAATTACTAAGGAAAATTGCCATCACAATTTCCTTTATAATTATCCTTAATCATTTTTTTGTTTTCTTAATTTGATTTTAAAAATTACCCTTGAATAATTATTAAGGAAACTGTCATCACAATTCTCATAATAAATACCCATTATTTAATCAATCCTTTCTTTTTTTAATTTTTATTCCTTTTTTAATTTTTTGGATTTTTTTATTTTGGAATTTTCTGATTAATTAATGATTATGTGCTTAAGGGCCTCCTATAAATCTCATCGCCACCACGATGAAGTTTAAAGAGACTATTAAACTCATAGTACTTCCTGAAAGAAATTGCCGCCACGACTCTTTGGGAAAATATCCTTTCACCATTATTAATTAGGAAAAATTAGTTTATTATTGATATTATTATTATTATTATTATTATTATTATTAGTATTATTATTATTTCCTTCCATCTTCTTTTTTATTTGTGTAAATATTTTTTTGTATTAACAACTATGTGTCTGAAGATCTCTTATATAAACCTTTATCGCCGCCATGATGGAGTTTAAGGAGACCTTTAGATTCGGAATACTTCCCGAAAGAGCCGTCGCCACGACTCCTGAGGAAAAGATCCTTTCATAATCACTAATAAAAACTTTATTTTTTTATTATTTTTATTAATTAGTCTCTTAAATTAATGGCTATACATCTGAAAACCTCTTATAAACTCTCATCGTCACCACGATGGAATTTAAGGAAGTTTTTAGATTTGGAATAATTCCTGAAAGAATTGCCGCCACAACTCATCGGGAAAGTGTCCTTTTACAATCACTGAAAAAAACTTATATTGTTTAGAGATTTAGCCATTAAGTCTATTTTATTATATGAATTAATCAATACATGAGTTTTTTTATTAATAAATTTTTTAATTACATCTGTCTTTTATTAAAAAAAATTTATAAATCCTCATCGCGCCACGATAGAACTTATAAATAGTTTTGGAGGGTTTCCCGAGAAGATCGCCACCACGATTCCCCGAGAATGTACCCTTTTCATAACCATTAATTTGAGAAAATTTTAAATCCATGAATTACTTAGAAACCTTAGCCTTTAAGCTCATTTTAATTCGTTAACCAAAAGATTTTTTTATTTTTTTTATTATATCCAAAAGTTAAGCATAAACCCTCATCGCCACCACGATGGGATTTATAGACAGTTTTGGAGGACTTCCTCGAGAGACTCGCCGCCACGATTACCCAAGAAAATATCCTTTTGCTTATTATTTTTTTTGTAAAAGTATGGATTCCTTTGAAAGGTTGAATTTTCATTGATTAACTAATAATTTTTTATATTATCTTATTTACCCATTTTTATCATTTATTGGCTTGAAAATTACTTACAAATTCTCATCGCCGCCAGGAGAAAATTTATAGGTAATTTTCAGAGAATTTTTCAAGAAACTCGCCACCACGATTCCTTTAAAAAATACTCCTTGGTTAATTGATTATATTTAATTAATTTTGAATAGCAATATAAATATATATTTATATTTATCTCTTGATTCTTCTTAGCAATTCACAAAAGGCATAAAGTTCATATCTTTATAATGGATACACACGAAAAATGAAGATCCCATCGTCATGCACAAATTGATCATGTCCTACCATCAAAATATGCTTGGAAAATATAAAACAACTAGCCACAAAATTCACATACACAACAGGAAGCCATCCATAGACCAGATTTGACCAAAACAATTTCTTAACTTGACGAGTCAAAAACTCGGATACTAAATTTTCTAAGTTTTGTCATAAAGGAGCATGCTATTCTACTCTAAAGCAACCTACTTTTTTGTTTTCATTCCATTTCCATCAAAAAGCAACTACTTTTATTCACAAAATATTATTATTTTGTCAAGGACCTATTTTTACTAATAGTTCTTATTTCAAAGAGTTTTGACAAGATGATGGAAATACATGAATAGTATAACATGCAAAACAAGTAGAGAAACCAACGTTGAAAATATGAAATTTTACCCAAAAGTCTGTGGAAGAGCAGTTGGACAAAGGACTGAATCTTTTCTTTTTTGATACTAAACTTGAAAAACTATTACCCTTTTCTTTTCTCTTTTTTTTTTGAAGCAGAACGTCAGATCCCTCAAAAAACCCTACTCATTTTGTGCTCTCTCCGCTTTTTTTTTCATCTCCTCCTTCTTTTTTATAGGCCTTTCCCCTCTTCGTCTGATTGCTTCCTCCTCGTGATCTAACGGTTCTCCCTTTTTCCCTTGGCAAATGGCTCCATGGAATTGGTTAAAAAGTTTGTGTCCAATGAAGAATAAAGTTTTATCCCCTTTCCAACCATCATACGACAGCTATGTGTATGCGTCCTCGCCACTCTTCCTCTTAGCTATGTTCTTTTGCAATTCTCAGTGTTCACTCCTTGATGCTAGACCACGCGGTTCAATGAGAGTGCATAATTGGGAGTAGAACCAATGGTATTTGGACAGCACATGTAGTATTGTACTGTGAACATGCTGGCATTTAGGATGATTTTGATTTTTGATTTTTTTCGTCTTTATTCCCCCTGCAGGGCTAGCATCACCTTCAATAAGCCTGAACCAATTAGAGCATGGGTTGTATTCTACGAGTCAATCACGTTCCAACAGACATGCTTGGCTGAGCTAGACGGCAAATTTCGCATGTTTTAAATGAAGTTGCCAGCTTGTAAAGAGTAGAGCTGTCAAAAGTTGACCCAAACCCGAAAACCTACCCGACCGACCCGAACCCGAAACTAACCTGACCTGATTTAACCAAAAAAAGTAAACGACCCGAACCCGACCCACCCGAAACCCGATTGACCCGAAACTAGATTGATTCGAGAATCTAACCCGCTGAACCCGAGAATCTAACCTGATAAACCCAAGAACCTAATCCGAAAAAACCCAACAGACTAATGAAATCATTTTATATATCTCTTAAATTTCAAATTTAATAAATAGATTTAGCATGTATGATATCACTTTCAGAAATGCATATTAGTTAATAGTTACTTAAGGTGACATACTATAGATAAAAAATAATAAATTATTAATGAATGTTACATTAAGGTTACTTTATTATATTCATTAATCAATTTTAAGCAATTTTTTTTAACATTAAACATATATAAACAATTCAACAAACAATGTATTCTAAATATTATATAAAATAATTAAAATAAAATATCAATAATAAGTAAATATTGCTAATTTAATTAATACATTTATAACATTACAAATTTAATTGATTTAGTTACAATTATAACAAATTTGATAAATAATGTTTTTGATAAAATATCTTTTAATTATTAATTTCTAAAATCAAAACTTTAATTTAATTTAAAATAATTGAAAACTTAAGAGTTAAATCCGAAAAATTTGAATCCAAATGATATGAAACCTAGAAAATCTGAAACTCGAAAGACCCGACTCGAAACCCGAAAAACCCGATGACAAAACCTGAAAACCCGAATCCAAATGACCTGAGACCCGAACCCGAACGACCCGAAAATCTCTTTTAACCCAAATTGACCCAACCTTATTGACCCGAACTCGAAACCTACCCGACCTACCCGATTTGACACCTCTAGTAAAGAGTCAATTTCGTGTATGGCATCCAATAGTCATGATGATATGCCTTGATATTGTACACCGCCTAATTATAAATTGATGAGATCGTGGCCATTGGATTTGCTTTTGTTGTTTTATTAGGCAAGGTCACATGAGTTGTGAATCAACCACTTGCAATCTTTACTGATGTGTGTGCATGAGCAAAAACATCTAGTGCCATTCGTTATTTGTGAACTCCTTTTTTATTATTGCAATAAGCTATTTTGTAGCACCTAATGAAAGCTAACATGCCAGCACGTAAATATTAACACTTTGGGTGCAGCTTTTTTTAATCACTTGGTACCCTACTACTATGGCACATTGTTTTCTCTAATGCAGAAACAGCATTTGAAGATTCTTTCTTCGGGCAACCAAAATACAACGAATTAGGAAGTGAGAAGAAAGGTGAAAAGTGGTTAGAAAATAATTCCCACGTTAGCTCCCTTTTCTTTTTTTTTTTTGTAATTTTTATTTTATGAAAAGATAAATAAAAGCAATTTCATTTTCTTTAATTATTGTCCAATTCCACTCCATTTAAAAAACTCAACATTCAATATAGAACAACCAACCTCCAACAATTATGGATTAGTTTGGAACCAAAATTGGACCAATAAAAAAGAAATTCATTTTATGATTTTTTTGTATATAAGTTTTTTGTAATTTTTTTTAAATAAGGATGTAAACAAATACAACTAAAGTTAAATTTATTGAGTTCATTTTATTCATTTCTTGATCAATTTGATTTCATCTTAACTTAGAAATTAAAATTCCTAGATAAGCAAATTAATCTTTAATTGCACCAAGCTTAAATTGGAACATTAATTCTTTCCAATGGTTAAGTTAAGACCACGACCAAATTATCTATAAAAAAGACTAGGGAACTCAGTGAAAAATTAGTGTCTACAGGGAGCTATCTACAAGCCTTGAGAATCGAGGCTTCTCCTCGATTTTCGAGCCCCTCGCCCCACCGTTCGACCTGAAAATCGAGACGGACAATCCTGGTCCCTCTCACGACGCGTTTACCAAAGCAAAGTTGAGAATCACAAGCACAAAGTTCCTAGATCTCAATTCTAAGTTAAAATTTAACTAAAAACCTAAACTAACTTTGAGCTTGGATCTCTCCTAGACCGATGCATAGAAATGTGTGAAAACTTCATAAAGTGTAGATTAAGGTGAGTAGAATAACATATTAGAAACTCACCTTGATCTTTCGATCGGATTGACCAGATCGGCCAAAAGTCCAAAATTGGTTCGAGAGAGCAATTGAGAGGAAAGGAAGAGAGGGAGACAAGAAATGAAAGGGGAAGAGCTCAACTCCCCCTATTTATAGGTCAGCCCGACATTGGGCCTACTCGAATCCTGAGCCAGACTTAATTCCCTCTTTTCCACCTCTCACAATCTCGATCCTTAGCTTGATCCATGGACTAATTCACCAATGGATATCCAATCCATTGGCTATGGACTTAAAGAAGTCCAATTTATGCTTCCATGCATGGTTACTCATCTCATCTTCCAACTCCGTCTTACTCTAATTTCCACTTTTCTTCTTCATCTAACACATCCGGACTGACGTATTATTGAGTTAATACGCCGTCTTATACTATTCCGATTGTACAAAAAAGTCAGACTAGGTTCAGGTGTGTCAACTCTCCCCTCATTCTAAAAATTTTGTTCTTGAAATTATTGAGGTAGCTGTGGAGAGATTTGGCTTCTATTTCAAGCCTCATTCTCGTTTTCGAATAGTATTTGCACCACTATCCGCTGCTGATGCCCATCAATTTGCGTCTCAATCTCTTCCCATCATTCTCTCTCATCGCCCTTCTACTCTTGAGTTTGAACCTCATCTTTTCCTTAGCATAGCCTACCCTTACCCATTTGTGGGTTAGGCTCACTTCACTTCAATTGTGTCACTTAGAGGTTTTTCTTCTGCTTTAGTTGTGCTTACTCAATCCTCTCACTTTGCCCTCGTCCTTTCTTTAAAGTCTTTCCTGGCGAGACTACCCTCTTAGTACTTCTAAGGTTCCACATCTCTTACTCTTCTTAGGAGTCTCTTTTCCTTTTTCCTTGCCACTGCCTCTCACCTTAAGGTCATCACCGATGCACTTCTCTTTGTTTCATGGTCTTGTACTTGTCTTTGTAACCAAGATGTCGGGGGAGACCTTAGATTATCTCCCTCGCCTCCAAGGTGAGGTGTGCAGTGAGTTAGTTATCTCTCCCTTATCTTGGTCTTACTTCTTTGCTTCGTTTCTTACTTCTATTCTCTTCCTTTCTGATCTTCTTCTATTCCAATCTCATGGCATATGAGTTGAGCTCCTATACACACTGGCCCACACTCGGCTATATCATAACAGAAGAATCAGAAATCATGCCCTCTCGGCTCTCACACTCAGACCTACTCTCTAACTGCCCATCTCTATCTCAAATAGGGCCCTCGGCCCATCTCATCTCTCATCCTCTCTAGGATAGAGAACTCTGGGTGGCCTCATGCACTCCCCAATCACACTCTGGGTCGGTCCTTTCAAGTGGTCATCATAGAGATCCTCAAGGTCTCGATCTCTGATTATTCCTCACATGGGGATGCCTCACATGGCTCCCAAGTCACTCATACTTAAACATCGACTTCATACCCATTTATGCCATTCATCTGGCCTCTTAGGCTTTCTTTTGTCTTTCACTCCCTTGGAGTGTTCCCTTTAGGAGATGTCGTGTGTTTCTCTTTCCTACGACCTCCTTGTTCACATTAGCTTCTTTGTTAATGGTCGATTTCTTTTCCTCCTTCCATCAATAGTTCTATCTGGGGGTTTCTTTATCCCCTTCTCTACCCCTTTCTTTCCTTTCATTCACCCACAGTCTATTATGGGGTCCACCTTTCTCTTGTGTTCCCGTTAATACGAGACAATGTAAATCATGCACATTGTGCTTGTGAAGCATCATTCATTGCTTCCTTTATCCTTGTATCCCTATCTCTAGGGTTTCTTATCCTTTCACTTGATTTGCCCTTATCTTGGGTCCATTGCCATCCCGTGGCATCATTCTGCAACTTTTATCACCTCATACCCATTCCATTAAGGTTTTGAGCTCGCTGCTAACTCTTTTTTACCTTGATTTATGGGATCTTTCACGTCTTATCCATGATTTTCTTTACCCAAGCTTCATTCTTTCTTTTCTTTGCTTTCTTCCTTGGCTTTCTTCATCGTTCTCATCTTTATTTCTCTTTCTTCTAACACCTTTGCTTCTCTTGGGTATTAGAATTCCCTTTCTTCTACTTATACTGGCTGTGCTCATAGAAGTTTATGAGCTTAACCAGTTCCTTTGCTTATCCCCACACTCCTTCCATTGAGTACTCGAGGTTGTCCTTGTCATCTTTTCTATCTTAGTTCCTGCATCTCTTACTTTTCGCATATGGTCTTCTTTTATCTTAGCTGTCCTTGGCTCTTAATTCCTTGATATCTTTTCTTTGTCATCCATATCAAGGTTTATTTGTCACGGATAACACCTTTCCTTACCATCCATTATCTTACAATCTTGTCCGCGCTTAGCTACTTCCAACTTACCTTAACTTAACTTCATCTCCCACATCCTTTCTTCATTTATTATTCTTCGGGGAAGCTATCCTTAAAGTTAGCCTACTCCCCTCCTTCACGATTTTCATTTTATCTTTTATATTCCATAACTCCTTAGTCTTAATTCTTTCTATCCCTCTTTTTCACCATGCCTTCACCTTTTTGTCTTCTCCAGTTTCAATCATCACCTTGTTTATCCTTGTTCTTTCTTTG
This sequence comes from Microcos paniculata, assembly GCA_030664755.1. NCBI lineage: Eukaryota > Viridiplantae > Streptophyta > Magnoliopsida > Malvales > Malvaceae > Microcos > Microcos paniculata. The sequence continues at coordinate 11,171,021 of CP131464.1, forward strand.
ACTCTTACTTAAGTCAATCCACTTTCCTCTTTCTTTGTGTTTGATTATTCTTAAAATTTCCATCCTCATCATTATTCTTGTCCTTATCCTCTTTTGACCCTTGTTCACTTGACCATGCTTTGGTATCCTCATTTCTTTATTTCTCTTTTCTTCCCTTCCATTCATTCTTTACTAGTATCATTAGGGCAGATAAGTAGTGATAAGCCTACTACCCGTCATCCTCTTGGATACAATCATCCCCATTCACTCGTTTCCTTCGAGTGCTTTCTTCTCTTTTCTCTCTCCACTTTTTCTTTCTATCCAACCTCCCTATCTCTTTTTCAAAACTTAAGTAGTCTGGGGTTTTCCTTTCCTTTTATTGAGTCACAATCTTAAACCCTTTTTGTTTAGCAGTTCTGGCCTCCAATCATCCTCGTTTATTCTTTCTTTTCTTTGACTATTCGTAGTATGATGTAGTGCATTGGCTTGAGTCGAATTTAAGGTTCATTATGCTTGACTTTCTTTAGCTAACATCCGTTTCGAAGTCTTTTATTCGATTTGCATCACTAGGTTTTTCTTAATCCTCTTTCTAGGCCTTTTTAATCCCCTTTTTATTCACTTTCTTTAATCTATCCTTAGGTTATTTACCTAGGTTTTACCTCAAAACCTAACCTCCTATACTTTATTCTTTACTAGCTCTATCTAGTCATTTTGGGGCTATTAACCTATGGTTCATTATGAAATTACCGCTAATTAAGTTTAAAGTTTCTAGTGATATGTTATGCTTTTCTTCTTTTAAGGCTGTACCCTTAGCTAACCAAAACTTCATCAACTGAACTAAGTTTCTCTTTGTTCTTAGGCCTTATTCATCTTCGATTAAACTAGGATTTTCTTTTTTACCTAGAGTTTTATGTTTTTTTTCTTTATTAAGAAAGCTTCCGCACTACATCATGACATGTCTTTTAACCTTTATTTAAGGGTTTGCTTTTCATTTCTTTTCCACTTTTCCTTTCTCACCAGTTCTTTTTAATGATGTCTTCACAACTCTGGAGAAGGTTCTCTTCGTGCCTTTCATTTGCACGCATGCAAGCATTTCCATCATTGCCGTGCATTCTACTCTCTTCACTTGCTTACTTCCCATTGACTTTGTCAAGGTCATTTCTTATTATCCTCTGGGAAGGAGACCCCCCGAGTGTGGAGGTTTCCAACTTATCTTTCTCCTTATTCCGTTTCTTCCATCTCCACTTCCTTTCTCTTAACATTGGTATCCAATGGTCAGACAAGTAGTAACGGACGTACTATTCGTTGACCATATGGGTGTGATCCCTTTTTCATTCTTTTCTCCTCCTTAGTTTCCCTTGGCATCGGGATCCAAGGCTGAACGCATAGTGTGGGTTCCACTATGCATTCATCGTATGGGTATGAGGTCTCTTTCCATTCCTCATCCTCCGTCTTGTCATCGTTTCATTATTCCTCATCATCATTTGCCAAGAATGGCTTCTCTGTTGTTCCTCTTTCCTTACTATCCTTTTTGCCATTCTCAAGTCCTTTAGGGCTTTCTCTTATCAATCCTTGCCACGTCGTCGAGTGACTTTCCCTTAAGCCGCGTCTTATGATCTTGGACTCTCACGATCCCTTCCAAATCCTTAGATGCTTCTCTTTGATTGTCTCCAGGGGGACTCTCTTTCGTCCACCTATGTGCCCCTTTTCTTCACCACTTACACACAAGGGTAAGTTTTTTCTCCAAATCCTCAATGTACATGCTTTGAGAAGCTAAGTCTTTTAAATATCATGGAAAGTTGAAGAATTACCTTGGTAAATATTTGAGGAGCAAAAATAAAATAGGAAGAAATAAAGAATAAACCATGTGAGAAGCCAAAATATAGCACAAGAATCCGAAAGAATAGAAGTTTGGCTAGGAAGACAGAGTTGACAATTAGTGCATCTAAGCCAGTATTGCAATGATCCTGAAGTGTAATTCAAATAGATAAAGTCTCCATTTCATAGCAAGATGAAAAACAAACAATATACATTGCAATTTAAAGTACTAAGGAAAACAGATAGAGATGAAAGCACAAGGCTTTGATGCGGTACAAGAATCGTAAAGATGACCCTAAAATGCCTAAACTACTAAGGATAGATAGCATGGCACCAAGATAGACTAGCATGGAGCCAAGGTACAACATAAGAGTAAAAATGCATGCATGAGAAAACTAGTAGATGGAAATGGAGACCAGCTTCTTCTCGGCATCAATCCAAGATCCTAATGCTTTGGTGGTGGGAGCTCATGCTGGCGAGTGGCGATGACACCCAACTTAATGCTTAGATCCAAGTCTAGGTCCTTAATCTAGTGCTTCAGTTTATACTCTTTGTTTTCAATTCTCTCTAAATGAGATAAGAGTTGGCCAAACGCGGGATGCATCTCCTGGCTTGTGGAAAGGTCATTTGGGTTAGGAGGAGGTATGACTAGCTGAAGGTCTTTATGGAAGTCAGTGTAATATAAGCCCTCAGACTGTGGTAGGGATTGAGAAACACTAGCTTTCGCTAGAGATATGCCTTTAGCTCTTTTCTTGCTTTTCGATGGTGATGGGGTGAATTCCCTATGGGGGCTCCCAGATGCAGAACTTCTTGTGCGAGGCATTGTGGGAAATGCACTTGATGCAATGCCAAGATGCAAATGATAAGCATTATATAAAGAGAAAAAGGGATAAAAAGTAGCCTGAAATAGGTGAATGGAATCCACATAGTATTTGAGCTTGAAAAAATTGGTGAAAAGAGTCTCACAAAAATCAGCATTGTAGCTGGAACAAAGCAAAAAGAGTTGTAGAACTCTCTGGAAATTTGTATTGGGTTGAGTTTGCTTTTTGTAACACGTTACAGAGACCTGAAAAAGATTCAAAGCACCAAATAAAGCAACGGTGGATTTTGAACAAATAGACAAAATTAAAGGAAGAAAGTACAGAAATAACAAAAATAAAGAAAAAAGAGAACATTGGGTTGCCTCCCAATTAGCTGCCCTTGTTTAAGGTCTTTAGCTAGACCATCCTTTAGTGTCACTGCTCGTAGGTTGGTGAGAAAATGTGGACTGACTCAATATCATGAACTTAAACTGGCTCTAGGAAAGGCTTAAGTCTGTGGCCATTAACTTTGAAGAGCTTATTTGTAGATAGACTCTTTATTTCAATAGCTCCATGAGGAAAAACTTTGGTAACCATGTATGGTCCAAGCCACCGTGAGCTTAATTTGCCTGGAAAGAGCTTTAATCGTGAATGATAAAGCAACACTTTTTGGCCTTCACAAAAAGATTTCCTCAAAACAGATTGATCATGCCATTGTTTAACCTTAGCTTTGTAGATGCTTGAGCTCTCATAAGCTTCATTTCTTATCTCTTCAAGTTGTTAAAGCTGAAGTTTACGATCTGAACCAGCTTCAAGTAAGTCCAAATTGCATTTCTTCACTGCCCACCATGCATTTTGTTCAAGTTCAATTGGCAAATGGCATGGTTTTCCAAAGACAAGTCTATAAGAAGACATGCCAATGGGAGTCTTTTAAGCAGTTCTGTAAGCCCACAAAGCATCATCAAGTCAAAGGCTTCAATCTTTCCTTTAGGGATTAATAGTCTTTTCAATGATAAACTTAATTTCTCTGTTTGAAATTTGAGGGTGGTAAGAGGTAGATACTTTGTGAGTAATCCCATACTTTTCCATCAAAGATTGGATAATCTTATTGCAAAAGTGTGTTCCTTTGTCACTTATCAAAGCTTTGGGAATACCAAATCTAGAAAGAATGTGTCCTTTAAGGAATTTAAGCACTGCCTTTGAATTATCAGTCTTAGTGGGAGCAGCTTTAATCCATTTAGAAACATAGTTGACAACTAACAAAATGTAGAGATAGCCGAAAGATGAAGGAAAAGGGCCTATGAAGTCAATTCCCCAAACATCAAAGATTTCCACATTATAAATTGGGGATTGAATTCTCTTTGAAATATTTCCCACTTTTTGACAAGAAGAACAAGTTTTGCAATACTCAAAAGAATCTTTAAAAATAGATGGCCGAAATAAACCAGAATCAAGGATCTTCCTAGCAGTTCTTGAAGACCCAAAATGTCCTCCGCATTCGAGTGAATGAAAACAATTGAGTATTGAAGGAATCTCATTATCTAGAATACATCTTCTGATAATCTGATCTACATAATGCTTCTATAAGTACAGTTCATCCCAAATGTCATGTTTTGCTGTGTGAACAATCTTTGTCGTCATAGCTCTAGATAAATCTAATGGTAATTTCTTAGTCACAAGATAGTTAACAATATCGGCATACCATGGAATGAAGCTTGAATATGGAGGATTTGGAATGGCGCCATTAGGTAATGGAATGACGCCATTAGTACCTTGCTTGTTGCGGATAGCATAAACTTGAGCACTAGTGGTGCCATTAGGAACTAGAATGGTGACATTAATGGAGACCAAAGTTGAGTCATAAGTTTGAAGAGTTGGAGTGGCGCCATTAGGAACTAGAATGGCACCATTCTACTTGTCTATTGAAAACATGTGCTCAAAAGGAAGATTTTCTTCGATAATCATTTGGTCTGCAATATTTTCCAGTCTATTCAAATGGTCTACTACAACATTCTTAGAACCTTTCTTGTCCTTGTTCTCCAGATCAAATTCTTGCAGGAGTAAAATGCACCGAATCAACCTTGGTTTGGCTCTTTTCTTTGCGAAGAGATATTTCAAAGCAGTATGGTCAGAGAATATAATAACCTTTGCACCCAAAATATACAATCTAAATTTTTCCAATTCAAAGACAACAGCCAATAACCCCTTCTCTGTAGTGGTGTAATTTCTTTGGGCCAATGTAAATGTTCTAAAAGCATAGTAAATCACATAAGGAAGTTTGTCTATTCTTTGTGCCAGGACTAATCCCACAGCAGTGTCACTAGCATCACACATTATTTCAAATGGGAGAGACCAATCTGGAGGTCTAACTATAAGAGTTGATGTAAGAGCAAACTTAAGCTTATCAAAAGCTTATTTGCAGTGATTATCCATATTGAAATCCACATCCTTCTGTAAAAGATGACAAAGGGGAGCAGCTATTTTAGAAGAATCCTTAATGAATCTTCTGTAAAAACCAGCATGTCCCAAAAATGATCGAACATCCCGAACACATGAGGGATAAGGTAAGTTTTTCACCACTTCCAAACCTACAGCAGATACAATATGACCCAACACTATGCCTTGTGTAACCATAAAATGGCACTTCTCAGCATTTAATACTAAATTAGTCTCCAGGCATCTCTTTAAGACCAACTCCAATGATGTGGACAAGAGTCAAATATATCTCCATATATTTTAAAATCGTCCTTGAAAACTTCCATGAATTTTTCTACATTGTCTTGGAAGATGCTCATCATACATCTCTGAAATGTAGCTGGAGCATTACATAGGCCAAAAGACATTTTCCTGTATGAAAAGGTCCGAAATGGACATGTAAAAGTGGTTTTCTCTTTATTTTTATAGAAATTTGGAAATATCGAGAAAAACCATCCATTAAGCAATAGTATGATCTACATGCAAGCCTATCCAACATCTGATCCATGAATGGCAAGGGAAAATGATCCTTGCATGTAGCTGCATTCAGTTTACGATAGTCTATACAAACTCTCCAGCCGCTTTGAACTCTTTGAGGAACCAATTCTTCTTGTTGATTTTCAACTACGTGATGCTAGATTTCTTAGGAACCACTTGAACAGGACTGACCCATTGACTGTCTGAAATAGGATATATCATACCAGCTGCCAACAACTTAAGAATTTCCTTCTTTACTACCTCCTAAAGCATTAGATTCAATCTCCTTTGTGGTTGTCTAATTGGTTTGGCCCCTTCTTCCATCAAAATTCTGTGCATGCATAAAGATGGACTAATATGCTTAACATCTGCAATTGTCCAAGCAATTGCTTCCTTGCATTCTCTTAGTACCCTAACCAACTTTTCTTCTTGATTGGTGTTCAGAGAACTAGAAATGATGATGGGCAAAGTGCTATTATCTGCCAGGAAGACATATTTGAGATGAGATGGCAAAGGTTTCAATTCAATATCAGGGGGTTGAAAATGGAAGGTGGTATTGGTGTTGGAACATCAAGATCCATGTAAGCAATGGGGGCATGCAATCTTGGGACAAAAGAATTAACAGCATATATAGTCTCCAAGAATTCTGGATGGAGATGTAAAGGAAAATGATCATAATCTCTGTCATCCCACTTATTGGACAACACAATCTAAAGTGTATCTTCATTGTGCATGAGTTGCATTTGTTTGGCTAGAGAATCTACCACATCTATCATAAACACTGAATGATCTTCTTGAGGAAATTTCAAAGCATCAAACACGTTAAAAGAGATCAGACTACCATTAAATTCCATTGTTAATGTGACTGCATACACATCTATTTTGGTGCGAGCTGTGCAAAAAAAAGGGCACTCCAATAATAATGGAAGGGAAGTAAGATCACTATCCTCTTGCATGTGAAGAACATAAAAATCAACTGGAAAAATGAGTTTACAACTTGCACAAGAATATCCTTTACAAGACCTTCAGGATAAATATTAGTTATGTCTGCTAATTAAATAACAATATGTGTATAACTCAGAGGTCCCAATCCCAAAGAATCATATATAGAAAGAGGCATAACATTTATGGCAGAACCCAAATCACATACTGCCTTGTGCATATGCATAGAACCAATAGAACAAGGAATTGTGAGTGAGCCTAAATCTTTGCACTTGGGGGTAATTTTCTTTGCAAAATAGCTGACACATTTTAATTCAAGTATACTAGTTCATCCTCATGCAATTTCATCACTGAACAAACTTGTTTAAGGAAGAGAGCATACCTTGGTACTTCCTTAATTGTTTTAAGCAGAGGGATGTTAATGAGATGCTTTTTGAAAGCATCAAGCATCTCTTGTTCTTACACGCTCTGTTTGGAAGCTTGCAGTCTGGACGGATATTGAGGAACTGGAGCATTTTCATGTTGTTGTGCAATGACTGGTGAATGTAGTACCTCAATGGGAATGGTGCCAGTAGGTGATGGAACAGCACCATTCATGTTTGTTGGAGAAGACTTTCATGGCTTTTGAAGAAGAATGGCGCCATTAGGTGATGGAATGGCGCCATTAGCTTGGGTTTGAGAAATAAAAGATTCTAAAGGAGGAATGGCACCATTAGGTAATGGATTGGTGCCATTAGTACTTTTGGTTTTAGTTTGAGATTCTTCCTCTTCTTCAAAAACATATTGAGGTGGTTTGGTGTCAAGAGCACGATCTTGATGACAAAGTGAAATTGGAGTGTAGCTGAGAGAGCAAGATTCATCAATGACCATGGGGGATGTAACCTCAGTAACTTGATGATTAAGAAGACTAACATTAGGCACAGATGTATGTTCATTGTTGAATTTAGTCTCGAGGGATTTGAATGAACTCTACAACTGATGAAGTTGAGTAGTTGTAGTTTCCTGACATATCATAATCTGATTAAGAAACTTAGCAAACATATCACCCATCTGCTATAATCCCATAGAAGTTTCAGTGACATTAGTGGCTTGTTGAAGAAACTATTGGCACTGTTTATTCACCAGTGTAGAAAGTGAAGCTACTTCTTCATGAATCAAACTGTTGAGCATTGATGGACATTGTGTGGAGCAAGCTTCTAGCTTCTATTAGAGTTTTGTTCATCAGTGAACCTCCACTGGCAATATCGATAAGTGTTCTGGCTTGAGGTATCAACCCATCATAGAAGTTCTCTATAAGAAGCTGTTCTGAAATTCGATGATAAGGGTAGCTCTGACATAAATGTTCATATCTCTCCCAGTAGACATGCCAAGGCTCATCTTCCTTATGTTGACAAGAATAGATTTCTTTTCTAATAGAAAACACCTTAGAGGCTGGAAAATAGTAGTCTAAGAGTGCCCTTTACAGTTGATCCCAAGAATTAATTGAAGTTAGAGGTAATGTATACAACCAATCTCGAGTTTTTCCAAATAATGATAAAGGAAAGGCCCTCAGTTGCAAATAATGATAAATAATGATAAAGTAATGATTTGTTCATTAGAAACTCCAAAAGGCTGAACAGTTGCACAAACCATATGAACTTTCTTAAGATGTTTATGAGGGTCTTCTCCTTTAGAGCCTCTAAAGATAGGCAAGAGATTGATAGTCCCTAGTCGCAGCTCCAGAGGTGCTTCCAAAACTGGGTAAGAAATGCACAGAGGATGTTCATCAATAAATAGTGCAGCTAATTCTTTCAGAGTTAAAGATGAGTCCATTTTATGAAATAAAGAATGAAGTAAACAAATACTCACAGGAGTTGGAAAAATTAAAAGAACTTAATAGAATGAAAGAATAAACGAACAATTTATATATGATTAAAAATAAAGATTAAAGATATTTCCAGAGAAACCAAAATCTAAATTGCAGAAAAACAAGATTAATAGTAAATAAGCAGAGTAAATGGCACACCCTCTCCGACAACGGCTCCAAAACCTTGACCGATTGTTGTTAAGACAGTCAAGAGAATAATGTTTTCTACTAAATCCAAACTAAGTGGATATGGTAAGAGCAGGTCGAATCTACAGAGAGGCTAGAAAAAGGATTTACTTTGCTTTTAAATTGAACTTTTGATAGAAATATAAAAAAGGATTTTCAAAAGTCAAGCAGAAATGAATATCAATGAGAATATAAAAAGGCAGTAATAATAAACAGTAAAATAATTAAGGTAATGAACAGTATAATAAACTAGATTAACAATAATAAAAAGTATTCATTCTATCATTTGCTAATTTAAAAGGGGTAAAAGAACAGTTAGATCACAGGCTCACTAACAACATAATTAATCAATCAAATGGCATGCTTATGGAATCAGTATTAAAGATTCTTAAAATCCATATTGGTGACTAATCAGTCCAACCTAGTACTATCGATTCCTAGATTAGCCCCTTTTACCTTCTCAGAACCAACAATCTTCGCGATGATGATTTACTAAGTCAATAAAGCATTAAGCACAGAATTCAGTCTAGCATGCAAACAACCCAGATATACTTCGTGTCTATCTAGTCATTGAATATCTGAAATCCCAACGAAGAGTTTTACATCTTCCTCTTGTTCTAAGATTAAGATTGGCTACTAAAGATTGACACAAAATCTAACCAATGATCTTACCCATACCTAGTCAACGCATGCATTCATAAATCCGGAACAAGAAAACCATTTTCAAGGCATTCGGAGATATCAAAAGACTTGATTAAATCAACTAGAATTAAGAACATTTTCCTCACTAACTTTGCAAACCCTTTTAATCAACAAACAATAGAATGAATTGGGAGTTTACTCACTCATAGATTGAGTGAAAAATCGAAGATTAAACAATCAAATTAAAGGAAAATAAAGAAAAGGAACAAGATTAATTAAGAACCAAGAAATGAAATCTCTCTGGAAATTGAATTGCTAGAATACGGTTATCTGTTTTCTCAATTTACAACTTTTTCTCCTCTCTCCCTAAAACTGTCCGTACTTGGGTCAAACAACACTATTTAAATATACAAATTACATGAATGCCTTTCTGACCTAGTTATAACATAAAAGTATAAAGGGCAATGAAGAGTTTTCCTGGAACGACGCCCTTACAAGTTGGAACGGTGCCGTTATGGTCTTTCAAAGTTCACTATTAGGTTGCTAGTTCCTAATGGTGCCACTATGGAGTCGAACGGTGCCGTTAGGGACTTTCTCCAAGTCACATATCTTCAAGTGTAACGACGCCATTAGCAAGTGGAATGACGCCATTAGGTACCTTGGTGTGTTGAAGTGTAATGGCCTTGTATGTGTTGGACTGTAATGGCGCCACTAGCAAGTGTAATGGCGCCATTAGGCTTTGTTGGACCATTTCTCGGTTAACTCTTCCATACTTGCTTTAATCAACCTTTACATGTGCATTATCATCATTAAGCTCCTTAATTTACCTACAATGATAGAAACAAGCTTAAATGAGATAATTAGAATTATAATAGCCATAAAACAAGATCCAATTAATCACAAAATAATGTATTAATATGGCTATCAATATAAGAATGAAAGAAGTCGGCTAGCCTTTGCCGCTGTCTCTCCTTCAATTTCTACCCACTCCCAGGAGCACTTTTCAGGTAATCGTGGGCTCATCCCTCCAGACTTGTCAACGTGTGTTGGGTCGAGCCCAACCATCTCATATGCTACCTCAAGGCCTAGGCATTCGAGTGCCAGTGTGCTGTAGCACTCTTCAAACCTTAGTCGCCAAGGGTTTGGTTGCTACCATGTGGGCTCCTTGGCGATCTCTTCACTTCGTCTTTTACTCACCTTTCCTCTCTAAACTTTCTTTCAAAGTCTGCACATAATTAGTGCAGAGAGTGAGAGGAGTTGGTTTGCATCATGCAGGTCCTTCCTTGACCTCTACACTTGGTTAGCTCTTCTTTGGCTTCACTTTTTCATCCTTCCATTTGTTGCTTTAAGAGGTCCTCTTCGATCCTTCATCTTTTTGCTCGGATGCCTTATCTCACGTTCTGAGGTTTTGTCAACCTCGCCCTCCATGATCTTGTATCTCTTCGATTTCTTTCATCCTAACCCAACTCTCTCTCCTAGGTTACGCAATACTAGTGTAAAGAATGGGGGAAACGCTTTTGGTTTAGGTTTAGAAGTCAAACTCACTTTTTTACTAGCAAGTCTCGATATCCACTACCTCGAAGATTAGACATCGAACCAGTTTTCTTCACTAGAATGCCTCTGATTAGGCTATCTTGGACAATTGGATGAGATATCACCCATCTCGTCATCTCAAGGGAGTAAATCCCTTGTTCGGTTTAGCTGTCGAGTAGAAGGAACATTAGAAGCTGAAGAATTGGTTTCGGGGAGTTTTCTGGAAAGCATTTTTTGTTTTCACAAATCTTGAGACAAGAGTGGTTGTGGTGTCATTTCGCCTAAAGACCACATTTGAGTACTCTTTATGGTGGCCAATTGCTAAAGAAGGTATTCTAAGAGTAGGTTTAGATATTCATGATACGTTCGAATAATCACGTACTCGAACTCTGGAGTTTTAAACCTAAGTAATCCACTAGCTTTGAAAATGTTTGAAAACACTTTGAAAATGCTTGATAACTTTTAAAAACGATCAGAATCTTTTAATTGCTCTGATACCAATCAAATTGTCACACCTCAACTAGGAGGGGTTGGCCACGTGGCAATCACCATGCTACCTCGGAGTACGTGTCTACAGCCATGCATCTGAGGCACCGCAAGGCATTAATTGAGCATCTTTGCTGCAAAACAAAACTAAAAGTTTAATTAGAAATCATTTAATAAAATAATTAACTTTAAAAGTAATACACCAGTGGACTAATTCAAAGGAATACCTACGCTGCAGAAACTACTACACCTAAGCCACCGATGCCACCTAATGAGCCTTCAATCTATCTGCTATCCTCGTATGCGGATCTGCATCCATCTACATTGGATATAGGTAAGTGACAGAGGTTCAATAAATCTCCATCAGGGGTTAGGGAAACAGGGAAAATCCAAAACATAATAATAAAATAAATATTTTTTTTTTCAAAATGTTTTTTCAAAATCTCCAAATGTGAATTTGCTTTAAAACCATTTAAATAAATATATAAATAAAATGGGCTAGCCTCTAATATACTGAAGGCTCGACCCACCGGCATATGCCTTACTGCATGGAGGGCTATCTCTTTTCTTTCTAAAACATTTCTCTTTCTCTAACTCGTTCCCTTGGTGGTGCCAGATGCTGTGGTGGAACACAGCTACATCGAGCCGTGGCAAGATTTTCTACGTGCCTCTCCCAGGGTTTCCGCTCAGTGTGCCCCTCGATAAGCGGTCCACGACTGCGTCACTACATGCCTCTCACTCGGTCCACACTCCCTTACATCGGAGCACCGAGGACACCTCTCAACGGCTCATCTCGCCTCCCATCTTCATCAAATATCATATATATTTAAAAACATATAAACATAAACGTAAACACACACATATAAATCCTTATATTTCCTTTTTAAAACATCCCACTCTCTACGTGGGTATAGCACCAAATATGTGTGTGTGGTGGTGGTGGATTCCCCGTACCCCAAAAACCTTTGAAATCATTTTATATTTTAAAAACATTTACCCTAGTGGCTAAGCAATGAAATCTAAGCCACTCACAGTGCTGGGAGGTTCGTATACTCCCAAAAGATCCAATAGACAAGTCTTCGAAGCATTGCCGCACTCGATCATCTGAAACCTTAATACACGAAAATACGTGTTAGCATTCATAATCAAACTTATGAATGCACCTATAAGGCTCTAGCATGACCTAAGACAATGTTTGGATGTGTTTCGAGGCTTAGAAAAGTGTCCAAGAGGTTTCGGGGTCAAAATGGGGCATTAGGGGCAAAATTATGATTTTGCCCCTAGGGTTAGGGCCCTCCCGCTCTGGACTAGCCAAGTCCGCGAGGGACCTAGCTAGAAAAGTCACTCCTGCGTGGGAGTGACTTGGCTCCCACGTGGAAGCCGTCTGCAAGCCTTGGAAACTGAGGTTTCTCCTCGATTTTCAAGCCCTTCGTCCCACCGTTCGACTTGAAAATCGAGACTGACAATCCTCGTACCTCCCACGAAGCATTTACTGAAGCAAAAATGAGAATCACAAGATCAAAGTTCCTAGACCTTAAATCTAAGCTAAAATTTAACTAAAAAGCTAAACTAACTTTGAGCTTGGATCTCCCCTAGACCGATAAATGGAAATGCGTGAAAACTTAATAAAACATAGATTAAGGTGAATAGAATAACATATTAGAAACTCACCTTGATCCTTTGGTCGGATTGTCCGGATCTTCCCAAAGTCCAAAATTGCTCTTAGAGTGCAGTTGAGAGGAGAGGAAGAGAAGGAGAAGAGAAATAAGAGGGGGAGAGCTCAACTCCCCTTATTTATAGGTAAGACCAAATTGGGCCTACTCGGATCCCGAGCCAGACTAATTCCCTCTTTTCCACCTCTCATAATATTGATCCTTGGCCTGATCCACTGACCAATTGACCAATGGATATCCAATCCATTTGGCTATGGACTTAAAGAAGTTCGATTTATGCTTCTATGCATGGTCACTTATCTCATCTTCCAACTCCATCTTACTCTAATTTCCACTTCTCTTCTTCATCTAACACATACAGGCCGACTTATTATTGAGTTAATACACCGTCTTATACTATTACAATTGTATGGAAAAGTCGGATTATGTCCGAGTGTGTCACATTTAATAAAGCCATTTGGTAAAATCATAGATGAAATCCCAAAACCAAATCAAATATCATATCTCATAAATGGGCTGGCATCTGAAATTGTCCCAAGGGTACACCCGTGCATTTGGGTGGCCCGCTGGACCGTCAAGGGCTTTAACTCATATCTCAAAAATATTACATTTTATTCTTTATTATTTAGCCTGTTCCCTTGACGTTGCCATCGCCCTGGTGAGCTTCCCTTTGCACGTCTCCCAAGGTCTCACATTCATCGTTCCCCTCAAAAGGTAATCCATTGCTACTTGATCAAGAGCATGCCTCGCTCAGTCCACTCGCTCCCTTTCATTGGAACACCAAGAATCCACTATTTCTCTCCTCTTCCATAACCCATTATCAATAATAAAACTTGTAAATATAGTTTCATATTTTATTTTGAAACCCTCATTTGAATCCATTATAAACTCGTGTGTGAGGGTGGACAATCCATATCCTAAAACATTATAATCATTTTATAAACTAGATTGTAAAATAATTTGAACACAGTTGACCCTCAGTTGTCAACCACTACAATCTAAGCCACTCCTAGCTAGGCAGGTTTGTATACTCCCGAATAAACCCCTCAAATGCCTTAGCACAAACTCTACTGTTTGACCACGTACAATCTCATACCTAAATAGTCAAATTGAATTTTAATTCGATCAATATAGGCATTTGACTAACGATTAAATATCAAAGCATGCCCTAATTAGGTTTTCTAGGGCTTGGAACTAAATTGGATAAGCCCGGAAGTAAATTGAGGTCAATTAGGGTCTAAAGATGTGAAATGACCAAAATGCCCTTGCAAAAATGTACCTCCAGCACAGGGCTGGGCTAACTCTCGCTCAGGAATGGCCAATTGGGAGAGTTCTCCCAAATTGTATTGAGTCCGACGCCGGATCCGCCTCTGGCCTTTGGCTACGGTATGCTTCTTCACCTTCCCAAGCTCGATGTAACTTCAATTCTACTCCAATCAGCTCGCAATTCGAAACACACACTTCAACAACTAAACTAAGAGACATAGCTTCAAAAACTAAGTTAAATGGCTAAGAATGCATGAAATTTGGATTGAAAAGCTAAGGATACGAAAATGGGTTGGGCAAAATGAATTTTGATCTTCAATTCAAGACATCTCCTAGCTCAATCCACGAAATTCAACAAATAAGTAGTCAAAATGAAGCTCAAAGAGTGTAGAACAACATACCAAGAAATCAGCCAAAGCCTATGGTTGAGTTGAGCGATATGGCTTGAAAAACACAATAGCTACAAGTTGGTTTCTTTGAAGATCTTAGAGATTTTCGATGATTTTGGTGTTGTTGATCTTCAAGAAAGCTAAGGAAGTTAATAGTGGTGTTATTTAAGAGATTTGAAGGTGATTTGTAGTGATGAAAACGTGGGGAAGTGGAGGAGTACGGAGAAATTAAAGAAGAAGAGAAATGAAGCAAAATGGGAGGTCGGTTAGCTGACCTCTCATTTAAATTGTTCACCGGCGCCGGAGTCAGAGTCAACTTTAAAAAAGAATTGACTCTTACTCATCCTTATCTAATCACCTCGATTTTTGAACCCCTTGTGGACAATTGACTTCGGACCACAATTTCGGGTTTCTAAGCTAGTTATTGAGCCAATGAAAGGTCAAAATGTTCATAACAAGTTCCAGTTCACCAAAAAACTTTATAACTTTACATAATTTCATAATATGACACATGTGGACTAGGTTCAGGCGTGTCAACCCTCCCCCTTAAGCAATTTCGTCCCCAAAATTACCCAAACTAGTTTTTGAACAAGTGAGGGAAGTAATGTTTCATGTCACTCTCGAATTCCCAACTTTGTTCCTCAATTTGTAAGCTTCTCCACAATACTCGCACTAAAGGAATAGATTTATTCCTTTAGGATCGAGCTTGTCGATCCAATATGGCTACCGGTGGAACCTTAAAGTTCAAACTCTTCTTCAGTTTCACAGGAGGAGTCTGAAATACATGTGATGGATCTAGTACATATTTCCTAAGCAAGGATATATGGAACGCATCATGTTATCCTAGCCATATCAGGTGGCAGCTTTAAGCGATATGCCACTGCCCAATTCGTTCAGTGATAAGGAACAGACCTATGTACCTTGGGTCCAGTTTTGCTTTGCAAAATCTAATAACGCCCTTCCAAGGAGAGACCTTCAAAAAGACTTGATCTCCCATTTGGAATTCTAAAGGCGTCATCCTACATTGTGCATACTTCCAATCCCAATCCTGGGCTATTTTAAGTCTCTCTTGAACGAACTTCACCTTTTTGGTGGTGAATCCAACATCTGCCTTGTTGAAGATTTATCTTTCTCCCACTTCATCCCAGTATAATGGGGTTCTACACTTCTTCCCATACAAAACTTCGTACGGAGCCATACAAATACTAGTTTGGCAATTGTTTTTGTATGCAAACTCTGCCAAAGGTAGGTAGGTGTCCTATCCGCTAGTAAACTCAAGTGCACATGCTACTAGTATGTCTTCCAATATCTGAATGGTATGCTCTGACTGACCATCAGTTTATGGATGGAAAGCGGTGCTGAAGTAGAGTTGGGTTTCTATTGCTTACTAGAAACTGCTCCAGAATTATGAAATAAACCTCGGATCATGATCCGAGACTATGGAGGCTGGGACTCCATGGAGTCTAACCATATCATTCATGTAAAGTTGTGCGAACTGGTTTACACTTTATCTCATGCTCACTGGTAGGAAGTGTGTTGACTTGGTGAGTCTATCCATAATCACCCATAAAGCATCAAGCCTACTTTTATGCATGGAAGAACAGTCACGAAGTCTATCGTAATGTGTTCCCACTTCCATTTGGGAATTTGTAGAGGCTGAAGTGTTTCAAAGGGTTTCCAACGTTTTGCTTTCACTTGTTGGCATGTCAAGCATCTGGCCATATATTCAGCAACTTCCCTCTTCATCCCATGCAACCAATAATGATCTTTAATGGTTTGAAACATTTTGGTGCTACCTAGGTATATGGCGAATGACGAAGAAAGAGCTTGCTGGAGAATAGTACCTTTGATATCTAAATTGTTCGACACATAAATTCTTCCTTTAAATAGTAGAATTCCATCACCTCAAATAAAAAATTTAGATTGTTCACCTGACTGCAGCTTTTGAACTTTGTCCAACAATCTTTGATTAGAATTTTGGAGATCACGAATATGATCATCTAACATCGGCCTTGCTACGATTTGTGCAATCAATGCACCATCATGAAAATCGTAGACTAACCTAGCTCCGGTTGACCTAAGCTCAACCAATCCTAGTAGGTAGACATCTTTGACTGCCGCTAAAGGAGTGACTACATTTTGGCTCAAGGCGTCAGCAACCACATTGGCCTTGCCAGGATGGTAGTTGATGACAAGATCGTAATCTTTGATGAGATCCAGCCATCACCTTTGCCTCATATTCAAGTCACGTTGACTTATGAAATGTTTGAGGCTCTTATGATCAATGTAAATACAATAAATTTCGCCATATAAATAATGACTCCAAATTTTCAAGGCGAAGACTATGGCTGCAAGCTCCAAATCATGGATCGGGTATTTCTCCTCGTGCTCCTTTAATTGACGAGAAGCATAAGTGATTACTCACCCTTCTTGCATCAACATGCACCCAAGTCGTTGGTGTGAGGCGTCAGTGTACATTGTGAATTCGTTACCACTCTTCGGTAGGGTAAGTACGTGACACACCCGGACATAGCACGACTTTTTCGTACAAACGGAATAGTATAAGATGGTTTATTAATTAAACAATATGTCGGTCCGGATGTGTCTAATCAAGAAGAGAAGTTAAAATTAGGATAAGACGATGTTGGAAGATAAATTAATAAACCGTGCATGGAAATTAGTAAATGTCAAAAAGACCTCCAATTAAGTCCCTAGAAATTTATTATGGGCCCCGTTGGCACAAGAAATCAAAGGATTTAGCCAATGGGTGAAAATGAAAGAAAGTTGAAAAAGGGGAAAAAGTTTGACCCGGGGCCTGAGTAGACCCGATGTCGGGCTCCTCTATAAATAGAAGAAGCTGAAGCTTTTTTTTCTTCATTTCTCTTTTTCTTTTTTCTGTCTTTTTCTCTTTTTCTCTCTGGAGCCAAACGGAGGCATTTTGGAAAATTGGCAGATCCGGACAAACCGGCCGGCAAAACAAGGTGAGTTTCTAGTACGTCATTCTACTCACCTCGATCTACATTATATTAAGTTTGCACGCATTTCCACGTATCGGTGTAGCGTAGATCTCAGTTTTCAACTTTTGACCGGTTTAATTTTTAAACTCAAATCGGCGGATATTGGACTAGTGAAATAAGGTGAGTTTTTAATATGTTATAGTACTAACCTTAATCTATGTCATACTCCATTTTTACGCATTTCTGTGCACCGGGTGAGAGTAAATTGGACCGTTGTTTCTCGTTTTTGCCTTGACGGATCTGTCATGGATGCCATGAGGATCACCTGTCTAAGTTTGTAAGTCGAAAGGAGGAGAAACGAGTGCGAAAACTAGGGGAGAGATTGGCCGGGAAACAGGCAAATCGAGTCCCTGTTTAGATATTTTTATATTATATTATTATATTTAAGATATTTATATATTATAGGCTAAATGCTCAATTTCAGGCCCAACCTTTACGAATTTGCTCGATTTGAGGCACAATCTTTTAATTTGAGCAATTCAGGGCCCAATCTTTCAAATTCAGCTCAATTAAGGGCCTGATGTGAGTTTTAACGGTGAGTGGTTTGCACGACAGATCAAAGTCGCGTAAATGCTTCACACATTGACACGTGGCAATGAATTTAATTTATAAAAAATCTTCATTTTTTTAGCCAAAAATCAAAAGCTCTTTGATTTCATTTTTTAAAAAATCACAAAAGCAATAAAAAAAATCCCTAACCAAATAAAACCCAATCTATGCCTAATTCCAAATTTCTTAAATCTAAAAAAACCAAACCCGATACTTCTAAAATATTTTACTTACTGTCCCATAAATCGAAAAGCTTTCAAAATTGCTTCTGGGTTTTCCAAAAACAAGATATCACGTAGACAAGCAGAGCAACGGAAGAAGTCTGAATCTTTGAAAGATTTTGAAGTGAAAGCTCTTTGTTTCAAAGCCATAGAAGTCCTCGTTGAAGAAAGTAATGTTCAAAGGGTGGATGCCCCTGTTATTGTAAGTATTTACATGTTCCCCTGTATGGGTTGTTGATGGTGTTTGTTTATGGAATGGGTTTTGTCTTAGTAAAAGTGTAAGATGTTTGCATTGTGTTAATGGGTTTGAGGAGATTGAAATCTGGTGTCAACGGACGGCGATGTGGAAGACGACGGTGGAATATGAGCTTCTTAAAGGTTGGTGAGAAAGACGAGTGATTTTTGCTTGTGGGTGAAAGGAAAAAAATGAAGAAATTGGTAGATTTTTAGTATCATAGTGGAGGAGAGGAATGAAATTGGTCATTATTTCCGGTTACTAATGGCTAGATCTAGGATTGGGTTATTTGATTTTTCTTAAAAAAAATTGGGGTTTTTAAGAAAATCTAACCCTTTTGATGAAAGGAAGAGATTGAAAAGAATAGTAATGTGTCATTTTTTGGGATATTAGCCCCCTCAAGAGGTCCAGAGGTGGTGGTCGACGGTGATGGTGACAGAGACTCATCGGTTTCTGGGTTGAATTAGAACCCGAGAGAGAGAGGGAAGTTGAATTGGAGAGAGACTGGCTAGGAAAAAAATAAGAAGAACAAAATGTTTTCTTTTTTTAATAATAATTAAAAAAATAGAAATAAACTCATATGCCACATCAGCTTCCGTTACTATTAACGGAGGGTGTATTCCACGCACCATCCATTTTAACAAATAGGCCCTTAATTGAGCTGAATTTGGAATATTGGGCCCCGAATTGCTCAAATTGAAAGATTGTGTCTCAAATCGAGCAAATTTGTATAAGTTGGGCCTCAAATTGAGCATTTAGCCTATATTATATTAATACATCTTAGATATTTATATATTATATCATTATAATATATACATATCTCCTAGGACTTTTTGAGCCCAATTTCGCTTAGAACTTGGCCCAACCCCGGTGGGGCCCAGTCCAGTCGGGTGTGTGGCCAACGGGCCCCGGGGGCATTTTGGTAATTTTTTGTCGAGAGTTCGATTTTAGCCCCAAAACCTCCCAGACACTTTTCTAAATGCCTGGCCCAGCCCGAGTGGGTGTCCCATGGGCCCCCAGGGGTATTTTTGTAATTTTTCTTCAAGTGTCCAATTTTTACCTCGAAACCTCTCGAACATTTTCTAAGTCCCGAATCACATTCAACCCAGTCTTAGGTCATGTTAGAGCCTCATAGGTGCATTTATAGTTTAATTATGAATGCTAACGTATTTCGGTGTACTAGGGCTCCGGGTGAATCGAATGCGGCGATGCTCCGGAGGTTGAGCTACATGGACCACTTGGGAGTATACGAATCTCCAATACTGTGAGTGGCTTAGATTTCAATGCCTAGCCACTAGGGCAAAACGTTTTCAAAATATAAATTGTTTTAAAGTGTTTTACAACAGTTTTGGGATAAGGATAATCCACGACACATACTTTTATTTTGTGATACGCCCACTTAGAGGGCAGGATGATTTTTAAAATATAAATACTTGTGTGTATTTAAATGCTTTAAATATATATGTTTTGTTTACCTATATATATATATATGAAAATTATATGGATGAGATGCGAAATGAGTGATTAAGAGGTACCATCGGTGCTCCAATACAAGGGAGTGTGTGGACCGAATGAGAGGCATGCCGGTGAGGATCCCCTGGACCGCCTTTTTGAAGGGGCACGGAGAATATGATGGCCTAGAGTAGAGAGGCGCAAAGCGAGACTCGCCAAGTCAGAGGTAGCTGTGTTCCACCACAGTGATGGGCACCACCGAGGGAACAGGCTAGAGAAAGAGAAAATGAGAAAAAGAATTTAAAGTGAAAGGAGATAGCCCTTGGTACAGTAAGGCATATGACCGGCCAATCGTGCCTTCAGTATATTAAAGAGATGCCAGGCCATTCGTGATAAATATTTTTATTTATTTAAAGAGTTTTAAAAGAGGGTTCTCGGCTAGAGAACCAGAAGAGAGTTTTTGGAAAGGATAATCTTTATTTATTTATTATTTTATTTTGGATTACCCCTGTTTTCTCTAACCTCGATGGAGATCCATTGAACCTTTGTCACTCACCTGTATCCAATGTGGATGGATACAGATTCACGTACGGGGTCAACAAATAGAATGGAGGCTCACTAGGAGATGTCGGTGGCCTAGCTTAACGGGTTTCCATTGCGTAGGTATTCCTTTAATTTAATCCACTAGTATTACTTTTAAGTTTATTATTTTATTAAAAGATTTTTTATTAAAGTTTTAGTTGTTTTGCAGCAATGGTATCCATTTCAATGCCTTGCGGTGTTTCTGGTGCGTGACCAGCCGGCACGTACTTCGAGGCAGCGCGGCGGTTGCCACTTGGCCGACCCGGGTACTGAAGTCAATTTATCCTTTAACTTTGAAAACTTTCTTCCCAGGCATCTGTCCACAGGAACTTGAAACTCTTACAAGTCAATCTCATTAAGGGTGTAGTAATCGTGGAGAATCCATCTATAAGCCTTCGATAATATCCAGTTAGTCCCAAGAAACTTCAAATTTCAGTGATATTTGTGCGGCATTTCCAATTGGTGATTGCCTTTTTCTTGCTAGAATCCACAAATATGCCTTCCCTAGTCACAATGTGACCAAGGAATCCAACTTGCTACAACCAAAACTGGCACTTGGAGAGCTTGGCATACAACTGGTGTTCCCGGAGGGTCTGTAGTACGATGCGGGGATGGTTGGCATGTTCTCGTCAGTTTCTTGAATAAACCAAGATGTCATCAATAATCGGCCTAGATACGGATGGAACACTCGGTTCATCAAATCCATGAATGCCGCTGGAGCGTTGGTAAGTTCAAACGATATCAAACAAAACTCATAGTGTCCGTATTTGGTGTGAAAGGCAGATTTATAAATATCTGTCTCTCAAATCTTCAATTGGTGATAACTCGATCATAAGTTGATCTTAGAGAATACTCTTGTGCCTTGAAACTGATCGAACAAATCATCAATGCGAGGTAATGGATATCTATTCTTCATAGTCACAGCATTAAGTTTTCAGTAATCGATGCAAAGTTGCGTGGAACTATCTTTCTTCTTTACAAACAACACGGGGGCTTCCCAAGGTGAAGTACTTGATCAAATGAATTCTTTCTCCAACAATTCAGTGAGTGGTTTCTTCAGTTCAACAAGTTCGATAGGTGCCATTTGGTATGGAGCCATAGAGATTGGATCCATACCAGGATAGACTTCGTTAGGAAAGTCAAAGTCTCTCCTGAGTGGCAAACTAGGTAATTCATCAGGGAAGACATCCGGATACTCATTCACCATCGGAATATCATCGATATTTTGTTCTCGCATCGAAGTGTTTACTACATGGGCTAACACAGCTTCACGCCCCTTCCATAGTGACTCACTTGCTTGTATGGCGGAGATGATATTTGGTCTGCCTCTACGTTTTCTGTAAAAGTCAATTGTACTGCCATCAGGTCAGGAAATTCTCACTAAATGATGTTCGTAGATGATCTGTGCACGATGTCTCCCTAGCCAATCTATTGCCAAAATGGCATCAAAGTCGAACATTTGCAGAGGAATCAAGTCTGCTTCAAACTCGAGATTCTCCAGATTCACTACACACTTCCTATACACCATATTTCGAACCATTCATTCAACCAAGGGCATATTTACCAATAGCTCATATCCCAAGGATGATAACGGTCTATCAGTGTGTACGACAAACTCGGTATTTACATATGACAGGGCGGCTCTGGTATCCATAATCACATACGCATGTTGATAAAAAATAACTACCACACCTAATGTTCAAATTTTTTCTAAAGTGGTTATTTTCAATCTACAATCCACTGCAAACATGACGATATCTTCACGTACAAAAATCACTATTCATGAATATTTAAATATATACTTACCAGTGACTATATCTGGACCCACGTCGGTGTCCTCTTGCAATATCGTGTAAACTTACATGTGTTGCTACTGTAGTTGGGGTCGTATTTGTGGTACTAAGCTGTTACCAGCACCAGAATGCTACTACAAAGAGGAGAGGGTAGCATAGGAGTGTTATGCTGGTTGAAAAGGATGAAATACTCCATAACTGCTCAATCCTGTCGAATGCTGACCAAAACTCCATCTAGTGGTGCCGAGGTGGTAAGTGGACAAGCGCAAGATATGTGGCCTGTTCCTTCGCACTAATAGCATCGAATAACATTTCTACACAGCTAGTATGGTGTCATTTACATTGTGGACACCGTGGTGTAAACTCCCCTTTCTTCTTTTTGAACCACCCTTTAATCATCGAGCCAAATCCGAATTTCCCTTTTCCTAGACCACCGAAGTGAGACGGTGGCGGAGGAAGTGCTAACGGTGGTTCTAGAGACTCAGTAGAATTGCTTTTGAATACACCACTATAAGAACCTATGCTCTTTGACTTCTTTCACGTAGGGTCTGAAGATACATCAGAAGATCGCTGTCCACCCGCACTCGAACCTCTTGGTTGATGCTTGGCAATCATAGTCTCGACTCACAAAACATTTTGTCACTGCTGCTCAGAGGTGGCTCCGGGGCTAGGTGTCATGAGCTGTATAATCTCCCATCGAAGACCATTGACAAACTGAAGGCATAAAGCCTCCTCGAAGATAGCCGGAAGATGGTGTGAAAGTCTCCGTAACTCCGTCTCATATCTTTCAATGGACATATCACCCTACTGAAGTCTGAGAAAATCACTATACCTCCTCATCATCATCTCCTCTGATAGGAACCTCCATTTGAACTTAGTGACAAATGTCTCCAAAGTAATCGGTCCAGTAGTTTGGCTCTCAAGGTTTGTCCACCAACTCAGTGGCTGCTTCTAAAGGTATCTAGTGACAACGCTCACTCACTCCGTATTAGTCATCCCTAATCACTCTATAGTCTTGGTGACAAAATGTAGCCAGTCCCAAGCTAATTGACAAAAGTGTCAGAAAGTTTCAGCATGTCTAGTCCCTTCATGATGTGAAGAAACTTCACCAAACGGGTCTTGAAGTAGTGGCACCCTTAAAACTACTTGCTGTACCACCAAGCTGAAAGTGCAATGGGGCCATCGATGGCAGCGGTGGATGATACGGATGGGTAAATTGATCAACAGGTTGTTGAATGGACTATGGTAGATCAGAAGTATAGTGCGGCCATGCTGATGTCAGCATCGACGGAGATAGATGAATGATGGTGTAGTGTCGGAAGGCTGATATGCACCACTGGGCATAAATGTGGAAAAGAATCGGCTATCCCAACTATCAAACATTCGCTCAAGATGGGAGGGTGCATGCTACATCAGCGTGGCAGTCGCTGAAGGTGGAGGAGGTGAAACATCTTGATGAAGACCCTGTCGTTGGGTCTCATCTCCAGGTATTGCTGGTAGAGATGGTAAGTCTGGAGTCACTCCGGTCTCTGGATCAGTACTAGTTGTGTCTCGTGTTGCTGATAAGGGTGACCCTGTCTCTTAAAAGTCGAAGTATCGGTGGTATCCTTTTGTCTAAGGGGCATGCGTTTCATTGCATAAAATCTACGCCAACAATCGCAATTACTTCTATACTATTCGTACCCCATACCTCTATCTCAAAAACCAAAAATCTCAAAACTATGTGTACACTAGCTCAATATACTATATATATAACATATACTTTAAAATTTACTCTGACACCAATTCAATTATAATGCCCTACCCGAGGGTTTTGCCACGTGACAACCGTCGTATCATCTCGAGATGTGTGCCATGGAAGGTGGGCTATCCGAGATGGCATAAGGCATAAAATAAGGTGTACTGAGCAATATTAGGAAATATATAATAAAAATGTTATAAGAAATATTATAAGTTATTTATATAATAATAGTAGCACGTTTTATGGTGCGAGTGCAGCAGATAAGATATAATAGTATACAATACTATTTCGATTTCCAAGAGCCACAAGGATCTACGTGGAACCTATAAAATCATGGTCGTCTGGTAATGACACCAGTGATCATTGTACACTAGGACGTCAGTCGTCCACTGTTGGGTGACCTACAAAAATGAGTGAATGTGGTGAGTATGATAAATGTACCCAGTGAGGGACCCGATTATAATAATCAATCACCTCAGGTTGGGAATATGAATAAATCCAAATATTCATTTAATAAAACCATTTGGTAAAATCATAGATGAAATGTAACACCTGCTCCGTAAATTTTACAGTTGCTCGCTTCATGAATTTCATGTTAGTAGATAGTATCATGCAGTCCATAATTTAGAGTATGGAAAATGTTATAGTGTAAGATGTGTGGTTAGGAATTTTGGTGAAAAATGCGAGAAAAACTTCGAACTAGTATAGTTGGTCATTGCCCGAATACTTGGGGGCAAATGTCATGGACCAAGGCCTTCTGTTGGAATGGGCACGTTAAGGAACAGGGAACCAATGGCATGAGTGCAGATAGTTGCGGCTAGAAGGTTCTGAGGATCCTTGGAATGTTGCAGAATGTTGTGGAACTTTGTAGATACAAGTGGCATTGTGTAGAACTCTTTATATAAGATAGGCATTATCTAGAATTTTGTGTGATGTAGATAAGCCTTATCCATGATGATTAAGCCTATCCTTAAGGATAGGGATAAGGATAAGGATAGGGATAAGAATAAGGATAGGGATAAGGATAGGGATAAGGATAGGGATAAGGATAGGGATAGGGATAAGGATAGAGCTAAGGATAAGGATGGGCTAGTCATGGAGGCATGTGGCTAGGAAAGTGCCATTTGGTGTGATATGGTGTTGACACTTGTCAACGTAGGGTGCTGAAATGTGGCGCAACATGAGCCACACGTTAAGGAGGTGGAAATGCCTATAAATAGGGGTGCCTGCTCCATCATTTTTTTACATAACCTTGTAACCTCACTTAAGATAGAAATTGAAGAACACCTTCCTCCAAATCTTCCATTGTGTGTTCTAGCTACTTTTAACCCACTCTTTCTCATAACCACTCTTCGCTTTGTGTTCCCACACCTAAGCTAGTGGGAAACACTTGATTAAGTGAGAGGAAGGCTTACTTAGGCTTAGAAAGCTGAGAGAGCTTGCTTAAGGCCACACGAGGCAACAACCTAAAGGAAAGCAAACTGCTAGCGAGGATCAAAAACAAATCAGTCGCCAAGAATAGTGAGTGCATAACTAACTCAAAACTACTTTTATACTTGATTTAATATTTTTAGATTTAATGCTTCGGTTTAGTTGGATTTCCTAAATTAAAGTATTGATGAATTCTTTATGAGATTTTATAAAATCCTATTGTGTTAAGACGAAATCATTTCTTAACTTATGATTGAGAAAGGAACTTGTGTTTTTGGGAAAGTGTTAATGGCAGCTCAGATGGTGAGAGGCGTGTCCTTCTGGGTAGTGGATTAGGCTGGTGACCTGGGCTACCCATGTGGATCCGTGGTCCACCTTGGGGACAATACCTGGGTAGTGGATTAGGCTGGTGACCTGGGCTACCCATATGGATTCATGGTCCGCCTTGGGGACAATACCTGGGTAGTGGATTAGGCTAGTGACCTGGGCTACCCATGTGGATTTGTGGTCCAGAGGGAGACGGCTCTCACAGTGTGACGAAATAATACTGTGGAAAGGCCATCTGGGTCGTAATTTTGTTACTTGCGATAGTCCCACGAGGGGAATTTATCGTTACTGCAGTAACTAAGTTTAAGCAGCCTGCGGACCGCCTTTTGAGGGGTGCGGGTAAGTGTGCTTAACCTTGGATCGGGAGGCGCGAAGGGTAATCCACAAGGCATTTGTGAGTTCATTCTGCGGCACTATCGGGCAGGATGGAACTCAATTACCCAGTGTCGACCTCGGGCCAAGGCGACAGCTTGGGTAGAGGAATTGACGGATAATACCTTCGACCCATGGGCCTATTTTCTGGAAATCTCCATTCCTATTGTTTCCTTTATATCATTTTGAATATTTGAGTTATTAAAGTATTTGAATTTATTCTTATTTATGGTGCACTTCAATATTTCTATAAATATTTTTACTGGTTATCCACTCACTGAGTATCTAGTACTCAACCGTGTTTTTAGTAAACCATTTTCAGGCAATAGACATTCTCTGAGTTGATAGGAAGGTTACGGGGGCATAAAATTCCATATCTAGGAAAAGTTTGACCATGGAGGTAAAAGGCCAATTTTTTGTAATTTTTTCAAAATACTGGTGTAGGTCCCACCGAGTATGTAAATATCGTTTTAAATAGCCATTCTTCTTTCTTAATGAGTCTAAGACTTTTCGAAACTGATGTGATATTTTTCTGAGTTCTGGAAGTTCGTAAATAAATTCTACAAAAACATGTCGAAAAACCTAATGGCATTTCCGTAAATATTTTAAAGTTGGAGCGTATTGTGTATAAATGAATTTTTATGCTATGGTAGTTTGATGTTTTATCTATTTTGATTTGTTCGAATGATAGTTAAGTGGTTTAGCTACTTTGTACGATCAAAACTGTATGATAAAAAAAATGTGTAAAATGACCATTTTAGCCTTGCGACCCTTGGAGTGTATTCTAACCTAATAGAATGCATTTCAAGAGTTGCAGCAATTGTTACGTGTTCGATTGTTGTGCCGGGGCATGACAATAAATCCTAAAACCAAATCAAATATCATATCTTATAAGTGGGCTGGCATTTGAAATCGTCCTAAGGGTACACCCGTCACTAGGCTAGCCCACTGGGCCGTTAAGGGCTTTAACCAATATCTCAAAAATTATTATTCTTTATTCTTTATTCTTTATTCTTTAGTTTGTTCCCCTGATGTTACCATCGTTGTGGGTGGAACACAACTATACACGAGTCCTGACGAGCTTCCCTTTGCACCTCTCCCATGGTCTTACATTTACCGTGCCCCTCAAAAAGCGGTCCACTGCTACTAGATCGGTGGCATGCCTCGCTCGGTCTACGCGCTCCCTCTCATTGGAGCATCGAGAATCCACCCATTCTGTCCTCTTCCATAACCCATTATCAATAATAAAACTTGTAAATATAGTTTCATATTTTCTTTCGAAACCCTACCTTAAATCTATTATAAACTTATCTGTGAGGGTGGACAATCCATATCCTAAAACATTATAATCATTTTATAAACCAGATTGTAAAACAATTTGAAAACAATTGACCCTCAGTGATTAACCACTATAATCCATGCCACTCACTAGCTAAGGAGGTTTGTATACTCTCGAATAAACCCCTCGAATGCGTTAGCTCGAACTCTACTGCACGATCACTTACAATCTTGTACCTAAATAATCAAATCGAATTCTAATTTGATCAATATACATTTGACTAACAATTGAATATCAAAGCATGCCTAATTAGGTTTACTAGGGTCTTGGAACTAAATTGGATAAGTCTAAAAGTAAATTGAGGTTAATTGGAGTTTAAAGATATGAAATGACAAAAATACCCTTGCTACAATGTACCTTCGGCACGAGCTTGGGCACACTTCTGCACGAGAATGGCCAATTGGGAGAGTTCTCCCAAATTATATTGAGTCCGGCGTCGGACTCAAGCATATCTGGTGCCGGATCCACCTCTGGCGTTTGGCCGAGGCATGCTTTTTCACCTTCCCAAGCTCAGTGCAACTTCAATTCTACTCCAATCAACCAGCAATTCTAAACACATACACTTCAATACCTAAACTAAGAGATTATAGCTTCAAAATTTAAATTAAATTTCTAAGAATGCATGAAATTTGGATTGAAAGGCTAGGGATACAAAATGGGTTGAGCAAAATGAATTTTGATCTTCAATTCAAGATCTTCAAAGAAGCTAAGGAAGTTGATGGTGGTGTTATTTAAGAGTTTTGAAGGTGATTTGAAGTGATAAAAACGGTGGGAAGTGGAGGAGTTTCGAAGAAATTGAAGAAGAAGAGAATTGAAGCAAAATGAGGGTCGGTTAGCTGACCTCTCATATATTGTTCACTTCGATGCCGAAGAGGGTCGGTGTCGAGACGTTTTACCGCTCGGACGATAAATGACATGGTGTGAAAAATGCTCAGGGTGCAAGCTTGGAGTTAAAATATTCAGCATCTTTAGTGTTTAAAGTCTGCTCTTTTGGAGAAGAAGGTGTTGCTAAAGAAGTAGCAGCAAATGTGAGCAGTAGAAAGGAGAATAAGAAATGGTGCAGATACATGTTGTCTCTTTGTGGCTTTGTGCGGTTGCGGAGCGGTGCAGAGAGGACGGAAGCGGTGGTGGTGGAAGCCTTGGTTGGAGGCATTCATGGCTGTGGTGGCTGCTGTGGTGGCTGTGGGACGGTAGCGTGGCTGCTTTGGTGGCTGTGGGATGGTGGCGTGGCTGCTTTGGTGGCTATGGGACGATGGCGTGGCTACTTTGTTGACGCTGTAGCAGCTGTGGAGCAGTGAAGAGAAGACATGATTTGCAGCCATGAGGGAAGGAATTAGAGGCAGCATGGTTGGCTTAGGGGCAAAGC
This sequence comes from Microcos paniculata, assembly GCA_030664755.1. NCBI lineage: Eukaryota > Viridiplantae > Streptophyta > Magnoliopsida > Malvales > Malvaceae > Microcos > Microcos paniculata. The sequence goes on from CP131464.1 coordinate 11,199,958, forward strand.
TCTCGGCAAGGCCATCTCTTGCATAGTAGTGGGCCCTAGTTGGTTTGGCCTTGACATGTATTTTATATATATTTATATGTATATATATATATTTAAATATTTATGTATACATCTATAAATTTATATATACATATTCATATATAAATATATATTCATATATAAATATATATTCATATACATAAATATATATGTATATATATCATATGTAAATATATATTTATAAATGTACATATACATATAAATATATATATATATATTACATCGTAATTGGGTTGACCCAGTCGGTCTTTTCGGCCCAGTTTCGAAATTACATGCAAGGTAATAGGATAAAATTAGTAAAATAAAATAATAAACCAAATTTAAAAAGGATAAGTAAAATAAAATTTGGAAATGATCAACTAATTAATTGACTAATTAACCAATTAATCAGTTAATTAATTAACTAAAATTTAGAAAGAAAGAGAAAAAAGAAAGAATAAAAATTGAATAAATAATTATCTACAGTTGCCCCTCTTTGATTATTTCTTAATGATCTAGAAGTGTAAGCTTCTGGATAATTAAAAAATAAGCAAAGATGTAGACACCTTCTACTCAAATATGTACTAAACAGTACTGGTGTTTTGGAAGATGTCACTTTAAGCAGAAATGATTTTAAAATTGAATAAATTGCCCTAAACAAAAACAATTTTGAAGAAATTGTTCTAAACAGAAACAATTTTGAGAAAACCATTCTAAACAAAAATGTATTTTTTAAATTTGAAGAAATTGTCTTAAACAGAAATAATTTTGGAAAACCACCCTAAACAGAAAATGATTTTAAGTTTTGAACAAATTGGTCTAAACAGAGACAATTTTGAGAAAACCACTCTAAACAGAAATGATTTTGAAATTTTGAAGAAATGGCTCTAAACAAAAACAATTTTGAGAAAACCATCTTCAACAAAATGATTTTAAATTTTGAAGAAATTTCTCTAAACAGAAACAATTTTAAGAAAACCATCTTAAACAAAATGATTTTAAATTTTGAAGAAATTTCTCTAAACAGAAACAATTTTAGAAAATCATTTTAAACAAAATGATTTTAAATTTTTGAAAAAATCGCTCTAAACAGAAACAATTTTGAGAAAACCATCTTAAACAAAATTATTTTAAATTTTAAAGAAATTGCTCTAAACAGAAACAATTTTAAGAAACCATCTTAAACAAAATGATTTTAAATTTTGAAGAATTTGCTCTAAACAGAAACAATTTTAGAAAATCATTTTAAACAAAATGATTTTAAATTTTTGAAAAATCACTCTAAACAGAAACAATTTTGAGAAAACCATCTTAAACAAAATGATTTTAAATTTTGAAGAAATTGTAGAAATAATTCATGCTAGACTGAACTGAATTACGGATAATTACCTTAAGGAAGGAAAGATCTTAAAGGAGTTTTGGAGAGTTACCTGAGGAACTTTTTGTACAAGACTAACCTCACAATCTTGAACTGGGTTTAGCCTGTAATCTTTGAGCCATGATGCATAGTGGATGTTCATGAAGAATGATGCTAGAATGATGCATTTTTGCATGCTCATGCTTAAATGGTAATGCTTTGTTACTTTGCCTCAAAGTTTTCAAGATAACCTTCTGTTTTGGCCCAACTTATACTTTTTGAGCTCGAAATTGGAGAACATGTTTTCATCACACCTTTTCTGGCATCAACATGCCCCAGACCCTTTCTTCAAATCACTCTTGCTTGATCATCCCAGTTCAAGGTGATTTTTATTCATGTGTCATCACATTTCTGCCATCAACCATAAGCTATTAAACTCATTTTAATCCTACATTTCTTTCTCCCTTTTTTTTTGTGTTGAAAGTGACATCCAATGTTGTGGCATTTACTTACCTGTTTGCTTATCCCTTCATGACGAAGAAAAAATTATACCATTTATATTTAAAGGAAACACATGGATCTTTTAAAGGAAAGTGTGCAAGACATATCTATATATAACAGATAAACTTATAACAAGCTCAGAACAAAGAGTCTATAACAAACGAGTTCGTAGCAAAATGAAGAAGAAAGGCACATGAACTCAAAGCGATGAATGCATAAGTAACAAAAACCGGTCATTTCGCACCCCGCCTTCGATTGACTCATCACTGCTAGAGTGACGCTTGACAAAGTCTGATGATTTCTGATTACCCGAATCCCCAAAACCAAATAAGACCTCCCGTGCAAGTTAGGTGCCCTTTTTTTTGTTGCACTTTCTCAACCTTCCTAAACCGCCTTTTCAGGTTTTCAACTTAGGAACCAACCTAATCGGATCTGAACCGCCCTTTCGGGTTTTCGCCTCAGAGCCCTCCTTTTCTTCTCTTCTTCGAACTCAAGTCACCTTTTCAGGTTTTCAACTTGAGACGCTCTTTTCATTTTTTCATTTTTCATTTTTTTTCATTTTTTTTTATTTTTTTATTTTTTATTTTTTATTTTTTCATCATTCATTTTTTTGTCATTTTTTGATCATTTTTTTAATTCTTCAGGTGTAGTACTTCTTCACAGCATCGGCATTGATTGGATGTGGCAATTCATCCCCATCCATTTCTTGTGAGATCAGGGCACCTCTCGAGAATGCTTTCTTCACCACATAAGGACCATCCCAATTTGGAGTCCACTTTCCTCGGGGATTATGCTAAGTAGGTAGAATCTTTTTTAGTACCAATTCTCCTTCTGTACACTCGTGCGGACATACCTTCTTATCATATGCACGCATCATTCTCTTTTGATACATTTGACCATGGCAAAGTGCTTTGAGCCGCTTCTCTTCGATTAAGTTCAATTGGTCAAATCTCTCTTGCACCCAATCTGACTCTTCGAGCTTCAACTCTCTGTATATTCTCAAAGATGGGATTTCTACCTCAACTGGTACCATAGCTTCCATTCCATAGACCAGAGAATATGGAGTTGCCCCAGTCGATGTTCTTACGGTAGTGCGATAAGCATGTAAAGCAAAAGGAAGCTTCTCATGCCAGTCTTTGTAAGTCACTGTCATTTTCTGGACAATCTTCTTAATGTTTTTGTTTGCTGCTTCGACCGCTCCATTCATTTTTGGCCGGTAAGGAGTTGAATTACTGTGTTTGATCCTGAATTGGGAGTACACTGTATTGATCATCTTGTTGTTCAAATTCTTAAAATTGTCAGTGATGATTCTTTCTGGTAGCCCATATTGACAAATGATCTCCTTCTTCACGAACTTGGTGACCACTGACTGTCTTACATTGGCATATGAGGCAGCTTCAACCCATTTGGTGAAGTAATCAATGGCCACTAGGATGAATTGATGCCCATTAGAAGCCTTTGGTGAGATTGCCCCGATTACATCTATGCCCCACATTGAGAAAGGCCAAGGGGAAGAGATGACATGCAATGGATTAGGAGGCATATGAATTTGATCAGCATAAATCTGACATTTATGGCATTTTCTGGCATGATTAATACAATCAGTCCCCATAGTCAACCAGTAATACCCTAATCTCATAATTTGCTTAGCCATTCTATGTCCGCTGGAATGAGTTCCGCAGATCCCACCATGAACTTCTTCCAGAATCTTCTTGGCTTCCTCTAACTCTAGACATCTCAACATTACTTGATCTCTATTTCTCTTGTAAAGGACTTCACCATCTAAGAAGAAGTTTGCCAACATTTTTCGGATAACTTTCTTGTCATTCTCAACAGCATGATCTGGATACTTTTGAAATCTGAGGTATTGGACAATGTCATAGAACCAAGGTTTGCCATCATCCTCCTCTTCAACACTCATGCAATGTGCCGGGTGAGTCTTCATGTCCAACTTGATTGCTTCGATTTCAGCTCCTTTATAGACTTTGAACATCGAGGCTAAAGTTGCCAATGCATCGGCCAACTGATTGTCTTCTCTAGGGAGATGATGAAAGCTGATTTCTTCAAATTGCTCAATCAACTCCATGATGTACTTATGATAACGAACCAACTTTTAGTCTCGTGTTTCCCATTCACCTTTCAGCTGATATATCAGCAAAGCAGAACTGCCATACACTTCCAAAGTCTCGATCTTTCTCTCCATTGCCATCTGGATCCCCAGAATGCAAGCTTCATATTCTGCCATATTGTTTGTGTAGTCGAAGTCAAGTCTTGCTGTTGCCGGGTATTGATCACCGTTTGGGGATATTAGGACAGCTCCTACTTCGTGCCCCAGTGCATTTGATGCCCCATTAAAATACACTCTCCATTTCTTTTCTTGCTCTAGCTCCATATTGAATATTGACATCAAGTCCTCATCAGGAAACTCAAACTTCATGGGTTCATAGTCATCAACTACTCTGTCAGCTAGAAATTCAGCAATAGCACTCCCTTTGATAGCTTTCTGGGAGACATAAACTATATCATATTCTCACAATAGTACTTGCCATCGAGCCAATCGTCCTGACAATGAAGGTTTCTCAAAGAGGAATCTGATCGGATCTAGCCTTGCTATCAACCATGTGGTATTATACAGCATATACTGTCTCAATCTCTGAACCGCCCATGCCAATGCACAACACATCTTTTCTATCTGAGAATACTTAGCCTCATACTCTGTGAACTTCTTGCTAACATAGTAGATTGCTTGTTCTTTCTTGCCGGTTTCATCATGTTGCCCCAAAACACAGCCCATGGAGTTTTCCAACACTGTCAGATACAAGATTAGAGGTCGATCAGGCACAGGAGGTACTAGCACTGGTGGGTTCGACAAATACTCCTTGACCTTATCAAAGGCTTTTTGACAATCTTGATTCCATTCCCCCGTATTATTCTTCTTCAAAAGCTTGAAAATCGGGTCACATTTTGCAGTCAACTGGGAAATGAAGCGGGAGATATAGTTTAATCGTCCAAAGAAACCTCTTACTTCTTTTTGAGTTCTTGGAGGTGGCAAATCCTGAATGGCTTTGATTTTATCTAGGTCCACCTCGATGCCCCTTTGACTAACAATAAAGCCCAATAGTTTCCCTGAAGTAACGCCGAAAGTACATTTGGCCTGATTCAACCTCAATCGATACTTGCGCAGCCTCTCAAACAACTTCCTCAGGCTAGTCATATGCTCTTCTGGATTCCGACCTTTGGCAATCATATCATCCACATACACCTCAATCTCTTTATGCATCATATCATGAAAAAGGGTCACCATAGCTCTTTGATAAGTCACCCTGGCATTCTTGAGACCAAAGGACATCACGTTGTATTGGAACGTGCCCCACATGGTGGTGAAAGTAGTCTTCTCCTTATCCTCTGAAGCCATTTTAATCTGGTTGTACCCCGAAAACCCATCCATGAAAGAAAATGTTGTATGTTTAGCCGTGTTGTCGATTAAAGTGTCAATGTGGGGTAGTGGGAAATTGTCTTTTGGACTGGCTTTGTTGACATCTCGGTAATCCACACACATTCGGACTTTGCCATCTTTCTTCGGGACTGGTACTACATTTGCGACCCACTCAGGATAAGTAGCTACTTCCAAAAATCCTGCGTCCAGTTGCTTCTTCAGTTCTTCTTTGATCTTCAGTAACATGGCAGGCCTCATTCTCCTCAATTTTTGCTGTACTGGCTTGAACCCGGGCTTGATTGGCATTCTATGCACCACAATCTCAGTATCCAAACCTGGCATATCCTGGTAGGACCAAGCAAAGACATCAGCATACTTCTTGAGTAATGACATTAGTTCCTCCTTCTGTTCAGGTGTTAGGGAAGTTCCAATTTTAACTTCTCTCTTTTCCTCATCATCACTCAAATTGATCAATTCAGTGGCCTCTTTGTGGGCAAGATCTGTTTGTCTTCCTTTCCAATCAGTCTCATAAGATCAGGGGGAAGAGAGCAATCATCATCATCATCATTGTCGAGGTCATCCGCATCAACGAACCAATCAAAGTCGGGCTCAAAAAGACCATTTTTGTTGTCTTTCCATTCATCGTTTGAAGTCCTAGGGTCAAAAGACAATAAAGGGGTATATATACATATATGCACTCGATCCATGAATAAAAGAAGAAAATGAACAACAAGGATAAACATATGGAGGAAAACGCAATGGCATAATTATGATATGAAATATATACATAGTGCAGAGTCTAATAGCGTGAATATCAATATCATGAATGATGGAGCAAACATGAAAATAAAACTCATAACATATGAAAGTCAGCCGTCCACACTCTTGGGTAGAAGTGTAGGATAAAATGAGTTCTCAAAGCTTAATTAATTACATGTTCAGATCTGACAAATTCACTAGCATCTCGAAAGACTGCCAATTATCCAAACCAGTCCCCGGTGCCATTCGTTGAACCAATGTTCCACTGCTTGATTCCCCGTGCTCTAGCATGCTAATAGACCATCCCTTTAATAAATGTTCAAGCTCAACAACTGATCTTTTTGAGTTCATCGTTCCAGCAAAAACAAAACTATCTTTCAACGGTGGAATCTTCAGCTTCTTGGGTTCAAGTTCCCCTCCTCTCAATGCAGCCATACGTTTGTACCTCTTCTCCTCCCTTGCTTCGGTCTTTTCTCTCCAAGAAGGTTTATATCCAAGTCCAAAAGTGGGCTCCGCCTTTGGTAAGACGATAGGCTCACGGATTCCTTGGCCATACTTTCTGAGTCCTTTTCCGGCCCGACAACCTCTTCCGACAGTCATGTTGACTTGCATATTCAAGCAGCCAGAGAAATGTGGACTAGGTACCCCGGATCCTTCTCTTACCCATGTTACTTTGGCTACTTCAAATGATCAGAAAAAGCAATCCACTGCCTCTTCCGCAGCTTCAATGTAAGGAGTGTTTGGAGGTTGCATTACCATGATGTCCTCTTCTCCGGACACAGAAACTATCTTATTTTCAACTCGGAACTTGATTTTCTGGTGAAGGGAAGAAGGAACAGCACCGATCAAATGGATCTAGGGCCGACCCAGGAGACAGCTATAAGTTGGCGAAATATCCATAATCTGGAAAAGGATCTCAAATTCAACCGGCGCCGCAATTATCGGAACAGTCATCTCGCCAATAACTTCCCTTCGTGTGCCATCAAATGCCCTAACCACTAACTGACTGGCTTTCATTAAAGATTGGTCTATAGGCAATTTCATCAATGTGTGAAGTGGCATCACATTCAAAGCAGATCCATTGTCAATCAATACTTTGGCGACCATATGATCCTTGCACCGAACAGTGATGTGCAGTGCCTTGTAATTACCTCTTCCTTCGGAAGGGATCTCTTCATCAGTGAAGTAGATGTAATCAGTCACTGTGATACCCTCGGCAATATGTTCCAAATTGGCCACGGTGATGTTTTTGGACACATAAGATTGGTTCAAGATTCAGAGGAGTGCATTACGATGTGCCTCGGAGTTCAAAAGCAGAGCTAACAGAGAGATCTTAGCTGGCAAGCGATTTAGTTGTTCTATGATGCTATACTCACTTTGTTTGATGAATTTCAAGAATTCACGAGCGTCATTTTCATCCACCGTCTTGGTTACTTCCTTTTCAATTTCTTTCTCCGGCTCTCCAACAGATGGTGTAACAACTTCATCATTTTTCTCGATGCCCTTCTCTTTGTGTAAAGTGGCAGTTGGATTTCGGGCATAGCATCTCCCACTCCTAGTCATGCCTCCAACTCCAGAAATATTCACCGATTCAGATTCCTGAACATTGGCATTCATCTGTTGCACTGAACTCTCGTACGTCCAAGGTACTTCCTTATCACTCCGATAGGGGAACGGTGTTGGCACATTCAAATTCAAGCTCGGTTTCAATACGTGGATATTCAATGTCGTCCTAGGGGTCATCGAAATTGATAGACTCGGTTTTGGTGAGGCTATGGGAATGGCGAGGCTGGGCTTTTGAACCATAGATAGTTTCAAACTTGGTTTATAATGGGAAGAATCTTCATTTCCATTATTCACCATACAGATGTCGGTACTTTCATTTCTCTCCACATAAAATTCAATTAGACTGGCATCCATCATAGCTTGCAACTTTCCTCGAAATTCAGTGCAACACTGGATCTCATGACCTTCACATTTCAAAGGAGTAATCATTTGGGCCTTTATCAAAGCCTGATATACAACCTTCATTGGTGTGATAATCTCTTCAACCTTTCTCTTAACATGAACTGCCCCATCATCAATCATATTCACAGTGTTTCCACCATGATTTGGGAGAGGATTTGTGCCTACACTTGGCGGTGCATTGAAAGTCAAACGACCCTCATTGATTATGCCTTGCACCACTTCCTTCAAACGAATACAGTTCTCAATGCTATGTCCCTTAGCCCCCGAGTGATAGGTACATGTGGTGTTTTCATCGAACCACCTCAGATAGGGAGGCTGTAAAGGGGTTAAGTATTGGACTGGTTCAATCATTTTGTTGCTTAAGAGTTTGGCATAAAGTTCGGTGTAGGTCATGGGAATAGGGGTGAATTGCTTCCTTTCTCTTGGTGGTCTTGGGTTCCAATTTTGAGTGTTTGGTCTGGAGGCAGTATAACTGGTATTGGATATCGGATATTGATAAGTGTTTTGAGGTTGAGCATAGTTGGAAGGAGGATGTTGGTAAGTGTTCTGAGAGGGTGTGTAGTTGGTGGGACGATATTGGGGTTGGTATTGGGATTGGTATGGTCGGTATTGTGGTTGGTATGGTCGATATTGGAATTGGTTTGGTCGATATTGCTGTTGAGGGTATTGTTGATATCCTCCGTATCCGGCGGTATTCACATCGCCTTCTTTCTTCTTGGGATTTTTCTTAACTGCACTAGATTCCCCACCTTCTAATTTGCCAGTTTTGAGTGCATTCTCCACAATCTCTCCAACTAGGACCATGTCGGTAAAGCTTTCAGTAGCACCAGCAAGCATGTGGATGTAGTATGGAGCTTTCAAGGTATTAACAAATAACCTTGTGGTCTCTTTCTCGGTTAAAGGAGGTTGAATCTGAGCTGCTATATCCCTCCATCTTTGGGCATATTCGGTGAAAGATTCAGAAGACTTCTTCTCCATATTCTGCAAAGTCAGTCTATCAGGCACCAAATCAGTCATGTGCTTATACTAATCAATGAAAGCCCGGGCTAGGTCATTCCAATAGTGAATGCCCCGCCTATCTAACTTGTTGTACCACCGCGTTGCAGACCCGGTAAGGCTACCTTGGAAACAGTGAATTAGCAACTTATCATCTCTGGAGTATGCGGCCATCTTCCGGCAATACATAGTAATGTGGTCTTTAGGGCATGTGGTCCTCTTGTACTTCTTGAATTCAGGCACTTTGAATATTCGTGGGATCACCAACCCATCCACCAAGCTCAATTCATAAGCATCAGTAATGCCATAAGCATGAGTGCCCTCCATGGCCTTGAGCCGCTCCTCTATCTGGCTCAATACCCTTTGACTTTCGGCCCCACCGATCTCCCTCTCAAATTGTTCATCAGGCACAAACACGGGATTATTTGGGGTGTGTCCAGAGGCAGGAGGTGGCATAGTGTAGGTGGGAGGGGGAATTGGTTGAGTTGTTAGGATTCCTGCACTTGTGGTAAACATTGAGGGTGTAAAAGGGTACACACCGGGTGGAGGTGGTGGGAAGGTGAATGTGTTTGTGGTTGGTTGAGGAATTTGTGTTTGATTTTCTTGTAAAGGTATATTGAATGCGGGGGGTGAGAGAGAGGCATTTGTAGGCTGAGCTGTGGGGAATCCGTGTGGGAGTGTATTCTGAGAAGATTGCCCATTGGAATTGTTGCCTGAATTTGCCATGTTTTGCTGTCTCATACTGGCCATCATTTCTGCCATCTGATCCAATTGTTTCTGTAGATCCTCGTTTGTCTTCCTTAGCTGTTCAATCTCGGCAGCTTTCTTTTCCATGACGATTCTAGATTGTAATCTAGTGTTAAATCTGTGCGTTGGAGGTGCTATCTTGAAACCTTTATTTAACCATAAGGACGAATCAGATTCCTTTACTATGAATATGAATGAAATATGTGTATGAATATGCTTGAATGATTATGTAATGTGAAAACCCATCCATAACAAGATTACTATAAAGATAATTTAGCATTACGAAAATAGGAAAGTGAGTTTAATAACCCATAATAGAATACCATCCGAATCAAAACATAAGATGATAATATTTTAGGAACAAATCTATCACTATGCTTGTCTTTTGAACTGCTCCAATTGTGCCCTCATCTCAGCATTTTGGTTTTCAGAAATAGTCAATCTGTTGGCAGCATCGTGAACTTGTTGCTCTAACTCATTGTTTCTCCGGACTAACCACCCTACTATACGTTTCTGCTCCGCCAATTCTCTTTTCAGTTCAATCTTTGCTTTTTCTACTTCGCTCTTCTCCTGCTAAACTCAAAAGCATTGTTTTTGGGCAATTCTCCAGCTTTGGGCATGTTCTTGATTGAAGATTTCGGTCCTTGCTGCCAACCGGCTCATTTCCGTGGCCTCTTCTCTCCATTCTTTCACCTCCCCTTTCAGCTTGACATTGTTGGCACTCTCTCTTACCCAGTCTTGAACCCATCCTTGCATCTCTATCTGGCTATTTCCAAGCTAGTCTCGTAGTTGTCGATTCTGTAGCTCCAACTGCTGACATTTTTGGGTCAATTCTACTAACTGAGCCCCTTTTCTGAATCTTTGATTCTCAATTTCCAGCCTTTCTAACTTCTCCTCCGGTTCCTCAACCAAAGGGTAATTAGGATCCAGGACTGGCGGAACTGAAATCTATTTCGCCCGTCTACTATGCCACACAACGTATTCAGGAATTGCATCGTCAGTATGATTGCCACGATCCATCTTCTGTGCTTCTTTGTACAAGTTTGCCCAAAATTTGGCCTTATCGAATCCCTTTTCAGTGTCATGTTGGAAGTCTAACAAGTTGAGCCCAAAAGTGAGAGGGATAGACTGTTCTGACCCATATTACTGTCTTACTAGCAATGGGGAGTAACTGATGGTTCCCCAAATGCCTACAAGAGGGATCCACGGTATACTTACATCCAAATATGGAGTATCTTTTGTCGTTGTCCACATTGCTCTCCATGTGATGTCTTGGTTCTTCAAATTCTATGAACCACTCGACCCATTCTACCACTGTTCTTGGTTGGGATGGCCAAGGATGTGCATTATAAATGGCTATCGTCTCTTCACCTTTGTTATTGAAGACCATTCCTACAAACTTTTTGTATCTGAAATGGCTTTTAAACCATATTGTCAATAACTGTCCACAAGCCTCAAATTTACCGCCGGCTTTTCTACATGCATTGAGAGATCGAATGGTTTCCGCCAAATTGTCAAAGCCGGATCAAATTGATGCTTGATCTCCATAAAAAGAGTTGTTACTGACATATGCACATATTCCTTCTTCCTAGGAAATAGTACTAGGCCATAAATCAAAAGGGCTAGAACATCAATCCATTTTCTAGTGGTGGTATTCTTTTCCACAATATCCATCATGAAACTGGTTGAAAGGAATTTGCCATCCATGTAGCCCCTTATCTCTTCGGTCTTTATCCCAACAACTTCACTACTTTCCTAGGATGATTCTCGGTTGGCCAAAATACTTTATCCGGCTTGCTCCCTACCATCAACAGATCTTGATATTCCTCCACTGTCGGCACCATATCATACTCTCCAGTAGAAGATTCATCATGTTTACCGAAAGTAAAACACCGGTATGAGGGATCCCAAAAGTACAAAGCCGCTTTTAGAAGTTCCTCCTCCACTTCCACATCTAACAGCAATGCTATATCTCCATACAACTGTTTGAATCGACCCTTATCACTGATGCCTTCCCATAACTGTTTCAATCTTGTCAGATCATTTTGGACGAAACTACATCTGGCTCTTGCAGGTAACTGGGGTGGAGGACCCTTTGCTAATACCTCTCTAGCTTTCTGCCTTAGCCAATACAAAGCTTGTTTCAAAGTTGGACTGGCGGAATCGAAATTTTTAGACTCTCCCATCGAATCTATCTCCATGGGTACTTCCTCACTTTCTTTCGCCATAACTAATTTTCTCTATAGTAAACCTATTATAGATGGGGATGGAATGCAAAAATGGGATGTAGAGATAAAGAAGAAAAAGAAATGGCAAAAAGGTAAAAGGAAATGTATCAGAATAAAATAATAATGTTAAGATGAATGATGCAAAGATGTTTGGTTCGCAACAATTTAACCATAAAAGATAATTAATCATTTCATCCAAATAAGGCCGGGGGCCCAAATATCCGTTGACCCAAAGGTTGACCTTATTCATCAGCCATGACTAATTTCCCTTTACAGTTATCTTGTTGCGAATGATTCTACAATGAAATGCATGTCATGTGATGATGGTAATTAAAAGAAATAATCATGGATATTCAAAGCATGAACATGTATGGATGAAGCAAGGAAGAAAGTAAACATACGACATATCATTGCAAAAGAAAACAGACAACGTATATACAGACAAGGTGAGGAAGAGAATAGGAAAATTATACAAATAGCATACCAATTATGGAATAAGTATATATATACAGATAAAGTGAAAGAAAACAAACAAATTATGAAATGAATACATACAAATAAAGTGGGAAAGGAAACAAACAACATATCATCAAACAGCATGTCATTACGAAATAATCAGAAAGCAGACAAACAGCATGCTATCATGGAATAAGCAGATAAAACGAAAGGGATTGATAAAGGTAATAGACAGTTTATACAAACAGCATGTCATTATGAAATAATCAGAAAGTAGACAAACAGCATGCTATCATGAAATAAGCAGATAAAACGAAAGGGATTGATAAAGGTAAGAAGCCGTCCCCCCTTTTGTGTCCTAAGAAATCGAGTTTTCTCCAACGGGTTTGGCTCTATCTAGGTTAGATTTTGGGTTCTTCTACATGCTGGGTTTAAAGCTCTAGACAAGGGTACCCATCGGACAAGATGGGGTGGAGGCAACCCCGTCGCCCCCTCCTAAATAAAGGTGAAGTTCGGACTCTCGAACTTTTATATTATGAATTTGTGTCATGTGTGAGGGAGGGACTTATACCTTTACCAATTGCCTTTCGGTGAAGTAGTCAACATTCGGAGAAGCAGAAGAAGAAAAAATTTCACTATCACATGTCAACACACGATTAGTCCAATTCAAAATATAGTATAAATAATTAATATGATGAGATAAGCACACATGGTAAACAAGATAGGCATACATGGCATACACCAGGAATTAAAACATGAAAAATATATACAAGTGACTAAAAGGGCAAAATGGTAAATACAAAAAGTATACTAGCAAATCAAGACATACAAAGGAAATTGGAACATGCAAAACATATACAAGTAATTAAGACATAGGGCACGCTAGAGGATCAAGGCATAGGCTAATAATTAAAACATGCAAAATATAGACGAGCAATTAAACACACAAAGCATACTAGAAAATCAAAACATAAAAACATACATATAAATTAAATGTGATATAAATGCAAGATGCAATTTTAATAAACTTAATTTTGAAAAATCTTCCTTTTTTCTCTCTTCTTTCTTTTTTTTTTTGGAAAAAATGTTGAAATAATTATTGGAAAAAATTTTAATGGAAATGAATGATGCAATGCATGAAATGAAACTTAAAACATTTTATTATTAAACCCAAGTAAAATAAGACTTAAAAAGTGGCTTGACTCTAAAAAAAACTTCTCCCCAGTGGAGTCGCCAAGCTGTCGAGACGTTTTACCGCTCTGACGATAAATGACATGGTGTGAAAAATGCTCGGGGTGCAAGCTTGGAGTTAAAATATTCAGCATCGTTAGTGTTTAAAGTCTGCTCTTTTGGAGAAGAAGGTGTTGCTAAAGAAGTAGCAGCAAATGTGAGCAGTAGAAAGGAGAATAAGAAATGGTGCAGATACATGTTGTCTCTTTGTGGCTTTGTGCGGTTGCAGAGCGGTGCAGAGAGGACGGAAGCGGTGGTGGTGGAAGCCTTGGTTGGAGGCATTCATGGCTGTGGTGGCTGCTATGGTGGCTGCTGTGGTGGCTGTGGGACGGTGGCGTGGCTGCTTTGGTGGCTGTGGGACGGTGGCGTGGCTGCTTTGTTGACGCTGTAGCAGCTGTGGAGCAGTGAAGAGAAGACATGATTTGCAGCCATGAGGGATGGAATTAGAGGCAGCATGGTTGGCTTAGGGGCAAAGCTCTCGGCAAGGCCATCTCTTGTATGGTAGTGGGCCCTAGTTGGTATGGCCTTGACTTGTATTTTATATATATTTATATGTATATATATATATATTTAAATATTTTTGTATACATCTATAAATTTATATATACATATTCATATATAAATATATATTCATATACATAAATATATATGTATATATATATGTAAATATATATTTATAAATGTACATATACATATAAATATATATATATTACATCATAATTGGGTTGACCCAGTCGGTCTTTTCGGCCCAGTTTCGAAATTACCTGCAAGGTAATAGGATAAAATTAGTAAAATAAAATAATAAACCAAATTTAAAAAGGATAAGTAAAATAAAATTTGGAAATGATCAACTAATTAATTGACTAATTAACCAATTAATCAGTTAATTAATTAACTAAAATTTAGAAAGAAAGAGAAAAAAGAAAGAATAAAAATTGAATAAATAAGTGTCTACAGTCGGGTCGGCGCCGAAGTGAACTTTAAAAAAAAGTTGACTCCTACTTATCCTTATCTAATCACCTCGATTGTCGAACCCCCCAGTGCACCTAATTGACTTCGGACAACAATTTAGGGTTTCTAAGCTAGTTATCGAGCCAAAGAAAGTTCATAATGTCCATAACAAGTTCCAATCCACCACATAACTTTATAACTTTACATAATTTCATGCAGATGTGGACTAGATCTGAGCGTGTCACACTAAGTGAAACTGGGCCTATTTTAAACAACTAAGCCAAAACACATAAATTCTTAGAAATTGAAAATCCATATATCTAACATTTATGTAATAGTTCTTTTATTTCAAGAATCCATAATTTGAGATTGAATGGAAGTAAAAAATCGATTTTTCAGTAAATTTATTTTATCTATTAGGCTTGCCAAAAACTATACCCAAATTCTCACCCGGCCAGAATAAGGCTTGAGCCCATCGAGGAGAATTTTAAATTTTACCTTAACTCATCAAAATGCCCATCCTCAACCTTCGTGTGGACCTTCACCATGTGTGGTACGTGGCTATGTCCACAGTACTCCCACAGGTACCAAACAATCACATCAACAATGCACAGAATAGTCCCCTATACCATCATCCCATGTGGGAGTGAACATGCTTACTAACGCCGCCTCCACAAGGTCGGATCATGAAAAGCGCCACTACAATGACTAACCTTTCATCTGCCAGAATCATAGTAACCAACATATCTAAAAATAATATATCGTATTATTATCATTTGACCGACTGCCCCCACATAAAATTATTGACAATCTAGTTAAATCCAATCAAATCAATCATTCACATATACCTCAATTTGCTAAAATCATGAAATGAATTGATTCATTCCAAAATCATCAAAATCATGGTTCATGGAAAAACCTTTGATATCATAAACCAATTTCAATCAAGGAGAAATCAAGATTTTAAGAAAGAAACTATCATTTATTTCAAAACACATTTCATTCAAAAAAAATTAGAATTTAGGCTAATAAAGTTCTGCTCACAGTTTTTTGGAGGGTGTACACTCCTATGATTCCTTGCGTTTTTCGTCCTTAGGGGAGGGCTCATCACCTAAGCGTTTATATGCAAACAACACATTAATTATAGATATGATGATATAAAGGATTATTGGGTAGATATGTAAAAAAGCATAATTTTGTCAACTATCAATTTAGGTTCAGTAAGGTAAATTCAAGTTCTAGGGCTTAAGTGAATGAAGCTAGACTGCAAATGAGTTTGTTTTGTGTAACAAAAATTGCTTAGAGCCTTAATTTAGAGTAACTGAGCCTAATGAAAATTTTATGCAATTTTACCCTTAGAAAGTAGTCATGCCCCGACACCATGATCGAGCACGTAACAATCGCCGCAACTCTCGAAATGTATTCTATTATGTTAGAATACACCCCAAGGGTTGCGAGGCTAAAATGGTCACTTTTCCGATTTTTCTCTTATACAATTTCATCCAGTTCAATAGTTAAAATATTTAACTAACATGTAGACAAATCAAAACAGATCAAATGTTAAACTGTCATGGCATAAAAATTCATGTAAACACAAGACACCAAAACTTTAAAATATTTATGGAAATGCCATTTGGTTTTTTGACATATATTTGTAGAATTTATTTACGGACTTTCAGCACTCAGAGAAATATCATGTCAGTTTTGAAAAGTCTTAGATTTATTAAATAAGAGAACTAGCTGTTTAAAACGATATTTGTATAATCGGTGGGGCCTACATGAATATTTCAAAAATAATACAAAAGAGTTGACTCTTTCACCTCTGGTCAAACTGGTGCTAGGTGCCAACTACTTTCCCACTACAACGTACCCTAGTAGCGCAGTCCACTAGCTACAACCTGAAAAATAAGTTTTATGAAAACGAGTGTGAGTAACTAGGTTACTCAGTGAGTGGATAACCAGTAAAATATTTATAGAAGTATTGAAGTTCACCAAAAAAAATAAATTCAGATACTTTAATAATTCAAATATTCAAGATAATATAAAAGAACCATTAGGAAAGGAGATTTCCAGAAAATAGGCCCATGGCATAAAGATAATGTCCGTCAATTTCTCCACCCAAGCTGTCGCCTTGGCCCGAGGTCGACACTGGGTGACTGAGTTCCATCCTGCCCGACAGTGCCGCAGAATGTACTCATAAATGCCTTATGGGTTACCTTCCGCGCCTCCCGATCCAAGGCTAAGCACACTCACCCGCGCCCCTCAAAAGGCGATCCGCAGGCTGCTTAAACTTAGTTACTGTAGTAACGATAAATTCCCCTCGTGGGGCTACCGCGAGTAACAAACATACGACCCAGATGGCCTTTCCACAGTATTATATCATCACACTGTGTGAGCCATCTCCCTCGGCACCACGGATCCACATGGGTAGCTGTTGAGTACCAAAATAAACATATTTTCCTATGTTAATCTCTATGGATTTATGTATTTCATTGTATAAACTAAGCTTACTTGGCTTTGTTTCATTTTGTAGGTGTCAATTGAGGTAATTGAGTGAAAATGATGGAATTGAAGTGAAAAAGACCAAACACAAATCAAGTGGGAAGACAAGGTGTAAAGAACTCAAAGTTGAAATCCTGACAGATTGGATAGATCATAAATATGGCTGATTTTATCTATGTTAGAGACTTCAATTGTTTTTTTGATCTACATCAAAGTTATAGAGGACATCTTGGGCTTTCCGGAATGCTAAAGAACGTCGAAATCGGAGTTCGTTTGGCCCTCCAAATGTCTGTTTTACGAGAGACTATCAAACTAAGTCCGGGTCTGCCCGACCAATCCGTCGACGGGTAAGCATGTAGACGTCAACGGCTGCTCGAGAAATGGACACGAGATCACTTACACAAGCAGAGACGTCGACGGCCAACTCTAGACGTCGACGGCCAAATCTAGACGTCGACGGGTAGACTCTAGACATCGACGGGTAGAAGTTTCTGACTTCGAACACTTAAAGATTGAACACTTAGACGTCGACGGGCAGGTATCTAGACGTCTACGGATCGATCGAGCTGGGAAAAATATGAAGAAAACAAGCAGAGACGTCGACGGGCAGACACTTGGAATCTCTTGAGCTTTAAAGATTGTTCTTCTATCTCTTGAGCTTTAAAGATGATTATCATGTTTATTATCTTGTCTTTTGGATTGCTGAGTTAATTAGTTGCAAATAATTGATTGAGTAGTTCATTAGCATGCTAATCTTTGAACTCCAAAGCTAGAGTTTGGTGATTTCTTAGAACTTGAGTAGCAAGAGGATGTTTTTACATTCAAAGAGATTTGAAGATGCAATTTGAATAATGAATGCTGGGTTTGTTATTGATTGTTGTTAGCTTTCATCTTTCACTAGCTTATTGCTCTTCTAGGCTTGAATTTGGATTGCTGGGATTCAAATTAGCCATAAGAGGAAGGATTAATAGTGAACCTAGATTCATGGTTAATCAACATTAGGAAAGATCCATGGATTTGAAGCTGGTTTCTAATCCATGGGGTTAACCAATTAATGAGAAGAATGTTTGGTCAGTGAATCAATGATCAAGTGCTAGGTTGAAAGATTGATCATATAATAGATTGGAGGTTTTATTTTATCATACATTGCATTATTATTACCATACTTGGTAACTCCTTATATCTTATTTCCAACACCAATACAAAAACCCCCTCTTTAAATTCTTGTTTAGTTTGATTTATGCTTTGTGAAAGTAATGATAAATTGGATAGCTCCTTGTGGGATCGACCCTTGCTTCCCTAACTACATGTTAGAGTAGTGAGGTTATTTTTGGTGCTTTGCGACACGCATCAAATTTTGGCGCCGTTGCCGGGGAGCTACGGCATTTATCACTACTTTCTTTTCATTTTCATTTGTTTCCCCTGTTTCCTTGTGATTTTTCCCTGTTTTTCTTTAGATTAGAACTTGTTTAATTATTTACTTAACTTACTTTCATTTCAGCTTTTGTACTTGTTGTTTTCTTGTTTCGCTTTTGTTCGCTTTGATTATCTTGTTGTTCTTTGTTTCATTTTTCAGGATTTTGTACACACCAACTTGAGCCACTCACCCTGTCCACTTGAGCTAAAAATTGGTGTCTTATTCCTCAACGGGCATATGTTGAGACATTGACGGATGGGGTTTGAACAAGATAAGTCAGAAACATTTAGACGTCGACGGTTATTTACTTGGACGTCGACGGATGGGTCAGAGCAAGACAAATCGTGAAGTCAGATTTACTTAGACGTCGACGGATCAAACTCTAGACGTCGACGGATGACACGGGCATGAGCAACATATGAATTTGAGCTTTTAGACGTTGACGTATAAACACATAGCCGTTGACGGGTACTCACCTTAATCCGTCCAAGCAATGGTAAATGAGCCATTTTTTTTAAAGGAATATATCTTAAGACCCACCCACCCACCCTTATTCTTTCTCACGTTCTTTCTTTATGTTGTGATTCTAGTTTGAGCACTTACATTTTCAGCCTACAAGGTATGCGGTCTTCCAACCTCAACTCATATATTTCGACTCTTGAAAATGCATTCCTTGATCGCACCAAGTATATTGCATTTTCTTTATGCTTACCCTTTTTATACTTGCTTGTATTTGTTCTTGTGGACTACATGATGTTCCAACATTGAGGACAATGTTTGATTTAAGTGTGGGGGGGATTTGCAATTGCATTGCTTGATAATTGGGGGTAGTAGTTTAGTTACATGATAGTTAACTTTCAAATGGAATGATGAGTTATTCATGGTATGAGTGTTAGCCTAGTTAGGAATGAAAGATGCATGATGTTGATTGAATAAAATGCTTTGCTTCTTGATTTCTAAGTATCGTGTTAGTTGATTTCTT
Source organism: Microcos paniculata (assembly GCA_030664755.1). NCBI lineage: Eukaryota > Viridiplantae > Streptophyta > Magnoliopsida > Malvales > Malvaceae > Microcos > Microcos paniculata. The sequence goes on from CP131464.1 coordinate 11,219,506, forward strand.
TAAGTCAAATATGTTTGAGTAGGGTAATGCATTAACAACCTTGCGAGGATTTGAGCTTTATAGATTGCACTTCAATCTCTTTTCATTCTTGAGTGTAACTTATGTCTCCTATGGTTGTATGCTTCTAGAACTTGCTTGATACCTTGTTGAGATTACATTTATTGCATTCATGTTTGAAAGATGATTAAGGTTTAGGACTAAGTTTGAGCCAAATTGACCAACCTTTGTAAAGCCAATGTAGATAACCCCATGAGCTTAACATGATTTTAGCCATGTTCTTTGTTGTTAAACCTTATTATCCCAAAAAGGACCTTAAGCTTTAAAAGAAAAACAAGTTTACTCACCTTGTCTCTTTGACTTAGTGAAATAATTGCCTTGTTTTACATTTATGTTCTTGGAAAAAGGTTGGCAACAAGAATAAGTGTGGGGGGAAAAACCACCTTGAGTTGGTCAATTGAGAAAAAGGTTGTATGAGTGAGATGCACAAAGTATTTAAAGTAAAATAAAATGTGCCTTAAGAAAGCAAAATCTAGAAAGAAAGGCACTATAAAAGAACTTGGCATCTCCTAGGTTCAAATGAAAAAAAAAAAAAGGACGAAAAGAGTGAAAAGAAGTTGATTAAAAGATGGAGAGATTAGTGAATTGTTGACCAAGCCAAGATTTGGGCTATTAAAAGTAAAATCTGCTCATAATTTCAATTAGTTAATACTTCATTAATCTTGAAGAGGCCTTTGATTGAATTCCTTTACTCATTTCTTTCTTTCATAACTTTCTCAACCAAAGCCCCATTACAACCTTACTTTAAAACCTTTTCATTCACTCATTCATGACATGTAAGATGGAGTAGTGGAGATGAGGTAGACTAGCAAGCATATGGTAAGTATATTTTCATAGAAAGACTCTTGAGGGCACCGTTATCAAACACTTGAGTGAATGAGAGATGACTAGTGAGGAATTGCCCTATTCAAGCATGTTTGGCTGAAGTTTGATGCTTGCATTGTTATTTATTAATCTTGTTTGCTTAGTTTTCTTATTCATGATTTGTTATGTTTTCTTTAGTTCTTATCCATGCTTTTACTCGTCACATGTGTTTCTCTTGAGTTCGATTTGAACTTTAACTACCATAATAAGAATGTTGTGGCTATTGTTGGTACACTTTTAGGAGACCATACCTCCTCCTACTAGGAACACCTAGGGGTTTAATATGGGCTTGTAGTTTAGGCTAAAAGCTACCGTGTTCTCCTACGAAAATGGACAATGAAGTTAGGTTAGGTTTAGTGTAGATAATAACTCTCCTTAGGCTTGCTCGAGGACGAGCAAAGGTTTAAGTGTGGGGGAATTTGTTGAGTACCAAAATAAACATATTTTCCTATGTTAATCTCTATGGATTTATGTATTTCATTGTATAAACTAAGCTTACTTAGCTTTGTTTCATTTTGTAGGTGTCAATTGAGGTAATTGAGTGAAAATGATGGAATTGAAGTGAAAAAGACCAAACACTTGGACGTCGACGGCTAACAAAGTCAAAACGCCGACAGACCCACTTAAATGCTGTCATTCCACTATCAAACCCATTAAAAATACATTCCGGATATTCAGTAGAGAGGAGCCATAACTAAACCTCAGAGTTGTCTCCCTCTTTTCCTCAATGGCTCCTACTTTAGCTTATTTTATTCTTAAGATTCCTCACCTCATATGGGCAGAGTTAAGGAGGAGCAGAGGACTATGGGCTGGTAGTGCTGGATGGCAGAAAGAAAGGGAGAAAGAGCAGCTTAAAAGGGGAGTTGAGTTCAGTTTTGAAGTGGGTATTTTTTTGCTGGGTTCTATTATTCATCTTGTAATTTTCGTTTAAGCAAAACTCTATAACTCCAATCTATTATAAGATTCAATCACTTTGATCTGCATTTGTGAGATTCTTGTTCTTAATGCTTTCTTGTTCATTGATTGTTCTTCTATCTCTTGAGCTTTAAAGATGATTATCATGTTTATTATCTTGTCTTTTGGATTGCTGAGTTAATTAGTTGCAAATAATTGATTGAGTAGTTCATTAGCATGCTAATCTTTGAACTCCAAAGCTAGAGTTTGGTGATTTCTTAGAACTTGAGTAGCAAGAGGATGTTTTTACATTCAAAGAGATTTGAAGATGCAATTTGAATAATGAATGCTGGGTTTGTTATTGATTGTTGTTAGCTTTCATCTTTCACTAGCTTATTGCTCTTCTAGGCTTGAATTTGGATTGCTGGGATTCAAATTAGCCATAAGAGGAAGGATTAATAGTGAACCTAGATTCATGGTTAATCAACATTAGGAAAGATCCATGGATTTGAAGCTGGTTTCTAATCCATGGGGTTAACCAATTAATGAGAAGAATGTTTGGTCAGTGAATCAATGATCAAGTGCTAGGTTGAAAGATTGATCATATAATAGATTGGAGGTTTTATTTTATCATACATTGCATTATTATTACCATACTTGGTAACTCCTTATATCTTATTTCCAACACCAATACAAAAACCCCCTCTTTAAATTCTTGTTTAGTTTGATTTATGCTTTGTGAAAGTAATGATAAATTGGATAGCTCCTCGTGGGATCGACCCTTGCTTCCCTAACTACATGTTAGAGTAGTGAGGTTATTTTTGGTGCTTTGCGACACGCATCAGTAGCCCAGGTCACCAGCCTAATCCACTACCCATGTATTGTCCCCCAAGGTGGACCACGGATCCATATGGGTAGCCCAGGTCACCAACCTAATCCACTACCCAGGTATTGTCCCCAAGGCAGACCACGGATCCACATGGGTAGCCCAGGTCACCAGCCTAATCCACTACCCAGAAGGACACGCCTCTCACCATCTGAGCTGCCATCAACACTTTCCCAAAAGCACAAGTTCCTTTCTCAATCCATAAATTAAGAAATAATTTCGTCTTAACACAGTAAGATTTTATAAAATCTCATAAACCGTTTATCAATACTTTAATTTGAGAAATCCAAGTAAACAGAAGCATTAAATCTAAAAATATTAAATCAAGTATAAAAGCAATTTTAAGTTACTCATCCACTCACAATGAGGTCCTCACTGTTCTTAACCGTCCTCACCCAATTCCTTGTTCTTTGATGGTGCAGGCACTCCTTTGATTTGTGAAAATCCACCAAGAACCCTAAAATTTCCAAATGAAATTCCTCCCACACTAACTTGAATTTCTTGAAATTGATTTGGGAATATTAATGGGCTCAGCTAGAGGTTTAATTTGATAGGAAATTTTGGTAGGCTTGTTTGGAGAATTTAGGACTTATGTTCAACAATGGAGTTTTGCTCATCTTTTCACAAGGTTGAAGACAACATGAAATTTGGTTGAATTTTCTAGACTTTTCTACATGTCTTGGCCGGATTTTGCATGCCCATAAGATGACAAAATTTGTTTTCATCTTAGCCATTGATTTCTAAGGCTTTGCCACATATCAAAGGATAGTTAAATTCTAAAAGTAAAATTTTACTCTTAGTTACCATTTTACCCTTCTAAAATCACCAAAATTCCATCTATATCCTAAGTCAGTGTAATAAAAATTTTTAGTGTATATTTTTATTCTTCATGCAATTTCCTTTTATTCCATTGGCAGTGAAATTTTTAAATTTTCTGTCAATTTTTTGTAAAATCAGTCAACTTCTAATTTTACTACTAAACTTTAACAATTCATTTAATTCCATTTAAATCCTATCCATAACTTAAAACTATGTTTTCCATGATTTCCTACTAAATGATGCATGCCGGGCAGACTAAGAGAAATAGTAATTTAGAACGAATATTACAAAAGTAGACAATTAGGCTAACATAATTTCAAGGTGGGAAATTTGGTCATTTTATTCCTCAAGGCTCAAATGTATCACAAAAGTGAAATAAACCATAAAGGAACCCAATTTGCATTCTTACATTATGTATTTGGGACCACTTGAATTTTAAGGGTTTAGAGTGGTTATATTTTTCCGATGGGACTCCTATACTTTTGCCAACTACCCACATTTATTTCTTGCTCCATCTGTAACTTGCACAAGCCTTGAATGGGTTCCAACGAAGTCTTTACACTATGAACTTACTCCATAGTCACTATGCCAAGTAGACCAACCTTCCATCTTATGATTTACTCCATTTCCTTATCTTATATTAATGCCATTTCCAACATAAAACCATAACCTAATTTGGAGAAAAACATTCTTTTCTCCAAGTTATCCCTTATTGGCCTATTGTCACTTTCTTCTACAACTATCAATATTGAACTTCTTTCCATCAATTTCTTAGTTCGCATTTCTTTCTAATTTCACCAAACTACCATTTATGAAATAAATTGTCATGGTTATTTGGCAAAATACCATACTTCCTCTACGAAGGGAAATTTACCACATAAGGCTATTTAACCAAATAATTACTCTATTCACACATCTCTTCATCAACTAAACATTTCTACTTTTAAATAAGCATTCAAAAACACTAATTAGTAGCTTGTATCCTAGCTTCCTAAGAAAAATAAGATTTATTATGGAGCCATAAACTAAATTGACATTCAGAACTAAATTAGCATGCATGAATTTGCATGGTAAAAAGCTTAAAGAGATCCTTAAAGATAGATTCACATGTTAAAATTGAAAAGAAAAGAAATACCTTTGATACCTTTGAAAAAGATAAAATTCAAACTTGGAGCAAATTTGGCAATTCTACATGATAAATTCTTTGTAGAAATGATGAGTTTTACAAGTTTGATGTTGATTTTCGTTAGGAAAGCTTGGTGGAATTCTATGGAGAAGAAGATGAGTTTTATAGGTTGAATAAGTAGGAAAAATCTAGAGATTGGAGGAGTAATTGGAGTTGTAGTTTGAAGAAATTTTTTTTTTTTGGAGAAGTCTAGAACTTGATGGAGAAAGATGGAGAAGAAAGCAAAAAAATCTTGTTTGAAGAACCTTGATTTCTCTAGAAAAAATAAGACCCTTTTTGGTTGGTAAAAATACCCTTCATGAAATTTGTAAATTACCATTAGGTCTCATAAAAGAAATTATCAAACTAGCAATTTTATAAAAATAATTTGGAACTATGTCACTTCATAAAAGGAAGGTCAACTAGTCAAAAAAACTAGCTAATTAAACAATTTAAAGATATGCATCTTAGGGTGTTAGAATGCATTTCAATGTTTTTTAAGGGTAAAATGGTAAATGTACATTAGATTTTTACATAGCAACTAGGTAGTTTTTAAGTTTCAATAGTACATAATAGTATGCGACCCTCCAATATTCTAGGAAAATCGTTATTAATGAGGAAAAATTCAATTTGCAATTTTGTAAATATTTACAAAAATACCATTGGATACTGCAACATTTTTGTTTGGTAATATTTTCATCAACTTAAAATATTCAAAAAAATACTCTGATAGTTTAAAAAATTCTTAGAAATGTTAAAGAGAAAAAAATACGTTGATTTTGAGAAGGAACTATTTCACGCCCTGGACCCACTGGCTCAGCCACATGGCAACCGTCATATCACCTAGAGATGCATGCCATGGAAGGCGGGCTATCCGAGATGGCACAAGGGATCAAATGAGTATCATCGCTACAAAAAATTTAAAACTAAATTTTTATTAGAAAACATTTATATTAATAATAATAAAATCATTTAGTCAAATAATTTAAATAATATAGGGTACCAGTGGAATAACTTAGAGAAATACCTATGCAACAGAAAGCTATAACTCCTAGGCCATTGACTCTCCCTAGTTAGCCTCAGGACTTCTATCTACCATCCACACATGTGAAAATTGCATCAAACAAAGTTGGTTACAGGTGAGTGATAGAGGTTCAGTGCAAAGTCACATAAGGTTTGGGGAGTTGGGAATCCAAAATAAGTTTAAAAACATATTTATGTTTTACCTTTGCAAAACCGTTTTAAAATCATTTTCCCCTAAAACCTTTCTAATTAAATCAATAATCATAATACTAACTAATTATGGGTTGGCCGTGAAAACACAACGAGGCTCGACTTTGGCCAGGGTCGAGAATCTCGTATCGCCAAGGGCTGTCTTCTTTTTTTTCTTTATAAAACCATATATATAATAATATATATCTATATATTATACTTTTCTCAAACCCGTTCCCTTGACAATGCAGTTCGCTGCATATGGAGAATAGTTGCAATAACCTTGGCGACTGTCCCCCCATCGCATCTCTGTACTCCAGGGTTGTGTGGAGCACAACTACAATAACCTTGGCGAGTTTCCCCCCACCTGCCTCTTTATACTCCAAGGTTTCCCACCGTTTCTTTCAGAAGGCGGTCCATAGCTACTTAGTTGGAAGCATGCTCCGCTCGGTCCACTAGCTCTCTCATGGAGCACAGAGTCTCATCTTGTCCTTTTTAGGACTTTGTCCCTCATCTTGTCTGATCATGCCCTGTCAGGCATTCATCTCATACCTCACATATATATATATATAACACATACATACATATATCTAATAAATTAAATTTGTTTAAAAACATCCTGTCCATGTGGCATGCAATAATGTTTGTGCTAGTGTGAGGGAATACATGAATCCTAAGATGTATAAAAACACACTTATATAAAACAATAAAAACATTTAGCCCTAAGCAGTAAAACATTGAAACAAAGCCATTCATAGTATTGGGAGGTTCGTATACTCCCAAGAACTCCATGATGATCAATCTCTGGAGCATAACCGCACTTGCTCGTCGGGAAAACCTAATTTCACGAGAAATGAGTTAGAAATCTAATTTGAACTCTTCTAAATGATTTTGAGGCTCTAATATGCTAAACACTAAGTTTTGGAAGTGATTCGGGGTTAGAAAAGTGTTCCAGGAGGTTTCGGGTAAAAAACATACACTTTTAACAAAATTACCAGAATACCGCTCGAGGCTTGGTTGACTCCTACATGGGATTGACCAACTTCCGCACTGGAGTGCCATCCAAGGTGACTCTAGCATGGGAGTGGATCATCTCCCATGCGGGAGGCGTCACAGAGACCTGATTTTGAGTCTCTTCGCCCTTTTCTAATGCAGTTTCTCTGTCATTTCTTTGTCAATCAACCTACAAATTGAGACAAGTAATCCTTGCAACATCTACAACAACTTCGCCAAAAGACAAATCAAATCATTGACCTAAAGTTACTAAAATTCAAATCTAAACTTAATTTAACGAAAAAGTTAAACCTAACTTTGAGCCATGATTTCTCCTAAACTACTGCAAGAATTTATGTGCTACGCTAGGCAAATTGAAGAACGGGGTGAGTAGTATAACATACTTGAAACTCACCTTGATCCATTGGTTGGATTGTCTGGATTAGCCAAAACTCCAAAATGCCTCTGTTGGGAACAAAAGAGAGGGAGAGAGAGGAAGAGGGAGAGGAGAGTGAGGGCAAGAGGCTTTTATATAGGTAGGTCCAATACTGGGCTGCTCAGTCTCCAGTTGGACTTTCTCCTCTTTTCTCCAATCTCTCCATTCCTCTAGCCTAGGATCAAATCTCCAACCTGTTTCACCAGTGGACTCCATAACTAAGAGTTATGGACTTAAAGGATGTCCAATTGGTATTTGATTATTTTCCATGCATTGGGATTACCTTATCCTCCAACTCCATCTTATCCTAAATTTTCACATCTCTTTTTAATCCGACACATCCGAACCGACGTATTATTCATACTAATATGCCGTTTCTTACCATTCTGATTGTATAGAAAAGTCCAATTGGGTCAGGGTGTGTCAAACTAGCTCTCGAAGAAACATACGTAAATTTTTAAAAATAATACAGAAAAGTTGACCTTTGCTTCCTAAGTCAAAATTTATCCTAGATGTTTGGAGGTTAATTCTTCAAAATGGGAAGAATTTTACTAGGTAAAAATTTTTCTTATTTTTTACTAGGAATACATCTATATACATATCAAGTATGAAAACTTTCATTACATTAATTTATGGCTCCAAATTAGGTTAAATAAAGGCTATGCGTTACAGATAAAGGTTCAATGAATGTCCACTAGGGGTTAGGGAACCAGGTATTATTCAAAAGAATTTATAAAATAATTTATTTTATTTTAAAAACCATTGTCCCAAAGCCTTTCAATGAAACTAACAGTCAATTAAATAAGTTAACTTAATTAAATAAATAAAATAAAATAAATCCCAATGAGCTGGCGCAAAACTTTGAAAGCTTGACCTCGTGATGGTTGTATGTCTCACTATGTCGAGGACTATCTCTTATCTATAAAATCATAGATAAAATTTCATATACATGTCTCTATCTAGCTCATTCCCTTGATGATGTCATTCACTGTGGGTGGAGCACAGCTACAATCTAGTCTTGGCGAGTTTGCCTCCCTACCTCTCATCACCGTGCCCCTCAAAAGGCGTGTCATGCCCCAACCTGAGGGCTTGGCCACATGACAACCACTATACGACCTCGAGAAGCATACTATGAAAGATGGGCAATCTGAGATGGCACAAGATATAAAGGAAGGTGTATAAAGAGTAATAATAAGAAAGATAATATAGTGTAAAAATGTAAGAAAATATAATGTAATATAAAAAATATAATTATGAAAGTATCGTACTGTTAGTTGCATTTTTATTGATATTTTTATGGATAATTCTTATGATTATATGCAACTAACTATCAATTCTTGGCTAATTTACTTCTTTTACGTCTTAGGTTTCAATTGAGTAAAAATGATGAATTTGAAGTGAAAAGAAGCAAAAACAAGCTAAAGTAGAAAGTCAAGTGCAAAAAGCTCAAAGTTGAGAATCTTGGCAGTTTGGATAAATCTGAAAGATACCCGATTTTCACCATCTTAAAGACTTCAATTATCTTTGTCGTCTCATGAAAGTTGTAGAGGACATCTTGGGCTTTCTGGAATGCTAAAGAACATTAAAATCCGAGTCCATTTGGCCCCTCAAATGTCCATTTTACTGAAAACTATCAAAGCCAAGTGGCTTTCTATTTGGCCGGCCGCCGCCCATTCTATGGCCAGCCACCATTTGAAGACTGAAAGTTCTCTGGTTTCAGTCAGCTAGCAGGCCAAAGCTTCAGTCGGGGCCGGCTGGACACGGGATACCTCCAAAGTTGCCCTAGTTCCATCTTCTGAGCGTCCAATGCCTCTTAGCCGCTCCTTGATGTTTCTTGGAACTAAAGTTTAGCTAATTTAGCTCCAAAACAAGGACTATTCAAGAAGAAGAATGAAGAACTGATTAGGCCAAAGAATTTTAACATCAAAACTGATTGGAAGAAGATTAAAGAAAGAAAATTCAAGGACAAGGAAGAATCTGTTAGAGATTTATTAGGATTTAAACTTAGTTCTTATAAATACTCTTTATTGGGAATAAACCCTAGCTTTGGAAGCTCTTAGCTTTTGAGCCTTTAGCTTTGAGTTCATAGTTTATTTTCAGAATTATTGTTTATTGTTTTATGCAAGCTTAGTTCTTTTCTCCAATCTAGTGTTATAGAGGATGCTCTTCAACTATTGTGAGGTTTCTTATGCTTAATCTAGTTTCTTTTATAATTGTTCTTTGATTTCTCTGGTTTAAAGATAATCTTGTTTATTTATTTGTCTCTTGTATTTGGTTGTGGTTAGTGGCCAATAATTACTTGTTTATGCAATTGACTTACTAATCTATTTGAATCTGTATCGTTTGTGATTTAATTAGATGTTATCAGCAATTAAATAGGTTGCCTATTCAAGGGAATTCAAAGGGATTATTGAGAAGTCAATGATGGGTAGCTCTCTAATAATGGTTAAGCTATATTAATCTTTCTCTTAGTCCTTTCTAATTCTTGAAACAAGGCCGCTGGGGTTTTGGTTTAAGTGTTAGATTGAATGATATTTTGTGAAACACGAATAATATCATATCTAGCCTTAGGATTAAGGGAATGATTGAGAATGCTAGGTTTTCTTTGATTGTTAATGCAAATATGATTTAAACGTTATCTTTTGGTATTCCAATGATCAATAGCTTGTAAGCATTCCTAAACACTAGGTTGGACATTTTTAATTATATAGTTTACTTAGTTTAATTCAATTTAGTTTAATATTATTGCAAAATCCCCCTAATTTACTTCTCAGTTTTGAAGACAAAGATAACCAAATCTCTCCGTGGATTCGATCCCTACTTACCCTACTACATAGTTAGTTTGGGAGAAGGTTAATTTGCAAAGCTCTTCAACAAGCCTCGTCATGTACGTTTTTCATTGTAAATGTGCAGCAGACTATAGAATAATAATAGTACAAGTATATAATACAATTCCGAAGACCAGGGAGTCACAAGGGTTTGGGTGAAACCTATAAAATCGTGGTCAACTAGGGAAAGGGGGGCACCGGAGATCACTATCCATAGAGACGTCAATCGTCTAATGTCGAAAGGCCTATAAAATTGAGAGGAACATGCCGAGTACGATAGATGTACCCAATGAGAAACTTGGTCATAATGACCAATCACCTCAGGCTGGGGATATGAATAAATCCAAAACAATAATCTAATTAAAACAATTAATTTAAATAAAATCCAGGAAATCCTATAATCAAATCAAATCCGATAACTTGAAATAGGCTGCATCTGAAAAACATCCGAAGGCACACCTGTGCACTTAGGTGGCCAACTGGACCATAAGGCCTCTAACAGGTATATAGTACAAATCATAAGTTGTCATTTAGCTCTTTCCCTTGACGTTGCCATCATTATGGGTGGACACAGTTACAAGATAACTCTGGTGAGGTATCCTCCGCGTCTCTCTATCCCAGGGTCTCCACACTCACCGTGCCCTTCAGAAGGTGGACCACAGCTACTTAGTAGGATGCATGCTGTCACGCCCTGACCACTTGGGTCAGCCACGTGGCAACCGCCGTACTGCCTCGAAGTACGTGCCAACCGCTCACGCACTTGAAGCACCGCAAGGCAAATAAATGGATACCATCGCTGCAAAACCTGTAAAACTTTAATTAAAAATCCTTTAATAAAATAATAAAACTTAAGTAGTGCACCAGTGGATTAATTTAAAAGGAATACCTATTCAGCGAAAAACTACTAAGCCTAGGTCACCAACGTCTTCTACTGAGCCTCCTTTCTATAGCCGACTCCGTAAGCAAATCTGCATCGATCCACATTGGATACAAGTGAGTGACAGAGGTTCTAAGAATCTCCATCTGGGTTAGGGCAAATAAGGGAAATCCAAAATAATAATAAAATAATAATAAAATAAAATTTTTTTCTTTTGAAAACTCTTTTCTGGTTCTCTTGCTGAGAACCCTCTTTTAAAAACATCTTAAATAAAATAAATATATATCTCAAATGGGCTGGCATCTCTTTTATACTGGAGGCTCGACCCGTCGATCGTCTTATGCCTCACTGCACCGAGGGCTATCTCTTTTCTCATTCAATAATATTTTCTCTTCTCTATCTCTCTAGCCATTTCCCTCGGTGGTGCCTCGCTGTGGTGGAACATAGCGAACTGGAGCCTGGCGAGCTTCCCTACGCGCCTCTCCTAACCAGGTCTGGTCTCACCATGCCCCTCAATAGGCGGTCCACGACTGAGAATCTAGCATGCTTTTCTCCAACTCGTCCACGCTCCCGTAAATTGGAGCCCGAGGAGCATCCCTCTCAATCACTCATGTCGCAAGGGCATTGCACCCTTAAAAATCATAATAATAATAATATTTCATAATTATATATATATAAAACATACATTTTTAAAATATATAAACACACACACATAAGTATTTATTTTTCTCTTTGCAAACATCCCACTCTCTATGTGGGTATATCACAAACAACTGTGTGTGTGTGGATTTCCCGTATCCCAAAAACCTTTTTAAAACATTTATATTTTTAAAACCATTTTTAAAACCTTTTTCCCCAGTGGGTAAACAAAGAAGTCTAGGTCACTCACAGTGATGGGAGATTCGTATACTCCCAAGTGCTCCATGTAGCTTAACCTCCGGGGCATCGCCGCACTCGATTCACCTGGAGCCCTAGTACACGAAAATATACGTTAGCATTCATAATTAAATTTATGAATGCACCTACGAGGCTCTAACATGACCTAAGATTGGGCTTGAATGTGATTCGGGGCTTAGAAAAGTGTCCGGGAGGTTCCAGGGTAAAAATTGGACATTTTGTGAAAATTACGAAAATGCCCCCCAGGCCCGTGGGCCCCATATGTGGGCCGGACCCAGCACTATTTCAGGCCCGACCTTGCCCAGTTTTGGGCCCAAAAAGCCCACTCCAGCATGGTTCTGCACAGTTCCTGCTCGGTTCCCGACCCTTTTGCTCCGTTTTTCATGCCATTTGATCGCCAATCGTCCGACGGACTTAGCTAGGCGATCCTCGTGACATCGACAACACGTCTACGGAAAGAAAAATGAGAATCACAATCTCAAAGTTCGTAGATCTCAAATCTAAACTTAAAATCTAACAAAAAAGCTAAACCTAACTTTGAGCTTGGATCTTTCATAAACCAATGCATGGATATGCGTGAAAACTTAGAAAAACGTAGATCAAGGAGTTAAGAATAACTTACCAAGAACTCACCTTGATCCTGCAGTCGGTTTATCCGGATTGGCCAAAAGTCCAAAATTGGTCCAAAAGAGCAGTTGAGAGAAAAGAGAAATGAGACAAGAGAGAAAGAGAGAAAATGAGGGGGAGAGGGTCGACCTCCCCCTATTTATAGGGGAGCCTCACACCGGGTCTACTCGGGCCCTGGGCCAGACTTTCTCTTCTCTTTGAAACCTCTCATAATTTCGATCCGTGACCCGATCCATCGACCAACTCACCAATGGACATCCAATCCATTGGCTATGGACTTAAAGAAGTCCACTTTAATGTTTCCATGCATGGTCACCAATCTCATCTTCCAACTCCGTCTTGTCTTAAGCTTATCTTCTTTTTTGACTTAACACAGCCGGACCTACATATTGTTTAATTATTACGTCATCTTACACTATTCCGTTTGTACAAAAAGGTCGTGCTAGGTTCGGGTGTGTCAACTCTCCCAACCTTTTAAAATTTCATCCTCGAAATTAAATAAGGTAGCTTGGGGAGATTTGGCTTCCATTTGAAGCCCTTATTTCGTTTTCGGATAGTGTTCGCCTCACTATTCGCCGTTGAAGTTTACCACGCTTCCGCTGTGCACTCTGATCATTCTCTCCCTCAAGAGTGGCTTCATTGCCCTTCTACTCTTGAGTTTGAACCTCTTCTTTTCCTTAATATAGCCTACCCTTACCTATTCATAGGTTAGGCTCTCTTCACTTTGGTCATAACACTTGGAGGTTCTTCCTCCGCGCTAGCCGTGCTTACTCGGTTCTTCCACCTTGTCCTTGTTCTTCCTTAAAGTCTCTCTTAGCGAGACTATCCTTTTTATTACCTCTGAAGTTCCACACCTCTTACTTTTCTTAGGAGTTCCTTCTCCTTTTTATTTCAACTGCCTCTCACTTCGAGGCCACCATCTGACGCGTTGCTCATCGTTTCGTGGTCTTGTACTCATCTTTGTAACCAAGCTATCGGGAAAGACCTTCGCTTAACTCCCTTGCCTCCGCAATGAGGATGCGGTGAGTTAATTGTCTTTCCCCCTTGCCTTGGTTTCGCTTCTTAGTTTCGCCCCCTTACTTCTATTCTCTTCCTTCTCTGATCTTCTTCCATTCAAAATTCACGGCATATGAGTCGAGCTCTAATACACATTGGCCCATACTTGGCCACATCACAATAGAGGAATTAGAGATCATGCCCTCTCGGCTCTCACAATCTGACCCACTCTCTGACCGCCCATCACAATCACAAATAGGGCCCTCGGCCCCTCATATCATATACAGGGCCCATGGCCCATCACATCTCATCTCTCATCCTCTCTGATATAGAGAACTCTGGGAGGTCTCATACTCTCCCCAATCACATACTGGGCTGATCCTCTCGAGTGGTCATCACAGAGATCCTTAAGATCTCCATCTCTGACCCTTCCTCTCATAAGGACATCTCACACATGACTCCCAAATTCCATCACACTTGAGCCTCGACTTCATACCCATCCATGCCATTTCTCTGACCTCTTAGGGTTTCCTTAACTTTTATTTTCTTGAGGTACCCACTTCAGGAGATGTCTCGTTTTTCTCTTCCTTTCGACCTCATTCTTTCACATTAACTTCCTTGCTAATGGTCGATCTTTTTTCCTCCTTTCATCAATAGTATTTTCTAGGGGTTTCCTTATCCCCTTCTCTAACCTTTTCTTCCTTTCCATCCGCCCAGGTCCATTATGGGGTCCATATTTCTCTTGCCTTCTCATTAACTCGGAACAACGTAATTCATGCTCGTCACACTTATGCTGCACTCCTTGTAGCTTCTTCATCTTTATGTCTCTCTCTTGAGGTATCTTGTTCTCCACTTAACTTAACCTTTTCTTTTAGGGTTCTTTATCCTTTCATTTGATTTGCTCATACCTTGGGTCCATTGTCATCCATTAGCACCATTTTGCAACTCTTATCATCTTTATACCGCTTTTCCTTAGGGTAATCTCCATATCATTTCTCTCTTTCACACTCCTTTACCTTGATCCACATGACCTTTCACATTGTATCCAAGGTTTCCTTCACCTAGACCTCATTCTTTCTTGTCTTTGCTTTCTTCTCTAAATTTTTTTTGTCATCTTTATTCTTTTTCCTCCTTTTCTTCTAACATCCTTGTCTCTCTTGGGGTTAGAATTCTCTCTCTATTGCTCATACTGGCTGTGCTCATAGGAGTTTATAAGCTTGATTGATTTTTTTTTTATCCTTTGCTCATAGGAGTACTGGGATTCCTTTACCTTATCCATCTTGGCCCTTAATCCATCGATATCTCTTCCTTGTCTTTCGATACCATGGTTTATTTATCGTGGGCAACACCTTTCTCTATCCTCCATTACCTCTCAATCTTGGCCACGCCAAGCTGACTCCATTTTAGCTTGGTTTGACTTCATATCCTACATCCTTTCTTTACTTATCATTCTTTGGGGAGGTTATCCTCAAAGTTAGCTTACTCCCCTTCTTCTAAAAGATTTAACTTATAGTTTTTTTTTTGTTCCTTGACTCCTTAACCTCGATTCCTTTATCTCACTTTACTTCTTTGATCTCATCCTCTCCTCTCTTTTGGTTCCAACCATTATTCTTGTTTATCCTTAATCACCTTTTTGTCTTCTCCAGTTTTAATCATCATCTTATTCATTCTCGTCTTATCCTTACTTCTTTCTTCGACTCTTACTTAGGTTGATACACTTTCCTTATTACTGGGTTTGATTATTCTTCAAATCTCCATTATCATTATTATTACCATTATTATCATCATTATCATTTTCCTCATTATCATCATTCTTTCACTTTTGTTTACTCCATCATGATTTCATATCCTTACATATCCTTTTTCTTTATTTCTCTCTTCTTCTCTTTCATTCATTCTTTATTGATATCATCCATTAGAATACAATTACCCCATTCACTTGTTTCCTTCGAGTGATTATTCTCTTATGTTTTCTTCAATTTTTCTTTCTATCCAATCTTTTTATCTCTTCTTTTATCATCTAACTAATCAAGGTTTTCCTTTCCCTTTTTTTCACCAATTTACAAATTTAACCTTTTTGTCCTCCTCTTTCACAAACAAGTAGTCAAGGGTTTCCTCTTCCTTTAACAATTTATATCCTGGACCCCCCCCCCCTTTTTTTTTACTCTTCAGTTCTGGCCTCCAATAATCCTTGTTTATTCATTTCTTTTCTTTAACTTATTCGCTTTAGGATGTAGTGCCTTGGCTTGACTCGAGTTTGGGGTTTATTATGCTCGACTTTCTTTAGCTAACATCCGTTTCTAAGTCTTTTATTCGCTTTCTTTCACTAGATCTTTCTCAGTCCTCTTTCTAGGTTTCTTTTAATCTCCCTTTTTTTATGCTCTTCTTTAATCTATCTCTAGGTTACCTACTGTCGAGATGTTTTACCGCTCCGACGATAAATGATATGGCGTGAAAAAATGTTCGGGACTAAACAGTCTAAAAACAAATGGGGTTGCCACTAACCTTTTATTTGAATAGGTGTGGTTAGTCACCTACTTGGTTTAACCCAACGTAAATCTAGAAAGATTACATCAAGTTAAGGAAAGAAACTGGTCTACAAAAAAGATTTTAGGTTCGGGAGTCGGTTACGCTTGGCGAAGGATTAGCATCCCCAAGACGCCCGGAAATCGGTACCACAAAAGTCTTAAAAATATTTTACTTGGAAAAATAATAATAAAATATTTTAAAATTCATTTTTCAAAAAAATGCAATTTCAAATGTCGGAATAAATATTCCTTTTAATGTGAGATAAACTTCCCATTATAAAACTTAAATCCGAAATTTAAAAACTTAATGTCGGAATGAACATTCCTTTTAATGTGAAAATCCATAGCCCAATTTTGAATTTGAAGAAATTTCCTACTTAGAATGGAGATTCAATTTCTAAATAGGAATAAATATTCTTCTAAAATCAAAGTCAAATTTAAAAAAGATGAGGATAAATATTCTTTTATGAAAAATAAAGAATTTTAGATTTAGAAATCCTCAATTATGGAAATGTGATTTAAGACTTTCTGAAAAAATTTTGCAAAAAGATTGGGATAAACATCCTCAAATTTATATTTTGAAGTTCACGTTAAGAGACTTTAATTATGATTATTTAAATTAAAATCACTTAGAAAGGTTTAATTTTAAAACAATGTCGGAATAAATATTCCTTTTAATTTGTTGAAGGGAATAATTTGACAAAAATTTAGTTTAGTAGGAAAACTTTAGTAGATTTGATAAATTAAGACATTTCCAAAAAAAATTTTAAAAAATGAATGTCCTTTTCATCAAATAAAACTGATTTTGAAAAAAGATTTTTAAAGATTTAAAGAATAAACATTCTTTTTATTGAAACTAAAAATGTCTTTTAATAAAAATAAAGTTTGCTCGAAAGGTCTTAATTAATTAAACTTACTAAAATCCTCCCAAAAAGGTATTTTGAAAAAAAACTAAAGAAGGGGAAAAAGAAAATAAATATTCCCTTTTAAAAATAAGAAAAAAAATTTTAAATGTGGTTTTTTAACAAAATTTGGATTAATTTGAGAAGCCTTAACTATAATTGAGTAGTTAAGATCTCTCAAAAAAAAACTTTTAAAACATATTTTGAAATTAATGTTGGAATGAACATTCCTTTTAATTTAATTGGGCCTCTTAAACAAGAGATTTTCTTAAAATAAAATGAAAATAAAACATAAAAGTAAAAATGGATAAAAGGTTTTGGAGTAAACATTCCTTTTGTAAAAGAAGGTAATAAAAAAAAATTAGTTCACTTGCCAATTTTAAGAAATTAAGGAAATCATAAACATGATGTATGCTTTTTATGAAAATTAAATGAGAAAAATATATTTTTTAATTTTGAAGGGATGAGAAACTTTCTCGGGCCCGATCGGACTCCTGATTAGACATCGAAAAAACTTATCATCGGAGAAAAACCTTCGGAAACCTCGGACTCCCGAGGCACCCTCCGGTCACCCCATGCATATGAATTTTTTGAAAATTCAATGTTCTAAACTTAATTATGCATGAATGAGACAAAGAAATAAGCGTTAGTATACAATTGATTACATAATAGATAAGCAAACTTAATTTAAATAAACACGCATATTAGGTCAAAGAGTGCGATTTTGTACAAAATTCAATTCATGATTTAACAAACATATATGCAAGGGCAAAAAGGTAATTTGGTGTAAGGTACAATTAATAATTAAACAAAAATGCATGCAAGGGCAAAAGGGTAATTTTACAATCAAAATTAAATTTTTAATTAAGACAAATATGGATTTAAGGGCAAAAAGGTAATTTAACAAGGTCAAAAACAAATATTATACTAAATATGCATCTATTCAAACCTAAAATATAATAACTTTTTTTATAACCAAGATTAATTTTTATATATAAAAAAAGACTCAAAGATCTAATTAATCAAGATTTTATTTTTAATTAAGCAAAAATATTTACAAACATAAAAATATGACCTTTTATATTGAACTTAATCCTTAATTAAATAGTCAAGTTTACAAGTTTAAAGGTTCAAACTTTATGATCAAGATTTGATTTTTAAACTAAATAAACAAATAAAGTGCATTAATCAAGCTTAAAAACAACCGACATGGATATAAGCTACAGAAAATTAACAACTTTTTACATAATCAAGCATATAATCAAAAAGTTAACAACTTTACTATATGAACAAACCGATGATCAAAGTCAATCACATAACAACACGAATAAACTCAAAAAGGCCTAACCTTTAATATGTTTAAGCTATACTTTGTACTAATCAAGTCACTTAACATGACTTAAGGGCTTTATAAGTTGCAAACTCTAACACAAAAAATAAAAAAAATAAAAAAACCCAACATTTTTAAGAACAAATAAGGTCTAAACAGGCAATAATATTTAAGCTTTTCATTATAGGGTCACATGGAAGGCTACATAACAGTGGCTCCATGACAAATTTGAACAGGAGTGAGCGAATTTAGACAGCCAAATACAGTTATGTATACATCCACATATACATCCATGAAGGAATCAAAGCTTGTATTACTAAAGATGAAATTTTGAACGAAGCCAGATATATATTATGCTTTACAAATCACAAAGAATAACACAACAGGCGTAAGAATATCATAACAGGAGTAAAGCTCTATTCTTTTACACATAAGCAAATAAAAATCCAACAATAATGTAGTAGCCAAAACCGGAAGACAACTATTTTACCTCTAAATGAAGAGACTTTGCTTAAAAAATGGGAGCTTTGGTATGAAAACAAGAAACTCAAAAGCTCCAAAAAACGTTTCTTTCTGTCCCTTTAAAAAAAAAAAGACAACTTTCCTCTCCAAAAATGGCTTTCTACTAAAAAAGAACTATTTTTATTTTTGAAAATGGCTATCCTTGTTCCGGAGAGAAGAATGGCTCAAGTTTGTTTGGACAAACGGCACTTTTCTCCCTTTGTTCTCCAAAACAGCCTTTCCTCAAGATTAAAAAGAAAAAGAAGGGATTTTTTTTCGTGTGTTTTCTTTCCAAAAGACCAAACCGATATCCAAAGAAATCAAGAAGACCGAGAATGAAACAACCAAATGACCGATTGCCACTGTTTCAAAAAATGAAGAACCGAAAAAAATGGCCGACCCCTTTTTTAAAAAAAAAAACCAAAGCTTGTTGTCCTGTTGTTTCCAAAAAAATGAAAGAAACAGAAGGAAAAATAAAAAATAAAAAATAAAAAAAATGACCTCCCCGTCTGCTACTAGAAAAAACATTTTTATACTGCTCTTTTTGTCTCTTTCTATCAATGGCTCTCCTTTTTCCTTCTTCCTCATCTGATGGCTGGCAATTTTTTAGTCCTGTGCTCCCTGTTTTGCCCTCTACTTCTTGGCTATGATTGGTTGTTCATTTGCCAATCTTCCAATTTTCTGTCCTTGGAGGAGCATCCAGCTGGCAAGGAAAGAAGCTGGCTAAGAGAGTCACGTGTTGGTGCATGGCTTCTTCTTCTCGGACGCAGGGCCTCTAGGTGAACGGCGCCCAACCACTTTCGGGTTTTTTCTATTTTGAAGTTCGAACAGCTCGAGGAGAGACCCTTTGTGGCACGTCCGAAGATCTATTTCTTGCTTTCGGAGTCTTCATAATTTATAAACCTTGTCCCTTATAGAGTGCAGAAAGGTCCTTTAAACGTTTCCTGCTTTAATGGACCTTAACTCTCAGAACCTTAGACCCCAAAAGTGAATCATCTACATTGGCTCTCAGCCTATTATCTTCAACCTGTCTATCCCCAACGCATGCTATGAACGCAATTCACTCAGCCACTTGTTCTTCACTCCCTTAGCTATTCCCTTTGACTTATTCTGTTTCTCAACTTCCTCTTCAATCTTGGAGAAGGCTGCTTTCTTCTCATCATCGACAGCAGTCACAAACTCCTTCACCAATGCATCTAAACTTGATAGAATACCAGCCTTTGAAGTTGGCCGCCCTTTAGCGTCACGACTGGTGTCGCACTTCTCATTTATAAAAATAACAAAATCATCTAGATCCCTGCCACCATCATAGTCCTCACCAGCTTTGTTGCCCTTTGGAAATAATTTCCATGTTGGATATCCGCACATTTTTTGCTAATCAATAGTGGTGTGAGAAGGTTTGGTGCTGCAATTGTGGACATGTGCCACGTAGCTCTAGGAGTGGCGGAGCTTACTAGGAGTATCGTCTAAAACCATGGGATGTGGCTGCTAGTGTATTGGTAGCTGAAGAAACTAGTGTATTGATTGCTGAAGAAGCTGGTGTATTGTATGGCCGTAGTGCGTTGCATGGATGGTGGAAAATTTTGTGTTTGATGGATTTGTTTCGGTATCTAACGGTGCAATTCATGCCAAGCTTTTGGAGAGGATTGCACCTGCAACGGAGAAGCCCTTTTTTTAATTTCTTAATACAGGAAATAATGCTTTCATTCTTGTCAAACATGCAGCACTCCTTTCAGTACATGGGGTAGATATATATTTCAAGTATGTTGATGGGTCCTTTTGGAGAAGAACATTAAAAGGTGATGAGAGAAAGTGGCGTGTGGGGGAAGGGCCTTTTCTTCTTTTTTTTTTTTTATTAACAAAACAAAGCCAAAATGGAAGACTGAGAAAGTAGGGTGGCTTTTGTTATATATGTATATATATATATAAATATGTATACATATAAATATATGTATATATACATATATATGTACATATAAATATATGTATATGTATGCATATAAATATACATATTCTTACAAATATATATATATATATATATTGCATTGTAAATGAGTCAACACAATTGGTCTTTAACTTTCCAATTTGGTCTAAAAATTGCCTGCAAGGTAATAAAATAAAATAAAAATAAAATAAAAAAAATATAAACTAAACTTAAAGGGAAATAAGGATGATAAATAAAAAAAAATTGAAAATGATCAATTAGTTAATTAATTAATCAGTTAATTAAAATTTAAAAATAAGTGCCTACAGTTGCTCCTCTTTGGTTATTTCTTAATGATCTAGAAATGTAAGCTTTTGGATAATTAGGAAATAAACAAAGATGTAGACACTCCTTATTCCCATGTGCACTAAACAGTACTAACTTTTCCGAAAATGATCATTCCTGACAGAAATAATTTCAAAATCAAGGAAGTTGTTCTAAGCAGAACCCGTTTTGAGAAGTCACTTTAAGCAAAAATGATTTTATATTTTGAAGAAATTGCCCTAAACAGAAATAATTTTAGAAAACCAACCTAAACAGAAATAATTTTAAATTTTGAAGAAATTGCCCTAAACAGAAACAATTTTAAGAAAACCACTCTAAACAGAAATGATTTTGAACTTTGAAAAAATTGTCCTAAACAGAAACAATTTTGAGAAAACCACTCTAAACAGAAATGATTTTGAACTTTTGAAGAAATTGTTCTAAACAGAAACAATTCTGAAAAACCATCCTAAACATAAATGATTTTAAATCTGAAGAAATTGTGCCAATTTTGAGAAAACCATTCTAAACAGAAGTGATTTTAA
Organism: Microcos paniculata; assembly: GCA_030664755.1. Classification (NCBI taxonomy): domain Eukaryota; kingdom Viridiplantae; phylum Streptophyta; class Magnoliopsida; order Malvales; family Malvaceae; genus Microcos; species Microcos paniculata. The sequence goes on from CP131464.1 coordinate 11,241,111, forward strand.
ATTTGGAGAAATTGTGCTAAATTTGAGAAAACCATTCTAAACAGAAGTGATTTTAAATTTAAAGAAATTGTGCTAATTTTGAGAAAACCATCTTAAACAGAAGTTATTTTAAATCTGAAGAAATTGTACTGATTTTGAGAAAACCATTCTAAACAGAAGTGATTTTAAATCTGGACTAATTGTGCTAATTTTGCGAAAACCATCCTAAACAGAAGTGATTTTAAATCTGGAGAAATTGTTATGATTTTGAGAAAACCATCCTAAACAGAAGGTATTTTAAATCTGAACAAATTGCTTTAAAAAAAGGCATTTTTGGGAAAACCATCCTAAACAAGAATGATTTTAAACTTTGAATAAATTGCTTTAAAAGAAACGCTTTTGAGAAAACCCTCCTAAACAGGAATGATTTTAAACTTTGAATAAATTGGTTTAAAAAGAAATGCTTTTGAGAAAACCGTCCTAGACAAGAATGGTTTTAAACTTTGAAGAAATTGCTTTAAAAAGAAATGCTTTTGAGAAAACCGTCCTAAACAGGAATGGTTTTAAACTTTGAAGAAATTGCTTTAAAAAGAAACACTTTTGAGAAAACCATCCTAAAGAGGAACTGTCCTAAACAGGAATGGTTTTAAACTTTGAAGAAATTGCTTTAAAAAGAAACACTTTTAGAAAACCATCTTATACAGGAATGATTTTAAACTTTGAAGAAGTTGCTTTAAAAAGAAACACTTTTGAGAAAACCATCCTAAACAGGAATAAATTGCTTTAAAAATAAACGCTTTTGAGAAAATCATCTTAAATAGGAATGATTTTAAACTGTGAAGAAATTGCTTTAAAAAGAAAGGCTTTTGCGACAATCATCCTAAACAGGAAAGATTTTAAACTTTGAATAAATTGCTTTAAAATGAAATGCTTTTGAGAAAACTATCCTAAACAGGAATGGTTTTAAACTGTGAAGAAATTGCTTTAGAATGAAATGCTTTTGAGAAACCATCCTAAACAGGAATGATTTTAAAATTTGAATAAATTGCTTTAAAAAGAAACACTTTTGAGAAAACCATCCTAAACAGGAATGACTTTAAACTTTGAAGAAATTGTTTTAAAAAGAAACATTTTTGAGAAAACCATCCTAAACAAGAATGATTTTAAACTTTGAATCAATTGCTTTAAAAAGAAACGCTTTTGAGAAAACCGTCCTAAACAGGAATGATTTTAAACTTTGAATAAATTTCTTTAAAAAGAAACGCTTTTGAGAAAACCATCCTAAACAGGAATGATTTTAAACTGTGAAGAAATTGCTTTAAAAAGAAAGGCTTTTGTGAAAATCATCCTAAACAGGAATGATTTTAAACTTTGAATAAATTGTAGAAATAATTCATGCTAAATAGAACTGAATCACGGATGATTACCTTAAGTAAGAAAAGACCTTAAAGCAGTTTTGGAGAGTTACCTGAGGAGCTTCAAAACTAACCTCGCAATTTGAATTGGATTTATGCCTGTAATTTTTGAACAATGATAGGATGCATGATGAACGCTTATGAGGAATGACGCTAAAATGATGCAATTTGCTTGTTCATGCTTAAATGATAATGCCTTTCTACTCCGCCTCAAAGGTTTCAAGATAGCCTTCTGGCTTGGTCCGACCTACATTCTTCAGAATTGGAGAACATCTTCTTATCACATCTTTTCTGGCATAAACATGCCCCAAACCCTTATTTCAAATCATTTTTGCCTGAACATCCCAGTTTGAGATAATTTCATTCACGTGTCACCTTGCTTTGGGCACTAAAAGTATGTTGTTGAGCTCATGTTTACCCTCACATTTCTTTCCTTTTTTGTGTTGGGAGTGACTTCAAATGTTATGGCATTCACTTACCTGTTTGCTTTCTCTTTCATGATAAAGACATTCATGATAAAGATATTATGCAATTCATATTTAAGGAGAAATTCATGGATCATCTTGAAGAAAAGCAATGCACAATATATTAAATAGACAAACTTATAACAAGGATTTAACAAACAAGTTCGAAATAAACGAGTTTATAACAAAAGAATAAGAAAGGTACATGACCTCAGTGTGATGAATGCATAGACAACAAAGTGTTGGTCATCTCGCGCCTTGCCTTTGACTGACTCATCTTCGCTGAAGTGACGCTTAACAAGGTTTGATGATTTCTGATTTCTCTAATCCCCATAACCAAATAAGATCTCCTATGCAAGTTAGGTACCCATTTTGCTATGCTTTCTCAACCTTCCTAAATTGCCTTTTTCAGGTTTTCAGCTTAGGAACCAACCTATTTGGGTCTGAACTGCCCTTTCGAGTTTTCACCTCGAACCCCTCCTTTTCTTTTCTCTTTTTTAGACTCATGCCGCCTTTTCAAGTTTTCAACTTGAGACGCTCTTTTCATTTTTTTTTCATCATTTTTTCTTTTTTTTCTTTTTTTTTCTTATTTTTTTCTCTCTTTTTTTTATTCTTCTTCAAGTGTAGTATTTCTTCACAGCATCAGCATTGATTGGATATGGCAATTCATCTCCATCCATTTCTTGCAAGATTAGGGCACCTCCTGAGAATGCTTTCTTCACCACATAAGGACCTTCCCAATTTGGAGTCCACTTTCCTCGGGGATCATGTTGACTAAGTAGAATTTTCTTCAGCACCAATTCTCCTTCTGTGAACTCGCGCGAATGGACCTTCTTATCATATGCGCGCATCATTCTTTTCTGATACAGTTGACCATGGCTAAGTGCTTTGAGCCGCTTCTCTTTCAATCAAATTCAATTAATCAAATCTTTCTTGCACCCAATCTGATTCTTCGAGCTTCACCTCTCTGTATACTCTTAAAGATGGGATTTCTACCTCAACTGGTACTACTGCTTCCATTCCATAGACCAAAAAATATGGAGTTGCCCCAATAGGTGTTCTTGCGGTAGTCCGGTAAGCATGTAGAGCGAAAAGAAGTTTCTCATGCCAATCTTCATAAAACTCATCTTCTCGACTATCTTCTTAATGTCCTTATTTGCTGCCTCGACCTCTCCATTCATCTTGGGTCGGTAACTAGTTGAATTGCTATGCTTGACCTTGAATTGAGAGCACACTGCCTCAATCATCTTATTGTTGAAATTCTAGGCATTGTCGGTGATGATTCTTTTCGGCAACCCATATCGGCAAATGATTTCCTTCTTCATAAGCTTGATGACCACTGGTTGAGTTATATTTGCATAAAAAGCTACTTTGACCCACTTGGTAAAGTAATCGACGACCACCAGAATGAATTGATGTCCATTAGAAGCTTTTGGTGAAATTGCCTAATAGACACAATATTATACTTACTTTATGTTCTTATTTCTTATAATTATTGTGCCTATCCTACTTTAATTCCACTCATATAAGCATGGTTTTGTATTTGAAGGTTCTAAATGAGCTTTGAGTGGATAAATGAGCATTTGAAGATGAAAAGAGTCAAATTGGAAGCAAAGGAAAGAAAGGAGATTGAAATGTAAAGTGAAGCTATAGGCAGATTGGAGACACCTGAAAGATGGCCGAATTTCACCACCTTAAAGGCTTCATCTGCATTGTGTTCTTCACCAAAGTTGTAGAGAACATCCTAAGCTTTCTAGAATGCCCAAGAACGCCCCAATCGGAGTCCGTTTGACGCTCCAAATGCTCATTCGATGGAGACATACCAAACCAAGCGAGAAACCATGGTAATGGCGCCATTACACTTCCTAATGGCGCCACTACACTCCAAAATCTGCCCACGTCGTGGGCGCATGAAGACATCAATCCCTAATGGCGCCACTACAATCACTAATGGTGCCATTACACTTCAACGATTGCCAAGCCATGCATTTCAACACACCAAAGAAAGCTATTGGCGCCATTCCACTTCCTAATGGCGCCATTACACTTGAAGATTTGCAACTTGGGAAAAGTCAGCATGTGCCTAGAATCAAAAGACCCTAGCGGTGCCGTTCCATATCCTAATGGTACCGTTACAAGAAGCCACAGTTGGAAGCATTCGTCTTGGCCTAACTCAGAGCAACTCAGTGTGAAGTCTCCACTTTGCCCTTCCTTTTAGTACACTAGGACCTAGGGTTATGAGGGCAGTCATGTAATTTGGCCCTTTAAATATTAGTTTTCAGTACAAGTACGAACAGATTTTAGATTTCATCATAATTGAATACACGCAGATTCCCTTCTTGCGATTTTCTCTGGAGAATTTCTCCCATTTTGTAGAGAGTTCATCTCTCTTTTCTTCATCAATTTAATTGTTTCTTTACTTTGATTAATTAGTTTACTTCATTTTCTCTTTGGTTTACACTTAGATCAATAAGTGATTAAACCCATAATCCATCTTACCATCTATTGATCAAAGGGGTAATATTGTTAGTGAGACTCTCTGTTCTTAGTTTGGATTGTTAATTGGGTGTTTCAATATCTGTGTTTATATTGTTTTTCTGATTGTTTGGGTTTTGATATATGAGTCGACGCATGTATTTGATCCTAGATAATCTGCTGTTAGTATTAGAGAGAGTGAATCTTTAGTAACTTGCTCTAATATTTGGTAACAAAAGAGGGAAATTTGCATCTTTCTTGGGATATTGATTAATTGATGACTGGGTATGCACGAAGTTATTTCGGGTCAATTGCATACTTGACTGATTTATTGTGATTCATTCTTTATCAAACCTGTAAATCAATATCGCGAAGAGTCGTTGGTTCAGGCGAGGTAAAAGGGTATTTTCCAGGAATCTTTAGTACTAGATTATACTGTTTAGTCTCTACATAGGCTTAGGGCATCTTTAGTACCTCTGTCTATAGTATGCCATTCAATTGATTAATCTTATATTTTGTGGGTCAAGGATCTAACACCTTCTTTCCCTTTGATTAATAGTGGTGAGACGGATGCCTGTTTATATTATTGTCTTTATTGTTTGTTTAATTTCAAGTTTTAATTATCTTTGCCTTCAATCCCCCCTGTTTTATTGTTGTTTTTTGAAAAGCAAGATTGCTCTTGCTTCCTTTGGGTTCGACCCTTACTTGCTTTCTATACTGTTAGTTTAAGTGAGGTTATAAATTTCATTCTTTTGATCGTCTTGACGACGGGCGATCAAAGAATTGGCACCGTTGCCGGGGATCAAACCCGGGTCGCCTGCGTGACAAGCGGGAATACTCACCACTATACTTTCTGGAAATCTTTTTGCATATCTTGGTAGACTGATGTACAAGGAGTATGACTGTAGTAATAGTTTGTATTTTCTCACTTCACAACTCAGTGCTTTTTCAGTACAAATAGGGGTACTTCACCATCTTGGTAGTCAAGAATGGCGCCACTCCACTTTGTAATGGTGCCATTCTTGCATGATTGTCACAACATTGTTCTTCAATCCTTTGGTTAAGCTCACGGCGCCACTCCATTCCCTAATGGCGCCATTCCATTGTGATCAATCCTTGTTTGCCTTGCACAAAGCCTTTCATGAAAATACCAAGCTAATGGCGCCACTACAACCCATAATGGTGCCATTACCACTACAAACTCTCTTGTATATTTTTATCCTGATATCATTATTTCCCAGATTACTCTCCCCCAAAAATTGCCTATAAATAGCCTCAGCATCTGAGTTCCTCACTACACTGCTTATTCTCTGCCTAATCTCTTCCCGTACCTATTATCTTCTGCTATTCACCCCATACACTTCAAAATGCCAAAACAGAGAAGATATCAGGGTTAATCTTCAAACCAACAACCACCTGTGGAAATTGTGGAATGTTTGGAGGTGCCCCCTATTGGTCGTGACAACTTTGTTAGTGATGCAGCTCTTCTTTGGTACAATAATCGATACAATAATCACATGGTGGTGGAGAAACTGGTTGATCACAAGTTAAATGATGAGTTAGAAATCTCCCAAAGGTTTTAGGCCTTAGGATGGAGCTCTGTTCTTCAGCTTCGAGGACACTACTACCCTGATACGATGAAGGTCTTGTATGCCAATATGCCCAAAAAGAAACCCATGTTTAGAATGGCGCCATTCCAACTCATAATGGAGCCATTACCAAAGCCTAGAAAGTCATTTGTTTGGTGGAGGGCCGAGGCAATGAGCACATGCAAGACAAGAAGAATGGCGCCACTCCATGTTGTAATGGTGCCATTAGTCATGCGTTCTCCTCCATATCTTTTTCAGCACAAGCATCCAGCCAGATCAAGGATTTTCCATGAAATCTCTCTTTCTCTCTCTCTCTCTCTCTCTCTCTCTCTCTCTCTCTCTCTCTTTCCTTTATTTTAGCTTGTTTAAGTTCTTAATTTGCTTTGTTTTTATTTTTCTGTTTTAATTCTTTTATCTTCTTGTTTTGTAGGTGAAATCAATCTAAGGATCTCTGCTTGTGCTTATGGACTGAAGAACAGGGGAGTTCTCCTAAAACTCACCCTCTTTCTCATGTCATTGGTTTATATGCTCATGCATCTCTGTTGATAAATGACATGTATTCATCCTAGCATTTGTAGTAGGAGCTTCATATTTGCTTTATATCTATGTTTATTCCTTGATTGATTTAGCTTTAACTTGCTTAGGTTAGTTTTCTATTTCTTTTGTATATATGCTCATAGGAAATAATATATGCCATAGTTCTCATGTGATTCCATACTTGTCATTTATCCATCATTTTCATTCTTTCATGGTGACATTTGATCTAAGAAATTATGGATGATTCAAAGCTTTGATGATCAAGTGCAAAGATTATTTTGGGTATTTATCTTATTGGGAGTCTATTTCCAGTGTTTTGAAATAATTGAGTGGAAGCAGAACATGTTCATCACCCCATGTCTACCACATTACATGCCATATTGCTCTTCATTCATGCAATTGTGATGGTTCCAAGAGAGGTTTAAGTCATGAAATGAGCACTGGAAGCTGAAAGGGAGTCAAACTAGAAGCTACGGAAAGAAAGGATGTTTAAAGCTCAAAGTTAAGGTGTAGGCAGATTGGGTACCTCTCAAATATGGATATTTTGCACCCCCTTGAAGGCCCCATTTGCGTTTGTGATCTTCAACAAAGTTGTAAAGGACATCTCAAGCTTTCCGGAATGCCTAAGAACATCAAAATCGGACTCCATTTGGCCCTCCAAAAGCTCATTTTACGATGATATAGTGCAGCCTAGCGAGAAAACAAGTAGAATGGCGCCATTAGTGTTAAGTATGGCGCCATTCCACATGAGAAATGCGCTGAATAGAAAAAAAAAAAAAAGCAAGCTAATGGCGCCATTCTAGTTCCTAATGGCACCATTACACTTCTCCATCACCAAAGAAGAGCTCATAAGTGCAGAAAGCAATGAAACCTTCATAATTAGCATGATTGCTGGACTCAGAATTCATTCATATGGCACCGTTCCAGTCATTTTTCTTCCATATCCACACTTAGAGTTCCACAATGCACATGTTCTCTATCTTCTCACACTGCTACAAGACCAACACAGGAAGTAAAAACCATTGAGCCAACACTGACCCAAAATATTCCATACACCAAACTCATTCCAAATGCATCCAATTTCTTGCATCATCCACATTACATCTCCTACATGGTGAACTTTGTTTATTATTTTTTTCCTATGTTCATATATATGTACTAATTTTTTTTCTTTTTCTTGTAGGTTGTTCTAGGATCTTTCTTTAATGATGACCTTTCATAATTTTTCCAATCTTAATGTATGTGTTTATCTATAATTCCCTTTGTGCTTTCTTTTATAGCATCAATTGAATGTGCCAATTCCAACAAGGTAACTCACCAAACCCTCAAAATACTCCTTTCATTTTGATTGTTTGGATGATTTTCTCTGTACACATGCACACACATTGAGGACAATGTGTAATTTAAGTGTGGGGGAAATGGATAAACCATCATTAACTTAATATCCAAATTTTGTTTAGCCTTTAGGTTTGATGTCAATCAAATGGTTTGATTGCAATTTGCTGTATATGTGCTTATTAAGTTGTTATTGATCCTAAAAAGCATGATGTTAGTCAATTTGTGATATAGACCACCTGATTGAATTTATGAATGTATATATTGATTACTTGATTCAAGTATAATCAAATTGGGTAAATAATAAACCAAGTGAGAAATTTGAGCCTAAAAAGATTGCACTCAATCTTATGTTCTTTCATGAGTAATATTTTCTCTCATTCCATGACTGTATATTGCTAGAACTTGCATCATACCTTGTCAAGATTACATGTAATATGTGTTTGTATGAATAAGATTAAGGTTTAATTAGGATAAGTTTGAGCCAAATAAGCCAACCTTAACTCATAATTTTCATTAGTTAACCTATTTGAGCCTTGATGTATGATGAGTTAAGCCTTATTTCTTTGTAGCCACTTTCCAAAGAACCCTAAGCTAAAAGAAAAACAATGATTCATGTCCCTGTCTTAGGATAATGAAGCATTGAAGAATTAAAATTGTTCTTGGTTTGGTGATAAAAAGCTAAGGAATTGTTTGGTTAAACTTGGTCCTAAATGAAAGTTGAAATGCGAAGAATGCACCTATTTAAAGAAGAAATTGGAACCCATTTGCTTAAATTCAAACATACAGAGGGTGATAAAATGTTATAAAGGTGCAATTAAGTGAAAGAGAGTGATCAAAAAGGAACCTAGCTTTTGATAAATTGAAGAGATAATGCTTATGGAAGGGCTATTAAAGCTACAATTGCCCTTATTTTTAACTCTTTGATGCTTCATTATTCTAGGTGTTTGTTGCTTTCCTTTCCTCTTATTTCATTAACCACTCACCTTAACCCCATTACAACCATAATATAGCCTTAATCCTTGTTTATGCATGCATATATATGGAGTAGTGGAGATCAGATAGAAGTGCAAGCTTATGGTTAATATGGTTTTATTGGAATATGTTGAGTGTACCCTATTTATACTTGGTCAGAAAGAGTGAATAGAGTGAATTCATACCTTATTTGATTATACTTGGTTTGAGAAAGCTTTATATACATTCTGGAATTCTTCCAGTTGTTTATCCCTCCATTTTTATTGATATTATGCTTTCTTTTCATTAAAATTCAATAGCATCTTACTTTGCATATATGTATTAAATTGTTAATTGTGGTGTTTGTTTGTTGCTTTAGTTGAATAAAGGAGACCATACCTCCTCCTACTAGTTTAACTAGGGGTTTAATATGGGCTTGTAGTTTAGGCTAAGAACTACCGTGTGCCTACGACAGTGGAATTAATTTGTGTAGTTAGTTTTAGTTAGATTTAGCTTGAATAAGTTTCAGATTGCATTCTTGCTCACATTTGCTAGGGACTAGCAAAGTCTAAGTGTAGGGGAAATGTGATAGACACAATATTATACTTACTTTATGTTCTTATTTCTTATAATTATTGTGTCTATCTTACTTTAATTCCGCTCATATAAGCATGGTTTTGTATTTGAAGGTTCTAAATGAGCTTTGAGTGGATAAATGAGCATTTGAAGATGAAAAGACTCAAATTGGAAGCAAAGGAAAGAAAGGAGATTGAAATGTAAAGTGAAGATGCAGGCAGATTGGAGACGCCTGAAAGATAGCCGAATTTTACCACCTTAAAGGCTTCATCTGCATTTGTGTTCTCACCAAAGTTGTAGAGGACATCCTAAGCTTTCCAGAATGCCCAAGAACACCCCAATCGGAGTCCGTTTGACCTTCCAAATGCTCATTCGAATGAGACATACCAAACCAGGCGAGAAACCATTGTAATGGTGCCATTACATTTCCTAATGGCGCCACTACACTCCAAAATCTGCCCAAGCCGTGGACACATGAAGACATCAATCCCTAATGGCGCCACTACAATCACTAATAGCGCCATTACACTTCAACAATTGCCAAGCCATGCATTTCAACACACCAAAGAAAGCTAATGGCACCATTCCATTTCCTAATGGCGCCATTACACTTGAAGATTTGTAACTTGGGAAAAGTCAGCATGTGCCTAGAATTAGAAGACCTTAATGGCACCATTCTATATCCTAATGGCACCGTTACACTTGAAGATTTGCAACTTGGTAAAAGTCAGCATGTGCCTAGAATCAAAAGATCCCAGCGGCGCCGTTCCATATCCTAATGGTGCCGTTACAAGAAGCCACGGTTGGAAGCATTCGACTCGGCCTAACTCAGAGCAACTCAGTGTGAAGTCTCCACTTTGCCCTTCCTTTTAGTACACTAGGACCTAGGGTTATGAGGGTAGTCATGTAATTTGGCCCTTTAAACATTAGTTTTCAGTACAAGTACGGACAGATTTTAGATTTCATCATAATTGAATACACGCAGATTCCCTTCTTGCGATTTTCTCTGGAGAATTTCTCCCATTTTGTAGAGAGTTCATCTCTCTTTTCTTCATCAATTTAATTGTTTCTTTACTTTGATTAATTAGTTTACTTCATTTTCTCTTTGGTTTACACTTAGATCAATAAGTGATTAAACCCATAATCCATCTTACCATCTATTGATCAAAGGGGTAATATTGTTAGTGAGACTCTCTGTTCTTAGTTTGGATTGTTAATTGGGTGTTTCAATATCTGTGTTTATATTGTTTTTCTGATTGTTTGGGTTTTGATATATGAGTTGACGCATGTATTTGATCCTAGATAATCTGCTGTTAGTATTAGAGAGAGTGAATCTTTAGTAACTTGCTCTAATATTTGGTAACAAAAGAGGGAAATTTGCATCTTTCTTGGGATATTGATTAATTGATGACTATGTATGCACGAAGCTATTTCGGGTCAATTGTATACTTGACTGATTTATTGTGATTCATGCTTTATCAAACCTGTAAAACAATATCGCGAAGAGTCGTTGGTTCAGGCAAGGTAAAAGGGTATTTTCTAGGAATCTTTAGTACTAGATTATACTGTTTAGTCTCTACATAGGCTTAGGGAATCTTTAGTACCTCTGTCTATAGTATGCCATTCAATTGATTAATCTTATATTTTGTGGGTCAAGGATCTAACACCTTCTTTCCTTTTGATTAATAGTGGTCAGATGGATGACTGTTTATATTATTGTCTTTATTGTTTGTTTAATTTCAAGTTTTAATTATCTTTGCCTTCAATCCCCCTATTTTATTGTTGTTATTTGGAAAACAAGATTGCTCTTGCTTCCTTTGGGTTCGACCCTTACTTGCTTTCTATACTGTTAGTTTAAGTGAGGTTATAAATTTCATTCTTTTGATCGTCTTGACGATGGGCGATCATGGCCCCAATCACGTCTTTGCCCCACATTGAGAAAGGACATGGAGAAGAAATAACATGCAGTGATTTGGGAGGCATGTGATTCTGATAAGCATAAATCTGGCACTTATGAAATTTCCTTGCATGATTGATACAATTTCTCTCTATTGCCATCTGAATTTTTAAGATGCAAGCTTCGTACTTTGCCATATTGTTTGTGTAGTCAAAGTCAAGTCTTGCTGTTGCCAGGTATTGATCACCATTTAGGGATATTAGGACAGATCCTACTCCATGCCCTAGTGCATTTGATGCCCCATCAAAATACATTCTCCATTTCTTTTCTTGCTCTGGCTCGGTATTAAATATTGATATCAAATCCTCATCAGGAAACTCAAACTTCATGGGCTCGTAATCATCAACTGCTCTATTGGCTAGAAATTCAGTAATAGCACTTCCTTTGATTGCCTTCTGGGAGACATATACTATATCATATTCTGACAATAGCACTTGCCAACGACCTAGTCGTCTTGATAACCCAATCAACCAGGTGGTGTTATACAACATGTACTGCCTTAATCTCTGAGCCGCCCATGCCAATATGCAACACATCCTTTCTATCTGAGAATACTTGGCCTCGTACTCCGTGAATTTCTTGCTGACATAGTAGGTCGCTTGCTCTTTCTTGTCGGTTTCATCATGTTGCCCCCAGAATACAACTGTTAAACCTCTTTTTATTGCTTAAATTAGGATTTAAGATCACTCTTCTTTCTCCTACTTTAATACTAGGAAGCCTAAGTTAGCTCAATTCTGCTTTGTAGGTGTACTTAAAAGGGAAAATGAAATTTGAACTAAAAAGGGACAATTTCCATGATTAATTGAACCAACATGCAGAGCCGTCGACGGGTGACTCATTAGACGTCGACAGATGCTCGAGAAATGAACAACGGGATCACTTGCACCTGCATAGACGTCGACGGCTAACTCATTAGACGTCAAAGGACAAGCTACTTGATGACCATGATTCCAGAATCTAAAGCAACCGTCCACGGATTGAAGCTGGACGTCCACGGCCAACATTTCCAGGGAGTTCATCATACTAGACGTCAACGGCTAGACACTAGACGTCGACGGGTAGAAGTTTCTGACTTCGAATACTTAAAGGTTGAACATTTAGACGTCGACGTGCACATCTTTAGACGTCGATGGATCGATCGAGCTGGGAAAAATATGAAGAAAACAAGCAGAGACGTCGACGGGCAGATACTTAGACGTCGACGGCTAACAAAGTCAAAACGTCGACAGACCCATTTAAATGCTGTCATTCCACTATCAAACCCTTTAAAAACACATTCCGGAGATTCAGTGGAGAGGAGCCATAACTAAATCTTAGAGTTGTCTCCCTCTTTTCCTCAAATGGCTTCTACTTTAGCTTATTTTATTCTTAAGATTCCTCACCTCAGATGGGAAGAATTATGGAGGAGCAGTGGATTGTGGGCTGGCAGCTGGAGATAGAGATCCGAAAATGAGAAGAAGCAGCTGGAAAGTGGAGTGGAGGCAGTCTTTAAGTTTCCATCTTCTGCTGGGTTTCAGAGGACTTATCATTTTTGTAATTTTCGTTTAAGCAAAAATACTCTATAACTCAAATCTATTATAGGATTCAATCACTTTTTCTGCATTTGTGAGATTCTTGTTCTTAATGCTTTCTTGTTCATTGATTGTTCTTCTATCTCTTGAGCCTTGAAGATGATTATCATGTTTATTATCTTGTCTTTTGGATTGCTGAGTTAATTAGTTGCAAATAATTAATTAAGTAGCTCATTAGCATGCTAATCTTTGAACTCCAATGCTAGAGTTGGGGATTTCTTAGAACTTGAGTAGCAAGAGGATGTTTTTACATCCAAAGAGATTTGAAGATGCAATTGGAATAATGAATGCTGGGTTTGTTATTGATTGTTGTTAGCTTTTACCTTTCCATTGCTCATTGCTCTTCTAGACTTGAATTTGGATTGCTAGGATTCAAGTTAGTCATAAGAAGAAGGATTAAAAGTGAACCTAGATTCAAGGTTAATCAACATTGAGAAAGGTCTATGGACTTGAAGCTGGTTTCAATTCTATGAAGTTAACCAATTGATGATAAGAATATTTGATTAGTGAATCTATGATCAAATGTTAGGTTAAAAGATTGATCATATAATAGATTGGAGGCTTTGTCTTTTAATATATCACATTACTATTGTCATTCTTGATAAATCCTCACATATTATTTCCAACACCAACATAAAACTCCCCTTTAATTTATTGTTTAGTTTGATTTATGTTTAGAAAGTAGTGTGAAATAGAACAGCCTTTCCTCGTGGGATCGATCCTTGCTTACCCTACTACATAGTAGATTAGTAAGGTTAAATTTTTTTGTGATACGACGCGCAACAACAACCCATGGAGTTTTCTGACACTCTTAAATACAAAATCAGACGTCGATCAGGCATAGGAGGCACCAACACTGAGGGGCTCGACAAATACTCATTGACCTTTATCAAAGGCTTTCTCTGACAATCTTTATTCCATTCTGCCATACTTTTCTTCTTCAAGAGCTTGAAAATCGGGTCACATTTTGCAGTCAACTGTGAAATGAAGTGGGAGATATAGTTTAATCTCCCAAAGAACCCTCTTACTTCCTTTTGAGTTTTTGGAGGTGGCAAATTCTGAATGGCTTTGATTTTATCCAGGTCTACCTCGATGCCCCTTTGACTAACAATAAAGCCCAGCAACTTCCTTGAAATAATGCCAAAAATACACTTGGCCGGGTTCAATCTCAACCAATACTTGCATAGTCTTTCAAACAGCTTCCTCTGACCAGTCATGTGCTCCTTCAGACTTCGGCCCTTGGCGATCATATCATCAACATATGCTTGCATCATATCATGAAAAAGAGTTACCATAGCTTTCTGATAAGTTGTCCCGGCATTCTTGAGGCCAAAAGACATCACATTATATTAAACGTGCCCAACATGGTGGTGAAAGCAAGCTTATCGTTATCTTCCGGAGCCATCCCAATCTACTATAACCTTCTTGACATCTCGGTAGTGCACACATTTTTGCATCCTGACCTTTTTTCTTTAGCACCAGCACTTTGTTCACTACCCATTCAGGATAAATGACCACTTTTAGAAATCCCGCATCTAGTTGCTTTTTCACTTCCTTTTTAATCTTAAGTAACATCCCAAGCCTCATTCTTCTCAATTTCTGCTGCACTGGTTAGAACCCGGGCTTGATTGGCATTCTATGTACCACAGTCATAGTATCCAGACCCAGCTTATCGGCATATTCTTTGAGCAGTGACATCAATTCCTCTTTTTGTTTGGATGTCAGGGAAGTGCCGATTTTGACCTCTTTCTTTTCTTTATCATCTCCCAAATTGATCAATTCAATAGTTTCTTTGTGAGGCAAGATCTGTTTGTCTTCTCATTCAATCAGTCTCATAAGATCAGGGGGGAAGAGGGTAATCATCATCATTATTATTGTCAAAGTCATCCGCATTAATGTACCGGTCGAAGTCAGGCTCAAGAGGATCATCTTTGCTATCTTTGCATTCATCATTTGAGGTCGTGAGGGTTAGGAGACAATAAAGGAATGAATAAATATATACACACATATATGTACTTGATCCATGAACAAAAAAAACAAGAGGTAAAACAAATAACAAGGGTAAATAAAAGAAAACACGAAGTCCAATGAATAGAATTATGATATGAAGTATGTACCTGACAAAGAGTTTAAGAATGTATAACATCAAAATCATGAATGATAGAACAAGTATGAAAGTAAAACCCATAACATATAAAGATCAACCACTACCACTATTGGGCAGAAGTGTAGGATAAAAGTGTTCTTAAGACTATCAAAGCTTATTACATGTCATGATCGGTGCCTCAAAAACCTCCCAATTGTTCAAATTGGTCCCCGGTGCTAACTGCCGGACCCATGTTTCGCTGTTGCTTGATCCCTCATATTCCAACATAGCTAATTTAGCATTAATAGCATCTACTCCATTCCTGCCATGATTAGGAAACGAATTTGCCCCTACATTCGGCTGCACACTGGTATCAAAAGTCAAACGACATTCCTTGATAAACCCTTGTACCACTTCTTTCAATCTCATGCAGTTTTCAATGCTATGCCCCTTGGCTCCTGAGTGATAGGCACGTGTTGCATTCTCATCAAACCACTTAGGATGAGGAGGCTGTAAAAGGGTCGAGTACTAAACCGGTTCAATCATCTTACTATTCAATAGCTTGGTGTATAGCTCTGTGTAAGTCATGGGGATGTGAGTAAATTGTTTCCTTTTCTTTGGTGGTCTTGGATTCTGGTTTTGGGTGTTTGGTCTTGGAGCAGTGGAAATGGTGTTGGACACTGGGTATTGGTAAGCATTTTGAGGTTATGTATAGTTGAAAGGAGGATAATGGTAAGCGTTCTGTGGTGGTGTAAAATTGGCGGGATGGTATTGGTGTTGGCATGGTTGGCATTGGGGTTGTGGGTATTGTTGGTATCCTCCACATCCTATAGTGTTCACTTCGCCTTCCTCCTTTTTGGAACTCTCCTTGGCTACACTGGACTCCCCATCATCTAACTTACTAGTCTTGAGTGCATTCTCCACCATTTCTCCAATTAAGACCAAGTCAGTGAAACTCATGGTGGCGCCAGCTAGCATATGGCCATAATATGGAGCCTTCAAGGTGTTAATGAATAGCCATGTCATCTCTTTCTCAGTCAAAAGAGGCTGAATCTGAGTTGCCACGTCCCTCCATCTTTGGGCATATTCAGTGAATGACTCGGAAGACTTTTTATCCATGTTTTGCAAAGTCAGTCTATCAGGCACTAAATCCGTCATATGCTTGCACTGATCAATGAAAGCCCTAGCTAGATCATTCCAAGAATGAATACCTGATGCGTGTCGCAAAGCACCAAAAATAACCTCACTACTCTACTATGCAATAGGGTAAGCAAGGGTCGATCCCACGAGGAAAAAGGCTATTCTTTTTCACTCTACTTTCTAAGCATACATCAAACTAAATAAGTTAAAGGGGAGTTTTATGTTGGTGATGGAAATAATATATGAGATATTATCAAGATTGACAATAGTAATGCAATATATGAAAAGACAAAGCCTCCAATCTATTATATGATCAATCTTTTAACCTAACATTTGATCATAGATTCACTAATCAAATATTCTCATCATCAATTGATTAACCTCATGGAATTGAAACCAGCTTCAAATCCATAGACCTTTCTCAATGTTGATTAACCTTGAATCTAGGTTCACTTTTAATCCTTCTTCTTACGACTAACTTGAATCCTAGCAATCCAAATTCAAGTCTAGAAGAGCAATAAGCAATGAAAAGGTAAAAGCTAACAACAATCAATAACAAACCCAGCATTCATTATTCAAATTGCATCTTCAAATCTCTTTGGATGTAAAAACATCCTCTTGCAACTCAAGTTCTAAGAAATCCCCAACTCTAGCATTGGAGTTCAAAGATTAGCAAGCTAATGAACTACTCAATCAATTATTTGCAACTAATTAACTCAGCAATTCAAAAGACAAGATAATAAACATGATAACCATCTTCAAAGCTCAAGAGATAGAAGAACAATCAATGAACAAGAAAGCATTAAGAACAAGAATCTCACAAATGCAGAAAATAGAGATTGAATCCTACAATAGATTGGAGTTATAGAGTATTTTGCTTAAACGAAAATTACAAGAAGATTAAGTTCTCAGCCAAGCTACCAACTTAAAGATTCCACCCACTCCACTTTCCAGCTGCTTCTTCTCATTTTCGGATCTCTGTCTCCAGCTACCAGCCCACAATCCACTGCTCCTCCATACTCTGCCCATCATCCACTGCTCCTCCATACTCTGCCCATCTGAGGTGAGGAATCTAAAGAATAAAATAAGCTAAAGTAGGAGCCATTGAGGAAAAGAGGGGGACAACTCTGAGGTTTAGTTATGGCTCCTCTGTGCTGAATATCCGGAATGTATTTTTAATGGGTTTGATGGTGGAACGACAGCATTTAAGTGGGTCTGTCGGCGTTTTGACTTTGTTAGCCGTCGACGTCCAAGTGTCTGCCCGTCGACGTCCCTGCTTGTTTTCTTCATATTTTTCCCAATTCGATCGATCCGTCGACGTCTAAGTATCTGCACGTCGACGTCCAAGTATTCAACCTTTGAGTATTCGAAGTCAGAAACTTCTACCCGTTGACGTCTAGTGACTGGCCGTCGACGTCCAAGTGTTCAACCTTGGAGTATTCGAAGTCAGAAACTTCTACCCGTCGACGTCTAATTTCTAGCCGTCGACGTCTAGCATGATGAACTCTCTGGAATTGTTGGCCGTGGACGTCCAGCTTCAGATCCGTGGACGGTTGCTTTGGATTCTGGAATTGTGGTCCTCGAGTAGCTTGTCCGTCGACGTCTATTGAGT
This sequence comes from Microcos paniculata, assembly GCA_030664755.1. Classification (NCBI taxonomy): domain Eukaryota; kingdom Viridiplantae; phylum Streptophyta; class Magnoliopsida; order Malvales; family Malvaceae; genus Microcos; species Microcos paniculata. The sequence goes on from CP131464.1 coordinate 11,258,801, forward strand.
TACCCGTCGACGTCTATGCAGGTGCAAGTGATCCCGTTGTTCATTTCTCGAGCAGCCGTCGACGTCTAATGAGTTTACCCGTCGACGGCTCTGCATGTTGGTTCAATTAATCATGGAAATTGTCCCCTTTTAGTTCAAATTTCATTTTCCCTTTTAAGTACACCTACAAAGCAGAATTGAGCTTACTTAAGCCTCCTAGTATAAAAGTAGGAGAAAGAGGAGTGATCTTAAATCCTAATTTAAGTGATAAAAAGGCGTTTAACAAATTCCCCCACACTTGAATCTTACTCGTCCTCGAGTAAGCCTAAAGCAAAAGAGCAATAACACACTAAACCTTAAAAGATAACACCACACAAAAACTTCAAACTAGTTAACTCTTCAATTTAGATTTCAGAGGAAATTCATGCGGTATATAGAAGCATATTATAAAGTAGAAGAGAGCATAGCAATTCAAGAATCAAGATATTTAAGCAAAATGGAAGCAATTTCCCTTCAACCAATCATGTTTGAATGGAATAATTCATCACTGGAAATCCCTCATTCACTCAAGTGTGTTTCATGGTGCGCTCAATCTTTGCATGAAAATAGACCTACCATAAGCTTGCTAGTCTACCTCATCTCCACTACTCCAGTATGCACATCATGGATGAAAAGATGAAAAAGATGAAATAGGGTTGTAATGAGGTCTTGGTTGAGTAAGTTATGAAGAAAAGGGTAAAGGAGTTCAATAAAAAAATTTCTTCAAAACTTAGTGAAATATCAAGCTATCGGGGAGAAAATGAAGATGGTCTTAGATATTTTAATAGCCCGACTCTTTTGATCTACCCATTCCAACTTTTTTTCTTTCATTCTTCTTTACAATGAACTGAAAGGCTGTTGATTTCTTCTGTTGTGCCATTCTTTATACATTAGGATTCTTCTGGGCACATTTTTGAAAATTAATGTCTTTTGAACTTCTCATCTCTAAAACTTCTTCTTAATTGACCAATTCTTGAAGCGAAAAGTCCCCCCACACTTAGACTTGTTACTCTTCTGCCCAGAACATACAAATCCTACAAGTCACTAATTTCACTAAGTTGAAGAAACAGGGTGAGAGAACTTGTTTTTCTTTTGAGGCTTGAGGTTCTTTTAGAAATTTTAGGTTCATCAACAAAAATAAAGCTAAGACCTTTTAGGCTCAAGGGGTTCTCTACATTGGTTTTTCGCAAGGGTTGGTCAATTTGGCTCAAGTTTAGCCCTAATCTTTACCATCTTCTCAAACATGCATGCATTATATGTAACTTCAACAAGGTATAAAGCAAGTTCTAGAGAAATATAATCATGCAAGATCCAATTTACTCTCAAGAATAAAAGAGATTGTAGTGCAATCTTAAGGCTCAAATCTCTCACAAGGTTGAAGAATCCTTATTCCATCAAAACATGTTCAGCTCAAGAGAATTACTACAAGTTGCTTAAAAATTGAGATTCAAGAAATTTCAAGGCTCTTTTCCAATTTAAACTATGCTTGTATTTTCTTCATGAACAACGTCACATCTTCTAATTTGCAAATTAAGATTCTATCAACAAGCTATAACTCCTAATTTAAAAACGTTTTAGTTACTAAAGTCCCCCCCCCCACACTTAAAATGAGCATTGTCCGCAATGCGGTCTTGACAATAAAAAGAGAGGTATCACAGAACAGTACCTTGATGTTGTTGAGGAAGTGAATGAAGACAATTCCAGCAAATGCAATCAACAATAATGGGGGAAAAGTAACAAACAGAAGATTAAATTGCCATAAATCGAAATCAGGAGTTAAAAGGTTGAGAATAAACTAAAATCTAAAAGTTAAAGAGTTAAAATGTACGACAACTAGAAGTTAAGGTCTGTCACAATTAAACAAGATAATAAAGGTAAAATGCATGCATGAAAATGCTAGAAAGAGCTAAAGTTCACTGAGGCGGTGGTGGAGGTTGGTTATAGAAAGCTAAAATCTGATCAAGCTTATTGTGGAGCGATTGAACATCATCGGTCAAACGCGTCACATTCCCTTGTAGTGCATTAAAACTCTGATCCATGTTCTGGCACCAACCGAGCATCTGAGACTGAAATTGGTACTGAGGGAGCGGCCTATTGCCGACCGGTAGCTCGAATGGTGGGGGAGCTTGCTGATCCTGTGGCTGTTCTTGTTCTTCTCCTTCTTCCTCACCTTCAGCCGGCTGATCTTGCATGTTTGGTGGCTTAGTCCACAGTCCTCCCGCCTGGACATAACCAAAGATCTTCATCTTGGTGGCATCGACACAGTCTGTTTTGGTGGTGAGCTTCTTCCGCTCATTTTCGAATGAAATGCCACAATGCCGGACGATTTTGGTAATGAGCACCGGAAAAGGAATGCAGCGGTGCTGAGTAGTGGGAGAGACAACCTCGCGCATGGCACTGATGATTGTGGATGCTAGCGGAATACCCGGGGCTTCTTGCAAGCCGTGGATAATTTTGTCCATTGCATAGACATCCTTGCCGCGGACAATGTGGGTATCACTGATCTTTGGATCCACATTATGATGAATAAGATAGGCTACCAAGCGGCTTTGAATGCTGAAGTCGCGACAGAAAAGGGCAGCCTTTTTGCCAGGCACTGGTCGATATCCTACCTCAAACCGAGCCAAGGCGGCTTGTCTGGACCAAGGGCGATCGGGATCGTCTTCTTCTTCATCTGAGCCTTCATACATGGAGCCTTGATTTGGAATACGGAAATGTTCCCAGAGGAATTCTGCGTTGATGGTGATCTTTTTCTTTAGCACCATGGTCTGGATTTCAGGTAAATCAGCCCCCTTGTTCTTGATGTTGGCATAAAAGAGGACTGCCAAGTCAGGATAGTACTCGCCCTTTATGTCGAGGACAAAATCCCAATCCACCTCGTGAAAGAGATTCACTAGATTGAACTGGTGAGCAATAAGAGGATGGATTGTCTTCTCCACGATTTGTCGAGAGGATTGATGATCTCTAAACCATTGTTCACACTCGGGAGAGAAAAAATCATTAGCCACAGTAGGCTCTGAGGCTGAAGCCGGGGCTTTGCCCTTGGCAGCCCTGGATGCTCGGGGTCTGGGAGTTGGTGAAGGTTCAATAGAAGCTTGGGACTTAGATTGGCGAGGTCTCTTAGACATTTTGTCGAACAGTTGGTATGATGAACAAAGATCCTGAAGCAATCTCAAGAAAATCCCACAATGAACACTTGTATGATAAACAATATGCACTTAGCAATGAATTCCACTTGGTTATCTCAGTAATAGCATCACAGAAACTCAAGTATTCAAACAATTATAGCCCAACTCGGATGCCAGCAGTTCTCTCAAGCAAAAGTGCCAAATTTTGAAGATTTTAAGCATGTAATCCATCCAATAGAGCAATATTTTGATGCTAAATCAATCAAGATAAGTAGAAGAGTATATAACTGACCGACTGGAGTGCTAAACGCAACCAAATTTGCTTCAAGAACCCTAATTCGAAATTTCGCCCAAATCGGCTCCAAGAACACCAATCTTCTGAATTTGTTGAAATTGCAGGAAAGGATGGAAGGAATAGCGGATGAGATTGATGTTTTTTAGTGAAAAGGAAGTGGGTGTGGCTAAATTAAGTTGGAAGATTGGTGGATATGGAAGAGAGGAGAAGTTGGTTTGTTTTGGAGGGAGGGTTTCGGTTTTAAATGATGAAATAGTTGTGGTGAAAGTGACGGCTGATGGTAGTTAAAAACTGTGGAATTCGACCGATCCGTCGACGTCTAGGTCCTAGACGTCGACGTCTAGACATTTCTGACTTTGGATAATTCGGTTCCCCGTGGCATCCGTCGACGTCTAACCCTTGGACGTCGACGTCTAGATATTTCTGACTTCAACAATTTTCTGTGCCGAAACATATCCGTCGACGTCTATCCTTATGCCCGTCGACGTCTGGATATTTCTGACTTCTCAAATATTATCGTGACTGAACCATCCGTCGACGTCTACTTACATATCCGTCGACGTCTATATATTTCTGACTTGTCTTGTGAAAACCCCATCCGTCGACGTCTAGATACCTGCCCGTCGACGTCTAACTGTCTCTGAACCCAATAAAAACCTTGATTTCACCCTCTTTGCTTAGTCTCGAGATTTACAAACTGTGGAGTGCAGAGAGCCAGAGAAGTGCCTCTTGCATAGATCACAAGTCGAACAGTCTCACCCAATTTGAACCTCAGGAACTCTTAGCTAAATGTGGATGGAATGAATGCATGCAAAAGCAAAGGAAATAAAAGAAGGAAAGGAATACATTACAGCGAGTGATAGAAGAACTTGGGTTGCCTCCCAAGCAGCGCCTTTGTTTAACGTCGTTGGCTCGACTGGAGGAACAGATCAAGGAATATATGTAGGATCAGTGAAGAGAATATCCTCTATGGAAGAAACCGAAACTCCTTCATAATATGGTTTCAAGCGATGTCCGTTGACCTTGAAGATCTTGGAAGTAGTTAGACTTTGTATCTCCACCGCTCCATGGTCAAATACCTTAGTTACTATGAATGGGCCTATCCACCTACTCCGAAGTTTTCCTGGAAAAAGATGCAGTTTAGAGTTGTAGAGTAGCACCTTTTGGCCTTCACAAAATGTTTTCTTCTTCAGAAGTTTGTCGTGGTAAGCTTTAGTGCGTTCTTTGTAGGTGAAAGAGCTCTCATAAGCATCGTGGCGTAGTTCCTCGAGCTCTTGAAGTTGAAGCTTTCTATGAATCCCAGCCTCATCAATATTCAAGTTGCACTTTTTGATGGCCCAAAGAGCGCGATGCTCTAACTCTACTGGCAAATGGCAGGCTTTTCCATATACCAAGCGGTAAGGAGACATGTCAAGTGGTGTCTTATAGGCAGTTCGATATGCCCACAAAGCGTCTTCAAGTCTTTGACTCCAATCTGCTCGATTAGGATTAACTGTCTTTTGGAGGATGGCTTTAATTTCTCGATTTGAAATCTCGGCTTGACCACTCGTTTGGGGGTGGTACGCAGTGGACACCTTGTGAGTAACTCCATACTTCTTCAAGAGAGAAGCCATAAGCTTGCTACAGAAATGAACACCCCTATCGCTGATAAGGATACGTGGCACTCCGAATCGAGAAAAAATGTTAGACCTGAGAAACTCACAAACCACTTTAGAATCATCAGTTCGGGTGGCTTTAGCTTCCACCCAACGAGAAACGTAGTCACAAGCCAATAGAATGTAAACAAAGCCATTGGACTTAGGGAAAGGTCCCATAAAATCAATTGCCCAAACATCAAAAATTTCACAAATTACAATTAAATTCAGGGGCATTTGATCTTTGTATGTGATTTTTCCTACCCTTTGACAATTATCACAGGATTTGCAAAAGATGTGAGCATCTTTAAACAAGGAAGGCCAATAAAAACCACATTCTAGGATTTTCCTAGCAGTTCGTTGAGGGCCAAAATGACCTCCACATGCATGTGAATGGCAAAAAGATAGAATACTCGAAATTTCATGATCAGGAATACATCTCCTAATGATTAAATCACTACAATGTTTCCATAAGTAAGGATCATCCCATACATAAAATTTGGCATCATGTTTAAGCTTATCCTTCTTTGCCTTAGGAAAACCACTAGGAAATTCCCTAGTGACCAAGAAATTGACAATGTCAGCATACCAAGGAATTTGTATATCAAGAGCACAGAGCATTTCATCAGGAAATGAATCATTAATGGAAGAAGTTACCTCAGAACTTACCAACCGGCTGAGGTGGTCAGCTACTAAGTTTTCCGCACCCTTTTTATCCCTAATTTCAAGGTTGAATTCTTGAAGAAGAAGGATCCAACGAATCAATCTGGGTTTAGCTTCCTTCTTAGCAAGAAGGTACTTAAGGGCTGCATGATCAGAGAATACAATCACCTTGGTGCCAAGCAAATAAGAGCGGAATTTGTCTAGAGCGAAGACAATTGCAAGAAGCTCCTTCTCTGTGGTGGTGTAGTTTTTCTGAGCATCGTTCAAAGTGCGTGAGGCATAATAAATGACATGTGGAACTTTGCCCTCTCGCTGGCCCAGCACTGCTCCCACAGCTACATCACTTGCATCACACATAAGTTCAAAAGGTAGATCCCAGTTGGGAGGTTGCAAGATGGGAGCTGATGTAAGAGCATTCTTCAACTTGTCAAATGCTTCCTTGCATGACTCATCAAAATGAAAGGTGATATCTTGTTGCAACAGACGGCACATGGGGACTGCGATCTTAGAGAAATCTTTGATGAAACGCCAGTAAAATCCCGCATGGCCAAGAAAGGATCGAATTGATTTGACTGAGGAAGGATAGGGCAAATTTTGAATGACATCAATTTTAGCTTTATCCACTTCAATGCCCTTAGCTGATACTATGTGGCCCAAGACAATTCCTTGAGTAACCATAAAGTGGCATTTTTCTGAATTGAGAACCAAATTCGTCTCAATGCACCGGTCAAGAATAGTAGCGAGGTTATCCAGGCAACTATCAAAAGAATCTCCATAAACAGAGAAATCGTCCATAAAGACTTCTATAATCTTGTCTACATACTCTGAGAAAATGCTCAGCATGCATCGTTGGAAGGTAGCTGGAGCGTTGCAAAGACCAAAGGGCATGCGCCTATATGAGAACGTACCAAAGGGGCAAGTGAATGTGGTCTTTTCTTGATCCTCTGGAGCTATCATGATCTGAAAATAGCCAGAATATCCATCTAGGAAGCAGTAGTAAGCTCTTCCAGCTAACTTCTCCAACATTTGATCAATGAAAGGCAATGGAAAGTGATCTTTCTTTGTAGCATCATTAAGTTTCCTATAATCTATACACACCCTCCAACCATTTTGCACTCTTTGAGGTACAAGATCACCACTTGTGTTTTGCACTACTGTAATACCGGTTTTCTTGGGTACCACTTGCACTGGACTAACCCATTCACTATCTGAGATAGGATAGATGATACCAACTTGTAAAAGCTTCAAAATCTCCTTTTTGACCACCTCCATCATGGGAGGATTCAAGCGGCGTTGAGGTTGCCTAAGTGGTTTGGAATCATCTTCCAATAAGATTCTATGCATGCAAATGGATGGGCTAATACCCTTTATGTCAGCAACCGTCCATCCAATAGCTTCCTTTCGAGCCTTAAGAACTTGTAAAAGTTGAAGCTCTTGGGTAGAAGTAAGAGTATTGGAAATGATTACAGGGAGTGTTTCATTCTCACCAAGGAAGGCATATTTGAGATGAGCTGGAAGAGTTTTAAGCTCAATAGATGGTGCTTCAATGATAGAGGGGAGAAGTTTGGTGGAAGGGATAGGAAGATCCATGTAAGAAACATTGGCAAGCTGTGATTTAGATGGGAGGGCGGCCAAAGAAGCTAAGATGGACTGAGTTTCCTCATCATAGTTTTCTTCTTCAAAATCTAAATTGTCATAGTCCATGCTCTGAGTTAATACAGAAAATAGAGGATCTTCTCGAGCAAAATTCAATAAGGACATAGAACAAACATCCACAAAATCTTCAGCCATAATAGATTGATCATCTAAAGGGTACCTCATGGCATCAAAGAGATTGAATGTAATTACCTTCCCATCAAACTCCATGGAAAGATGACCTTCATGACAGTCAATCTTGGTTCTAGCGGTGCGGAGAAACGGCCGGCCAAGAAGAATAGAAGAGGATGAAGAACATTCCTCACTTCCCATTTTTAGAACATAGATATCCGCCGGAAAGATTAATTCATTGACTTGCACTAGAACATCCTCCAGAACACCCTCCGGATACACATAAGATCGGTCAGCCAATTGGATCACAACTCCGGTTCTTGTCAATGGCCCCATGTCCAAAGAGAGATAAAGAGAATGTGGCATAAGACTGATAGCAGCTCCTAGATCACACATAGCTTTTGGAATTTGAGTCTTTCCAATAGTGATAGGGATAGAAAATGAACCTTTATCCTTACATTTGGGTGGAAGTTTGTGTTGAAGAACTGCTGATACATTTTCACTCAAGGTAATCACTTCATTCCCCTTAAGCTTGCGCTTATGAGTGCACAAGTCCTTGAGAAACTTGGCGTATCTAGGAACTTGCTTGATGGCGTCGAGAAGAGGAATATTCACTTGTACTCGGCGAAAAACTTCCAAGATATCTGGTTCAATGTTTTCCTTGGGTTTCTTTGTTAATCTTGAGGGAAAGGGGGCCACCCCTTTAGGCTTTGGATTAGGATGGGAAGTATTTGTGTTCGGTTTTGGGTGGATGTAGAGGCTTCAAAGTCATTTGGTCTAATGGGAAAAGGTGGAACAGGGTCAGGGAATTGTGCCCGTCGACGTCCAAGTTCTTCACCCGTCGACGGATCAAAGTTTCTGGGTAAATCATTTTCAGGTATAGTGCTTGCCCGTCGACGGGTAGGTGTGTCATCCGTCGACGGATCTGAAGGGTCTGGAACTAATTCATCTTGCTCCAAGCTTGCCCGTGGACGTCCAGTAGTTTTACCCGTCGACGTCTCTTCCAGAACAGGGGAGAAAGATTCCATCTCCCCTTCCAAGTTTTCCTCCTCGTTTACTTTGTGTTTTCTTTTCTCCTGCCGATCCGGAAGAACTTGTCCACTTCTCAAGTGTATTGCGTTGACATTGGCCCTCGGGTTGATGATGGATTGAGAAGGTAACTTTCCCGAAGATTGGGATGTAAGATCATTAACAGATGTGGCAAGTTGTCCAACTTGTCTCTGAAGATCTTCTAAGGAGGTGTTCACTTGTAGAAATTGTGACTTGGTAGCTTCTTGGAAGGATAATTGCGATGATGCAAGTTGAGTCACCAGATCCTCGAGTTTAGATGTAGAGGATGGTGTGGATGAGGATCCTTGATTAGGTGGAGCATTATGAGAGGAAGCTTGAAATTGATTGGATTGTGAGGGTGCTGTTGGTCTGTTTTGAAAAGCACTAGGCCCTTGTTGAAATTGGGGTCGGGATTGAAAATGAGGGGCCACATTGTTTCCATACCTAAGGTTAGGATGAGCTTTCCAACCGGGATTATAGGTAGGTGCAAATGGATCAAAATTCCTCCTTGGAGGTCCAGGAAATCCAACAGAATTAACATCTTCAACACCAGATTCTTGTAATGTAGGGCATGCGTCTGTCTCATGAGTATGCAATGAACAAATACCACAAGGACGAGAAGTTGAAGACGCACCCATTTGAGACATCATAAGAGAAGCAACTTAGAAAGTTGATGATTTGTTGAAGCAAGTTGCTGCTCCAATTGAGAACGGCCAACTTCATTCACTTGATGACAGGAAGTATCATCATAAGATTGAAAGTTTTGAGAGCTTGATGCCATAGTGGTGATGATTTTTCGAGCTTGCTCTGTAGGTTGATCAAGAAGTGCTCCACTAGCAGCAGCGTCCATGAGTCCTTTGTTTACAGGTAAGAGGCCATTATAAAAATGATTCAGCAAGCATTGCTCAGGAATTTGGTGCTGAGGGCAGCTAGCTACCAAATGTTTAAACCTCTCCCAATAATCATAGATAGACTCTGCATTTTTCTGACGGATGGTGCTAATCTGATTCCTGAGATTAAGAATCTTGGCGGCTGGAAAGTACTTGGTGAGAAATTGCTTCTTGAGTTGCTCCCAAGTAGTGATGGAACTAGGCTCCAGTCGATACAACCAAGCCTTGGCAGTATCCGCCAATGTGAATGGAAAAGCACGTAATCTCACTTGCTCCTCTGTCAAGCTGCTAGGTTTCATAGTTGAACAAACCATCAAAAATTCCCTCAAGTGTTGGTGAGGATCTTCACTAGGGAGACCATGGAATGTTGGGAGGTAGTGTACAAAGTTGGATTTCAACTCAAAAGCTCCTTCGACCTCCGGAAAAACTATACATAAAGGTTGAAGATTTGGCTCACGCTCCAATAATTGTCGGATGGTGGGCTGAATTTCATTCTGAACTGGTTGTGGATTAATTGGTGGTTCATTCCGTGGTGGCTCCATGATTGGTGAAGGTAAAGAACTCTCAGCTTGCAAAGATGACTTTTTAGTTTGCTCAATAAACCTTATGATTTCCTTCAAGCTGGTTGTGGAAGATTCAAAACTCATACAATATCTACAACAAAGAGATGAAACCAAAAAAATGAACCAAAAAATGAGAGTTAAGAAAATATACAAGAAAGTAAACCAAACAAAATCAGGGGAAGAAATAGCTAGATAGGTAAGCACACTAACACAACAGATATCAAAGAAACAAATTTCATTAACACCTTGCAATAATAACGAAATAGATACACACAGAAATATATAAGCCAGAATGCTATGAAAGTGAAGTGAGATGATAAAGCACAGGTTCCCCGGCAACGACGCCAAAATTTGATGCGTGTCGCAAAGCACCAAAAATAACCTCACTACTCTACTATGCAATAGGGTAAGCAAGGGTCGATCCCACGAGGAAAAAGGCTATTCTTTTTCACTCTACTTTCTAAGCATACATCAAACTAAATAAGTTAAAGGGGAGTTTTATGTTGGTGATGGAAATAATATATGAGATATTATCAAGATTGACAATAGTAATGCAATATATGAAAAGACAAAGCCTCCAATCTATTATATGATCAATCTTTTAACCTAACATTTGATCATAGATTCACTAATCAAATATTCTCATCATCAATTGATTAACCTCATGGAATTAAAACCAGCTTCAAATCCATAGACCTTTCTCAATGTTGATTAACCTTGAATCTAGGTTCACTTTTAATCCTTCTTCTTACGACTAACTTGAATCCTAGCAATCCAAATTCAAGTCTAGAAGAGCAATAAGCAATGAAAAGGTAAAAGCTAACAACAATCAATAACAAACCCAGCATTCATTATTCAAATTGCATCTTCAAATCTCTTTGGATGTAAAAACATCCTCTTGCTACTCAAGTTCTAAGAAATCCCCAACTCTAGCATTGGAGTTCAAAGATTAGCAAGCTAATGAACTACTCAATCAATTATTTGCAACTAATTAACTCAGCAATTCAAAAGACAAGATAATAAACATGATAACCATCTTCAAAGCTCAAGAGATAGAAGAACAATCAATGAACAAGAAAGCATTAAGAACAAGAATCTCACAAATGCAGAAAATAGAGATTGAATCCTACAATAGATTGGAGTTATATAGTATTTTTCTTAAACGAAAATTACAAGAAGATTAAGTTCTCAGCCAAGCTACCAACTTAAAGATTCCACCCACTCCACTTTCCAGCTGCTTCTTCTCATTTTCGGATCTCTGTCTCCAGCTGCCAGCCCACAATCCACTGCTTCTCCATACTCTGCCCATCATCCACTGCTCCTCCATACTCTGCCCATCTGAGGTGAGGAATCTAAAGAATAAAATAAGCTAAAGTAGGAGCCATTGAGGAAAAGAGGGGGACAACTCTGAGTTTTAGTTATGGCTCCTCTGTGCTGAATATCCTGAATGTATTTTTAATGGGTTTGATGGTGGAATGACAGCATTTAAGTGGGTCTGTCGGCGTTTTGACTTTGTTAGCCGTCGATGTCCAAGTGTCTGCCCGTCGACGTCCCTGCTTGTTTTCTTCATATTTTTCCCAGTTCGATCGATCCGTCGACGTCTAAGTATCTGCATGTCGACGTCCAAGTATTCAACCTTTGAGTATTCGAAGTCAGAAACTTCTACCCGTTGACGTCTAGTGACTGGCCGTCAACGTCCAAGTGTTCAACCTTGGAGTATTCGAAGTCAGAAACTTCTACCCGTCGACGTCTAATTTCTAGCCGTCGACGTCTAGCATGATGAACTCTCTGGAATTGTTGGCCGTGGACGTCCAGCTTCAGATCCGTGGACGGTTGCTTTGGATTCTGGAATTGTGGTCCTCGAGTAGCTTGTCCGTCGACGTCTATTGAGTTACCCGTCGACGTCTATGCAGGTGCAAGTGATCCCGTTGTTCATTTCTCGAGCAGCCGTCGACGTCTAATGAGTTTACCCGTCGACGGCTCTGCATGTTGGTTCAATTAATCATGGAAATTGTCCCCTTTTAGTTCAAATTTCATTTTCCCTTTTAAGTACACCTACAAAGCAGAATTGAGCTTACTTAAGCCTCCTAGTATAAAAGTAGGAGAAAGAGGAGTGATCTTAAATCCTAATTTAAGTGATAAAAAGGCGTTTAACAATACCTCGCCTATCCAACTTGTTATACCACCGTATTGCTGACCCGGTAAGGCTGTCTTGAAAACAGTGAATCAACAGTTTATCATCTCGAGAATAAGTGGCCATCTTTCAGTAGTACATGGTAATATGGTCTTTAGGGCACATAGTCCCTTTGTACTTTTCAAACTCAGGCACTTTGAACTTCCTTGGGATCACCAATCCATCAACTAAACTCAACTCATATGCATCAGTAGTGCCATAAGTATGAGTGCCCTCCATGGCTTTAAGCTGCTCCTCTATTTGATTCAACATTTTCTGGCTTTCATCTTCGCCCATCTCTCTTTCAAATTGCTCATTAAGCACAATCACGGGGTTGGCTGGGGCAAATCCAGGGATAGGAGGTGCCATGGTGTGTGTGGGAGGAGTAATTTGTGGGGTTGTCGTTGGGAGTCCTCTGCTTACAGTGTACAGTAGGGGTATAAAAGGGTATTTACCAAGTGGAGGCGGTGGTGGGAAGGTGAATGTGTTCGTGGTTGGTTGCAAAAATTGTGTTTGATTTTCTTGTGAGGGTATGTTGAGGTTTGGAGGTGAGAGAGAGGCATTCATGGGTTGAATTGTTGGAAGTCTATGTGGGAGTGCATTCTGGGAAGATTGCCCATTGGAATTGTTGCCTGAGTTGGCCATGTTTTGTTGCCTCATAATAGTCACCATTTCTGCAACTCTTCATTTGCCTTTCTCAACTGCTCAATCTTAGTAGTTTGCTCTTCCATTACGATTTTGGACCGTAATCTAGTATCTGGAGGTGCTATCTTGAATCCCTTTGATGTAATCACAAGGATGAATCAAATTCCCTTATTATGAATGAAATGTATGTATGAACATGCTTGATGAAAATGCAACCATGGGATGCAAAAATAAGAGGAAGAAATGACAAAAAGGAAATGTGTTAGCTCGCCATTAAGATAAATTATACATAACGATGTTCATATACAAGTGAAATATGAAACAAAATAAAACGAAGCATGCCAATGATTAGATGTATGATGTAAAAATGCATGGTTACAAGAATTTAACCATAAAGGATAACTGGCCATTTCATCGGAACAATGCCGGAAACCCAAATATTTGTTGACCCAAAGATTGACGTTGTTCGTCAACCATGACAAATTTCCCTTTACGGTTCTTTTGTTGTGAATAATTCTATAATGGAATACATGTCATGTAATGATGGCAAATAAAAGCAATAACCATGGATATTTAAAGGAAACAAGAAGATTATGAGGCAAAGCATAAACATGTATGGATAAAGCGAGAAAGAAAATAGGCATATGACATATCATTGTGAAAGAAAACAGACAACATATATATAGACAAAGTGAAGAAGAGAACAGAAAAATTATACCAATAGCATACCAATATGGAATAAGCATATATACAGATAAAGTGAAAGAAAACAAACAAATTATGAAATGAATATATACAGATAAAGTAGGGAAGAAAACAAATAGCATATCATCATGAAATAAGTATACATACAGATAAAGTGAAAGAAAGCAATCAGATTATACCAACAACATATCATCATGAAATAAGCATATATACAAATAAAGTGAAGGAAAACAGACAGATCGCACAAATGTCATACCATCATGAAATAATCATACATACAGATAAAGTGAAAAACAAACAAACAGCATGCCATCATGAAATATATATACACGGATAAAGTGAAAGGAATTGATAAGGGTAAGAAGCCGTCCCCCCTTTGTGTCCTAAGAAACTGGGTTTTCTCGAACGGGTTTGGGTCTATCTAGGTTAGAATTTAGGTTTTTCTACATGTTGGGTTTAAAGCTCTAGACAAGGGTACCCATCGGACAAGATGGGGTGGAGGCAACCCCGTCGCCCCCTCTTAAATAAAGGTGAAGTTCAGACTCCCGAACTTTTATGTTAAGAATTTGTGTTGTGTGTGAGGTAGGGACTTATACCTTTACCAATTGCCTTTCAGTGAGGTAGCGAACATTCGGAGGGGCAGCAGCAAGAAGTAGAAAAAATTTCACTATCACATGTCAACACACGATCAGTACAATTCAAAGTATAAGATAAATAATTATGGAAAAATAAATGGGGTAAGAGATAAGCATACAAGACAAGTATACATGGCATAAACAATGAATTAAAACATAAAATACATGCAAGTAACTAAAAGGGCAAAATGGTAAACACACAAAGCATACTAGAAAATCAAAGCATATAACATGCATACGCTTAATATATAAATAAATGAGGGAAAATAGAAGGACAAATAATAAGCATGCAAGATATAAAATGGAATAGGCATTCGTGGTATATACAAGGAGTTCAATCATGCAAAATATATACAGGTAATTAAAGGGGCAAAATGATAAATACACAAAGCATACTAGAAATCAAGGCATATAAACATACATACAATATAAATCAAATGTGATGTAATGCAAAATGCAATTTTGATAAACCTGATTTTGAAAAAACCTTTCTTTTCTTTTCTTTTTGAAATTTTTTGAAAAATTTTTTTGAAACAATTATCGGAAAATTTTTGAATGAAATGAATCAATGCAATGCATGAAATGAGGTTTTAAAACATTTTATTATCAAATCCAAGTAAAATAAGACTCAAAAAGAAGTGGCTTGACTCTCTAAAAAAAAAAGTCCCCAGCGGAGTCGCCAAGTTGTTGAGACGTTTTACCGCTCCGACGATAAATGATATGGCATGAAAAAATGTTCGGGACTAAACAGTCTAAAAACAAATGGAGTCGCCACTAACCTTTTATTTGAATAGGTGTGGTTAGTCACCTACTTGGTTTAACCCAACGTAAATCTAGAAAGATTACATCAAGTTAAGAAAAGAAACTGGTCTACGAAAAAGATTTTAGGTTCGGGAGTCGATTACGCTTGGGAAAGGATTAGCACCCCTAAGACGCTCGGAAATCGGTACCACAAAAGTCTTAAAAATATTTTACTTGGAAAAATAATAATAAAATGTTTTCAAATTCATTTTTCAAAAAAATGCAATTTCAAATGTCGGAATAAATATTCCTTTTAATGTGAGATAAGCATCCCATTATAAAAGTTAAATCCGAAATTTAAAAACTTAATGTCGGAATGAACATTCCTTTTAATGTGAAAATCCATAGCCCAATTTTGAATTTGAAGAAATTTTCTACTTAGAATGGAGATTCAATTTCTAAATAGGAATAAATATTCTTCTAAAATCAAAGTCAAATTTTAAAAAAATGAAGATAAATATCCTTTTATGAAAAACAAAGAATTTTAGATTTAGAAAGCCTCAATTATGGAAATGTGACTTAAGACTTTCTGAAAAAATTTTGCAAAAAGATTGAGATAAACATCCTCAAATTTATATTTTGAAGTTCACGTTAAGAGACTTTATTATGATTATTTAAATTAAAATCTCTTAGAAAGGTTTAATTTTAAAACAATGTCAGAATAAATATTCCTTTTAATTTGTTGAAGGGAATAATTTGACAAAAATTTAGTTTAGTAGGAAAATTTTAGTAGATTTGATAAATTAAGACCTTTCCAAAAAAAAAATTTTAAAATAAATGTCCTTTTCATCAAATAAAACTGATTTTGAAAAAAGATTTTTAAAGATTTAAAGAATAAACATTCTTTTTATTGAAACTAAAAATGTCTTTTAATAAAAATAAAGTTTGCTCGAAAGGTCTTAATTAATTAAACTTACTAAAATCCTCCCAAAAAGGTATTTTGAAAAAAAACTAAAGAAAAGGAAAAAGAAAATAAATATTCCCTTTTAAAGAAATAAAAATAAGAAAAGAAATTTTAAAAGTGGTTTTTTAACAAAATTTGGATTAATTTGAGAAGCCTTAACTATAATTGAGTAGTTACGATCTCTAAAAAAAACCTTTTAAAACATATTTTGAAATTAATGTTGGAATGAACATTCCTTTTAATTTAATTGGGCATCTTAAACAAGAGATTTTCTTAAAATAAAATAAAAATAAAACATAAAAGTAAAATTGGATAAAAGGTTTTGAAATAAACATTCCTTTTGTAAAAGAAGGTAATAAAAAAAATTTAGTTCACTTGCCAATTTTAAGAAATTAAGGAAATCATAAACATGATGTATGCTTTTTATGAAAATTAAATGAAAAAAATATATTTTTTAATTTTGAAGGGATGAGAAACTTTCTCGGGCCCGATCGGACTCTCGATTAGACATCGAAAAAACTTTTCATCGGAGAAAAATCTTCGGAAACTTCGGACTCCCGATGCACCCTCCGGTCACCCCATGTATATGAATTTTTTGAAACTTCAATGTTCTAAACTTAATTATGCAATTAATTACACAATTAATTACATAACAGATAAGCAAACTTAATTTAAATAAACACGCATATTAGGTCAAAGAGTGCGATTTTGTAAAAAATTCAATTTATGATTTAACAAACATATATGCAAGGGCAAAATGGTAATTTGGTGCAAGGTACAATTAATAATTAAACAAAAATGCATGCAAGGGCAAAAGGGTAATTTTACAATCAAAATTAAATTTTTAATTAAGACAAATATGGATTTAAGGGAAAAAAGGTAATTTAACAAGGTTAAAATCAAATATTATACTAAATATGCATCTATTCAAACGTAAAATATAATAACTTTTTTTATAACCAAGATTAATTTTTATATATAACAAAAGACTCAAAGATCTAATTAATCAAGATTTTATTTTTAATTAAGCAAAAATATTTACAAACATAAAAATATGACCTTTTTATATTGAACTTAATCCTTAATTAAACAGTCAAATTTACAAGTTTAAAGGTTCAAACTTTATGATCAAGATTTGATTTTTAAACTAAATAAACAAATAAAGTGCATTAATCAAGCTTAAAAACAACCGACATGGATATAAGCTAAAGAAAATTAACAACTTTTTACATAATCAAGCATATAATCAAAAAGTTAACAACTTTACTATATGAACAAACCGATGATCAAAGTCAATCACATAACAACACGAATAAACTCAAAAAGGCCTAACCTTTAATATGTTTAAGCTATACTTTGTACTAATCAAGTGGCTTAACATGACTTAAGGGCTTTATAAGTTGCAAACTCCAACACAAAAAATAAAAAAAAAATAAAAAAGCTAACAATTTTAAGAACAAATAAGGTATAAACAGGCAATGATATTTAAGCTTTTCATTACAGGGTCATATGGAAGGCTACATAACAGTGGCTCCATGACAAATTTGAATAGGAGTGAGCGAATTTAGACAGCCAAATACAGTTATGTATACATCCACATATACATCCATGAGGGAATCAAAGCTTGTATTACTAAAGATGAAATCTTGAACGAAGCTAGATATATATTATGCTTGATATATATTGTTGGATATTCGCACATTTTCTGCTAATCAGTAGTGGTGTGAGAAGGCTTGGTGCTACAGTTGTGGACATGTGCCACGTAGCTCTAGAAGTGGGGGAGCTTACTGGGAGTATCGTCTAAAACCATGGGATATGGCTGCTAGTGTATTGATGGCTGAAGAAACTTGTGTATTGATTGCTGAAGAAGCTGGTGTATTGTATGGCCGCAGTGTGTTGCATGGATGGTGGAAAATTTTGTGTTTGATGGATTTGTTTTGGTATCTAACGGTGCAATTCATGCCAAGCTTTTGGAGAGGATTGCACCTGCAACGGAGAAGCCCTTTTTTTAATTTCTTAATACAGGAAATAGTGCTTTCATTCTTGTCAAACATGCAGCACTCCTTTCAGTACATGGGGTAGATATATATTTCAAGTATGTTGATGGGTTCCTTTGGAGAAGAACATTAAAAGGTGATGAGAGAAAGTGGCGTGTGGGGGAAGGGCCTTTTCTTCTTTTTTTTTATTATCAAAACAAAGCCAAAATGGAAGAGTGACAGAGTGGGGTGGCTTTTGTTATATATATATGTATATATATATAAGTATATATATATATATAAATATGTATACATATAAATATATGTATATATACATATATATGTACATATGAATATACGTATATGTATGCATATAAATATACATATTCTTACAAATATATATATATATATATATATTGCATGGTAAACGAGTCAACACGATTGGTCTTTAACTTTCCAATTTGGTCTAAAAATTACCTGTAAGGTAATAAAATAAAATAAAATTAAAATTAAAAAATATAAACTAAACTTAAAAGGAAATAAGGATGATAAATAAAACAAAAATTGAAAATGACCAATTAGTTAATTAATTAATCAGTTAATTAAAATTTAAAAATAAGTGTCTACACCTACCTAGGTTTGGTCTTGAAACCTAATTTCCTAGTCTTAATCTTTTACTAATCCTATCTAGTAATTTTGGGGTTATTAACCTATGATTCATTATGAAATTATTTCTAATTAAAGTTATAGTTTTCTAGTGATGTGTTATGCTTTTCTTCTTTTAAAGCTCTATTCCTAATTAGCATATACTTAGTTCACCAACTGAACTATGTCTTCTTTTTCTTTTAGGTCTCATTCATCTTTCATTAGCCTAGGATCTTCTTTTACCTAGGGTTCTTATGCTTTCTTTCTTTATTAAGAAAGCCTTCGCACTACATCACGACATTTCTTTATCCTTTGTTTAAGGGCGTGCTTGTCTTTTCCTTTCCATTTCTTCTTTCTCACCAGTTCCTTCTGGTGATGTCTTCACAGCTCTGGAAAAATTTCCCTTCGTGCCTTCCATTAGCATGCATACAGGCATTCTCATCATTGCCGTGCATCCCATTCTTTCCACTTGCTTACTTCCCATTGACTTCGTCAAAATCCTTTCATATCATCCTTTGAAGATCTCCTCCTTTCTTGCTCTTATTATCAATCAATGATAAGGGTACATCACCTTTAATCTCCTTAGGTGTGGAGGTTTACAACTTATCTTTCTCTTTACTCTATTTCCTCCATCTTCATTTTCTTTCTCTTTTGTCCATTATCCTTTTTAACATTGGTATCCAATGGTCAAACAAGTAGTAACTGACGTACTACTCATTGACCACTTGGATGTGATCTCTTTTCATTCTTTCTTCATTCTCCACCTTGTCATCTTTGCCTTATTCCTCCTCATTGTTTCCCAAGAATGGCTTGTCTATTGTTCCTTTTTCCTTACTCTTCCTTTTTGCCATCCTTGAATCCTTTAGGGTTTTCTCTTATCAACCCCTTTTCTCATCCTTAAGTGATTCTCCCACATCTCACCTCTTGGGATCTTGGCTCAGTCCTTCTCTTACAAGTTCCTTGGATGCTTCTCCTCGATTGACTTCAGATGGACTCTCTTCTGTCCACCTATGCCCCCTTTCTTCCATCACTTACACACCATAGTGTAAAAACAAAGGAAGTCGGCTAGCCTATATTACACTCATCGCGAGTTCTGCCCACTCTCAGGAGTACTCTCCCAGCAATTTCTGCATCCCCACTATTTCCTCTTCGACTTCAGTATAAATTTGGGAAATGCCCCTTTCCATCGAAGTCCACACCATTCTTTGTCCTTCCCTTTGAATGGTATGTCTCATTCCTTGAAGTTCTTCAAACTTTGTCGTTCGTGATCTCGTATCTCTTTCTTTCTCTCGTTGTAACCTAACTATCTCTCCTAAGCTACACACCAATAGTGTAGAGAGCGAGAGAAGTGGAGTTAATGTTCACACATGTTAGGCCCAACTTGGCCCCTTGCCTCGTTCTAGTCGCATCATTTCCTCCCAAATCTTACACGTCACTAGTCTAAAGAATAGGGGAACGCATCTAATTTACGCTTCAAACTCGCTGCTTTACTAGCGAGTCTCGATGTTCACAACTTCAAAGATTGAACATCGAAGGTTGTGGGCATCAAACCAGTTTCCACTGGTAAGCCTCTAACTAGGCTACCAAGGAGGATTAGATGAGATATCACCTATCTCGTCATCTCAAGCAAAATACCTTCCCTTGCATAGTTTGGCTGTCGAGTAGGAAGGAACATTAAAAGCTAAAGATTTGATTTTAGGGGATTTCTTTGAAAGTGTGCCTTGCTTGCACGAATCTCGAGGAAAAAGGTGGCCGTGATGTCTTCTCACTTAAGACCACACTCAAGAACTCTGTTTGGTGGCTTGCTGCTAAGAGAAGGTATTCTAAGAGTAGGCTTGATCATTTATGACGCTTTCGAGTAGCTGCATACTCGAACACTGAAGTTCTAAACCTATTTAATCCACTGGCTTCAAAAACATTTAAAAACGTTTGAAAACATAGAGACATAAATCGTCTAATGTCGGATGACCTATAAAATTGAGAGGAACATGGCGAGTACGATAGATGTACCCAATGAGAGACTTGGTCATAATGACCAATCACCTCAAGCTAGGGATATGAATAAATCCAAAACAATAATCTGATTAAAACAATTAATTTAAATAAAATCCAGGAAATCCTATAATCAAATCAAATCCGATAACTTGAAATAGGCTGCATCTGAAAAACATCCGAAGGCACAACTGTGCACTAAGGTGGCCAACTGGACCATAAGGCCTCTAACTGGTATCTAGTACAAATCATAAGTTGTCATTTAGCTCGTTCCCTTGATGTTGCCATCATTGTGGGTGAACACAGTTACAAGATAACTCTGGTGAGGTATCCTCCGCGTTTCTCTATCCCAGGGTCTCCACACTCACCGTGCCCTTTAGAAGGTGGTCCACAGCTACTTAGTAGGATGCATGCTGTCACGCCCCGACCCACCCGGGTCGACCACGTGGCAACCACCGCACTACCTCGAAGTACGTGCCGACCACTCACGCACCTGAAGCACCGCAGGGTAAATAAATGGATACCATCGCTGCAAAACCTTTAAAACTCTAATTAAAAATCCTTTAATAAAATAATAAAACTTAAGTAGTGCACCAGTGGATTAATTTAAAAGGAATACCTATACAGTGGAAAACTACTAAGCCTAGGCCACCGACGTCTTCTAGTGAGCCTCTTTTCTATAGCCGACTCCGTACGCAAATCTGCATCCATCCACATTGGATACAGGTGAGTAACAGAGGTTCTAAGAATCTCCATCTGCGTTAGGGCGAATAAGGGAAATCCAAAATAAAAATAAAATAAAATTTTTTCTTTTGAAAACTCTTTTCTGGTTCTCCTGCTAAGAACCCTCTTTTAAAAACATCTTACATAAAATAAATAAATAAATATATATATATATATGTTTCAAATGGACTGGCATCTCTTTTATACTGGAGGCTCGACCCGTCGGTCGTCTTATGCCTCACTGCACCGAGGGCTATCTCTTTTCTCATTCAATAATATTTTCTCTTCTCTATCTCTCTAGCCCTTTCCCTCGGTGGTGCCTCGCTGTGGTGGAACACTGCGAACTGGAGCCTAGCGAGCTTCCCTACGAGCCTCTCCTAACCAGGTCTCGTCTCACCGTGCCCCTTAATAGGCGGTCCACGGCTGAGAATCTAGCATGTTTTTCTCCAACTCGTCCACGCTCCCTCAAATTGGAGCTCGATGAGCATCCCTTTCAATCACTCATCTCGCAAGGGCATCGCACCCTTAAAAATCATAATAATAATAATATTTCATAATTATATATTTATATATAAACTATACATTTTTAAAATATATAAACACACACATAAGTATTTATTTTTCTTTTTGCAAACATCCCACTCTCTATTTGGGTATATCACAAACAACTGTGTGTGTGTGGATTTCCCGTATCCCAAAAACCTTTTTAAAACATTTATGTTTTTAAAACCACTTTTAAAACCTTTTTCCCCAGTGACTAAACAAAGAAGTCTAGGTCACTCATAGTGATGGGAGATTCGTATACTCCTAAGTGCTCCATGTAGCTTAACCTCCGGAGCATCGCCGCACTCGATTCACCCGGAGCCCTAGTACTCGGAAATATACGTTAGCATTCATAATTAAATTTATGAATGCACCTACGAGGCTCTAACATGACCTAAGATTGGGATTGAATGTGATTCAGGGTTTAGAAAAGTGTCCGGGAGGTTCCAGGGTAAAAATTGCACATTTAGTAAAAAATTACGAAAATGCCCCCCGCAGGCCCGTGGGCCCCACCCGTGGGCCTGGCCTAGCCTAGTTTTGGGCCCAAAAAGCCCACTCCCGCGCAGGTTCTGCATAGTTCCCTCGCGGGACTTGCATGACTCCGGTGCGGGACCTGCACGACTCCCATGCGGGACCTGCACAGCTCCCGCACAGGAGCTGCCCGCACGAGACCTGCACGGTTCCCGCGCGGGAGGCCAGCCAAAGGCTCGGTTTCTGAGCCTTTTGCTCCGTTTTTCATGCCGTTTGATAGCCAATCGTCCGAAGGACTTAGCCAGGCGATCCTCGCGACATCCATAACACGTCTACCGAAAGAAAAACGAGAATCACAAACTCAAAGTTCCTAGATCTCAAATCTAGACTTAAAATCTAACAAAAAAGCTAAACCTAACTTTGAGCTTGGATCTCTCCTAAACCAATGCATGGATATGCGTGAAAACTTAGAAAAACGTAGATCAAGGAGTTAAGAATAACTTACCAAGAACTCGCCTTGATCCTACGGTCGATTTGTCTGGATCGGTGAAAAGTCCAAAATTGCTCCAAAAGAGCAGTTGAGAGAAAAGAGAAATGAGAGAAGAGAGAAAGAGAGAGAATGAAGGGGAGAGGTTCAGCCTCCCCCTATTTATAGGGGAGCTTGACACCGGGTCTACTCAAGCCCCGGGCCAGACTTTCTCTTCTCTTTGAAACCTCTCATAATTTCAATCCGTGGCCTGATCCACCGACCAATTCACCAATGGATGTCCAATCCATTGGCTATGGACTTAAAGAAATCCACTTTAATGTTTCCATGCGTGGTCACCAATCTCATCTTCCAACTCCGTCTTGTCTTAAGCTTATCTTCTCTTCTGACTTGACACAGCCGGACCGACATATTATTTAATTATTACATCATCTAGCACTATTCCGTTCGTACGAAAAGGTCGTGCTAGGTCCGGGTGTGTCACATGCTCCGTTTGGTCCACTCGTTCCCATCAGAGCTTTGACTTCCACTCAATCTCTCGTCTTACATCAACATCATCAATAATATAAACAAGTGCTATTAGAGTCAAGCCTTAACTCCTAGAAGCGGCACCACCTCCACTCATATAGGTAAATCCCATCTAAAATGCCCTCGTACCTAAGCATTTTAACATATTTATGTTATGGGATCTATTAAGAGTTATAAACTCAACCTCCCTTTTCATACAGGTACCAAGTACTCTCCTTCTTGGGATGGATTGTATATTGAGTACTTGCAGCCACATTCATATAATGTAATTTGACTCATTGAACTAAAGACTGGATGTCATTTATCAAGCATTAAGTTGAGGTTCCATCACGTGTGACTTAATATAATCTGCTTAAGACCCATCCCTTTTGTTGTCTTGCTAACTTTGTCTCTTGGTAATCCTTTTATTAAAGGATCCGCCATGTTTTCACAAGACCTTACAAAATCTATAGTGATTACCTGGCGTGTCGTTAAAAGCCAAATTAAAACAAAGCTACTACTAGAGTCTAGTGGTAAGCAAAGGTCGTTCCCACCAAGGATTGATTAATGAACTTCTTCAATTCTTAACTAGCTAAGCAAAATAAGTAAAGTGAAAATTCAGATTTTAAAGAGAGAGTATCTTGGAAAATAAGGAAATAGCAAATCAAATAAAGAGAATTCAATAAGATAAAGTTCAGTTTAAAGCAATCCTCACCCTTGGATTAAGTGAATTGATCATTTGTTTTTGATTCACTTACATTAACATGCAATTGACGTAGATTAGCAATACTACAATGCTTCTCACTAATCCCTATCTTCCCTTAGTCCTAGTTTAATAAGTACTACAAAGCTTCCCTATTAAACCCTTTTTACCCAATCAATCTAGAAACTAGCATCATAGATTTAAAGAAGGCAAAAGCATGAAAACACTAGAAAGATTTTAGTCAATAATGAACAGTCTAGGAACTAGCACCATAGATTTAATTCACAACTAACATCCCCTTAAATAAGAAACTAGCATGTGTGAGATCCTAATTCTATCTAATTTACCACTTATGAGAAGGTTTAGTTACAATTCCGGATAAATAAACCTAGCTCTAGCAATTAATTAACATGAAATCTTAACTAGTATGCATCCTAGATGAGAAATCAAGCAATTATAAACCAGAAAAACTGAGGATGAAGAATACATGCAAGATAAGAGCATTAAGTATAAAATTAAACCTCACAACCAACTTTACCAAGGGCTTAGAATAGCCTTAAACTGATTTGGGAGTTTAGCAACTCATAGTAATTGAGAAAACACAATGAAGAAGAAAATAAAATAAAATTACTAAAACTTGTATATTTTTACAATGGGTGGCTGACTCTTTATATATAGGAGAGTCTAGTAGCCCTAAACTTAACTTTCAAGAAAACCTAATTCTACAAAAAGTCTTTTTTCAGCATTTAGGAATCCTTCTTCAAGTAGGAGAAAAGATAGCACACTCCACATGCCTTGCACATGCTTCATTAAAAGGTTTTCCTACTCCAATTAGGACTTCTCTCCAAGGGTTGATCCACATCCTTCTAGGACTTGGGCCAAGCTTTAATATCTTCAATAATATGTCTAGAGTCAAGGCCAATTAAGCAAAACGTGCTCAAGTCCATCTCTAATCCGAAATTGCTCTAAAGCCCAAATTAAGAAGCTTTCTCTGATTTCTGCAAGATCTATGGACTTCTCTGTATTTTAGCCTTTTGACAGCCCAAACGAACTCCGATTTGTGCGCTCTTTAGTATTCTGGAAAGCTTGAGATGTGCTCTACAACTTTGATGAGAACTCAAACTCAAATAAGGGCTTTAAGGATGTCAAATCTGGTCATCTTGTCAAACTATTTGCACAGGAAAAATCTCAAATTTCCAGATTTAAACACCTTTTATTCCGAAGCTTCCTTTTAGCTTCTTATCACACAAAATCACTCTAAATAACTTACTTAGAGGTAATAAACACTTAAATCATCAAAGATAAGCAATAAAACATAGTAGAAATAAGTGCCTATCAAATTCCCCCACACTTAGCCCTTGCTAGTCCCCTAGCAACTAAGAAAAACTAAAAACTAAACCATATTGATTCCACTTTCGTAGGTGTACAGTGGCACTTAGCATGTGACACAAGCCTTTAAACCCCTAAGTGTCCCTAGAGGAGGAGTTATAGTCGCTTGAGGGTTTACCAGAATGACACCCACAAACATTACCTACATAACATTTTTCAATCAAATTCCAAAATCATGAGAATAATAACTAAGAGCACAATTAAATAATCAATAGAACATAATATATCAAAACCGAATCACTTTTGCACTCAAAATAAGAAAGTAACACAATAACATCTTAAATCAAGCAAACATGCGTCAAGTTAGGTAATCCTCACTGGATATTCACTCTTCCACACAAGTGTTTAAGATATTCAAGGGTGTACTCACTATCCATTGAAAACATACTTACCATAAGCTTGCAATGTATCTAATCTCCACTACTCCAACCTATACATATGCATGAACCAAAAGGACTTAAAGATAGGTTGTAATGGGGCCATAGGTAAGTAGGATAAGAAAGAAAAGATAAAGAGATCAAAACAAGGTTCAAGAACTAGTAGAGCATAGAATAAAACATGGGCAGATTTAGCTTTGAATAGCCCAACTCTTTGTACAATTCATCACTCCACCAAAATTCAACTTCCTTTACATCTTTCTTTCTTTCTTTCTTGTTAAGCACTAGGAATCAATGCCAATCTTCTTTTATAGTGTCTTCTTTCTTTTTCTTTCAATGCTTTTGCATTTTCTTTTTCTTTTGACACTTTAATTCTTTTCAATTTCATTTGGCAAAGTTCCCACTTTTTTTTTTAGCCATGCATCAATGACATAATCTCCCCCACACTTCTTCCTTGTTCACCTTTCAAAGAACAAAACATAAATAAGTAAGCTCTACTAAATCAAGAACAAAGGTAGAGAATACTTGTTTTTCTTTTAGGCTCAAGGTTCTTTAGGATATGGGTAAACAAAGAAAAAGGCAAATCATATACATATAGGCTCAAGGGGTTAACTAAGTTATTATTTAACAAGGGATGGCTTAATTTGGCTCAAACGCAATCCTAAATGCCTTTTGTTTATGTTCAAGCATATGCATAGCAAACATGTAATCTCAAAAAGATACAGAGAAAGTTCTAGAAGTAATGCAATCAATAGGATAAACCACTCAAGAAAAGAATAGATTGTAAGGATTTAACAATCTTTTAGGCTCAAAATCTCACAGGTTCATAATACCTAACTCAATAGCATGCTTACTTAATCTAATCAATTCTCATGTCACAATGATTATCAAGAAGCAAAGTAATTCAGATCATCAATATCATGCTTCAATCATACTTAACTTAGCTCTAACCTATGAAAATCATGCTTTTGTCATTCAATTGAAAGGTTAATCTACCTAAAAGTTTCCTAAACATAAAAACAAACTAAACTAAACATAACCAAACTAATGCAAAATGAAAGATAAAGGTGTTTTTAGAGCAAAGAGTAAACCAACAAGTGGAACCAGCAAGCTCTTGACACAAAGTTGAACCTAAAAAAAAATCACATTAGTTTAAAAGAAAATCAAGAGAAACGTAAACTAATTAAGCAAAAATACAAAATCCTCCCCCTACACTTAAACAGCACATTATCCTCAATGTAGGAAGGAGAATGTTAAAATGACGAAAAACAGCAAAGAAAGGAAAAGAAACACAAATCCTAATGAAGCTTGGGTTACCTCCCAAGAAGTGCCTTTGTTTAGTGTCTTTGGCTAGACCTCCTCCGTTTGCTATTCTTCATAAATTGGATTCTCCAACTTAAGCTCCTCCAAAAGATGTACTTGGAACCCCTCATAGTATGGCTTAAGTTGATGACCATTCACTTTAAGTACCTTTAATGTTGCCAAACTTTGAATCTCCACTGCACCGTGAGGAAAAACATTAGTAATAACAAAAGGACCAAGCCAATGAGAACGAAGCTTACCTGGAAATAAACGAAGCCTTGAATGGAAAAGAAGAACTTTTTGACCAATTTCAAAAGTCTTCCTTAAAATCATCTTGTCATGCCATGCATGCCATGCTTTTGTTTTCTCCTTGTAAATCCTTGAGTTCTCAAAGGCATCATTTCGAATTTCCTCAAGTTCTTGCAATTGCAATTTTCTATGCATTCCAGCATCATCAAAGTTAAAATTGCATTGTTTAGTGGCCCACCATGCCTTATGCTCAAGTTCCACGGGAAGATGACAAGGTTTGCCAAAAACAAGCCTATAGGGAGACATCCTAATAGGTGTTTTATAGGCTGTCCTATATGCCCATAGTGCATCCTCAAGTCTTGCATTCCAATCTTTCCTATTAGGATTAACGGTTTTCTCAAGTATGCTCTTCACTTCTCTATTGGAAACTTCAGCTTGCCCACTAGTTTGGGGATGGTATGAAGTGGAAACCTTGTGTGTGATCCCATACTTCTTCACTAGTGCTTCCACCACTCTATTGCAAAAGTGTGTCCCCTTGTCACTGATCAAAATGCCTGGAATAACAAACCTAGAAAAGATGTTAGATTTGACAAAATCTACAACAACCTTAGCATTATCAGTCTTGGTGGCTTTAGCTTCCACCCACTTTGAAACATAATCACATGCAAGTAAAATATATTTATTCCCAAAGGAATAAGGAAAAGGGCCCATGAAATCAATACCCCAAACATCAAATATTTCACAAACAAGTATAGAGTGTAAAGGCATTTGATCTCTATGTGTTATATTTCCTACTCTTTGACATCTATCACAAGACTTGCAAAATAAATATGCATCTTTAAACAAAGTAGGCCAATAAAAGCCACAATCTAATATCTTCCTTACTATTCTTTTAGGTCCAAAATGACCTCCACATGCATAAGAGTGACAAAAAGTTAGGATAGAATGAAATTCAGATTGAGGTATACATCTCCTAACTAATTGATCAAAGCAATACTTCCAAAGATAAGGATCATCCCACACATAATATTTAGCATCATTCTTTATCTTATCCTTATGAGATTTACTTACATTACTTGGCAATTGTCTAGATACAAGGTAGTTAACAATATCAGCATACCAAGGCAAAGAATCATGCAAAGCAAGTAAATTTTCATAAGGAAAAGAGTCACTTAGGGGGGTGGTGTCTTCAGGTTGCACGATTCGGCTCAAATGATCAGCCACAAGGTTTTCAGCACCTTTCTTGTCTCTAATCTCCAAGTTGAACTCTTGTAGCAGCAAAATCCATCGTATAAGCATTGGTTTTGCCTCCTTCTTTGCTAATAGGTACCTAAGTGCTGCATGATCATAATATATAATTACTTTAGTACCAAGCAAATAAGAACGGAATTTATCCAAAGCAAATACAATAGACAAGAGTTCTTTTTCTGTGGTGGTGTAGTTTTTTTGGGCAGCATTCAAAGTCCTAGAGGCATAGTATATCACATGTGCCTCCTTTCCAACTCTTTGTCCCAAAATAGCTCCAATGGCATGATCACTTGCATCGCACATAAGTTCGAATGGTAAGTTCCAATTTGGAGGTTGAATGATTGGAGTGGAAGTGAGTGTTTTCTTCAACCTATCAAATGCTTCCTTGCAATTTTCATCGAACTTGAATTCCACATCCTTTTGTAAAAGGTGACATAGAGGTGATGATATTTTCGAGAAATCCTTGATAAACCTTCTATAAAAACCTGCATGGCCAAGAAAAGAACGAATCTCCCTCACATTGGAGGGGTAAGGCAAGTTTTTTATAATGTCCATCTTAGCCTTATCTACCTCTAGACCTTTAGATGAGATTATATGCCCTAAAACAATACCTTGTTCTACCATAAAGTGACATTTTTCAGAATTCAAAACAAGGTTAGTTTCAATGCATCTTTCCAAGATCAATTTGAGATTATGTAGACAAGCATCAAAGAATCTCCATAAACGGTAAAATCAACCATAAATACCTATATGATGTTTTCCACATAATCTTGAAATATGCTCATCATGCATCTTTGGAAAGTGGCTGGAGCATTGCAAAGTCCAAAGGCCATGCGTCTATAAGCAAATGTGCCAATAGGACATGTGAATGTTGTCTTCTCTTGATATTCAAGAGCAATTGCAATCTGGAAGTAACCTGAAAACCATCAAGGAAACAATAAAATTGACGACCAGCTAATCTCTCAAGCATTTGATCAATAAAAGGGAGAGGAAAATGGTCCTTTCTAGTGGAAGCATTGAGCTTCCTATAGTCGATGCACACACACCATCCAGTTTGCAATCTTTGAGGCACAAGCTCTCCTTCTTGGTTCTCAACCACGATGATGCCTGATTTCTTAGGAACCACTTGTACAGGGCTAATCCACTTGCTATCGGAGATTGGATAGATCATTCCTACTTCAAGAAGCTTGAGGATTTCCTTCTTGACTACATCCATCATAGGTGGATTAAGTCTTCGTTGGGCCTCTTTACTTGGTTTAGCATTATCCTCCAATAAGATGCGATGCATGCATATTGAGGGACCGATTCCCTTGATGTCGGCAATGGTCCGTCCTATAGCTGTTTTTTGATCACGAAGTACTCGAATCAATTTCTCCTCTTGCAAAGGTGTTAAGTAATTGGATATGATCACGGGCAAGGTCTCATCATCTCCTAGAAAGGCATACTTCAAGTGGTTGGGTAAAGGTTTAAGCTCAATCTTTGGTGCCTGCAAAATTGAAGGGAGAAGCTTTTTAGTATTTATAGGTAAATCAACATAGGATAAGTTAAGTCTAGATGAGATCAAGGGTAAAGAATCCAAATCCAAAGTTGATTCCACTATGTCTTCCCTTGTTGCCAAAGGCCATTTGTTACAATCTTCCCTTGTGTAAGAATTAGCTAATGCCACCTCAAGAGCATCCTCATTATGCAAGTTTAAAACCTGTTGAGACAACACATCAAGAACATCAATAGAAAAAACAGCATGTACATCACTAGGGTACCTCATTGCTTCAAAGATATTGAAGCGAACAATCTCCCCATCAAACTCCATGGTGAGAACACCCTCATAAACATCTATCTTTGTCCTTGCTGTCCTCAAAAATAGTCTCCCAAGTAGTATAGGAACAACTCTAGGGTTATCATCATCTTCCATCCTAAGTACATAAAAATTAGCAGGAAATACCAATTCGTTTACCTGCACCAAAACATCTTCAACAAGCCCCTCGGGGTAAACATTAGATCTATCCGCCAATTGTATGATAACTTTGGTTTCAATAAGATTTCCTAGATTTAGAGCTACATAAATGGAATAAGGCATAACATTTATAAAAGCACCTAAATCACACATAGCTTTTTCAAACCTATTGTTACCAATTGTACAAGGAATAGAAAAAGAGCCTAAATCCTTACACTTTGGAGGGAGTTTTCTTTGAATAACAGCGGATACATTCTCCCCCAAACTTACCTTTTCGTTTCCTTTAAGCTTCCTCTTGTTGGTACACAAATCTTTTAGGAACTTAGCATACCTCGGTACTTGCTTGATAGCATCAATCAAAGGAATGTTCACATGCACCTTCTTAAAAGTTTCCCATATATCCTTTTCTTGCTCTTCTTTCTTAGATTTAGCCAACCTAGAAGGGAAAGGAGGAGCAAACACATTAGTACTAAAATCTGGATTTAAGGGAGGTGAGTGTACCTTAGGAAGTAAGGAATCGGATGTGCGGGCAGCATCAATTGAGGACTGATCTTGCTTTGGTTCTTCTTGAAAACCTTCTTCCTTTTGTTTAGGAATTACTTCCCACTCTTTACCTAGGTCATCCTCTTGCAACTCCTTGGACTTTTTGGGAGATTCTACTTTTTTTCCACTTCTCAATTCAATTGCATTAGCATTCTCTTTTGGATTGACAATTGGTTGAGAAGAAAACTTGCTTGAAATTTTGGAATTGATCTCATTAACATTTGTTGCAAGTTGTCTGATAGACATAAATTAATGCATTCACTTTGTACTTAATCAATCTTGTTTTATGGCTATCATAATCCTAATTATCTCATTTAAGCTTGTTTCTATCTTTGCAGATCAATTAGGGAGCTTAATGATGATAATGGACATTTGAAGGTTGATTAGAGCAAGTATGAATGGAGCTACCCGAGAGATGTTCAACAAAGCATAGTGGTGCCATTACAAGATGAGATTGGCGCCGTTACACACTTATTGCTCCTAGCCGGTACTTCATCATGTCCAAAGAAAGCTAACGGTGTCATTACAAGGTAGATTGGCGCCGCTCCTCTTCAACCATGCCAAGGCCGAATGTCCAACATGAAGGAGGCATTAATGGCGCCGTTACAACCTAGATGGCGTTGTTACACCTCCAATTGATTAAGGCCGAGCACAACATTGCACCAAAGGAAGCTAACGGCGCCATTACATGTTCCATAGTGGCGCTATTACAATTCAAAGCGGGCAAGTTGAAGAAGTGAAGAAGTCAGCAAAATTGCTAAGTGAAGGACCCAAACGGCGCCGTTCCACATTCCCTAATGGCGCCGTTCCAACTTCTTCCAATTGGGCGTCTCATCTTCACACCCGAACGGGGCCGTGCCACTTCCTAATGGCGCCGCTCCAGGAAATCACCTTAGTACCCCTTTGCCCCTTTGGTCATCAATTAGGTTAAGAGGGCAATCATGTAATCTAGTGGTTTAAATACCTTCTTTTCTCTTCAGAGAGAAGAGAAGGAGAGACGAGAGAAACAATTGAGAAACAATCTGAGTTTGTAATCAATCTTCAGAGAGATTTTCTCTCTTGAATCTATATTCATTTAGTTCTTTTACTTCATTTCCCTTTACTTTACTTGTTGAATCTTCGGTTTCTCACTCAATCCATGAGTGAGTAAACCCCCAATTCATTCTATTGTTTATTAATTATAAGGGTTTGCAAAGTTAGTGACGCTTTTGTTCTTCATTCCGATTAATCTGTTAAGTGTTTTGATATCTTTGATTGTATGGAAATATGGTTTTCTTGTCTCTATTTTGTGAGTGCACGCATGAAATAGGAATAGGCAAAATCTATGGTTAGATTCTGTGTTTGTGAATCTTTAGTAGCCAACCTTAATTTTAGAACAAAGGGAAGACGTAGGATGCTTCTTAGAGATCTCAAATATTCAATGACTGGGTAGACACGAAGTATATTCAGATTGTTTGTATGCTGTACTGATTTTCATTGCTTAATGCTTTATTCAATCCGTAAATCATCATCGTGAAGATTGTTGGTTCGGTGCGGGTAAAAGGGACTAGTCTAGGAATCGATAGTACTAGGTTGGGCTATTCAATCACCAATATGAATTTTAGGAATCTTTAGTACTAATTTTCATAAGCATGCCATTTGATTGATTAATTGTGTTGTTAGTGAGCTTGGGATCTAACTGTCCTTTTACCCTTATGATTAGCAAATAATAGAATGAATACTTTTCATTATTGTCAATCTCTTTTATTTCACTGTTCATTCCTCCAATTATTTCCTTAGTTATTTATACTACCTTTTTATATTCATGTCCTTATCTATTTCTGCTTTACCCCTAAACCCCCCCCCCCCATTGTTATATTCTTGTTAAGTGCTCAGTCTATAAGCATAGTAAATCCATTTAATTGCCTCTCTGTGGATTCGACCTGCTCTTACCGCTACTACTTAGTATTGGTTTATAGCAGAAATATTATTCTCCTGACAGGCTTGACGACGGCCGGTCATTGTCCCACTTGAGTTTCCAAATTCTGAATGCTAGTCTTTGTTTCCTGTTTAAAACGCATAGAATCCTCAATTAGTGCTTTAAACATATCATCAAGTGACATATTAGAAGTAGAAAAAGAGGGTTGAGAATCTTGTGTCCTATTTTGCTAGAAATTCATCTTATTGTGCACATTTGATCCTCCTTGATTTCCATAGCGAAGATTTGGATGATCCTTCCATCCAAGATTGTAGGTGTTGGAGTAGGGATCATACTTTCTTTGCTGACCAGAGAATCCTCCAATGGCATTGGCTTCCTCATTGTGTTCCTCATGCAAGGTTGGACAAGCATCGGTAGGGTGTCCTTTATGTGAGCATATTCCACACACCCTTTCTGTCAAGCCACCTATAGCAAAATTTTCAAGCAAAGAGGTAAGTTTATCTAGTCTTTGATCAATATTACTACTACTTACCTCATTGACTCTTCTTGTTGATGCAAAATCTCCTGTCTTGAATTGATGAGTGTTTTCAGCTATATCTTCAATCAATTCTCTTGCTTGATTAGGAGTCTTATTCATCAATGCTCCTCCACTAGCTGCATCTAGCATTTTTGTATCCATAGGTGATAAGCCAATATAGAAAAATCTCAAGATAAGTTGTTCAGAAAATTCATGATGTGGGCAACTATTGCACAACTTCTTATATCTCTCCCAATACTCATACAATGTCTTTCCTTGTTGTTGGTGAACTCCACAAATTTCCTTCATAAGGTTGTTGTAAGTGTGGCAGGGAAGAACTTTTCCAAGAAAAGTCTTTTCATCTCACTCCAACTTGAAACAGATCCAGGGGAAAGGGAGTACAACCAGTCTTGAGCCTTGTCTGCCAAGGTGAAGGGAAACACTCTCAATTTGACATTATCATCGGTCCCATTGGTGGTCTTGAGAGTTGAACAAGCCAAGTAGAACTTTTGAATATGCTTGTGTGGATCTTCACCTGACAAACCATGAAAAGTAGGCAACAATTGTAAGAGACTAGATTTAATCTCAAAATTTGACTCTAAGTCAGGAAAAAAATTAATGCAAACTGGAGGAAGATTAATATTGGGAGTAGAGAGCTCCTTGAGTGTCCTTTGCACTTGAGCATTGTTTTGTGCCATGGTTGCTCTTTCTAAGAGAGTTGCTGGTGATGGCAGTGATGAGGAAGATGAAGATGAGTCTTCTTTTGCCTTAAAAGGAAGAATAACTCTCTTTGGAGTGCAGTGTGAGGTAAAGGTAAGGAGAGCTTTATTCAGTTGTTTTCTGAGGTTCTCAAACTTCTTTTTGTACTCTTCGTCCTCTTGAGTCATGCAATCCCTACAAAAGAAGGAGTTTAAAGGTTAAATAACACTAAAACAAAGGAAAGGAAAATAAAAGAAAAGAGAGAAAAATAAAAAGAAGAATTTTCGGAATCAGGAAATCAAAAATCGGCCCCGAAACTGATGAAAACAGCAGAATTTCGCAAAAATAAGATAAGGCCAGTAGCCAAGCTACTGGCCTTGCTCAGCTTGATGTTTTCCTTCAGAAAAGTCGGGGTTGCATGCCTAGTTTTGCTTCGGGTTGATACCTGCTCCGAAATCCTGTAAAAACGCCAGAAAAGGAATTGAATTAGTATATTCAATCCCCAGCAATGGCGCCAGAATTTGGCGTGTCGTTAAAAGCCAAATTAAAACAAAGCTACTACTAGAGTCTAGTGGTAAGCAAAGGTCGTTCCCACCAAGGATTGATTAATGAACTTCTTCAATTCTTAACTAGCTAAGCAAAATAAGTAAAGTGAAAATTCAGATTTTAAAGAGAGAGTATCTTGGAAAATAAGGAAATAGCAAATCAAATAAAGAGAACTCAATAAGATAAAGTTCAGTTTAAAGCAATCCTCACCCTTGGATTAAGTGAATTGATCATTTGTTTTTTATTCACTTACATTAACATGCAATTGACGTAGATTAGCAATACTACAATGCTTCTCACTAATCCCTATCTTTCCTTAGTCCTAGTTTAATAAGTACTACAAAGCTTCCCTATTAAACCCTTTTTACCTAATCAATCTAGAAACTAGCATCATATATTTAAAGAAGGTAAAAGCATGAAAACACTAGAAAGATCTTAATCAATAATGAACAGTCTAGGAACTAGCACCATAGATTTAATTCACAACTAGCATCCCCTTAGATAAGAAACTAGCATGTGTGAGATCCTAATTATATCTAATTTACCACTTATGAGAAGGTTTAGTTACAATTCCGGATAAATAAACCTAGCTCTAGCAATTAATTAACATGAAATCTTAACTAGTATGCATCCTATATGAGAAATCAAGCAATTATAAACCAGAAAAACTGAGGATGAAAGAATACATGCAAGATAAGAGCATTAAGCATAAAATTAAACCTCACAACCAGCTTTACCAAGGGCTTAGAATAGCCTTAAACTGATTTGGGAGTTTAGCAACTCATAGTAATTGAGAAAACACAAAGAAGAAGAAAATAAAATAAAATTACTAAGACTTGTATATTTTTACAATGGGTGACTGACTCTTTATATATAGGAGAGTCTAGTAGCCCTAAACTTAACTTGCAAGAAAACCTAATTCTACAAGAAGTCTTTTTCAGTATTTAGGAATCCTTCTTCAAGTAGGAGAAAAGATAGCACACTCCACATGCGTTGCACATGCTTCATTAAAAGGTTTTCCTACTCCAATTAGGACTTCTCTCCAAGGGCTGATCCACATCCTTCTAGGACTTGGGCCAAGCTTTAATATCTTCAATAATATGTCTAGAGTCAAAGCCAATTAAGCAAAACGTGCTTAAGTCCATCTCTAATCCGAAATTGCTCCAAAGCCCAAATTAAGAAGCTTTCTCTGATTTCCGCAGGATCTATGGACTTCTCTGTATTTTAGCCTTTTGACAGCCCAAACGAACTCCGATTTGTGCGCTCTTTAGCATTCTGGAAAGCTTGAGATGTGCTCTACAACTTTGATGAGAACTCAAACTCAAATAAGGGCTTTAAGGATGTCAAATCTGGTCATCTTTTCAAACTATCTGTACAAGAAAAGTCTCAAATTTCCAGATTTAGACACCTTTTATTCCAAAGCTTCCTTTTAGCTTCCTATCACACAAAATCACTCAAAATAACTTAGTTAGAGGTAATAAACACTTAAATCATTAAAGATAAGCAATAAAACATAGTAGAAATAAGTGCCTATCATTACCCCATTGGTAATAAGTTGTCTTACATAGCTATGTCTTAAACCAATATGTCTAGATTTACCATTATAAATTTGACTATAAGTCTTAGCTAGTGTAGCCGCATTATCACAATGGATAGATATTGGTGGTATTGGCTTTGGCCATAAAGGAATTTCATATAATAAATCTTTTAGCCATTCACCCTCCTTACAAGCCAAGGCCAAGGCTACAAATTCTGCTGCCATGGTGGAATCTGTAATACAAGTTTGCTTCTTAGAACCCCAAGATATAGCACTTCCACCAAGCATGAAAATCCACCCACTAGTTGATGAATGATCATCTCCATCTGAGATCCAACTAGCATCCGTAAAACCTTCTAATATCGAAGGATTAACGGTATAACTAATGCCATAATTCATGGTCTTCTTTGGATATTTAAAAACTCTATGTCCTCCTTGCCAATGCTAAGAACTTGGATTGCTTGTGTATCTACTTAATTTTCCAATCGCAAAAGCTATGTCTGGTCTTGTGCAAGTCATTGCATACATCAAGCATCCAATTATTCTTCAATATTCTAATTGTGCAATGGGTTTTCCATCATTAGAAATTAATTTTATACTAGGATCAAATGGAGTTGACACGGTTGCACAATTATAAAAATTAAATTTCCTTAAAACCTTTTCTATATAATGGGATTGAGAGAGAATTAAACTACTATTTTCTCTATGTATCCTTATTCCTAAAATTACATCCGCACTACCCATGTCTTTCATTGCGAATTTACTAGACAAGAAATTTTAAGTATTTTTGACTTGTTCTAAACTTGTACCAAAGATAAGCATGTCATCCACGTATAGGCATACTATAATACCTTGACCATTTTAAACTTGCTATAAACACACTTATCTGCCTCATGTATTTTGAAGCCATTGGCAAGAACTAATTCATCAAATTTTTGATGCCATTGTTTAGAAGCTTGTTTAAGTCCGTACAATGATTTAACTAGTTTACAAACTTTACGTCTGTGACCCAGTATCACAAACCTTCCAGTTGTTCCATATAAACCTCCTCATCTAATTCGCCATTTAGAAATGCCGTTTTGACATATATTTGGTGAATTATTAAATTATAAATTGATGCTAAGGAAATTAATACTCTTATAGTGGCAATCCTAGCTACCGGATCATAGGTATCAAAATAATCTATTCCATGTTTTTGGGTGTACCCTTTTGCCACAAGTCTTGCCTTAAACTTGTCTATTGTGCCATCAACTTTCATTTTCTTTTTTGAATATCCATTTACAACCAATGGGTTTGCAACCTGGTGGGAGATCCACTAGAATCCATGTATTATTTCCCATGATAGAATCCATTTCTTCATTAATGGCTTCTTTCCAAAATATTGAATCTTGTGATTTAATAGCTTCCTCATATGTCATTGGATCAGTTTCTACATTGTAGCAAAACTCAATTTTCTTATGTGTCTTTTCTCTTGTTCCTTCAACAAGAAACATGTAAAAATCCGGACCATATATTTTTGCCTTTTAATTCTTTTACTTTGTCTAATGTCAAGGTTTCCATTTAGTTCATCATTTTCGAACTCGTCTTTTGACAAGTTACTTTGAATATAATTGTCATGTGAACTTGCAGCAATTGTTTCTTATTTCTAGGAATTGAATGATATCTATTTTCTTCAAAAATTGCATCCCTTGATTCAATTATTGTATTAACAATAATTGAATCATTTTTCTCAATAACTATAAACCGGTATGCCTTACTATTTTGTATATCCCAAAAATATACATTCAATTCCTCTTTCACCTAATTTGTTCTTTTTAGGTTTAGGTACTCTAACAATTGCTCTACAGCCCCAAACTCTCAAATAATTGAGGTTCGGTTTCTTTTTCTTCCAAATTTCATTTCATATGGGGTAACTAGACCCTTTTTAAAAGCTACTCCATTTAATATATGGCATGCAGTTAGCAATGCCTCACCCCAAAATCGTTGACTTAATCTGGATTTTGACATCATGGCATTAACCATCTCAATTAAAATTCTATTCTTGCGTTCAGCCACACCATTTTGTTGAGGTGTATATGGAGTTGTTACTTCATGAATTATACCAGTGGACTCAAAATAAGATGGATCATAATATTCCCCACCCCTATCGGCTCTTAGACATTTAATAAATGTCTCACGTTGTAGTTCTACTTCCATCTTGTAAACTTTAAATTTTTCCATTGCCTCATCTTTAGAATTTAACAAATAAACATAACAAAATTTAGAACAATCATCTATGAAAGTAATGAAATATTTCTTACCTCCAAAAGTGGGTGTATTATGCAAGTCTCCAATGTCACTATGCACAAGTTCAAGTAACTTTGATTTTCTTTCAATTTTAGGAAAAGAGTTTCTAGTAATCTTAGTGATCATGCATGTTTTACATTTGTCTTCCTTAAAATCAATATAAGGTATCAAATTAATTTTAGCCATGACATTCATTTTATTTTTATTTATATGTCTTAATCTATTATGCCATAAATCGAAAGAGTCAAGCATATAAACAGAAGCAAGATTATTCTTATTATTATTAATATTGAGTTTGAACATTCCCTCACATACATAGCCTTTGCCCACAAAATTCCCACCCTTGGACAGAATAAATTTATCTACCTCAAAAACAAGTTTGAAACCAAATTTGTTTAACAAAGTAACAGAAACTAGATTTTTTCTAATTTCTGGAACATAATGCACATCAGTGAGGGTGAGGATTTTTCCAGAAGTGAATTCAAGGTCCACTGTTCCTTTGCCTTTCACTTGAACTGTAGAAGAGTTTCCCACATAAAGGACGCTTCCATCATCTTCATGGTGGAAAGTCTTGAAAAGCTCTTTGTCCTTACATACATGTTTAGTGGCCCCACTATCTATCCACCAAGCACTATTTTTTTTCCATGAGATTAACTTCAGATATCATTGCAACAAACTTCTCATTGGAACTTCCTGGAGCATTTATTTTCTTTTTAAGAAAATAACACTCCTTTTTTACGTGCCCAAGCTTACCACAATTAAAACATGGACCCTTTTGCTTTTTGAATTTTGGACCTTGAACCTTAACGGCTTCCTTCTTGTTCTTGTAAAACTTGTTTGGCTTGTTTGACTTTCCTTCCTCCAAAACATGAACGTCCAAGCTTTGTGCCTTTTCAGTTTCTAACCGATATTCCTCTTCAAGTCTCAAACTGTTAGCAAGATCCTCAAGAGAAATATCTTCCTTCTTATGTTTCAAAGCTATTGTTGAAATCTTTCCAGGAAGGAGGAAGTTTATCAATAATTGAGGACACAATAATGGAGTCATCCATTTTCATATCATATTGTTTAAAATGGTTTAACAACTTTTCAATTTCTCGAAATTATTCCATGACTGATTTATTATCAATCATCTTAAAGTTGTTCCACCTGGTCACCAAGAAATTTTTACTGGTTGCATCCTCGCTCATATATCTTCCTTCCAATTTTTCCTACAATTCTTTTGCAGTAATAACATGAACATAGGTGTCAAATAGCGAATCAGACATACCGTTTAAGATACAGCCCCTACAAACATAATTATCATTTTCCCACTTTTGCCTTTTCCTTGTCTCCTCTGGCGTTTCTCCTTGCTTTTAGTCTGGAAGAGCATCAGATAGGACATGAACAATGTTGAGAGTTGTGAGAAGAATATGCAGCTTTTTCTGCCAACGAACAAAATTGCCCCCATCAAAGCAATCCAATTTTTGAAAATCAGTAGCCATCTCCCTCAATGTTGAGGCCATGGTTGCAAACAAAAGATTAAGCCTAAAGATTGTTAGAAAAATAGGGAAAGGAAATTTTGTAAAAACTTCAAGACGTGCTGCAGGATGCCACTTTCCTTTAGGCTTAATTTTCCCCTACCAATTTGGTATGCAAAAAGAGGAACCTAGAAATAGCCTTCAAGATACAATGAAGCCACAACTAAGTCTATGTTGCACTCAAAGACTCAATTCATAGAATTTATCCTTTGGAAAGCAGCAAGTTGTTTTATTTATATACGATTTCCGCAGCAATCATAGAATTTATTCTTTGGAAAGCAGCAAGTTGTTTTATTTATATATGATTTCTGCAGCAAAAAGTATTGTAGATAATGACAAGGGAAGATAATCAAAAGTTTAGTATATTTGCAAGGAAGAAGATGGAGAATTTATAGACTTCTTTATATGAGTTACCATCAGTTACAAGAGGCACATCTCTTTGATAAGGTAACTACTTCATGTTAATTACCAAAAGACATTTCTTTTTGTCTTGATAACTAACTATTTAAATTATTATTAAATCTAATTAATAGAATTTAAATCAAATCCAAATTCTTTAACATTTATTTCTTTCTCTTCGTCCTTCACGTGAGATTACTCTCACCTATTTTGAAAATATTTCTAACAGAGAAGAGGGCAATGCAGTTAGCTCACTGGAGCATTTTGGGCATGGCACGTTTGGGACTTCGACTAGATTTCTAGTATAGTTGAATGTTGTCTAAACATGCCGGTAGAGTTTACCGAATAGTAACATGTGGTGAGATTGAAGAAAAAACAAGTGTTCAATCGCATTGGAGGGCTCACCGAACATAGCAGTAGATTATGTGCCATCTAAAAAGTGTAAACACCACATTCAGCCTGTGTGATTAGAAACCAAATGAATGCTATCACTATTTGTCAAATATATTTTTTACTATCTATACAAATATGATAACTATTCTCACACCTTTTTCAATTTAATAATAATTTTGTCATCTATACAATAGTATTTTCTAACAAATTTACTATTATTGGACAAATTTCATTGATCTCCCAAACATACTCCAGATAAGGAGTGAGTGAATATAACGGTCAATTAGAGAATGAGAGAGATACAGTAAGTAAGTCGTACTCATAGACAATGTAGTGCCGACCACAGTTCGGTTCAGTTTTGGTTCCGGTTACGAAATGTGATTTCGGTTTTTGGAACCTTAGAACCTGAACCTTAACCGTTAGGTGACGGTTCAATTCTAGTTCCGGTTCCAGTTTGGAACCAGAACCTTATTTTTTTTTCTTCCAAATTTGTAATTGCTTTCTAATTTTAATTAAATTGTAATTAAGTAATATATATTAAAATAAGTAAATTTAATTCCATATATATATTTATTAAGTATCAAAATTTTTTTAAAAGTTATTTACTTATAAAATATATATTAGTAAATTAGTTATTTATAGTTATAATAATAGTATTATATATATATAATCAATTTATAATGTATTATTTATTTGATAATATAGTGTAAATATAAATATAACTATAAAATACATGTTAATACATATCTTATATCCTATTATTATTAAATAAAAAGTTAGTATAAATAAAATTTATAAAAAAAATACCGAAACCGAAACCGTCGGTTCCAATTCCGATTTCATCAAAAGAGGAACCAAACCAGAATTATGTTCAGTTTCGATTCGATTCTAATTGCAAAATAAAAAAAAATTCGACTACAATTTTTAAAATTAAGATTTCGTTCTATTTTACAGTTCGAACCGAACCGTGATCACACCTCTGCGACGAAGTGACCCCGTCAAAGCCATCACAAAGTAAAAAAGAAACGGAAAATGTTAATGATAGAAAGCAAAATAAGAAAAGGGTTACATCATCAACATCAAGTATCAAATTGCCCACTAGCCAAACTTTGACAAATGACAAGTAATCTAAATCACAGCTCATTGGTGTGTGATCCTCAATTGCCGGGAAAGCGCGTAATGAACCATTGCTGATGTAATATCAATCATGAATTTTTTGGACTATATAGAAATAAATGGGGAAAAAGTGGAAAAAATTGAAGAGCAGCCAAATCTACATACAAGAAAGAAAGAAAGAAAGACGGCTCTTGTGAGTTCATTTCAACATTGTTTTGGCTGCCTCAGCACTTACTTGGCAAAGCCAAACTGGTAAGTGTTGAGAGACGAAGTTTTTGATTGATTATTATCAGATTCCAACCATATCAACATGTTTTACGTTCACATCATCTATGTTACAAATTACTACAACCTTAGGAATGCAGTTAATTAGGTTCCTTTTTAGATCTATGTTCTGCAACATAAACGAAACAAAAACCAGACCAGAATCACTTTGTCTGCAGCACAAATTCAACTGCAAGAAAATTTGTCTTTTCTAATCTCTGGTATGCTTCCTTCCTTCTCCATCTTCTTCTTCTTCTTCTTCTTCTTCTCCTTTCGTTTCTTTTGTGCGTTTTTTTTTTTTAAAATTTTTGCGTTACTGGTGTGACTTTATCTTGTTGTCTGGGACGTGGGCTCTTGGCATTTCTGTTTTTTTTTTTTTTGGAATCTTTTAGCCTTGACTCTTGTTGGGTTTTCTTTTGCTTAGTTAGTTTTGTCTTTGGCTATTGGGATTTCAAAGCTTATTTAAACGTGGTTTGGCTATATGGATATACTCAATGAAATAGGTAAATATGTTCGGTAATTTCTTCTATTTCCTATTTCAGTCTTATCCTTTAAAGCTAAGCTAATGTTAACCCGTTCTATATTAAAGTTTTTATGATGATAATTTTGATTATAGTATTATTATTACATTGGGACTTTTAATGGAAAGAGTGCGAATGATGAAGTTTTATTGCCTGTTTTATATTAGGAAATTAGAAGCACACTTAAAAAAAAAAAGCTTTCTTAAAAAAAAGCTTTCTTTTTTTGGGTATTTGGGTAGTCTAATTTGGATATAATTATCCCAAAAATCTTTTTTGGGCATACAAACAATCTTTTTAGCAAGGTTCTTTGAAAATTGACCAGAAGCACTCTCCCTGGAATTTGGAGTGCTTTAACAGAAGGTGCTTTACAATTACAAGTATTCCATTTATGTAATGGCTTAGGTACCCTTTTAACCTCTTTCTTTCACTTCAGAGCACCATGGTAATTTCTTAACACAGATGTTGCTTAAAAATTCATAGGGTACCTCTTTTTATTAATATAATTATCATTATAAAAGGAAGTGATTAAGGTGTGTTGGACTGATACCATATCACCACGTTTTTCTTTCCTTTTATGCCAACTTCTCCACTGAAAACTGCGGCCTGTTGGGCAGTTGGAGACATGAGATTCCTATCCTCCCATGTTTCACACTCTCCTGGACTGTTCTCTTGGATTATGTTTTATCTGCTTAAGGACTTTATACAATTTAGCTTGATCTACTGAAGAAACTTTTTACAGTTTGGGAGGTGGTCGTATTTGAAAATTATGTACCATTGACACCCTGTTCTGTTAGGCAATTGTTTTCTTTCAACAAGCAAATAAATATTCAAGTACTATAAACCAGATATGTTGGATGTTATTTAATTAGAAATTACATCACTTAATAGTCTTATCTCCATGTCTGGCACCAAAAACTTGTTGCCTAGATTGCAAAGCATGGTATCCAGGTAGTAGTTGCTTGCTTATCTCCAAGTATGTTACCAACTTATGCAATTTTGTGCGTTCAGAGTATCAATAAATTTCAAAATCTATGTTTTGCAGTGTTGGAATTTCAATTAACACCAAATCAGTGTTTAGTTCCTTATTGCATACTTTCAGTTAAGTTTGGAGATTTCAATGTAGGATCCACGGTTTGTTGGCTACGATTTCTGGTTTAGGCAACTTATGTTTAAGATCTCATAGCTTCACAATACGTGAAAAAAGGGATTCTAAAACGGATGAGCCACGGTTTGTTGGTTACGATTTCTGGTTTAGGCAACTTATGTTTAAGATCTCATAGCTTCACAATAGGTGAAAAAAGGGATTCTAAAATGGATGAGGCAGTAGGTCTTGTCATTCAAGTGCTTAAGATAAGATTTTGATATTATTCTGGGTATCAATAAGCTCACAGTCTAACCTTGGGATGTTGATGCTAGTGGAGCTCTTAAGATATTATTAAAATTTTGGTTTTGCTGCAAAGCAAAAGTCTAGGGGACTGTGAATTGTGAAGACAGCTTTGAATTTAATTTGCAATGGTAGTGGTGGTGCTTGAGTTTTTTGGGAGACCTTGATAGCAATGCGGCAGAAGATGGAGGCATTTACTTACTGTGCTGTATCCTACATTTCTGCAATATACAATCATATGTAACTGAGGAAATTTAC
Organism: Microcos paniculata; assembly: GCA_030664755.1. Lineage (NCBI taxonomy): Eukaryota > Viridiplantae > Streptophyta > Magnoliopsida > Malvales > Malvaceae > Microcos > Microcos paniculata. The sequence continues at coordinate 11,303,136 of CP131464.1, forward strand.
TCTCATGGCTGTCAAATTTTAGAATTGAGAGGTCCCATTTTTCTTGAAACCACATCACTTTTCAAAATTTTGTAGCGTGTATCTGCAGAGCATTTAAGTAATGCCTTGAGGTCGTAGTGATGTTTGTCCTAGAAGCCCCTTGGATGCTTCTATTAATAAACTGTATAAGCAAAAGAAGAATGTTACATACCATGAACAGAAAGAATCTCTCTTTGTGATTTTCCTTCAGAACAAGTTTTTGATAGCTATATAAGAAATGATGAAATATGCCCACTGGGCCTTGGTTTACACAAGGGAAGTTAGCCCCCTTCCATCCCATGTACTGCATCCTCTTCCCATGGTTTGTATATATATGTGTGTGTCTATATATATATATATACACACACACACACACACACACACACACACACACACACACACAGACACATGTACTCCCGAGTTTTAATTTTTGAAGTGCTTCCTTGGGGAACAAAGTAAATTTCATTAAGTTAATGGAATTTTTTTAGCTTCCTGGTTATTGCAAGCAAATACTATCTACTATGTATTTAACCGAAAATATTAGTGTATGACTACTAAATTCCTATAGTACATGTCTTTCTAGTTTTGAGGTGGATTATATTTTTGGGACTTATGAAATTTTAAAGGAGTCACACCTCATGTGAAAAGGAATTAATAGTAATTGGTACAATTACTAAGTCAGATATGAAAGCTTTTGTCTCCCAGAACATGCATCTTCCATGATTGTTAATGCCTATTGGTCTTTCCTGTTTGTATTTTCCTGCTTATGGTGTAGAAGCCTATAGGAATCAACCAAGACATTTAATGGTTATGCTTCTCTGGCATTGAGCCATTGTATGCATATAGAACTTTTCATTTGTGTGGTTTTTTTTCTTAAATCATTTGGTTAACTGGATTTTATTTGTGTAAGATTTTTGTTTTCTCGCAGTATACCCAATGCTGTTGTGCTTAATTTCTGTTCTCTTTTGCAGGTCCTTTTGAGGGGAGACATTATCTATTTATGTTGTCTTAAAATGACAAGTGATTATAGTTTATAGTTCCTTTGTCATCAAAGTCACTGGATTTGTTTGATGCTTGTTTTCTTCCCACTTTAATCTGATCAGTGCAACTGCTTGTGGTTTTAAGAGTTAATTGTTTGAAGAATGTAGCCTATTCTGGTGACAACAGAGTGCAGTCCTTGCATAGAACTTGCAGATTATATCTGATCATTCTGGAGGACACTTAATTTAGTAGAAGCTTAACCTTGAGCTGACTTGAGGTTTAATCACTGCACTGCTATTCAGGATCCTTGATTTTCATTGTTGACTTCCACGATGTTTTGGTATTTGTTAATTTGACAGCAGGAAGGTTGGGATGTCATCCAAGACCATGAATCACCGTGGCTTTGTGTCTGTAACACAAAGTGAGCATAGCAAGGGAGAGTCATATCATACTGATGTACCCCCAATTCATAATTTTCTAAGTATTGAATCAGAAGGTCAATCTTCGTTGGCTGGTGAATGTTCATCTCCACGTCCATTTCCTTTTGTACGAACAGAATCATTCAATTCTAGTCACATACAAGCATCTACAGTTCAACATAAAAAGAATAATATAAAATCTGGGTCATGTAGCCCCATTTCTCCAAGTTCACATGCTAAGAGTGCATTTTCACGTTCTTCTGTGTTCTGTACCAGTTTGTATTTGTCATCTTCATCTACATCTGAAACCCAACGACAGCTTGGAAATTTGCCTTTTCTTCCGCATCCTCCCACATGCAATCAGTCCATATCTGCTGTTGATTCATGGAAATCTCCTGTGGTCTTTAGCGAGGATATAAGCAATCCATATGATGAGTGCCCTTCAGAAGTTATAACGAAGGACTTCCTGAATTTGCCAGGAGATGCTTGTGATGGTAGCTTTCATGGTATGCATTGTCAAAGTGATGATTTTGCCCTTACTGAACAATTGGAGCTACAATTTTTGTCTGATGAACTCGACATAGCAATCACTGACCATGGAGAAAATCCCAGACTAGATGTAAGTATGTTAAAGCTATTGATGATGCTTGATAATATCTAATTGCTGATGATGGTTTTATTTATGGACGATTAAGATTTGTCTTTTCATTTAATGGATATTTTGCATTGAAACCTGAAACAGAAAACATGAGAGGAGCAAAATAAAAAATGAGGGACAGTTTTTACATGTTCTCACTCTTTTCTTGCTTTAAATACTGATGCCCGTATAGGAAATATATGAGACTCCTCAAACATCATCAAAGCTGACTGTAGGGTTGACATCCAATCAAAATCCTCCTTCTGGGGCACCATCCATTGATGCTTCAGGAAGTCTTCCACTGTCTGGGCCAGCAGCCATTCACAAGCCAAGAATGAGATGGACTCCTGAGCTCCATGAGTGTTTTGTGGAGGCCGTAAACAAGCTTGATGGGCCTGAAAGTAAGCAGGTTCATGTTACCTATTCTAAAAGATAAATATGTCTTTGGGCGTTTTCCTTTTTAAAATAAATTAATTTAGGGAGTTTAGTTTGTATTTCCATATAAAAGCATGAACTTCTGCTGATCAATATGGTAGATTGTGAATAATTTGAAGTATGCTACCATGATTTAAAGTTTTAATTCTAATACATGATGCAGAGGCAACTCCGAAAGTTGTACTAAAGCTCATGAATGTTGAAGGCTTGACTATCTACCACGTGAAGAGCCACTTACAGGTACTGAGTGATTTTACTAGAAGAATGCAGAAGTATATTCCGAGTTAATTACTACTGATATTGATCCTTAATATTTAATTATATCATCTTTCACCTTTACAGAAGTACCGACTTGCCAAATATATGCCAGAGAAGAAAGAAGGTAACATGTTCAATGGCAACAATAACTTATCCGTATTTTTATTGTTCTCATTGGATTTTCTTGCAAAGCCAATGGTTTAGTTAATATGTATATCATCTATTCAGTTTTGTCAACTTTATGCATTTTGGGTGCAATTAAAAGTTAATTTTGCAGAGAAACATTGTTGACTACTGGCCATATTTTCACCATTCTAGTTTTAACCTCCTAAACATATAATTCTAAATGGAAAATATTTACTAACATTTTCCTTGTAATAAGCATCTGGCTTCACAAGTTTGTTGACATGTTTTTACCCCTTTGGATTTCCAGAGAAGAAGACGTCCAGCTCTGAAGAAAAGAAAGTAGCTTCAAGTAGCAACGAGTGTGATGGAAAGAAACAAGGGTACCTTTTTGTTAATTTTCTTTAGTGTGTTTCTACTTTCTTACTTTCTCATTTTCTTGTAAAAGACATTAGGTAAAATGTTCTTTTACCTTTTTTGACCTAGGGGCATGCATATCACCGAAGCGCTGCGCATGCAGATGGAAGTACAGAAACAATTACATGAACAGCTTGAGGTATTTGAATTTTGGTCCCTCGCAAAATGAAAAAGGAAAAAATGAGCGGAATTTGTTGGGTAGAATAAGACGACATTCTTGATGTTAACACCGTCTTCATTTTCCCCTTTTCCTTAAACGTCATCGTTGTTCAGTACTCCTGTTGTCTATCTGAAAGCTGAAAAGTATAAGAAGAAAGCCCCCAAGGGGACACACTGGCAATTAGAATTTGAGACGAGATTTTGGAGGTCTCAAACTCAGAATCTGGTGATTGGTGGGGTGGAATTTATGGGATGCAAAAGAGTAACTCCATGATATAACTCCATAATTGCAAGATTATGCCAGAATTGGTCCATTATGCACTTTCTGATTGACTTGAACTTGTTCTTATATTTCTATATCTAACGCACAGCTACAAAGGTCACTTCAGTTACGCATAGAGGAACATGCACGGTATTTGCAGAAGATCTTGGAGGAGCAGCAGAAAGCTGGCAGTGCCTTAATTCCATCACTAAGCTTGTCAACACTGACTGATCCAAGCCAAAACCCAGACTTGCAACCTTCTTCTCCATCAGCTATTGCTTCGCCTTCCCGGCCTTCTGAGTCTAAAACTGAGTTGTCATCATCTCTGCAATCAAAGCATAAATCTGCAGATGACAATGATTGTATACCCAAATCAAGTCCAAAAAGGCTTCGTGTTGAGGACAAGCCAGAGTCAGCTACAGATGAGGCCGCAGTGGAGAATCCTGTGCAATGAACAGCTTCACTCAATTTGACTTGTAGTTTCCCTTTTAATGCTTCAGCTTCTATATCAGCCCAGCTTTTTTAGATCCATTAATCCTGTGTAAAACAGTCATTGCAGTTAGATTTGCTTCATTTGTTGTATCTATGACGTTTGTGAAATTTAAACAAGTGGAAAAGGAAAGCTCTTTTCCATCTGTGAACTTCAGAAGCACATTGTTTCTGGATGAAGTTGTTGAATTAGTTCTTGCTGATGGATCTGCTTCAGTTCATTTTTTATTTATTTATTTTCCAAATAAATGTACTTTCGTAGTTTAGTTATAGTCCTATCTCATCTTATCTACATGTAGTAGTCGTATTTCATCATGAGAGGTCGAAGATTGCCCTCTTTTATCCAAAGTATATTTTCTAGCCTATATAGTACGTAAGATATGAACTCAAAATCTTCAAGATGAAGTCTTGAACTTTGATGTGTTGAGGGATGGGTCCCGTGGTGTTTCTAGTTTCCTTGATTTCTAATTATAGGATTGTAAACGAGTCAAGACTCAACATGATGATGTTGAACCGAATTTAAATTTTCACGACATCAGACGATCATGGGGTTCTTACCTCGGTTTCTTTCAACAAGGTGGGAAATTTTCGCAACCAAACGACCAGAGAAAACACAGGAAAATATCCCAATGAAGAATATAAGAATTACCGTAAACTTAAATGGGTAGAGACTAAAAGAAACATTTAACCAAAGGTGTAAGAAAAGTAAAGGGCAGGAAAAGTAAAACTAAGATAAAAAGTAAGGAAAATAAACTTTGATTGACCGTCAGTGACCTTTCTTCATCATTCAACTCCTATTTATACTAAAATGTAGAAGTTAATTCTAACTTCTCCTCTATCATTTTCCTAGAAAATTTCTCCTAGGTAACTCCTTTTTGACAACTTCCAAGTAACTATCTTTGGTAACTTCCTCTCTTTAGGACAACTCCTTAACAATTCCTAAAACCAACATATTCAACACGAGACTACAATACTATAACTAAAACTTAGAGAAAATCTCAATTATCCTATCCAAAAATAGGGTATAACAATTGCCCTCCAAACATGTTAATTTCAATTAACAATATGTTTTATTGTAAAGTGATGAATTTTAACCAAGAAGGAAAGATATCCCTCCCGTAATCCTTCACACAACTCGTACAAGTGTAAAATTTGCTTACCTTGTAGGAATTGCATTAGTTGCTAATGCTAGCCTCAAGTCTGGCCAATAAACTCAAATTCCAATCTCCGGAATTTCTCACTGCATGTTACTGGGTTCAATCATTTTCGAGGTATGCCCCCCAACTCTAAATCGAAATCAAGAACTGACTTCTTAAGCATGTGTTCTTATAGTTGCATAATTAACATCCCTGATGTTCCACTGGGTGTGCCAAAATATTGAACCGAATTTAAATTTTCATGACGTCAAATGACCACGGGGTCCTCACCCCTATTTCTTTCGGTATGAGTGGGTAATTCTTTGCAACCGAAAAGTCAGAGAAAAGCCATAGGACAATATTCCAAATGAAGAAAATAAGAATTACCATAAAATTAAATGACTAGAAACTAAAGAAACATTTAAATTTAAATGGCTAAAAACTAAAGAAACATTTAAACTAAGGTGCAAGAAAAGTAAACTAAGATAAAAAATAAGGAAAATTAACTTTGATTGAATGATTGGTAAGAGACTTATTTACATTATTCAAACTCCTATTTATGCTAGGATGGAGAAGTTAATTCTAAGTTCTCCTCTACCATTTTCCTAGAAAATTTCTCCACGTTAACGGCCTTTTGACAACTTCCAAGTAACTGCCTTCGGTAACTTCCTCTCTTTAGGAAAATTCCTGAAACCAACATATTGAACAAGAGGCTACACTATTATGACTAAAACTTAGAGAAAATCTCAATTATCTTGTCAAAAAATAGGGTATAATAGGTGAACATTCAAATTCGGCTCGTTTATTGTTAAGCCAAGATCGAGCTACTCGAGCAATGACTCATATAATACACACACACACACACAACAAGGTTTTACGTTATTCCCTTTGTCCCTTTTGTTTGTCCCATTTCCTTTGTTGATACCATAATTTATTTGTCCCATAACATAAATAATCAACAAATATATTTAAACTTTCAAATTTATTCTTTCTTTTTGTCATGTTACTACCCAAAATTCAAAAAGGACATATAATCTCCAACGACAATATTGAAAAGGGTGCCCTCTTTCATGAGGTTCTTTAAAATGAGCTTTAAAAGAACTGCCAAGGTTTGGAGCCGTTGGATATAATAACTCAAATTGTGAAATGTTAGATTCATTTACATCAAATTTTTGGTTTTGTTGTTATTTATCAGTAATTAGTTGTGACGGTTTCTAAGAGTGGAAAAAAAAGTTTTTTTACTAGTTTTGAATCCGTGTGTTGTACAGAGATGTTCAATAAGTTTAAAAGAAAATTACTTTAAAATTTTGATTGTATTGTTGGAATGGTAAATTATGAAATTCAAATAAAATCTTAAAAGAAAGCTTTTCGAAATGGAAAGATCGCACAAATTGGAGTTCGTTTAAAATTACTTTAAAATTTTGATTGTATTGTTGGAATGGTAGATTTGAGTTTGAGTTCCTCATCAAAGTTGTAGAGGACATCTCAAGCTTTTCAGAATGCTAAAGATCGCACAAATTTGAGTTCGTTTGGGCTGTCAAAAGGCCAAAATACAGACAAGTCCAGAGATCCTGCAGAAATTAGAGAAAGCTTCTTAATTTGGGTTTTGGAGCAATTTCGAATTAGAGATGGACTTAAGCACATTTTTGCTTGATTGGCCTTGATTCTAGACATATTATTGAAGATATTTAAGCTAAGCCCAAGTCCTAGAAAGATGTAGATCAGCCTTGGAGAAAAGTCCTAATTGGAGTGGAAAACCTTTTAATGAAGCATGTGCAAAGCATGTGGAGCGTGCTATCTTTTCTCCTACTTGAAGAAGGATTCCTAGCTGCTAGAAAAGGCTTTATTTAAGCCTTATTCTCTCTTGTATTTGAGCCCATATGTCTAAAGCCATTAAATTAAGCCTTAGTCCCTTTTATTCTTCTAGAATTAGGATTTCTTTTCTTGCAAGTTAAGTTTAGGGCTACTAGACTCTCCTATATATAAAGAGTCAGCCACCCATTGTAAATTTAAAAAAATTCTTAGTAATTTTATTTTCTTCTTCTCTGTGTTTTCTCAATTACTATGAGTTGCTAAACTCTCAAATATTAAGGCTATTCTAAGCCCTTGGTAAAGTTGGTTGTGAGTTTTAATTTTATGCTTAATGCTCTTATCTTATATGTATTTTTTCATCCTCTGTTTTTATGGTTCATAATTGCTTGATTTCTCATCTAGGATGCACACTAATTAACATTTCATGTTAATTAATTGCTAGAGCTAGATTTATTTATTCGGAATTGTAATTAAACCTTCTCATAAGTGGTAAATTAGATAGAATTAGGATCTCATACATGCTAGTTTTTGTCTAAGGGGTTGTTAGTTGTGAATTAAATCTATGATGCTAGTTCCTAGGTTGTTCATTATTGACTAAGATCTTTCTAGTGTTTTCATGCTTTTACCTTCTTTAAATCTATTATGTTAGTTTCTAGATTGATTAGGTAAAAAAGGTTTAATTGGGAAGCTTTGTAGTACTTATCAAACTACGACTAAGGAAAGATAGGGATTAGTGAGAAGCATTGTAGTATTGCTAATCTACATCAATTGCATGTTAAGGTAAGTGAATCAAAACCAATGATCAATTCACTTAATCCGAGGGTGAGGATTGCTTTAAACTGAACTTTATTTTATTGAATTCTCTTTATTTGATTGCTATCTTTTTATTTTCCAAACTACTTTCTCTCTAAAATCTGAATTTTTACTTTACTTATTTTTTCTAGCTAGTTAAGAATTGAAGTTCAATAATCAATCCTTGGTGGGAACGACCTTTGATTACCACTGCACTCTAGTAGCATCTTAGATTTAATTTGACTTTTAATGACATGCCATTTATGTATATGTTTATGTATGTTATGAGGTAAGCGCCCTTTGGTGGCCCCTAACGAAGGATGGTTCCTTTGAAGATGTAGCTCGGTGCTTTACAAAAGCATATGGAACTAAGAGGGAGCACGCTGGCCTAAAAGTGTGGGATTCTATGGGCCGCCTATCAAAGGATACAGAGCCATATTGAACCTCGGCTGGAGAGGCACACAGGGTAACTCGCCAAGGCAGATGTAGCTGTGTTCCATTCACAGTGATGGCATCGTCAAAGGAACAAGCTTAAGGAAAGAGTGTGTGTGTGTGTGTGTGTATGTGTCTATTTCTCTGTCTGTGTGTGTGAGAGAGAGTAAAATCGCCTTCGACGTAGTAAAGCCCATGACCACTACACAGCTGGGCCACTAGATTATTAGAATGACAGCCCATTTGAGATTTTGTTTTACTAAATTTATTTCCTTATTATTAGAAAAGGTTTTGGGAAAATGCTTTTGAAAATAAAATAAATTGTTTTATAAATTCTTTAGATTACACCTGTTTCCCTAACCCCTAGTGGGTATTCATTGATCCTCTATCACTCACCTATAGTCAACTTTGTTTGATGCAACTTCCGTGTGCAAGGATTATTGGATGTATTTGTGGCTATCAGAGTTCTTCTGTTTCCGCTACTTAGGTATCTCTTTAAGTTATCCCGCTGGCACTCGATTTTAAATTAAATTATTTATTAAATGATTTCTATTATAAATATTATTTCCAATATAAATCAAGTTTAGAGTCATTTTGAAGTAATGATATCCAATTCATGCCTTTCGTTTCTTCGGGGTGTGACAGATATAAATTAATACATCCACTTTGTGCTTAATCAATCTTGTTTTATGCCTATCATAATCCTAATTATCTCATTTAAGCCTGTTTATATCTTTGCTGGTTAATTATGGAGCTTAATGATGATAATGAACATTTAAAGGTTGATTAGAGCAAGTATGAATGGAGCTACTCGAGAGATGTTCAACAAGGCCTAATGGCACCATTACAAAGTGAGATTGGCGCCGTTACACACCAATTGCTCCTAGCCAGATACTTGATCATATCCAAGGGACCTAGTGGAGCCATTACAAGGTAGAATGGCGCCATTCTTCTTCTACTATGCCGAGGCCGAATGTCCAACATGAGGAAGGCACTAATGGCGCCGTTACAACCTAGATGGCGTTATTACACCTCCAATTGAATAAGGCCGAGCACAACATTGCATCAAAGGAAGCTAACGGCGCCATTCCATGTTCCATAGTGGCGCCATTACAATTCAGAGTTGGCAAATTGGAAAAGTGAAGAAGTCAGCAAAGGTGTAAAATGAAGAGACCCGAATGGCGCCGTTCCATGTTCCCTAGGGGCACCGTTCCACTTCTTTCCATTTGGCGTTTCATTTCCACACCCGAACGGCGCCGTGCTACTTCCTAATGGCGCCGCTCTATGGAGTTACCTTACTACCCTTTGCCCCTTTGGTCATCAACTAGGTTAAAAAGGGCAATTATGTAATCTAGTGGTTTAAATACTTTCTTTTCTCCGATGCTTAAGAGAAGAGGAGAAGAGGAAGAAACAAGTGAGAAGATAGAGATTTATAGCTTTGTATTCAACCTTCCGAGAGATTTTCTCTCTTGAATCTTCATTTATTTAGTTCCTTTACTTTGTTTCCTTTTACTTTACTTGTTGAATCTTCGGTTTCTCACTCAATCCATGAGTGAGTAAACCCCCAATTCATTCTATTATTTTTTGATTATAAGGGTTTGCAAAGTTAGTGAGGCTCTTGTTCTTCATTCCTATTAATCTGTCAAGTGTTTTGATATCTTTGATTGTATGGAAATATGGTTTTGTTGTCTCTATTTTGTGAGTGCATGCATGAAATAGGAATAGGTAAAATCTATGGTTAGATTCTGTGTTTGTGAATCTTTAGTAGCCAACCTTAATCTTAGAACAAAGGGAAGACGTAGGATGCTTCTTAGAGATATTAAATATTCAATGACTAGGTAGATGCGAAGTATATTCAGGTTGTTTGCATGCCGTACTGATTTTCATTGCTTAATGCTTTATTCAATCCGTAAATCATCATCGCGAAGATTGTTGGTTCGATGCGGGTAAAAGGGACCAATCTAGGAAGCGATAGTACTAGGTTGGGCTATTCAGTCACCAATATCAATTTTAGGAATCTTTAGTACTAATTTTCATAAGCATGCCATTTGATTGATTAATTGTGTTGTTAGTGAGCCTGGGATCTAACTGTTCTTTTACCCCTTATAATTAGCAAGTGATAGAATGAATACTTTTCATCATTGTTAATCTCCTATTATTTCACTGTTCATTTATTCATTTACACTGTCTTTTCATATTTCTGTCTTTATTTATTTCTGCTTTTGTCTCAAAACCCCCTTTTATATTTCTGTTGAATGTTCAGTCTATAAGCATAGTAAATCCATATTATTACCTCTCTGTGGATTCGACCTACTCTTGCCGCTACTACTGAGTATTGGTTTATAGCAGAAATATTATTCTCCTGACAGGCTTGACGACGGCCGGTCAAGGGTTTTGGCACCGTTGCCGGGGAGGCAGTGCCATTTGCTCTGCTTATTCTCTATTCATTTTGTTTTTCTTCCGTTTAGTTCTTATCTGTTTGATTATTTCTTTGTTTTTCTTTGTTTCCTATTAATCCCCTGCTTTTTCTTGTAGGTGTTTTATGCAATCAAGCAAATCTGACTCTGATTTGGCTAATATTCGAAGATTTATCCAAGATCAAAAAGCCAAACTCGGAATCAGCCTAGCTTCATCATCCTCTGTTCACTTTCCAGCAACAATTAAACCAGCAGTCCTTATGGCTAATCCTGATTAAAATCCTGTTGATAACCGTACTTTGAAGGAATTAGCTGCCCCTAATCTCAACTATCATCCTCTCTGTATCCAATATCCAGTATTGGAAGTCTGGATTGATACATCTCCTACCTAAGTTCCATGGTCTACCTGGAGAAGAGCCAAACAAACACCTGACTGAACTCCATGTTGTTTATGTCTCGATGAAACCTACTGGAGTCACCGAGGAGCAAATCAAACTGAGGGCTTTTCCATTCTCCTTGGCAGACAAGGCTACGGATTGGTTATTTTCCTTGCCACATTCCTCTATTAGGACATGGAATGAACTGCAATTAGCCTTTTTGGAGAAGTACTTTCCAGCCTCAAAAGCAGCTTCAATTAGAAAGGATATCTCCAGTATTAGACAACAAGCTGGTGAATCTCTTCACGAGTATTGAGAGAGGTTTAATAGGCTTGTTTCTTCATGTCCTAACCACCAAATATCTGACCAATTGCTCATCTAATACTTTTATGAAGGATTGTCTTCTATGGACCGAACTATGATTGATGCAGCAAGTGGTGGTGCTTTGGTTGAGAAGACTACTAGAGATGCACAGAGACTAATTTCTACTATGGCTGCCAATGCTCAACAGTTTGGTACAAGGAGAGATGTGATTCTAAAGCCTACCAATGCCGTGTCTTCATCTGCTCATATTGAAGCTCAACATGCTCAAACTACCAAGACTTTGCAAGACCTTGCCTTATTGTTAAAGAATCAAGTTGGAGTCGTGCCTGATAAAGTCTGCAATTTATGCCAATATTCATCTCATCCCGTGAATGAATGTCCTATGCTTCAACAATGCAATGAAGAGAATCAAGCTAGTGTCAATGCTGTTGGTCAACAGCAAGCTCAGCAAACTACTCAGAGGCCATATGATCCTTACGCTCCCACGTTCAATCCTTGTTGGAGGGATCATCCAAATTTCAGATATGGCAATACTAATAAGCCTCCATTCAGACCAAATTTTCCTCCCAGACCTCAAATTTTACAGAAACCTCAAGTAAGTGATCATTCCTCTTCCACAGCATCATCCAAATTGGAAGATCTTATAACTCAATGGGCTAAAAACACTCTGGAATTCCAAAAGACATCTAAGCTCCAGATGCAACAACAAAAAGCAGCTATGGATGTCATGCAAAGGCACCTTGGCCAATTAGCCACAGAGACGAATGACTTGCGAAATAGAGGAAAAGAGCACCTTCCATCTCAACCGAATGTCAATCCTAAGGGGAATGTCTCTACTATTACACTTCGTAGTGGAAGAAAACTTTCAATGCCCTATCCTACTGTCCATCAGAATGAAGAGGAAATGTCCGAGATCGAAGATCAAATGAATTCTGTTGTGCAAAAGCCGAGAGCTCAGTTGAAGGCAAGCAATGGTAATGGCGCCATTACAACCCCTAATGGCGCCGTTCTTGATTCTTCAATGTCCAAGTCTTCCATTAGCGATGCTAATGGCGCCACTACAGTTCCTAATGGCGCCATTCCACCTTCCAAGTCCAATCCAATTGTTCACCATCAACCTAATGGCGCCACTAGCCATGAGAATGGTGCCGTTAGTTCCAATACTTCATCTTCTACACATAATCCAGCCCCCATTTCCTTCAAGGCTCATCAAGAACACCAAGATTGAATTTGATCCTGATCTGCTAACAACATTCAGCAAGGTGGAGATCAACATTCCATTGCTAGAAGCAATTCAACAAATCCCCAAGTATGCAAAGTTCCTCAAGCAAATTTGCACCAACAAAAGGAAATTGCATGGTAAGGTGTCTGTAGGTGAGAATATTTCTGCCATAATTCAACGCCAATTACCACCTAAATGCAAAGATCCTGGTATGTTTTCTATTTCTTGCTCTCTTGGAGATGGTGTTATTAATCAAACTATGATTGATGTAGGTGCTGCTTTAAGTGTAATGCCTTATTCAACTTATCTAAGCTTGAATTTGGGACCTTTATCTCACACTGATGTTGTCTTACAATTGGCTGATAGATCATTGATAACCCCTGAAAGAGTACTTGAGGATGTTCTGATTCTAGTTCAGCATTTAATCTTCCCAACTGATGTCTACATAGTTAAGATGGAAGAAGACTATTCTTCTACTTCCTGTCCTTTGTTATTGGGAAGACCATTCTTGAAAACTACTCACACAAAAATTGATGTCTTTGCTGGATTACTCACAATGGAGTGTGATGGAGATGTTATTTCTTTTCAAATCTCATCCACATCTAATCCTGATGAGAGAAATCAGCACAATAATGCAGTTGATGCCATTTCTTCAAGTCTTATCTCCTCTGGTCACCTTGATGCCGTATCTACAAGAACAATGATTCAAGCTAATTCAGCCACTTTCCAGGATGGGGGATGTTTTCCATCGTCCACCTGCCAAGCCCCTCATTGAATTAAGCTGAGAAAGTCTAGCTAGGACTATAAATTGGGCAGCTACTTGGGAGGCAACCCAAGCTATTTCTTGTTTTGATTGATGTTCTTTTGTTCCTTTCTCTTGTTTAATTATTTCTTTTCCCTGTTTTGTTTCTTTTCTCTTCATGATTTTATTTATTTCTTTTGCAGATTGCTTTTGATTCAATGACCTCAACACTACTTGATGAGATTCTTGCTTGAACGATTGAAAATTGCATGTGAACTGCCAGGTTTTACATCCTTCTCATCTTTCATCCTGACATGAACTTTGGAAGATCCAATCAATTTTGTTGATGTCATTGATGTTTTTGTTTCTTTTTGCTTCGTTTTCATTTTTTTCTGAATAAAAGAGATTTTCGTGCAAATTCTTATCTGAATATAGCATGTTACTATTCATTGATGAACATGTGCCACCATGCTACTTTGAGCTAATTTTTGGAAATGTTCTGGAATGCTTTCTGGAAATCTTTTTACATATCTTGATAGACTGATGTACAAGGAGTATGATTGTAGTAATAGCTGGTATTTTCTCACTTCACCACTCAGTGCTTTTTCAGTGTAAACAGGGCTACTTCACCATTTCTTTGGCCAAGAATGGCGCCACTCTTGCATGCCTGTAACAAAATTTGGTCTTCATTTGTTTGGATAGCCTAACGGTGCCACTCCATTCCATAATGGCGCCGTTCCATCATGACCAACCTTGTATGCCTTGCAAAAAAGCCTTTTCAAGAAAACACCAAGCTAATGGCGCCATTCCATTCACTAACGGCGCCATTACTATTTCAACCTTCCTTGTACATTTTGTCCTACTCTTCACTTTCCAGATTGCACTCTCTCTCCAGACTCTACCTATAAATAGCTTCACCACCTTAAGTTCATCACTACACTGCTCATTATCTCCTTAATCTCTACCCGAGCTTACCTTTCTCTGTTATTCCCTCCTTACAATTCACAATGCCAAGAAGAAGATATCAAGGAGAATCTTCAAGCCAACAACCACAAGTAGAAATTGTGGAATGTTTGGAGGTGCCCCCTATGGGTCGGGATAACTTTGTGAGTGACGCAGCTCTTTTGTGGTACAACAATAGATACAATAATCAAATGCTGGTAGAGAAATTGGTTGATCCCCAGCTAAATGATGAGCTAGAAATATCCCAAAGGTTTCAGGCTCTAGGATGGAGCTCTGTTCTTCACATCAAGGGCAACTACTATCCTGATATGGTAAAAGTCTTCTATGCCAATATGCCAAAGGTGAAACCATTTGCCGATTTTACCATTCACTCAGCAGTCCAAGGGCGAGCTGTTTCAATCTCAGAAGAAGATATCAACACTTTTCTTCAACTCCGCCCTAGAGGACACAGGCTTAATCTTGATTAAGGGATTACTATGTCGAATGTCACCTGAACTCGAGAGACAGCAGTTGATAATTTTGACATCCCCATAGCTTGTGATTCTCGAGGATTTCCAGTGATCAAGGTTAAGTATATGGATATTAAGGCCAGAATGCTTATCTATATGATTCAACATAATGTTATTCCCAGGGCCAGCTCCATCAATATAGCTAGAATAGCTGACCTTTATATTGCTGATAAAATGGCACATGGTTTAGGGCACAACCGAGGCATTCCTTTGGCTCCAATCATTTTGGAATCTATGTGGGACGTGGTCACTTCCCCACATAAGAACAAGACCTTTGTGTTCCCTGTTCTCATTTCTCATCTTCTTCACCAAAAAGGGATCCCCCTTGCAATAGAATTTTGCCTGACCAATGAGGCCAATATCCTTTCCACTTATACCTTACTTCAAATGCATATGAAACTCACCAGGCAAGGATTTTGGAAAGACCCTCATCGCAGAACAAAAGCTCAAGGGATACCAATCAGGCCAAGGCATTTGCCGCCCAACTACATGGTGGAACCCTCTCATGACGATGAAGATGATGAGCAAGAACCTTAACCTCAACCACAACCAGAACAACCTCCTCCTACTGCTGTTGAAGACAATGGAATCAACCATTACACTGAAGATGTCGAGGAGATCCATGAGAGACTTGATACTTTTACTAATGTACTTCCCCGCATGGATCACAACATGAATCAGTTGGCTGGAGCTATGAATGATATGCTTCAAATTCAAAACCATTTTCGAGCAAATATGCAACAATACATAGCTCAACACCCTTCTGAGATGATAGCAGAAATCATTGAAAATTAGAGGAGGCTAACTGAAAAAGTGGATAACATCACGGCCTTCATCTTTGGTAAGATGCCGACAAAATGACAACCACATGTTAAGAATGGCGCCGCTCCACTTTGTAATGGCGCCATTAGCAAGTCCAAAGGAGTCAATTGTTTGGTGGAGGGCCGAGGCCATGAGCATTTCCAAGACAAGAAGAATGGTGCCGCTAGCCATGTGAATGGCACCATTAGTTACAAGTTCTCCTCCATACCTTCTTCAGCACAAACAATCAAGCCAGATCAAGAATTTTTCATGGCATTTCTCTCTCTTTCCCTCTCTCTTTTGCTTACCTATTTCGTTATTTGTTGTTTTGTACTAATTTAACTCTGTTTCTATTTCCTCTTTATGTTTAATTCTTAGCTTAATCTGTATAATTAGTTCTCTTTATTTCTCTTTTTATTTTGGCCTGTTTAATTAGGATTGGTTGTGTTCTTTTCTTTCTTTTTCAGTTTTTAGGATCTTCGATAATGATGTAATATTAACTTCTTATCTTCATCTAATCCTGTGTGCTTATCTATTTCGTCTGCCTCTTATGCTTTCATGCTTCACATTCAATATTTCAAGATCAACAAAGGTACCCGCCCACCCTTCCATTCCCTTTTTCCATATGCTATTTGCATATATTGGTTACCTTTTATTGTTCATACTCACACACATGGAGGGCAATTTGTCATTTAAGTGTGGGGGGATTGCAATAGATGCACCATCATTAATTAAGATCCTGTTTTTTTTAGTGATAGCAAGTATTTTGATCATAATTTGGTATACATATGCTGAATAAGTTAGTGTTGATTTTTAGAAAAGCATGATTTTAGTTAATAAGTATGTAAATGACCTGATTGAATTTTTGGAATGTATATATTGTTTAATTCACTCAAGTATAATTGAATTTGGTAATTAATTAACCAAGTGAGATATTTGAGCCTTTAAAGGATTGCACTCAATCCTGTGTTCTTTCATGTGTGATTCTTTCAATTCTCCTCATTCCATGATTGTTTTGTTACTAGAACTTGCATGATACCTGTTGAGATTGCATGTAAATATATGTCTGATTAAGTAAAAATTGATGACTGTTTAGGAAAGATTGAGCCAAATAAGCCATCCTTACTCATAAATTGACCTTGGTTCACTCTTTTGAGGCTTTTAAAATTATGAGAAGAGCTTATTTCTTTCTTCAGCCACTTCCCAAAAGACCTTGAAACTTAAAAGAAAAACAATGATTCTTGTCTCTGCTTAGGATAATGAAGCATTGAAGACTTAAATTGGTTATTGGAAATGGGCTAAAGCATAGATTGGCACAATCTGATCCTATCAAAATTGATGAATGGGAAAATGCACTCTCTCTTACCTTTGTGATGTAATGAATGTTGATGAAAGCCTAGTCTATGGATGAATTGAAGAATTGGTAACAACAAAGGGCCATCAAACTCATATTTTGCCCTGGTTTTAATTCTTTAATGCTTCACTATTCTAGGTGTTTGATTTACTTTATATCTGTTCTTTCTTAAGCTTGATCCCAGGACCCCATTACAACCTTTTATACAGTTCCAATTTCTGCTTAATTATGCATGTATATGGAGTAGTGGAGACAAGGTTGCATTGCAAGCTTATGGTTAACATGCTTCATGAGAATGCTTTTGAGTGTAAACTGCTATAACTTGGTTAGAATAGTGAATTGTGAGACATCCATACCTTATTCGGTCATACTTGATTAAAAGAAGCCTTATATACATTCCAGACTTTCTCTTTGCTTGCACCATACCTCTGCTTTTTGATTAAATGTCATGCTTGTTTCTTGTTTAGATTCAACATTATCTTACTTTGCATATGTGTATCGAATTGTTCTTGAAACACTTGCTTGACAATTTCTGTTCTTAGTTTAGACCTGAATAAGGGAGACCATACCTCCTCCTACTAGTTTTTCTAGGGGTTTAATATGGGCTTGTAGTTTAGGCTAAGAACAACCGTGTTTGTCTACGACAGTACAATTAGTTTCTGTAGTTAGCTTTAGTTAGTTTGTTTTGAATAAAAATCCAGATTACATTATTGCTCACATTTGCTAAGGGACTAGCAAACCTTTAAGTGTGGGGGAAATGTGATAGACATAAATTAATACATCCACTTTGTGCTTAATCAATCTTGTTTTATGCCTATCATAATCCTAATTATCTCATTTAAGCTTGTTTATATCTTTGCAGGTTAATTATGGAGCTTAATGATGATAATGAACATTTAAAGGTTGATTAGAGCAAGTACGAATGGAGCTACCCGAGAGATGTTCAACAAGGCCTAATGGCACCATTACAAAGTGAGATTGGCGCCGGTACACACCAATTGCTCCTAGCCGGATACTTGATCATATCCAAGGGACCTAGTGGCGCCATTACAAGGTGGAATGGCGCCATTCTTCTTCTACTATGCCGAGGCCGAATGTCCAACATGAGGGAGGCACTAATGGCGCCGTTACAACCTAGATGGCGTTGTTACACCTCCAATTGAATAAGGCCGAGCACAACATTGCATCAAAGGAAGCTAACGGCGCCATTCCATGTTCCATAGTGGCGCCATTACAATTCAGAGTTGGCAAATTGGAGAAGTGAAGAAGTCAGCAAAGGTGTAAAATGAAGAGACCTGAACGGAGCCGTTCCATGTTCCCTAGTGGCACCGTTCCACTTCCTTCCATTTGGCGTTTCATTTCCATACCCGAACGGCGCCGTGCTACTTCCTAATAGCGCCGCTCTATGGAGTTACCTTACTACCCTTTGCCCTTTGGTCATCAACTAGGTTAAAAAGGGCAATTATGTAATCTAGTGGTTTAAATACTTTCTTTTCTCCGATGTTTAAGAGAAGAGGAGAAGAGGAAGAAACGAGTGAGACGATTGAGATTTCTAGCTTTGTATTCAACCTTTCGAGAGATTTTCTCTCTTGAATCTTCATTTATTTAGTTCCTTTACTTTATTTCCTTTTACTTTACTTGTTGAATCTTCGGTTTCTCACTCAATCCATGAGTGAGTAAACCCCCAATTCATTCTATTATTTGTTGATTATAAGGGTTTGCAAAGTTAGTGAGGCTCTTGTTCTTCATTCCGATTAATCTGTCAAGTGTTTTGATATCTTTGATTGTATGGAAATATGGTTTTCTTGTCTCTATTTTGTGAGTGCACGCATGAAATAGGAATAGGTAAAATCTATGGTTAGATTATGTGTTTGTGAATCTTTAGTAGCCAACCTTAATCTTAGAACAAAGGGAAGACGTAGGATGCTTCTTAGAGATATTAAATATTCAATGACTGGGTAGACGCGAAGTATATTCAGGTTGTTTGCATGTTGTACTGATGTTCATTGCTTAATGCTTTATTCAATCCGTAAATCATCATCGCGAAGATTGTTGGTTCGGTGTGGGTAAAAGGGACCAATCTAGGAGGCGATAGTACTAGGTTGGGCTATTCGGTCACCAATATGAATTTTAGGAATCTTTAGTACTAATTTTCATAAGAATGCCATTTGATTGATTAATTGTGTTGTTAGTGAGCCTGGGATCTAACTGTTCTTTTACCCCTTATAATTAGCAAATGATAGAATGAATACTTTTTATCATTGTTAATCTCCTATTATTTCACTGTTCATTTATTCATTTACACTCTCTTTTCATATTTCTGTCTTTATTTATTTCTGCTTTTGTCTCAAAACTCCCTTTTATATTTGAAATATTGAATGTTCAGTCTATAAGCAGAGTAAATCCATATTATTGCCTCTCTATGGATTCGACCTGCTCTTGCCGCTACTACTGAGTATTGGTTTATAGCAGAAATATTATTCTCCTGACAGGCTTGACGACGGCCGGTCAGGGTGCGTGGACGATCAACGTGTACTTCGAGGTAGTGCAATGGTTGCAACGTAGCTGACCTCCGAGTCAGAACGTGACAAATCTAACTTTCATGAGCCTTCAAACTTCAACTTCAAAATGTTTCCTCGTCATAGGCTTGATCTACATATGGTATGAATATTAGTCGTAATAGTAATCATAGGATTAGTCATGGACTGTGCTTCACACTAAAAAAAAAATTGCTTTTTGTATAAACCATTGAAGTAAGTGTTGCGCGTCGTATTACAACAAAATTAACCTTACTAATCTACTATGTAGTAGGGTAAGCAAGGATCGATCCCATGAGGAAAGGCTATTCTATTTCACACTACTTTCTAAGCATACATCAAATTAAACAATAAATAAAAGGGAAGTTTTATATTGGTGTTGGAAATAATATGTGAGGATTTATCAAGAATGACAATAATAATGCAATACATGATAAAACAAAGCCTCCAATCTATTATATGATCAATCTTTTAACTTAACACTTGATCATTGATTCACAAATCAAACATTCTTCTCATCAATTGGTTAACCCCATGGGTTTGAAACCAGCTTCAAATCCATGGACCTTTCCTAATGTTGATTAACCTTGAATCTAGGTTCACTTTTAATCATTCCTCTTATGGCTAACTTGAATCCTAGCAATCCAAATTCAAGCCTTGAAGAGCAATAAGCTATGGAAAGATAAAAGCTAACAACAATCAATAACAAACCCAGCATTCATTATTCTAATTGCATCTTCAAATCTCTTTGGATGTAAAAAGATCCTCTTGCTACTCAGATTCTAAGAAATTACCAAACTCTAGCATTGGAATTCAAAGATTAGCATGCTAATGAACCACTCAATCAATTATTTGCAACTAATTAACTCAGCAATCCAAAAGACAAGATAATAAATATGATAATCATCTTTAAAGCTCAAGAGATAGAAGAACAATCAATGAACAAGAAAGCATTAAGAACAAGAATCTCACAAATGCAGAAAAAAGTGATTGAATCTTATAATAGATTGGAGTTATAGAGTTTTGCTTAAACGAAAGTTACAAGATGTCTAAAACCCAGCAGAGACACAAACTTAAAAACAAACTCCACCAACCCTCCTATCCAGCTGCCTCTTCTCCCTTTCGGCTGTCTGCCTCCAGCTGCCAGCCCACTCCTCCATTATTCCTCCTCAATAATTCCTTAAAGATAAGATAAGGAATCCTAAGGATAAAATAAAATAAAGTAGAGGCCATTATTGTAAAGAGGGAGACAAGTCTGAGGAGATTTGGGGATTTAACTCTGCCTCCTCTCTACTGAATCCCCAGGATATGTTTTTCCAAGAGTTTGATAGTGGAATGACAGCATTTAAATGGGTCTGCCGACATTTTGACTTTGTTAGCCGTCTACGTCTACTTGCTTGCCCGTCGACGTCTCTGCTTGTTTTCTTCATATTTTTCCCGGCTCGATAGATCCGTCGACGTCTAAATATGTGCACGTCGACGTCTAAGCATTTAACCTTTATGTATTTGAAGTCAGAAACTTTTACCCGTCGACGTCTAGATTCTAGCCGTCGACGTCTGGCATGGTGAACTCCCTGGAAATGTTGGCCGTGGACGTCTAACTTCAATCCGTGGACGGTTGCTTTGGATTCCAGAATCACGGTCATCAAGTAGCTTGTCCGTCAACGTCTAATGAGTTGGCCGTCGACGTCTATGTAGGTGCAAGTGATTCCGTGTCTATTTCTCGAGCAACCGTCGACGTCTAATTTGTTACCCGTCGACGGCTCTGCATGTCTGTTCAATTAATCATGGAAATTGTCCCTTTTTAGTTCAAACTTCATTTTCCCTTTTAAGTACACCTACAAAGCAAAATCGAGCTAACTTAGGTCTCCCAGTATAAAAGTAGGAGAAAGAGGAGTGATCTTAAATCCCAAATTAAGCAATAAAAAGGGGTTTAATAGTAAGGCTCTCAGGTCATGTATATATCACGCATCCATCCTATAAAAGGAAAAGGATTTAGGAATGGAAAAATATGAACGGAAAAAAAAGCTGTATGAAAAATAGCAATGAAAATTGGAACGAAGACGAAAGGAAACAAAAATCACTTCCTAAGCTTAGACCAAAACCCTATATCAAAGCCTCCAACCATAAATTCCATCCCAAAATTCATAGATACATTATATGTGAGACCTAAATCTTTCCCTATCGTCTGTACTATTCAGTATAGTGTGAAAATGGTATATCGGTATGGAACATGCAAAATTTCTAGGAGAGTTTAAACTTTGGAATGGATGATGAAGTGAATTAGTAAATTGAAGGCTACGTCTAGGTCCATTCAAATAGGTTTGATGAATGAATAAGAATGATTGTAACCTTATAAGAATTGATTAAGAAAGATCTAAAGAGATGTTGAGGTCTATAGGATTGATGATAACTAAGGAACTAACCTAATGTGTACATGAAGATTAAGTGCAACCATTATATAAGTGAATTCGAGGGTCTACTGGAACCAAAATAGATATTGAAAATATGACTAGTCAAATTGAAAGGTAAAATAGTACATGGATAACCAATAGGGGTCTAAAGAACCAAACCCTAATTCGGTCCATAAATTTATGGAGCTTGTTTGTGACCTTTCTTCTCATGGCCCAAACCCGTTGGCTTGGCCATGGGACAACTGCACCCTATCTCGAAGTACTTGTTGATTATCACTAACTCGAAGTACTTGTTGGCTGTCACGCACCTTGATGCAACTTAATTGATACAAAACAATTTTGAGACTAAAACTTAATTGATAATAATTAATAGTAATGAAAATCATTTAATAAAACGAATAGAAATAAAATTGAGAACTAGTGGATAAATCTAAAGGATGACCTAACAGCGGAAGACAAGTAACTTCTAAACCATTGACTCCACTTAGTGAGCATTCGGACATCTAACTTGCAAAAGAAAACAAGCCACATGTGGTGAGTACACATTGTGTACTCAATGAGTGACTTCTACTCAATGCAAAGCCAAATAGGGTTTGGGGAGTTGGGTAAGTCCAACACAATTTATAGGACATTTTCTGCAAACATTTTCGTAAAGGCTTTTAAATTCGATTAAAAATAATAATAATATTAATTGGGCTGGCCATAAAACACACTCAGAGACTTGACCCTACGCAAGGTCAATAACCTCGGATCGTCGAGGGATTTCTTATCTCTTTACATAAAATAATTTAACATATAAATTACATATAAACAAATTCTCACTAAGCCCCTTCCTCGATTGTGCCATTCGCTATGGTGATTCACACTAAATATCCTTTGTGAGGTACCCATTGCACCTTAAATAGAAATCATCTCATAGGGTCCATTAATTTCACCTTTGTGCCCCTTAATAGGCCACCCACAGTAGGTCGAATAACATGTTCTGTCCTCGGTCCACTCGCTTTTGAAGAGCACCAACTCATCTGTCCTCAAAGGGACTCACCCCTCAATAAAATCTTGCCCTCATAGGCTCTTTCCTCATATATCATATAATATGTCTATACATATATATATACACACATTTCATATATATTTTTAAACATATATACATAAATACATATATTAATCACTAAATTTATTCAAAATATCCCGTCCAGTATGGCATAAAGATAAAGTGCGTGCGTATAAGGGGAACACATGAACCCCAAAATATATAAAACATTTTGTAAAAACAATAAAAATGTTTAGCACTAAATGGCTAAACATTGAAGCAAAGCTACTCATAGTGCTGGGAGGTTCGTATACTCCTAAGAACTCCACCGTGATAGGTCTCCGGGGCGTCATTGTACTTGATCACCTAGAATCCTTAATACACGAGAAATGTGTTAGAATTCAAATTCGAATTCTTCTAAATGATTTCAAGGCTTTAGTATCCTCAAAACTAAGGTTAGAAGTGATTTAGGGGTTAGGAAAGGGTCCAAGGAAGTTCTTAGTAAAAAATGAATTTTTTTAAATTACAAAAATGCCCCTGATGACCTAAGACATGTCCCTCGTGGGACTAATCTTGTCCTGCTACAGACCTGGTCAAGGGTCACAATTTGAACCCTAAACTCAAGTCCCATGCGAGTTTGGCTAGGTTTTGTGTGGATTTGGTGTAGACACCTTTTTATTGCCTTTAGGATTTCGTTTGAATACCTTTTTATCAAAGTCTGTTCTCTATTTTGAATTTCCTTTTATCATTTCCATACGTCCTGCTTTCTTCAATGATTCTTCATTTTCAAAGATCTTCTTAATAAGTTATGGGTTTCCATTTCATGGAATTAATGTATAATTTTGTTACCAAATAATGTTGAATATTGCTTTGGGGCTCGAGAAAAGAGTGTAGACACTTATTTTTAGTTTAATTTTAATTAATAAATTGATTTGTCATTTCCAAATTTTTTATTTTACTTATCATTTTATGTTTAGTTTATTTATGCTCATTTATGATTATGATTATTACTACTACTACTAATACTTTATTTTATTTTAGTTTTATCTTATTATCTTGCAAGTAATTTTGAGCAAAAACCGGAAAGCCAAGCGAACCAACTCGGCTTCGATGCAAAGCCAAGCAAGCCAAAGACCAATCGAGTCAACTCGACCATGCAAAGCCATGCATAAACCAAGCAAGTAAAAGACCAACCAAATCAACTCAGTTACCATGAAAATATATGTTTATATGTTTATATATATATATATATATATAAAGCCACCGCACCAGTAACAACTCCTGAAGATGAACCAAATGTTCTTAAAATCTAACTTGCCATGTGGGATCTTGGACATTGTGATGCAAAGAAATACACGGGGCGAAAACTTGCAAGATTTGGGTTGTTAAAGGACTTGCATGTAAATAGTGGGTCAGGGGCTGAGTTGTGGGGTGAGTTAAGAGAATGGATTGTTTAGTTCACTCAAATTGGAGACTATGAAACAGTGGAAGCTTTGTTGAAGAGAGGGCCCAATCTTTCACATCATACCACTGTTTATGATCGCCACTCTGCTCTTCGTATGGTCGCTGCCAACGGCTAGTACGAGACTTTGACTATGCTTTTGGAGAAATCCCTAAAACTAGATATAGTGAATAGTCATAATCAGACTCCACTCATATTGGCTGCAATGCATGGGAAGATCTCTTGTGTGAAGAAGCTCATTGATGCTGGGGCAAATATCTTAATATTTGATCCCTTCCATGGAAGAACTTGCTTGCACTATGCAACCTATTATGCCACTCTGATTGCCTTTAAGCCATCCTTTCTACTGCTCAATCTAGCCTTGTAGCTGTTTCTTAGGGATATACATGGTTTGTGAATATAAGAGACACGAAGAAGGCCTATGAAAGATAGGCCCATAGAGCCTTTTATTGGTCCGACCACCCACTTTGGGCCCAGCCACCAATGTCACCACTACTCAAGGTATTGTCCCTTGGCCCTCACAAATTCGCATCAAGCATGATCGCAACGCTACTCGAACTTAGGCCACCAAGGGTTTTGTTGCTTCTATGTGCACGCCTCTCACCAATTGAGCTGTATTTTTTTTGTGAGAGATGGGCCCATAGAGACTTTTACTGGTCCGGCCACCCACTATGGGCCCCACCGCTAGTGTCACCACTACTCAAGGTATTGTCCCTTGGCCCTTGCAAATTCGCATCAAGCATGCTCGCAGCGCTACTTGAACGTAGGTCCCCAAGGGTTTTGTTGCTCCTATGCGCATGCCTCTCACCAATTGAGCTAAAAGGCACTGTGGGCCCGTCTCTCACATTGCCACTCCCTTGCACTTAATTAGCAGCCCATCAAAGGTGATCTAAATGCATTCATATCCTGGTAGAAAATGGCGCTCTTGTTTGTGCTTCAACCAGCGGATATGGTTGTACAGGAAGCGCTCCTCTTCATTTGGCTACTAGAGGGGGATCTCTTGATTGTATCCGCAAGTTGTTGGCATGAGGTGTAAATTGTATTCAAACAGATGCACCTGGGGAATATCGTATGTAATTGTTCTAAAGCCCAAACATGAAGTATGTGCCATTTTGCTAAATTCTTCATCAGCAGAGCCTTTCATATAGCAGACACTTTTAAAGTTTATTAGTGAGCTTAATAAGGAGGCAAAAGCACTATTAGAACAGACCATTGAGACTACATTTGCTGAAACAATCAGACTCAGAGAGTCAGAGCTTTTAGCACATTTGGACCTAATTAAACTTTTCTGTACTAATCACAATAGTGAAGGACAGTGTATTAGTACGAATAATACGTCGGTTCGAATTTCTCAAATTGGGAAGAGATGGTAAAATTAGGATAAGACGAAGTTGGAAGATGAGGTAACTCCAATGCATTGAAAATAACTAAACACCAATTGGGCTTCCTCTAAGTCCATAAAAAATAGTTATGGGACCCATTAGTGAAGAAGGTCAGAGATTTGAGCTAAGCCTCTGCCCCTCATTTCTCTTCTCTTTCTCCCTCTCTTCTTTCTTTTTCCCTAACGAAGCATTTTGGAGTTTTAGCCAATCTGGACAATCCGACCAACAGATTAAGGTGAGTTTCTAATATGTTATAGTACTCACCTCCATCTTCATTTTTCCAAGCATAGCACATAAATCCATGCATTGGTTTTGCAGAAATCACTGCTCAAAGTTAGTTTTAGATTTTAAGTTTCAAATCTAGATTTGAAATTTGGAACTTTAAGCCGATGATTTCGATTTTTGCTCGGTGAAGTTGTTGTGGGAGTAATAGGGATCATCTATCTCAATTTACAGGATGATCCATGGAGCAATGGGCTCAAAAATCGAGCAAAAAATCCTGTTCCTGGGTTTTCTATTTTGTCTCCTGCGTGGGAGACGATCCATTCCCACATGAGAATGAATGTGGATTGCCAATTGGCCATCCCAACCAAGTCCTATGTGGGAGTCACCCCAAACCTAAGGGTAAGATTATCATTTGCCATAAGTATCCATTTTTGACCCGAAACCTCCCCGGACATTTTTCTAAGCCTCGAATTATATCCGAACATCATCTTAGGTCATAGTAGAGCTTCATAGATGCATTCATGCTTTTAGTTATGAGTGCTAACATATACTTCCATGTAATTAGGATTCCGGATGATCGAGTGCGATGATGCTCCAGAGATTAATCTACGTGGATCCTTTACGAGTATATGAACCTCCTAGTACTGCGAGTGACTTAGATTTCATTGCTTAGCCATTAGGGTTAAATGTTTTCAAAATGTTTTAAACGGATAAAATTATTTCCAAATGCTTTATAAATGATTTGGGACATGGGTAATCCACCTCACACACTTTTATTTAATGATACACCAATTTAGTGGGTGGTATGATTTCAGAAAATTATAAATGTATTAAATTTATTTTACTTATGTTTATATATATATATATATTATGATGATGAGATGAGAGGAGAGATGAGAGACTGAGTGGTTGTCGATGCTCCATGAGAAGGAGTGAGTGGACTGAGCGGAGCATACGTCATACCAAGTAGGCGTGGACTGCTTTTTATGGGGCACATTAAGTGAGAAACCCTATAGCAGAGCGGCACGTGGGGACACTCGCCAGGGCTAATGTAGATGTGTTCCACTCACAGCGAAAGGCACCATCAAGGGAATAGACTAGAGAAAGAGAAAGTATAAAAGGATTTAAGAGACAAAAGAGATAGCCTTCAGTGCAGTAAGGCATTCGATTGACACGTCAAAGCCTTCAGTGTTTTGTTGCTAGTCCATTTAAAAAGTTATTTTTATATTTAAGTTAATATGTTTACTTTATTTATTTTAATTGAAAAGATATTTTAGAGGAAACGATTTTAAAAACCAACATAATTGTTTTATAAAATTTTTTTTGGATTATCCCCATTTGCCTAACCCCTAATAGAGACCCATTGAACATTTGTCACTCACCTATAGCCAACTTTGTTGGATATAGTTACCACATGCAAGGACAGTAGATAGATCAGAGGTTCACTTGGAGACGTCAGTGGCTTAGGAGTTAGTATATTCCATTGCATAAGTATTCCCTTAAGCTAATCCATTGGTACTCAAATTTAATCATATCATTTTATTAAATGATTTATAATTATTATTATAAATTTTTTCTAATTAAAGTTTTTAGTTAAATTTTTTGCAACGAAGATACTCATTCAATCCTTACAGTGCTTTGGGTTGCATGAACGATCGACACATACTTTGAGTTGTCACAACAGTTGTCACATGGCCTGGTCGATGGGTTAAGGGTGTGACTACTTTATCCTCAACTCCTTGAGCCTATAAAAGGATTGATGTATGTGTGGAGAAGCATGTATGAGATCCACCAAGTTCACACAGCTTAAGGACCCCTTTCTAGAAAGAACAAGCAAAGGTGGACACTTTGAGAGTGAAGGCAGAAGAGGGGAAGAATAAGCATGAGGAGTTAGTGAGTGTAACGAGGGCAATGACTTTGAACAACTTTCAGATAGAGTTTCTTCATGTCTTCCAAGCAATGGTAGGATTTTCCAGTATATGCATGCAAGCATTTGAATCTGTATACAACTAAGCCAAAAGTATCGACAAGGGTTACGGGTGTCTCTTCTTTCTAAGGCGATCATGAAACTGGCAACATATGCCAATGTGCCTCCACAGCTGCACTCTTCTCCTTTTAAGTGTGCCCCTACAAAAGGAACAAAATGAGAGCAACCAATGAAAAAAAAGAGAGACCAAAGCAATAGCCAATAGAAGCAAGGGAGCAAAGGGCAAAGTAGGGATCAAAAGGCCAAAAAATAATGGCCATCGAATGAAAAAGCGAGAGGGAAGGAGACCGTTGATAGAAAGAAAGGAGAAAGGAATTATAAAAGGAGGAAATGTGGCATTTTTAAAAGGGTGGGCTGGTTTTTGGACAAAAAAAAAGAGAGCAATTCCATTTTAGAGTAGTAGTCTGGTTCAAAACAAAAACAGATAGCAGTTTTAGGTAAAAAAAAAAGATAGAGAGTAGAAAAGAACAAAAAGAAAAGGAAAATTTAGAAACAAAAAAGAGAGCGATTTTTTCTTATCATTTTTGAGAGCTGACTAGAAAAGAAAAAGTGCCGGTTGCTTATCAAAAGGGGCCATTTCTTTTTTCCTTTCTCTAAAAATAGATGTAGCCATTGTCAAGAAGAGAGAAAAAGAAATTTGAAATAGAAAAGAGAAAAAGAAAGAAATGATTTTTAGAAGATTTCTTTTCTTTTCTTTTTTCTTTCTCTGGGTCCTTTTTGTAAGCAAATCGCCCATCTTTAAAGGTAAAAATTCTCCTTTTAGTGTAAAGCTATTACCTTTAGCTCTTACTATTACGTTTCTTCCTGCTTGTTGTTTTTTATGTGCAAAAAGGGTCAAGTTTTTCCTCTTTTAGGTTGGTATTTATGATTTGTGAGGTCTAATATGTAGTTTGTGTCATGCCTCGACCTGAGGCCTCGGCCACATGACAATCGCTGTACCACCTCGAGATGCGCGCATCGAAAGGCGGGCTATCCAAGATGGTACAAGGCATAAATAAGGGGTACTTGAGCAATAATTGAAAATATTTAAGAAAATAATATAGAAAATACTGTCAGATATTTATATAATAAAAGTGGAACGTTTTATGATGCAAATATGCAGCAAAAAGAATAGTAGTACAATGTATATAATACTGTTCGGAAGCTAGGATTCATAAGGGATTTGGGTAGAACCTACAAAATCGTGTCTGATGGTGATATACCAGGATCACTATCTACTGGAACGCCTGTTATCCATAGCCTGATGACTTACAAAATAGATGAATAGTGTGAGTGTAAATATATATGTACCTAGTGAGGGACCTGGTTATAATGACCTATCACCTCAGGCTGGGGATATGAAATAATCCAAAACTTATCTTATAAAACCATTTTATGAAATCATATGAAATCCCAACCAAAACAAATCTCAAATCTCGTAAATGGGCTGGCATCTGAAATCGTCCTAAAGGTACACCCGTGCACTTAGGTGCCCCACTGGACCGTCAAGGGCTTTATCTCAAAACTCAAAACCATTTTCTTTTATTCTTTGGCCCATTCCCTTGACATTGCCATTGCTGTAGGTGGAGCATAGCTACACTCGAGCCTTGGCAAGCTTTCCTGCGTGCCTCTCCCAGGGTCTCGCACTCACCGTGCCCTTCAATGGTCGGTCCACGACTACTTGGTCGATGGCATGCCTCCCACTCAGTCCACACACTCCTCTAATCGGAGCACCGAGGACCTGTCTCTTGCTCAACTCCCATAGGTCATAACATTAATAAAACATAAGAATATAATTTCATATATTCGTTTGAAAACCCAACCTTAAATCCATTTCTAAACTCGTGTGTCAGGGTGGATAATCCATATCCTAAAACATTATAAACATTTTATAAAGCAATTCATAAAGCAATTAGAAAACGGTTGACCCTCAGTGGTCAACCACTATAATCCAAGCCACTCACAAGTAAGGGAGATTGGTATACTCCCAAATAATCCCCTCGAATGCTCTAGCCTGAAGGCTACCGGTCGATCTTGTACAATCACGTACCTAAATAATTAAATTGAAATCTAATTTGATTAATAAAGGCATTTGACTAACAATTAAACATCACAACATGACCTAATTAGGGTTTTTAGGTTCTTGAAATTAAATTGGACAAGTCCGGAAGTCAACTATGGTCGATTGGGGTCTAGGGTGTGAAATGACCATTTTACCCCCGTTACAATGCAGGTTCAGTGCTGGTTTGGCTCACTCCCTCATTGGGAATTTTCCCAATTTTTTGTGAGTCCGGCGCTAGACCCAAGCTTGTCCGGCGTCGGACATGCCTCTAGGTTGGCTGAGAATCAGCCTTCCCACTTCCCAATCTTTCCTTGAGCTCAATTTGGCACCAATCAACACAAAATTTGAAACACACAATCTTAAGCATTTAAACTAAGAACCTATAGCTTTTAAA
Source organism: Microcos paniculata (assembly GCA_030664755.1). Classification (NCBI taxonomy): domain Eukaryota; kingdom Viridiplantae; phylum Streptophyta; class Magnoliopsida; order Malvales; family Malvaceae; genus Microcos; species Microcos paniculata. Next base: position 11,333,687 of record CP131464.1, read on the forward strand.
AACTGAATTAAACAACTGATCAAGCATGAAATTCGAATAAAAAACCTAAGGGTGTAAGTGGTTCTTGAGCAAAACGAATTTTGATCTTTAATTCAACATAACTCTGAGCTCACTCAATGAAATTAAGCAAATAAGAAGTCAAATTGAAGCTTAAGGAGTCTAGAACAACATACCAAGAAATCAGCCAAAGCCTATGGCTGGATTTGAAGATATGGCTCAAAGAACAAAATGTCTCCAAATTGCCAACTTTGAAGATTTGAAGAAAACTTGATGAGTTTGATGTTATTGATCTTCTTGGAAGCTAAAGAAGTTGTTGATGATGGTTAATGGAGTGTTTGAAGGTGATTTGAAGAGATGAAATCGGTGAAAAGTTGAGAGAATTCAAAGAAATGGAGGAAAAGAAGAGAAATAGTGAAAATAGGGTCTTAGGCAACCGAGCCCCTATTTAATTTCAACGGGTCTGGCACTAGATCGGACCCTATCTGGTGCTGGAGTCAACATTTTCAATGTTGATTTCGGTCAACTTGGCCCAATCTTCTTGATTTCTGAGCCCTTAGTGCATCCTTATAATGCCATTTTAGTTGGCTCATACTAATGAGATGAAGAGAGAGCTCTAGCCATGGTGGTGAAGTCCCTGGAAGCCTCAATCCCTGAAAAAGAGTGAGTTGGGCACTGGCCTTATGCTAGTGAGGCCCTCTCCAGTGTAAGAATCAGTGTGGGTTCTCATATTAATGAAGTATTTTAGAGAGATAGTAAAGGGCGCAGAAGTAGTCAGGATTGGTGGAGAGATGAGAGGTTGAAGATTGTGAATAGTGTATTAGTCTTACCTTTTATATGAGAGAAAATGGGTAGGTAGCAATAGTGAAAGGGTGCATGGATATGACTACCTGTCATAGAGATTTGTGCCCGCGTCAGAGATCTGTACCTGTGTCAGAACGTTCGATGGGGTTAGTATTTGTGTCCCCCGTTGTCTTCTAGTGTGGACCTTTTATGAAGCCCGGTATAGGGTATTTGAAGGTGGGCACACATTTGGTATTCTGCGCTCTGCGTACATCCTAGGGGATCTACACCTATGAGGCATGCTCTTGTGGATTCATCATGTGGGCTTGATCTAATAGGCCTTTCAAGGCTTACTTTTTTGGGCCTGTTAAGTTGTGCTCAACAAATGCCCCCCAGACATGAGGTCGATTATAAAGTGATTGCGTGAACGACTAGAAAACAAGATGTAAGTACACATGGTTTGGGTGGGTGGGAGGATATTGCCTTATGAAAATGATACATTGAAGGATTTCCTTTAGAGTTTGTAAGTATGTAGCATTCCTTACGTGAAGATGCTCGTGTTTATGGTATCTTTAGGAGCGTGCTTTTATCCTTAGTGAATGAGGGTGCTAATAGACACAATATAAGGCTTACTTTATGTGCTTATTTCTTACAATTGTTGTCTCTATCTTACTTTAATTCCACTCATATAAGCGTGGTTTTGTATTTATAGGTTCTAAAAGAGCTTTGAGTGGAGAAATGAGCACTTGAAGATGAAAAGAGTCAAATTGGAAGCAAAGGAAAGAAAGGAAATTAAAATGTCAAAGTGAAGGTGCAGGCAGATTGGTGACACCTGAAAGATGGCTGATTTTCACCATCTTAGTATCTTCAATTGCATTTGTGTTCTTCACCAAAGTTGTAGAGGACATCCTAAGCTTTCCAGAATACCCAAGAACACCCCAATCGGAGTCCATTTGGGCCTCCAAATGCTCATTAAACAGAGGAATATCAAATCAGGAGGGACAAACATTGTAATGGCGCCATTAGCAAGTGTAATGGCGCCATTCCACTTCAACTTTGTCCAAAGCCGCATGCATTAAGTCAGCAAAGGAAGTAATGGTGCCATTCCACTTTCTAATGGCGCCATTACACATGGAGAATTGCAATTTGGAAGGTTAGCAAGTGTTTAGAGCTAGAAGACACTAATGGGGCCGTTAGGGACCATAATGGCGCCGCTAGGGTCAGCAACGAGACCAAGTCTCCCTGAAGGATTAGTAACGGCGCCATTCCACTTTGTAATGGCGCCACTCCAGGAAATGTCTCCAGCGTCCTTCACACTGTTTAATTAGCAATTAGGTTAAGGGGGCAATTATGTAATCTGGCTATTTAAATAGTGCTTTTCGCTACAAAGTATGGACAGAATTCATTAGACGAGAAACAGAATTCGGCAGAAAGGTTTGAGCAGTTTGCTCTCATATTTTGTAGAGAGAATTTTCTCTCAAGTCTTATTTTCTCCTTCAATCTAAACACTTGTTTTTCTTTACTTTAATATTTCCTTTTGATTAATTACGATCTCCCCTCAATTAATGAGTGGGTAGATCCTTAATATTCCAATTTGGGATTCAATTTATCTCTTAACTCTTTGTAGTGAGGTTCTTGCTATTTATTAACAAATCTATTTGTTGGGTATTATTTAGATTTCCATGTTTATTGATTGCTTGGCATGATTAGCTAGATTTGCTGGCCACTTATCTTGTTGATTATGTTATTGCTTGCTAAATCTATATTACTGAATCTTTAGTAAGTAATTTAGATTATTGGTAGCAATTGGTTGGACTAGGACCCATCCAAGAGATCTAATGATACAGTTTAAATGATCTGTGTGAAGTATGATTGTTAATTATTGTTGGCTAAAATCTATCTATGTTCACTGCTCTGTCTACTCTTAAATCCAAGCCGTGAAGGATACGGGTTATTGTTAGATAGAAGGGACTTTCTTGGGAAGCGATAGGTACCGGGTTAGTTTAAGATTAAGGATAGATAGGGGTTAAGGGGAAGCGATAGTGCTCTTAGCCTACGCCGACTATTCAACAAATGATTTGTATGCTTTTGTGAACCGAGGATCTACATTGACAAGTTAGGAGTTAGATTAATCTCTTATTGGAAGACCACTTGGCTATTTCTTTGTTCTCTGTCCATGTTTATTTTACTTGCTTTAGTCTAGCTTTAGTTTTAATGTTAGTTTAGTGTTATATTATCTTTAAATCCCTCTTTACTTTATTTGTTTTTGTGTTAATTATGTCTTTTGGAAAGTAGTTAACTCTAGTTCTCTGTGGGATTCGACCCATACTTATCCTAGCTACCCAGTTGGGGGAATATGGAAAATTTATTCTTTTGATCGTCTTGACCACGGGCGATGAAAATTTTGGCACCGTTGCCGAGAAACTTGTTTGTTTAACTACTTTCTCTTGTTCTTTTATTTCTATCATTATATTAGTTTAGCTTGATTCTTGTATTTACTTTCAGTTTTGTTGTTTTCGGTGCCTTTTTGTTTACAAATTGCAATTTGTTGTCTTGGTAGTTTGCTAGTTTAGCTATTATCTCCAGTGATGTTTTTTGTTTCTTTTGCTCAGCACTAATTTAGTTTTCCATTATTTAGTTTTTTTCTTTGTTTGCTTTGATTTTCTTTTCTTGTTTTTTCTATCACTTTGCAGGACTGACATCAAAATGAGCTATCACCTATTCCACCCTTTAGCAACGAGAAAGAGAACTCCATATCTTTGTCTTCTATTGCATTGGAATTGGCTGACTTCAATCACAAATTGAAGGCCAGCAACGCCAAGCTCCAAGCACAATTACAGTCTTACATTCCATCCAAACCTGTAGATATGTATACTCTCACCATGGGTCGTTACCAACCTTTACTCTTCAACATTTGCAACTTCACACTGCAAGAGCAATACAATGGCAACCAAGCTTTCAAGGAACAGATCAACACATGAGATATTCGTGTCCATTTGAGCCACAAGATTTAGTTTCATCTTTGGTGGAAAATATGCGTGCCCTTGCTCTTCAAAGTCACAAATTCAATGAAGAAGTAAAGAAGGGTCTTATGTCTTCAACATCAAGAGCTCATGGTGTGGAGAATTAATGGACTCAAATGAAATCAAAGGAGTGGAATGCATATTTATCAAGTTATGCTTAACATGGAGATTTTGTACCTTAAGAATGGCAGGGAGAGCCCATCCTCAATCAAGTTTATGGTTCATCATTGCCTTCAAGGCATAAACATTTCATGGAAAACTCTGATATGGTGCCATCTTCATTGGAAAACATTCATATATGGCACCAAGCTCACCTTCAGCCCCACAACCAAGTGTTTAAGAAGCAACATCAAGTCTTTTTATGCCTAGTTCAACATTGAAGCATGCTTTAGTCACTTGCAAAAACATGCTTGGCACCAATCACACTAGTATGGTGCCAATCTGATGCATAGAAAAGGTCCATGGCATAACCAACAAGCAGCTTGGCGCCAATCTCACTATGCATGGTGCCAATCTCACCTTTGGTAGCACTATAAAAGAGTTTGACCCTTCTCCTGTGTTGATTTCTCAAGTTGTCCATCAACCATCCGAACTCATGCACTTTGAAGCTTCAACACTATCCTCTTGTCAATCATTTTCCACTCCAAGTGCACCCATTGAAGACCAATCATGGAGTACTAACAACATATTGGCTAAGGAGTATAGCATTGAGTATGGATATTGGGATTCGGATGAAGAGGAATATCCAGCAACAACACTTGTTGAAGCCACATCTCAGGAGCCACATGAACTTAATGCCTTATCATCTGAGACAAGTGTGGGGGAAAGTGATCACTCATGCACCATCCAAGTTCCATCTTCACCAAAGTGTGGAGATGCATTTCATCCTTACGATCAAATGGTGGATGACTGTCCAACTGTTGAGGCTATAATCTATGATGATCCTGACTTCTTGGGTGTTGAAGTTTTCCTGTCCAAATATGAAGAATGGATGCCTCATGCCTTTCCTTTTGATGTCAAACAAGCTTGCAAGTTTGCCAAGGAGCACATTCCTACACTGGTGTGGTCCAATGTTCAATTGATATGCCTCAAGACACTTAAGCAATTACCATTTACGGCATCTCAAATGGCTTTGGCTACACTAGCTTTTCATGGAGTTTAAGTCCTCAATTTGGTGATCTCTTTTCATTACTTATTTCAATTCTTTTCTTTCAGGCTCCTAATTTTTTCATGCCCTGTTCTTTTTCTTTTGTTTTAGATTTCTTTGTTTTTCTTTCATTTCCAATTTGTGATGTTTTTTTATTCTTCTCTTACTTACTTTTTGCTTTGCAGTGGAAAGACCCTCCTTAAAAGAGCCATCAATAAGGAGAGGTCTAGCCAAAGACTTTAAAGAAGGGTAGCTGCTTGGGAGCAACCCAAATTTTCTTTAATTTGATTGATGTCTTTCTAATTTGTTATCTTCTTTAATTTTTTTTTACCCTACTTTACCTCTTTTCTTTTCATGTTCTTTTTTGTTTCTTTGCAGAGTGCTTTTGATTTAATGACCTCAACAATACTTGATGGGATTCTTGCTTGAACAATTGAACTTGCATGTGAAATGTCAGGTTTTTCATCTATATCTTCTTTAATTCTAACATAAACTTTGCATGATCCAATCAATTGTGTTGCTGTTATTAATATTTTTGTTTCTTTTTTATTTGTTTTCTTTTTTTTGAATAAAAGAGATTTTCGTGAAATTCTCTTATCTGAATCTAGCATGTTACTATTCATTTCTAAACATGTACAACCATGCTACTTTGGGCTAATTTTTGGAAGTGTTCTGCAATGTTATCTAGAAATCTTTTTGCATACCCTGCTAGATTGATATACAAAGAGTATGACAGTAATAATAGTTGGTATTTTCTTACATCACAACTCAGTGCTTTTTCAGTACAAACAGGGGTACTTCACCAACTTTCTAGCCAAGAATGGCGCCATTCCAACTTGTAATGGTGCCACTCTTGATTCTTTATCACAACATTGGTCTTCAATTCTTTTGTTGAGCTAACGGTGCCATTTCATGTCCAAATGGCACCATTCCATTGTGACCAATCCTTGAATGCCTTGAAAAAAGCCTTTCATGAAGATACCAAGCTAATGGTGCCACTACAACTCATAATAGCGCCATTACTACTTTCATGTAACCTTGTATATTTTTGTCTCGATCCTATTACTTTCCAGATTATTTTCCTCCGAAAATTGCCTATAAACAGCCTGAACCACTACCAGAGCCACAGCCAGAGCCACAGCAAGAGCCAGAACAACCTCCCCTTACTACTGAAAACAATGAGGCTAACCAACTCAATGAAGATGTGGAGGAAATTCATGAGAGATTAAATGCTTTTGCTAAAGTCCTTCCACAAATGAACCACAATATGAATTAGTTAGCTGGAGCTATGCATGGACTTCTTTAAAGTCATAACCAATTCAGGGATGATATGCAACAATTCATGGCTCCAAATCCTCTTGAAGTGATTTCAGATATCATCGATAATCAAAGGAAGCTAACTGAAAAGGTGGATCACATCATGGCCTATCTGTTTGGAAACAAGCCGAGAAAATGAACAAACAATGTTTAGAATGGTGCCATTCCAACTTGTAATGGCACCATTAGCCAAACCTAGGAGGCTCATTTGTTTGGTAGAGGGCCAAGGCAATGAGCACATGCAAGGCAAGAAGAATGGCACCACTCCATGTTGTAATGGCATCATTAGCCATGAGTTTATCCTCCATGTCTTCTTCAGTACCAACATCCAACCATATCAAGGATTTTCATGAAATCTCTCTCTCTCTCTTTTTCTCTCTTTCTCTCTCTCTCTTTCTTTTATTTTAGCTTGTTCAATTACTTTTTTATTTGTTTATGTAAGATTTATGCTTTAGCTTGATTCAGATTAACAGCTTTCTCTTTTTCTTCTTGTTCTTTTTCTCAAGGATCTTCCTCAATGATGCAAGTAACTCATGCTTATATTAAGGTGTGCTTATCCATAGTCTCCTTTTGTGCTTCTATTTTATAGCATCAGTGTACCAGCTCTATTAAGGTAATCCTCCAATCTCTCAAAATATCTTTCTGTAATTTTGATTGTTTGGATTCTTTTATCTGTACACTTGCACACACATTGAGGACAATGTGTAATTTAAGTGTGGGGGAGGGAATAGATGCACTTTAGATCCTATTTTTTTTAGATTAGTTAGCCTTAGTTTAGGTTAGATTTCAACATTTAAATGCCCTGATTACATCTTATTTGCATATGTCTATTAAGTTGTTTGATAGTTCTTAATAAAAGAAATCATGTTATTGATTAATAAGGAAATAAATCTCTTGATTAGATTAAAGATTGTATATGTTGACTTCTTTGCTTGAGTTTAATTGAATAAGGTGAAAGTTTGAACCAAGTGAGATATTTGAGCCTAAATAGGATTGCACTCAATCCTCTGTTCTTTCTTGTGTGACTAATTGTGATATTCCATGTTCATACATTACTAGAACTTGCATGATACCTATTCAAGATTACATGTAATATGTGCATAATTGAACAAAATTAAGGTTTTAATTAGGTGAGTTTGAGCCAAATAAGCCATCCTTAACTCACAATATCCTTAGTTAACCACTTTGAGCCTTAAATGCATGACGAGTTAAACCTTTTCTTGGCAACCACTTCCAAAGAACCCTCAAGACAAAAAGAAAAACAAATGGTTTCTGTCCCTGCTTAGGATAAGGAAGCATTGAAAATTTAAATGTGTTCTTGGTTTGGTAACTAAGAAAAGCTTAGACATTATTGGTTAAACTTGATCCTAATTAAGTTGAAATGGGAAATGCACCAGTGAAAAGAGAAATTTACACCTTATTACATTGAAGATCAATCAAAAGAAAAAGGTGTAACAAGCTAAAAGGTGCTGTTATTTGTGAAGAAAAGGATCAAAATGTATTCTATTGCCTAGCTTTGGAAGGATTAAAGAAACAATGTGACTCCATGGGCTATCAAGGCTATATTTGTCCAATTTTAACTCTTTAATGCTTCTTTATTCTAGGTGTTTGCTTAATCTCATTTCCTTTCTTCCTTGAGCTCAAATCCAGCCCCATTACAACCCTTATAAACCTTAATTCTTGTTGGTTTTGTACATGTATGGAGTAGTGGAGATGTGGTAGATTTGCAAGCTTATGGTTAATGTATTGCATTGGAATAGAATTGAGTGAACCTCTGCTACACTTGGTTAGGACGAGAGAATTATGCGAATCATACACCTTGTTTAATTATGCTTAACTAAAGAATGATATATATGCTTTCTTTATCCTATCTTGTTGTTATCTTCCCTATTGATTAATGCCATGATTCTCTTTGCTTTAAGAATTGACATTATCTTAGTTTGCATATGCTCATTTAGATGTGATTATTGTATTTGATTGTTGATTAGATTGAATAAAGGAGACCATAACTCCTCCTACTAGTTTAACTAGGGGTTTAATGTGGGCTTGTAGTTTAGGCTAAGAACTACTGTGTGCCTACGATAGTGGAATTAATTTATGAAGTTAGCTTAGTTAGATCTAGTTTGAATAAATTCTAGATTGCATTTTTGCTCACATTTGCTAGGGACTAGCAAAGGCTAAGTGTGGGGGAAATGTGATAGACACAATATAAGGCTTACTTTATGTGCTTATTTCTTACAATTATTGTGTCTATCTTACTTTAATTCCACTCATATAAGCGTGGTTTTGTATGTATAGGTTCTAAAAGAGCTTTGAGTGGAGAAATGAGCATGTGAAGATGAAAAGAGTGAAATTGGAAGCAAAGGAAAGAAAGGAAATTAAAATGTCAAAGTGAAGGTGCAAGCAGATTGGTGACACCTGAAAGATAGCTGATTTTCACCATCTTAATGTCTTCAACTGCATTTGTGTTCTTCACCAAAGTTGTAGAGGACATCCTAAGCATTCCAGAATTCCTAAGAACGCCCCAATCGGAGTCCCTTTGACACCCCAAATGCTCATTAAACAGAGGCATATCAAACCAGGCAGGACAAACATTGTAATGGCGCCATTAGCAAGTGTAATGGCGCCATTCCACTTCAACTTTGTCCAAAGCCACATGCATTAAGTTAGCAAAGAAAGTAATGGCGCCATTCCACTTCCTAATGGTGCCATTACACATGGAGAATTGCAATTTGGAAGGTTAGCAAGCATTTAGAGCTAGAAGACACTGATGGTGCCGTTAGGGACCATAATGGCACCGCTAGGGTCAGCAACGAGACCAAGTTTCCTTGAAGGGTTAGTAACGGCACCGTTCCACTTTTAATGGCGCCGCTCCAGGAAATGTCTCCAGCGTCCTTCACACTGTTTAGTTAACAATTAGGTTAAGGGAGCAATTATATAATCTGGCTTTTTAAATAGTGCTTTTCGATACAAAGTAATAACAGAATTCATTAGACGAGAAACAAAGAATTCGGCAGAAAAGTTTGAGCTGTTTGCTCTCATATTTTGTAGAGAGAATTTTCTCTCAAGTCTTATTTTCTCCTTCAATCTAAATACTTGTTTTTCTTTACTTTAATCTTTCTTTTTGATTAATTATGATCTCCCCTCAATTAATGAGTGGGTAGATCCTTAATATTCCAATTTGGGATTCAATTTATCTCTTAACTATTTGTAGTGAGGTTCTTGCTATTTATTAACAAATCTATTTGTTTGGTATTATTTAGATTTCCATGTTTATTGATTGCTTGGCATGATTAGCTAGATTTGCTGGCCACTTATCTTGTTAATTATGTTATTGCTTGCTAAATCTATATTACTGAATCTTTAGTAAGTAATTTAGATTATTGGTAGCAATTGGTTGGACTAGGACCCATCCAAGAGATCTAATGATACAGTTTAAATGATCTGCGTGAAGTATGATTGTTAATTGTTGTTGGCTAAAATCTATCTATGTTCACTGATCTGTCTACTCTTAAATCCAAGCTGCGAAATATACGGATTATTGTTAGATAGAAGGGACTTTCTTGGGAAGCGATAGGTACCGGGTTAGTCTAGGATTAAGGATAGATAGGGGTTAAGGGGAAGCGATAGTACTCTTAGTCTACGCCGACTATTCAACAAATGATTTGTATGCTTTTGTGAACCGAGGATCTACATTGGCAAGTTAGGAGTTAGATTAATGTTTTATTGGAAGACGACTTGGCTATTTCTTTGTTCTCTGTTCATGTTTATTTTACTTGCTTTAGTCTAGCTTTAGTTTTAATGTTAGTTTAGTGCTATATTATCTTTAAATCCCCCTTTACTTTACTTGTTTTTGTGTTAATTATGTCTTTTGGAAAGTAGTTAACTCTAGTTCTCTATGGGATTCGACCCGTACTTATCCTAGCTACCCAGTTAGGGGAATACGGAAAATTTATTCTTTTGATCGTCTTGACGACGGGCGATCAGGTGCTCTTGAGATTAATGATAGTCGGGGCATAGTGGTGCCTGCCTGGTTAGTGTAAAGGTCTTTTACATATGTCTCCATGATGTAACACGCTAAAGGAGAATACCTTCTCCAAATCATTGGTATGACAGATGGCTAGATAACTTTAACATGGAAAATGTATTTTCCAATGATCAAATCTAGCATAATGTGTTCTTTATCATAATACTTTATGGATCAACTGAGTTTACTCTAATGGGCATGAATAAAGAGTCTACTCCAATGAGCATGAATATGGAGTCTACTCTAATGTACTTTCTTATAGTCTATCTCAGACCTTTTGGGCTATGCTTATGAAGATTAGATCCTGAATGTTATGCAAAGATAATAGCTTTTTTACCAATAAGCTGACTCTAGTTATCTAAATGAAGGGATTGGCTAAGCAATGGATAAACATGTTAATATTCCGGATAAGGAGACTACCCTTTGTAAGCAAGTAGTGATAGGTAGTCTGTGAACAAGTATGTCTGTCTATTCTGGGGAAGAGACAGACATGCAATATGTAACTTCCTTTATGTGTGTTTCATCTACGTCAAATATCTAGGCATCAATATGGTGAAAAATGCAACTTCTTTGCTGAATACACTGAAAATGTTAGATAGTTAGCTAATGAAACCATTATTCTGCAACATAGCTATACCAAACCTTTGTTAAGCTATTATTATGAGTTGTTTTTGTAGCTGTACGTGCGCATATCCAGTTATGCTCCACTGCCAATGAAATTTAAACCAACGAGATCTAGTTTCTTTTTTGGTAGACTTCTCTATGCGAGAATATTTATGGTTTTAACATCTTTAGGAGTCTGTGAATGATTAAGGAGGATGCATCATACCTCGCACTCCAGTTAGGCACTAAATAAGTGATAATTTAGTTTGACCTTATGGGGGCTATTCTAACCTTTGAGTAGGTTGCTGGTATAACCTTGATGTATCACATATATATAATATATATTTAGTATAGTCCTACCATCCGAAAATTTGAACAAAATGTAGTGAATAATAGGAGGGCCTGTTTGTGGCATAGCAGACTGTGTGTTCATCTGTTTATGGTGTCGCAGGCTACCTAGTGTAGCAGATTACGTACACATAGACTACATATTCATCTGTGGCAGAATGCGTATTAGGTTTGCCCCCCAAGTTTATCGATTTGTGGGCTATGAGCCTTTGGCTAAGAGGTTACGTGCTGTTGGGCAAAAGAAATTGGATGTTGTGCATCCTTTACGCAGAGTGAGGGAGGCACAAGTACTATGCCTTCTGCGCATTCAGTGGAATTTAGAGTTTCAAAGTCCCTTTCTAAGATGCAGAGTACGAGGTAGAGTTCTCATGGGAAAAAGGTAGCAGTATCCTTGCCTTAAGATTTTGAAGTGGAAACCAGAGAGAGGAAGAAAATACAAATGTGCGTTTGGCGCACAGATGTTGATCTTAAGCGTAACCATTCGAAGAGTTGGTTAAGAAATATTGGTGCAGTTGCAGAGGGCATTGGTTATGGGATTCCCAGGATTGATAAAGATTATATGAAGAAGATGAGCTTGGTGCAGCTTATGATGTCTTCTGTGATTTCACAATGTAAGGCATATATATGGCTTTGTTTATCAAAGCATTCTATTTTGCGAGTTCATTATTACTTGGTTATAGTACCTGTACAAATGTGAAACGTTTAGGCTTTTCGTTAAACAGGAACGGTAAGATCTACTCGACAAGATGGGTGATTATGATAGTGAAGTTAGGGGATTTACGAGCTTTATGGCAAAGTAACAATTTCCCAATGTCGATACAAGCAATATCAATTTTGAACGAATAGACTTTCCTTCGAGTAGCATACATGCTGATGAAGGTGGGAATAAGGACGGAGTCGTAGAAGGTGATATCCAAAAAGTGGATAAAGGTGCAAACGTGACTGGTGCTTTAGATGAGCAGTTCGCTGAAGCAGGCTCAGAGGAGGTTGTAGTTCTTTACTTGGAACTACACATTGCAGCTAAGGTTTCTACAGTATGTAGTGCGGGGGAGTTTGTGACTGTGAATATTGAAGTTGCAGATCCTAAAGTCGCAGATCCTGAGGTCATGGGTTTTTAGGCGCAGAGGACCCTAATAGATACTTAACTCAGTTTACTTCTATTATATTTCAGATAGCGCTCAATTTTGTAATATTCTAATAGGCTAGTTTCTTTGCCTTATTGTGAATCGTACATTTCAAACAATATCTTTGATGAATTTCTTAATCCATCCAATGGTTTATTATGATTTGTTATTTATCACTATGCCTCATTTTGATTGATGGCTATCTTAGCCTTTCTTTTAAAGTGACATTTATGTTGGCAGCGGGGTAGCCTGACTATTGGCTGTCCTGAAAGTTTCTTCACTATATAGAGCTTTATTTACATATACAAGTATTTGCTCAGAGGATATAGTAGTGTGATAGTAGTCCTACCATCCTTTATAAAAATTACACAATTATACTTGTGCTTTTCATGTAGTTTGTGATCTTCACCAATTTCATAGGAGCTTTTGTGTAGCTATTCTAGAGCAACTTATGCATTTATATGTTTCGAGGGCCTTTTCTTGCATAGAAGGGTGAACAGATGTGCGGCCAGATATGCCTGTCTGAGTTACTGATTGTTAAGCTCGTGCCTATTTGTTTTTGCAAGTATGTCGGACTAGTAGTCTTATCACCAACAAAGTAAATAATTTAAGACCCTTTTTTTTGGTTGGGATAATTGATTGTGTTTTTAGAGTTGATAATAGGGGATTACCTTGCTCTTCAATCAAGTAGCTAGTGACTTACAGCCATTATGTAAGCTAAATTTGTTTGGGAATTTGGTCTCTTTTTTGGGATTGTGCTCTTCATTTTAAGAGTCTACTCCCTGCAGAAGTACCAACCGTTTAGAGCCTATATGTAGGCTTAATTTTGTAGTTTTTTACTCCTCTACCACATGTGAAAGGTTGATGTATAGAGTGTTGCACTTCTCACCTCATTTATTCGAATAATGCCCATTATTCTCTATTCTTGACCTTGTAATGGAGGCTGGACTGTAGGAAGTTGATGCCTGTTACCTCAACATTCATATGGAAGGCTAGTAACTTTCACCACTAACCTTGTGTGAAAGGTTAAAGATTGTTGCCCTTAGAGCCTTATGTCTGAGATTAATACACAAGAGGTTTATAACTCTCACCTCTAATTTTCTTTAAATTTACATCTACATTAGAAATGGGATTAGGCAATCTGCACGAAGGTGTTTAGTCTTTAAGATGTAGTTGTACGCTTGATGGATAATTAATATGTATAGAGTGCCTTATAAACTGACGACATATGGGGGCTGTGCATTTTTACCTGTATCTTCGTGGGTTAGGTTTTGCTTAATTGGAATGCCTTTGCAAGTTTAACAGACAGTCTACTTAGCTTTTTTAAAATGAATATACTCGACCTTCTATTAGGAGTTTGGTTAATCATGTCAAGGAAATCTGTTTTGCTTGTTTATGGTTGTCTCCTTGACTACTAAAAGGAGTTTATGCTTTGAACAGTCTATGCCTGAGGCAGTCTGTGCCTAGAACAGTTTGTGCTTAGAGTAGTCTGTGGGTAGTTTACGCCTAAGGCAGTTTGTGCCTAGAGCAATCTGCACTTAGAGTAGTCATCATTTTAGTCCTTGATCAATTCTTCAATTATATTTTTTAGATGAATGTGCTCTTTAATGCCACGTCCAATAATATGGTGAATGTACAACACTTTGTAGCTTTTAAAATGTGGATCCATTAAAGAAAACGAGGGTGCATTGATTGTTGTACGAGCAAATTTGTTTCATCATTCTTTTAGCAGGCTTTGTTGTGAGTAGGTATCTTTTTATGAGCAAGTATGCATCCTTTATAGGGCGTCTGCTTGTGAGCAAGCAAGCATCCTCTATGGGGCATCCGCTTGTGAACAAGCAGGCATCCTTTGTGGGGATCCGCTTGTGAGTCAGCAGGCATCCTCTGTGGGGCATCCGCTTGTGAGCAACCAAGCATCCTCTGTGGGGCATCTGCTTGTGAACAAGTTGGCGTCCTCTATGGGGGCATCTACTCGTGAGTGTGCTCGTCTTTTACTTTTGGGAGTCTGCTTGACTACTTCTTATAGGAGTTCTGTTCCCTACGAACATGCCCACCTTTTGTTTATTTGGGGACTTAACCCTCACAACTAGGCATTCAATGTAGAGTGGAGGTGCACAAGAGGGGTCTGTGCGTTTTGCACAGAGGTGGCTTGCCAAAATGGGGATGTGCATTTAACATGTTAATTTCGATTCTAAACTGGGGTTTCCTGTTGCTTTGGCCCCCAGTGTAGTTATCAACTTTCATTTTTATCTCTAAGCTTCCTCTATCTCAGACTTAAACCTTTCAATTAATGCTAGAGTTGCAAGGGGACAGGGCCTAACTACTACTTGATCTATTTTCATATATCCGATTTCTGTTGGTGTGGGGAATTTGATAGTCAGGAAGCAAACTGCGTCTAGTAGTTTAGCAGATTTTATGAGAGGGCACCTTATTAGGGTGTTGTATGCTATAGGGATATCCACTACCAAAAATGGGTTCATGATGCTGAGTGTATGCTATCCATTATCCTGGCATACAAAGAGGGTGATGGTTCCCTTCACAGGGATTAGTTCATTGTTAAAGCTATATATTGATGTAGATGGAAGAGAGCATAGAGTCTTGAAGTCCCATTTTGATAAAGGTTTTGTGAAGTATGATGTCCACATCATTACCATTGTCCATGAGTATGCGGCTCACTTTATAATTCCCTATCGATGTTTTCATTACTATGGGATCATTCCCAGAATCTTAACACAGATCTGTGTCTTCTGCAGAAAAAGTTATGGTCTACTATTTTGCCAATGATCGTCATCTGAGAGGTGGCTATTTGCTTCGCATAGGTCATGCTACTTCTCCTCTGCTAACTGTTTGATTTCTCTTTTTATGATGACCAGCTAGCTCTGCTCTACGCAAAGGTGGTGCATCTTCTGCATCTTTACTCTTTTTAATACTCTTCTCTGTGCGGGCTGTTTCCAGCTTTTATTTGTTTTGAGAGTCTTCTCAATTACTGTTTGTAGGAGTTCTGGATGTGGTACATCCCACCTTTTGTTTATTTGGGATTCTGCTAGATTGCTTTTCACAGGAAGTCTGCTCCCTACGAATGTGGCACATCCCACATTTTGTTTATTTGGAATTCTGCTTGACTATTCTTTACAGGAAATTTGCTCCCTGTGGATATGGCATATCTCGCCTTTTGTTTATTTGGGAGTCTACTCGACTACTCTTCGCAAAGGATCTGCTCCCTGTGGATGTGCCTACCATTTGATTATTTGAGATTTGCTCTATTGCTCTTTACAGGAGATCTGCTCCCTACAGACATGCCCACCATTTGTTTACTTAGGAGTCTGCTCTACTGCTCTTTGCAGGTGTAGATCTACTCCCTGTGGATGTGTCCGCCATTTGTTTACTTGGGAGTCTACTTTACTACTTTTCACAGACGTAGATCCCCTAGGATGTGCACTGAAAAAGAGGATTAATTCTGCCTAAGAGATCACAACTTAGGGCATAATTTGTGCTATGGCCATAGGCGTAGGCTGTGCCATAGCCATAGGTGACGGCTATGGGCTTGGTAAGGCAGTTAGTCCCATGTGAGGCATCATAGCATAGGGCGTACACTGTGCCATAGCTAGAGATGATGGTTGTGCGCTTGATAAGGCGATTAACTCTGTCTGAGACATCACAGCATAGGGCGTAGGCAATGCCATAGCCACAAATGATGGCTGTGCACTCAATAAGGCGATTAACTCTGCCTGAGATGTCATAGCATAGGGCGTAGGTAGTGCCATAACCAAAGGCATAGGTTGTGCTGTATCCATAGGGGTAGGTTGTGCACTCGATAATGGGTTTATTATACCTGAAAAAGAGTTGAATGTATCTGGAGTTCTACTCTCTACGGATGTAACACATCCCATCTTTTGGAACCTTTTTATGTGGGCTGAGTTTTATTGGAAACGGTACCTCTGTGGATTTGTTTCCACTAAGATTAGGGTGCTAGGTCTCTCGGAAGCCTGCGTTCACTAGATGTAGGAGTCTTAACGTAGAAAATGCCACAGTGAGGAGTAGAATACGCTCAGGAATAATCAGGAGTGAGATACTTTGTGATAGACTCAGAAGTAGATACTCTGCGATGCATTCAGAAGTGATACTTTGCGACGGACTCAGACATGGATACTTGACGAGGCCTGAAGTGTTGTAAATCATCAAAATATAATTAACTTTACTAAAACTATAATATAGTGGTAGCAAGGGTCGAACCCACAGGGATTGGATAAGAAAACCTAACAAATTCTAATCTAGCTAAGCAAGCAAAGAAAATAAAATAGATAGATATTGGAAATTAAACTAAAATCTAAATTAAACTAACTAAATAAAAGAAAAGATAATCAAGATGTAAAACTTTAGTTTAAAACAATCTTCACCCTTGGATTAGAGAAATCGATCATAGGCATCTAATAATTACCTTATCTTTTGCATATAATTGACGTAGGCAACAATACTACAAAGCTTCTCACTAACCCCTATCTTTTCTTAGTGCTAGTTTAATAAGTACTACAAAGCTTCCCTATTAAACCCTTTTCACCTAACCAATCTACAAACTAGTATCACAGCTTTAAAAAAGGTAAAAGCATGAAAACACTAGAAAGATCTTAGTCAATAATGAACAGTCTAGGAACTAGAACCATAGATTTAATTCACATCCAAATTCTCCATAGATAAGTAACTAAGATGTATGAGACCTTAATTCTATCTAATTTGCCAATTGCGATTAGAGTTACTTACAATTCCGGATAAATAACCCTAGATCTAGCAATCAATTAACATGTTCAATTAGCTAGTTGGCCATTCTAGAGAAGAAAACATGCAATCATAAATCACTAAGCATAGAATAATTTAGAACACATGACATATAAAGACATTAAGCACAAAATAGCCTCACAATCTTCTTCTTCAAGAATTCAGAATTGCATTAAATTGAAAAATAAAACTAGAATAACATGAATATAAAGAAAGAGTAAAAATAAATTATTAAGATAAAGGTCTCCTAAAGAAAGAGAAGACTAGTCTCTAAAAGAAAAGTTGAGACATCTTACAAGTGGTGGCTAAGGCTCTTTATATAGAGGAGTCAAAGGCCCTAAACTTAACTTGCAAGAAAAGAAAACCTAATTCTAGGAAAATACTAACTAGGTTAAAGTGTTTACAAGGGAATTAACTAAGTACAAGAGCTCATTTAATGGACTTGCATGATTGGGCTTCAATCTTTTGGAGAATAAGGTTTAAATAAAGCCTTTTTCAGCAGCTAGAAATCGTTCTTCAAGTAGGAGAAAATATAGCACAATCCACGTGCCACGCACATGCTTCATTAAAGGGTTTTCCTACTCCAATTAGGACTTCTCTTCAAGGGCTGATCCACATCTTTCTAGAACTTGGGCCAACATTAAATATCTTCAATAGCATATCTAGAACCATGGCCAAGCAAGCCAAGACGTGCTCAAGTCCATCTCCAACCCAAAATTGCTCCAAATCCCAAAATAGGAATTAATCTCGGATTTCCGCAGGGATTCTGGATCTCTCTGTATTTTGACCTTTTGACTGCCCAAATGAACTCCGATTTATGAGATCTTTAGCATTCCAGAAAGCTTAAGATGTCCTCTACAACTTTTATGGAGAACTAGAATTCAGAAAAGGACTTCAATTATGTTAAATCGGGCCATCTTTACAAACTATCTGCACAGAAAAAATCTCAAATTTCCATATTTAAACACCTTCTATTCCAAAGCTTCTTTTTAGCTTCCTAAGACATAAAATCACTCAAAATAACTTAGTTAGAGATAATAAACACTTAAATCATCAAAAGATAAGCAAAAAAATAAGAGAAATAAGTGCCTATCAAGGCCTGTCGTAGAGCTTCACAAATTAACCTTATCACTAACTAACTATGTAGTAGGATAAGTAGGGATCGAATCGATGAGGAGATTTGGTTATCTTTGTCTTGAAAACTGAAAAATAAATTAAGGGGATTTTGGAGCAATGTTGAAAGTAAATTGATTTAAACTAACTAAACTATATAATTAAAAACCATCAACCTAGTGTTTAGGAATGGTTACAAGCTATTGATCATTGGAATACCAAAAGATAATGTTTAAATCATAATTTCATTAACAATCAAAGCAAACCTAGCATTCTCAATGATTCCATTAATCCTAAGGCTAGATATGATGTTACTTGTGTTTCACAAAATATCATTCAATCTAACACTTAAACCAAAACCCCAACAGCCCAGTTTCAAGAATTAGAAAGCACTAAGAGCAAGATTAATATAAGTTAACCATTATTAGAAATCTACCCAGCATAAACTTGTCAATAATCCCTTTGAATTCCCTTGAATAGGCAACCTATTCAATTGCCACTAACATCTAACTAAATCACAAACAGTATGGATTCAAATAGATTAATAAGTCTATTGCATAAACAAGTAATTATTGGCCACTAATCGCAAGCAAATACAAGAGAAAAGTAAACAAACAAGATTATTTACTTTAAACCAGAGAAATCAAGGAACCATTATAAAAGAAACTAGATTAAGCATAAGAAACCTCACAATAGTTGAAGAGCATCCTCTAGAACACTAGATTGGAGAAAAGAACTAAGCTTGCATAAAATAATAAACAATAATTTTGAAAATTAGCTATGAGCTCAAAGCTAGGGAGTAAAAAACTAGGGTTAGTCCCAATTAAAGAGTATTCATAGAGGTTAGGTTTAATCTCCTAAAGAAACTATGAAATCCCTTTCTTGTGCTTTACTCCTCTCTCTCTTCATTAATTGAATCATGGAGATCAAGTATCAATCAATCTTCAACTTCCATTGCATCTTCCTTAATTTTAGGCCTTAATTGATGAGTCTTGGGGGCCAAAAAGGGTCAAGCATCATCTAGGAGGCGTCCAAGGGCTGAATGCTACAATTGAGCACATTTTGGGGTGAATCCCGTGTATAGTCGGCGCCGCCCAAAGGTATGGCCGGCTGGCTGACTGAAAGCAGACAGCTTGGCAAAGAGAACCCTTAGGAAAATAGGCATTTGGAGGTCAAACGGACTCGAATTTTGATGTTCTTTAGCATTATGGAAAGCCCAAGATGTCCTCTACAACTTTCATGAAGACTCAAAGACAATTGAAGTTTTTATGATGGTGAAAATCTGTATCTTTCAGATCTATCCAAACTACCAGGATTCTCAACTTTGAACTTTTTGCACTTGACTTCTTACTTGGCTTGTTTTTGCTTCTTTTCAATTCAAATTCATCGTTTTCACTCAATTGACAACTAAGACATAAAAGAAGTAAATTAGCTAAGAATTAAATAGTTAGTTGCATATAATCATAAGAATTATCATTAAAAGTATCATAAAAAATGCAACTAACAATACTCTGCGACAGACTCAGAAGTAAATACTCTACGGTGCACTCAGAAGTGGGTACTTTGTGATGGACTCAAAAATCTGAGGTGGACTCAGAAGTAGATAATCTGTGATGCACTCAAAAGTGGGTACTCTACGACACACTCGGAAGTAGATCCGAAGAAGAATACTTTGGAAAACAATCAAAAGTTGAACAGAAGCAAAATGCTCTTAGAGGCAATATCAAAATCAGACGCAGAATACCATTAGAATTTCTTTTGTCTTCTCCATTTAATCGGCAAGTCATAACTTTCTCAAATTGGCATGAAAGCCCAGAAATAATCAACAAGTTTTGAGATACCAAATATTCTTCAACTCATCAAAGAACTCCAACATCAAAATGGAAATGAAGATATAATCAATAATCACATCATAATTCTTCAATTCATCAAAGAATTCCAAAATTAGCAAGAAACATCATCAAATCAAACCCCAAGAATTATGAAAAATCATCAAAATCTCCATGAAAATGAGATCTTGAAAATCAAATCTCAAAATCTCTAAGATATCGTCAAAAATCATGAAAGATCTTATTCAACCCATGAAAATCAACCATGAAATATTAACCATAAAAGCTAGATCTTCAACTGATAAAAATCAACCATGAAAGCTAGATCTATTTCAAGTCATCTAATTTTAATTAAGGAAAGAATATAATTTTTCATTGGAAGAGCTTAGCTTTTTGCTCGTTTCCCACAGACGGCACCAAATGTTGATGCCATTTTAGTCGGCTTATATGAATGAGATGAAGAGAGAGCTCTAGCCATGGTGGTGAAGTCCCTTCAAGCCTTAATCCCTGAAAAAGAGTGAGTTGGGTACTGGCTTTAAGCCAGTGGGGCCCCCTCCAGTGTAAGAATCAGTGTGGGTTCTCATATTAATGGAGTATTTTAGAGAGAGAAAGTAAAGGGCACAGAGGTAGTCGGGATTGGTGGAGAGATGAGAGGTTGAAGATAATGAATAGTGTATTAGTCTTACCTTTTATATGAGAGGTAGCAATAGTGAAAGGTTACATGGATATGACTACCTATCACAAAGATCTATGCTTGTGTCAGAGATTTGTGCCTGTGTCAGAACGTGTGGTAGGGTTAGTATTTGTGTCCCTCGTTGTCTTCTAGCATTGACCTTTTATGGAGCCCGATATAGGGTATTTGAGGGTGGGTGCATATCTAGTATTCTACACTTCACGCACATCCTAGGGGATCTGCACTTGTGAGGCCTACTCTTATGGATTCATCACGTGAGCTTGATCTACTAGGCCTTTCAAGGCTTACTTCTTTGGCCCTATTAAGTTGTGCTCAACACACCCCATCTGCTCCGAACTACAAATTAGGGTTTCTAAGCTCGAAATTGAGCTAAAGGAAGTTCAAAATGTGCAAAGCTAGTTCCAATTCATCTCTTGGCTTTACAACTATATACAAATTCCATAACTTCACATGTACGAACTAGGTCTGGGCACGTCAACTCTCCCCCTTACAAAAATTTCGTCCCCAAAATTACATTAAACTAATCCTCAAACAGGTAAGGGAAGTCACATTTCATATCACTCTCAAGCTCCCAAGTTTGCTCTTTGATTTACGAGCTTCTCCACAGCACTCGCACCAAAGGAACATATTTGTTCCTTAAGGATCAAGTTTGTCGATCTAATATGGCCACTGGTCGAATCTTGAAGTTCAGACTTTTCTTCAACTTCACTGGTGGAGTCTGAAGAATATGTGATAGATCAGGTGCATCCTTCCGAAGCATGGATACATGAAACACATTATGTACCCTGGCCATATCAGGTGGTAATTCTAGATGATCTGCCACTAGCCCAATCTATTCAATGACAAGGAACGGACCTATGTACCTCGGGTTCAGCTTTCCCGCTTTACGAAATCTGATAATGCCCCTCCAAGGATAGACCTCCAAGAAGATTTGATCTCCCACTTGGAATTCCAAAGGCGTCCTCCTCCGTTGTGTATACTTTTGATCTCGATCCTGGGCTGCCTTAAGTCACTCCCAAATGAATTTCACCTTCTTAGTGGTGAATTCAATCCCTGCCTTGTCAAAGATTCGATTTTCTCCTACTTCATCCTATTACAATGGGGTTCTACATTTCTTCCCATACAGGGTTTCGTATGGAGCCATACCAACGCTAGATTGGTAGCTATTTGTTAGAGCTAAAAATGTAAACATATTTGCATTATAATTTGGATAAATTAGATACTCTAGAACTTTAATTGATGATTAATTGAGGTGTTTTCTAATTGTAGGTGGAATAATAGAGAAAATGCAAATACATGTTAAAAGAGTCCATTTTGGAAGTAAAATAGAGAAGAAAGTTTTGAGCCACTGAGAGTCTCTGAAGTAGCCTCTCAATGGCTATTGACGAGTTCAGAAGATAGGAAGCAAAGAAATTAGCCATTTAGAGGCTACGCGAGAGCCTCTCAGTGGCCGAGTTCTGACGTGATTAAGACAGAAGCACATAATTCGGACGTAGTTACAACAGAATTTGAAATTTGAATTTGACTCAGTCAAACCATGAAACTTCTCCCATACATGAATTAGCTGGGCTAAGGAGCTAGAAAAGACACTTTTACCCTCACTTAACTTTGTAATCATGTTTTAGGAAAGGATAGATTAGGAAATTGACAATTATTAGTTAGACTATAAATAGGCTTAGTTTTTCTTAGAAGAGCAGTTTTTGAGTTAGTTTCTAAACGTAAAAAGCTTAGTTCTCTGGAGATTTTGAAGCAATTCTTCCAATTTCAATGGAGACTTCTCCATCTTCCATGAGAAGCTAAGTACTTCTACACTGATTTAGCTTGTAATTGTAAATCTTCTCCAATCAATGGTAAGATCTTGAACTTAAAGCTTTCAATTCTATTGTATTTCTTGATTTCCTGAGGTAATCGATCTTGGAATTGTTAGAGATCAAATAGAGTTGGGGATTTCTAAGTAGTGATGGCCATATTGCTTGGGCTTCTTCAATTTACTAGCTATTCTAGGCAATTTACTATCCATAATTGTAGATTTTGCTTAGAACTGAGTAGAAACCAAATATTAGATTAGATCTGGGGAAATTGAGGGGAAGAGTTACATGGAAAGGCGCTGAGCTCACATGGCTCTAGTTGGCTAATATTACTCTATATCTTAATGCTCTCTTGTGATTTAAACCTGTAGCCACTTAGGTATAGGTTGATTACGAGGGAAGAGAGTTAGATCGAGTGACTGAGCTGGCTAACTTCAAAGAATAAGGAGTGATCGGGCTTAGGCCAAACTAGAGTACTTTAAGCTACGCTAACTATAAGAGGATTGGATGATTAGATTAAAGATCAAGGATCAATGATCCATAATCCATTAGTTAAAGTTGATTATGGTTACTTGCTAGATTATAGCTCAATTACTCTAGTTTCCTTTTGATTACTTGTTGTAGATCTTGTTATTATGTTAGTTTCTTAGTTTCGAGATTGAAATCCAAGTTACTCTATCTTCAAATTCTAGTTTACATCTCATTTTGTTTAGTTGATTTATAGTTTTTATTTTAAGAGCCATTACTACTTGTTGTTATTCGATGGCAGTGAATAAGAGTAAAGATAAGTATAACGAGCTCCCTGTGGGATCGATCTTTGCTTCCCTAGCTATATGTTAGTTTAGTAAGGTTTATTTTGGAAGTGCCACGACAAGCTTCACCAAAATTTGGCCCCGTTCCAAGGGAGCACGGCTTTTACATTCTGTTTACCTTTTTCTGCTATAATATGTTTTTGTGATCTTTCTAATTCTGTTTGGCTATATTTTTGTAGTTGTAAATTAACATTGTTGTGTGTTTGGTAGTATAAGTGAGTTAGGAGTACTTGTTAGTTAGTGTGATAGTTGATTTTGTGTCGCTGCTTGCTGTTTGGTTAAGATTGTTGTTGTGTTGCTGCAGTGATTATTAGTAATAGTATGTTTACTTATATCTCTTGATTAGAATTTGTTCTTGTGTTGTTGCCCCTATTTTTCTTGATTTTTTTCTGTTTTTGTTAGTTTAGAACTTAGTTTTTTTTTTTGTTTGCTTTCGATTTAACTCCCTCACTTGTTTTTTTTCTCTTGAGTTTTGCTTTTGTTCCTTTTGATTCTTTCTTTGTTCTTTGTGTGTTTTGCAGAAATTTGGCAACAAATTGAGTCACCCACCCACTCTACCCTTTAGCTCATTTTTAGAATTATTTAACATTCCAAAAGCCCAATGTCTTGGCCTTACAATCCATACCAAGGAAATGCATTCAACCATTATTAGGAGGACCAAAGGATGCCATACGCCCAACAATTCCAATATGCCTTTCTCTGCCATGTTCTTCTCAAGTTGAGGAACCATTTCGCCAATTAAGCCTTCAAGTTCAGTAACTTTCGAACCTCATTTTGAATGGAACAGTAAATGGATGTCCTTATATGCATCGACATCCTCAATATGGATAGCCAACATTTTGGTCTTGTACTCCACACCAATGGCATACATTCAATCAACCATGGGAGGATTAATGGATCCCTATGACCAACAAGACCAATATGTGCCATCATTCCATGATTCTCGTCCATTTGAAGCCATGCCATAATATGGACAGCCATCATATCCATAAAGAGCAACAAGATTCAATTTCTTCTTTGATAGAGCAATTCGAAGGAATGGAGAGAAGAAATGCAAAGCATTCAAATCATCAACATAGAGAAGCGCAATAGCTATCTTCTTTAAGCTATCTTATGGAGACGATGTTTGAAGTTGCTACTATTTCAGAGTCTCAAGATGCTCGAATTCAACAACTAGGTGCTTTCATGGATGAGCTAACGCGCCAAGTAGATGACATGGCTGCTTCTATCGAAGCATTAAAGGTTTCAATGGAAGAAGATAGGATGGAGGATGGTTATTACGATTTGGATGATGAAGATGAGTATGATACTATATTTGTTGAGAATGTAGTACACAAGCCATCCATGAACATAAAGTTTGAAGATATTGTTTCTATTGATGAATGGACCTCAGATAAGGAGGCTAAGGTGTGGAGACCAACCGACAATGCAATAGAGAATCTGCAGTCTAACCTACTTAGTTGCTCTACAAAGGCAACTGATTGGCAAACATCGAAAATTGAAAAAGTTGAAGTCTGGCCTTCAAGTTCAAATGTGGACAGGAAGCCAAATCCTGATCCACTCAGAGGCTCTAAGCAGGCCTTTCAATAGCTTGCATCGTAATCTGAAGCAGAAGAGGAAATTCTTAGGGCATTCAGAGGGTACGAGGAAGACTCTCAGAGGCCAGGGTCGACATTTGTATCACTTTCACCTTTTTGCTCCATGCCACTTAGAGGCTCTGAGCAAGCATCTTAGAGGCTATCAAGTTAGAATGTGTTCAACAAGAAATATTGAGGCATCTATGTCCTTATCAAGCTTGAATTCTGGATTCGATCAACAAAGGTAATTGATAACCTTGTGAATTCAAGCTTAGATGCTAGTGAGTGTGTTCCATTATTTCCCTCTAAGACAGAAATGGATTCAAAGGAGAATCATCACACACCAATACTTGTTAAAGATGTACAACTAAAGCTTAATTTTGAGTAAGCTTACAATGTCTCAGTGTCTAAAACAAGTAGGGGGGAGAAGATGAGTGTCAACATCATCCAAGACATATCCTTGCCCAAGTGGAAGGATGCAACAGTTATGGAATGCTATTCTATTGGTGATCTAGATTTTTTAGGAGCTGAAGCATTCCTTGAAAATTTTGGAATATCGGTGGTTGGAGACCAAATCTTTCATGGTTCCAAATTCTGCAAATCTTTGAATGAGCTACCTTGTACTCACTTGCTAACCAAAGCCAAACTTGTGTGCTTAAAGACACTCAAACATAAACTAAAGATAGCCACAACAATGGCATTGGCCATACTAGCATATCATGGTGTTTTAAGCCATTTATTCGGTTGTTTCTTTCTTTTATCTTTGCATATCATTGTACTTCACTATTCATATCTTTTTATCTTTCTATCTTACCTTTTTTTTGCTATTAGGTGGCAGAATCCACCTTGACAAGGCTAAGTGATAAACACGTCTAGCCAAAGATGTTAAATATAGGTGCCAGTTGAGAGGCAACCTAACAATTTCATCATGTTCTTCATTTTTATTTGTTTTACTTGCTTTTCTTATGTGTATAGGTTTCAAATAATATGACAATCGGCTGTGGAGATCATCTACTTTACCAAACTTTGGGGAGTAATGCTTGACTCTCTCATTCCAGTCATTTTATCCATCTCCATTTACTTGCTCACTCATTCATTTCAATTCATTCAAGTCATTATTATTTCATTTTACTCATTCATTGTGGGGTAATATGTTTGATAAGTGTGGGGGAGGTGAATTCCATGTCAATTGTCTCTTGCTCATGCATTTCATGTCTTAGTATGTCATAGGCATTGCAATTTAGCATTTTCTAATTTCAATTCATTTGCTGTTTTCTACTATGTGTTTCTGTTTTTGTTAATATTGGACTTATGGTATGTGTTCTCCTTACCTATCTTGTATGGCACTATCTCTTAGAGCTAATCAATGCCAAACTCAAGGTACCTCTCTTAACCTTCCTATCATTCATTACTTGTGTTTGCCTTTATTTTACACATTAAGGGCAATGTGTCTTTCAAGTGTGGGGTGATGAATGCATGGCATTTCCAATTTTCTGTTTTTATAATTGTTTTTGTTTCTCTTTATTTCAAAAAAAATTTTCAGAGTTTTCAATGACTTCTTTGAATAATGATACTTGAACCTCATGATAGATTGACAGGCTTGTCAACTTGATGACTTGTTTAGGAAATAAAGTGCTTAGTATTGATTGATAAGATTGATTAGTTACATTTTCATTTAGTTTTCAAGTGTGTTGATCTTTCTAGTGCATGTGTAGTTGAAAAAAGTAACCATTTGTGCAAACTTGAGAGATTATTTGAGCCTAATGAGATTGCACCCAATCTCTCTTCCTTGATAAGTGAATTGATTGCTTCTATGCATACATTGTTTCTAGAACTTGCATTTATACCTTTTCAAGACTATATGAATGTATGTTTGCATTGGAAATCACAAAGGCACCTAGGAATGAGTTTGAGCCAAAAGACCAACCATGGCAAAACAAATTTAGAAACCCTTTGAGCTTAATATGATATGAATTGACCTTATTTCCTTGACAGCCACATTGACCAAAAAACCTAAGGCTTAAAAGAAAAACCAAGTTCTTGTCCCCATCTCTTGAATGGCGGAATTGAAGGCTTGAGTTTCACAATTGTTGTTCTTGGTGATTGGTTAGCAAAGAAAAAAGTGTGGGGGAAAACCTCCATCCATTGGTGTTGGTCAAAAGAAATAAAATAACAAAAGCAAGGAAGATGCTCAAAAGAGAAAATGAAAAGAAAAGAAAGTGCCAAAATCAAAACTGAAAAATACAAAAACAGGCACAATCAAAGAAAAAAAGTGTCTCCTCGTACATCAAAGAATGAAAATCAAGGAAAAGACCTTGACCAATGGTGAATTTGAAGATGTTAATCAAGCCAAGCAAAGGGCTACTACATGAGAAATTTGCCCTTGAATGTCAAGGTAAAATTTCATCATTCTTGAGATGCTTTTGTACACCTTTTCCCTTCCTTGGCAGCTCACTCATCTTGGCCCCATTACAACCGAAATAAAAGACTTTTCAATTCATGCATTCATGCATATTTGAGTAGTAGAAATTAGATATAATTGCAAGCATGTGGCAAACTTGTATGTGTAAGAAGCATGAGTGGTCCATTTGACAAATACTTAAGGGAGGAAGGAGTGGAAAAACAAGGAAGAGTTACCTTGTTCATACATATGTGTTTTGGAGATTGATACATGCTTGTTACTTCTTGGATTTGTGATTTTCTCAATTCTTGATGATCATTGCTAAGTGTCTTTACATTTTTATTGTAATACCCGTACCAAATACCTGTTTCTTTCCGTTAATTAGAGCGTGCGTTAGTTAGTAAGAGAATATGGTAAAGCCTCACTTAAGATATGAAAAGGACATGCATGGGATTAAGTGATTAGTTAAGAATTGGTAGTAAGGTTAAAAATTTAGACTGAAATTGTTAACAAATGAGAGGGAATTTGAAAATTTCGCTGCCAGTGGTTCAGAAGTAAATTGTCTGAATAATGAAACTAGACATTGGAAATTTTATTCTACTGACTGGATATAGATGGAATTTTGGTAATTTTAGAGGGTAAAATGGTAACTAAGAGTAAAATTTTACTGTTAGAATTTAACCATCCTTTGACAAGTGTCAAGGGCTTAGAAATGGATGGCTAGGATTGGAACACATTTCTTCTTGCTTTTCCCCTAGTGAAATCCGGCCATGCATGTGTCTTAGTCTAGAAAATTCAACCAAATTTCATATTGTCTTCAACCTTGAGAAAAGATCAGCAAGACCACCATTGATGAACCTTGAAACCGTCCACCCATAAAACACAAGTCCAAATTTTCCCAAACAAGTACACCAAAATTTCTAACCAACTTGAAGCTCTCAACTAGCCCATTAATATTCCCATACCAATTTCAAGGAGTTCAAACTATTTTGGAAGGAATTTGACTTTGAAGAGTTAGGGTTCTTGGTGGAAATTTTCAAACCAAAGGTAAGCATGCCTAATTTTGATCTTAGATTATAGTTTTTGGCATGCTAAACATGAATATCAAGTCAATTTAGTTTGATTTTACTTGTTGACTTGTGAATCTAGAAAATTAGAAGAATGATGGGAGATTTTTGAATTTGAGATTTAGGCCAAATTTGGATTCAAGGAAACTTGAGGTTGAAGATTCATGGAAGCTTACTACACTAGAAAATGTGATTTAATTACACAGAAGAAGAAACCTTCAATTTTGCAATGTAGTGCCGAATTCACCAAGGAAGAATGGCATTTGGTTAGTTCATTGAAGTAATGGAAATGTAGTTGATTTGGAAGTGAATTAATGTGGAAATGCTAGAGAGAAAGAGAAATTAAGTGTTAGGTTGCTACATTATTGCATGGCATGCATGACATTGCATGTAGTCTAGGTTTTGGCCTAAATATTTCAAATGACATTGGAAACTAAGCCAGTGTGTGGAAATTAGGAGTTTGGACACCTTCGAGGGAAAAGGAACCGGACGAGGAATACTGAGGCTAGCGAGGACCTTACTGTGAGTGGATGACTGCATTTCCAAATTTGTTTCTTAATTTTTTGCTTTAAATGCTATTTGATAAAATGTTTATCATATTGTTTGATGAATGAGTATAAATGGAAAACGGCCCATAGAAAAAGGAATGTGACGGCCAATTTTAAAAGCTTTAATGTTTGGAAAAAGTTATAAAAGATATGGTTTTATGACAAGCTTTTGTTGTGGATTTGAAAAAATAAAAATATGTTTTATATGATTTTGGGAAGTACAAAATTTGAAAAGAGAATAATAAAAGGAAGTTTGAGGGCCATCACGATTTCAAGAGATATGACTATACGGCGGCCTCCATGGGAGGAATTCCTGTTACTGCAGTAACTAAGTAGCCATGGACTACCTTTTGAGGGGCGTGGTGATTGTAGTACTTACCTTTGTCGGAGGCGCGGAGGGAAACCCGTAAGGTACTTCGAGTTCGTCCTATGGCACCATCGGTCAGGATGGAACTCTATACTCGATTGTCAACCTCGGCCAAGGTGACAATTCGAGAGAGGAATTAACGGATTGAACAGATGTGACTATGGGCCAATTTCATATAAATTGCTTACTTAATGTTTTCTTAATTTACTTTTGTGTGCTTTATTACAAACTATTTCTTGTAATAATGTTTTACCAGTTATCCACTCACTGAGTAACTTAGTTACTCACCCTTGTTTTCATAAAACTTATTTTCCAGGTTGTAGCTAGTTGACCACGCTACTAGGGTACGTTGTGATGGGAAAGTAGTTGGCACCTTGCACCAGTTTGACCAGAGGTGAAAGAGTCAACCCTTTTGTATTATTTTTGAAATATTCATGTAGGTCCCACCGAGTATGAAAATATCATTTTAAATAGCCAATTCTCTTCTTTAATGAGTATAAAACTTTTCGAAACTGACGTGATATTTTTCTGAGTTCTAGAACTCCGTAAATAAATTCTACAAAAATATGTCGAAAAACCTAATGGCATTTCCGTGAATATTTTGAAGTTTGGATATCTTATGTATAAATGAATTTTTATGCTACGGCAGTTTGACGTTTTATCTACTTTGATTTATTCAAATGATAGTTAAGTGGTTTAACTACTTGGTACGATTAAAACTATATGATGGAAAAATGTGTAAAATGACCGTTTTAGCCTTGCGACCCTTGGAGTGTATTCTAACCTAATAGAATGCATTTCAAGAGTTGCGGCGATTGTTACATGCTCGACTGTTGTGTCAGGGCGTGACAATTCGATTGGTATCAGAGCTTGAGGTTTTAAATGATTTTCAGTGAATTTTCGGTGTCGATAGGCTCAAGTCAAACTTGGTCAACCTCGGTCAAACTTGATCAAAGTGTTAGAACATGCATATTTGATGTAGAATCTCATGTGGAGATAGTCATTTAGAGACTAATCTTCTTTCGTTATATATATACGATGCCACCACGTCGTTAGCGCGGTCGTGGCCGACCGAGGCAAAGCCTGCCCGGTCGAATTAGGCACGAATTTCTTGCACCTCCGAGAGAGGAGCTTTTAGTGTCCGATGCGGGTTCATCTAAGCCTCCACCCCCAGTACGTGAGGTGTCAGTGACCCTGCTCCTCCTTTGGCAGTTCCACCTCCTCCTCCTCCACAACAGCCTTCCTCTGAATTGCATCAAACTTTCCTAGCCTTATGCAATGCCATAGCCACTCAAATACAAAAGGGACATATGCCCCATGTAGTTCCTCCGCTACAAGTCACATTAATCAGCCCAACTCCTGCTGACCCGAGTAAAGCCAAGAAGATGATAGAAGTGACCCAGTTATGCTGTAAACCCTCCAAGAAAAGTAGAGGCATCATTATATCGGATGGTACTAGTTCAGTGGGATCAGTTAGATCACTACTCCAATGACAACAAAGGCCAGTTGGATTTACTACAGCCCAGAAACTAGGAGAAGGAAGCTCCAATTGACCGATGTATAAACTATTGAAAATACCATCTAGGCCCCTGTAGAGAACCAGTTAGATGCCTTAGGTGCAGACAAATTGGCCACATCCGAAGAAATTGTCCCGAACCAGGGCAAGGAGTCATGTACACAATAGCTCCGGTGAATCGTCCGATGGGCCAGAGACGTGAGCAACCACCACAACAAAGGTTTGGCACTGTTGGCCAACTGAGTTCGAGCACAAAGGCAACTACACCTACTCTTGGAGCATCACAGTCTCCGACACGTACTCAAACTTGCACTAACTAAGGAGGAAGCATTGACTGGGCTGAGCGCGATTATAGATTAGTATATAACTATTTTCAATCAGCCTACGTATGTTCTTATTTATTTCAGTTATGATAGATCAGACATTAGTATTTTATTTACACATACATCCAATAGAGAATTAGCCCCACTAGATGTATTAATAATTGTGAACACTCCTTTGGGAGAAGCGATGGTTAGAAAAATAGTTTATAAAAAATGTAGTGTTAAAATCGATGAGAAAGGAATTTTAGCGGATTCAATTCCTTTAGACATTAGTGGCTCCGATGTAATATTGGAAATGAATTGGTTAGAAACACATCGAGCCAAAGTAAGTTGTTTCCCTAGAGGGGTGACATTTGGCAAGCTGGGTGAAATTAAAACAGTATTTAGACGTGAAAGATAGATATTTCCAACCTATGTCATCTCAGCCATTAAAACTAGGAAACAAGTGCAAGAGGGATGTTCAGCATACGAAACCCATGTAATTGAAACCTCTCAACCTACACCTAAGTTAGAAGATGTTCCAGTAGTAAAAGAATTCCCAGATGTTGTCCCTGATGAATTGCTAGAACTACCTCCTAAACGGCAAATTGATTATCTATTGATGAATACCCTGAAACTTCACCCATTCCTACTCCACCTTATAGAATGACACCGGCTGAATTGAAAAGACTTAAAGGCCCAGTTGCAAGAGTTAGTTGATAAGGTTTCTATTAGGCCTCGTACTTCACCATGGAGAGTTATGGTATTGTTTGTGAAAAAGAAAGATGGTACCTTGTGGCTATGTACTGACTACCGCTAGTTAAATAAAGTGATCATCAAAAGCAAATACCCTTTACCCGTATTGATGATCTATTTGACCAACTTCAAGGTGTTAGTGTCTTTTCCAAAATTGCTCTTAGGTCGGGGTATTGTCAGTTGAGAATCAAGGAGTCAGATATCCCGAAAACAACCTTTAGAACCCGGCGTGGGCATTATAATTCTTGGTGATGCCCTTTGGCTTGACTAATGCCCCTGGAGCCTTCATGGATCTAACGAACCGAGTATTCCACTCTTTCTTAGATAAGTTTGTCATTGTTTTCATTGACGGTATACTAATCTATTCCAAGAATGATGAAGAACACTCTTGGCATTTGAGGATTTTGTTGTAAACGCGGCGAGAGAAGAAATTGTGTGCCAAGTTTTCCAAGTGTGAATTCTGGATAAGAGAAGTAATAGCTCTGGGACGTAGTGTCGGGAGCTGATGTCTTTGTAGATCCCCAAAAAGGTCGAAACCATCTTGCAAGGGAACGGCCGAAGAATGTCACTGAAATTGAAAGATTTCTTGATTTTTGCCAGTTATTATTGGAGAATTGTGAAAGGATTTTCCATAATTGCTACTCCACTTACTTGACTTGTCCGCAAAGGAGTTAAATTCGAGTGGAATGACAAATGCGAAAGGAGTTCCCAAGAGCTTAAAGATAGATTGACTTCCGTTCTAGTACTTACTCTTCCTAGTAGTGAGGAAGAGTATACGATTTATAGTGATGTTTTCCAGACAAGGATTAAGTGGTGAGTTTAGTTCATGCAAGATAAGAAGGTAATTACTTATGCTTATAGACAATTAAAGAAGCATAAATTAAACTATCCCACACATGGTTCAGAGTTAGCGGTAATAGTAATTGCCTTGAAGATTTGGAGACTCTACTTTTACGGTGAACAGTGTCAGATCTTCACCAATCACAAGAGTTTGAAATATTTGCTCACCTAAAAGAAGTTAAATTTGAGGCAAGGACGGTGGTTGTAACTAATTAAAGATTATAACTTCATTATTGATTTCTACCCGGGGTAAACAAATGTGGTAGTCAATATTCTTAACCATAAGTCGTTAACCACTTTGACTGTGGTAAATAGTATATACCTTCCCCCATTGAGGGAGATTAAAACTTTGGAAGAGCAATTAGAGAATGTAGTAAGTGTAGCCTTGATTTGTTAGCTTTGTGGTGAAACCTGTTTTGGTCAATTGAATTCGAGAGCAATAAAGGACGGATGGTAGGTTGAACCAAGTATTTCAAAAACTATAAAGGAAAGAAGAATAAGGGGTACTCCCCCACCATTTTGTGGTGTATGAGGGAAGTGTTGTAGTAGTGAGAGAATCTACCACCGGATTATCTTGTACTAATGACTTTGTACGGAATATCAGTAATAGTCATTCTTCAAAACTCTCTTAAGTTCCCCATCAATATCATTAGCATCTTTACTTGCTTACGATCGGTTCATTCCCTCCGAGTGAGCCGAAGGGTTAAACACCCAATTTCCTGGACAATGTTTACTAAGGTACAAATTAAACGAGATAGCCTTAGACCACATGAGACAATAGCCTTAAGAGTAAGCCTACAACTTAGAAGCGATAGAGTGTTAACTATGAATGGTAAAGTGTATGTCCCAATGATCCAGAATTAAAGAAGATTATATGGGAGGAAAAGTAGAATATCGGTATATTGGGATGAAGTTGGTGAAAGGAAGCTCTATAATGTGAAACTATTCTATCTTATTACCGAAAAGATCAAGGTTATTAGAGAGAAGTTAAAAACAGCACAAGATCAGCAAAAGAGCTATGTGGACCAACGAAGGAAAGATTTAGAATTTCAAGTGGATGACATGGAATTCTTAAAGGTGTCGCCTTGGAAAGGTGCCATACGGTTCAGAAGGAGAAGAAAATTGAATTTTTACTACATCAAACCATTCAAGGTGATTGAGAGAATTGATCCAATATCTTACCAATTGAAGATACCACTGGAGTTAGATAGAATCTCCAAGGTGAACGGGTACTTAGGAACAAAAGCATCCCAATAGTCAAGGTATTATAGAGAAATATACGAGTGGAGGAAGAAATGTGGAAATCCTAGGAACAAATGAAGAAGCAATATCTGTACCTCCTCACTAGTTCCGGTAAGTGAAATTTTGAGGACAAAATTTATTTAAGAGGAGGAGAGCTGTAATACCCGTACCAAATACCTGTTTATTTCCGCCAATTAGAGCGTGCGTTAGTTAATAAGAGAATATGGTAAAGCCTCACTTAAGTTATGAAAAGGACATGGATGGGATTAAGTGATTAGTTAAGAATTAGGAAGGTTAGAAATTTAGGCTGAAATTGTTAACAAATGAGAGGGAATTTGAAAATTTCGTTGCCAGTGGTTCAGAAGTAAATTGTCTGAAGAATGAAATTAGACAATGAAAATTTTATTATACTGACTTAGGATATAGATGGAATTTTAGTGATTTTAGAAGGGTAAAATGGTAACTAAGAGTAAAATTTTACTTTTAGAATTTAACCATCCTTTGACAAGTGTCAAGGGCTTAGAAATGGATGGCTAGGATTGGAACACATTTCTTCTTGCTTTTCCCCTAGTGAAATCCGGCCATGCATGTGTCTTAGTCTAGAAAATTCAACCAAATTTCATATTGTCTTCAACCTTGAGAAAAGATCAGCAAGACCACCATTGATGAACCTTGAAACCGTCCACCCATAAAACACAAGTCCAAATTTTCCCAAACAAGTACACCAAAATTTCTAACCAACTTGAAGCTCTCAACTAGCCCATTAATATTCCCATACCAATTTCAAGGAGTTCAAACTATTTTGGAAGGAATTTGACTTTGAAGAGTTAGGGTTCTTGGTGGAAATTTTCAAACCAAAGGTAAGCATGCCTAATTTTGATCTTAGATTATAGTTTTTGGCATGCTAAACATGAATATCAAGTCAATTTAGTTTGATTTTACTTGTAGACTTGTGAATCTAGAAAATTAGAAGAATGATGGGAGATTTTTGAATTTGAGATTTAGGCCAAATTTGGATTCAAGGAAACTTGAGGTTGAAGATTCATGGAAGCTTACTACACTAGAAAATGTGATTTAATTACACAGAAGAAGAAACCTTCAATTTTGCAATGTAGTGCCGAATTCACCAAGGAAGAATGGCATTTGGTTAGTTCATTGAAGTAATGGAAATGTAGTTGATTTGGAAGTGAATTAATGTGAAAATGCTAAAGAGAAAGAGAAATTAAGTGTTAGGTTGCTACATTATTGCATGGCATGCATGACATTGCATGTAATCTAGGTTTTGGCCTAAATATTTC
This sequence comes from Microcos paniculata, assembly GCA_030664755.1. Lineage (NCBI taxonomy): Eukaryota > Viridiplantae > Streptophyta > Magnoliopsida > Malvales > Malvaceae > Microcos > Microcos paniculata. Next base: position 11,368,999 of record CP131464.1, read on the forward strand.
AAATGACATTGGAAGCTAAGCCAGTGTGTGGAAATTAGGAGTTTGGACACCTTCGAGGGAAAAGGAACCGGACAAGGAGAACGAGGCTAGCGAGGACCTCACTGTGAGTGGATGACTGCATTTCCAAATTTGTTTCTTAATATTTTGCTTTAAATGCTATTTCATAAGGAGGTGAAAAACTCTAGCCGAAACAATGGAAGCTGGAACTCCCTAAAGTCTAACCACTTCATTCATGTACAGCTCCACAAATCGGTGCACACTCCATCTCATGCTCACTGGTAGGAAGTGTGCTGACTTAGTGAGTCTATCCATGATCACCCATACAGCATCAAGTCCACGTTTGATGAACGAAAATCGAGTCACAAAGTCCATGGTGATTTGCTCCCACTTCCGTTCGGGAATTTCTAGAGGCTGAAGTGTCCCAAAGGTTTCTGACGTTCTGCTTTCACTTGCAGGTAGGTTAGGCATCTGGCCACAAATTTGGCAACTTCTTTCTTCATTCAAGACTACCAATAATGATCTTTAATGGTTCGATACATTTTGGTGCTACCTGGGTGCATGGCAAATGGAGAAGAATAAGCTTGTTGAAGAATGGTGCCTTTCAGGTCAAGGTCGTTTGGCACGCAAATTCGGCTTCTGAATAGCATAATTCCATTGCTTCATGATAGGCACTTCTTTCTCTTATATTTTTTTGCTTATATTTTGATGATTTAATGTTTATTATCTCTACCTAAGTTATTTTGAGTGATTTTATGTCTTAGGAAGGTAAAAGGAAGCTTTGGAATAAAAGGTGTTTAAATCTGGAAATTTGAGATTTTTCCTGTGCAGATAGTTTGTAAAGATGGCCCTATTTGACATCCTTGAAGTCTTTTTTTGAGTTCTAGTTCTCATGAAAGTTGTAAAGGACATCTTAAGCTTTCCAGAATGCTAACGATCGCAAAACTCAGAGTTTGTTTGGGCAGTCAAAAGGTCAAAATACAGAGAGGTTCAGAAGCCCTGCGGAAATCCGAGATTAATTCCTATCTTGGGCTTTGGAGCAATTTTGGGTTGGAGATGGACTTGAGCACGTCTTGGCTTGCTTGGCCATGATTTTAGACCTATCATTGAAGATATTTAAGGTTGGTCCAAGTCCTAGAAAGATGTGGATCAGCCCTTGAAGAGAAGTCCTAATTGGAGTAGGAAAATCCTTTAATGAAGCATGTGCATGACATGTGGCTTGTGCTATATTTTCCCCTACTTGAAGAAAGATTTCTAGCTGCTGGAAAAGGCTTTATTTAAGCCTTATTCTCCACAAGATTGAAGCCCAATTATCCAAATCCATTAAATTATCTCTTATACTTAGTTAATTCCTTTGTAAACACTTTGACCTAGTTAGTATTTTACTAGAATTAGGTTTTCTTTCTTGCAAGTTAAGTTTAGGGCTTTTGACTCCTCTATATAAAGAGCCTTAGCCACCACTTGTAAGAGGTCTCAACTTTTCTTTTAGAGACCAGTCTCATCTTTCTTTGGTAGACTTTATCTTTGTAATTTTATTTTTACTCTCTCTTTATGTTATTCTAATTTTCTTTTTCAGTTTAATGCAATTCTGAATTCTTGGAGAAGAAGATTGTGATGCTATTTTGTGCTTAATGTCTTTATCTTTCATGTATTCTAAATTATTCTATGCTTAGTGATTTATGATTGCATGTTTTCTTCTCTAGGATGGCCAACTAGTTAATTGAACATGTTAATTGATTGCTAGATCTCGGGTTATTTATCCAGAATTGTAAGTAACTCTAATCGCAAGTGGCAAATTAGATAGAATTAAGGTCTCATACATCTTAGTTACTTATCTATGGAGAATTTGGATGTGAATTAAATCTATGGTGCTAGTTCCTAGACTATTCATTATTGACTAAGATCTTTCTAGTGTTTTCCATGCTTTTACCTTCTTTAAATCTATGATGCTAGTTTCTAGATTGATAGGGTGAAAAGGGTTTAATAGGGAAGTTTTGTAGTACTTATTAAACTAGGACTAAGGAAAGATATGGATTAGTATGGATTAGTGAGAAGCATTGTAGTATTGCTAATCTACGTCAATTACATGCAAAAGATAAGGTAATTATTAGATGCCTATGATCGATTTCTCTAATCAAAGGGTGAAGATTGTTTTAAACTGAAGTTTTACATCTCGATTATCTTTTCTTTTTATTAATTTACTTTAATTTAGATTTTAGTTTAATTTCAAAAATCTATCTATTTTATTTTCTTTGCTTGCTTAGCTAGATTAGAATTTGTTAGGTTTTCTTATCCAATCCCTGTGGGTTCGACCCTTGCTACCACTATATTATAATTTTAGTAAGGTTAATTATATTTTGGTGATTTACGACACATCAAATTTTGGCGCCGTTGCCGGGGATTGGTTAAAGATTCTAACATTTTCTTTTCTAGCTTGTTGCTGATTTTTGGTGCAGAATTCAACTTTCGGTGGAACCAAGAGTGCGACACCAATATTTTTGAAGGAATTTGACGTGCTGATCAAAACCAGTAGCTCTGCTACTGGCCCCACCTCTCAGCCCCAAATTCGATTGTTTTCTAGGGTTTTTGGGCTGTTTTTGATTTTTTGGCTCCCTGAATTTAATTTTTCTTTTCTTTTTATGGAGCAATTTGATGCTATGAGTGGATATTCTTTCTATCAACCTTCTTTTAACTAATATTTTGAATCTGATCATGTAGGTTGGGAAGATCATCCATCTTATTGTTATGGAGGAAATCAAGAATTCACCCAAATTCCATATCATCAAGGGATGCAACCACCACCCCAACCCACCCAATATAATCCATCTATTGAAGATATGTTCTACACCCTTGTTTGGGACAAAATACAATTTCGAAGAGAAACAAGGGAATCTCTTCAAAATTTGGAAAATCAAATAGGGAAGTTGATTGCTTCAATAAGAGTATTAGAGGAAAAATCAAGAGAATTGCTTTCACAACCTGTGCTGAACATAGAAGATGATGATAGTGAAATACCCATTGCAAAAGAACAACAAGAAATCATTGAAGAGGAAGTTCACGTAGATGAATTTCAACATGGTGCAACCTCTCAAGGAAAGGTAAACAATCAGCCCTTAAATTTAGATTTTACTAATGATATTGTTCCTCCTTTTCCTTCAAGATTAGTCATGGCAAGAGAGGAAGCAAACAAGCCACCTCTTCAAGATATTGCACTAGCCAAGATTGAGACTTCATCACCAAAAGCAAGTGTGAGGGAGAATGCCTCAATAGTTCTACAAGGAACACCCTCATCAAATTATAGAGATGCAATTCTTGAAGCACATATGGATTGTGGTTGTCTTATTGATGATTCCTTGGAGATTGGAAATCCTGATTTCTTGGGTGTTGAGAGATTCATTCATACCAATTTTAAAGATGCCGAAATACTTGGTGAATGGGTAGATATGAACCAATTCTTTGACATCCAAGAGGACAAGGAGAATTGTGGTAACTTTGACGATTTGCCAAGTATCCGTAAGTTTCATGCTCAAATGAAGAATTTGCATCAACTAATCACTACAACAACCATGGCTTTGGCCATCCTTGCAATAGATGGCATTGAAGATTTTCAGATTTGCTTTCTTTTTCTCTTTTCTTTCTTTTTATTTTGTTTTGTTATTTTCTTAGGATTTTTTTTACTTCCTTTCTACATTGAGGACAATGTAGTGTTCAAGTGTGGGAGGAGGATTTGTAAACTTTTGTTTTCTTTTGTTATTTTGTGTTTTGCTTTTGTTTCTCATATATTTTTTTTCTTTCTTTTTGAAGGTTTTGAGGAGCTAAGAATATGGACAACACTTTGCTTTAGGACCTAAGTGGCGTGCGCTTTCATCCTAAAAAAAAATTTGTTGGTTTGCTTCTAAGTTCCAATACACCTTTATTTTTATTTTTTTTTATTGTATGAGTTTTGTTGTGTCTAGTTAAATTTTTTTTTATATGTTTAGGTTATTTTTAGGTAGTTTAACCTTTCAATTGAATGCCAAGAGTATGATTATCATGAATTTGAGCCAGTTAAGTATGATTGAAGCATGATATTGATAGATTGAATTACTTTGCTTCTTTATGATCATAGTAACATGTAAGTTGATTCTATTGAGATAAGCATGCTTTTGAATTGGTAAATATGCAACTTGTGAGATTTTGAGCCTATTTTATAGATTTTTGCATCCTTACAATCTATTTGTTTTCTTGAGTGATTATCCTCTTGATTGCATTACTTCTAGAACTTGCTTTGTATCTTTTTGAGATTACATGTTTGCTATGCATATGCTTGAATATGATAAAGGCATTTAGGATTGAGTTTTAGCCAAATATAGCCATCCTTCATTTAATAATCACTTAGTTAACCTCTTGTGCCTATATGAATATTATTTGCCTTTTTCTTTGTTTTACCCTATCCTAAAGAACCTTGAGCCTAAAAGAAAAAGAAGTATTCTCTACCTTTGTTCTTGATTTAGTAGAGCTTACTTACATATGTTTTGTTCTTTGAAAGGTGAACAAGGAAGAAGTGTGTGGGAGATTATGTGATTGATGTATGGCTGAAAAAAAAAAGTGGAAACTTGCCAAGTGAAATTGAAAAGAATAAGAGTGTCAAAAAAGAAGAAGATTGAATGCAAAAGCATTGAACAAAGAAAGACACTATATAAGAAAATTGGCATTGATTCCTAGTGCTTAAAAAGAAAGAAAGGTGCAAATGAAGTTGAATCTTGGTGGAGTCATGCATTGTACCACATTTTGGGCTATTGCAAGTTAAATCTGCCAATACTTATTCTTATATGCTCTACTAAGTTTTGAACATTCTTCTTGATATCTTTATCCTTTCTTTCTTAACCTACTTACCCATGGCCCCATTACAACCTATTTTAAAGACCTTTTTGATTCATGCATATGTGTGGGTTGGAGTAGTGGAGATTAGATACATTGCAAGCTTATGGTAAGTATGTTTTCAAGGGATAGTGAGTGCACCATTATCTATGATAAACACTTTAGTGAAAGAGTGATTACCTAGTGAGGATTACCAAATTCAATGCATGTTTACTTCGTTGAAGATATGATCATGTTACTTGATTGTTACGATTGCATAATGTTTGGTTTTGACATATTATGTTTTCTTGAATATTTAACTAAGTTCTTATTTATGATTCTTATGTTTTTGGAATTTTATTAGAAAAGGTTATGTAGGCAATGTTTATGGGTATCGTTCTGGTAAACCCTCAGGAGACTATAACTACTCCTCTAGGGACACTTAGGGGTTTAAAGGCTTGTGTCACAGGCTAAGTGCCACCGTACACCTACGAAAGTGGAATCAATATATGTAGTTTAATTTTTAGTTTTTCTTAGTTTGCTAAGGGACTCGCAAAGGTTAAGTTGTGGGAATTTGATAGGCACTTATTTCTCTTATATTGTGTTGCTTACATTTTGATGATTTAAGTGTTTATTATCTCTAACTAAGTTATTTTGAGTGATTTTATGTCTTAGGAAGCTAAAAGGAAGCTTTGGAATAAAAGTTGTTTAAATCTGGAAATTTGAGATTTTTCCTGTGCTGATAGTTTGTAAAGATGGCCCGCTTTGACATCTTTGAAGTCTTTTTTCTGAGTTCAGTTCTTCATGAAAGTTGTAGAGGACATCTTAAGCTTTCCAGAATGCTAAATATCGCAAAACTCGGAGTTCTTTTGGACAGACAAAAGGTCAAAATACAGAGAGGTCCAGAATCCCGACGGAAATCCGAGATTAATTCATATTTTGGGCTTTGGAGCAATTTTGGGTTGGAGATGGACTTGAGCACGTCTTGGCTTGCTTGGCCATTATTTTAGACCTATTATTGAAGATATTTAAGGTTGGTCCAAGTCCTAGAAAGATGTGGATCAGTCCTTGAAGAGAAGTTCTAATTGGAGTAGGAAAACCCTTTAATGAAGCATGTGCATGACATCTGGCTTGTGCTATATTTTCTCCTACTTGAAGAAAGATTTCTAGCTGCTGGAAAAGGCTTTATTTAAGCCTTATTCTCCACAAGATTGAAGCCCAATTATCCAAATCCATTAAATTATCTCTTATACTTAGTTAATTCCTTTGTAAACACTTTGACCTAGTTAGTATTTTACTAGAATTAGGTTTTCTTTCTTGCAAGTTAAGTTTAGGGCTTTTGACTCCTCTATATAAAGAGCCTTAGCCACCATTTGTAAGAGGTCTCAACTTTTCTTTTAAAGACCAGTCTCATCTTTCTTTGGGAGACTTTATCTTTGTAATTTTATTTTTACTCTCTCTTTATGTTATTCTAATTTTCTTTTTCAGTTTAATGCAATTCTGAATTCTTGGAGAAGAAGATTGTGAGGCTATTTTGTGCTTAATGTCTTTATCTTTCATGTATTCTAAATTCTTCTATGCTTAGTGATTTATGATTGCATGTTTTCTTCTGTAGGATGGCCAACTAGTTAATTGATCATGTTAATTGATTGCTAGATCTAGGGTTATTTATCCGGAATTGTAAGTAGCTCAAATCGCAAGTGGCAAATTAGATAGAATTAATGTCTCATACATCTTAGTTACTTATCTATGGAGAATTTGGATGTGAATTAAATCTATGGCGCTAGTTCCTAGACTGTTCATTATTGACTAAGATCTTTCTAGTGTTTTCATGCTTTTACCTTCTTTAAATCTATGATGCTAGTTTCTAGATTGATAGGGTGAAAAGGGTTTAATAGGGAAGTTTTGTAGTACTTATTAAACTAGGACTAAGGAAAGATAGGGATTAGTGAGAGGCATTGTAGTATTGCTAATCTACGTCATTTACATGCAAAAGATAAGGTAATTATTAGATGCCTTTGATCGATTTCTCTAATCCAAGGGTGAAGATTGTTTTAAACTGAAGTTTTACATCTTGATTATCTTTTCTTTTTATTAATTTACTTTAATTTAGATTTTAGTTTAATTTCAAAAATCTATCTATTTTATTTTCTTTGCTTGCTTAGTTAGATTATAATTTGTTAGGTTTTCTTATCCAACCCTGTGGGTTCGACCCTTGCTACCACTATATTATAGTTTTAGTAAGGTTAATTATATTTTGGTGATTTACGACACATCACTTCGAACTGGAAATTCAGATTATTCGCCTAACTACAACTTCTGAAGCTCTTACTGCAATCTCTGATCAGAAGTCTAGAGATAACGAATCCGATCATCTAGCACTGGCCTAGCTAGAATCTGGGCAATCGGTGCATCATCGTGGAAGTCATAGGCATCTGGCTCCAGTTGACCTAAGCTCCACTAACTCTGGCAGGTGGACATATTTAATTCTCGACAAAGGAGTAGTGGCATTCCGGCTTAAAGCATCTACAACCATGTTTGCTTTGTCGGGATGGTAGTCGATGACAAGATCGTAATCCTTGATATGGTGTAGCGATCGCCTTTGCCTCATGTGCAAATCACGCTGACTCGTGAAATGCTTGAGGCTCTTGTGGTCAGTGTAGATGTGACAAGCTTCACCATATAAATGGTGGCACCAGATGTTCAAAGCGATGACTGTGGCTACAAGCTCCAAGCGATGTTCAAACCAGATGTGCAAGTCACTGTGTGAAATAGCTGTTACAGTTGAAGGATTTGATTTTAATGGTGGGGTTGGTCTTGTCCCTCAAAGTTGCAAAGCCAACAATTGTTGACTTCATGAACCACTGTTTTTGTTTGTTGTTCTTTGATTCTATTTGGATCAAATTTTGCTGTGGAGCCAACAATTGTTGACTTAATCAGCCACAAATTTGGTTTATTGTTCTTTCTTTCTATTCATTCATTTTGTCATTTTGTTTTTATTTCTTTTGAATTCTTCATTGCTTTCCATTGTGTTTTCCATTTTGGTGTGGAGCCAACAATTGTTGACTTAATCAGTCACAAATTTGGTTTGTTGTTCTTTCTTTCTATTCAATCATTTTGTCATTTTGTTTTTATTTCTTTTGAATTCTTCATTGCTTTCCATCGTGTGTTCCATTTTGCCGTGGAGCCAACAATTGTTGACTTAATCAGCCACAAATTTGGTTTATTCTATTCGTACAAGAGGAGCGGCATTTTCATTTTTGTTTTGGAGCATCAGTCGAAATTCTTACACTCCAGACCTTGAAAAAAGAGTTTCAACTCTTTAAAATTTCTGCAGTTACTGTCGCTAACAAAGCAGTTAACTTCTCAAAGCATCCAAAAGCCACGCCACCTTGCCCATGTAGAGGAATAAAAGAAAGAAACGAAAGCCACAAAGAAGGACAAAGGTTACGCCATTAAAGAAAGAGAGGTTGGGCCATGCATCTCTTCTGATATGACAAGAGCATCAACTTTCTAGCTTTAAACCTGTCACATTTCTCGGTTTTTATATTAATACTCTGTACCAAGTGTGTGAGATTTTCAAAAGACTAAAAAGTGGGACATTCTAGGGGGGATGCAGCCAATGTCTCAAGAGATGGCCAATAATTCCATTGATGTAACCGACTAAGAGGCCGGCAATTATCGAAGCAAATGAGCTCTCTTTCTACTTCCACCGTGCTTTTTTCTTACTGCTGCAGAACCAAATCCCTTACCTTTGCCAATTCCTGCATTGGAATAAATTAACTATTGCGCTGGTGAAGTCAGAGCCCGGGCTATATATGTTAAACTTCAAATGGAGGTATGGTGCTGTTTGTATATATATAATGCTTGCCACCCAATCGGTCATCATGCAAAATATATATATATATATAATACCAAAAGCCACCAACGTTTCTCACTCTTTCTTTTAGCTTTATTTTATAATAAAAAAAATGCTCTTCCCCACCACACTCCATCATTCACCAAAATAATTATCGTGAAGTGTCCCCTGAGGAAAAGTCCACAAATTTCAGTGTATGCCAGCACATCACCTTGAACAGCTGCTCTTTCATGCAGCTGGATACCCCTTCAAGACAGAAGAAAATGAAAGTAGCCAATCAAAGCAGAGGAAGGGAGGGTTAAAAATGGGAAAGCATGACCAAAATAATAGGAGCTATCGGATGAGAAAGAGAGGAAGAGGGGTAGCCATTGGATTAAAAAGAGAAGAGAGGCATAAAAAGGCTAACTTTCAGCACATTTAAAGGGGGGCGGCTCTTCATTTTCAAAAAAAACAAGGTTTTCAAAACAGCAAAAAAAAAAAAAAACAAAGCTTTATTTTCTTTTGTTTTCAAAAAAGGGGAGAGAGCTGTTTGATCTTCAAACTGGAAGCCATCCCTTTCTCCAAAAACAGAGATAGCCTTCCTTAGAAAAATCGTTTTTTTAAAACGGAAAGGAGAGTGAAGCTGCAGTTCTTTTTTGTAAACGAAACCTTCAAGGGTATAGCTCTTTTCCCTTTTGAAATGAAATGGTTTCTTTTTCTTTATTTCAACAGGCAACTCTTTGCCTGACTTTTGTGCATTTGTGTAAAGTTTACTGGTTTGCCTTCTTTGAGTTTTTTTTTGCAGACTATGAAGTCTTACTATCATTTTACATACTCTGTTTAATCTGAAAGTATGATTTTGTGTATAAAAATGTCATCTTTTTGTTTATATGCGTGGTTAACATGTGTTTGAATGTGATAGTTTGTTTAGATTCTGCTGCAATTGTTTATGAACAAAAAGCGTCCATCCTTGAACGGAAGGTTTCTTTTTTATAGACAAGACCTCTGTTTTCATCTTCAATGGTATATATTTGTTGTTTGATATGTCTGAAATTCATTTGTACAGAAATGTCTAATCTTTCTCCTTTTCGGATCAATATTTATGTTCTAAAGTCTTTTACATGATTTATGTAGATCATTAAGCTAAAGCTTCTATCTTTATACATAAAGTTGTCATCTTTTGCCTGAATATGTTTAGTATTTACGTGTGATGTAATCTGAAGTCTTACTCCATGTGTGCTATGTTCGTAAAGATTCAGTCTTTAACGGTAAAGTTTGCATCTTCAAAACCTGCTTAGGTTAAAAAAGTTAATTTTGACTATAAAGATTGCATCTTTAAACCTGTTTAGGTTAAAAAATTTAGTTTTTAACTATAAAGTTTGCATCTTTAAAACCTGTTTAGGTTAAAAATTTAAAACCTGTTTAGGTTAAAAATTTAAAACCTGTTTAGGTTAAAATTTTAATTTTGACTATAAAGATTGAATCTTTAAACCTGTTTAGGTTAAAGAATTTAGTTTTGACTGTAAAGTTTGCATCTTTAAAACCTGTTTAGGTTAAAAATTTAATTTTGACTATAAAGTTTGCATCTTTAAAACCTGTTTAGGTTAAAAATTTAGTTTCGACTGTAAAGTTTACATCTTTAAACCACTTTAGGTTAAAAAATTTAGTTTTGACTGTAAAGTTTGCATCTTTAAAATCTGTTTAGGCTAAAAATTTAATTTTGATTATAAAGTTTGCATCTTTAGAACCTATTTAGGTTAAAAATTTAGTTTCGACTGTAAAGTTTGCATCTTTAAACCTGTTTAGTTTAAAAAATTTAGTTTTGACTGTAAAGTTTGCATCTTTAAAACCTGTTTAGGTTAAAAATTTAATTTTGATATAAAGAGTGCATCTTTAAACCTATTTAGGTTAAAAAATTTAGTTTTGACTGTAAAGTTTGCATCTTTAAAACCTGTTTAGGTTAAAAATTTAATTTTGACTATAAAGTTTGCATCTTTAGAACCTGTTTAGGTTAAAAATTTAGTTTTGACTTTAAAGTTTGCATCTTTAGAACCTGTTTAGATTAAAAAAATTTAGTTTTGACTGTAAAATTTGCATCTTTAGAACCTGTTTAGGTTAAAAATTTAGTTTTGACTTTAAAGTTTGCATCTTTAGAACCTGTTTAGGTTAAAAAATTTAGTTTTGACTGTAAAATTTGCATCTTTAAAACCTGTTTAGGTTAAAAATTTAATTTTGACTATAAAGTTTGCATCTTTAAAACCTGTTTAGGTTAAAAATTTAGTTTCGACTGTAAAGTTTACATCTTTAAACCAGTTTAGGTTAAAAAATTTAGTTTTGACTGTAAAGTTTGCATCTTTAAAACCTGTTTAGGTTAAAAATTTAATTTTGATTATAAAGTTTGCATCTTTAGAACCTATTTAGGTTAAAAATTTAGTTTAGATTGTAAAGTTTGCATCTTTAAACCTGTTTAGGTTAAAAAATTTAGTTTTGACTGTAAAGTTTGCATCTTTAAAACCTGTTTAGGTTAAAAATTTAATTTTGATATAAAGAGTGCATCTTTAAACCTATTTAGGTTAAAAAATTTAGTTTTGACTGTAAAGTTTGCATCTTTAAAACCTGTTTAGGTTAAAAATTTAATTTTAACTATAAAGTTTGCATCTTTAGAACCTGTTTAGGTTAAAAATTTAGTTTTGACTTTAAAGTTTGCATCTTTAGAACCTGTTTAGGTTAAAAGAATTTAGTTTTGACTGTAAAATTTGCATCTTTAAAACCTGTTTAGGTTAAAAATTTAATTTTGACTATAAAGTTTGCATCTTTAGAACCTGTTTAGGTTAAAAATTTAGTTTTGACTTTAAAGTTTGCATCTTTAGAACCTATTTAGGTTAAAAAATTTAGTTTTGACTGTAAAATTTGCATCTTTAAAACCTGTTTAGGTTAAAAATTTAATTTTGACTATAAAGTTTGCATCTTTAAAACCTGTTCAGGTTAAAAATTTAGTTTCGACTATAAAGTTTACATCTTTAAACCTGCTTAGGTTAAAAAATTTAGTTTTGACTGTAAAGTTTGCATCTTTAACACCTGTTTAGGTTAAAAATTTAATTTTGATATAAAGATTGCATCTTTAAACCTATTTAGGTTAAAAAATTTAGTTTTGACTGTAAAGTTTGCATCTTTAAAACCGGTTTAGGTTAAAAATTTAATTTTGACTATAAAGTTTGCATCTTTAGAGCCTGTTTAGGTCAAAAATTTAGTTTTGACTATAAAGTTTGCATCTTTAGAACCTGTTTAGGTTAAAAAATTTAGTTTTGACTGTAAAATTTGCATCTTTAAAACCTGTTTAGGTTAAAAATTTAATTTTGACTATAAAGTTTGCATCTTTAAAACCTGTTTAGGTTAAAAATTTAGTTTCGACTGTAAAGTTTACATCTTTAAACCTGTTTAGGTTAAAAAATGTAGTTTTGACTGTAAAGTTTGCATCTTTAAAACCTATTTAGGTTAAAAATTTAATTTTGACTATAAAGTTTGCATCTTTAGAACCTGTTTAGGTTAAAAATTTAGTTTTAACTTTAAAGTTTGCATCTTTAGAACCTGTTTAGGTTAAAAGAATTTAGTTTTGACTGTAAAATTTGCATCTTTAAAACCTGTTTAGGTTAAAAATTTAATTTTGACTATAAAGTTTGCATCTTTAGAACCTGTTTAGGTTAAAAATTTAATTTTGACTATAAAGTTTGCATCTTTAGAACCTGTTTAGGTTAAAAATTTAGTTTTGACTTTAAAGTTTGCATCTTTAGAACCTGTTTAGATTAAAAAAATTTAGTTTTGACTGTAAAATTTGCATCTTTAGAACCTGTTTAGTTTAAAAATTTAGTTTTGACTTTAAAGTTTGCATCTTTAGAACCTGTTTAGGTTAAAAGAATTTAGTTTTGACTGTAAAATTTGCATCTTTAAAACCTGTTTAGGTTAAAAATTTAATTTTGACTATAAAGTTTGCATCTTTAGAACCTGTTTAGGTTAAAAATTTAATTTTGACTATAAAGTTTGCATCTTTAGAACCGGTTTAGGTTAAAAATTTAGTTTTGACTTTAAAGTTTGCATCTTTAGAACCTGTTTAGATTAAAAAAATTTAGTTTTGACTGTAAAATTTGCATCTTTAGAACCTGTTTAGTTTAAAAATTTAGTTTTGACTTTAAAGTTTGCATCTTTAGAACCTATTTAGGTTAAAAAATTTAGTTTTGACTGTAAAATTTGCATCTTTAAAACCTGTTTAGGTTAAAAATTTAATTTTGACTATAAAGTTTGCATCTTTAAAACCTGTTTAGGTTAAAAATTTAGTTTCGACTGTAAAGTTTACATCTTTAAACCTGCTTAGGTTAAAAAATTTAGTTTTGACTGTAAAGTTTGCATCTTTAACACCTGTTTAGGTTAAAAATTTAATTTTGATATAAAGATTGCATCTTTAAACCTATTTAGGTTAAAAAATTTAGTTTTGACTGTAAATTTTGCATCTTTAAAACCGGTTTAGGTTAAAAATTTAATTTTGACTATAAAGTTTGCATCTTTAGAACCTGTTTAGGTTAAAAATTTAGTTTTGACTTTAAAGTTTGCATCATTAGAACCTGTTTAGATTAAAAAAATTTAGTTTTGACTGTAAAATTTGCATCTTTAGAACCTGTTTAGGTTAAAAATTTAGTTTTGACTTTAAAGTTTGCATCTTTAAAACCTGTTTAGGTTAAAAATTTAATTTTGACTATAAAGTTTGCATCTTTAGAACCTGTTTAGGTTAAAAATTTAGTTTTGACTTTAAAGTTTGCATCTTTAGAACCTATTTAGGTTAAAAAATTTAGTTTTGACTGTAAAATTTGCATCTTTAAAACCTGTTTAGGTTAAAAATTTAATTTTGACTATAAAGTTTGCATCTTTAAAACCTGTTCAGGTTAAAAATTTAGTTTCGACTATAAAGTTTACATCTTTAAACCTGCTTAGGTTAAAAAATTTAGTTTTGACTGTAAAGTTTGCATCTTTAACACCTGTTTAGGTTAAAAATTTAATTTTGATATAAAGATTGCATCTTTAAACCTATTTAGGTTAAAAAATTTAGTTTTGACTGTAAAGTTTGCATCTTTAAAACCGGTTTAGGTTAAAAATTTAATTTTGACTATAAAGTTTGCATCTTTAGAGCCTGTTTAGGTCAAAAATTTAGTTTTGACTATAAAGTTTGCATCTTTAGAACCTGTTTAGGTTAAAAAATTTAGTTTTGACTGTAAAATTTGCATCTTTAAAACCTGTTTAGGTTAAAAATTTAATTTTGACTATAAAGTTTGCATCTTTAAAACCTGTTTAGGTTAAAAATTTAGTTTCGACTGTAAAGTTTACATCTTTAAACCTGTTTAGGTTAAAAAATGTAGTTTTGACTGTAAAGTTTGCATCTTTAAAACCTGTTTAGGTTAAAAATTTAATTTTGACTATAAAGTTTGCATCTTTAGAACCTGTTTAGGTTAAAAATTTAGTTTTGACTTTAAAGTTTGCATCTTTAGAACCTGTTTAGGTTAAAAGAATTTAGTTTTGACTGTAAAATTTGCATCTTTAAAACCTGTTTAGGTTAAAAATTTAATTTTGACTATAAAGTTTGCATCTTTAGAACCTGTTTAGGTTAAAAATTTAATTTTGACTATAAAGTTTGCATCTTTAGAACCTGTTTAGGTTAAAAATTTAGTTTTGACTTTAAAGTTTGCATCTTTAGAACCTGTTTAGATTAAAAAACTTTAGTTTTTACTGTAAAATTTACATCTTTAGAACCTGTTTAGTTTAAAAATTTAGTTTTGACTTTAAAGTTTGCATCTTTAGAACCTGTTTAGGTTAAAAGAATTTAGTTTTGACTGTAAAATTTGCATCTTTAAAACCTGTTTAGGTTAAAAATTTAATTTTGACTATAAAGTTTGCATCTTTAGAACCTGTTTAGGTTAAAAATTTAATTTTGACTATAAAGTTTGCATCTTTAGAACCGGTTTAGGTTAAAAATTTAGTTTTGACTTTAAAGTTTGCATCTTTAGAACCTGTTTAGATTAAAAAAATTTAGTTTTGACTGTAAAATTTGCATCTTTAGAACCTGTTTAGTTTAAAATTTTAGTTTTGACTTTAAAGTTTGCATCTTTAGAACCTATTTAGGTTAAAAAATTTAGTTTTGACTGTAAAATTTGCATCTTTAAAACCTGTTTAGGTTAAAAATTTAATTTTGACTATAAAGTTTGCATCTTTAAAACCTGTTTAGGTTAAAAATTTAGTTTCGACTGTAAAGTTTACATCTTTAAACCTGCTTAGGTTAAAAAATTTAGTTTTGACTGTAAAGTTTGCATCTTTAACACCTGCTTAGGTTAAAAATTTAATTTTGATATAAAGATTGCATCTTTAAACCTATTTAGGTTAAAAAATTTAGTTTTGACTGTAAAGTTTGCATCTTTAAAACCGGTTTAGGTTAAAAATTTAATTTTGACTATAAAGTTTGCATCTTTAGAACCTGTTTAGGTTAAAAATTTAGTTTTGACTTTAAAGTTTGCATCATTAGAACCTGTTTAGATTAAAAAAATTTAGTTTTGACTGTAAAATTTGCATCTTTAGAACCTGTTTAGGTTAAAAATTTAGTTTTGACTTTAAAGTTTGCATCTTTAAAACCTGTTTAGGTTAAAAATTTAATTTTGACTATAAAGTTTGCATCTTTAGAACCTGTTTAGGTTAAAAATTTAGTTTTGACTTTAAAGTTTGCATCTTTAGAACCTATTTAGGTTAAAAAATTTAGTTTTGACTGTAAAATTTGCATCTTTAAAACCTGTTTAGGTTAAAAATTTAATTTTGACTATAAAGTTTGCATCTTTAAAACCTGTTCAGGTTAAAAATTTAGTTTCGACTGTAATGTTTACATCTTTAAACCTGCTTAGGTTAAAAAATTTAGTTTTGACTGTAAAGTTTGCATCTTTAACACCTGTTTAGGTTAAAAATTTAATTTTGATATAAAGATTGCATCTTTAAACCTATTTAGGTTAAAAAATTTAGTTTTGACTGTAAAGTTTGCATCTTTAAAACCGGTTTAGGTTAAAAATTTAATTTTGACTATAAAGTTTGCATCTTTAGAACCTGTTTAGGTTAAAAATTTAGTTTTGACTTTAAAGTTTGCATCTTTAGAACCTGTTTAGATTAAAAAAATTTAGTTTTGACTGTAAAATTTGCATCTTTAGAACCTGTTTAGGTTAAAAATTTAGTTTTGACTTTAAAGTTTGCATCTTTAAAACCTGTTTAGGTTAAAAATTTAATTTTGACTATAAAGTTTGCATCTTTAGAACCTGTTTAGGTTAAAAATTTAGTTTTGACTTTAAAGTTTGCATCTTTAGAACCTATTTAGGTTAAAAAATTTAGTTTTGACTGTAAAATTTGCATCTTTAAAACCTGTTTAGGTTAAAAATTTAATTTTGACTATAAAGTTTGCATCTTTAAAACCTGTTCAGGTTAAAAATTTAGTTTCGACTGTAAAGTTTACATCTTTAAACCTGCTTAGGTTAAAAAATTTAGTTTTGACTGTAAAGTTTGCATCTTTAACACCTGTTTAGGTTAAAAATTTAATTTTGATATAAAGATTGCATCTTTAAACCTATTTAGGTTAAAAAATTTAGTTTTGACTGTAAAGTTTGCATCTTTAAAACCGGTTTAGGTTAAAAATTTAATTTTGACTATAAAGTTTGCATCTTTAGAGCCTGTTTAGGTCAAAAATTTAGTTTTGACTATAAAGTTTGCATCTTTAGAACCTGTTTAGGTTAAAAAATTTAGTTTTGACTGTAAAATTTGCATCTTTAAAACCTGTTTAGGTTAAAAATTTAATTTTGACTATAAAGTTTGCATCTTTAAAACCTGTTTAGGTTAAAAATTTAGTTTCGACTGTAAAGTTTACATCTTTAAACCTGTTTAGGTTAAAAAATTTAGTTTTGACTGTAAAGTTTGCATCTTTAAAACCTGTTTAGGTTAAAAATTTAATTTTGACTATAAAGTTTGCATCTTTAGAACCTGTTTAGGTTAAAAATTTAGTTTTGACTTTAAAGTTTGCATCTTTAGAACCTGTTTAGGTTAAAAGAATTTAGTTTTGACTGTAAAATTTGCATCTTTAAAACCTGTTTAGGTTAAAAATTTAATTTTGACTATAAAGTTTGCATCTTTAGAACCTGTTTAGGTTAAAAATTTAATTTTGACTATAAAGTTTGCATCTTTAGAACCGGTTTAGGTTAAAAATTTAGTTTTGACTTTAAAGTTTGCATCTTTAGAACCTGTTTAGATTAAAAAAATTTAGTTTTGACTGTAAAATTTGCATCTTTAGAACCTGTTTAGTTTAAAATTTTAGTTTTGACTTTAAAGTTTGCATCTTTAGAACCTATTTAGGTTAAAAAATTTAGTTTTGACTGTAAAATTTGCATCTTTAAAACCTGTTTAGGTTAAAAATTTAATTTTGACTATAAAGTTTGCATCTTTAAAACCTGTTTAGGTTAAAAATTTAGTTTCGACTGTAAAGTTTACATCTTTAAACCTGCTTAGGTTAAAAAATTTAGTTTTGACTGTAAAGTTTGCATCTTTAACACCTGCTTAGGTTAAAAATTTAATTTTGATATAAAGATTGCATCTTTAAACCTATTTAGGTTAAAAAATTTAGTTTTGACTGTAAAGTTTGCATCTTTAAAACCGGTTTAGGTTAAAAATTTAATTTTGACTATAAAGTTTGCATCTTTAGAACCTGTTTAGGTTAAAAATTTAGTTTTGACTTTAAAGTTTGCATCATTAGAACCTGTTTAGATTAAAAAAATTTAGTTTTGACTGTAAAATTTGCATCTTTAGAACCTGTTTAGGTTAAAAATTTAGTTTTGACTTTAAAGTTTGCATCTTTAAAACCTGTTTAGGTTAAAAATTTAATTTTGACTATAAAGTTTGCATCTTTAGAACCTGTTTAGGTTAAAAATTTAGTTTTGACTTTAAAGTTTGCATCTTTAGAACCTATTTAGGTTAAAAAATTTAGTTTTGACTGTAAAATTTGCATCTTTAAAACCTGTTTAGGTTAAAAATTTAATTTTGACTATAAAGTTTGCATCTTTAAAACCTGTTCAGGTTAAAAATTTAGTTTCGACTGTAATGTTTACATCTTTAAACCTGCTTAGGTTAAAAAATTTAGTTTTGACTGTAAAGTTTGCATCTTTAACACCTGTTTAGGTTAAAAATTTAATTTTGATATAAAGATTGCATCTTTAAACCTATTTAGGTTAAAAAATTTAGTTTTGACTGTAAAGTTTGCATCTTTAAAACCGGTTTAGGTTAAAAATTTAATTTTGACTATAAAGTTTGCATCTTTAGAACCTGTTTAGGTTAAAAATTTAGTTTTGACTTTAAAGTTTGCATCTTTAGAACCTGTTTAGATTAAAAAAATTTAGTTTTGACTGTAAAATTTGCATCTTTAGAACCTGTTTAGGTTAAAAATTTAGTTTTGACTTTAAAGTTTGCATCTTTAAAACCTGTTTAGGTTAAAAATTTAATTTTGACTATAAAGTTTGCATCTTTAGAACCTGTTTAGGTTAAAAATTTAGTTTTGACTTTAAAGTTTGCATCTTTAGAACCTATTTAGGTTAAAAAATTTAGTTTTGACTGTAAAATTTGCATCTTTAAAACCTGTTTAGGTTAAAAATTTAATTTTGACTATAAAGTTTGCATCTTTAAAACCTGTTCAGGTTAAAAATTTAGTTTCGACTGTAAAGTTTACATCTTTAAACCTGCTTAGGTTAAAAAATTTAGTTTTGACTGTAAAGTTTGCATCTTTAACACCTGTTTAGGTTAAAAATTTAATTTTGATATAAAGATTGCATCTTTAAACCTATTTAGGTTAAAAAATTTAGTTTTGACTGTAAAGTTTGCATCTTTAAAACCGGTTTAGGTTAAAAATTTAATTTTGACTATAAAGTTTGCATCTTTAGAGCCTGTTTAGGTCAAAAATTTAGTTTTGACTATAAAGTTTGCATCTTTAGAACCTGTTTAGGTTAAAAAATTTAGTTTTGACTGTAAAATTTGCATCTTTAAAACCTGTTTAGGTTAAAAATTTAATTTTGACTATAAAGTTTGCATCTTTAAAACCTGTTTAGGTTAAAAATTTAGTTTCGACTGTAAAGTTTACATCTTTAAACCTGTTTAGGTTAAAAAATTTAGTTTTGACTGTAAAGTTTGCATCTTTAAAACCTGTTTAGGTTAAAAATTTAATTTTGACTATAAAGTTTGCATCTTTAGAACCTGTTTAGGTTAAAAATTTAGTTTTGACTTTAAAGTTTGCATCTTTAGAACCTGTTTAGGTTAAAAGAATTTAGTTTTGACTGTAAAATTTGCATCTTTAAAACCTGTTTAGGTTAAAAATTTAATTTTGACTATAAAGTTTGCATCTTTAGAACCTGTTTAGGTTAAAAATTTAATTTTGACTATAAAGTTTGCATCTTTAGAACCTGTTTAGGTTAAAAATTTAGTTTTGACTTTAAAGTTTGCATCTTTAGAACCTGTTTAGATTAAAAAAATTTAGTTTTGACTGTAAAATTTGTATCTTTAGAACCTGTTTAGTTTAAAAATTTAGTTTTGACTTTAAAGTTTGCATCTTTAGAACCTGTTTAGGTTAAAAGAATTTAGTTTTGACTGTAAAATTTGCATCTTTAAAACCTGTTTAGGTTAAAAATTTAATTTTGACTATAAAGTTTGCATCTTTAGAACCTGTTTAGGTTAAAAATTTAATTTTGACTATAAAGTTTGCATCTTTAGAACCGGTTTAGGTTAAAAATTTAGTTTTGACTTTAAAGTTTGCATCTTTAGAACCTGTTTAGATTAAAAAAATTTAGTTTTGACTGTAAAATTTGCATCTTTAGAACCTGTTTAGTTTAAAAATTTAGTTTTGACTTTAAAGTTTGCATCTTTAGAACCTATTTAGGTTAAAAAATTTAGTTTTGACTGTAAAATTTGCATCTTTAAAACCTGTTTAGGTTAAAAATTTAATTTTGACTATAAAGTTTGCATCTTTAAAACCTGTTTAGGTTAAAAATTTAGTTTCGACTGTAAAGTTTACATCTTTAAACCTGCTTAGGTTAAAAAATTTAGTTTTGACTGTAAAGTTTGCATCTTTAACACCTGTTTAGGTTAAAAATTTAATTTTGATATAAAGATTGCATCTTTAAACCTATTTAGGTTAAAAAATTTAGTTTTGACTGTAAAGTTTGCATCTTTAAAACCGGTTTAGGTTAAAAATTTAATTTTGACTATAAAGTTTGCATCTTTAGAGCCTGTTTAGGTCAAAAATTTAGTTTTGACTATAAAGTTTGCATCTTTAGAACCTGTTTAGGTTAAAAAATTTAGTTTTGACTGTAAAATTTGCATCTTTAAAACCTGTTTAGGTTAAAAATTTAATTTTGACTATAAAGTTTGCATCTTTAAAACCTGTTTAGGTTAAAAATTTAGTTTCGACTGTAAAGTTTACATCTTTAAACCTGTTTAGGTTAAAAAATTTAGTTTCGACTGTAAAGTTTGCATCTTTAAAACCTGTTTAGGTTAAAAATTTAATTTTGATATAAAGATTGCATCTTTAAACCTATTTAGGTTAAAAAATTTAGTTTTGACTGTATAGTTTGCATCTTTAAAATCGGTTTAGGTTAAAAATTTAATTTTGACTATAAAGTTTGCATCTTTAGAGCCTGTTTAGGTCAAAAATTTAGTTTTGACTATAAAGTTTGCATCTTTAGAACCTATTTAGGTTAAAAAATTTAGTTTTGACTGTAAAGTTTGCATCTTTAAAACCTGTTCAGGTTAAAAATTTAATTTTGACTGGTAAGTTTGCATCTTTAGAACCTGTTTAGGTTAAAAATTTAGTTTCGACTGTAAAGTTTGCATCTTTAGAACCTGTTTAGGTTAAAAATTTAATTTTGACTGTAAAGTTTGGATCTTTAGAACCTGTTTAGGTTAAAAATTTAATTTTGACTATAAAGTTTGCAGCTTTAGAACCTGCTTAGGTTAAATATTTAATTTTGACTGTAAAGATTGCATCTTTAGAACCTGTTTAGGTTAAAAACTTAATTTTGATTGTAAAGTTTGCATCTTCAAACCTGTTTAGGTTAAAAATTTAAATAAAAATAAATATTGCTTATAAAAAATTTTTATTATTGTATTTTTAAGTTTGAATAGATGCATATTTAGTCTAATATTTAATTATGATCTTGTTAAATTACTTTCTCGCCCTTAAATCCGTGTCTGTCTTAATTAAAATTTAATCATGTGTGTAAAATTACTCTTTTGCCCGTGCCTACATGTTTGTTAAATTATGAATTGAATTTTTTATAAAATTCCATATTTGACTTTATATACGTGTTTATTTAAATGAAGTCTGCTTATCTGTTACAAAAAGAATGTTGTCACGCCCCGACCCCCCCTGTGTCGGCCACGTGGCAACCGTCTCGCTACCTCGAAGTACGTGCTGGCCAGTCACGCACCTGAGGCACCGCAAGGCATAAATGGGCATCATCGCTGTCAAATAAAACTAAAACTTTAATTAGAAAATATTTAATAAAATAATTAACTTTAAAAGTAATGCCAGTGGACTAATTGAGAGAATACCTACACAGCGGAAACTTCTTAGCCTAAACCACCGACGCCTTCTAGTGAGCCTCATTTCTTTAGCTGACTCCGATCGTGAATCTGCATCCATCCACATTGGATACAGGTGAGTGACAGAGGTTCTAAGAATCTCCATCTAGGTTAGAGCAGTTAAGGAAATCCAAAAAAAATAAAATAATAATAAAATAAATATTTTTCTTTTGAAATCTCTTTTT
Organism: Microcos paniculata; assembly: GCA_030664755.1. Lineage (NCBI taxonomy): Eukaryota > Viridiplantae > Streptophyta > Magnoliopsida > Malvales > Malvaceae > Microcos > Microcos paniculata. Next base: position 11,390,542 of record CP131464.1, read on the forward strand.
AGTTCTCTAGCCGAGAACTCTCTTTTAAAACTCATTAAATAAATAAATAAATATATATATGTATATAAAGTGGGCTGGCATCTCTATCATACTGGAGGCGCGACCCGTCGGTCGTCTCATGCCTCACTGCACCAAGGGCTATCTCTTTTCTTTCTAAAATTATTTTCTTTTTCTCTTTCTCTTTCTCTAGCCCTTTTCCATCGGCGGTGCCTCACTGTGGTGAAACACAATGAACTGGAGCCCTGGCGAGTTTTCCTACGCGCCTCTCCCAACCAGGCTTGACTCACCGTGCCCCTTAATAGGCGGTCCACGGCTGAGTATCACGCATGCTCTCAACTCGGTTCACGCTCTCGTAAATTGGAGCTCCGAGGAACCCTCTCAAACACTCATCTCCCAAGGGCATCGTACCCTCAACAATAATAATAATAATATTTCAAATATATATATATACACATAAAACATTTATATTTAAAACATATAATCACACACACATAGGTCTTATACATCTTCTTAAAACATCCCACTCACGGTGTTGGTATATCACAAACAAATTGTGCGTGTGTGGATTTCCCATATCCCAAAGCCTTTTTGAAAACATTTATGTTTTAAAATCATTTTCTAAATCCCTTTTCTGAGTGGCTAAACAGAGAAGTCTAGGCCACTCACAGTGATGGGAGATTCGTATACTCCCAAGCGCTCCATGTAGCTAACCTCCGGGGCATCGCCGCATTCGATTATCCGGAGCCCTAGTACACAAAAATATAAATTAGCATTCATAATTATAATTTATGAATGCACCTATGAGGCTTTAATATGAGCTAAGACGATGTTTAGATGAGGTTTGGAAGGCTCGGAAGTGTTTCGGATCGATTTGGGGTCAATTAGGGTTTTGAGGTGCAAAATGACCATTTTGCCCCTAAAGGGCAAGAACCGCGCCGGATCTGGAGTGAACCAGCGCCGGTTCTCTTCGACCCGAAGGTCGATCACCGGCAAGCAGAAACGGCACCATTTCTGGACAGAACCGGCACCGGTTCTGTTATGGGTTTCAGCCCGAGAATTTCTTCAATTTTTCTCAAAATTCGAAACCGATGCAATCGTCCACCAATTTAGCTACAATTCGAGATGCATGTACCTTAATGCATCCACTACACGTTTACCGAAAGAAAAATGAGAATCACAAGCTCAAAGTTCCTAGATCTCGAATCTAAACTTAAAATCTAACTAAAAGCTGAACCTAACTTTGAGCTTAGATCTCTCCTAAACCAATGCATGGAAAAGTGTACAAACTTAATGGAACGTAGATCGAGGAGTTAAGAACAACTCACCAAGATCTCGCCTCGAACTTGGTGTCGGTTTGTCCGGATCTACCAATTGTCCAAAATGCCTCAGTTTGGCTCTAGAGAGAAAAAGAAAATAAAATGAAAGAAAAAGAAAAAGAGAAATGAAGAAAAGCTGCGGCGCACCCCTATTTATAGAGGAGCCCGACACTGGGTCTACTCGGGCCCCGGGTCAAACTTTTCCCCGTTTTCAATTTTCTTTCATTTTCACCCATTGGCTAAATCCTTTGCTTTCTTGTGCCAATGGGACCCATAATAAATTTCTAGGGACTTAATTGGAGGTCTTTTTGGCATTTACTAATTTCCATGCATGGTCACCAATCTCATCTTCCAACTACGCCTTGCCTTAATCTTATCTTCTCTTCAAACTTGACACAGCCGGACCGACATATTGTTTAATCATTGCGTTATCTTGTACTACTCCGTTCGTACGAAAAGGCTGTGCTAGGTCCGGGTGTGTCAACTCTCCCCTCCTTCTAAAAATTTCGTCCTCGAAATTAAATAAGGTGCCTTGGGGAGGTTCGGCTTCCATTCGAAGCTTTCATTTCGTTTTCGAATAGTGTTCGCTTCACTATTCACCACTGAAGTTCACCACGCTTCCGCTGCGTACTCTGATCATTCTCTTCCTCAAGAGTGGTTCCATCATTTCTTCACTCTTGATTTTGAACCTCATTTTTTCCTTAACTTAGCCTACCTTTACCTATTCATGGGTTAGGCTCTCTTTACTTTAAGTATGGCCTATGGAGGTTCTTCCTTCGCTTGGGCTATGCTTGCTCGATCTCCTCATTTGTCCTTGTCTCATCCTTCAAGTCTCTCTTGACGAGACTATCCTTTTGTTTCTTTTGAGGTTCCACGCCTCTTACTCTTCTTAGGAGTCCCTTCTCCTTTTTCATTACCATTGCCTCTCATTTCGAGGCCATCGTTCGATGTGTTGCTCGTCGTTTCGTGGTCTTGTACTTATCCTTGTAATCAAGTTATCGGAAATACCTCGCTTAACTCCCTTGCCTCCGCGGCGAGGATGCGGTGAGGTAATTATCTTTCCCCCTACCTTGGTTTCGTTTCTCGTTTCGTCTCTTACTTCGTTTCTCTTCATTCTCTGATCTTCTTCCATTCAAAACTCATGGCGGATGAGTCGAGCTCTAGTATACACTGGCCCACACTCGACCACATCATAACAGAGGAATCAGAGATTATGCCCTCTCGGCTCTCACATCTGACCCACTCTCTGACCGTCCATCATAATCACAAATAGGGCCCTCGGCCCATCACATCACATATAGGGCCCATGGCCCATCAAATCTGATCTCTCCTCCTCACAGGGGCGGAGAACTCTGGGAGGTCTCACACTCTCCCCAATCTCATACTGGGCCGGTCCTCTCGAGTGGTCATCACGGATATCCTCAAGATCTTGATCTCTGACCCTTTCTCATATGGGGACGCCTCACACATGGCTCCCAATTCCATCGCATTTGAGTCTCGACCTCATACCCATCCATATCATTTCTCTTGCTTATTCGGCATTCCTTAAATTTTATTTTCTTCAGGTACCCACCGCAGGAGGTACCGTGTATACATCTTCCTTCCGTCTTCTTTCCTTCACATTAGCTTTCTTGCTAATGGTCGATCTCTTTTCCTTTCTTCTCGTCAATAATATTTTTGGGGGTCTTCATATCCCCATCTCTTTCTCTTTCTTCATTTCCATCCACCCACGTCCATTGTGGGGTCCACCTTTCTCTTACCTTCTCCTCAACACGAAACTAGACAAATCACGCATGTCAAACCCGTGCGGTATCCTTTGTAGCTTCATTATCTTTGTATTCTCCTCTCTTAAAGTATCTCGTCCCTTACTCGATTCTGCCCTTCTCTTGGGTCAGATGCCACTTCTTGGCATCGTTTACAGTTCTCGAAATCTCCATATCCTTTATCCTTAAGGTCATCTCCGTATCCATTCTCTTTTCCATATCCTTATACCTCGATTCACGTGATCTCTCATGTCATACCCAAGGTTTCCTCTACCTTGGCCTCATTCTTCCCTTTCTTTGCTTTCTTCTCTGACTTTCTTCCTCTTTCTCATCCTTAACCCTCTTTTCTCCTAACACCTTTAATTCTCTTGGGTGCTAGAATTTCCTTTCTGCTGCTCATACTGGCTGTGCTCATAGAAGTTTATGAGCCTGATCGATTCTTTTCCTTATTCCCGTACTCCTTCCATTGAGTACTCGGGGTTTTCTCTTATCATTTTTTTTTGTTTCAGTTCCCTTGTTTCTTGCTCTACAATTGTGGGTTTCCTTTACCTTAGCCATTTTCGGCTCTTAATCCGTCGATATCTCTTCTTTGTCTTTCGATGTCATGGTTCATTTATCATGGGCAACATCTTTCTCTATCCTCCATTGCCTCACTATCTTGCCCACGCCAAGCTAACTCCATATTAGCTTGGTTCAACTTCGTCTCCCACATCCTTTCTTCACTTATCATTCTTCGAAGAGTTTATCCTCAAAGTTAGCTTACTCCCCTCCTTCTAAAAGATTTAACTTATCTTTCGTATCCCTTAACCTTATGCTCTTAATTCCTTCTATTTCACTCTTTTGCCATGCTTTCACCCTTTTTGTTTTCTCCAGTTTCAATCATCATCTATTCATCTTTGTTTTGTCCTCATTCTTTCTTCGACTCTTACTTAGGTTGATCCACTTTTCTTCATCAATTGGTTTTGAAATCTCTTTATTATTCCCTTCATCATCATTATTCTCATCCTTCGTTCACTCTTATTTGTATTACCATACCTTGGTGTTCTCACTTCTTATTTCTCTTTTCGTCTCTTTCGTTTACCTTTCATTGATATCATCCTTTAGGATATCATCACCTTCATTCACTCATTTCCTACGAGTGCTTCTTCTCTTTTGTTTTCTCCAATTTCTCTTTCTATCCAACCTCTTTATTTCTTCGTTTATCATCTATATAATCAGGGGTTTTCCCTTCCTTTCACCAATTTGTTTCCTTGACCCTTTTTTCTCTCTCTTGGTGCTGGCCTCCATTAATCCTTGTTTATCCTTTTCTTTCCTTTGACTTATTCATTGTATGATGTAGTGCCTTGACTTGACTCGGGTTTGGGGTCCATTATGCTCGACTCTCTTTAACTAATATCCGTTTCTAAGTCTTTTATCCGGTTTCTTTCACTAGATCTTTCTTAATCCTCTTTCTATGCTTCTTTTTAATCCCATTTTATACTCTTCTTTAATCTATCTCTAAATTACCTATCTAGGTTTTGTCTTTAACCCTAGTTTCTTAGTCTTATTCATATACTAATCCTGGTCAGTCATTTAGAGCTATTAACCTATAGTTCATTATGTCATCATCACTTTTTAAAGTTATAGTTTTCTAGTGATGTGTTATGCTTTTCTTCTTTTAAAGCTCTATTCCTAGTTAACCAAAACTTAGTTCATTAACTGAACTAAGTCTCTCTTTCTTTTAGGCCTTGTTCTTCCCTTATTAGCCTAGGACATTCTTTTACCTAGGGTTTCTATGCTTTCTTTCTTCATTAAGAAAGCCTCCACACTACATCACGACATTTCTTTATCCTTTGTCTAAGGGTTTGCGTTTCTTCTCCTTTCCTCTTCTTCTTTCTCACCAGTTCCATCTGATGACGACTTCACAATATCGAAGGAAATTCCCTTCGTGCTTTCCATCAGAACGAAAGCAGACATTCCCATCATTGCCGTGTATTACACTCTTTCTTCGCTTACTTTCTTCCCATTCACTTTATTCAAAATCATTTCTTGCTATCCTTTAGAGGCCTCCTCCTTCTTACTCTCCTTAGCCACCAATTATTGAGAGGTTCATCACATTTAATCTTCTTAGGAGTGGAGGTTTACAACTTATCTTTATCCTTATTCCATCCCCTCCATCTTCATTTCCTTTCTCTTTTGTTCATTATCCTTCTTAACATTGGTATCCAATGGTCAAACAAGTAGTAACAGACGTACTACTCATTGACCACTTGGATGTGATCTCCATCTTGTCATCATCGCCTTATCTCCTTCTCATCGTTTCCCAAGAATGGCTTCTCTCTTGTTCTCTTTCCTTACTCTTCATTTTGTCATTCTTGAATCCTTTAGGGTTTTCTCTTATCAATCCTTTTCTTATCCTCAAGTGGTTCTCCATATCTCATATCTCGAAATCTTGGGCTCCTTGTTCTCTTTCAATTTCCTTGGATGTCTCTCCTCGATTGATCTTTAGGCGAACTCTCTTTCGTTCGCCAATACTCCTTTTTTTTTGTCACTTACACACCACTGTGTAAGTATAAAAGAAGTTAGCTGGCCCATGCTGCCACTTCTTTCACTTCATGCTCACTCCACCGGAGCATCGTCCAGACAATCTGTGGGCTTATCCCACCAGACTTGCCAACCTGTGGGGTCTTCGGCAATTGCTTCACTTCATTTCCATTTGATGCTTGTGAAGTCCTCCTCGATCCTTCATCTGGTTACTCAGATGCTTCTTCTCACGTCCTGAGGTATTGGGTCAACCACATCTTCCGTGATTGACTCCTCCGATTTCTTTCATTCTAACCTAACTCTCTCTCCAAGGCTACACACCAATGGTGTAGAGAGCGAGAGAAGTGAGGTTAGCGTTCACGCATGTTAGGCCCCAACTTGGCTTCGTTCTAGCCACTTCATTTCCTCCCAAGTTTTACATGTCACTAGTGTAAAGAATGGGGAAACACATCAAATTTACGCTTGACACTCGCTGCTTTACTAGCGAGTCTCGATGTTCACAACTTCAAAGATTGAACATCGAAGGTTGTGGGCATAGAACCAGTTTCCACCGGTAAGCCTCTAACTAGGCTTCATTGAAAGATTGGACGAGACATCATCTATCTCGTCATCTCAAGGGAAATACCATCCCTTGCATAAATTGGTTGTCGAGTAGAAGGAATATCGAAGTTGAAAATTTAAGTTTGGGAGTTTCTTGGAAAGCGTGCCTTGCTTGCACGAATCTCGAGGAAGAAGGTGGTCGTGATATCTTCTCACTTAAGACCACACTCGAGAAGTCTATTTGGTGGCTTGCTGCTAAAGAAGGTATTCTAAGAGTGGGTTGGATCATTTATGACGCTTTCGAGTAGCTACATACTCGAACTCTTGAGTTCTAAACCTATTTAATCCACTGGCTTAAAAAACGTTTGAAAACATTCGAAAACACTTTGAAAATATTTTATAGGTTTTGAAAACAATCAGAATCTTTTAAACGCTCTGATACCAATCAAATTGTCACGCCCCGACCCGCCCTGGGTCGGCCACGTGGCAACTGCCGCACTGCCTCGAAGTACGTGCTGGCCAGTCACGCACCTGAGGCATCGCAAGGCATAAATGGGCATCATCGCTATAAAAAAAAAACTAAAACTTTAATTAGAAAATATTTAATAAAATAATTAACTTTAAAAGTAATGTCAGTGGACTAATTGAGAGAATACCTACACAGCGGAAACTTCTAAGCCTAAACCACCGAAGCGTCCTAGTGAGCCTCATTTCTTTAGCTGACTCCGATCGCGAATCTGCATCCATCCACATTGGATACAGGTGAGTAACAGAGGTTCTAAGAATCTCCATCTGAGTTAGAGCAGTTAAGGAAATCCAAAAAAAATAAAATAATTATAAAATAAATATTTTTCTTTTGAAATCTCTTTTTAGTTCTCTAGCCGACAACTCTCTTTTAAAACTCATTAAATAAATAAATAAATATATATGTATATAAAGTGGGCTGGCATCTCTATCATACTGGAGGCGCGACCCGTCGGTCGTCTCATGCCTCACTGCACCGAGGGCTATCTCTTTTCTTTCTAAAATTATTTTCTTTTTCTCTTTCTCTTTCTCTAGCCCTTTTCCCTCGGTGGTGCCTCACTGTGGTGGAACACAGTGAACTGGAGCCCTGGCGAGTTTCCCTACGCGCCTCTCCCAACCAGGCTCGGCTCACCGTGCCCCTCAATAGGTGGTCCACGGCTGAGTATCATGCATGCTCTCAACTCGGTTCACGCTCCCGTAAATTGGAGCTCCGAGGAACCCTCTCAAACACTCATCTCCCAAGGGCATCGTACCCTCAACAATAATAATAATAATATTTCAAATATATATATATACATGTCGTGACGTTTTACCGCTCTGACGATAAATGAATATGACGTGAAAAATGTTCGGGACTAAACAGTCAAAAAAAAAAAAATGGAGTCGCCACTAACCTTTTATTTGATTAGGTGTGGTTAGTCACCTACTTATTAAACTCAACATAAATCTAGAAAGGTTACGTCAAGTTAAGGAAGGAAACTGATCTACGAAAAAAAAAAGATTTTAGGTTCGGGAGTCGGTTACGCTTGGGAAAGGATTAGCACCCCCAAGACGCCCGGAAATCGGTACCACAAAAGTCTTAAAAATATTTTACTTAGAAAATGATAATAAAATGTGTTTAAAATTACCTTAAGAAAAACATAATTTCAAATGTTGGAAGAAATATTCCTTTTAATGTGGGATAAAAATCCCATTGAAAAGTTAAATCCAAAATTTTAAAAAAACTTAATGTCGGAATGAACATTCCTTTTAATGTGAAAATCTATAGCCCAACTTTGAATTTGAAGAAATTTCCTACTTAGAATGGAGATTCAATTTCTAAATAGAAATAAATATTCTTCTAAAATCAAAGTCAAATTTAAAAATGAGGATAAATATCCTTTTATAAAAAACAAAGATTTAATTTTAATTTTAGAAAGTCTCAATTATGAGAATATTAATTGAAACCTTCTAGAAAACATTTTACAAAAAAAAGGTTGGGATAAACATCCTCAAATTCACGCTTTGAAATTTACATTAAGAGACTTTAATTATGATTACTTAAATTAAAATCTCTTAGAAAGATTTAATTTTAAAACAATGTCGGAATAAATATTCCTTTTAATTTAATGAAGGGAAAAATTTGACAAAAATTTGGTTTAATTAGAAGACCTTAACAAATTAAGACCTTTCCAAAGAAACCCCCCTTTTTTTTAAAGAAAAATGATATAGGAAAATAAATGTGTCCTTTTTGTTGAATAAAACTAATTTTGAGAAAGGAATTTTGAAAATTTAAGGAATAAATATCCCTTTTATTAAGTTTTTTTTTAAAACATTGTTTTTAAATAAAACAAAATTTAATTGAAAGGCCTTAATTGGTTTAACACACTAAAGTTTTCCAAGAAAAATATTTTGAAATTTTCAAAAAAATGATAAAGGAAAATTAACATTCCCTTTCATTGAATAGAATAATAAAAAAAATTTAGAAAGGGTTTTCTAATAAAATTTGGATTAATTCAAGAGGCCTTAACTATAATTAAGTAGTTAAGATCCCTTAAAAAAACTTTAAAATGTGTTTGAAAATTAATGTCGGAATAAACATTCCTTTTAATTTAATTGGGCTTCTTAAACAAGAGATTTTCTTAAAATAAAATGAAAATAAAACATAAAAGTAAAAATAAATAAAAATAAAAATTTTGGAATTAACATTCCTTTTTGTAAAAAGAAAATTTTTGGAGTTCATTCGCAAATTTTAAGAAATTAAAGAAAATTATAAACATGATGCATGCATTTTATGAAAATTACATGAAAAACATATTTTTTAATTTTTGAAGGGATGAAAAATTTTCTCGGGCCCGATCGGACTCCCGATTAGACACCGAAATAACCTTTCATCGGAGAAAACTTTCGGAAACCTCGGACTCCCGAGGTATCCTCCGGTTACCCCATGCATATAAATTTTTGAAAACCAATGTTCTAATTTTAATTATGCATGAATGAGACAAGGAAACATGGGTTAGTATGTACATACATAATTAATTGCACAATATGATATGGTAAAATAAATAGGACATGGAAATTTAAAATCAATTTTTTCAAAATCAAATTGCATGGCAACTAATTTAACACATACAAGCAAGCCTAACTTAAACAAATACATATTCATGGTCAAAGGTATAATATCATGCAAAATTTAATTCGTAATTGAATAAACATATATACAGGGGTAAAAAGGTAATTTTTCAATCAAGATTAAATTTTTAATTAAGCATACATATGAGGACAAAAAGGTAATTTAATGTAAGATATAATTTCTACTTAAACAAAAATACATGCAAAGGCAAAAAAATGATAATTTTACATACAAGATTAAATATTTAATTAAAAAGCATACATAAAAGGGCAAAACAGTAATTTAACACATGATATAATTACTAATTAAGCTAACATATCCATAAGGGCAAAGAGGTAATTTTATATGCAAGCATAAAATTTTATATTAGACAAAACACATATTCAAGGGCAAAAAGATAATTTCTAAAAAAAAAATTAAATCTTAAAGTAAACATGCATTTATATAAATTTAAAAATTCAATTTTTTTAAAAATCAAAGATTATTTCAATTTAAATAAATAAAGATAAAAAAATAAAATAAACTTAAAGATTCAATTTTTATTAACCAAGCTTTCATTTTTAAATCAAGCTAAAATATCTACAAGCAAAAAGGTGCAATTTTTAATCCTAGGCTTAACATTTGATTAAGCAAACAAGTTTATCATCTTAAAGTTGTGACCTTTATAACCAAGATTAGATTTTTTGACACGCCCGGACCTTGTCCACACGTGTCAAGTTGTATAATTATGTATTGTTGTCTTGACAATTTATTAAATTTGGTTCCCATGGATGTTTTAAACTTTGTTTAGCTCAATTTCAAGCTTAAAAATCCTTAAATTGAAGTCCGGGGATGTGGGCCCCACTTGAAATCGAGACCCGAGGCAATAGGTTGTGAGTTGACCGGAGTCAACTATGAAATGGGTGACTCCGGCGCCGGAGTTGGTCGGGTCCGGCGCCGGACCCGTTGTTGTTAAATGGGGTCTCGGCCACCCGAGACCCCCATTCTCACATTTCCTCTCCTTCTTCAATTTTCCCGAGCTTTCTTCTTCAATTCTCTCTGAACCAAGCTTTCAATCCCTCTTCAAACACTTCATCAATCATCAATATCAACTTCTTTTGCATCCTTGAAGATCAAAACACCAAGATTTCTAAGGAAATCATCAAATCTAGAAAACTGGAAATTTGGCGACAGTTTGTTCATCAGCCGATATCTTTTGATTCAACCGTGTGTTTTGGCTGAGAATTTGATATGTTGTTCTAGACTCATCAAGCTTTCATTTGATAGTTTACACGCTTGATTTCATGGTCTGTGCTAAGAGAATTTGATGATCGAAGTTGAGATTTCTGTTTTGTCCGAGTAAAGTCAACTCTTAATGTTTTGATCCAAAATTCGAGCATGATTTGTTGTTTGATTCCGTTCTTGAAGCTGTGAATTAATAGATCATGTGTTTAACTTGATGTGTTTCAATTTTGGTGCGGATTGGTATTGAATCGAACTCAAACCGAGCATAATTTGATGAAAGGCCGAAACTGGCCATTTTCTGGGCTAGGTCCGGCGCCGGACCTGGCAGGTCCCGAGCCGGAGACGGCCAAAATCCGGGATTTCTCCCGAATTTGGCTCACTCCCGCCCGGGAGTGAGCAAACTGTTGGCAAGGGGTACCGTAGCACCAGGGGTATTTTGGTAATTTTGCAACCCTAGACCCTATTTGACCCCAATTGACTCCAATTGACTTCCGGACTTGTCAATTTTAGTCCGAGACCTTTAATTGGTGTTGTTTTATGAATTAATCATTGGTTGAATATTTTATTAATCAAATTAGATTTTAATTTGATTATTTAGGTACGTGATCGTACGAGTTTTGGACCGATTGCAATTTGAGCTAAGGCATTCGTGGGTAATCGGGGAGTATACAACTCTCCTCACTAGTGAGTGGCTTGGATTATATTGGTTGACCATTGAGGGTTAACCGTTTACAAATTTATTTATAAATGCTTTATTTAATTGTTTATTTATGTTTTGGGGTATGAATTGTCCACCCTCACACACTGAGTTTATAAATGATTTAAAGGGTGGGAATTTCAATAAATCATATACATATTGATATTATTATTGTTTATTGTATGGGGAATGGTACCCCAAGAGATGAGAGTTTGAGCGATTTTTCCTCGGAGCTCCAATATGCGGGAGCGTGGACCGAGGGAGAGGCATGCTTATGAGGTTCCCGTGGACCGCCTTTTTAAAGGGGCACGGTGAATATATATGAGGTTCTCGTGGACCGCTTTCTTTTTGAAAGGGCACGGAGAATATTCTAGCCTGGAGTAGAGAGGCACGGAGGAAAGCTCGCCAGGTCAGAGATAGCTGTGTTCCACCACAGCGAGGCAAACGTCAAGGGAATGGGCCAAAGAGTAAAGTAAGAATGTTTTAAAAAGTATAAAGTAACCCTTGACGGTCCAGTGGATACCCAGTGCACGGGTATACCTTATTGGGACGATTTCAGATGCCAGCCCATTTGAATATATGTATTGTTATTGATTTGATATTTGATTTGGTTGGGATTTCATATATTTCAGTAAATGATTTATTAAATTAATATTTGGATTATTTCATATCCCCAGCCTGAGGTGATCGGTCTTTATAACCGAGTCTCTCACTGGGTACATGATTATGTACTCACCCCATTCACTTTTGTTCTCAGATCATCAGACTTTGGACGGTGGACGTCCTGGTGGCCAGTGATCCCAGTTTGTCTCTGTGGACACGATTATGTAGGTGCCACCTCATTTCACTTTGTGTATCTTGGCTCGGATTATTATTACATCTTACATATATATATATATTTGTGTATTTATAAATAATACTTTCCGCTGCATTGGAATTCCGCAAGATGTGATATTTTATTTTTAAAATATTTTGAACTATGTTATCTATGATATTTCATATGTTTTCATATATTGCTCGAGTATCCTTTATTTTTAAGCCTTGTGCCATCTTGGTTGCCCGCCTGACGAGGCACGCATCTCGAGGTGGTACGGCGGTTGTCGCGTGGCCGAGCCTGCGGGTCGGGGCGTGACATTTTTAATCCATCAAGGATGAACATAAGCTTAAAAAAAATGTAATCTTTTTAATCAAGATTAAAATTTTATATTAAACAAGCATATTGAACATATAAGCAAGCTTTAAAAGTAATAAACAAGGGTATAAAACAAGAAAGTTAGGAACTTTTTATATAATCATGTAAATATTTAAGAAAAATGACATATTAATAGAATAAAATAGACAAACAAATAGAAAGGCCTTATCTTGAACATATTAAAACATATATTAAACATAATAAATCATTTAGCAATATACAAATGCTTCATGGATCATAAATATCATTGTAAGAGAGAAAGATAATACTTTTTATGCACAAGATTGACATAATAATACAAGAATATTACATTTAAAGCATAAAGAAATAATTTTTACACACAAAAAAAGTAAGAACTTTACCTAAAAAAGGATGAACTTTTGTATCAAAACTAAAAACAATGGTTTTGTGGAGAAGAGAATGGCTAAAAATTGATACACAATAAGCCTTTTCTCTATTTTTCTCTAGCCAATCTGTTTAAAATAAATCAAGAAGAATAAGAAGAAATTTCTTCCCTTCCTTCTCGGACTCTCTTTCTCTCTTATTTTCTCTCTGCTTTTTTTTTTGGTCTTTGAAGAAGAATGTTGAAGCTCTGTGACACACCCGGACCTAGCACGACTTTTCGTACAAACGGCATAGTATAAGATAGCGTATCAACTAAACAATATGTCGGTCCGGCTGTGTCAAGTTTGAAGAGAAGATAGGCTTAAGGCAAGACGTAGTTGGAAGATAAGATTGGTGACCATGCATGGAAATTAGTAAAATGCCAAAAAGACCTCCAAATAAGTCCCTAGAAATTTATTATGGGCCCCATTGGCACAAGAAATCAAAGGATTTAGCCAACGGGTAAAAATGGAAGAAAGTTGAAAAAGGAGAAAAGTTTGACTCGGGGCCCGAGTAGACCCAGTGTCGGGCTCCCCTATAAATAGGGGTGAGCCTAAGCTTTTCTTCATTTCTCTTTTTCTTTTTCTTTCTTTTTCTTTTCTTTTTCTCTCTGGAGCCAAACGGAGGCATTTTGGACAATTGGCAGATCCGGACAAACCGACCGCCAGTTCGAGGCGAGATCTTGGTGAGTTATTCTTAACTCCTCGATCTACGTTTTGTTAGGTTTGCACGTTCTTCCATGCATCGGTTTAGGAGGGATCTAAGCTCAAAGTTAGGTTTAGCTTTTTGTTAAATTTTAAGTTTGGATTCGAGATCTAGGAACTTTGAGCTTGAGATTCTCATTTTTCTTTCGGTAAACGTGTAGAGGATGCATTAAGGTGTATGCATCTCAATTTGTAGCTAAATTGGTGGCCGATTGCATCGGTTACGAATTTTAAGAAAAATTGAAGAAATTCTCGGGTTGAAACCCAAAACACAACCGGCGCCGCTTCTGTCTGGAAACGGCGCCGTTTCTGATTCTCGGCCACCGACAGTTTTGTCGAAGAGAACCGGCGCCGGTTCTGCCCAATTCCGACGCCGCTTCTGCCCTTTAGGGGCAAAATTGTCATTTCGCCTCCCAAAACCCAAATTGACCCCAAATCGACTCGAAACACTTTCGAGTCTTCGAAACCTCCTTCAAACGTCATCATAGGTCATATTAGAGCCTCATAGGTGCATTCATAAATTGTGATTATGAATGCTAACGTATATTTCCGTGTACTAGGGCTCCGGTTGAATCGAGTGCGGCGATGCTCCGGAGGTTAAAGCTACATGGAGCGCTTGGGAGTATACGATTCTCCCACTACTGTGAGTGGCTTAGTTTTCAGTGCTTAGCCACTAGGGCAAAATGTTTTAAAAATATAAATTGTTTTAAAAAGGTTTTACAACGGTTTTGGGATAAGGGTAATCCACGACACACACTTTTATTTTGTGATACGCCCACTTATGGGGGTGGGATGATTTTAAAAATACAAAAGCTTGTGTGTGTTTACATGTTTTAATATTTATATAAAGAATTTTATTATTATTATTATTATTATGATTATCGGGGTACGATGCCCCTAGAAGATGAGTGATTGAGTGGGATTCCTCGGGGCTCCAATTTGCGGGAGCGTGGACCGAGTTTGAGTGCATGCAAGATACTCAGCCGTGGACCGCCTATCGAGGGGCACGGTGAGTCGAGCCTGGTTGGGAGAGGCGCGTAGGAAAACTCGCCAGAGCTCCAGTTCACTGTGTTCCACCACAGTGAGGCACCACCGAGGGAACGGGCTAGAGTAAGAGATAAAAAGAAAATGTTTTTAAAGAGGAAAGAGATAGCCCTCGGTGCAGTAAGGCATACGACCGGCCTGTCGTGCCTTCAGTGTATTAGGTGCCAGCCCATGAGTAAATAATTATTTTAAAAGATTTTAAATTTAATACTCCTTGAGGAGAATTTCAAAAGAGGTTTTGAAAACAAAGATTTTACTTTATTCACTCCCGGAGAATTTGATACGGGAAGTGTTGAAAACAAAGTTTTAATTTAATTTAATTTATTTTATTGTTATATTTTGGATTACCCCTATTTTCCCTAACCCTGATGGAGACCCATTGAATCTCTGTCACTCACCTGTATTCCATTGTGATGGATGCAGATTCGCATACGGAGTCAGCTTTAGAAAGGAGGCTCACTAAGAGGCGTCGGTGGTTTAGGCTTAGTAGTTTCCGCTGTATAGGTATTCTTTAAATTATTCCACTGGTGTTACTTAAAAATATAATATTTTATTAAATGATTTCTAATTAAAATTTTAGTTTTGTTTGCAGCAATGGTATCCATTTCAATGCCTTGCGGTGCCTCGAATGCGTGGCTGCAGACACGTACTTTGAGGTAGCGCGGCGGTTGCCACGTGGCCGACCCGGGGCGGGTCGGGGCGTGACAATTTGATTGGTATCAGAGCATTTAAAAGATTCTGACTATTTTCAAAAACTATATAGTATTTTCAAAGTGATTTCAACTTCAAAGTATTTTCAAAAGGTTTTCAAATGTTTTCAAAGCCAGTGGATTAAGTAGGTTTAGAACTCCAGTGTTCGAGTGTATAGTTACTCGAAAGCGTCATGAATGATCCAAC
Organism: Microcos paniculata; assembly: GCA_030664755.1. Lineage (NCBI taxonomy): Eukaryota > Viridiplantae > Streptophyta > Magnoliopsida > Malvales > Malvaceae > Microcos > Microcos paniculata. Next base: position 11,405,962 of record CP131464.1, read on the forward strand.
CTACTCTTAGAATACCTTCTTTAGTAGCAAGCCACCAAATAGTGTTCTCGAGTGTGGTCCTTAAGTGAAAGATATCACGACCACCTTTTTCCTCGAGATTCATGCAAGCAAGGCACGCTTTCCAAGAAACCCCCCAAACTCACATTTTCAACTTTCAATGTTCCTTCTACTCGATAGCCGAACTGTGCAAGGGATGGTATTTCCCTTGAGACGACGAGATAGATAATGTTTCGTCCGAATTTCTAACGAAGCCTAGTTAGAGGCTTACCAGCAGTGAAACTGGTTCGATGCCCACAATCTTCGATGTTCAATCTTGAAGTTGTGAACATCGAGACTCGTTAGTAAAGCAGCGAGTGTCAAGCGTAAATTAGATGCGTTGCCCCAATTCTTTACACTAGTGACGTGTAAGACTTGGGAGGAAATGATGCGGCTAGAACGAGGCAAGGGGCTAAGATGGGCACAACGTGCGTGAATGCTAACCTTACCTCTCTTGTTTTCTACACCATTGGTGTGTAGCCTAGGAGAGAGAGTTGGGTTAGGAGTGAAGAAATCGAAGGAGTCAATCACGGAAGATGTGGTTGACCTAAAGTTTCAAGACGTGAGATGAAGCACCCGCACAACCAGATGAAGGATCGAGAAGGAGTTCACAGAGCATCAAGTGGAGATGAAGACAAGCGATTGCCGAAAAGCCTACAAGTTGACAAGTCTGGTGGGATAAGCCCACAGATTGCCTGGACAATGCTCCGAGGAGTGAGCACGAAGTGAGAGAAGTGGCAGCAAGGGCTAGCTAACTTCAATTATTCTTACACTGTGGGGTGTAAGGGGTGAGACATACCACCCAAAGGAAAGGATTGATAAGAGGAAACCCCAAAGGATTCAAGGATGGCAAAAAGGAAGAGTAAGGAAAGAGAATAAGAGAGAAGCTATTCTTGGGAAACGATGAGGAGGAATAAGGCAAGGATGACACGATGGAGAATGAAAGAATGAAAGGAGATTACATCCAAGTGGTCTACGAGTAGTACATCTGTTACTACTTGTCCGACCATTGGATACCAATGATGAGAAGGATAATGGATAAAAGAGAAAGGAAATGAAGATGGAAGAAGTGGAATAAAGAAAGTAAGGAGGAGGAGACCCCTAAAGGATAATAAGAAATGATTCAGAACAAAATGAATGGGAAGAAAGTAAGCAAAGAAAGAGTGTAACGCACGGTAATGATGGGAATGCTTGCATATGTGCGCATGAAGGGCACGAAAAGAACGTTCTTCGAAGATTGAGAAGACATCATCAGATGAAATTGGCGAGAAAGAAGAAGAGGAAAGGAGAAGAAACGCGAACCTTTAATCAAAGGATCAAGAAATGTGGTAATGTAGTGCGGAGGCTTTCTTAATGAAGAAAGAAAGTATGAAAACCCTAGGTAAAAGAAGATCCTAGGTTAATAAAAGAATAACAAGGCCTAAAAGAAAGAGAGACTTAGTTCAGTTGATGAACTAAGTTCTGGTTAACTAGGAATAGAGCCTTAAAAGAGGAAAAGTATAACACATCACTAGAAAACTATAACCTTAAATAGCGATAATGTCATAATGAACCGTAGGTTAATAACTCCAAATGGCTGACCAAGATTAGTAAATGAATAAAACTAGGAAATTAGGGTTAGAGACAAAAACCTAGATAGGTAACTTAGAGATAGATTAAAGAAAAGCATAAAAAGGGGATTAAAAGAGACTTAGAAAGAGGAATAAGAAAGATCTAGTGAAAGAAAATGAATAAAAGATTTAGAAACGGATGTTAGATAAAGAGAGTCGAGCATAATGGACCCCGAACTCGAGTCAAGCCAAGGCACTACATCCTAGAATGAATAAATCAAGGAAACAAATGAGTAAACAAGGATTATTGGAGGCCAGAACTAAGAAAGAGAAAAACAGGGTAAAGGATATAAATTGGTGAAAGGAAGAAGAAACCCCCAACTATTTGATTTTGGGAAGAAGATGACAGAAGGATTAAGAATGGGAATGGTGAAAAGAAGGGAAAGGAAAACCCTGATTAGTTAGATGATAAAAGAAGAGATAAAGAGGTTGGATAGAAAGAAAAATTGGAGAAAACATAAGAGCAGGAGCACTCGTAGGAAACGAGTGACGGAAGATGATCACATCCCAATGAATAAGGGGTGATAGTGGATGATACAAGCAAAGGATGAATGAAAGAAAATGATAAGTAAAGGAAGTGAGGACAAACACAAGGATGAATATGGTGATAATTGAAACTGGAGAAGACAAAAAGGTGATTAAGGATAAATCAGAATAATGATTGGAACCGAAAGAGATGAAAGGTGGAGAACCAAAAAGGTAGAGTGAGATAGAAGGAATTAAAAGTAAAAGGTTGAAGAATATGGAGGATAAGTTCAATCTTTTAGAAGGAGGGGAGTAAGCTAACTTTGAGGATAAACTCCCCGAAGAATGATAAGTGAAGAAAGTATGTAGGAGATGAAGTCAAACCAAGCTAAGATGGAATCAGCTTGGCGTGGGTAAGATAGAGAAATAATGGAGAATAGAGAAAGGTGTTGCCCACGATAAATAAACCATGACATCGAAAGACAAAGGAGATATAGCGGGAAATCAAAGGCAGCTAAAGTCAAGAAGGATAAGATAAAAGAAACCTACACATGGAAAGCAAGAGATGAGGGAACTGAAACAGAAACGGTGATAAGAGACAACCCCGAGTACTCAATGGAAGGAGTACAAGAATAAGGAGAAGAATTGATTAAGCTCATGAACTTCTATGAGCACAGCCAGTATGAAGAGCAGAAAGAAAATTCTAACACCCAAGAGAATCAAAGGTGTTAGAAGGAAAGAGGAATAAGGATGATAAAGATAAAGAAAGTCAGAAAAGAAAGCAAAGAAAGGGAAGAATGAAGTCAAGGTAAAGTAAACCTTGGATAAGACGTGGGAGGTCACGTAAATCGAGGTACAAGGTTATGTAAGAGAAAGGATACAGAGATGACCCTAAGGGAGAAGGGTACGAAAGTGACAAGGGCTGCAAGTGATGCCTAAGGAAGGCAATGGACCAAAGAGAAAGCCAAGTTAAATGAAGAACGAGATACCTTAAGAGAGAAGAATGCGAAGATAATGAAGCTACAAAGGACACTGTACGGGTTTGACATGCGTGTTTGGCCTAGTCTAGTGTTGACGAGAAGGCAAGAGAAATGTGGACCCCACAATGAATCGTGGGTGAATGGAAAAGAAGAAAAGGAAAGAGACGTGGATATGGAGATCCCAGAAAATATTATTGATGGGAAGAAAGAAAAAGAGATCGACCATTAGCAAGGAAGCTAATGTGAAGGAAAGAAATTGAAATGAAGAGAAACGTGCGACACCTCCTGAAGAGAGGGAAAGCCTAAGAGGCTAGAGGAATGATATGGATGGGTATGAGGTCGAAGCTCAAGTGTGATTGACTTGGGAGCCGTGTGAGGCGTCCCCATGAGAGAAAGGATCAGAGGTCTAGATCTTGAGGATCTCTGTGATGACCACTCGAGAGGATCGACCCAGTGTGTGATTTGGGGTGTGCGTGAGGCCACCCAGAGTTCTCCATCCCAGTGAGGATGAGAGATGAGATATGATGGGCCATGGGCCCTATATGTGATGTGATGGGCCGAGGGCCCTATTTGTGATTATGATGGGCGGTCAGAGAGTGGGTTAGCTTGTGAGAGCCGAGAGGGCATGATCTCTGATTCCTCTGTTATGATGTGGCCAAGTATGGGCCAGCGTGTACTGGAGCTCGACTCATACGCCATGAGTTTGAATGGAAAGAGATCGGAAAGAGAGAAAGTGGAAGCAAGGAAACGAAACGACAAACGAAACCAAGATAGGGGGAAAGATAATTAACTCACTGCATCCTTGCCGTGGAGGCGAGGGAGTTAAGCGAAGATCTTTCCAGATAGCTTGGTTACAAAGACGAGTACAAGACCGCGAAATGACGAGAAACGCGTTAGAAGATGGCCTCGTCGTGAGAGGCAATGGAAATGAAAAAGGAGGGGAACTCCTAAGAAGAGTAAAAGGTGTAAAACCTCAGAAGTAACAAGAGGATAGTCTCGTCAAGAGAGACTTGGAGGATGAGACAATAACAAAGCGAGAAGATCGAGTAAACGCAATTAAAATGAAGAAAGCCTAACCCGCAAATGGATAAAGGTAGGCTATGTTAAGGAAAAGATGAGGTTCAAACTCAAGAGTGGAAGAGTGATGAAACCACTCTTGAGGAAGAGAATGATTAGAGTGTGCAGCGAAAGCGTGGTGAACTTCAGCGGCGAATAGTGAAGTGAACACTATTCGAAAACGAAATGAGGGCTTCAAATGGAAGCCCAATCTCCCCAAGCTACCTTGTTTAATTTCGAGGACGAAATTTTTGAAGGAGGGGAGAGTTGACACACCCGGACCTAGCACGACTTTTCGTACAAACGGCATAGTATAAGATAGCGTATCAACTAAACAATATGTCGGTCCGGCTGTGTCAAGTTTGAAGAGAAGATAGGCTTAAGGCAAGACGTAGTTGGAAGATAAGATTGGTGACCATGCATGGAAATTAGTAAAATGCCAAAAAGACCTCCAAATAAGTCCCTAGAAATTTATTATGGGCCCCATTGGCACAAGAAATCAAAGGATTTAGCCAACGGGTAAAAATGGAAGAAAGTTGAAAAAGGAGAAAAGTTTGACTCGGGGCCCGAGTAGACCCAGTGTCGGGCTCCCCTATAAATAGGGGTGAGCCTAAGCTTTTCTTCATTTCTCTTTTTCTTTTTCTTTCATTTTCTTTTCTTTTTCTCTCTGGAGCCAAACGGAGGCATTTTGGACAATTGGCAGATCCGGACAAACCGACCGCCAGTTCGAGGCGAGATCTTGGTGAGTTATTCTTAACTCCTCGATCTACGTTTTGTTAGGTTTGCACGTTCTTCCATGCATCAGTTTAGGAGGGATCTAAGCTCAAAGTTAGGTTTAGCTTTTTGTTAAATTTTAAGTTTGGATTCGAGATCTAGGAACTTTGAGCTTGAGATTCTCATTTTTCTTTCGGTAAACGTGTAGAGGATGCATTAAGGTGTATGCATCTCAATTTGTAGCTAAATTGGTGGCCGATTGCATCGGTTACGAATTTTAAGAAAAATTGAAGAAATTCTCGGGTTGAAACCCAGAACACAACCGGCGCCGCTTTTGTCTAGAAACGGCGCCGTTTCTGATTCCCGGCCACCGACAGTTTTGTCAAAGAGAACCGGCGCCGGTTCTGCCCAATTCCGGCGCCGCTTCTGCCCTTTAGGGGCAAAATTGTCATTTCGCCTCCCAAAACCCAAATTGACCCCAAATCGACTCGAAACACTTTCGAGTCTTCGAAACCTCCTTCAAACGTCATCATAGGTCATATTAGAGCCTCATAGGTGCATTCATAAATTGTGATTATGAATGCTAACATATATTTCCGTGTACTAGGGCTCCGGTTGAATCGAGTGCGGCGATGCTCCGGAGGTTAAAGCTACATGGAGCGCTTGGGAGTATACGATTCTCCCACTACTGTGAGTGGCTTAGTTTTCAGTGCTTAGCCACTAGGGCAAAATGTTTTAAAAATATAAATTGTTTTAAAAAGGTTTTACAACGGTTTTGGGATAAGGGTAATCCACGACACACACTTTTATTTTGTGATACGCCCACTTATGGGGGTGGGATGATTTTAAAAATACAAAAGCTTGTGTGTGTTTACATGTTTTAATATTTATATAAAGAATTTTATTATTATTATTATTATTATGATTATCGGGGTACGATGCCCCTGGAAGATGAGTGATTGAGTGGGATTCCTCGGGGCTCCAATTTGCGGGAGCGTGGACCGAGTTTGAGTGCATGCAAGATACTCAGCCGTGGACCGCCTATCGAGGGGCACGGTGAGTCGAGCCTGGTTGGGAGAGGCGCGTAGGAAAACTCGCCAGAGCTCCAGTTCACTGTGTTCCACCACAGTGAGGCACCACCGAGGGAACGGGCTAGAGTAAGAGATAAAAAGAAAATGTTTTTAAAGAGGAAAGAGATAGCCCTCGGTGCAGTAAGGCATACGACCGGCCAGTCGTGCCTTCAGTGTATTAGGTGCCAGCCCATGAGTAAATAATTATTTTAAAAGATTTTAAATTTAATACTCCTTGAGGAGAATTTCAAAAGAGGTTTTGAAAACAAAGATTTTACTTTATTCACTCCCGGAGAATTTGATACGGGAAGTGTTGAAAACAAAGTTTTAATTTAATTTAATTTATTTTATTGTTATATTTTGGATTACCCCTATTTTCCCTAACCCTGATGGAGACCCATTGAATCTCTGTCACTCACCTGTATTCCATTGTGATGGATGCAGATTCGCATACGGAGTCAGCTTTAGAAAGGAGGCTCACTAAGAGGCGTCGGTGGTTTAGGCTTAGTAGTTTCCGCTGTATAGGTATTCTTTAAATTATTCCACTGGTGTTACTTAAAAATATAATATTTTATTAAATGATTTCTAATTAAAATTTTAGTTTTGTTTGCAGCAATGGTATCCATTTCAATGCCTTGCGGTGCCTCGAATGCGTGGCTGCAGACACGTACTTTGAGGTAGCGCGGCGGTTGCCATGTGGCCGACCCGGGGCGGGTCGGGGCGTGACACTCTGTTTGAGGAAAAATGCTCCAGCCTTCTTTGTGCTCTCCGTTTTTTCTTCCCCCTCTTTTCTTTTTCTGCGTTTGAAGAAAAAAATGCTGAAGCCCTCCCCCCCTATGCTCTCCCCTTCTCCCTTTTTAAGGACCTTGAAGACAAAAAAGAAATAGCTGTCTTCCAAGTTTTCTGCTCTCCTCCTCAAAAAGACCAATGATGTCGAGAGAGAAAGAAAACCAAAAAATCCCCTTGAAATGGCCGACCTCCCCCTGCATTTGCTGAAGATGGTTCCCTTTATATTCCCCTTTTTTCCTCTCATCAACGGCTCTCTTTTCTCATTTAATACTTTGAAAATGGTAAAGCCCGAGTCTCGAACAATACAATCATTTCTCGGTCTTCTTGGAATAAATAAACCAAAGCTCAGTCTTGCTCCCATGCATTGTTGAAAGAAGAAAAGAGAGAGGGAGCAGTGGAGGCGTGGCTGTTGAGTGGACTGATGCGTTGGCACAAGCTGCCAAAAGTAGGAGAATTGGTAATCTTCTTCTCATTTTTTCCATTTTGCAGAATATTTTCCAAGTTGAGCTAGTGAGTTTGCCTTTGCTCGCACCAAAGGTGCTTTTTGTGCAGCTTCAACATTTTCAGGATGTCCTTGCCATGCCTTGAACACAGTGTTCTGCAATGCACGTGCGTATGAGAAAGAAACATGCCATAGGGTTGGGGCTTTGGTTTTCTGTAAATGGCATAAAGCACAAGCTGTGCTGTTCCGAGCAGGAACCTTATCCCATTTGGTATCCCAAGGAAAAGATCTTCGACGAGCAGATCATAGAAGGCCCAAATTCCTCCATTCAAGAAAAGGAAAAACGAGAGGAAGAATGGCATGTACTCTACACTCTTGGTACTCAACACAGTTTTCATGGCAGCCAAGGGGGAACCGTACATAATGATATTAAGCCCAGCACCCATGAAGCCTATTGTATCTATACGAGTTTCTCCGTGCAAAGCTAATGAGTAACTGCAATGGCTGCTGCCAAGAATCCCAGTGTTCACCCTCGTCTTTCTGGGTGCATATACGAGGAATAACACAACGTAGACAGCTTCGACCAGGATGCCGAAGCCATTAACGGTGGCAACAAGAAGTTCTCCAGGCTTCACGATCCCATAGTAAGTCCACAGAGATGAATTTAACAATGTGCAAACGTATGGAAGGCTCTCGAAATCCTCTATTGATCGATACTTCATGATCTTCCAAAAGGTCCCAACGGGAGAAAGAAAAACCAGGACTGAGATAACATTGCCAGCAACACCTACATAGAAACTCAAGCCTTCCATATTTAGTCAAAAAAGATTGGAGGAAGAAAGAAGATGGAGGTTGTTAAATGCCGTGGCCGTCGCGACGAGCTGCTGCTGTAGCTGAGGGTGTTACACTCTGAGTCGGGGGTTGGGCTTGTTACGGCAGCACAGGGCCAGCGTGCATTGCGCACACATCTGGTGGCCACAATCTTGAACTTCGATGGTGCAGATCTGCTCAAAACATATACAGCATACTTCCGTATCACTAGCCTCAAAAATACTGGCATCTAGCCCAGAGTCTGAATGTGAGGGTGATGAAAGGGAGTAAGTTGTTCCCTTCAGGATGTTCTTTTCCCTTTCTCTATTTGCCTCCTTTAAGGCCTGTTCTAATAGTGCTTTTGCCTCCTTATTAAGCTCACTAATAAACTTTAAAGGTGCCGGCCAGACAAGAGGCTCTGCTGATGAAGGATTTAGCAAAGCTGCGTGTAGACACTTATTTTTAATCTTAATTAATTAAATAATTTCCCCTTTTTCAAAATTTTTATTATGTTTATCCTTTTAAGTTTAGTTTATTTATGCTCATTTATTATTATTATTACTTCATTTTATTTTATTTTATTTTATTTTATTTTAATTTTAATTTTATTACCTTGCAGGTAATTTTGAACCGAGACCGAAAAATTAAACAAGTCAACTCGGCTCACATGCAAAGCCAAGCAAACCTGAGACCAACCGAGTTAATTCGGTTATCATATATTTATATATGTGTGTTTATTTATATTTACGTGTATGTATATATGAATATATATATATATATTTATCTATATATGTATGAATATATATACTTATATGTATATATATACATATATTTGTATATACACATACATATATTTATATAAATATACATACATTTATATATATATATATACATATACATACATATACATACATACATATATATATTTATATACCAAAAAAAGCCATGCCATCCTCCATTACCAACAAAAGCAAGATGCAATTGCATTTTCTCTCTCCCCGCAACTCTCTCCCTTCCAAACACTCACTCATTCACGTGTCCTATATGTATGTCTCCATGCAAACAACTTCTCTGCGAATGAAAACTCAGCTTGCACAATATCTTCACGAAGATAGGTACACCATAAATGGTATAGTTGGCTGTACCCGACCCAGACTCCCATCTTGTCACATAGAGCATCAACAATGGAGGGGCATAGTTAAGGTGAGGCTGAAATGGGTGAAGAACCGGAGCCTTGATCATGTCATCGACACAGAGACTGATCTCAAAGCGGCTTGCCTCTTGAAGGACGCTATCAAGCGCTCACCCACTAGTTTTCTTACTGCCAAGTCTTTCGCCGATTGGCAAAAGCTCCTCGGCCTCACTATCCCTGTTCTTCGCTTTCTGCGCAGATTCACAAGAGCAAAGTATACACCAGGCGCATGAGAATGATACTGTAGAGAGGCTTTGTAGGGTGCTTATGATGATGAAAAGTAGGACTACACCTCTTCAGTCCCTGCATCCTTTGAGGCTCCAATTGGAGTTGCAGCTCTACGACTTGTGCAATGGCGAGATGAATTTGCTGTTTCAGCGTTGGAAAGAAGTAATGAGGGTAGCGGGATGGGTGATGAGTACAGACAATTTAAGAGGGCCAAACCACGTTGGCATTCCCAATGAATTTTCCAAGGGGTTATGGAGAACAGAAGAATGTGAGAGCTTGGATGGAGGAGTTTCAGAAGCTTCCCTATGTATCTCCATATGAAGATTCTCGGCATATTGATCCAAACAGTGAGCTTATGGAGAAAAGGGCTGTTGGTGTATTGCATGAGCTTTTGAGCTTGACGATTTGCAAGAAAACCAAGAGGAACTACTTGAGAAGCTTGAGAGAGGAACTGAACATCCCACATAAGTTTACTCGATTATTTACTAGATATCCAGGAATTTTCTACTTGCCCCTGAAGTGTAAAACAACAACTGTGGCTCTCAAGGAAGCATACAAACGGGGAAAATTAGTAAATCCACACCCTCTTGTTCATCTGAGAGAGAAGTTTTATCACGTAATGAGGACAGGGCTTCTTTACCGCAGTAAAGGTGTGAATCTGATACCTCGGGAAGACATTTTACTTAATGACTTGGAGAATAGATTGGAGAACAACAAGAGGAGGGAGAGGAGGAGGCGAGCGATCGCGGCGAAGATCTTTTCGAGACTACGGATGTATGGAAACTACAAGCTCCCTAAGAACTACGACAACAATGAGGTCTTGAAAGCTCTCTGCAACGAGGCTGGTTGGACCATCGAAGAAGGCGGCACGACTTACAGAAAGGGATGCAAACCAGTGGATCGCATGGACATTGTTGGAGGTTCTGCATCAGCTAGTCCATGCTTGTCATATCACCCGAGTCCCTGTGCATCTTATAATCCAAGTCCTGGTTCATCTTCCTTTCCCAGCCCGGCCTCATCACATTACACAGCCAATGTCAATGGTAATACTGATGCCAATTCCTTAATCCCGTGGCTTAAAAACCTTTCCTCTGGCTCATCATCGGCTTCATCCAAGCTCGCGCACCATCTCTACATTGCTGGGGGTTCTATAAGTGCTCCTGTTACCCCACCATTAAGCTCTCCCACTTCCCGAGCTCCTCGAACTCGGAATGACTGGGATGAAAGGGCTGCTGGCTCAGCTTGGGCAGGGCGGCGCTATTCTTCTTACCTGCCTTCATCCACTCCACCGAGTCCCACCCGTCAGGTTTTTCCAGATTCGGGGTGGCTTTCCAGGCTTGAAATACCCCAAAGTGGGCCAACATCTCCTACGTTTAGCTTAGTCTCGCGAAACCCATTTGGATTTAAAGACGAACCTTTATCTGCTGGAGGTTCTCGGATGTGGACTCTGGGACAAAGTGGCACATGCTCTCCAGCATTTCCTGCAGGTGTTGATCAAAAATAATAGAAAATTTAAAGAGCCAGCCAATGAAGCACAAAAGAAGCAAGACCGTTATAAAAAATGAAAGAGATAGGGATAAAAATTCCTATTAGCAAGAACATGCGGGACAACATCTTTGTTTTTTTTTAGGAGAGCGGAAAACCTGGAAGACAACTATTTCTTTTTTGTCTTCAAGGTCCTTAAAAGGGGGGAGAGAGCACAACAGAATAGCTTCAGCCATTCTTTCAAAAGCAGAACAGAAGAAATAGAGAGAAAAAAAAAGAGAACGTGAGAGAGCATAGGAGGCTTCAGTCTTCCTACAAAAAAAAACAAAAGAAGAACGAGCACAGAGAGCACGGAGAGGGAGAAGGAGAAAATACAGAGAAGGAGCTAGAGCATTTTTCTCTTCAATAAACAAAGGCTGGAACATTTTTCTTAAACATAGAAAAAAATAGAGAGAGGAGAAGAGAGAAAGAGAGTCCAAAAGAAATTTTTTTTTCTTCTTCTTCTTGATTTATTTTAAACGGTTTGGCTAGAGAAAAATAGAGAAAAAAGGCTTCTTGATTATCAATCTTGGCCATTCTCTTCTCCACAAAGCCATTATTATCTTTTTTTAGTTTTGGTACAAAACTTCATCTTTTTAGGTAAGTTCTTAGTTTTATTTTCAAGATCATTTCTTTTTACTTTTAATACAATATTCTTGCTTTGTCTTGTTAAATTTGTCAACTTTCCTTTTTATGATGATGTTTATGATTTATAGAGCTTTTGTATATTGTTAAATAATTTGCTTAGTTTAATATATGCTTCTAATATATTCAAGATGATTTATTTTTACTTGCTTATTTATTTTATGTTATTTTTTGTTAATGTGCCATTTCTCTTAATTATTTACATGATTATGTAAAAAGTCCCTAACCTTCATTATTTTGTATTCTTGTTTATTTTTTTTTTAAAACTCGCTTTACCCATCCCATGTGTTTGTTTAGTTGAAAGTCTTAATGTTGATTAAAAAGATTGCATTTTTTAATTTATACTCACATTCTTGTTTGATTAAAAATATAATCGTGATCATAAAGATCATAATTTTAAGTCGATTAACTTGTTCGCTTAGTTAAATGTTAAGTTTAGGATTAAAAATTGCACCTTTTTGCTTGCGGATATTTTAGCTTGATTAAAAATGAAAGCTTGGTTGATAAAAATTGAATCTTTAAGTTTATTTTTTATTTTATTTTTATTTAAATAGAAATAATCTCTGATTTTTTTAATAAAAATTTGAATTTTTTAAACTTATATAAATGCATATTTAGTTTAAGATTTAAATTTTTCTATCATAGGAATTATCTTTTTACCCTTGATTATGTGTTTTGTCTAATATAAAAATTTATATTTGCATATAAAATTACCTCTTTGCCCTTATGGATATGTTAGCTTAATTAGTAATTATATCATGTGTTAAATTACTGTTTTGCCCTTTATGTATGCTTTTTAATTAAAATTTAATCTTGTATGTAAAATTACCTTTTTTACCTTTGCATGTATTTTTGCTTAAGTAGAAATTATATCTTGCATTAAATTACCTTTTTTTCCCTCATATGTATGCTTAATTAAAAATTTTATCTTGATTGAAAGATTACCTTTTTACCCCTGTATATATGTTTTATTCAATTGTGAATTAAATTTTGCATGATATTACACTTTTGACCATGAATATGAATTTGTTTAAGTTAGGCTTGCTTGTATGTGTTAAATTAATTGCCATGCAATTTGATCTTGAAAAAATTGATTTTAAATTTCCATGTACTATTTATTTACCATTTTATATTGTGTGATTAATTGTGTATGTATGTACTAATCCATGTTTCCTTATCTCATTTATGCATAATTAAAATTAGAACATTGGTTTTCAAAAATTCATATGCATGGGGTAACCGGAGGGTACCTTGGGAGTCCGAGGTTTCTGAAGGTTTTCTCCGATGAGAGGTTATTTCGGTGTCTAATCGGGAGTCCGATCGGGCCCGGGATAATTTTTTCATCCCTTCAAAATTAAAAATATGTTTTTCATGTAATTTTCATAAAAGGCATGCATCATGTTTATGATTTTCTTTAATTTCTTAAAATTTACAAATGTACTCAAAAAGATTTTCACCTTCTTTTACAAAAGGAATGTTTATTCCCAAAGCCTTTTATCCACTTTTACTTTTATGTTTTATTTTCATTTTATTTTAAGAAAATCCCTTGTTTAAGAGGCCCAATTAAATTAAAAGGAATGTTTATTCCAACATTAATTTCAAAACATGTCTTAGAATATTTTTTTTGAGAGATCTTAACTACCCAACTATAGTTAAGGCCTCTCAAAATAATTCAAGTTTTGTTAAAAAAAATCACTTTTAAAAAATTCTTTTCTTATTTTTATTTCTTTGAAAGGGAATATTCTTTTTTTAATTTTCCAAAATCCCTTTTTGGGAGAACTTTAGTATATTTAATTAATTAAGACCCTTTAAGTAAACTTCATTTTTATCAAAATGCATTTTTAACTCCAATAAAAGGAATGTTTATTTTTTTAAAATCTTTAAAATTCTTTTTTTAAAAAAATCAGTTTTATTTGATAAAAAGGACATTTATTTTTTGAAAGGTCTTAATTTATTAATCTACTAAGGTATTCCTACTAAATTAAATTTTTGTCAAATTATTCCCTTCAACAAATTAAAAGGAATATTTATTCCAACATTGTTTTAAAATTAAATCTTTCTAAGAGATTTTAATTTAAGTAATCATAATCAATGTCTCTTAATATAAATTTCAAAGCATGAATTTGAGGATGATTATCCCAACCTTTTTGCAAAATGTTTTCTAGAAGGTTTCAATTAACATTCTCATAATTGAGACTTTCTAAAATTAAAATTAAACCTTTGTTTTTTCATAAAAGGATATTTATCCTCATTTTTAAATTTGACTTTGATTTTTGAAGAATATTTATTCCTATTTAGAAATTGAATCTCCATTCTAAGTAGGAAATTTCTTCAAATTCGAAATTGGGCTATGGATTTTCACATCGAAAGGAATGTTCATTCCGACATTAAGTTTTTAAATTTCGGATTTAATTTTTCAAATGGGATGTTTGTCCTGCATTAAAAGGAATATTTATTCCGACATTTAAAATTATGTTTTTTCTTAGAATGATTTTAAAACATTTTATTATCATTTTCCAAGTAAAATATTTCAAGACTTTTGTGGTACCGATTTCCGGGCGTCTCGGGGGTGCTAATCCTTCCAGGAGCGTAACCGACTCACGAACCTAAAATCTTTTTCGTAGACCAGTTTATTTCCTTAACTTGACGTAATCTTTCTAAATTTATGTTGGGTTAAACAAGTAGGTGACTAACCACACCTATTAAAAATAAAAGGTTAGTGGCGACTCCATTTGTTTTTTAGACTGTTTAGTCCCAAATATTTTTCACGCCATATCATTTATCGTCGGAGCAGTAAAACGTCTTGACACTGCGCATGCTCCATGTTGGCGTTTTAGAGTAATTACATATGGTATTCTCCCAAACACATCTCTTTAAAGATGATCTGCACCCCATGCCAGCAACTTGCGGATACAATCAAGAGATCTCCCCCTAGCAGCCAAATGTAGAGGAGTGCTTCCTGGACAACCATATCGGCCCATTGAAGCACAAACAAGAGCACCACTGTCTAGCAGGATGTGAACGCATTCAGGGCACCTTCGACGGCTGCTAAGTGCGATGGAGTGGCTCCCCTAGCATCTCTTATATTCACGAATCGTGCATATCCCCAAGAAGCAGCTACAGGACTGGATTGAGCAGCAGAAAGGATGGCTTGAAGGCAGTCAGAGTGACCATAATAGACTGCATAATGCAAGCAAGCTCTTCCATGGAGGGACTCAAACATTAAAATATTTGCTCCGGCTTCAATGAGCTTCTTCACACAGTAGATTTTCCCATGCATTGCAGCCAACATAAGTGGAGTCTGCTTGTGACGATTCACTATATTCGACTTCAGGGAATTCTCCAAAAGCATTGTCAAATCTCGATCCGGCCATTAGCAGCAGCTATATGAAGAGCAGACTGGCGATCATAAACAGCGGTATGATGTAAAAAATTAGGCTCTCTCCTAACAAAGCTTTCACTGTTTCAAAGTCTCCAACTTGAACTGCACTTTCACCACCGGTCGTCGGCGAGGTGGCCTCCGGTGGTGGTGGTGACGGGGTGGGTAGTGTTGGTGGTCTTGGCTCGGGTTAGATATTTGCATGACTCTATTAAAGAAAAGGAGGAAAATAATGTAGCCGTGGCTTTTGGGCTTATACATATATAATATTCATATATATATAAGTTTATATATATTTAGATATATATATACACACATAAATATATGTACGAATATATATAAGTATTCATATGTATGCACATAAATATATATATGTATACATATAATTACAAATATATACACACATACATATAAATATATATATACTTACATACCTATATACATATACACATGTATATATACACGTATACATATATATATATATTTTGCATGATCACCGGGTTGACTCGGTTGGCCCTTGGCTTACTTGGCTTTCTCGCCTTGGTTCAAAATTACCTGTAGGATAATAAGATGATATAAAAATAAAATAAATAAAATAAGAATAAAAATGAAATGAGCTTAAAGAGATGACAAATAAAAATTTAGTGATGACCAATTAATTAATTAATTAATCAATTAATTAATTAACTATGGTTAAAAATAAGTGTCTATAGCTGCCCCTCTTTGATTATTTCTTAATGATCTAGAAGTGTGAGCTTCTGGATAATTAGAAAATAAGCAAAGATCTAGACACCCTTTTCTCCAATATGTACTAAACAGTACTAATTTTTGAAAGAGATCATTTTTAACACAAAGGATTTCAAAATCAAGGAATCTATCCTAAACTGAACCAATTTTGAAAGATCACTCCGAACAGAAATGATTTAAAATTTTAAATAAATTGCTTTAAACAGAAACAATTTTAAGAAAACTACCCTAAACAGGAATGACTTTAAATCTCGAAGAAATTACCCAAAACATAAACAATTTTAAAGAAAACCATCCTAAACAGAAATGATTTTTAAAGAAATTGTTCTAAATAGAAACAATTTTAGAAAACCACTCTAAACATAAATGATTTTGGATTTTAAAGAAAATTGTCTTAAACAGAAACAATCTTAGAAAAATCATTCCAACAGAAATGATTTTAAATTTAAAGAAATTGTTCTAAACAGAAACAATTTTGGAAAAATCATCCTCAATAGAAATGATTTTTGAGGAAATTGTTCTAAACAGAAACAATTTTGAGAGAACCATTCTAAACATAAATGATTTTTGAGGAAATTGTTCTAAACAGAAACAGTTTTGAGAAAATCACCCTAAACAGGAATGATTTTTTGAAGAAATTGTTCTAAACAGAAACAATTTTGAGAAAATAACTCTAAACAGAAATGATTTTGAACTTTGAAGAAATTATCCTAAACAGAAATAAGTTTAAGAAAAATGCTCTAAACAGAAATGATCTTTAAAGGAAACTGTTCTAAACAGAAATAATTTTGAGAAAATCATTCTAAACAGAAATGATTTTGAAGAAATTGTTCTAAACAGAAATAATTTTAAGAAACCACTCTAAACAGAAATGATTTTTAAGGAAATTGTTCTAAACAGAAACAATTTTGAGAAAACCATCCTAATCAGAAATGATTTTTAAAGAAATTGTTATAAACAGAAACAATTTTAAGAAAATCACTCTAAATAGAAATGATTTTTTAAAGGAAATTGTTCTAAACAGAAACAATTTTGAGAAAATCATCCTAAACAGAAATGAATTTGAAGAAATTGTTCTAAACAGAAACAATTTTAAGAAAACCACTCTAAACAGAAATGATTTTTAAGGAAATTGTTCTAAACAGAAACAATTTTGAGAAAACCATCCTAAACAGAAATGATTTTTGAAGAAATTGTTCTAAACAGAAATAATTTTAAGAAAATCACTCTAAACAGAAATGATTTTTTAAAGGAAATTGTTCTAAACAAAAACAATTTTGAGAAAATCATCCTAAACAGAAATGAATTTGAAGAAATTGTTCTAAACAGAAACAATTTTAAGAAAACCACTCTAAACAGAAATGATTTTTAAGGAAATTGTTCTAAACAGAAACAATTTTGAGAAAACCATCCTAAATAGAAATGATTTTTGAAGAAATTGTTCTAAACAGAAACAATTTTAAGAAAATCATTCTAAACAGAAATGAGCTTTAAAGGAAATTGTTCTAAACAGAAACAATTTTGAGAAAAATCATTCTAAACAGGAATGATTTTGAAGAAATTGTTCTAAACAGAAACAATTTTAAGAAAACCACTCTAAACAGAAATGATTTTTAAGGAAATTGTTCTAAACAGAAACAATTTTAAGGGAACCACTCTAAACAGAAATGATTTTATATCTGAAGAAATTGTGCGAATTTTGAGAAAACCGTTTTAAACAAAAGCGATTTTAAATTTGAAGAAATTGTGCCTTTAAAACACTTTTGAGAAAACCATCCTAAATAGGAATGACTTTAAACTTTGAATGAATTGTAGAAATAATTCATGCTAAACAGAACTGAATCACGGATAATTACCTTAAGCAAGGAAAGACCTTAAAAGAGCTTTGGAGAGTTACCTGAGGAACTTCTTGTACAAGACTAAATTCACAATCTTGAACTGGGTTTAGCCTGTAATCTTGGAACCATGATGCATAATGGATGTTCATGAGGAATGATGCTAGGATGATGCATTTTGCATGTTTATGCTTAAATGATAATGCTTTGTTACTTTGCCTCGAGGGTTTCAAGATAGCCTTCTGTTTTGGCCCAACTTATACTCTTTGAGCTTGAAATTGGAGAACATCCTTTCATCACACCTTTTCTGGCATCAACATGCCCCAGACCCTCTCTTCAAATCACCATTGTTTGAACATCGCAGTCCAAGATGATTTTTGTTCATGTGTCATCACATTTCTGACATCAACCACAAGCTATTGAATTCATTTTAACCCTACATTTCTTTCCCCCCCTTTTTTTGTGTTGAAAGCGACATCCAATGTCATAGCATTTACTTACCTGTTCGCTTATCCCTCCATGATAAAGAAAAATTGTGCCATTTATATTTAAAGGAAACACATGGATCTTTTAAAGGAAAGTGTGCAAGGCATATCTATATATAACAGATAAACTTATAACAAGCTCATTACAAGTTTATAACAAAGAGTCTATAACAAATGAGTTTGTAGCAAAATGAAGAAGAAGGGCACATGACCTCAAAGCGATGAATGCATAAATAACAAAAACTGGTCATCTCGCACCCCGCCTTTGATTGACTCATCATTGCTAGAGTGACGTTTGACAATGTCCGATGATTTCTGATTACCCCAATCCCCATAATCAAACAAGACCTCTTGTTCAAGTTAGGTGCCTTTTTTGTTGTGCTTTCTCAACCTTCCTAAACCGCCTTTTCAGGTTTTCAGCTTAGGTACCATCCTAATTGGATCTGAACCGCCCTTTCGAGTTTTCGCCTCAGATCCCTCCTTTTCTTCTCTTTTTCGGATTCAAGCCGCCTTTTCAGGTTTTCAACTTGAGACGCTCTTATCATTTTTTCATTCTTTCATTTTTTTCATTTTTTTTATTTTTTATTTTTTCATTTCTTCATCATTGTTTTTTAATTCTTCAGGTGTAGTACTTCTTCACAGCATCGGCATTGATTGGATGTGGCAATTCATCCCCATCCATTTCTTGCAAGATTAGGGCACCTCCCGAGAATGCTTTCTTCTGACACACCCGGACCTAGCACGACTTTTCGTACGAACGGAGTAGTACAAGATGACACAATAATTAAACAATATGTCGGTCCGGCTGTGT
This sequence comes from Microcos paniculata, assembly GCA_030664755.1. Lineage (NCBI taxonomy): Eukaryota > Viridiplantae > Streptophyta > Magnoliopsida > Malvales > Malvaceae > Microcos > Microcos paniculata. The sequence continues at coordinate 11,424,780 of CP131464.1, forward strand.
CAAGTTTGAAGAGAAGATAAGCTTAAGACAAGACGAAGTTGGAAGATAAAATAATTAACCATGCATGGAAATTAGTAAAATGCCAAAAAGACCTCCAAATAAGTCCCTAGAAATTTATTATGGACCCCATTGGCACAAGAAATCAAAGGATTTAGCCAATGGGTAAAAATGGAAGAAAGTTGAAAAAGGGGAAAAAGTTTGACCCGGGGCCCGAGTGGACCCGGCGTCGGGCTCCCCTATAAATAGGGGAGGGGCCGAACCTTTCTTTCATTATTTTCTTTTCTTTTTCTTTCTTTTTCTTCTTTTCTCTCTGGAGCCGACCGGAGGCATTTTGGACAATTGGCAAAGTGGGACATGCCCGGCTATCAGATCAAGGTGAGTTTTCAGTATGTTGTTCTTCTCACCTCGATCTACGTTTTGTTAAGTTTGCACGCATTTCCATGCATCGGTTTAGCCTAGATCCAAGTTTTCAGCTTTTGACCGGATTAGATCTTTAAACTCAAATAAATGGATTTCGGGCCGGTGGAATAAGGTGAGTTTTTAGTGGGTTATAGTATTCACCTTATTCTACGTCCCATTCCGTTTTTACGCATTTTTGTGCACCGGGTGTGAGTAAATCGGAGATTTAGTCAATTTGGGCTAAATCTCGGTCTACGGGAAAATTGGACCGGTGTTTCTCGTTTCTGCCTCGGCATATCCGTTGTGGATGCCATGAGGATCGCCTCTCTAAGTTTGTACGTCGAAAGGAGGAGAAACGAGTGCAAAAACCGGGGAAGAGACCGGCCGAAGAACTGGCCGATCGAGTCCCTGTTTAGATATTTTCAATATATTATTATTATATTAAAAGATATTTATATATTATATTAATATATTTAGATATTTATATATAATATTATTATATCTTAGATATTTATATATTATATCATTATAATGTATAAATATCTCATAGGAGGGCTTTTTGAGCCCGATTTCGAGTAGAATTCAGCCCAACCCGTGTGGGGCCCAGCCTAGTTCGGGTGTGGGGCCCACGGGCCCCCGGGGGGCATTTTGGTAATTTTTCACCGAGAGTCCGATTTTAGCCCCAAAACCTCCCGGATACTTTTCTAAGTGTCGGGCCCGGCCCGAGTGGCCCATGGACCCCCAGGGGTATTTTCGTAATTTTTCATCAAGTGTCCAATTTTTACCCCGGAACCTCCTGGACACTTTTCCAAGCCCCAAATCACATTCAAGCCCAGTCGTAGGTCATATTAGAGCCTCATAGGTGCATTCATAAATTGTAATTATGAATGCTAATGTATATTTCCATGTATTAGGGCTCCGGGTGAATCGAATGCGGCGATGCTCCGGAGGTTGAGCTACATGGAGCGCTTGGGAGTATACGAATCTCCCAATACTGTGAGTGGCTTAGTTTTCAGTGCTTAGCCACTAGGGAAAAATGTTTTAAAAATATAAATTGTTTTAAAAAGGTTTTACAACGGTTTTGGGACAAGGGTAATCCACGACACACTTTTATTTTGTGATACGCCCACTTATGGGGGTGGGATGATTTTAAAAATACAAAAGCTTGTGTGTGTTTACATGTTTTAATAATTATATAAAGAATTTTATTATTATTATTATTATGATTATCGGGGTACGATGCCCCTGGTAGAGGAGTGATTGAGTGGGATTCCTCGGGGCTCCAATTTGCGGGAGCGTGGACCGAGTTTGAGAGCATGCATGATACTCAGCCGTGGACCGCCTATCGAGGGGCACGGTGAGTCGAGCCTGGTTGGGAGAGGCGCGTAGGGAAACTCGCCAGAGCTCCAGTTCACTGTGTTCCACCACAGTGAGGCACCACCGAGGGAACGGGCTAGTGTATGAGATAAAGAGAAAATGATTATAAAGAGAGAAGAGATAGCCCTCGGTGCAGTAAGGCATACGACCGGCCAGTCGTGCCTTCAGTGTATTAGGTGCCAGCCCATGATTATATAATTATTTTATTTTTAAAAGGTTTTAAAATCTATACTCCTTGGGAGAATTTCAAAGGAGATTTTGAAAACAAAAATTTATTATATTCACTCCCGAAGATTTTGATACGGGAAGTGTTGAAAACAAAGTTTTGATTTAAATTATTTTATTGTTATATTTTGGATTATCCCTATTTTCCCTAACCCTGATGGAGACCCATTGAATCTCTGTCACTCACCTGTATTCCATTTGTGGATGGATGCAGCTTCGCGTACGGAGTCAGCTTTAGAAAGGAGGCTCACTAGAAGGCGTCGGTGGCTTAGACTTAGAAGTTTCCGCTGTGTAGGTATCCTTTAAATTAGTCCACTGGTATTGTTTATAAGTTAATTATTTTATTAAATATTTTCTAATTAAGATTTTAGTTGTTTTACAGCGATGATATCCATTTCTATGCCTTGCGGTGCTTCTGGTGCGTGACCGGCCGGCACGTACTTCGGGGCAGCGCGGCGGTTGCCACGTGGCCGACCTAGGCGGGTCGGGGCGTGACAATTTGATTGGTATCAGAGCGATTAAAAGATTCTGATAGTTTTCAAAAGCTATAAAATATTTTTAAAGAGTTTTCAAACGTTTTCAAGTGTTTTTGAAGCCAGTGGATTAAATAGGTTTAAAATTCAAGAGTTCGAGTATGTAGCTACTCGAAAGCGTCAGGAATAATCAAGCTTACTCTTAGAACCCCTTCTTTAGTAGCAAGCCACCAAATAGTGTTCTCGAGTGTGGTCTTAAGTGAGAAGACATCACGACCACCTTCTTTCTCGAGATTCGTGCAAGTAAGGCACGCTTTTCAAGAAACTCCCAAACTCAAACTTTCAATTTTCAATGTTCCTCCTACTCGATAGCCAAACTATGCAAGGGATGGTATTTCCCTTGAGACGACGAGATAGATAATGTTTCGACCGAATTTCTAACGAAGCCTAGTTAGAGGCTTACCAGTAGTGAAACTGGTTCGATACCCACAACCTTCGATGTTCAATCTTGAAGTTGTGAACATCGAGACTCGCTAGTAAAGCAGCGAGTGTCAAACGTAAATTAGATGCGTTGCCCCAATTCTTTACACTAGTGACGTGTAAGACTTGGGAGGAAATGATGCGACTAGAACGAGGCAAGGGATGAAGATGGGGCATAACGTGCGTGAACGCTAACCTCACTTCTCTTGTTTTCTACACCATTGGTGTGTAGCCTAGGAGAGAGAGTTGGGTTAGGAGTGAAGAAATCGAAGGAGTCAATCACGGAAGATGTGGTTGACCAAAAACCTCAGGACGTGAGATGAAGCACCCGCACAACCAGATGAAGGATCGAGAAGGAGTTCACAGAGCATCAAGTGGAGATGAAGACAAGTGATTGCCGAAGATCCCACAGGTTGACAAGTCTGGTGGGATAAGCCCACAGATTGCCTGGATAATGCTCCGAGGAGTGAGCACGAAGTGAGAGAAGTGGCAGCAAGGGCTAGCTAACTTCAATTATTCTTACACTGTGGGGTGTAAGGGGTGAGACATACCACCCAAAGGAAAGGATTGATAAGAGGAAACCCCAAAGGATTCAAGGATGGCAAAAAGGAAGAGTAAGGAAAGAGAATAAGAGAGAAGCTATTCTTGGGAAACGATGAGGAGGAATAAGGCAAGGATGACACGATGGAGAATGAAAGAATGAAAGGAGATTACATCCAAGTGGTCTACGAGTAGTACATCTGTTACTACTTGTTTGACCATTGGATACCAACGATAAAAAGGATATCGGAGGAAGAGGAGAAAGGAAATGAAGATGGAGGAAGTGGAATAAAGAAAGTAGGGAGGAGAAGACCCCCAAAGGATAATAAGAAATGATTTTGAACAAGGCGAATGGGAAGAAAGTAAGCAAAGAAAGAGTGTAACGCACGACAATGATGGGAATGCTTGCATATGTGCGAATGAAGGGCACGAAAAGAACGTTCTTCGAAGATTGAGAAGACATCATCAGATGAAATTGGCGAGAAAGAAGAAGAGGAAAGGAGAAGAAACGCGGACCCTTAAACAAAGGATGAAGAGATGTCGTGATGTAGTGCGGAGGCTTTCTTAATGAAGAAAGAAAGTATGAAAACCCTAGGTAAAAGAAGATCCTAGGTTAATAAAAGAATAACAAGGCCTAAAAGAAAGAGAGACTTAGTTCAATTGATGAACTAAGTTTTGGTTAATTAGGAATAGAGCCTTAAAAGAGGAAAAGTATAACACATCACTAGAAAACTATAACTTTAATTAGCAACAATGTCATAATGAACCATAGGTTAATAACTCCAAATGGCTGACCAGGATTAGTATAAGAATAAGACTAAGAAACTAGGGTTAGAGACAAAACCTAGGCGAGTAACTTAGAGTTAGATTAAAGAAGAACATGAGAAGGAGAATAAAAGAGACTTAGAAAGAGGAATAAGAAAGATCTAGTGAAAGAAAGTGAATAAAAGACTTAGAAATGGATATTAGTTAAAGAGAGTCGAGCATAATGAACCCTGAACTCGAATCAAGCCAAGGCACTACATCCTAAAATGAATAAATCAAGGAAAAGAAAGAATAAACAAGGATTATTGGAGGCCAGAGTTGAGAAGCAAGAAAGGGGTCAAGGAGACAAATTGGTGAAAAGAAGGGAAAGGAAAACCCCTGATTTGTTAGATGATAAAAGAAGAGATAAGGAGATTGGATAGAAAGAAAAATTGGAGAAAACATAAGAGAAGGAGCACTCGTAGGAAACGAGTGACGGAAGATGATCACATCCCAATGAATAAGGGGTGATAGTGGATGATACAAGCAAAGGATGAATGAAAGAAAATGATAAGTAAAGGAAGTGAGGACAAACACAAGGATGAATATGGTGATAATTGAAACTGGAGAAGACAAAAAGGTGATTAAGGATATATCAGAATAATGATTGGAACTGAAAGAGATGAAAGGTGGAGAACCAAAAAGGTAGAGTGAGATAGAAGGAATTAAAAGTAAAAGGTTGAAGAATATGGAGGATAAGTTCAATCTTTTAGAAGGAGGGGAGTAAGCTAACTTTGAGGATAAACTCCCCGAAGAATGATAAGTGAAGAAAGGATGTGGGAGATGAAAGTCAAACCAAGCTAAGATGGAGTCAGCTTGGCGTGGGCAAGATAGAAAGGTAATGGAGGATAGAGAAAGGTGTGCCCACGATAAATAAACCATGGCATCGAAAGACAAAGGAGAAATATCGATGGATTAAGAGCCGAAGATGGATAAGAGAAAGAAAACCCATATTTGAAAAGCAAAGAGAGAGAAAGAATGGAGCCAAGGTAAAGGAAACCTTGGATACAACGTGAAGGGTCACGTGGATTAAGATAAAAAGTCTGGATAAGAGAAAAGGTATGGAGATGACCCTAAGGAAAAAGGGCATAAAGATAACAAGAGCTGTAAGTGATGCTTAGTGGTGGCAAAAGACCAAAGAGAAGGTCAAGTTAAGTGAAGAACGAGATATCTCAAGAGATAAGAATGCGAAGATAATGAAGCTACAAAGGATACCGCAAGAGTTCAACATGTGTGATTGGCCTGGTCTCGTAGTGACGAGAAGGCAAGAGAAATGTGGACCCCACAATGAATCGTGGGTGAATGGAAAAGAAGAAAAGGAAAGAGATGGGGATATGAAGACCCCGGAAAATATTATTAACGAGAAGAAGGGAAAAGAGATTGACCATTAGCAAGGAAGGTAATGTGAAGGAAGGAAGACGAAAGGAAGAGAAACACGCGACACCACCTGAATTGGATACCTCAAGAAAATAAAATTTAAGGAATGCCGATGAGGCAAGAGAAATGATATGGATGGGTATGAGGTCGAGGCTCAAGTGTGATGATCTGGGAGCCATGTGAGGCGTCCCTATGAGAGAAAGGATCAGAGATCGAGATCTTGAGGATCTCTGTGATGACCACTCGAGAGGATCGGCCCAGTGTGTGATTTGGGGTGTGCGTGAGGCCACCCAGAGTTCTCCATCCCAGTGAGGATAAGAGATGAGATATGATGGGCCATGGGCCCTATATGTGATGTGATGGGCCGAGGGCCCTATTTGTGATTGTGATGGGCGATCAGAGAGTGGGTCAGATGTGAGAGCCGAGAGGGCATGATCTCTGATTCCTCAGTTATGATGTGGCCAGTGTGGGCCAGCGTGTACTGGAGCTCGACTCATACGCCATGAGTTTGAATGGAAAGAGATCGGAAAGAGAGAAAGTGGAAGCAAGGAAACGAAACGGTGAAACCAAACCAAGGTAAGGGGGAAAGACAATTAACTCACCGCATCCTCGCCGTGGAGGCGAGGGAGTTAAGCTAAGATCTTTCCCGATAACTTGGTTATAAGGATGAGTACAAGACCACGAAACAACGAGCAACACATCGAGTGATGGCCTCGAAGTGAGAGGCAATGGTAATGAAAAGGATAAGAACTCCTAAGAAGAGTAAGAGGTATGGAACCTCAGAAACAACAAAAAGATAGTCTCAAAAAGAGAGACTTAGAGGATGAAACAAGAACAAAGCAAGAAGATCGAGCAAACACGAATGGAGTGAAGAAAGCCTAACCCATGAATAGGTAAGGGTAGGCTATGTTAAGGAAAAGATGAGGTTCAAACTCAAGAGTGGAAGAGTGATAAAACCACTCTTGAGGAAGAGAATGATTAGAGTGTGCAGCGAAAGCGTGGTGAACTTCAGCGGCGAATAGTGAAGTGAACACTATTCGAAAACGGAATGAGGGCTTCAAATGGAAGCCCAATCTCCCCAAGCTACCTTATTTAATTTCGAGGACGAAATTTTTGAAGGAGGGGAGAGTTGACACACCCGGACCTAGCACGACTTTTCGTACGAACGGAGTAGTACAAGATGACACAATAATTAAACAATATGTCGGTCCGGCTGTGTCAAGTTTGAAGAGAAGATAAGCTTAAGACAAGACGAAGTTGGAAGATAAAATAATTAACCATGCATGGAAATTAGTAAAATGCCAAAAAGACCTCCAAATAAGTCCCTAGAAATTTATTATGGACCCCATTGGCACAAGAAATCAAAGGATTTAGCCAATGGGTAAAAATGGAAGAAAGTTGAAAAAGGGGAAAAAGTTTGACCCGGGGCCCGAGTGGACCCGGCGTCGGGCTCCCCTATAAATAGGGGAGGGGCCGAACCTTTCTTTCATTATTTTCTTTTCTTTTTCTTTCTTTTTCTTCTTTTCTCTCTGGAGCCGACCGGAGGCATTTTGGACAATTGGCAAAGTGGGACATGCCCGGCTATCAGATCAAGGTGAGTTTTCAGTATGTTGTTCTTCTCACCTCGATCTACGTTTTGTTAAGTTTGCACGCATTTCCATGCATCGGTTTAGCCTAGATCCAAGTTTTCAGCTTTTGACCGGATTAGATCTTTAAACTCAAATAAATGGATTTCGGGCCGGTGGAATAAGGTGAGTTTTTAGTGGGTTATAGTATTCACCTTATTCTACGTCCCATTCCGTTTTTACGCATTTTTGTGCACCGGGTGTGAGTAAATCGGAGATTTAGTCAATTTGGGCTAAATCTCGGTCTACGGGAAAATTGGACCGGTGTTTCTCGTTTCTGCCTCGGCATATCCGTTGTGGATGCCATGAGGATCGCCTCTCTAAGTTTGTACGTCGAAAGGAGGAGAAACGAGTGCAAAAACCGGGGAAGAGACCGGCCGAAGAACTGGCCGATCGAGTCCCTGTTTAGATATTTTCAATATATTATTATTATATTAAAAGATATTTATATATTATATTAATATATTTAGATATTTATATATAATATTATTATATCTTAGATATTTATATATTATATCATTATAATGTATAAATATCTCATAGGAGGGCTTTTTGAGCCCGATTTCGAGTAGAATTCAGCCCAACCCGTGTGGGGCCCAGCCTAGTTCGGGTGTGGGGCCCACGGGCCCCCGGGGGGCATTTTGGTAATTTTTCACCGAGAGTCCGATTTTAGCCCCAAAACCTCCCGGATACTTTTCTAAGTGTCGGGCCCGGCCCGAGTGGCCCATGGACCCCCAGGGGTATTTTCGTAATTTTTCATCAAGTGTCCAATTTTTACCCCGGAACCTCCTGGACACTTTTCCAAGCCCCAAATCACATTCAAGCCCAGTCGTAGGTCATATTAGAGCCTCATAGGTGCATTCATAAATTGTAATTATGAATGCTAATGTATATTTCCATGTATTAGGGCTCCGGGTGAATCGAATGCGGCGATGCTCCGGAGGTTGAGCTACATGGAGCGCTTGGGAGTATACGAATCTCCCAATACTGTGAGTGGCTTAGTTTTCAGTGCTTAGCCACTAGGGAAAAATGTTTTAAAAATATAAATTGTTTTAAAAAGGTTTTACAACGGTTTTGGGACAAGGGTAATCCACGACACACACTTTTATTTTGTGATACGCCCACTTATGGGGGTGGGATGATTTTAAAAATACAAAAGCTTGTGTGTGTTTACATGTTTTAATAATTATATAAAGAATTTTATTATTATTATTATTATGATTATCGGGGTACGATGCCCCTGGTAGAGGAGTGATTGAGTGGGATTCCTCGGGGCTCCAATTTGCGGGAGCGTGGACCGAGTTTGAGAGCATGCATGATACTCAGCCGTGGACCGCCTATCGAGGGGCACGGTGAGTCGAGCCTGGTTGGGAGAGGCGCGTAGGGAAACTCGCCAGAGCTCCAGTTCACTGTGTTCCACCACAGTGAGGCACCACCGAGGGAACGGGCTAGTGTATGAGATAAAGAGAAAATGATTATAAAAAGAGAAGAGATAGCCCTCGGTGCAGTAAGGCATACGACCGGCCAGTCGTGCCTTCAGTGTATTAGGTGCCAGCCCATGATTATATAATTATTTTATTTTTAAAAGGTTTTAAAATCTATACTCCTTGGGAGAATTTCAAAGGAGATTTTGAAAACAAAAATTTATTATATTCACTCCCGAAGATTTTGATACGGGAAGTGTTGAAAACAAAGTTTTGATTTAAATTATTTTATTGTTATATTTTGGATTATCCCTATTTTCCCTAACCCTGATGGAGACCCATTGAATCTCTGTCACTCACCTGTATTCCATTTGTGGATGGATGCAGCTTCGCGTACGGAGTCAGCTTTAGAAAGGAGGCTCACTAGAAGGCGTCGGTGGCTTAGACTTAGAAGTTTCCGCTGTGTAGGTATCCTTTAAATTAGTCCACTGGTATTGTTTATAAGTTAATTATTTTATTAAATATTTTCTAATTAAGATTTTAGTTGTTTTACAGCGATGATATCCATTTCTATGCCTTGCGGTGCTTCTGGTGCGTGACCGGCCGGCACGTACTTCGGGGCAGCGCGGCGGTTGCCACGTGGCCGACCTAGGCGGGTCGGGGCGTGACATCTTCACCACGTAGGGACCATCCCAATTTGGAGTCCACTTTCCTCGGGGATCATGTTGAGTAGGTAGAATCTTTTTCAGCACCAATTCTCCTTCTGTAAATTCGTGCGGACGCACCTTCTTATCATATGCACGCATCATTCTTTTCTGATACAATTGATCATGGCAGAGTGCTTTAAGCCGCTTCTTTTCAATTAAGTTCAATTGGTCAAATCTCTCTTGCACCCAATCTGACTCTCCGAGCTTCAACTCTCTGTATATTCTCAAAGATGGGATTTCCACCTCAACTGGTACCACTGCTTCTATTCCATAGACCAGAGAATATGGAGTTGCCCCAGTTGATGTTCTTACAGTAGTGCGATAAGCATGTAAAGCAAAAGGAAGTTTCTCATGCCAATCTTTGTAAGTCACTGTCATTTTCTGGACAATCTTCTTAATGTTTTTGTTTGCTGCTTCGACAGCTCCATTCATCTTTGGCCGATAAGGGGTTGAATTACTGTGCTTGATCCTGAATTGGGAGCACACTGTATCGATCATCTTGTTGTTCAAATTCTTAGCATTGTTAGTGATGATTCTTTCTGGTAGCCCATATCGACAAATGATCTCCTTCTTCACGAACTTGGTGACCACTCACTGTGTTACATTGGCATATGAAGCAGCTTCAACCCATTTGGTGAAGTAATCAATGGCCACTAGGATGAACTGATGCCCATTAGAGGCCTTCGGTGAGATTGCCCCGATTACATCTATGCCCCACATTGAGAAAGGCCAAGGGGACGAGATGACATGCAATGGATTAGGAGGTACATGAATTTGATCAACATAGATCTAACATTTATGGCATTTTCTGGCATGATTAATACAATCAGTCTCCATAGTCAACCAGTAATACCCTAATCTCATAATTTGCTTAGCCATTCTATGTCCGCTGGAATGAGTTCCGCAGATCCCACCATGAACTTCTTCCAGAATCTTCTTGGCTTCCTCTGACTCTACACATCTCAACATTACTTGATCTCTACTTCTCTTGTAAAGGACTTCACCATCTAAGAAGAAGTTTGCCGACATTTTCCGGATAGCTTTCTTGTCATTCTCAACAGCACGATCTGGATAATTTTGAAATCTGAGGTATTGGACAATGTCATAGAACCAAGGTTTGCCATCATCCTCCCCTTCAACACTCATGCAATGTGCCGGGTGAGTCTTCATGTCCAACTTGATTGCTTCGATTTCAGCTCCTTTATCGATTTTGAACATCGAGGCTAAAGTTGCCAATGCATCGGCCAACTGACTGTCTTCTCTAGGGAGATGATGAAAAATGATTTCTTTAAATTGCTCAATCAACTCCATGATGTACTTATGATAACGGACCAACTTTGAGTCTCGTGTTTCCCATTCACCTTTCAGCTGATATATCACTAAAGCAAAATCCCCATACACTTCCAAAGTCTCGATCTTTCTCTCCATTGCCATCTGAATCCCCAGAATGCAAGCTTCATATTCTGCCATATTGTTTGTGCAGTCGAAGTCAAGTCTTGCTGTTGCTGGGTAATGATCACCGTTTGGGGATATTAGGACAGCTCTTACTCCATGCCCCAGTGCATTTGAGGCCCCATCAAAATACACTCTCCATTTCTTTTCTTGCTCTAGCTCCATATTGAATATTGACATCAAGTCCTCATCAGGAAACTCAAACTTCATGGGTTCATAGTCATCAACTGCTCTGTCAGTTAGAAATTCAGCAATAGCACTTCCTTTGATAGCTTTCTGGGAGACATAAATTATATCATATTCTGACAATAGTACTTGCCATCGAGCCAATTGTCCTGACAATGAAGGTTTCTCAAAAAGGAATCTGATTGGATCTAGCTTTACTATCAACCATGTGGTATTATACAGCATATATTGTCTTAACCGCTGAGCCGCCCATGCCAATGCACAACACATCTTTTCTATCTGAGAATACTTAGCCTCATACTCTGTGAATTTCTTGCTAACATAGTAGATTGCTTGTTCTTTCTTGCCGGTTTCATCATGTTGCCCCAAAACACATCCCATGGAGTGTTCCAACATTGTCAGATACAAGATTAGAGGTCGATCAGGCATAGGAGGTACTAGCACTGGTGGGTTCGACAAATACTCCTTGACCTTATCAAAGGCTTTCTGACAATCTTCATTCCATTCTCCCGTATTGTTCTTCTTCAAAAGCTTGAAAATCGGGTCACATTTTGCAGTCAACTGGGAAATGAAGCGGGAGATATAGTTTAATCGCCCAAAGAAACCTCTTACTTCTTTTTGAGTTCTTGGAGGTGGAAAATTCTGAATAGCTTTGATTTTATCCGGGTCTACCTCGATGCCCCTTTGACTAACAATAAAGCCCAATAGCTTCCCTGAAGTAACGCCAAAAGTACATTTGGCCGGATTCAACCTCAATCGATACTTGCGCAGGCTCTCAAACAACTTCTTCAGACTAGTCATATGTTCTTCTGGATTCCTACCTTTGGCAATCATATCATCCACATACACCTCGATCTCTTTATGCATCAAATCATGAAAAAGGGTCACCATAGCTCTCTGTTAAGTTGCCCCGACATTCTTGAGACCAAAGGACATCACGTTGTATTGGAACGTGCCCCACATGGTGGTGAAAGCAGTCTTCTCTTTATCTTCTGAAGCCATTATAATCTGGTTGTACCCCGAAAACCCATCCATGAAAGAAAATGTTGCATGTTTAGCTGTGTTGTCGACTAAATTGTCAATGTGGGGTAATGGGAAATTGTCTTTCGGACTGGCTTTGTTGACATCTCGGTAATCCACACACATTCGAACTTTGCCATCTTTCTTCGGGACTGGTACTACTGTAGACACTTATTTATTCAATTTTTATTCTTTCTTTTTTCTCTTTCTTTCTAAATTTTAGTTAATTAATTAACTGATTAATTGGTTAATTAGTCAATTAATTAGTTGATCATTTCCAAATTTTATTTTACTCATCCTTTTTAAATTTGGTTTTTTTTTTATTTTATTTTACTAATTTTATCCTATTACCTTGCAGGTAATTTCGAAACTAGGCCGAAAAGACCGGTTGGGTCAACCCAATTACGATGTAATATATATATATTTATATGTATATGTACATTTATAAATAATATTTACATATGATAAATATACATATATATTTATGTATGTGAATATATATTTATATATGAATATGTATATATAAATTTATAGATGTATACATAAATATATATATATGCATACAAATATATGTAAAATACATGTTAAGGCCAAACCAACTAGGGACCATTACCATGCAACTCTTCCCTCATTTTTTGCTCAGGTGAGTCATGACTCGGTGATGCTTGCGTTACAGCAACAAACGCCACCGTCCTACAGCCACCAAAGCAGTCACGCCACCCTCTTCACAGTTACCACAGCTTGCCTAATCCGACACACGAGGGGAGTAAGTTTGCCTTTCAAACAATAATCTCTGAGCGCTGACAATTCTTTTCTAGGCCAAAGACATTATGGCTGTGAGAATTGGGCTCTTCTTCCTCTTTGTGTTGGATGTTAGCTGGGCGTGCGATGCTAGACAACTAGTAGCGATTCAGGTGGTCATCTCTGATGCATCAGATTCGCAGATAAACCAGGAGCAAGATAAAGTGGTAGAAAAGGTTGCTCGGAATGACAATGTGTGCACCTTGTGTGAAGAATTTGCTACTGAGGCAATTGATTATCTTTCACAAAACAAGACCCAGACTGAGATAGTTGAGATGCTTCATAAGAGCTGCTCCCATATACCAACTTTTGAGCAGCAGTGCATTACACGGGTGGACTACTATGTTCCTCTTTTCTTCTTGGAAATCTCTTGGATACAGCCTCAAGATTTCTGTCAAAAGTTTAATTTATGTCAAAAGATTGCGCCTATTTCTTCACAAATTCTCGAAGATAGCTGTGGCATGTGCCACCATGCTGTTTCAGAAATACTAACTAAGTTGAAAGATCTTGATACACAGCTGGAGATAATTGAGCTTCTTTTGAAGGGATGTAGTTCAACGCAGAACTATGTTAAAAGGTGTAAGAGGATTGTTTTCGAGTATGGACCGCTGATCCTTGCAAATGCAGAGCAGTTTCTGGAAACAACTGATATATGCACCTTACTCCATGCTTGCAATGGTGCTAAGCAAGTATCACTAGCAGATTCCTAATCGTTATCTGCATTATTTATAAATGACCACAAGGATCTCAAGCTTTGGCTCCTCCTTGGATGAATATGATGAACTGCTTGAACATGTTCCCTTATCAGTAAGGTAAAAATCTTTTCTTTCTTCTACTGCCGCGTTCGAAAACCAAGATGAAAGCTCCAATGCAACGGGACTTCTCTCTGCCCTTCCTTGCTCTGCTGGAGATCAGATGAATCAACACATGCCGCAAGAACAAAGTCCTATCCTAATTGCAAAGTTTCTGCTGATGAACATTCATCAGATTCTGGTACAGCTGGACGAGGTTCTCTGTATGTGACTTCTTGCCAAGGTGTCGATTTGCCCATAAATGGCGATAGCCAAGGAAGTCAAGAAGAGATACTAATAGGTGACAAAGCTAATGGTGATGCTTTTGGACTGGAGAAATTTAATGTTGATGTCCTTCCGTCTCCAAATCCTGTGCAGTCAAATGTCTCTGAAGTTTTCAAGATAACAACAATCAGAGAAGTCAAGCAAACCAGCTAACAGCGAAGAAGCGTATGTTGCACTAATGGAGCTCATGAAATGGAGATCAGAAGGCTAATTGAAGCTTGGTAGGAGGGATTTCTCCAATGAGGAAGACAAGGATGCAGCAATAGCGCCCTTCAACTTGTGCGTTTACCAGGGGAATAAAGGAAAAGCAGTAAGAGCTGAAGTCAACAACCGACAACTTCATAGTTCGGTTTTTTGGCTTCATGTTTTCTGTTTCTTTTGGCTCCATGTTATATGGGGTTTGTCTGAGGCAAGAAAGCAGAAAACCTGGGTTTTCAAAATAAAAGGAGAAGGCACAACGGAAGTGACACACCCGGACCTAGCACGACTTTTCGTACGAACGGAGTAGTACAAGATGACACAATAATTAAACAATATGTCGGTCCGGCTGTGTCAAGTTTGAAGAGAAGATAAGCTTAAGACAAGACGAAGTTGGAAGATAAAACAATTAACCGTGCATGGAAATTAGTAAAATGCCAAAAGACCTCCAATTAAGTCCCTAGAAATTTATTATGGGCCCCATTGGCACAAGAAAGCGAAGGATTTAGCCAACGGGTAAAAATGGAAGAAAGTTGAAAAAGGGGAAAAGTTTGACTCGGGGCCCGAGTAGACCCAGTGTCGGGCTCCCCTATAAATAGGGGTGAGCCTAAGCTTTTCTTCATTTCTCTTTTTCTTTTTCTTTCATTTTCTTTTCTTTTTCTCTCTGGAGCCAAACGGAGGCATTTTGGACAATTGGCAGATCCGGACAAACCGACCGCCAGTTCGAGGCGAGATCTTGGTGAGTTATTCTTAACTCCGCGATCTACATTTTGTTAAGTTTGCACGTTCTTCCATGCATCGGTTTAGGAGAGATCTAAGCTCAAAGTTAGGTTTAGCTTTTTGTTAAATTTTAAGTTTAGATTCGAGATCTAGGAACTTTGAGCTTGGGATTCTCGTTTTTCTTTCGGTAAACGTGTAGTGGATGCATTAAGGCTCATGCATCTCGATTTGTAGCTAAATTGGTGGCCGATTGCATCGGTTACGATTTTTAAGAAAAATTGAAGAAATTCTCGGGTTGAAACCCAGAACAGAACCGGCGCCGGTTCTGTCCAGAAACGGCGCCGTTTCTGCTTGTCCGGTAACCGACCTTGGGTCGAAGAGAACCGGCGCCGGATCACTCCAATTCCGGCGCCGCTTCTGCCCTTTAGGGGCAAAATGGTCATTTCAACTCCCAAAACCCTATTTAACCCCAAATCGACTCGAAACACTTTCGAGTCTTCGAAAACACATTCAAACGTCATCTTAGGTCATATTAGAGCCTCGTAGGTGCATTCATAAATTTGATTATGAATGCTAACATGTACTTCCGTGTACTAGGGCTCCGGTTGAATCGAGTGCGGCGATGCTCCGGAGGATAAGCTACATGGAGCGCTTGGGAGTATACGATTCTCCCACTACTGTGAGTGACTCTGTTTTCAGTGCTTAGCCACTAGGGCAAAATTTTTTAAAAACATAAATTGTTTTAAAAAGGTTTTACAACGGTTTTGGGATAAGGGTAATCCACGACACACACTTTTTATTTTGTTTTGTGATACGCCCACTTATGGGGGTGGGATGATTTTAAAAATATAAAATTTGTGTGTGTTTACATGTTTTAATATTTATATAAGAAATATTATTATTATTATTATTATTATGATTATTGGGGTACGATGCCCCTGGAAGAGGAGTGATTGAGTGGGATTCCTCGGGGCTCCAATTTACGGAAGCGTGGACCGAGTTTGAGAGCATGCATGATACTCAGCCGTGGACCGCCTATAGAGGGGCACGGTGAGTCGAGCCTGGTTGGGAGAGGCGCGTAGGGAAACTCGCCAGAGCTCCAGTTCACTGTGTTCCACCACAGTGAGGCACCACCGAGGGAACGGGCTAGTGTATGAGATAAAGAGAAAATGAATATGAGGAGAAAAGATATAGCCCTCGGTGCAGTAAGGCAATACGACCGGCCAGTCGTGCCTTCAGTGTATTAGGTGCCAGCCCATGAGTAAATAATTAATTTAAAAGATTTTAAATTTAATACTCCTTGAGGAGAATTTCAAAAGAGGTTTTGAAAACAAAGATTTTACTTTATTCACTCCCGGAGAATTTGATACGGGAAGTGTTGAAAACAAAGTTTTAATTTAATTTAATTTATTTTATTGTTATATTTTGGATTACCCCTATTTTCCCTAACCCTGATGGAGACCCATTGAATCTCTGTCACTCACCTGTATTCCATTTGTGGATGGATGCAGCTTCGCGTACGGAGTCAGCTTTAGAAAGGAGGCTCACTAGAAGGCGTCGGTGGCTTAGGCTTAGAAGTTTCCGCTGTGTAGGTATTCTTTAAATTAGTCCACTGGCATTACTTGTAAAGTTTATTATTTTATTAAAAGATTTTTAATTAAAGTTTCAGTTGTTTTGCAGCGATGGTATCCATTTCTATGCCTTGCGGTGCTTCTGGTGCGTGACCGGCCGGCACGTACTTCGAGGCAGTGCGGCGGTTGCCACGTGGCCGACCCGGGCGGGTCGGGCCGTGACAATTTGATTGGTATCAGAGCATTTAAAAGATTCTGACTATTTTCAAAACTATAAAATATTTTCAAAGTGTTTTCAAAGAATTTTAAGATGTTTTTGAAGCCAGTGGATTAAATAGGTTCAGAACTCTAGAGTTCGAGTATGTAGTTACTCGAAAGCGTCGTAAATTATCACATCTACTCTTAGAATACCTTCTTTAGCTGCAAGCCACCAAATAGAGTTCTCGAGTGTGGTCTTAAGTGAGAAGATATCACGACCACCTTCTTCCTCGAGATTCGTGCAAGTAAGGCACGCTTTCCAAGAAACCCCCCAAACTCACATTTTCAATTTTCAATGTTCCTTCTACTCGATAGCCAAGCTATGCAAGGGATGGTATTTCCCTTGAGATGACGAGATAGATGATGTCTCGTCCAATCCTCCGAGAAGCCTAGTTAGAAGCTTACCAGTGGTGAAACTGGTTCGATGCCCACAATCTTCGATGTGCAATCTTGAAGTTGTGAACATCGAGACTCGCTAGTAAAGCAGCGAGTGTCAAACGTAAATTAGATGCGTTGCCCCAATTCTTTGCACTAGTGACGTGTAAGACTTGGGAGGAAATGATGCGACTAGAACGAGGCAAGGGATGAAGATGGGGCATAACGTGCGTGAACGCTAACTTCCCTTTTCTCGTTTTCTACACCGTTGGTGTGTAGCCTAGGAGAGAGAGTTGGGTTAGGATTGAAGAATTTGAGGAAATCAATCACGAAGGATGTGGTTGACCTAAAACCTCAGGACGTGAGAGGAAGCATCCGAGCAACCAGATGAAGGATCAAGGAGGACCTCACAAGCATCAAAGTGGAAATGAAGACAAGCGATTGTCGAAGACCCCACAGGTTGACAAGTCTGGTGGGATAAGCCCACAGATTGCCTGGATGATGCTCCGTGGAGTGAGCATGAAGTGAGAGAAGTGGCAGCATGGGCTAGCTAACTTCATTTATTCTTACACTGTGGTGTGTAAGTGGTGAAAGAAAAAGGGGGTCTTGGTAGACGAAAAAGAGTTCGTCTGAAGTCATTCAAGGAGAAGCACCCAAGAAAATTGGAAGAGAAATAGTGAGCCCAAGATCTCAAGAGGTGAGATATGGGAGAATCACTTGAGGATGTCAAAGGATTGATAAGAGGAAACCCTAAAGGATTCAAGGATGGCAAAAAGAAAGAGTAAGGAAAAAGGAACAAGAGAGAAGCCATTCTTGGGAAATGATAAGGAGGAATAAGGCAAGAATGATAAGATGGAGAATGAGAAGTGAATGAGAAGAGATCACATCCAGATGGTTAACGAGTAGTACGTCAGTTACTACTTGTCTGACCATTGGATACTAATGTTAAAAGAAGGATAATGGAGAGAAGAGAAAGGAAATGAATATGGAGGAAATAGAAAAGGAAAAAAATGAGCTAGAAACCTTCACTTCTAAGGGGGTTAAAGGTGATCTACCCCACATCATTGATTAATAATGAGAGTAAGAAGGAAGAGACCTCCAAAGGATAATAAGAAATGATTTTGAACAAAGTGAATGGGAAGAAAGCAAGCGAATGAAGAGTGTGATGCACGGTATTGATGGGAATGCCCGCGTATGCGCTAATGGACGGCACGAAAAGAATTTTTTTCCAGAGTTGTGAAGACATCACCAGAAGGGACTGGTGAGAAAGAAGAAGAGGAAAGGAAAAGAAAAAGCACGCCCTTAAATAAAGGATAAAGAAATGACGTGATGTAGTGCGGAGGCTTTCTTAATGAAGAAAGAAAGCATGAAAACCCTAGGTAAAAGAAGATCCTAGGCTAATAAAAGAAGAACAAGGCCTAGAAGAAAGAGAGACTTAGTTCAGTGATGAACTAAGTATAGGTTGATTAGGAATAGAGCCTTAAAAGAAGAAAAGTATAATATATCACTAGAAAACTATAACCTTAATTAGTGATAATTTCATAATCAACCCTAAGTTAATAACTCCAAATGATTGACCAGGATTAGTAAAAGAATAAGACTAAGAAATTAGGGTTAGAGACGAAACCTAGGTGAGTAACTTAGAGACAGATTAAAGAAGATCATAAAAAGGAAAATTAAAAGAAGCATAGAAAGAGGATTAAGAAAGATCTAGTGAAAGAAAGTGAATAAAAGACTTAGAAATGGATATTAGTTAAAGAGAGTCGAGCATAATGAACCCTGAACTCGAATCAAGCCAAGGCACTACATCCTAAAATGAATAAATCAAGGAAAAGAAAGAATAAACAAGGATTATTGGAGGCCAGAGTTGAGAAGCAAGAAAGGGGTCAAGGAGACAAATTGGTGAAAAGAAGGGAAAGGAAAACCCCTGATTTGTTAGATGATAAAAGAAGAGATAAGGAGATTGGATAGAAAGAAAAATTGGAGAAAACATAAGAGAAGGAGCACTCGTAGGAAACGAGTGACGGAAGATGATCACATCCCAATGAATAAGGGGTGATAGTGGATGATACAAGCAAAGGATGAATGAAAGAAAATGATAAGTAAAGGAAGTGAGGACAAACATAAGGATGAATATGGTGATAATTGAAACTGGAGAAGACAAAAAGGTGATTAAGGATAAATCAGAATAATGATTGGAACCGAAAGAGATGAAAGGTGGAGAACCAAAAAGGTAGAGTGAGATAGAAGGAATTAAAAGTAAAAGGTTGAAGAATATGGAGGATAAGTTCAATCTTTTAGAAGGAGGGGAGTAAGCTAATTTGAGGATAACCTCCCCGAAGAATGATAAGTGAAGAAAGGATGTGAAAGATAAAGTTAAACCAAGCTAAGATGGAGTTAACTTGGCGTGGGCAAGATAGTGAGGTAATAAAAGATAGAGAAAGGTGTTGCCCACGATAAATAAACCAGGGCATTGAAAGACAAAGGAGATATAGCGGGAAATCAAAGGCAGCAAAAGCCAAGAAGGATAAGATAAAAGAAACCTACACATGGAAAGCAAGAGATGAGGGAACTGAAACAGAAACGGTGATAAGAGACAACCCCGAGTACTCAATGGAAGGAGTACAAGAATAAGGAGAAGAATTGATTAAGCTCATGAATTTCTATGAACACACCAGTATGAAGAGCAGAAAGGAAATTCTAACACCCAAGAGAATCAAAGGTGTTAGAAGGAAAGAGGAATAAGGATGATAAAGATAAAGAAAGTCAGAAAAGAAAGCAAAGAAAGGGAAGAATGAAGTCAAGGTAAAGTAAACCTCGGATAAGACGTGGGAGGTCACGTAAATCGAGGTACAAGGTTATGTAAGAGAAAGGATACAGAGATGACCCTAAGGGAGAAGGGTACGAAAGTGACAAGGGCTGCAAGTGATGCCTAAGGAAGGCAATGGACCAAAGAGAAGGCCAAGTTAAATGAATAACGAGATACCTCAAGAGAGAAGAATGCGAAGATAATGAAGCCACAAGGGATACCGCAAGGGTTTGACATGCGTGATTGGCCTGGTCTCGTGTTGACGAGAGGCAAGAGGAATGATATGGATGGGTATGAGGTCGAGGCTCAAGTGTGATGATTTGGGAGCCATGTGTGAGGCGTCCCCATGAGAGAAAGGATCAGAGGTCGAGATCTTGAGGATCTCTGTGATGACCACTCGAGAGGATCGGCCCAGTGTGTGATTTGGGGTGTGCGTGAGGCCACCCAGAGTTCTCCATCCCAGTGGGGATGAGAGATGAGATATGATGGGCCATGGGCCCTGTATGTGATATGA
Organism: Microcos paniculata; assembly: GCA_030664755.1. Lineage (NCBI taxonomy): Eukaryota > Viridiplantae > Streptophyta > Magnoliopsida > Malvales > Malvaceae > Microcos > Microcos paniculata. Next base: position 11,445,191 of record CP131464.1, read on the forward strand.
TGGGCCGAGGGCCCTATTTGTGATTGTGATGGGCGATCAGGGAGTGGGTCAGATGTGAGAGCCGAGAGGGCATGATCTCTGATTCCTCAGTTATGATGTGGCCAGTGTGGGCCAGCGTGTACTAGAGCTCGACTCATGCGCCATTAAGAGAGAGAATGGAAGTAAGAAACGAAACAAAGAAGCAAGACCAAGGTAGGGCGGAAAGACAATTAACTCACCGCATCCTCGCCGTGGAGGCGAGGGAGTTAAGCGAAGGTCTTTCCCCATAACTTCGCTACAAGGATGAGTACAAGACCACGAAACGACAAGAAACGCGTCAGAAGATAGCCTCGAAGTGAGAGGCAGTGGCAATGAAAAAGGAGAATAACTCCTGAGAAGAGTAAGAGGTGTGAAACCTCAAAAGAAACAAAAGGATAGTCTCGTCAAGAGAGACTTGGAGGATGAGATAAGAACAAAGCAAGAAGATCGAGCAAACACGAATGGAGTGAAGAAAGCCTAACCCATGAATAGGTAAGGGTAGGCTATGTTAAGGAAAAGATGAGGTTCAAACTCAAGAGTGGAAGAGTGATAAAACCACTCTTGAGGAAGAGAATGATTAGAGTGTGCAGCGAAAGCGTGGTGAACTTCAGCGGCGAATAGTGAAGTGAACACTATTCGAAAACGGAATGAGGGCTTCAAATAGAAGCCCAATCTCCCCAAGCTACTTTGTTTAATTTCGAGGACGAAATTTTAGAATGAGGGGAGAGTTGACACACCCGGACCTAGCACGACTTTTCGTACGAACGGAGTAGTACAAGATGACACAATAATTAAACAATATGTCGGTCCGGCTGTGTCAAGTTTGAAGAGAAGATAAGCTTAAGACAAGACGAAGTTGGAAGATAAAACAATTAACCGTGCATGGAAATTAGTAAAATGCCAAAAGACCTCCAATTAAGTCCCTAGAAATTTATTATGGGCCCCATTGGCACAAGAAAGCGAAGGATTTAGCCAACGGGTAAAAATGGAAGAAAGTTGAAAAAGGAGAAAAGTTTGACTCGGGGCCCGAGTAGACCCAGTGTCGGGCTCCCCTATAAATAGGGGTGAGCCTAAGCTTTTCTTCATTTCTCTTTTTCTTTTTCTTTCATTTTCTTTTCTTTTTCTCTCTGGAGCCAAACGGAGGCATTTTGGACAATTGGCAGATCCGGACAAACCAACCGCCAGTTCGAGGCGAGATCTTGGCGAGTTATTCTTAACTCCTCGATCTACGTTTTGTTAAGTTTGCACGTTCTTCCATGCATCGGTTTAGGAGAGATCTAAGCTCAAAGTTAGGTTTAGCTTTTTGTTAAATTTTAAGTTTAGATTCGAGATCTAGGAACTTTGAGCTTGGGATTCTCGTTTTTCTTTCGGTAAACGTGTAGTGGATGCATTAAGGCTCATGCATCTCGATTTGTAGCTAAATTGGTGGCCGATTGCATCGGTTACGAATTTTAAGAAAAATTGAAGAAATTCTCGGGTTGAAACCCAGAACAGAACCGGCGCCGGTTCTGTCCAGAAACGGCGCCGTTTCTGCTTGTCCGGTAACCGACCTTGGGTCGAAGAGAACCGGCGCCGGATCACTCCAATTCCGGCGCCGCTTCTGCCCTTTAGGGGCAAAATGGTCATTTCAACTCCCAAAACCCTATTTAACCCCAAATCGACTCGAAACACTTTCGAGTCTTCGAAAACACATTCAAACGTCATCTTAGGTCATATTAGAGCCTCGTAGCTGCATTCATAAATTTGATTATGAATGCTAACATGTACTTCCGTGTACTAGGGCTCCGGTTGAATCGAGTGCGGCGATGCTCCGGAGGATAAGCTACATGGAGCGCTTGGGAGTATACGATTCTCCCACTACTGTGAGTGACTCTGTTTTCAGTGCTTAGCCACTAGGGCAAAATGTTTTAAAAACATAAATTGTTTTAAAAAGGTTTTACAACGGTTTTGGGATAAGGGTAATCCACGACACACACTTTTTATTTTGTTTTGTGATACGCCCACTTATGGGGGTGGGATGATTTTAAAAATATAAAATTTGTGTGTGTTTACATGTTTTAATATTTATATAAGAAATATTATTATTATTATTATTATTATGATTATTGGGGTACGATGCCCCTGGAAGAGGAGTGATTGAGTGGGATTCCTCGGGGCTCCAATTTACGGGAGCGTGGACCGAGTTTGAGAGCATGCATGATACTCAGCCGTGGACTGCCTATCGAGGGGCACGGTGAGTCGAGCCTGGTTGGGAGAGGCGCGTAAGGAAACTCGCCAGAGCTCCAGTTCACTGTGTTCCACCACAGTGAGGCACCACCGAGGGAACGGGCTAGTGTATGAGATAAAGAGAAAATGAATATGAAGAGAAAAGATATAGCCCTCGGTGCAGTAAGGCAATACGACCGGCCAGTCGTGCCTTCAGTGTATTAGGTGCCAGCCCATGAGTAAATAATTAATTTAAAAGATTTTAAATTTAATACTCCTTGAGGAGAATTTCAAAAGAGGTTTTGAAAACAAAGATTTTACTTTATTCACTCCCGGAGAATTTGATACGGGAAGTGTTGAAAACAAAGTTTTAATTTAATTTAATTTATTTTATTGTTATATTTTGGATTACCCCTATTTTCCCTAACCCTGATGGAGACCCATTGAATCTCTGTCACTCACCTGTATTCCATTTGTGGATGGATGCAGCTTCGCGTACGGAGTCAGCTTTAGAAAGGAGGCTCACTAGAAGGCGTCGGTGGCTTAGGCTTAGAAGTTTCCGCTGTGTAGGTATTCTTTAAATTAGTCCACTGGCATTACTTGTAAAGTTTATTATTTTATTAAAAGATTTTTAATTAAAGTTTCAGTTGTTTTGCAGCGATGGTATCCATTTCTATGCCTTGCGGTGCTTCTGGTGCGTGACCGGCCGACACGTACTTCGAGGCAGCGCGGCGGTTGCCACGTGGCCGACCGGGGCGGGTCGGGGCGTGACAGGAAGGGCTTGGGCCATTTTTTGATTTTCAAAAACAGAAAAAGAAAAGAAAGAAGAGAAGAAATAGAGAGGAGAAGAGAAAGCACAAGAGAGCTTCAGCCCTCTTTAAAAAGAGACAGAACAGAAAACAGAGAACACAGAGGGTAAAAAAAGAGCTTCAGCCCTTTTTCAAAGAACAAAAAAAAAAGAGCACAGAGAGCACGGAGAGGAAGAAGGAGAGCATACAGAGAAGGAGCTAGAGCATTTTTCTCTTCAAGAAACAAAGCTGGAACATTTTTCTTCAAGCACAAAAAAAATAGAGAGAGGAGAAGAGAGAAAGAGAGTCCAAAAGAAATTTTTTCTTCTTCTTCTTGATTTATTTTAAACAGATTGGCTAGAGAAAATAGAGAAAAAGGCTTGTTGTTCATCAATTTTTAGCCATTCTCTTCTCCACAAAGCCATTATTATTTTTTCTTTTCTTGTTTTGGTACAAAACTTCATCTTTTTAGGTAAAGTTCTTAGCTTTATTTTCAAGATCATTTCTTTTTACTTTTAATACATTCTTGCTTTGTCTTGTTAAATTTGTTAACTTTCTTTTTTATGATGATGTTTATGATTTATAAAGCTTTTGTATATTGCTAAATAATTTGCTTAGTTTAATATGCGCTTCTAATATATTCAAGATGATTTTTTTTATTTTATTTTATGTTATTTTTTGTTAATATGCCATTTCTCTTAATTATTTACATAATTATGCAAAAAGTTCCTAACTTTCATTGTTTTGTATTCTTATTTATTATTTTTCAAACTTGCTTTACCTATTCCATGTGTTTGCT